>CM065431.1:4843333-7247500 GCA_033030585.1 Hippophae rhamnoides
AACTACTTAGAATAGGGAAAATATACCCGATTTTCCCAACAATTGGTATCGAGCCGAAGGTTTTCTACCTAGGCATTTGTTTGTATTCCGTTTGTTTGCTATTGGAATATAGTTCTTAGTTGTTGTAATTTGAAGAAATGGCGGAAGAAAAATTTCTTTCAAACAAAGGCCGGTCACCATCCACGTCGAATGAGAACTATGGTGATGAACGCAAGGTTCGAGGTGGAGAAGTTTGATGGAACCGGTCATTTCGGCGTGGCAAGGCGAAGTTCTAGATGCTGTTTCACCAAGGTCTGAACATCGCCATCAAGAAGAGAAACCGGATGGAGCGGATGAAGTAGAGGTGGAAAAATATCAACCGATTGGCATGTGGTACAATCCGTTCGTGTCTCTCGAGAGAACAAAAGTACACGTTCGTGAAGGAGACATCGCAAGTAAGTTGTGGAAGGCGTTGGAGAGCAAGTTCATGAAAAAGAGTGGACAAAATCTGGCTCTGTTGAAGAAGAAGTTGTTCGGTTTGAATACCTTCCTGTGTACTACAATAAACGACCACATTCTTGCTTTTAATCAATTAGTAGTGCGGATTTGTTAAATATGGATGAAACTTTTAAAGATGAAGATTTAGCCTTGATGTTGTTAACTCCTTCCGATGAGTTTGATCATCTTGTGCGAGCTTACTCGTTGGGAAGGATAAAGTGTCTTTGAGGAAGTTTGTCTTGCTTTGTATAGTTATGAAGTGAAATTAGAAAGAAAGATAAAGAGAAAGCGAGGAATGAAGCGGAGGCATTGTCTCAGGGCGTCCACAAACCTGAACACAGGAAGGAGAGAGGTAGATCTCTATCAAAAGGAAGACTTGGTAAAGATGAATGTGCCTTTTGTCATGAGAAAGGCCATTGGAAGAAAAATTGTCCGAAGGCTGCAAAAAGAAAGGAAAAGGTCACTGTCGATGCATGTGGTAAAGCAATTGATTCAGATTTTGCATTGGTTGGATTCAGTCAACAACATCTCATCCTGGTGATTGGATTTTTGATTCAGGTACTTTCCATATGTCTCCTAACAAAGAGGTAGTTCTTTAACTTTGAAGAACTAGGCGATTGGAGTTGTTTTCATGGGTATTGATTATCCATGCAAAGTTTTGGGAATCGGTACAATTCGTTTGAAGAATCAGATGGTTCAACCAGGGTCTGGACGGATGTTCATTATGTTCCTGGATATGAAAAAGAATCTCATTCTTGTGAGTCTTAGAATCAAAAGGCTTCAGCATGACCATACAAATGGGGCATTGAAGGTTACTTCAGAGCACTTGTGGCAATGAAGGTGTTCGGAAGAATAACACCGTACTACTACCTTGGTAGTACGGTTATTGGGACATCGACGAGCGGTTCAGGATGAAGAAAGAGATTTAGAAACTACCAAGTTGTGGCGTATGCGTTTGGGACATGGTGAAAAAGCTTTCTGATTCTAGTAAAGCGAGGCACATTAAAAGGTGCGAGAACCGACGAGTTAGAATTTCTGTGCAGCCAGGCATTGTGTATTGGGGAAGCGAAAAGAGTAAGCTTTGGCCTTTCTTCATAATACAAAGGGAATTTTGGATTACATCCATGCGATGTATGGGGGCAGCCAAAGAACTCCATCCATGGTGGCAAACATTATTATGTCACTTTCGTTGATGACTTCTCCGAGAAGAGTTTGGGTGTATCTCGCTGAAGAAAAAGGATGAAGTGTTAGGTATTTTTCTCGAGTGGAAGAAGATGATCGAGACTCAGTGATAAAAGATCAAGCGTCTGGGTGTCCGATAATGGTACCGAGTACACAAATGATCCATTTATGAAAGTTTGTGAAGAAGAAGGGATAGTGCGACACTTCATTTATTCAAAAACACCACAACAAAACGGAGTTGCGGAACGTATGAAGCGGACTTTCTTTGGAAAAGGTTCGGTGTATGTTGTCAAATCTTTGGTTTAGGCTGATGATTTGAGGAAATCCTTGACATACGTCATGTCATCTCACAACCGTCTACCATCGTCTGCTCTTGAAGGCAAAACGCGCTGAGGTATTCTGGAAAACCTTAGAGATTACGATTTCTTACATGTGTTTGGTTCTATTGCATACTACCGTATATGTAATCAAAGTTGGACCCAAGAGCCAAGAAAGCCATTTTTTGGGGATCCCTTACAGTTCTAAGGGATATCGACTATGGTGCCTTGAAACGAAAAAGATAATCTTTAGCAGAGATGTTACCTTTGATGAATCGCATTGTTGAGAAAAGGTAACTAAGAAGATTGATGGCACTTTAGAGCGGTGGAGCAAACTCGAAACAGAGTGGAGTTTGAAAGCAAAATTGTTAATCCGGTTAGTGAAGATAAGACGAAGTTGATCCTCCAGGTGACGGAAGATGAATCGGATGAAGAGGTTTTGGCAACGAGAACCTCCAACAGAACAAGCGTAGTTGATAGGCCACGACGAAAAATGTCAAGGTACACCTTTCGATACAAGGATTTTGAGGAACTACGCTTCGCGGTTTAAGAATACGGTGGCTGTGCACTTTCGGTTGTGCATGATGATGTTCCTTCCATATATAAAGAAGCGATCGAAGCCACGAAGTTGAAAGATGGAAGGAAGCCATGGATGAAGAACTTTTGTCCCTTCGTAAGAATAAAACATAGAGTTGACACAACTACCTAAAGACAAGAAGGCAATTGGATGCAAATGGGTGTATGCAAAGAAAGATGGATTTTTAACAAAGATGGTATTCTGAGAGGCAAGGTTGGTGGCAAGGACTACTCGGAAGGAGGGAATCGATTATAATGAGGTATTTTCTCCCGGTTGTAAAACATTCTTCCATTAGAATTTTGTTGGCCTTGGTAGCACAATTTGATTTGGAACTAGTTCAACTTGATGTGAAAACTGCGTTTCTACACGGTGACTTAGAAAAGGAAATCTATATGTCTCGGACGAAGGGTTTATTGTTCTTTGGTAAAGAGAATTGGGTTTGTAATGAACAAATCATTGTATGGATTGAGCAATCTCACAAGTGGTACAAACGATTTGATCGGTTATGTTGCAACAAAAGTATACGAAACACGATCATTGTGTGTATTTTCATGGCTTCTGAAAATGAGTCTTTCATCTATCTCCCTATCAGTACGTCGATGATATGTTGATTGCATCAGAAGAGTCAAATAGAAATTGAAAAGTTGAAGGCTCAACTAAGTCAGAAGTTCGAGATGAAAGATTTGGGAGAAGCCAACAAGATTCTCGGGATGGAGCTAAGAAGAGACAGGAAGAAGGGGAAGCGTAGGTTGACACAGAGTCAAAATTTGACGGATACTACAACGTTTTGGTATGAATGAACAGACAAAACCAAGTACTCATTAGTTCCTCGATTCCAAGCTTAGTGCTCAATTATCTCCTCGGAATGATCTAAGAACGAGAATATATGGCAAAAGTACCATATGCAAATGCAGCGATTGGTAGCTTGATGTATGCAATGGTGTGTCTGAGACCGACATTTCACATGCGGTTGGTCTTGTGGCAGTATGCATGATCCTGGTAAAGGACATTGGTTGGTGTGAAATGGATTCTACCAGGTATATTATAAATACTATAGATGTTGGTTTAGTATTTGCAGGATAATACCGGCAATTGGTCTGGAGTCGGATATTGTGATTAGACTATGCGGAGATTTAGATAAGCGTCGATCAACTTGGTTATGTGTTTACTTCTTTGCTAGAGCACCGATTGAATTCTACCTTGTAGTCCACGGTTGCTTTGTCTACTACGGAGGCAGTATATATATGGCGATTCTGGTGAAGGAAGCTATTTGGTTATGAGGTTTGCTTGAAGACTTGGGAGTTGGTCAAAAACATATTAAGGTGTTTTGTGATAGTCGGAAGTGCTATTCATTTATCAAAGAACCAAGTCTGCCATGCGTACGTACAAAGCACGTGGCGTTCGTTATCATTTCGTGCGAGAAGATTATTGAAGAAGGTGGAGTACTAGTTTAGAAGATTAGTACGGACAGAGAATCCCATGATATGATGACGAGGTGGTACAGCAATGATCAAGTTCAAACATTGTCTGGACTTGATTAACATCCCTAATCAATTGTATGTCGTTGATCTAGCAATTGAAGAAATCATTTAAAACCACTAAGTCGGTGGAGATTTGTTATATATTGCTCTTAGTGAGAAAATTAGAAAAGTCCAGTTGGTTAGGAATGAAGATGGGTGTTGGATTTAGGCTATAAATAAAGACCTCCTTCACCATTTGTAAACATCCCAAAATTTGTAAATCTTCTCTCTTTGTAAGGGTAATTGATTAGCTCAATTTTTCCCAATTAGTTGTAATTTTGAAGTTCATTCATTTGGAGATAGTGGAAGTGGTCAACGACGCCCGAGGACCTAGGTAACATTTATACCGAACCTCGTTAAATTTCTGGTGTTATTATTTTTCTGCTTTAATATTTCTGTTTCAATATCTGTTTTAGTTTATTTTAGCATTATATTTCCAATAGCATTATTTTGTCGGGTTAGTTTGAGTTCTATTCATTTAAATCATAAGTGAATATTAACTATTTAGAATAGGGAAAATATATCCGATTTTCCCAACAGGGTTTCAACAGAAGGAAGGAGTTGACTACATTGACATTTTCGCTCATCTTGTGAAGCTGAATACTATCAGATCAATGTTGAGTATTGTATCCATTGAAGATCTTCATCTTGAACAGTTGGATGTGAAGACTACATTCCTTCATAGAGATTTAGATGAAGAGATTTACATGTACCAACCAGAAGGTTTCTTAGAAAGAGGGAAGAAGAACATGGTGTGCAAACTTAAGAAGAGTTTGTATGGCTTGAAACAAGCCCCAAGACAATGGTACAGAAAGTTTGACAGCTTAATGCACAATGAAGGTTTCCAGAAGTGCAATGCCGACCACTATTGCTACTTTAAGAGATATATGTCCAGTTATATCATTTTACTACTTTATGTTGATGATATGTTAGTAGCAGGTTCAGATATGGATGATATTAGAAGGTTGAAGCATAAATTGTCAAAGGAGTTTGACATGAAAGACTTGGGTCCAGCAAAAAAGATTCTTGGAATGCAAATAACAAGAAATAAGAAGAAAAGGATCCTTGCAGTTATCTCAAGCAGAGTACATCAATCGTGTTTTACAGAGATTCAACATGGGCGATGCCAAACCAGTTAGCATACCCTTGGCCAGTCACTTTCGCCTATCCAAGGATCAGTCCCCTTAGACAGAGGAAGAAAAAGAATTCATGACTAAGGTTCCTTATGCCTCAGCCATTGGAAGTTGGATGTACGCAATGGTTTGTAGAAGACCAGACATTGGCCATGCAATGGGAGTTGTTAGCAGATTTATGTCAAACCCAGGGAAAACTCATTAGGAAATAGTCAAGTGAATTTTGAGGTATCTACAAGGTACCACAGAAAAGTGCTTGTACTTTAGTAAAGGAGAGTTAAAAGTACAAGGGTACGTAGACATAGACTTTGGAGGTGAAGTTGATCACCGAAGAAGCACCACCTGTTATATATTTACTGTTGGAACTACAGTTGTTAGTTGGATGTCATAAATACAGAAAATTGTCACTCTATTCATTAGAGATGCTAAGTATGTAGCAGTGAATGAAGCTAGTAAAAAGATGATATGGCTTCAAGGTTTGTTAATTGAGCTGGGATTCAAACAAGAGAAAAATGTTCTGCATAGTGATAGTCAAAGTGCAATACACTTGGTGAAGAATTCAGCATTTCATTCTAGAACCAAGCATATTGGACTTTGTTATCACTTCATCATATCCCTATTGGAAGATGATGTGTTAATACTGGAGAAGATTCAAGGAAGCAAAAATCCAATGGATATGTTAACAAAGGTGGTGACTATTGACAAACTGAAGTTGTGCCCAACTTCAGTTGGTCTGCTAGAGTAACAAGACTAGAAAAGCTGCTACATTGATCAAGGTGTGAAGATAGATTGAAATTATTCTTCAAGTGAGAGATTGTTGGAGATTGCTATAAAGCTCCTTAATTTAAGGAGAAAATTAATGAGCAAAACATGGAGCAAAACAAGGAGCTTAATTCAAGGAGTAATTTACGAAACCATTAATTTAAGGAGTAATTCAAGGAGTGAATTTTTCTATAAATATATGTGTAATTGTAATGAATTAATCATCAAAAGTGTTCATTCCAATTGAGAGAAAAGCTTTTGTGAAAGAAAATCAAGAGTAATTTTCTTAGGTGTAATTGGGTTGTGGGTTGTGAGTTGTGAGTGTTTTAAACACCTTGTATAATTTCTCCCCTTTTAGTAAAAAGATCTGCAGCAGGTCCAGAGACGTAAGCAAGATTGTTCGAACTACGTTATCAAATTTGTGTGTTATTTTTCTATTATTTCTTTCTCATAAATTTGACTTATCAAAAATTTACGTAATTTCCCAACAATATATTTGTAATTGACCCAAAGGAAAATGAATTGATAAAAGGTTCCGAAAGCTATTTTGGTGGTTTAGCAGATTTGTTGGCACAAGAGTTTATCAAAACTTGAAGGACAACTAAATGAAATATTCAAAGAAAATCCGTGTAGATATTCAGATTTTCTACACTCCACAAGATTGCATTGTTACAACACGGGAAGAAGATGGTGATAAACATTTGATTACATAGAGAGTTTGAAAGGAAAATGCAGTTTCCATTTAGCTGTCACAATTGTAATGAAGAATTGTGAACCATTGGTGTCTCGACCAGCATTTGCCATTGACAAAAGACCTTTACACAAGGAGAGCATTATTTCATACCATAAAACAAGTTTGAACTCATGATAGTGGGAAAAAATCAGAGATGTAATTGGAAACATTGGTCATACCTGGGCCAATATGCTTCAACTTGAAGTTCTCATCATCAAATTTCTCACCATAGATTGATTCACCGCCTCTTCCGTCACCAAGTGTGAAATCGCCTCCTTGAATCATGAAGGTAGGAATAATCCTATGAAATGTACTTCCCTTGTAGTGAAGAAGTTTCCCACTCTTTCGAATACCTTTCTCCCCTGATTTATGAGAAAGAGAAACAACCATGAAAAGTAATTATGGAGTAAACCATCTTAAAAGAAATAAAAGCAAAGAATGTTACATATATTCATCAAAGTTTCTAATATTCTTCTACCACAAAATGTTTCCTTCAACAATTGAACTAAAATAGTGAGCTATATTTTTCCTAAAGAAGAGATGATTTATGTCATACTTTCAGTTCATAAAAAAGATGATCACTTCTATATCACAAATCTATCGCAATCAAAATTTACATGGAAATTTTTTAATGCACACAATTATGTGGACACAACTGCAATATCTAATCACAATTGATCACATTATTTGAAATACATCAAAAATTTGTGATATTTAAAATTTTTCTCAAAAAATAAGAAAAATCTTTTTCAAACACAAATTTGCAATATATCACAAATAATGCAGCTAAATTTGATTACACAAAACAATTATTCCTATAAAAATCATGTCATGTTAGTTGTGTACTTTTGTTATGTTTGTTAAGGATTTTCGATGATAGTGTCAAAATCTATAAGAATTATGGTCCTTCTAATATTAAAAAATTAACCCAATAGATGAAGATACTCATAATCTTTATAAACTTTAGCATAGCATTGTAATAAATCAATATGAGACATTATCCTTAACATTCTCTTAAAATTTTTTATATTATATTCTATTGGGTTATTTGTCTCTTTTTATTTTTGCAATGTATATTTAATTCTTTTTTTACCTTTTGTGAGGAGAGACACAAGGTTTTTTTTTCTCAATAGATTAAAGCTATGATACTATATCAAATTCTATCATGGAACTTCTAATCTAAAAGGTTTAACTTAATGAATAGATATCTATAATCCTTATAAACTCAACCATACTTAAATCAACTTTGATATTACCCTTAACAGATAGAATTGCTCAAAGAAATAAAAGGTTGAACTTTTTACCTGTGGACAGTGCTCGGAAATTTTCTACAAAAGTGAGGAAGAATTCAATTTACTAGTGCTAATGCATATAGTTGACATAAAAATACATAAAAGTCATTATTTATGAAACAATTAAACAGGAGCGCACCTACGGTTTTAGGGATTTTACTTTCCAAAAAGACCTATAACAATACGACCTAAAACACAGCAAATTAGATAGTGTATCAATATCAACCATCAAGAATTTTATACAAATCAAAAAATCCTAATTCACAAGAGATAGAAATGCCTAAAAGGATTCTCAAATCAACAACAAATGGGCATATATATTTTCATTATACAAAGATTTAGAAGTATTACCAGAAGGCTTTCCATTGATCTTAATGTCGAAGTAAACTCTGTGAGTCACTTCCTTCAGATCCTCCTTCGATTTCTTTACCTAAAATGAACAATCTCGCCTCATCAATGACTAATTTTGACATGATTCTCTTATGTTTAGAAAATTTTATTTTTATTTGTTAAATTTAGACCTAATTCTATATAAAAACACAGGTTATGAGATAAATGATTGTCTTTATTTATATGCGTAGTATGTACGTGATCCTCAATCGATGTGAGATTTTAACCCTCCTCTTACATCCGTAAATCTCTATCCCCTTGAGACCGACGGTGATGTTGAACTTATGGAACCCAAGTGGCATAATGCATCACTCACCAGTGGAGAAACAATTGTACCAGGTAACCTTGCTTTGATACCATGTTAAATTTGAACATAACTTCATCTCAAAACAAAGTTATGAGATAGATTATTGTTTTTGTTTATATGTACAACGTGGACACGATACCAATTGATATGAGATTTTAACAACATCGATTCGAAGATCAAATACATGATTTGAACAAAGAAGACTTTCCCATAAAATTGCTTACCAGAGAAAGAGTTAAGGTTCCGAAGAGGACAAGGAAACAGAGTAAAAATGACATCGTTGTTTCCCTATCGGTTAGCTTCTTCAGAGTTCAGAGTCTCAACACTTCAACTTTGAGATTCATAGAGGAAGCTTTCGCATTAGAATTATGGCAATTTTGAGACTATTAAATGATAGTATAAAATGTATTTTTTAAAAAAATTATAATAGTAGATATAATTGTATTTAATAAAAATATTAATTTACATTATGTTAATATATAGAATTTAATGAGCTCTCTACACCAATAGATAAATGGCACGTTGAACTTTTACTCTTTGGTAGGATTCTATTGGTTGATTGATGAGGATCCTCGGGGGTACACTTGTGTCCGACATATTAACGGGATCAGTTAATTTAAAATGGTAGGCTTTTAATCAAATTCTAATATTAAGGCGCATACAAAAAATCCCAACAAATAAGCTGGCATTTTTATGAGAGTACATTATAATTTATTATTTTAATTAAGAAAATTAATATTTATACGCCACATATACTTATAAATCAAAAAATCACAATATTTTCACAGAATAAATGCGTATTTTTTATACTTTTTGAAATTGTATAATAAGAAAATAATTTTTCATAAAAAATATTATTTTATAGTTCATGGTTTTAATATAGAGTTTAAAATTTTAGTAATTAAAATTTGAGATTTTTAAGATTTAAAATTTAAGGTTTTACGTCAAGAATTTAGAATATTATTTAAATAACCAAAATCTAATTTTTATTAAAAAAAACATATTACTATATTATAAAAGTTAACATTTTATTATATTTTGTCTTGATGGCCTTCTTTTAATTTTTAAAATCCTTAAAAGTTACTAATTCAATTAAAAGTGTGTGATTTTATTTGAATACGTAGAAGATTTAATATTCAAATTTTTATTATATATATATATATATAAGTGTATGAATAATATAATTATTTTTAAAAAATTAACTAATGAATGGTAAAACATAAATAAATAAAATATTTTGATATTATACCATATTTAATCTCCATTAAAGTAAGTCTTTTGAAAAATAATAATTACATTGTCCACCCATATTATAATTAGGATTGAAATTCATATCCGTCTAAATATATTATAAATTCATTAATCCGCTTACTAAGTTTAAATTTCAAAATGAATGTTTGAATAAGAGTATCAATAAAAACCCAAGGTGTATAATAATTTTAATACAAAGGTAATATATCCCATCTTAAAGATGTACTCACCAATGAATATATTTTTCTCAATTTATTTATTAATGTTATTCGATAAATTATGATTTTTTATATTCTTTGAAAATATGTATTCTTTTAAAGAGATAAAAATGTTATATGAATGAATCTAAAATTAAGAATCCATATCTACTAAAATTACCCAATTTTTAGTATTCTAATAATATTGAAAAAAAAAATTGCCAAAAAGGAAGAAGTTAAAAGAAACCCTTAAAAAGCAGAAAGCTTCAACCGTCAATCCCAACTACCAATCTTCCAATAGAAGAGGAGAGAATTGGGCACGATAGGACTGACTAGTTGTTGAAGGTGAAGCAGATTCTTCGTATCCGACTTTGGAGTGCCTATGCCTTACTTACTCCAATGTCTTCAGATAGATAGCAATAGCGACAAAAATTGTATCCACACACAAAACACAACCAAAAAAAGAAAGAAAAGAGTTTTCAATACAACTGCTCTTTTGTTCACTACTCTTTAGTTCATTACAACCACTTTGTTAATGGAAGAATCTCATCTTAGTACTGTTAACCCATATCAACACTTCCCATCTTCCTCTTCTTCTTCATTACCCTCTACTTCAAGGGTCCAAGAAACAGATAATCACAACAACAATAATCAAGATCAGAACCAGCAAAGATCATTTTTATTTTATCCCATAAGCTTGTATTTTTCTGATTTCGTTACATCCCAGGATTTTAGGGATGATCTTTGTTCCTGCCTTTTGGTTATTGTCACATTTTGGTTCTTTGGTTAGTTTTATTTTATTTTCTTCCTCCTTATTTCTGTCTACAAAATATCATACAACCTTTTACACTTTTGCTTTCAATCATTTGATTTAAGTAATATAATTAGATTATCTGTTTAAATGAATTGAGAATTGAATTGATATGCTTTGACATAACCTGCAAGTGGGTTTTGTGTTTCTCTGCTGCAGCATCCATGACTTTGATTCTTGGTTTCTATGGGGCTGTCAATTTACAATTGGGTCCAAATTGCTCACATCTGATACAAACTAATTCATTTTTTGTGCAAGCCATTGAGGTGATTATGTCTCTCCCTCCTTCTTAACTTGTTT
The DNA here is from genome assembly GCA_033030585.1 of Hippophae rhamnoides. Classification (NCBI taxonomy): domain Eukaryota; kingdom Viridiplantae; phylum Streptophyta; class Magnoliopsida; order Rosales; family Elaeagnaceae; genus Hippophae; species Hippophae rhamnoides. Next base: position 4,854,583 of record CM065431.1, read on the forward strand.
TTTTTTAATTATATATCTGTATGTTTCCTTCATGTCACAACTCATTAATGTATACTCATTACTAAGGTTTTTGTTCTATTTACTTCTAATTGATACACTTTAGCTTCTGCAAGTTTTAGTTTATGTCCAATTTTGAGCTTGGGTTATTTAATAATTTTTTAAAAATGTCAATTTTTTTCATTAACTCCCATCTAAACTTTTTTTTCCAATTTTACCCTCACCTAAAATATAACCTTAAACTCAAATCCCAAATTCTCAAACCCAAAATTCCAAAACCCCAAACCCTAAAACCCAAAACCTTAAAACATAAATCCCAAAACCCTAAACCTTAAAATATAAATCCCAAAACCCTAAACCCCAAATTCCAAATCCTAAAACCCTAAACCTTAAACCCTAAAACCCTAAACCCCAAATCCCTAAATCCCTAAACCCTAAACACTAAACCTTAAAACATAAATCCCAAAACCCAAAACCCCAAGTTCCAAATCCTAAAACCCTAAACCTCAAATCCAAAATTCTAAAACCCTAAACCATTTTTAGAAAAATAATAATTTTAACCCTAAACCTTAACCTACAAATATAACCCTAAATCCTAAAACCCTAAAACCCAAATCCAAAATTCTAAAACCCTAAACCATTTTTAAAAAAAATAATAATTTTAACCCTAAACCTTAACCTACAAATATAACCCCAAATCCTAAATCCCTAAACCCTAAATCCTAGGTCCTAAACCTCGAAATCCTAAACCCTATTTAGAATAATAATAATTTTAATAATATATTTATTTTTAATTAAGTAATAATTATTTAGAAAAATAATGATTTTAATAATGTATTTTGTCTGACGAAAAAATATTAATTAAATAATATTATTTGAACTTTATAGCATATAGGGGTATTAAGATCATTTACAGCTTTTTTTATTCCATTCCAGTGGCAAACCAAAAAATATAATTCTGATTCCGAGCTTGATTCCAGTGGTTAAACTAAACAAAATTGTTTTCTTTTTATTCCATTCCATTCCGATTTCGATTCCATTCCATAAACCAAACGACACCTAAAATGAATATATGATTGTCACATTTTTTTTATTTTTTATGTGTGTTTTTGGATTAATGTTCTGAAAAATTAGAATTACATAATCACATGTTTATGGATGAAAAATCTAATTTTTTTTATCAAATTGTCATTGAATGACTCAAACTTAAAATTATTACACTAAAATACATTCCTTAATATTTATAAGACTGAAAACTTGGTAAAGTTAGACTAAAACTTTTTTCTATGTATAGGTACAAGAACTAGACGAAGGAAAACCTGGGCCAATGTTATATGGATTCAATGAACCTCCACCATTGGATATAAAAATTTCTTGGACAGAGACACATAACACATTCATACCTGCCAATTCTCACAAGGCAAGAATTGACTCTCATTCTCTCTCTCTCTCTCTCAATTCCATTCTGTCTTCTTTGTATAACTTTCAAGTTGAAATGCATTTTCTCTTGCAGGAGTGGATATACTTCTTACATAAAGGATCTAAAATTGATATTTCCTTCAATGTTAAATCTTTAGGCTCCCCACCTTTACTGCTTATCATTGCCACAGGTAATATCAATTTATCTCCAACTTTTCAATTGTTGAACTTGTGATAATGTGCTCTTTCCTTTTGAACAAGTACCTTCTCTTTAGGGTTTGTTTGTTAGCCTTTTTTGTTAGAATCAATGTGATTATTTGGAAGATACATTGCAAGGCTGGAATGGGAAGTCAAGTTATAATGCTTAGTTTTGTTTGTTACTCAAAATTCAAATGCTCATTGATCTTCTCAAACCACTGCACTACTTGGATTGCTTCTGCTTTTTCTATTCACAAATTGATGTGGAACGAGAAGGAAAGTAGGATAGTGAAATAGCTGAAAGGGGGAGAAATAGGAGAGAGAAATAGACAAAAGGGGGAGAAATTCAGACGAATTAGACTTACGGATTAGACGAATAGAAGTTGGGAAAAAATAAATAATTAGGGATTATGCTCTATAAAACTTTTATAAACCACATAACAATATTTAAAATTAAAAGATAAACTGAAACTAAAATACAGATTTAAAATAAGATTCTTCAGGATAATAACAATCTTAATCTAAATAATCCTAATTTAAATTCAAAATGTCTTTATTCCCATCACAAATATAGACTACTTTATCCATTGAATTGAGATTATGTTCTCAAAATTGCAGGTTTTTTTAGTTCGGGCAAAAACTATCCTAAAATCACAATTTTTTATTGTATACAGGTCGTACAAGTTATATATTAATTATATACGAGTTACTCGTGATTTTGGTACATTTTCAACCAAAGTTCCAAAAAATATGAAATTTTCCTTGTATTTATATTTTGAAATACCATTATTGTTTCTATGATAGTAAGAACTTACAGTTACATGTGCCCCCAAAGAAGTAGCCATTTATATTAAGATATAAAGCTATGCTTTTTCCTGACATTCTTGTAAACTCACAGGTAGAGAAAGCTTGGTTGAGTGGATAGAGGACCCTTCATATCCCAACACAACACTGTCCTGGAATATAATTCATGGTAAGATTAACATATGATCATATTCCATTTCCCTTCTGATATTAGTCATACTATGCAAATACTAAACAAGTTAGTTTGACAGGAAGTGGAAAGATTCAACAGGAAACTGCAAAGCCTTCAACCTATTATATTGCAGTTGGTAACATGAATTCTGAGGAAGCAGAGGTAAATTTTACTTAACCAAATGTTTGAAAAATAGTACTTGTTTTATATGAACATGCTTCATAAACATTGTTACTGAATTATGCAGGTAGAGCTTACATTTACTATACAAACTTTAATTTATAACACAAGCCAGGCCTATTACAAATGCTCCCTTGCCAATCATCTATGTAGCTTAAAGCTTTCTCTTCTAAGAACACACATTGCTGTTTTAACATCTCCGAGTCACGATCAGGTAAAAGTAGTCTAATTCTTGAGTTCCCTTTCTACATGCTTTGGCTTCCATTGATTTATCATTGAAGTTGAGCATTTTTTTTTTCAGGACAAAGTCGATAACTGGAATGTGAAACTGTCTTATGAACCTCGATGGATTATCTATTTTATTGGATCAGGTACTTTCCTTGCTAGCCTTTATGCATTCCTCAGTTTGAGCCCTAAATAGCATGTTTTAGGAGATTTGGCCTAAATGTCCCAAAATTGCAAGTATAATCTATCAGATTGTACAAGTTTGTCCATGAGTCATGTACAGCTCATCCCGTACATAGCACGTACAGCACAATTTTTGGGGGCTTTATTACTACACTACTCATGAAACTGATAGTTTGCAACAATATCTATCTTGACATTTCTCTCTTATATCTATCAAAACAGGTTTGATGACAGTGCTCATGTTTTTGGCGTTTAGATTTTGCAAAATAGGCCAAAACACAGCTCATTACAGGAGAGGATTTCAACAAGGGCAAAGGGCAAATGAAAGAACCCCATTGCTTTTAAATAAGGACGATGATGTTTCAAGTTTGGGGTCATCTTATGATTCTATTTCTCATGATGAAGATGAGTTCTTTGAAGCAGTAAAGTCAGTAATTGATGATGAAAATAATAGCAATCTACGCCGCCTTTGTGTCATTTGCTATGATGCCCAAAGAGAATGCTTTTTTCTTCCATGTGGACATTGTGCTGCCTGCTTTTCATGTGGAACAAGGTTAATGAAAATCATTTTGTACTAATTTTCTTTTGTATGCAATCACTTCTCAACCTCTAAATGCATGGAAGCTTTAAGATAAATCACTTGCTATATATGAAGCCCAATTCTTATGATCCATTTTTTTATTCTCTATAAGTGCTTTCAAATGGAAAAAAAAATACTTAAAAAGATGTTTGCTAATCTCATGCGAAGAGTTTTCAAAATTTTGAAAACCTGTTAGTACTTTTAGGAGTTCATTTCTTAAAATAATCATTAAGTGGTACTGAAATTCACTTTTTTCCATTTTTTATGCCAAATCTAAATGTTTATGTTCAAAACCAATTTTAATCAAAGTACTTTCATGGAATCACTTCTAGATAAGTACATATAAAAAGAATCTAAGGGTCTTTGTTAGCAGTAGTTTAACAAGAAAGAAAGTGCTTTCAGGAATGTGCTTCTATCGAGAAGCACAAAGTGTGCTTTTCATATATATGGTGAAAACACTTCTAATAATTTTTTGGTTTGAAAACTAAGGATTTTTTACTACCAAAAGTGCTTTTATAGAACGTCAAATCGGAAACATATATACCCCAATTTGTTTATTCATATTGCAGAATTGCAGAAGAGGCTGGTATATGTCCAATATGTCGAAGGAAGATGAAGAAAGTGAGGAGGGTTTTCACTGTTTGAGTTGTGCAAATATGATCAGTTGCTATAATACAATACATGTTATGCAGTTCCCTGGTGGTGCAACTCCTGAGTATCCTCTGTGAGATTCTTCAGTGTTAGTGTGGATAGTGTTGATAGGTATTTGAAGAGATCAACCACGAAAATTATATTTGTCGAGTCACAAAACTTATATATTTAAGGGGGTTCTCCTATTGCAGTTTTCATTTTCATGGCTTGTGTGTAAAAGTTACATATTTAACTCGGATGAGATACATGCTTTTATTTATGTATCATTGTAATCGATTACCAGATGAAAATTGGAATGATTTAGGATATTTTTGTGTTTAGTTTAACTGTTAATATAGAATTAAATATAAAACATTCTAATATTAATAGAAATATTCGTTCCTATTACACTCCTTAAGAATATGTTAGAATGATGTATTTTTCTCACACATTTATATTATCGTTTATTTATTTTTCCTATTTTATCTTATTTAAAAATAAAAATAAATTCTTATTTTTTATTTTTTTTAATATTTATCATTATTTTGATTTTATTGCTTAAACAAATATAGTAATAGTATTGTTGGTTCCATTGAATTTCATTCTTATTAGTATTTTCATTCTTATTGTGTTTTCATTCTAAGAACTTAACATGAGAGTAAAGTGAGATGATAATAGGGATGAACATTTTAACTACATATAACTAAAATTGTAATTATCTATAAAAATCCAATAGTTTTTCGTAAAAAATAACCATAACTGATAAGACGTAGGATGTGGACGGTTATTACAGTATCGAAACTATGGTTTATTAAAATTGAACATATATTATTATTATCTTTTATATACATATAATTACATAAAAATATATAATTTAAATAATAAAACAAGTAATACTTTGAATAATAAAATTGAATTTTATTTATTCTTATTTATATATTTTTTATTTTAATTAAAAATATGTGTCATATAACTAAAAAATAAATATTAATATTAATATTTTAAATAATATAGTAAAGTAAGAATTATGCTCACATTTATTTTTTTAAACTAAATATATTTTTGAGTAAATGTTAAAAAAATAAAAAACGTGATTAAACCGTGGAGAATCTACTGCCCGGTTATAACCAATAATTATTATTTGAATGTATCTAAAACTAATACGGGTTAATTATGATTATTAACATAATTGTTAGTGTATATCCTATTATGTACTTTTACTAATTTTATTAATGTAATTAAAAGTTGTATTTCCAAGAAAACTCATTGTGATTATCTTATATTGGTGTAGGAAATTTTATTTTTAATATTATAGCATTAATAAATAATTTAAGATGGTTTTATTGTTAGTGTTTTTTAGCAAAATTTTATTTTTAAAAATATTTGAATATTAAATTATAAAAGAAAATTAAATTTTTCGTCATTAATCTTTGTTGCCTCAATTCGCATAATTTATCAGTTACTTGAATACGTTTTAATGTCTACTGTTTATTTCAAATAAAGTTAAATTAAACTTTATCAAAATAAAATGAGATAAATAAACTAAACATAAGACTTATTTGCAAAATGCATGTATAGACATAACACCCTCATTTGCAAACATTCACCCCTTAGTGATCCTAAAGGTAAAGTCAGACAAATTGAGATGATGGTATATAGTATATACGATACAAAATATAAAAGGAATGTTACAAATAGAGTTGTATTTCTTATTCTTTAAAGTAATGTTTGGTTGGAGGAAATTAAAAGGAATTAGAATTGATTCATTTCGTTTGTGTGTTTGGTTAGACTGAATGGAGGGTACGTAATGAAATCGATTACTACAAGAGAAGAAATCACAATTCATTCTCCCCCTTTTAGGAATCATGTTTTCATTCCCATCTCAATTTTTTTTCCAATTTTACCCTCACCCTAAATATAACCCTAAGCTCAAATACCTAAACCCTAAACCCTAAAACCCAAAACCCTAAATCCAAATCCTAAAACTCCAAATCTCAAAACCCTAAACCCTAAAACCTAAACCCCAAATTCCAAATCCTAAAACCCTAATCCCAAATCCTAAAACCCAAAACCCTAAACCCCATATTTCAAATCCTAAAACCCTTAAACCCTAAATCCAAAATCTCAAATTCTAAAACCCTAAACTCTGTTTAGAAAAATAATAATTTTAACCCTAAACTTTAACCCATAAATATAGCCCTAACCCCTAAACCTCAAATCCTAAATCCCTAAACCCTAAATCCCAAATCCCAAACCTCAAAACCTTAAACCCTATTTAGAAAAATAATAATTTTAATAATATATTTTCTTTTTAATTAAGTAATAATTATTTATAAAAATAATAATTTTAATAATGTATTTTGTCTAATGAAAAAATAGTAATTAAATGACATTATTTGAACTTTACTGAATGGAGAGGTATTAAGGTAGTTTACAGTTTTTTACATTCTATTCCAGTGGCAAACCAAACACTGTAATTCTCATCCCAAGCTTCATTTCAATGGTCAAACCAAACAAAATTGTTTCCTTTCCGTTCCATTTCATTCCTATTCTGATTCCGATTCCATTCTGCGAACCAAACGTCACCTAAGTTCTTAGCCAAAATTTAAAAAAATGCCATCTTGCCTCTAAAGTATCTAATACTAGAAAGAAAATGTAATTGAAATAAGAATAAAAATAACATTAAAAATATAAATATATATTTAATTCAAAAAAATATTACTATTATTATGTTTGACCAGTAAAATCAAAATAATGAAAATATTAAAATAAAATTTATAAAATTATAAATGAAGAAAAATCAGAAAATATTTGATATTTAAATAAAATAAAATGAGAAAAATAAAAAAAAATCTCATAAAAATGTGTGAAAAAATAGAACATTTTATCGTATTCTCAAAGAACGTGGGAGGAATAAACATTCATGTTACTATTAAAATACTTTACATTTTATTATAAATTAATAATCAAACTAAATACATAAATAATATATATTATTCTTATTACTGTAAACCAAAATTTGTGCACACGTACTAATTAGAGCAAATCAATCAAATGATTGTTTTATTTTTATTTTTAAATAAAACTATACAACTTACACATTGATGTATAAATTTTGTATTTGATAAATACCTCATAAATGCATAAATCACTATGTAAAAAGTGACAAATATACTTTTAAAGTATATCTAAAGAGAAATTACATGATTTTTATATAATTCAACAAAATTCTTAAAAATGAAAAATAAACCCAAACAACATGTCGCAATTATTTTGAGACTTGAAAAATCTATTATAATGACATAAAATTAAAAAATAAATTTGATTCAAATAGTATTATGCATATGAACATTTAATCATTCAATGAAGAATTTATAAGATATATTAGTTCGTTAATTATGCTTGTTCAATATTAAATAAATTATTAAAATTATTGATTTTTTTTATGAAAAAGTATTTTGACGGGATCAATAATTAATAATGATTAAATTATTTTTTATTTTAAAGAATTAACAAATTATCTTATTGATGCTTTTGAAGCAACTATCATTTGAAACTTTCGTTGAAGGTATTAAAATTGGATTTAAGATTGATGTATATGAGAAATGATTTTTAGATTTTAAAATCTACTACAAAAAATATATCATCCATATATTTTCAAATAATAATTTTTATAAAAATATTTGAAATATAGTATAATTCAAACCCAACTAATATAAAATCTAAGAGTATTGACTCTAAATCAAATCCAAATAATCAAATCTTAAATCTAACTTTCATATTTTAAGTTTATTATGAAAAATATTTTGACAATATATATTTTTATAATAAACTTTGTATAAATCTTGAATGAAGAAATAAAACTAAATTTATTTTGTAAAAATGTTTACCTACTTTAATATTTCACAAGCACAATAAAATTATTAATATCTCATAATATTTTCATCTAAACATACTTAATTTAATAAATGATTAGTAAATTAAACATAGTATTAAAATAATACATAAAATTAATTTTGAAAATAAAAAAATACAATTAAAATTCATATTTCAATTGTATCTTAAAAATGTAGAATTTCACTACTTAATTGTATATGAAAAACCTTTAAACATATATGTGTAAAATGTTTATTGAATCAAAAATTATTACTATATGAACCAAAACTTGTTAAACTCTCAAAATTGAGAAAAAAAACTTTGAAATTAGGAAAACTAAAACTAAAATAAAGAGAGAAGATATAACTGAAGGCTTATTTTTTACATAAAAGGTGGACGTATTTATAGGTTAGAATACAAGGTGAAAAGAGGTGGAGAAAGTGGATCCTAATTGAGAAATTAACGGTTGTCACGACAGAAATTTTTTTATCGTCTCAACATGCATTGATTTTGTACGTGTTGAAATTCTCATCCGATATACTCGTGTCGTGATTCATAATTTTTCTCTACCACAACACACATTAAATTGTCTTTTGTACATACTTGTACGTGTACGTCCCATCTTTATTCTTCTTTGGTTGCAATTGAGTGCCCTCAGGTACTATTCTTCTAGTGTTTATCAGTTGAATAATTTTGAAGACAGAAATATTTGAAAAATACTTAAATATACTCATGATTTTGAAAACATAAATTTGTTCAAATAATAATAGAGTCATCGGTGCATATACATCACATAATATTTAAAACTTTTCAAGCATTCATCACAACTGTCAAGGCATCAACTATATTCTTGCTAGTCTCTAGCAAGGAAAGCTAAAAAAACAAAAACTAAATAAAATAAAATTGTTCTAAATCGTTTTCATAGATTGACAAGATTGTATTTAGCATTTACAACAAGCCTTTAAACCCTTAAGTGACCATAATGGATGAGTTTAAGTCTTATTAGAGCTTTTTGTGATGATACCCAGAAACATCATACTAAATGTACAAATAAAAGAAATAACAAAAACTAAAATTGATAAAGTAAAACTCAAAATAAATTAAATAAGAATAATAATACAAAACTTCCCATGCTTCTAGTATTTTTTAAGTTCATAATTAAAATACAAAGCATAAGTTAAAAAAATACCCTAAACATTTATATTTTATTGTAATAGTTAATTGAAATTCATAAATTCATGTTCCACATAAAAAATGCATCAATATTAATTTACACAATTTTAGTGTTTGAAATCTAAATTCGCTTCAATTTTAAATCTCGTAAGTCATACTCTCGATATTACATCGATCCTATAGGTTCAAGAAATCATTTAAAATTCTATGTGAATAGATTTTATGTAAAAAAAATGAATTAATGAGTTCGCATATGTTTTAAGAAAAAATTCTAAAAATAGTGCAAAATATCGATCTCGTGAAAGGAATCGTATAAAAAAATTATAAATAAATCATGTACTATCCTTATGTATTAATTAAAAATATAAAATATATACATTTAGAGAATAAATGAAAATGCAATGACATTTAGGAGTTTATTTCCTATCTTTCTTTTACAATATTCATTTTTCACAACATTGAAGTACTTTTCGGGTAATAGTATTTAATTTATATTATTGATTCTTTTCTTTTTTAATACTCTTATATATACATATTATTTATTTTTTTATATTTTTAGAGAGTAGACACATGTACAATTTGTACATATTTTATATGATTTGGTGGGTGGTTAATTAACCTCTTTTTTGTATTGGCTTAGTTAACCCTATAAATCTCTTTTTTTAGAAGTTATGAATAAATGAAATATACATATACTTTCAATTTTTACTTGAGCAATAAAAATAAGTATATAATATTTTATCATATATAAAAATCCTAACATTCAATGCAAGACTTATAAAGATCATATAATAATTTAAATAATTAAGATGAGTATTAAAAGGAATAAAAAAATATTATATCTTAGAATGAAACAATAAAGGAATAAAATATTCTCTATTCTCTACTATTTCATTCATTAACATCAATTTTGAGTTTATCTCAATTTTAACATTTTATCATAAAACACAAACTATGATAAAAATAAACTAATTATCACATTATTATATGATATATTCAAAAAATTAATCTAAGAGTGCAAATACTTAATCATTTGCTTAAAATTAACTAAATGATAATTTTATAAGAATTTTTTTAAAATTAACCTAAATTTTATTAAACCAATAAAACTAAATAAAATCATATAAATAAAAATTAAAACAAATAAAAATAAGTGAAAATACAAATACATGTTTAATAAAAAATATTAAAATTGTCAAAATTTATGTAACGTAACTGTTTTTTTATTCCAACTTGAAATTTATATTACCCAAATGTAATAAATGTACATTAAAGATAAAAAAAAGTTACTCATTTGTTGAACGTGATCAAGTATTAATGCAGAAAGCCAAGTGCATCCATTATTTCAAATATTTTTTTAACCACACACACAGAACGTTGTTTACTTCTTACACAATATAATTTCAAAAAAAATAAAATAAAGTTCACAAAATAAACTAAAACAAAATAACAAAATTAAAAAGAAAACTTGATGCATAAATTTTGTATTTAATAAATAGTTCACAAGTACATATATCACTTTGTAAAAAGCGACAAGTATACTTCCAAGGTCGATTTAAAGAAGAATTACGTGATTTTTAAATAATTCAACAAAAATTTTAAAAATAAAAAAACAAATCTAAACATCACATCACAATTGTTTTAGGTTTTTAAAAAATCTATTCTAATGACATAGAATTAAAACATAAATTTGATTCAAAAAGTATCAAGCAAAGAAATATTTAATTATTCATTAGTTCATTAATTATGCTTGCTCAATATTAAATAGGTTATTAAAGAAATAAATTAAAATTATTGATTCTCACTTTTTTATATGAAAATGTCTTTTGGTGGGAATTAATTTCATTATTAATCAATATTAACTAAAATCTTTTGACCATGATCCGAAATTAATAGTGATTAAATTATGTTTAATTTATAATAAATTAACAATCATTTAATTAATACTTTTGGCGAGACTATCTATTTAAACTCTAATTAAAAGTGTCAAAGTTGACATTAAGAATGATGTATCTGAGAACTAATTTTCAGATTTTAAAATCAACTAGAAAAAAATATATCGTCAATATATTTTAAATAATAATTTCTATAAAAAATCTATGAAATAAAGTATAGCTTGGATCTAAATTATTAAATCTAAAATCTAAGAGTATTGACTCTAAATTAGATTTAAATAATCAAATCCTAAATCTAACTTTTATATTTTGAGTTTATTACAAAACATATTTCATCAATGTATTTTTTTATAACAAACTTTGTATAAATCTTAAATGAAAAAATAAAACTTAATTTATTTTATAAAAATGTTTACCTACTTTATTATTTTATAAACACTAGCATATATTTTTCCACGTCAATATGTTGATTTTGTACACATTGAAATTCAAACTCGATACATGCGTGCTACAACACACAATTTTCCACCACCACTACACACATTAAATTGTGTGTTTCTAACTTTTTTTTGTTCACCGCCTTACAAGTTTGGTTGAAATATATGTATGGCTTATATAATATTTAGTCTTGGTTGCAATTGAGTGTATAAGTATTATTCTTCAAATTTTTATTAGTTGAATAGTTTTAAGCCAAAAATATATACAAAAGAACTAAATATACCTATTATTTCAAAAACATAGATTTATTCAAATAATATCATAATTATACAAATATAAATCTATTTTTATACTAAAATATATATAAATAATGTAATATTTAGTGCGTTTCAAGCATTCATCACACACAATAAGAATCAAACCCTAATATTAAATTTATGTGATTTATAATGAAACTTTGATGTAACTCGCTAGCAAATGTTAGTTTTATTCCAAAACAAGTTATTTTGTATCTGTAAGGAATATGAGTATTAGTGATTTTTGTAGATAAAGAGTTTTCTTGTAAACTTGTTTTTAAGATTGATATCAAGTATATCAAGCAAAGTCGAAAAAGTATTAGAGTTATGGATAATTGTACTTCAATTCTATCTTTTATAACTATCACATATATGATTACACTCATTAATTAATGAGCACATGTTCATAATATACATTAAGATAACATGTATCAGATTGTAATCACAATGCTCAAATAACTTATATTTAAGTATTGTTGCATACATATTTAAGTGCATTCAATATAGGCTTTTGATTAAATCAATTTTGATGTTGCATGATTGAATTATAAGCCTTTTTAGAATGAGCCATCGATTCCCTTAGTAGACGCATCAATCCATCTAAGGTGGGGATCGATCCCTATTTTTAGAACTCATTTGTTTAAAGTTACATAATTTGACACAATCGATTGAGAATCATTTAAAGAGGTTTTCAAGCACTCATCACATACAACAAGAATCAAACCCTAACCTTAAATTTATGTGATTTATAATGAAACTTTGATCTAACTCGTTAGAAAATGTTAAATTTTATTACAAAACAAGTTATTTTGTATCTGTAAGAACTATGAATGTTGGTTATTTTTATAAACAAAGATTTTGCTTGTAAACTTGTTTTTAAGATTGTTATCAAGTCTATCGAGCAAAGTCGAAGAAGTATTAGAGTTTTGGAGAGTCGTACTTCAGTTATATCTTTTATCATTATCACATATATGATTGTACTTATTCATTCACTAGCACATGTTCACATTATGAATTAAGATAACATGTATCGCATCGTAATCACGGCACTCAAATAACTTATATTTAAGTAGTGTTGCATACATATTTAAGTTCATTTAATATAGGATTTTGATCGAATCAATTTGATGTTGTATGATTGAGTTATAAGCCTTTTTAGATAGAGAGATCAATCCCATTAGTAGATGCATTTATCCAATTCTGGACCGATCTCTAAACGATCCTCAACAGATCGTGCCAAACTATGTAACTTTAAACAAATGAGGTTTGGAAATAAGGATTTATCCCCACCTTAGATGGATCGATCCCTTATTACATTGGCATAACTTTTTTTGAGATGGATCTATCCTCTTATAGAGGGATTGATAACCTTTTGAGAGATCTATCCCCTTATAAATTGGTAGATTTTGTCTTATTTTATGCATTTTTTAATCCCAATTAGTTGCAAACTACCTATTATATTTTGCCATATTATATGAGTGAATTTTTTTTATCTAGGTTTTCTTTAAATTCATTATTTGTCTCTTATAATTCACACAAACAACTGCATAACAATTTTTAAGAGCACAAAGTTTTTACAGTCAATTTCTATACTCTTTTGCTCTTCTTTATTTTTGGTTGTCATTCATTGTCTCATCTTAGATATTCATATGATTATACTAGCATAAATCTGAGTCTTTTTATTTCATATTTTTTCATATTCATATAGCTTCTTTTTGATTAGGGTATTGCATGTTTAGATCAAATAATTTTGTTCATGATCATAATTATTTTATTTAATTATTAAATTTTAAATAAGTTATTTTTATTAAATTTGTGCTTAATCTTCTTGTTATAGGATTTGCTACTTGATTTGATTTGATTTATATATGTTTTAAATTATCTACTTATGATTATTCACTATTAAATCTGCTCTAAAATACATACAAACACTTATATTTTTTTGTACTAATCCTAGTTGTAGATCGATCCATGAATGTGTTTGATTGGAAATGAGTTAATTAGAAAGTTGGTTTAAAAACTACTCAAATTAATCTTAAAAACCGTGAAAACAAAATAGGGATTCATAAGTTGGGTATATTGGGATAATATTCAAGAGTAAATAACATAAAATTGAATCGTATTTAAACATTTATTTTTCATAATAAAAATTAAGATGGTTGGACGTACCGTAATTTTACTTTTAGGTTATAATTATGTCTTAAGTTGTTTCCAGCTAAAATATATTATGTGTTTTCTTAATTTTTATATTTTATTATTTATATGCGGTTAAATATCTGACTATTTTTTTAAGTTATTAAATTATAAATTATAAATTAATAAAATTTAAAAATAATATATTTATCTCTCTTTATACTTATCAATTACATACTAAAACTTCAAATATTTAAATAATGGTTTCATTAATAATATTTTTGGTAACATTTCTATCTTCATTTTTTTTTACTTGTCACCACCATGTGAAGTTAAATAATTATGAGATTTTTTGGTAATAAAAAATTAATTATATTATAATATGTATATTAATATTTACTTGTCATTTCAAATAATATCAATAATCAATAAATATACGATTAAAAAAACTAATTTAACGGTAAAAATATTTGGAGTAAAAATGTAAAATTTTGTATGTCTTTTATATTTATTTGGTGTCACATAAAAAATAAAAGTTAATTATAATTTTTTTTTTCAATAAAAAATAAAGTAGTAATTTGACATCAAAGACGTTACCAATTACTAATAGATATTAAACAATATTGAATATGTATTTGACACTAATAAAAAACATAACATAGTAAGTTATTAAACAATATAAGAAACAGAACAAAAACGGAAAAAAATGCGTGATCCATGCCGATTAGCTGATGATGCTTGATGTCATGCTCATAATAACAATTGTTAAAAAATCAATTAAAAATAATTATTAAAATTTTATATTCAAATAATATTCTCTTATTAGCGAGCCAATAGTAACTAATATGATTAAAAAATATTTAAATTTCAAAGGAGGCCACAAACAGATATTTACACGAAACAAGTATTCGAAACATCTTTTGACCCAAAAAAAAAATATTCGAAACATCATAATAAACTATAAATAATTATTTATTATTTAAAAAGAAAAAAGAAAAAGAAAATCATAATAAACATATGACCTAACAATTTTGTACTGAAAGACAACGCATGTTACGCACCATAATTATAGGAGGAACTGAAGAGTCGCAATACGAGACCCATAAGAATCAAACGTAGATTTGTGTGAAACCGAGAAAGCTGCTCAAACCTAGAAAAATTACAACAAATTTTATATAATCATATCATTTTTTATTAAATATAATTATATAATTTAATTATATTTATTAATATTATTATACATGGACATCTTTGCCTGTTCTTCGTTTTAGCAATATATATATATATAGACATCTTTGCCTGTTCTTCGTTTTAGCAATATATATATATATATATATATATATATATATTATACTGTGTATTTATTACCCACTTACAATAAATAAAATTTTACAAAATACAAACAAAAACAAAAGAGAGAGCTGGCAAAAACTAGGAAAACTATAAAACCTGTGAGCAAAATACGGGCAAGCAAAGCCAAAACGGCAAAAACCCATTGAGCGCCAAAAACTACACCTTTATCACCACCTTCGCCGCCGTTACAAGTGTACTTTGCCATGAGATCGCCGACGAAGAAAAAAGCTCGTTTACCTTCTTATCTTTTGCCTTGCGTTACAGCTTTGTCTGTCCTCTCCCTCACCGTTCTCATTCTTTACAAGGTGCCATTTTTAATCCTCTCTATCTCGCTTCCATTTCCTAGTTCCTACTTTATTTTTGAATTTTGAATGCATTTTGATTTTTGGGTATGTTTATTTTTGTTCTTTTTGTTTTGGGAATTTGATCGAACAGGTGGATGATGTAGCCACACAGACGAAAACATTGGCGGGTCACAATCTAGAACCAACTCCTTGGCATCAATTTTCTCCAAAAAGCTTTGCTGAGGAAACCCGTCATTCTAGAACATACAAAATTATACATTGTTCTTACCTTTCTTGTGGTTCCAAAATCAATATTGGTGGTAGAAAGCGATCCAGTTCTTTTTCTTTGACATCTAATCACAAATGCCCTGATTTGTTCAAATGGATTCACTATGATCTTGAACCATGGTCTAAGACCCGCATTACGAAAACCCATTTGGAGGAAGCTAAGAAATCAGCTGCTTTTAGGATTGTGATTATTGGGGGGAGATTATTTATTGATTTGTATTATGCTTGTGTGCAAAGTCGAGCTATGTTTACTATTTGGGGTTTATTGCAGCTTCTTAGGAGGTATCCTGGAATGGTACCTGATGTTGATATGATGTTTGATTGTATGGACAAGCCAAGTATCAACCGGACCGAATATGAGTCTATGCCGGTGCCGTTGTTTCGGTATTGTACCACTAAGCATCACTTTGACATCCCCTTTCCTGATTGGTCTTTCTGGGGTTGGTAAGGATCATCAACCTCTGTTTTTGTGATTGTGAATTCTTCATTATGCTTTTGCATTCTTCATTACGTGTTTTTCAATCTTTTATATGATACTTGTGTACTTCATTAAGGTGGTTAATTAAATACTGCATCAAGTTCTGATGATACTACTGCTTATGTTATATACATTTGTCATCTGACTCTTAAAGCATGAATGTGGAATCCATGTCTTGCATTTGAGGTCAGTCTATGTTGATACTTTCTATTATACCATCTCCTTAGTCGTTTTGTCACTCTTTTCATTTGGAATGTGTACGAGAATTCAAGTAAAACCTTACTTTTCTGCACTCAACATTGGCCTTTTCCTCTTGACACACACAAAAAAATAAATCAATAAATAAAATAAAATAAAAAAATAAAAGAGGTCTTTTACAATCTTTCTTCTGGTATTATTATTTCTTAACTATTTTGATGTAATTAATCTCTTCCAAGTGATAAAGGCTATACTCTATTGGGTTGTTATTACCTGATACAATTTGATTACTGTTAAACTAGTTTTGTGTGATAATATTCTTTTACAGGCCAGAAACAAATATAAATCCATGGGATATGGAGTTCAGAGACATTAAACGTGGTTCTAAAAAGAAAAGTTGGTCAAAGAAATGGCCTGTTGCATACTGGAAAGGCAATCCAGATGTTAGTTCCCCTATCCGTACCATGTTACTGGAGTGTAATGACACTGAAACTTGGGGAGCTAAGATTTTGCGTCAGGTAAATATTACCTCATGTATCTCTTATAATTTATAACTAAAGCAAGCATGAAAGTCCAATAGTATTTCTTTAGTTTCTTTTCTCTCTTAAAAATTACAGAATTGGGTGGAAGAAGCAAAAGCTGGTTATGAAAACTCTAGACTCTCTAACCAGTGTGATTATCGGTAAGTCAAATCCTGCATTTTTTCTTCTATGGTTAGATGAAATCATGCAATCGTCTGGGAAATTTCAAAATTTGAGAGTTTCATTGAAAGAGTATATGAGAAGAAATTGTCAGAGTTGCTTCTTCAATGTTTTGATTCTTATCTTTTAAGTAGATGATTAAGATTATTCATATGGGAGCTTCTCTTTTGCATTTTTGGTTCTAGTTCCATCTAGGGCATTCTTGCTACAATGTTCTGTGAAATGAGTTTGACAGATCTTGAAGATCCCCACTCGTTATTTTTCTGAATGCCCCTTGCTTTTTTTTGTCTAATGGAACGCTTAAAATTACTGGAAGGGCATGGATCTTGAGAATTACCAAAGGTGGTCCTTTGGATGTATATTGTGTTTCTTTCATGGATCCTAGACATAATATTATTATTATTTATTCATAAGCTCGTGACATGCTTCATCTTTTCTCTTTCTGTAGCAAATTTAGTTGAGAGGAGCCTTGGTTGGTGCCTATTGCATGAAGTCTTTTGCTTGAACATTAAGCTAAGAGATGCCCTGTCACCACATAAGTCATAACTTTCTCATTTCTTGTGTTTCTCCTTTTACAGGTACAAAATCTATGCCGAAGGCTATGCATGGTCTGTGAGTTTGAAATACATTCTATCTTGTGGTTCTCAAACATTGATAATATCCCCAAAATATGAAGATTTTTTCAGCCGTGGCCTCATTCCCAATAAAACTTATTTTCCCATCGCCCTTGATAATTTATGCCCATCTATAAAAGCTGCTGTTGATTGGGGTAATGGTCATCCAAGAAAGGTATTGTCTACTGTCTCTTTTATTTTACATAATAGTGCCAGTATTCAGCTCACTTTCACAAGAAGGTTTGCTACTAAATCCTGTTGATAATAGTCTTAATTGATCTTTGTGCTCCACTGATATTTTTGAAAATTAACCTCAAGATTATTTAAGTATTGTTTGTTTCTGCTTATGAGATTCTATAAAAGAGCTCGTGACAATAGAAAAGCACTTCAGAACCAAACAAGAAAAAAATGTCAGAAGTGCTTTCAAAGCTTAGAAAGCACATCATATGTGCTTCTCATCGAAAACCCTCGTTATCTTTTCTGAAATTGCTTTGTCTGAAACCACTTTTAATAGAAGCACAATCAAATAGATCCTTAATGTGCTACATCAAACTTAAATTCGACCAATATTGCATCTAATAGACAGCAATAATATGGAAGTTCGTCTCATAACAATGATGACCATATAAACACCTTAGCCTAAACCTCCATTATCATTGCCACCTTAAGTTGTATAAGCTCAAATGGCTTGAAAAATTAGGAAAATAAGAGGGGGAAGAGGGAAGTAGACTAGTAAAAGAGAAAGTGATTAAGATTTAAGACTTTTATGGAAACTAACTTGAGCAGTATAAATGGCCAGTTATGTTTTACATTGCTTTTGTAGTAACCAAATTTTTAATGGCTCAATAGGCTTATGCTATGGGAAAGCAGGCACAAGATTTCATGGAAAGCTTGGATATGGACGCTGTCTATGATTACATGTTTCACCTAATAAATGAGTACTCCAAACTACAAGATTTTGAGCCAATTCAACCTCCCAATGCCCTAGAGGTGTGTGCAGACTCCCTGCAGTGTCTCGCAGATGAAAACGAGAAAGAACTCCTGGAAAAATCTATCGTATTCCCTTCTACAAAACAACCATGCTCTCTCCAGTCCGCAAATGGTGATTTCATCAAAGATTGGCTGAAGCAAACGAAACCGCAGAGAAGGGACAACTAAACTACAACACCGTCTTAAATTACACTTAATTACTAGCAGGTACTTTTTGTAATCTAATCTCACTTGCTCTTAAATAGAATGGTTATTCTGTATCTATAGCTTTCGTATACACGGGCTAAGAGATGATGGCCTTTCGTTTTCATTTGCGTGTTCGTATTGATGATGCATACTTTAAAGTCACACTCTTGTGGTTGTACATGCCTGTATCAGTTAAAATCTGTCGCATATTGTAGTGAAGTATGAAATACAATTCAATAACAAAGAACTCATTTCAATCTTTAATTTGTTTATGTTGGTATCAGAGCCATGGTCATGAACCCATGAAGCTTAGAGCTTCCCGGAGAACGAATTTTCGCTGTTAGTTTTCATTTAGTTAAAAAAAAAATTGTAAGATACGTTCTTACGAGGCAAATGAGCTCTCATGTTGCGAGATTAATCTTAAGCTTATTTGTCTTTCTGGTTCTATAGTTGCAATCAGCAACAGATCTTATGTACCGAGTCGATGGCTTCATCTTCACGAGCAAGAAGTAGCTCGACATTTTCGCACAATAAACCTTTGACTCCACACTCGTTAGCATCCTCAACCTCGTCTTCTTTCATTAATGGACAGCTGATACCTCGTTCGAGATTGTCTTCCACTTTGTCCTACTTCAACTCAGGTACTAAACTAGGTTCCAAATTTCTAACCTACTTCCATAGCCTTCCACTTCTCTCTGCTCATATCTGGTACATTTTGATTTACATTCTCAGTTACCAAATGTAAATTTGTTTTCTTTCTAATTTTGGTTTGTTCCTCTGAGAGGTTCTAGATCTCTCTAGTGTTCTCTTCCCAACCTTGAGTGTTGGTTTTCTGTGTTCCTGTCTAGATTCTCGATTCATCTATGCTTCATCTTGTTCTACTTGTTTCTTGTTTTGGCCTTCGCTCCCTTCCAATTTGTTCCAGAATTTTCGTAGCCCTAATTTTGCGATTTCTATTTGTTTATTCTGATATGAAAAAAAATAAGAGCTGGTGTTGATCAATTGGCTTTTGCGATCGATCTTGGAGACCTGTTTGAGCAAGAGAAAGGTATTCTTGATCTGGCACTTGCTATGTGTTTATGGGCTCATTGGCCAGTAAAAGGTGCTCATAATTGCGTCTGTCTTTTAGGTTTGTATTGTTTCTGCTGGGTGAGATCATCACCACAATTCCTACCATCAGGTTTAATGTGAAGACTGTTGAGTACAAGAACATTTGCTTCATTGTTTGTGATGGTTGGGGTCTCGACAAGATCCGTCCCCTGTGGTGGCATAACTTCCAAAACACTCGGGTCTTCCAAGCTTGCTCTAGCAGTTCCACTATGTATCCATTGCAAGATCAGGTTTACCCATTTGGTAAGGATTTTTCTGGTGCTACTGCTTCTTCTAGGATTGAAACAATTCAATCTTAATTGAGGTGGATAAGGCTACATCCATGAATAGGCTCTAACATCAAAGCTGTGAAATGTGATTGACGTTTTAGATATGATCAATTTTGCTTTGCCTATTTTTATCTTTTTGGCTTAGAATTCCCATCCTATAAGTTTCTTGCTCTAGTTGAGCAATTATTTTTGCTCATATATTTCGAGAGTCAAAGTTTTGCTTTAGTTTAGTTTCCTTTAGTGTTTCTTCTCATCTAGTGAAGTTAGGACCTAAATATTTTTTGAGGTATGCTTAAAGTAGTTTATTATGATTTTTCTTTAACTAGTGTTATTGATCACCTAATCTTAATGGGTTTTCGTATTATCTGTGTATACTTAAGCATCGTATATTTAAACCAATCAATTCTTATTTCTCTTTAAGTAATGATATGAATCACTTAGTTATTGATGTGTTTTAACATTGTTTTCTCTCTTACGAGCATATATTGGATTCTGAAGTGTTTTTATCATTATTATTATCTCATTTTGGAATTCACACTTAGGCAAAATACCCTTTGTTATAGATTGTAACATGCTTTTGTTTTTCCTTCAAGAATTGTAATCTTCGAAACATACTTACTCGGGTAAATCACTTGTTTTTGTTATAGATCGTAAAATGTGTGCTTTTCAACTCCATCGAAACATATCTAATCATTGTCAAATTATCATTTTTGTTACATACTGTAACATGTATGTTTTTTCAAACTCCATGCTTATTAGCATAAGTGAAGTTTCGATATTAAGTAAGGAGTTGTTAGAGTATTAAGTATTCTAAAAACTTAAACTATTTAAAGAATTTTATTGCTCCCTACCAAATATTACATTTATATATCATATAAATCAAACAAATATAATTTAAAAATTGTGATTAATGCATATTGAGCACGTGATCTCTAACTCTAATATTATGTTTAAAGTTGTTAAGAAATCAACTTTCTCAATTAGCTTAAATTTTTGAGAGAGTTAATTATTTAATAACTTTTAATAAAAATATCAAAATAAATTTTGCAAGTTCTCAAAGCGTGTTATTTAGTATCAAAGATTTTAAATCAACTAGTTTTGGACCCATATAAATTCATAAATAGATAATTTAAATTTAATAAATATATAATAATATTAATTGTTCAGTAATAATTATTATTACTCTAAAATTCTTTACGTTAAAAAATGAAATAAAAAAGCTTTTAACTATGGTTATATGAAAATTTGATATTAAAATTTTATATAAAGGTGTGAAAAATATTCTTAAAATAAATAGATAATTAATTTATTGTTTTAATGAAGAGTAAATATACAACAATAATTATTTTATTAACAAAAGTTAATTAATTCATTACTTTAATGAAATATATATATATATATATATATATATATATATAATTATTATTATTATTTTATGAGCAATATGTATGATATTTCGTGAGAGTGACACCTAATATAACTATGAATTATACTTTATTTAACAAATAAATTAATATGATAGGATGACATATATGAACTTAATACGTGATTAACAATGAGTAATTACAAAAATAATAAGCTGACACATATTATTACCCATTTGATGAGTAATCATTAAATATAAATTATCACACTTAATATAATAAAATAATTATATTATATAAAAAATATATTCATTATATGAAATTTTTGATATTTATTATATAAAAACTAACAAAAATATAAAATATATATTTAATATATAGACATTTTGATATTTATTAATGCAAAAGAGTAAAAAAAATGTTGGTTTAAAAAAAATAAAAAAACAATTGTCGACCAAAGATTATGGTTTTTTACATATAAAGATATCATAAATGAATTGATGGGATATTTATTAAATGTGTGATCATTAACGGTATGAATTATCATCCTTATTATAATAAAAATAATTCATAAAAATGTATTTGTTATATAGATTTTTCTTATATTTATTAATGTAAAAAACTAAAAAATATATATAAATATGTATTTATTATATAAACATTTTGATTATTGGTATAAAAAAATTAAAAAATATTGTGTAAAAAAAACTAAAAACATTATGGCCTTTTTATATATAAATATATCATATGTGATTTGATGGAAAATTTATTAAATGTATAATTATTAATTATATGAATTAACATACTTAATATAATAAAAATGATAGCATTATATAAAATAATTATTTATAAAATAATTATTTATAAATATTTTAATATTTATTAATATAAAAAATTAATAAAAATATATAAAATATATACTTGTTGTATAGATATTTTAACTAAATAAAATGTATGTTTATTCTGTATACTTTAGTTTATTATGACCATTAGTACCCAACTTTAAATTAAGGGACTAAAATGTTCATTTAACAAAAAAATATTTTATCTTTTATGCTAACTTAATAATAATTATATTATTAAACTCATTTGATAATAATTAGAGGATATTTATGAAAAAAATTCAATATTAATATAGGTGCAAGATATTATAAATTTTATAATTATTAAAAAAAAATAGTTTTGAAATTTAGGAGTTGTATATTTTATATCTTAGAATCATTAAGAAATTCATATTAGTCAAATTTTTAGAATTCTATTGAAAAACTTACTAAAAAAATCACGTGATAAACATATGACATTTTTTTCTCAAGGAAAATGCAAGATAAAATAAGTTATATGCATTTTCAACATTTTCAATCATTTTTCCTTTATTTTAGATCTTTATAAAACAACGCACAACACCCTTTATTTACAATAATATTTATTCTAAAAATTTCTTAAAACTATCAAACGTATCATTATCTTTGAATTTTTTTATCTTAATAAAAAATCTATTTATCACAAATTTATAATAAATCATAATTGATATAGAATAATATTATTAATAAATATAGTTAAATCTACGTAATTGTATCTAATAAAAAATTAATATATCAATTGTGATAATGATATAGTTGTTATATACAGAAGTAATCACCTAATATGACATTGATTGAAATTAATGAAATTAATAATATTATGTTATAAATTTTAATTAATTAAACGTAATAATATTATTTTTATAAATATTTTTAAAAATAATTGATATCGATAAATATTTAAATTTGAGATATAAATTAAAAGTAATTCGATATCACAAAACAATTTGTGAGGGAAAAATACCATTGGAAAAATAGGCAAATGTAACATAAGTATTTATTTATTAATTTTTTAAAAACACACGTATATATATTAATTATATCATATTTTAAATCATCAGTGAAATTATGTAACAAGTTAGCCTATTAATAATAATAACGAGGCTTGTAATATTTAAGGCAATCATTTCATGACTTCTGGATTTTAAGCGGTTAATCATAATTTCAAAACTAGTTAAGTATTTCTTTGATCCGCGCTTACCTCACAAGAGGGTACAAAACATCTTAGAATATCTACATGAGATTTAGAGAGTTTTGATATTAATGTTCAAGTTAGTTTTTGATTAAACAAAGTAGTTATATTTTGACACTTTTTTTTTTTCGTTCTCTCCGTATTTCTAAGATACCTTGTACCCTTTATTAAACTAGGTACGATATAAAGAATACTCTTTAAAATATTAACATTTAAAAATTTGTGCAAAATGCAACCAAGAATAACTCAATTCAATATATTTGAATTAATTCAATCTCATATTTTTGATTTTAAGAAATTGAGTTGTTTTTTTTATATTACAAAATTGTTTAATATTAAATTGATTTATTTTTTATTTTTTTTTAAATCAATTCAATTATTTATTATTTTTATATCTATATTCTTATTTAAGTTTTTTACATTTCATTTATATTATTTATGTATCAAATCTTTTAGTTATTTTTTTATTAATATTTAAAACTAATTTTTTTTATAATATAATAAAATTAGATTTTGTCTTTTAATTTATTAGTATGAGATAAATATATTTTGTTTATTTTTATCACTAATGTTCAAATATTTAAACAAGATTCATGTAAAAATATCTAGAATAATACTCTCTTTTTCTTTTGCTTCTTATTTATTTGATATACTAGTTTTATAATATAAAATTATTTATCTATTATAATTTATAATTATATTGAATTTTATAATTTTATTGTTAGAATGTGTATCATTTTAACAACATTATAGATACGTTGTATATGAAAATTAGTGAATTTTTTTGAATAAGTCATTACTATTTATTATGTGTTATTTACTTTATTTTTGAATCTTTATTGCAATCTATAATTAATATAAATAATGATATTAAATAATTGATTAAAATCTTAATATTTAAATTTAAATATTATAATAAAATTAACATTAAAAATTATAATATGAGTTAAAAAGTTTAATAAATAAAATTTATTAATAAAAAGGAAAAAATATTTCTTTTACTCAAGCCAAATTAAATCAATAAAATTGTTTTGAGTTAGATTGATTTTTTAAATTTATTGATTTACGTCAGTTATAGAAAATTGTTTTGAGTTAGATTGATTTTTTAAATTTATTGATTTACGATCAGTTATAGTTTTCGAGAACCAATTATATGGGATTGAGTTTGATTTTAATTTTAATTTAAATTAATTCATATATAGAAACCAATGTTTAATCTTAAAAAAAAAAGAAAAAAACGCAATTAGATATACCTTTCGAAAAAAGAAAAATATTAATAACAATAAAACTGAAAAAACCTAAGAAAATTATTTACCAACCACCAACCAGGATAGGGTTGGATTACATTTGTTTGGCAGGAAAGAAAGAAAGAAATATAGAAAAGAAAATAGAAAGATTGAAAAACCATAGACATAACCGCTAATATTTGGTCTCTTATATATATATACACTCTCAACTATTCACCACCTTCTATTCGTTTACGTTCTCTTTATCTCTCTCAATCCTCTCTTATACATTTATTTCTTCTTTTTCTAATGGCTGATGGCGGAGTAGTCACCGTTTACGGTAACGGAGCAATGTGCGAAACTACCAAGAAATCGACATTTTCCGTTAAAGTGGGTCTTGCCCAGATGCTCCGAGGTGGAGTTATCATGGACGTTGTTAACGCCGAACAAGCTCGTATAGCCGAAGAAGCCGGTGCATGCGCCGTTATGGCTTTGGAACGTGTTCCCGCCGACATTCGTGCCCAAGGCGGCGTTGCCCGAATGTCCGATCCACAATTGATCAAAGAGATCAAACAGGCCGTTACTATTCCGGTAATGGCCAAAGCCCGTATCGGTCATTTCGTCGAAGCCCAAATCCTAGAAGCAATTGGAATCGACTACGTCGACGAAAGCGAAGTTCTCACTCTTGCCGACGAAGAGAACCACATTAACAAACACAATTTCCGTATCCCATTTGTTTGCGGTTGTAGGAACCTCGGCGAAGCCCTTCGCCGTATTCGCGAAGGTGCTGCTATGATAAGGACCAAAGGAGAAGCTGGTACCGGCAACATTATTGAGGCAGTGAGGCATGTGAGATCTGTCATGGGGGATATTAGGGTTCTGAGGAATATGGACGATGACGAAGTTTTCACCTTTGCAAAGAAGATTGCTGCGCCTTATGACCTTGTGATGCAGACCAAACAGCTTGGGAGATTGCCTGTGGTGCACTTCGCTGCTGGTGGGGTGGCTACTCCGGCCGATGCTGCGTTAATGATGCAATTGGGTTGCGACGGCGTGTTTGTTGGATCTGGGGTTTTCAAGAGCGGCGACCCTGCAAGGAGAGCTAGGGCTATTGTTCAGGCAGTGACTCATTATAGTGACCCAGATGTGCTTGCTGAAATTAGCTGTGGCTTGGGTGAG
The DNA here is from genome assembly GCA_033030585.1 of Hippophae rhamnoides. Classification (NCBI taxonomy): domain Eukaryota; kingdom Viridiplantae; phylum Streptophyta; class Magnoliopsida; order Rosales; family Elaeagnaceae; genus Hippophae; species Hippophae rhamnoides. The sequence goes on from CM065431.1 coordinate 4,881,074, forward strand.
GCTATGGTGGGTATTAATCTTAATGATGATAAGGTTGAGAGATTTGCCAATAGGTCTGAGTGAGCTATGATGGTGAAAGGAGCTGTGGAGGCAAGGAAGCAAAATGGTCTGTTCTTCTCTTTTTTTAAGTGAGGTCTTAATGATCAAGGCCCTTATATGTGATCATATAGCACTAAGTGGTATTTTTGTTTCTTTAATTGTCTTTTTAGCTCTATGAAGTTTAGTTTGTGGTATTACTGCATTTATGTTTCTTTTTTCCCAAATGTAGCTAGAGATGTTTGAAATCAATGTTTCTGTAATTCTGGAATTGATTTTGTTATTGAAGCTTCAAGCTTGTGTTAGCATATTGTTCAAAATGGGTATCTAAGTTTCTTGTATATAATAAGCACTATAGATTTCTTTGTATGAATGTCATGGTAGTTTATTGGGATGAAAGGCTCTGGTCTTACATAGTCTGATATCTAATTCCTGATGTTAGGATGTTACATGTCAGACTTTAGTAGATTGTAGTGTTAGATAAATGAGCGATGTAGTGGTTTTATTCTTATTGTTAATATCGTAGGACGCTTTGAAATAAAACATAGTTTGTGAAATTTGCCAAGAATTGAACCACGAACAATTATTGAGGCCTTTCTATTGTTTCTAAGTGTTTGCTTCAGCTATCAATTAGGTAGTCCAATTCCTTTGAGGTTGTTTCAGTATGCTTTTTACTTATTGCTGAAAATTCTAAGATCTGTATTTGGAGGAACTAGGCTGACCATACTCACACAGGAACTAGGCTTTAAGAACTGATGATGTAAGGAATGATGATCAGTTAGGATTCTGGGGTGAATGTATTGTATATCATGTGTCTGGCTTCGAAATATCTTTAATAACCAATTTGCTTAAACATGTGACAAGATTTACTACCCTTTATAAATTTGGGATCTTTTATTTGTCTGTAATCCTAGCAGGGCTGCAAATGATCCAAGTTGCTTTTTATCTTCTTGGGTTGTGGTGGACATCTTAGTCTTGACACGATATGATAACACACGATTATGACACGATCGGTTTAAATTTTAAAGGTCTTATTATTATTTTTTAAATAATTGATTTGACAAAATATTGTCTAATTGTTTTTTGAAGAAATGATAAAAATAACCCTTTAAAATTTATAACTACACAAATAACACCATTTACGTTAAGCTCATATATTTATACTTATATATTTATACTATTTAAATAGAAAGTTGTCTAATTGGATGACATTAAATTTGACCTATAGTTATTTAGATCGGTAAATACCTATCGATTGAATCCTATTTAATATTATTATTATTATTTTTCTTGTTCTATAAGTTTTATTGTACGTTATTTTATGTAATTTTTCATTTTTGTTGCGTCAATTGGTGGCTAGGTATTATGTGTGGCTTTTGCCCTTCCACATATACAGTACAAATACAATTTTGTGATCTCTAATTTGTGTTTGTTGTACTCTGATAGTCTTGTGTTGGACATGAAAATGGTAGTCTTGTGTTGAAACCTACAGGGGATATTGGCAGTAACATGTGCATTGTAGCAATTTTCTGACGAGATTTTATTCCATTAAACTGATTTGATGAGATTTCATTTTAGATGATGCACTTGGATTTACTAGTCTATTATATTAGTATGAGGAATGCAGGCCTCATATTTACTTAATTCTTGTTAAATAAAATATTATTTGGTGGTAAGCGACATGCGTTATGCAAGTGGGAGTTGTCTTATTTTGCAACTACGTTACGTTATTTTTTTCCTTGTCTCAAAACAGACAAAAGAAGAGGGAATTTTCGATATTAAATTATTTTTAATTGCAAAGACAACTCATTATATATTTTAAATAATTTGTGGATCACTTAATGTTTGAAGTTGGAATTAATTTTTTATTTTTAATTTATAGATTTCAGTATTATTTGATTAAAAAAAATCAAAATAATCAATATATTTACCCAAATAATCAAAATCAATATATTTACCCAAAAAATCAAAATAATCACATATCATAAAGCAAACATACATAATAATTACATACTTCTAATTACATTTAAATACTCTACAAATTATATTTCAAATATCATAAAAAATATAATTCATTTTAATAAACAAAGTCTAAAACATAAAAGTATAAATTAATATTTAAAAAGTAATTTTAATATATACAATAAACATACTTAAAATTACACCAAAAAAAGTTTCAAATAATTTGAAGACCGTTTTCATATGTCAAATTACTTTTAAATTAAGCTATAACAAACATATCAGTAAATCATTGGCTACAAATTAAGTAATAATTTAAAAATCATAAAATTTAATAACTTAAAACTAACACACATATAATTATTGCATGAAAATTTCACGTAATTTTTATATCAGAAACGCCTTCAAATACTTCAGAATTTTCGTTCAAAACTATGAAGATTTCAATTTTTAGCAGAAATTTTTGGACTTCGTAAAACCATAAAAAAATTAAGGGAGAAGGAAACCATTGATCTTGTTGTTTTAAGTAAAACAACATATTAGTCACGTAGTTTTTTAATTAAATTACTTTAATTTTATAATTTAAAAAATATATATATACTTTAATTTAATTTTAAAAATGATGCATATAAATCTAATAGATTTAATCTTTTAAGAATAAAATTTACGTTTTTTTTAATTATGAAACTAAAACGCTTAAATTGAAAATAATAAGATTAAAGCGTTTTTTTTATAAAAACTATAGACCTATCTATCTTTTTATGATTGATTAAAGCCAAAAAAAAATTCTTATTTTATCTAGTTATAAAAATAAAATTTTTAGGTAATTTTATTTATAAAATATATAAAACAATTCAATTAATTAATTGAGTAGTTCAAAAATTGATAAATTCAAAGTTTGAATTTTAAAATTTCATAGAAAATAAAATATATGTAACTTTTTTGATAAATGATGGTTTTAGTTTAACATAAAAAAAATATATATACTCATATCGAAAAGCTTATTATAAGTTAATCATATTAAATTTTTTTTTCTCCCACATCATATTATTTAAAGCAAACTTTATTCATATTTGTAGGATTATCTTGTTAATAACGACAACTGTATATCAATTTGTAGCTTAATCTTAAGATTATAAGATAAAATTTTCAATAAAGTCTTGAACTGTGAATCTTAATTATAAATACAAAAGCTTGACTTTTAAATTATAAGAAGCAAGATTTCAAATTATTGCAAAAAACTCATTAATTTTTTTTCCCTTTTTTTATTTGTAGAGATATTTACAATTATAGAGAAATAAATTTTACAAAAGTAAGAATACATTTCGTTACAGCTTCTCCTTTTAAAGCTGGAGTTTCCTTACCCCAAGTGAATAACAAATAACAAATTAAGATAATTTTTTTTAGCTCATTCTGCTTTTATTTAAGGTTGGCTAGGGTTTAACCTTAAATACCATTTTTTTAATATCTAAAAAAATCTCTTTTTAATTATTATTATTTTATTTTTGTTATATATATATATGTTAAATTTTTACAAAGTTTATAAAATTGAATTATAATTTCTTTTCATTTGTTTGAAAATTAATTTAGTAAAAATATACTTAATATCATTTAAGGAATACTTATTCTTTTGTTTTTTATACTAGGTTTTGAAATTGATAAATAAAATAGGGCAATTATAATACTACAATTACTTCTATTAATTCCATAAAAAAATTTATATGAATTAAAATTTTTAACATATAATTAATTAAAATTTAATATTTTTTTAATAAAATTGTTAATTTATATTAATAATAATATGAATTGTGGTAATATATTCACTCAAAAAATAATACAATTAACATAATTTAAAAATTGAAAACAAAATTATAAATTATTTTATGGTACAACTTCTTTTTTGAATTATAATATAAAATATGAAGTACATACGTAAGTATTTAATTATTTAAAAGAAATAAAAAAATAAAACAGTATAAAAAATTAAATCACTTATATATAAAAAAACAATTATTGATTAAAATTATAATTTAAAATATAATAATTTGATGGAAAATAAGTCACAATGTTTTAAAACGAGTGTTCAAACTCTAGTTTTTTATATAGTTGATTTATAACAAAAACATGTATTATTATTTTTCTCAAAAAGAGAGTAAACAAAATTATATTCAAGATGGAATTTTTTTTAATACAACTTAAATTATGTATGAGCTCAAACCTTAAACTTAATTTTTATTATTTTTCTTGTAATACAACTTTAACTTCTTTATTATTTTTCTTGTAATTTAGTTTATTTATTATTTAATTTTCACACTTTATTCTATATTCTCTAATAACCATGCTTGTTCACATGTGAATTCTACTACACTTAAGTATTTACGTGTCATAAAAAAATGAATTAGTTATTAGTTTAATAGAGAAATTGTTCACTCTTTTAAGTATTTTCTAATTTACATATTATTGAAATAAGGTGTTTAATTTCATGCTTAAAATGGAATTTGTGCACTATTGTAAATATTGACATTTTCCCTTGAATAAGGAAACTTTTGGATTTTTAATAAAAAAAGGTGGATTCTATGTTTTATTAAAAGTTTTAATTATTACCCATTTTTTAAGAAGGTTATTTTTTAATACCTATGATATAAAAAAAATTCTATTTATTACCCATAATTTTAAAGAAGTTTCGTTTTAATTATTTTTCAACAATAACGTACAAAACTCTTGTGAAGCTTTTTGAACTAGAATAAAACGAAAATTTATCAAACTTCCTTCCTATATCTTCATATTCCTGTTGTCATTATAGCTACTTCTGTTTTAAGGCTTCATCTTGCCCCCAATAACATATATCATTTTCTTTCTAATGTGGCATTTTCTGGCATAGAAAATTAATTTACTCTGCCAATTAAATGATTTTTTGTTCACTTTGCAGACTAGTTTGAAGGCCCTGTCTGGTGCAGTTACTTGTAAAGATAACGTTAAGCATGATTCACTCCTGATCTCAGTCAGTACATTTTTCAGTTTTGTTTTTGTTTTTGTTTGATTTGGTTTATTAATTATTCAGAATGTTGTAAACATCAGGTGTTTTCAACGAGCATGTGAAACTGGGCTTGGCATAATGGATGCATTGCTTGAACTAATTGTTTCCCTGGTAAGTGCTTATGGCTTAAGTCATGTTTTTCCACTTCTAGTATTACCCAGGAGAACTCATACAGGTTCCTGTTTATATCACTGCATGCTGCTTCAAGTGGAAAATATATTGATGCGTGCTTGATGATGCTTGTAGATAATTTCACACCACCAAACTCTTTGATTCACATGCTAAAGCAACCACACGGTATTAATTACATTAAAGGAGCAAGTGCTTTCTCGTGTGCATTCGGCCATGAAACATGTAGTTGATTTAGTGCCTCTATCCCCTTGGAGAGTGTGGAAAATAAACTCAAATAAAAAAAAAAACGGACAGATTTTAAGACAGTATTGAATGAGGAATTGAAGTGGCAATTCCAGATCATTTTGAGCAAATGAAGAGTCTAATTCGTGTGTTTTTAAGTCTAGTTTTTAATGGTGAAGGTTTCAGGTCATTTGGTATTACCTACAATAAGTTATGGAAGTTTTAGCAAGGAAGGGTCAGAATTTACTAAAAACGGACAGACAGTATTGAATGAGGAATTGAAGGGGCAATTCCAGATCGTTCTGAGCAAATGAAAAGTCTAATTCGTGTGTTTTTAAGTCTAGTTTTTAATAGTGAAGGTTTCAGGTTATTTGGTATTACCTACAATAAGTTATTTAAGTTTTAGCAAGGAAGGGTCAGAATTTACTGTTTTGTTTAAAGCTGTTTTTTTAATACGAATTTTAAGAGTCTTGTTTAGGTCTATAAATAGAGTTGTATTATGTTGTAAGAATGCAAGAAGAGAGAAATAAAAAAGAGTGTTTGATTAGTAAGAAAAAAAAAATTGTTTTTTGTCTCTCTTCCCTCCACCAAAATAGTTATAAAATATCAACAAATTGGTATCAGTAGATCGCCGGCGAATGTGATGGGACAAATGCAGCTACCACGACTAACGAAGGCGAACTACGAGAACTGGAGTATTCAAATGAAAGCTCTTCTCGGATCGCAAGATGCGTGGGAGGTGGTCGAAGAAGGTTTCAAAGAACCAACAAATACCACGGGATATACGGCGGCTCGAAACAAGGCGTTGAAAGAGGAGCGATCAAAGGATAGTGCGGCACTATACATGTTGTTCGAGTTGATTTGAGTCGGGCTTTGAGAAGATTGCCGAGGCAACTACTTCAAAAGGCGTGGGACATTTTAGAAAAAGTGTTCAAAGGAGTCACCGGAGTAAAGCAAGTAAGACTCCAAACTCTACGCGGTGAATTGGAGAGTACGAAGATGAAGATGTCGGAAGGTGTATCCGACTACATTTCGCGTGTGCAAACGGTGGTGAATCAACTAAAACGAAATGGAGAAATTCTAACGATGCAAGAGTGGTGGAGAAAATTTTTGCGTCATTAACCGAGAATTTTGAGAATGTCATTTGTGCGGTGAGGGAGTCGAAAAATGCGGAGGAGATGACCGCTGATGATCTTCGGTTCTCTTGAGGCGCATGAACAGCGGAAGAAGAAGAAAAAGAACGAGTCACGAGGAAGCACCACAAGCCAAGGTATCTGTCAAAGATGAAAAGGTACTCTATACTCAAAACTTTCGTGGTAGGCGCGGCCGTGGAGGTCGCAAAGAATGGTCGTGGTGGTGAGGCCACGGTCGAGATGCGCACTGAGGAGAAGGGCGTCAAGCCAACAAAATTGGCGAGGTAGAGGACGTGGTCATGGAGAGGCGGCCGGTCAAATCATTCAAATGTTGAGTGCTACAAGCATGGCAAGTACATGGGCACTACGCAAAGAGTGCAAATCAAATATCGAATGCTATAATTGTGGCAAGCGTGGGCCTTGTGTGAGTGCTATTCGAGAAAAAGGTAGAAGAGAAACGCGAATCTAGTCGCGGAAGAGGAGATAAGAGAAGATGGTGTTCTCGTGATGGCCTACAAAAATACCATTCCCGGACGGTGACACGGTGTGGTATCTCGATACCGCTAGTAATCATATGTGCGAGGCACAAACACCTCTTTGTGGAAATGCAAGAGATAGAGGTTGGGCACGTGTCATTTGGAGATGCGTCAAGATTCAAGTGAAAGGTCAAGGTACAATATCATATTTGCAAAAGAATGGTTTAAAGGGATTAATTGAGAATGTTTATTATGTACACGATCTGAAGAGAGCAACATCCACGAGCGTGGGACAACTCATTGGAGAAAGGATACTCGGTGTTTATGAAAAATCGAGTATTACAACTAAAAGACAAGAAAGAGCGAGTAATAGCACGAGTCGAGATGGCGAAGAATCGGAATGTACAAAATCAACCTGTGTTATGTGCGAGAAAGGTGTTTGCGAGTTAATGTAGAAGACAAGGCGTTCCTGTGGCATTTGCGATATGGTCATTTGCACTATTTATGGTGGTTTACAAAAATTGTCGAAGAAAGGAATGGTACATGGGTTACCCGAGATTGACTACATCGAGAATTTTTGCGAGAGTGTGTGCTTGGGAAGCACTCGAGACACTCGATTTCGGAGAAGCGAATACCGAGACAACGGATCATCTCGCATTAATACATACCGACATTTGTGGGCCAATCACTCCCGAGTCATTCGGCGGTAAAAATATTTCATTACTTTTATCGATGACTATTCCGGAAAGACTTGGGTTTATTTCACGAAGAAAAATCAAGCATTCGAAGTGTTTAAAAAGTTCAAAGTAATGGTAGAAGGCAACGCGCAAGTTTATTAGAGCTCACGTTACGGATCGAGGTGGAGAATACAACTCCACGATTTGCGAGATACCGCGTAACATGGAATAAGAAGGTTCCTAACCGCACCGTACTCTCCTCAACAAAATGGTGTGGCAGAGAGAAAGAATCGGACCATTCTCGACATGGTTCGATCAATGCTTCTAAAAGTAAGAAGTTGCCAAAAGAATTTTGGGCGGAAGTAACGCGTACGCGATTTATGTGCAAAGCACCGATGTCCACGTACGAAGTTTAGAAGATAAAACTCCACAAGAAAATTGGAGTGGTAGAAAGCCGACAACGGTCTCACACTTGAATATTCGGTAGTGTGGCTTATACACACGTACTTGATCAAGAACAAAGCTAGAAGATAAGAGCAAGAAATTTGTGTTCATTGGTTACGACGAGAAGACTAAAGGTTTCAAGCTTCTCGATCAATAAACAAGAAGGTAATAATAAGCCAGAATGTTAAGGTGAATGAAGCAAAGCGAGTGGGACTGGAAAAACTCTTCCTCGAGGTGATAGTAGAAAGGGGAGAATCATCAACCACATCAACAACAAACCTCGAGATCGAGATAGCAAGTTAAGCCCTCAAACAATCGTGTGAGAAGAGCCAAGACAACCAAAAATACGAAGCGTACAAGATTTGTGCGACTTCAATAGTGAGGTACATTTAATTTGTCTTTTGGCGGATGCCGAAATAATTACATTTGAAGAAGCGATGCGGAATGAGAAGTGGCAAGCACAATGGATGAAGAAATAAAAGCAATTGAAAGCGAAACCAAACTTGGGAGTTGGTTGAATTACCAAAAGGATGTCAACCCATAGGAGTAAAATGGATATACAAAAAAGAAGATGAATGCTCAAGGCGAGATAGAGCGGTACAAGGCAAGGCTAGTTGCAAAGGGCTATCGACAAAGGTGGGGATAGACTATGATGAAGTCTTTGCCCCGGTTACAAGAATGGAGACGGATTCGCTTCTGTTTTCGCTGACTCAATTCAAATGGAAAATTTTTCAAATGGATGTCAAATCGGCTTTTTTGAATGGTGTGCTAGAAGAAGAGGTGTATGTAGAGAAACCACTCCGGGTACACAAAAATTGGGGAAGAAAAGAAGGTCTTGCTGAAATTGAAGAAGGCACTTTATGGACTAAAGCAAGCACCTCGAGCTTGGAATACCCGTATCGGCACTTACTTCAAGAAGAACGGGTTTACTCAACGCCCGTATGAACATGCTTTGTACGTGAAGAAAGAAGAAGGTAACTTGTTATTTGTAGCTCTTTATGTTGATGATCTTATATTCATAAAATAATGAGGAGATGATAAAAGATTTTTAAAGAGGCTATGACTCGGAGTTCGAAATGGACATGATTTGGGTTTGATGAAATATTTCCTTGAGTGGAGGTTAGACAAGAAAATACCGGGATTTTTGTATCACAAGAAACATATGCAAAGAAATTCTAAAAAGGAATAAAATGGAGAAGTGCAACCCGCAGGTATTGACACCAATGGAACTCGGGCTAAAATTTCTAAGTTTGACGGTGGAGAATCTAGTAGATGCACCAAATACCGAAAGTTTGGTGGGAAGTCCTGCGTTATCTCACATGCACGAGACCGGCATATCTTACAGTGTTGGAGTGGTAAGTCGGTTTATGGAAGAACCGGTCCTATACACATTGGAAAGCGTTGAAGAGAATTCTCATATATCCAAGTACGAATCACTCGGGTTATTTTCTCGAGAAACGAAGAGTTTAAACTGGTGGGATACTCGAATGGTGGGCGGTGCGGAGACATAGATGATCGAAAGAGTACATCGGGATACGACTTTTAAGGGAGACACATCGTTCACGTGGATGTCGAAAAACAACCCATCGTGACACTCTCGACACGCCGAGGTATACGTGGCAGATCATGGTGTGTGCGACATACGCGGTTTGGCTAAGAAACTTTTAAGCGAGTTGAATCTCGAGACAAGAAGAAGCAACCGAGATCAGGAGTTGATAGCGGTCGGCAATTGAACTGCGCAAAGAATCCAAGTACATCACGAAAGCGAGCGAAGCATATCGATGTGAAATTTCATTTCATTCGAGAACAAACCGGGAAGGGAGTGTGAAGTTGAATCATGTAGCGAGTCATGATCAAATAGCCGACATGTTCACAAAGTCGTTACCCACGGTTTTGCTGGATAAATGCAAGATGGCAGTAGGCATGAAGGATGGAAGAAATTTGAGTTTAAGGGAGGAATTTGTGGAAAATAAACTCAAATAAAAAAAAACGGACAGATTTTAAGACAGTATTGAATGAGGAATTGAAGTGGCAATTCCAGATCATTTTGAGCAAATGAAGAGTCTAATTCGTGTGTTTTTAAATTTAGTTTTTAATGGTGAAGGTTTCAGGTCATTTGGTATTACCTACAATAAGTTATGGAAGTTTTAGCAAGGAAGGGTCAGAATTTACTAAAAATGGACAGACAGTATTGAATGAGGAATTGAAGGGGAAATTCCAGATCGTTCTGAGCAAATGAAAAGTCTAATTCGTGTGTTTTTAAGTCTAGTTTTTAATAGTGAAGGTTTCAGGTCATTTGGTATTACCTACAATAAGTTATGTAAGTTTTAGCAAGGGGAATTAGAATTCTTGTTTTGTTTAAAAATTTGTTTTTTAATGCAATTTTAAGAGTCTTGTTTAGGTCTATAAATAGAGTTGTATTATGTTGTAAGAATGCAAGAAGAGAGAAATAAAAAAGAGTGTTTGATTAGTAAGAAAAAAAAATTGTTTTTTGTCTCTCTTCCCTCCACCAAAATAGTTATAAAATATCAACAGAGAGTGTCACAAATCAGAGAAAGCCTCGTTCCTTTGCTGATGAAAACTCGATTGCATTTTTTGCTACTTGGTAATATGCAAGTACATTATTCTACCTATATATTTTTCAGTTTTCTATTGGCTAAGAGTTACTTTGAATCTTTATATCGAAGATATTATTAAAAAGTTACACATCGATTGTATATGAAATATCCACTTTTTATATAAATGTGAGCAATCATCTATCTCATAACCTGAGTTTTGAGATGGAGTTAGGTCCAAATTTAACATGATATTAAAGCAAACAAATTCATCTTTATGCCCGATCGATGCGAGGGAAAGTATTAAAAAGTTTCACATTGACTGGGCATAAAATATCCACCTCATATATAAATGAAGTCAATACTCCATTTCATAACTTATGTTTTGAGATGAAGTTAGACCTAAATTTAACATATATGCTGATATTTTTCTTGCAAAAATTTGAAATATATGTGAAAATTATGCTAAAGTTAAAGAATGTTGAGTTTGGTGAATTTTGTTCGTAACATGATGTTTTATGTAGCAATGGATTTGCTATTGGAGTTGGATGTAAGAATATTGAATTATTTTAAATTATGTATTGGCGTTGGATCATAATTTGATCCAGAAACGTTCAGGAAACCATATAAACGCAAATTTAAACATAGTGGAAGCAAAAATTGATTGAAAATATACTTCCTGTTAATGATCAAATTTCACCACTTCACAGGAATTCCAATGGGGCATGAAGTATCTACCTCATATATAAACGAAGGCAATCATTCATCTCATAGCCTAGATTTTGAGATGGAATTAGGTCCAAATTTAACAAATATGTTGATATTTTTCTTACAAAAACTTGAAATATACGTGAAAATTATGCTAAAGTTAAAGAATGATGAGTTTGGTGAATTTGTTCATAACATGATGTTTTACGTAGTAGTGGATTTACTATTGGAATTGGATGTAAGAATATTGAATTATTTTAAATTATATATTAGTGTTGGATCATAATTCAATCTAGAAACGTTCAGGAAACTATATGAACGCAAAATTAAACAAAGTAGAAACAAAAATGGATTAAAAATATACTTCTTGACATTGATCAAATTTCACCACTTCAAGTAAATTTCAATAAGTTTTTGTGATTTGATGCTTTGATTGTTTCACATTTTTTTTATCTATGTTTGATGGTATATGTTGATGATAATCAATTAGTAGTGAGATGATCCAATATCTTTATAAAAGTTCTTCCATCAAGAACCTCGTATGGTTTCGTAACCGACATACCGTTACGAAACCGAAACCATTACCACCATAACATGCTTAATGTTACATTATAAAAAATGTTACATATTGAACCTTGTTGTTTATGATAGTATTATTTGCTGAAAATCTTCGAGAAGAAGTTGGGTAGGATGACATCTTACATGATGATTCAAGTAAGGGCATGTTTAGTACGGAGCTAGAAAGAAGTCGAAGAAACTACAAGTGATGATTTGGAGAATAATGATGAGGTATATATAGTAGGAGCTGTAATAGCATTAAAATGATAGGGAAATGAAGATTTAGGTAGGAAGAGTGACAAATTTATATTCTATTCTTACCTAAAAAGTCCTATAAGAATTTTTTTTCTATTACTACTCAAAAAGTATTAATGTAAAACTTTTTAAAAAACATAGGTAATAAATATGAATTTTTTTCACATTATGGATATTAAGAGGTAACTTTTTTAAAATATGATTAATAAGTGAAATTTTTGATAAAAATTAGGTATGAAAAAATACCAAATCCAAAAATATGATAAGGAAACATGAAAGGAAAAAAGAGGATGGGATAGAAAAGTTTAAAAAATTTCAAAAATAAATAAATAAATTAGTTTAAACTCTTTTATCCATATATTAATCAATGCATAAACAATATATTACATTGTTTTATTTTTACATTTAATATTTTCCTCACCATTTTTCTCCGTATAAATATAATATCCAACCACAATTTTACTCAAACATATGAGGTTTGTTTTTTGAAAATATGCTAACTAAATCCCTTTTTTTATTATTTTTATTTTAAGATGATAATACATAGTTATTGTATATAAAAAATACAAGTGGGAGTTCAAATTAGAATAAAATTAATGGGCACCTTTATTAGTAAGCTTTGGAATAAACTATAGAAAGGTCGACTTGAACTCACATAAGAGAATATATGTGACATTACTTTATATTCCATGGCATATAGATTGGATTTAACCAAGTAGGAGATTCTGCTCTAGGGATCGAAGAATGTCTTACTTTTGTGTAAATTATTTATAAAAAAATGGGTGACAATTGGTTCAAGTAGAATTATGTTTGGTGGGAATAAAAACTAATTTTGTTTTAGTGAAAGGTAATAATTACAAAATGAAAAGGGGAAAAATAAATCAAATTTCCAACTTATTTAAATGAAGAAATTAACTCTATTTCGAATGAGTTTAATAACATAACAACCTCACTAAAGAACTCACATGGAATTAGTAGACAAATACACATAATAGACACATAGCAAATCATAAGTAGTGATCGAAATTAGAATTGATGGTATTAATGATTGTGCATATAGTTTGCAACCAATTCAAATAACTTTTTAACAATTTGTTTCCAAAATATTTAAGATATGTCTTACTCATTTCAAGTTAGGTATAAAAAACATAGGATATTATATTATTTGATTTAAAAACTCTTGAATATGTATATTTGTATAGATATTAAATCATTTTTATAATTTTTTTTCAAACGCTTACTTTTATGAAATCATTTTGATTAAAATTGCTTATGAATCCCTCTTTCTTTACACTTAAATTTATATTTGTTTTTCTTATTATATCTTAATGGATAAAATTATTTAAAGAGATCAAATAGTAAAAATGGTGGGACTTAACTACAATTTTACAAAATCATCTTTATTACAAAAGCAGCTCTAAATATCATTTTGTTAAAAAATATTTCTCAATTTTAAAACAAAAATGGGTAAAATAATAAAAATAATATTTTTTAATATTTAATTAATCTATTTTTACTATTAAAAAAACCTAAAATATTATTTTACATTAATTATAACTCAATTTAATTTCGTTTAATTTAAACTATAATATCAATTTAATATTAAATATTATTTAAATAAATTCATTTAATATTATTAAAATTTTAATTTTATTATCATAAATTTTAAAAATATTATTTTTTTATAGGCTAATAGTTGTATATGATCACACCTTAAAACATGTTCTTAAAACATGTTGACTATTACTAACATTGAGACGTAGACTTTGGTTTTCGCTTGTCCACACATAAATTTTCATTTTTATAATTCAATGATACTCACATTAAGAATAAAAAAATCGACAATTAAATTAGAGTAACGCTAGATTGACTTACCTTATTACTTGATTATTATTGATAAAAAAGAATTGATACCAGAAATCATTAATATGATAATTAATTAAATATTTTAAAAATAAAAATTATTTTGATATTAATAAAAAAATATTTTGATTAAATTATACAATTTATATATATATATATATATATTAAGTATTAAAAGTATTAAAAAATTCAATAATATATACCTTGTAAATATTATTAATTAAGTAATAACACAATTAATATTATATTCATCAATAAAACCCTTATATGCATCTAGAATTAAGAGAAATAATACAATGTTATTAAAAAAAATAAAAAAAATGATATAATTATTAATAATATACTCAAAAATAAATAAATAACACTATCTAAACTTGATTTGTACATGATCATTCTGGGTTGTTTCTCACACATTTCTATTATTCATTAATTAATAAAGAAAGACTAAAGCTATTAAGCTATTAACCAATAAAAAGCAACCTAACCACAGAAGAAGGTGTAAAAATAAATAAATAAAAACTATAAAAGGTGATGTATCCAGGTCGGAATATATAGAGCTTGTCTTTTAGTAGTACTATATATTTTCCTTTAAATGAATGCGAGCGCCAAACAAACAGCACCTTCTATGCATTTAAAGTACAGCCACTTTATAGTTATATAGAAGCCAGCTTTATTTCATAACACAACAAAATAAAATTCCCCTTTTTATTCTGGTCTTTTCATTTCCTCTCACTCAGTCAACCCATACCGCTGGCCTCTGAGCTCTTTTTTTTTTCAGAATCTTTTAAGTTTGAGAGATATAGAATCTGAAAGAGTGAAATCAGAGAAGAGATGGGCAGTTACAGAGTTTGTATGTGTTTCACTAGGAGATTTGGACCAGCTGAAGCAGAGTCACCAGTGGAGGTCAAAGAAGCTTTCAAGAAATACTCCGATGGTGGGACCCACATGAACGTCGATCAGTTCCAGAAGTTCTTGACGGAGGTTCAGAGCGAGAACGAATCAGACGCAGAACGGATCATGGACCATATTTTACAGAAACGTCACCATATTTCTAAATTTTCCAGACACTCTTTGACCCTTGATGATTTTCACCATTATTTGTTCTCTGCAGATTTTAACCCCCCTATTGGAGTTAAGGTATGTTTTCTGTATTGGGTTTTTCCTTTAATTGGGTTTTTTTTATAGCATTCTGTTTTGGATCATAAAATGTGGGTTTTGTTTGGTTTATAAGAGAGTTGTAGAAAACAGAGTAAATAAACTTTTTTTTTTTGGTAGGTTCAGTGGACATATAGAAAAAAAGGAGATGGGGGTTATTGTGTTTAATCATCACCTATGAGCTTTAGGTGTGGATTTCAATAAAATGTGAGTGAATAAAGAGTGCGTGTGAAGGAATCCTCAGACAAGCAGACAGAAATTTTGTTGCCATTGGCTAATCTCTAGAATCACAGTGGCCTATACCAAATTAATGATATGCATATAAGTGATATCATAGAAAGATGATTTCTCAGAATGAGCATAATTCATGGTGTAAGCAAGTGACTTCTAATTGATATCAATAGAGAAGTGTGTAGTCGGTTGGTTGCGAGGGAGATTTAGGGTTTGTTTGTTTGTGATTTAGTCAAATGTTGTTTATAAAGTTTTCGGGAACAAAATATTATTTATGATACTGTTAGTGAGTGCAAATGTATATTTTGAGTTTGAAAGTATTTCTTGAATTTTTTTTATTTTTTGAAAAAAAAAACAAAAATAGCCCCTTAATTTACTATTAAACAAATAATATTTCTTATTTTCATCACATACATTTTTATTATTAAAAAAAATTCTAATACATTATTTTACTTTAAATGTCGTCTAATTGGATGAAGTTTAAATTGAATTATGTTCATTTAGATTCATTTAATATTAAACATCGTCTAATTATAACACATTAAATATTATTGATGCATTATATTTATTGTTACAAGTTTTAAGGATGTTATTTTTTTTATTAATTAAGTTAATTAATGATGATAACTTCTTGATTTACTACTTAATTTATTCCTTAAATTTATCTCCAATAGTTAGAAATGCTTTTACAAGTCCATAGAGGATAAGCAAAAAGACCCTTGGCTATGCAAGTTTTTTCAATTTTTTATTTCATGACTCTTTCAAGGAACAAAATATGATAAATACAGCTTCCACAGGCTGATGGTATACACGTAACTAGTATAAAATTATGAACGTTCTGACTATTTAGAAATTAACTTAGCTCTACATTCTCGTAATGACACACCTTGGGACTTGGGTGATTGGTCTTTTCTTTCAGGTTAATTTTCATGTTGAAGTTCATTTGATATCCGAACTGGTGCCATGTATTTCTCTCAGGCTTACAAGATCATTATTGTATAACATGATTAAATTCCTTTCAGGTTCATCAGGATATGAAAGCTCCACTATTCCATTACTTCATATACACTGGTCATAATTCATACCTGACTGGTAATCAGCTCAGCAGTGAGTGCAGTGATATTCCAATAATAAAGGCATTGAAGCGAGGTGTGAGAGTTGTTGAGCTAGATATTTGGCCAAATTCGACTAAAGATGATGTGCATGTTCTTCATGGAAGGTAAACATACTAGTTGGTCTATACTCTGAACATATTAGATTGTGCGCATTGTTCTACACTTATGTCTCTGCACAACATTTCCCCTTAAAACCAATGCCTTCTCTCTCTAAGTTTATGTAAGTGCTTGCAGAAAGCGCATTTTGTGCTTCTTGATGATGTTATGATTGATTAAAAATAATATTAGGTTTGTTAGTCAAAATAGGAGGTGCCTAATTTAGAAGAAAATTCATGGAAGGTGCCTTACCATATTGTCAAATATGGAGGTGCCTAACCTTGTTTGAATAAAGAATAGGAAAATTAGGTAGCCTAATTTTGTTGAATGAAGAAATGTTTGACATATGAAATGAGAACTTGAAGGCTATAAATATGGCTTCATTTCTTCATTGATAATCATCCCAAAAATAGAGAAAAGCTTGTATGAGAAGTTCTTGAGTGAGAGAATTTTGTGGGAAAATTATCTTGGAGCTTCTGTAATTACTTTTTGTCTTTTGGGTGTGTGAAAAATTACGAGAGTGTGGTTGTAACAATTTTCCACATAGTGAATTTTTCTACAGTTGTCTTTTGACAACGAAAGTGGTTTTTCTCTAATTTGGAGTTTTCCACTATAATTCTTGTGTTGTGTATTATCTATTTCTCTGTTATTTGATATTCCTGCTAAGGAAGATCTTGGGAGGAGAATTTGTGATTATACCATTTTTATCCAAATTTCCTAACAACTGGTATCGAGCCAATTTCAAAGAAAGAAGGAGAAATGTCGGGAATCAAGATTGACATTGAGAAATTTGATGGGAGAATCAATTTTGGCTTGTAGCAAGTACAAGTCAGATTTGTTGATCCAATATGGGTTACACTGAGCGTTAAAGGAAACCAACCTTATTCTTGGTATTGAGTCGAATTAAAACCAATATAAGTGATGAAGATTGGGAAGATCTTGATCTAAGAGGCTGCAGTGCAATTCGGCTTTGTTTGGCCAAAAATATTCTTGCAAATGTGCATGGAATATCTATGGCCAAAGAACTCTGAGGAAAAGCTTGAAGAATGTATCGGGCAAAAGGCGTTTCAAATCGGGTGTATTTGAAAGAAGCCGATTTCATACTTTGCGTATGAATGAAGGAACTATTATGTCATGTCTAAGTGTTCTGTCGTGGTATTGTCTGCAGGCTGGAAACCATTGGAGTTAAACTTGATGATGAAGATATAACTTTTGAAACTCATCCGGGTCTCTTCCATCTTTTATGATCACATGAAACCTATCTTGATTCATGGAAAGGAGAAAATAATTTTTCGAAGTTACTATGAGTTGTTTTACGAAGAAAAAATTTGAAATTAATTGAAAGAAATGTTTCGCTGAAAACTCGGCATTGGTAGTGACAATAGAAAGAAAAACAATTTCATGAAAAAGAAGATAGTGTCTTTGGGGGTGTGGACAATCTGGACACCTCGAAAGAAATTGTCCAAAGGGTGGGCGATCTATAAGAAGCTCGAAATACCGGCAGTGATGCTAATAGTATGTCTGTTTTTAAAGACTATAGTGATGCTCTTTGAAAAGAGCGTGTACATCATTCGTAGCATGCCGTTAGTCTCTAAATATTGCCATGAAAGAGGGTGTGTTGCGGTAAGCGGGTCCCGCAAGTTTGCACGTGGGCATTGGCTTGGTATAGATGCGAGGTGTGTGGTGGAAAGGATGTCGATGGTGATGAACTCTCGGGAAAACCAAGTGTGAGAATTGCACCATAAATTTCAGCAAGTTTTTTTTTCGACATGAGCCGATGTGAAATTCTTAGAATTGGTGATTAATTCTAAGTGGGTGTACTCTTTATGGTGGAGTATGATAATTCTCAGTGTAGAGAATTATGACTGTTGGAATAGACAGTGTTGTAGTAATAACCATGTTTATTTTTAATCAAGGTGGAGATTGTTATGATTGATTAAAAATAATATTAGGTTTGTTAGTCAAAATAGGAGGTGCCTAATTTAGAAGAAAATTCATGGAAGGTGGCTTACCATATTGTAAAATATGGAGGTGCCTAACCTTGTTTGAATAAAGAATAGGAAAATTAGGTAGCCTAATTTTGTTGAATGAAGAAATGTTTGGCATATGAAATGAGAACTTGAAGGCTATAAATATGGCTTCATTTTTTCATTGATAATCATCCCAAAAATAGAGAAAAGCTTGTATGAGAAGTTCTTGAGTGAGAGAATTTTGGGTTTGTAATTGCTTTTGTCTTTTGGGTGTGTGAGAAAATTACTGAGAGTGTGGTTGTAACAATTTTCCACATAGTGAATTTTTCTCTGGTTGTCTTTTGACAACGAAAGTGGTTTTTCTTTAATTTGGAGTTTCCACTATAATTCTTGTGTTGTGTATTATCTATTTCTCTGTTATTTGATATTCTGCTAAGGAAGATCTTGGGAGGGAGAATTTGTGATTATACCATTTTATCCAAATTTCCTAACAGATGACACTTTTGGAAAATTTCTTTTTGAATCTAAAGCTTATTGCACTAGTGGCGTGATCTGAGTTTGGAACCAAAACTTGACATTCAATTTTGCTATCTGATATCTAGAAATTTATGAATTTATTTTTCGTCTTGATTGTCTAAGTGGTTTATTCATAAATATAGGACCCTAACAACACCAGTGGAACTAATCAAATGCTTAAAATCCATAAAGGAGCATGCTTTCTCAGCCTCTCCATACCCTCTAATTATAACTCTTGAAGATCACCTTACAGCACACCTCCAAGCTAAAGTGGCCAAGGTTTGTGAAAATTTACTCTGTAGAATGTAAATCTTTACTCCTCCTTAGAAGCCCTATTTTAGTCACTTATTTTGTTTATCAGATGCTAGATGAAACATTTGGAGATATGTTGTTTTGTCCTGAATCTGAATGCTTAAAGGAGTTCCCTTCACCAGAAGAATTGAAATTCCGAGTTATTATTTCAACCAAACCTCCAAACGAGTATGCCACAGCTAAAAGTATGAATGATGGAAGAATTAATTCAAGGACGCAAAAGGATTCTGATGATGAATGGGGGATGGAGCCATCTGAGCTTGTAGAAAATGAACAAGAAGATGATGATATGGTACGTGCAACGTCATTGTATCACATGGTTTTAGCATCTGTTTATATTTTTGACACTATAAAGTGCTTCCAAACCAAACAACAAAGAATTTGCTGAAAGTTTTTTCAGATTTCCAAAAGCACATTTTGTGCTTCTGTTATGTGCTTCTTTCTAAAAGCACTTTCTCCCATAACAAACCATTGTCATACCCATTACCTTGGGAGCCAATTAAATTTTGCTGTAATGGCTTGCAGAGTGGTAGTGATACTAGTGAAAACACTGAATGTAAGAACAACAGCAGTATTGAACGGGGACCATCAGGCCCACCTGAGTACAAGCGTTTAATTGCTATTCATGCTGGAAAACCAAAGGGTACTTTAAAGGAAGCACTAAAAGTAGAGGAAGATAAACTCAGACGCTTAAGTTTGAGTGAACAGGCACTTGAAAAGGCTACTGCGTCTCATGGAACAGATGTTGTTAGGTACTTCTTAATGAAATTGAAACAATATTCTCATAATACTCTCTATCTATACTTGTGTATTTTCTTTTGGTATGTCTCTTTTTTTCTTTTCTCTTTTTCCCATTTACTAAAAATAGTGCTTGAAATGTCTATTTATAGATTCACACAGAAGAACTTCTTGAGGATATATCCTAAAGGTACTCGGTTTGATTCCTCAAACTACAAGCCTTTAATTGGTTGGATGCATGGTGCTCAAATGGTTGCATTCAACATGCAGGTAGTATAATGCTCCTTTTCCTTTTTCAATCAGCCAACCTTATCTTCTTTAAATCATCAATGGCATCTAAAATTTTTTTTTCCATTATTTTTTAGCGTGATTTTGATGAGTAGAGAGGCTGCAAAAGTTGTGACAATATTAGACTTGATTTTTGCATTACTTTTTGGTCTTAGCCCATAACCCTGCAATTTTCTTATTTTATGTCAGGGATACGGTAGATCTCTTTGGTTGATGCATGGGATGTTTAGATCAAACGGTGGTTGTGGTTATGTTAAAAAACCTGATTTCTTGATCAATTTGGGTCCAAATGATGAGGTTTTTGATCCTAAAGCAAAGCATCCTGTCAAGAAGACTTTAAGGGTAAGAATTTTTCTTTTAATATATATAGTACTATTGCTTTAACTTCTATGCTATATTATATGGATTTTTCAACTTTTTGGTAAGTACTCATGTCCCAAGCAAGACAACATGAGACATGGATATGGAAGTGAGTACTCAATACTCCAATTAGTTGGAAACCTATAGAAAATTGAGAAAAATGAACGGATATGATACCTAGTACGTAAGAAAAAATTTAAGATACCCTGTGTTCTAAAAGTGTAACATAACATTGCTTCTAATGTAGGATGAAATGATAGATTGTCAGTCATGTTTCACAGGTAAAAGTGTTTATGGGAGATGGATGGCAAATGGATTTCAAAAGAACGCACTTTGATTTATATTCCCCACCAGACTTCTATGCTAGGGTAAGTTCTTATTCTTAAGTAGCCTTTTTTTTTTTGTTAAAAAAATTAGCTTTTATTTCAAAACCAATTCCAGAGGAAGGCAATTCAAAGAAAGAGAAGTTTGCAACTTTCTTATGGAATTTAACAAAATAATCCTTTTTCTGGAAAAAAGGAAAGTTTATGTATTCTTGTTAAGCACTTCCATCTTATCACAAACACAAAACATTACATAATCTCATTGGATACAAATCAATAGGTCGTATAGTCTCCAATCAAAACCGTGCAGCATCAAGAGCTATATATTGCAAATTTGTGATAAAAAGAGTTTTCCATTCCACATGCACTTAACAAGTAATCTGTTATGCAGATTGGTATAGCAGGAGTGCCAGCAGATGAAACAATGAAGAAAACTAAGACAAAGGAAGATAATTGGATGCCTGTATGGAATGAAGAATTTACATTCCCATTGACTGTTCCTGAGTTAGCTTTGCTTCGAATCGAAGTCCATGAATACGACATGTCGGAGAAGGATGATTTTGGTGGCCAAACTTGTTTGCCTGTTTCTGAGTTGAAACAAGGAATCCGTGCAGTCTCTCTCTTCAACCGTAAAGGTGAGCAGTACAACTCAGTGAGGCTTCTAATGTGTTTTGAGTTCATCTAATGTCGTGACAATCTTCCCATTGTTGAAAATTCCAGATTATATTTTCATTTTGTTTCCTTTGTCATTGTTGTGAATATTATGAGGAACAACATTATTATTATTATTATTATTTAAAAATTTCCTCCTCTTTTCTTTTACTAGTGATACTCATTGGTTGTTATTGCGAGCTTTTGAAGTTGTGGACCAAGTAAATTATAATTTTACACTGAATTTGGGTGAAATTTTTCTACTACTTTTTAAAGTGAATATTGCAAATAAGAACCTTCTCATTATCACTAGCTCATTTAGTATAATTTTTCATATAGATGAAAGAATAGATCTTTCATAATATTTTTCACCACACTTTAATATCTTTATTAGTTGAATATATTAAAAATATTTCCTAAAATACACCAAATCTATACTTAGATTTGAAAAATAAATATACTAAACTCAAAAAAAAGTATCTAAAGAAATCATAACTTTACAAAAAAAATCATCTTATATTAAGATTTAGATAAAAAAAAATCACTTTTAATTTCAAAATCAGTTCGTTTTTTATTTTGAAATTATGCTAAAAATTTAAAAAATTGTACTAATATAACATGTCTATGTTAGTTAATGAAAAATACAAATACTTGCTTGAATTAGGTATATGGCTCAATGAATTCTTTATCCTCCCCTAAGAACTATATCGACACTTTGACACCTGAAGGACCCAAATTTTTTGTGATGGCGCTAATTTTTTTTCCAAAATGAAATTGAGAGGTTGAAATGTATATAGTTAATTAATAGTTTATTTTTATTTATTTTATTTAATCATAATAACTTTTTTTATAATAACATATGATAAAAATAATTAATGTAAGCTAATAGTTAAATAAATGAATTTAAACATTATTTATAATAAATAAACAAAAAGGCATAAAAAAATAAAAATTCTAAACTCAAAATGTAAGCAAACATAAATAAATTTGAATTAAAATAATAAATAAAAAGGATGAGAAAATAACATATATGTTTAAAGAGAAATTCAATGGTACGATCGAAGAGATCTAATTTTGATTGAATAGAACGAAATATATATTTTATTTTATAAATTATAATTTTTAATTTAATATGAGAATATTTTTACAAAAATTAAGATACTAAATGTATCATTTAATCTAGAAAAATATAAAAATTTATTAATGGATTTTGTTGAACGCGATACTTTTAAGATCCAACATTACATGATGCAAATAAAACATATGATTTTAAAAATAGAATACTTGGTGTGGTTTAAAGATATATTTTAAAAGTTAAGTTAATTAATTATAAGAAATCAAAATTTACAAACACAACATTATCATTATAGTTGTACTTAACATGCATTAGTAGTAAAAAAAATATTTGATAATATTATAAAATATATAAGTTGGGGTTCATAGATAATATAAATTGTAAGATCTATAAGTGTTGACGATATTCGTAAACTAAACATCTAAACATAATTTTTGTTCTATGTGAGTTTTTCAAGAATATTTTTCAACCCGAAGAAACTATCGAGCTATGAATAAACATATCTTAGGTATATCTTTATTCTTATATACGTTAGATTTAATATTAAACCTATAGGAATATTTTTCACTCTAGTTACTCAATCGATCGAGATGGGTATATTGATCAATAATCAATTTACCTTGTTTAAAAAGTCATTGATTTAATTTTTAGCTGTGCTAGATCGATCGAGGTTTAATATTCGATCGATCGAATAATAGATCGATGAAGAATCAATCTATATGTCTTGGATTTATTTTTAATATCTTAAATCAATTGATGATTGTTTAGATCAATTGACCTTTTTAGTTCAACTTATCGAGCTTGATCTAGATCAATCGAGTGATGAGGATCTCAACTTTAACTTAATTATTTACTCAAGTCAAACATTTCAATTATTATTTTATCTATATTATTTATTGCTCTATGAATTGTTTAATAGATAGAATTATAAGTAAACTTTAACCTAGCATTAGAACTCCAATTTTTCTTATATAATGAATCTAATGTGCCATTTTTTAATTAACTATGATAGCATCAATCTTTTTCATCTTAAGCTCTCATTTTCAAATTACTTTACAAAAATAAGATTATATTTTTTTAAGCTTATTTCTTTAATTAATCTATTTTATATTGATGGTTGTGTTTAATTGGTTAATAAGCTTAATTAGTTTATATTATTTTGATTAAATATTCATATAGCTTCTTCTTTATTTTGTTCTTGAATTATTGGATCAAATAATTGTATGTATAATATCATAATTATTTAGTTTGATTATTTATCTTTAAAGAAGTTATCTTTATTGAATTTGTGATTAATCTACTTATTCAAGGGTTGCTATATAATTTAATATTAATACATATATTATTGAATCTTCTAGTTAAGGTTATTCATTGTTGAATATGCTTTATGACACATATTATACTTATATTTTTGTGCTAACTTTTTAGGTGCTAGCTAAACGAGTTCGGTATCTTATGTGGCTTGAATTTATCAAAACGTTACTTCAGATCCAAATACCTTTTTTGTAAAGACTGTGAAGCAAAGTAGCAGGTTATAAGTAGATTACTTAGGGACATTATCTTGTATGGTAGTTTAAGTCATAACCTTGTAATTGGACCTTATTTTCATAGTGTAAAGTTATATGGTTCGATGGATCGGTAAGTTTTTTGTTAGGCAATTGTTGTAGCCTAGGTTGTTCCACATAAAATCTAATGTGTTATTTATCTTTTCTTTTTATTTTATTTTACATGTTATTTCATGTTTGACTATTCTATAAAATTTTAATTTAACATATTTCTGTTAATTATCAATTCACCCCTTCTAACTAATTGAATTAGTAACATAAAAAATGTCAATTGATATTAGTATACCTAGTGTTACTTATGACCTTGTTATGGATCATTTGAGAGATGATTCATCTACAACTTGTGTTCCTTTCTTTGATAGGTCTAACTATCAATATTGAAAAACTTGTGTGAGAGCCTTTCTATAGTCTATAGATGAGAGTATGTGGAACTCTATTCTTTATGATTAGAAACCATCTATGATTATCAAAGATAATATATTTACTCTTCAACCTATGAATGAGTGGACCGGATGACTTTAGGATAGTTCAGAAGATTATTTACTTATTACCAGATTTCTTTCATGCAAAAGTTATTGACATTGATGAAAGTAAGGATGTAAACACTATCAAAATTAAGGAACTTGTTGGTTCATTTCAAACCCTTATGATGAGCTTTTGAGCGCTTACAAAGTTCAAAGGTGATAGAAAAATATTATTTTTTCTCTACCTTATTTTATTGGTAAATAAGAAAATAATAAATATGAATTTTTGCTATGATATTTTATCATAAAACTATTAAAATATTGAATGAATGATAAATTTTTTATCATAAAACTATTAAAATATTGATTGAATAGTAAAATTTTTCATTCTTTAGTACCCTTTAAGGGTGAGTAAATAACTCGATCAATCTATTTAAATTGAGAAATTCAATCAGATACGTCGAATGTGGATCGGATTGGATTGATAAAGTATATAGCCGGATCAGATTTAGATTGAAAAATATACAATTTGTTTGGATTCAGATTGATAGATTTTATAATCCGTTATATCTTATTCGGACCAAATGATTATTAAATTATAAATAAATGCACATTTTATTTTATAATGTATTATTTAAATATTATACATACCATAATTACATTAGATTAATATTTTACATTAAAAAATAAATATAAATTTATAATAATTTAATAATTATAGAGACATACTTCTTATTTTTTTCATTTTCTTAATTGTAACTATAAAAAATAAATTATGCTATAAGTATACCAATTTAAAATTTAAATATTGTATATGTAGTATTTTATATATAATAATAATTCATAAATAAATTTTAATATTAATATGTTTGAATTTAGATTGGTTTGGATATCATCGGATCAGATTCGAATTAAAAATCTTCAAATCGAATTCGTATAAGATCAGATTCGATTAACCAAAAACAAATAGTTTTGATCTAATGTTAATCCCTATCACCTTTTATAAAATATAAGTGAATAAATAACACATTTTATAATATAGTAGATTAATTAATAAGAATTTCTTATTATAAGAGATGTTTACTGCACCTTAATCAAAATTTTATTTAAGCCGACACTTGTTTCCTTTACATTAATTTGCACATGTAGGAACCTCTTGGCATAAAGTTTTTGCAAACATCAAGTAAATGCAAAGGAAAAGAGTTAATTGCAGACTCATCCTCAAGACAGCTGGGAAATTTCTTAATAAAAGCAGAAGAATTTCTTAATAAACTTCATACCATTATGCTTAATTATCATTTAAAATAATACAAATAAACCAATTATATAAATAACAAATTAAATTAAGCTAGTTATAAGAGAGGGAATCATGAGAATTAGATTTAATAATGCCATTAGAACTGCTGGTTTTCTTCTTCAAGAAATTGGAGTACCATTGAGAAGAGAGCTTAGGTTGTCTATTCAAATCTGGATCATCCAAATCAATGTAGTACAAGCCAAAGCTGGTATCATAGCCATCAATTAACTCAAACAGATCCAAGAAAGACCATTGGAAATAACCTCCAATATTTGTTCCATTCCTTACCAAAAATAAACAACTATAAGTCTATCATTCAAAACATTTTAGGAACACAAGGCTTAATAAGAATGGTCCGATTACATAAAATTGTAAATTAATGTCAACTCAGGTTGAAATTAATAGCAAAAAAATGAAAATAAAAATTACTAATTTATGGTTTTGTGATAAATAATTGATAAGGGTTTTGATTTATGATTTATGATTAAATAATTAATTTTTCAATTACTCGGATAATCTATTTCAGAATAGAAGTACCTTAAAGCATCAAGCAAAAAACCAATATGTGCTTGCAAATAGTTCATTCTTGACAAGTCTTCAAGTGATGAATTGTGTGGTGTTGCCTGACCTGTAAATACCAGACTAGTTGATTTATTGAAAGTAATGTGATTAAATTGATTTATATATCTCAAGGGGAGAGAGAGAGAGAGAGAGAGAGAGAGAGAGAGAGACCATTTTCATGGATGTAAACAAGAGGGTTGTTATAGTTGTTCCTTATGTAGTTGAGAACTGCAAGCAGACCCCATGGTGTAATCGGATACTGCATCAAGCAGTTTGATTCATATAAGAATCTTCCCTAATCCCTTACATAAACAAAAAGTGATTTATATTTCAAATATTGATCACCTCCCCATATGCAAATGGATCATTTTCCACAGCTGCTACAATGAAAGAAAAAAGTAAGAGTACATTCGTTAACAGAATTGAAATTACCAGTTAATTAGGAATAACAATTCCTGAAGTAGAACCTACAAATATGAATTATAATTTGCAAGTTATCATGGAATGAGAAAAAATGAAATTAATTAATTTTATTTAGTTTTTCCAAAATACATTCCATATCTAATGATATAAATTTTATTATATATTAATTCCTTTGAGAGAAGGAATACCTATTCTTCTATTCTTGTATAGAATACATATTCCCTATCTTAAAAGAATAACTATATTCCAAAAGAATACTAAATTCCCTAAGTTAATTTAGTATTTCCAACCCATCAAGTTCTTAACCATTTACTAAGATTAACCCAGTGAAATGAATTTACTTTTGATGCTCATAAAGACCTAATAAAATTGGAAGACACAGGAATCAGTTGAATTAGAAGATGGGTGAATATGTAATTCTCTCTCTCAGATATAGGCTTTGAAAACATTTTAACTCCTCACTTAAAATCAACATAATGGTGGTTGCAAGTGTTCAAAGGCATGAATACCAAATCTTATACCATGTTACGTTAAGTTTTTGAAACATAGTGTATTATTTATAGCTAGTTAAAATACACTATTATTAGTCTTTGAACTTTGTCAAATTCTATATTGGTTTCTTAATTATTTCTGTATTAATAAATTTTATATTTTATGTCATTTATCTTTTTAAATTTAACAATTTTAGATTAAATTTATAGATAATAGACAAAATATATTAAATTTTAAAAATTAAGGTATTAGTATTTTTTTAAACATGTTATTATGACTCTTAAAGTGTAATTTAATTTAATTCTTAAATTTAGACAAAATGTGAAATTTGAAAAGATAGAGATAAAATGTTAAGAAAAAGTTAAGGTAATAAAATATAAAATCAAGCAAAGTTTTAAAATTTTACTCTTTATAATTTAACTAGAAAAAACTATTATTTAAAATTAATGACTTGTTGAATAAAATTTAGAATAAATAACTCAAAATTTACTAATATTATATCCAAACAAGTAAACAAACTACTTGTATTATAACCACTATAACACCTTTCAAAAGCAACTCATAAATTAAAGGGAAATACAAAGATTTATTTGTTTTTGATGGAATGATTAAATCAAATGTAAGGTAGGCTATTTATAGTCCTCATCATGCAATCTACACCACACAAATATAAAACTAAAAAATAATCCTAGCCACACAAATATTATCTACACATTTATCTTTTTTACAACCTTCAACCTTCAACCATCATATTTATTCATCCTTCAACCAATTCATTTATTTCTCTACATCCTTTAACCACTTCATTTATTTCTCTACATCCTTTAACCATTTCATTTATTTCTCTACATCATTCAACCACTTCATTTATTTCTCTACTTTTTTAATTATAATGTTGGTGTTGATTTTCAATATGACTTGCTCTATTGGCAACAGTATGTTATGACAAGCAAGACACAAGGAAAAGAGGGAAAGATAATAGTTAATTATGGCAGGTTTTAGTTGATTTACTGTACCTAGAGAATTCTTGTAAGTTTATTTTCTCCATTTTGGTTGTGAAATGCAAAAGTTTGGTTTTACTAATTTATCTTTTGCTTTCCTAAGAGTAAAACAAGCCTGAAATTGCAGAAGTTTGAGTACAGACAATGTATGTGTCATGTGCAAGTTATATAACGTGAACACGTACAAACTACATAAAGCTTATTTACACAAAATTAAAACTGACTTTAGGACATTTTCAATCAAATCTTCAAAAATGCTATTAAAGGTCCCTAACTAAAAGAAAGGGAGAGAACATAAAAATAGAAACATACGTATCCATGATGCAGCCATGTCTGCCATAAAATCCCTATTCTTCAGCTGTAGGCTTGTAGATTGGTCCTTGATGTAAAATGCCAAATAATAATTCAAACCTATGAAGTCAAATGAACCCTTTACACTTGCGGCTTCAAGGTTCGTTAGGATTGGAATTCTTGAGTCTGCATTCTTCTTCATTGTCACAGGATAATCTCCAAATACTAAGGGATTCAAAAACCTAAGTAAAATATAAGTGGGATATAAATAAATGTTAGTGTGTTGGTCACCGATTCTCTAAAAAATTTAGTGGATTAAAAACGAAAATATAAATAATAAACTAATATTGAAAATGAATTTCAATAAAAATAAATGATGAGAATAAATGCTAAATTTTAGTCACTTAAAATTTTGTCTCATATTGCTAGTTTATATCACTTAAAAAATGTATAAATAGAAAAAAAATTGACTAATATATTTGGGTTACAAAGGGTATCTACTTTTGTGGAAGGGGAGAGAACTTAAACAAATGTAATTTCAGATACACTCGCTTGCTATCGAAGCTGTCGTCAGATTGGCCTGTCGAGTGCTTGTACATGAGGTGAGCTGATATTTTATTTTTTGAAAAAAAAAATTTGATTAAAATTATTTTCCACCAAGATATGACCGTTACTTTTTCACTTAGATATAACCGTTATTTATCATATTTATCACACATTTTCTTAAACTATAAATAGAGGACCTTAACTCTTAGTTTGAACAGATTATTTTGAAAATAGCTTTTAAAAATCAAAGAAGAAGATATTAAATTATTTTTTGAGTTTTTCGAACAACATAAACTTTAGAGGTATAGCATTCCGGACTTCATCAATGCAGTGAAGCTTCGAGACAAAAAACAAAGATTCTAAGTTGTTTTATCTTGGAGACGAGGTTGTGTTTGCTTGTATAAGTTTGGACAGAACCGCGAAACGTTTTAAAGAAAACGACCTGATCCGCCACTCAATACAAGCAGTACATTTCAATATATCTCTTAGAAACCCAGGCCTAACTCTGAACCCAAAAGCCAGCTTGTGAGTTAGAGGATTGCCCAGACTTATAAGGAGCATTGTTGCCTTACTCTTAGCCAATGCGAGACTTAACAATATCGATAATATTATTCTTACATTGTTTTTCACACACTTGTTACTAACTTAAACGAAATCAACAAATATCCAAAGCTAACACAAAATTTATAACCTAACCCTCGTGAGAAAACTAAAATTGTATTACGAAAACCAACAGGAGGCCTTGTGTACTTGATCAAAGAAGTCACGATGCCTAGTACTTTTATGGAAATTTTGTCAATCGGAGATTTTCTTACATACTTTCAAGAAGAAAAAAGAAAAAAAAAGGAAATGTATATAAATATTACTGACCAACCAATAAGAAAATCATTAGCTCTTTCAGTAGCAACTTCATCCTCAGTAATGTTTGATAGAGGACCATATCCATAAACATCAAGATTGAGCCCTATCAACCCTTTTTGTTTCCCCTGCAATTTTCCATTATATTTCTCTTTTGATTTATAAAAAAAACACACTAGCGAAGATATTAACATGGCATATAAAAAGCAAATAAACAGTTAAAAATAACTAGGTATTTTCTTTGGAGTTACCAAGCCTTTATCATGATA
This sequence comes from Hippophae rhamnoides, assembly GCA_033030585.1. Classification (NCBI taxonomy): domain Eukaryota; kingdom Viridiplantae; phylum Streptophyta; class Magnoliopsida; order Rosales; family Elaeagnaceae; genus Hippophae; species Hippophae rhamnoides. The sequence goes on from CM065431.1 coordinate 4,911,726, forward strand.
CTAAGCTAGCACGGTCAAACTTGTACCTGGTATTTTATCTTATACAATCTAGCAGTTGATGCATGTGCTAACAAAAAATGATGAGCTACCAAGTATGGCTCAACAGTGGAGTTGCCTCCAGAGCAATTCATCAATCCAAATGGAGCTGAGCATCGTCCAGGTGGCAGAACCCCATTATCATAACCCGCAATTGCAAATGCATTAGGCTCATTCAATGTAGTCCAATGTGCAACTCTATCGCCAAACTCTCTGAAGCACACATCTGCATATGCTGTGAAGTCATTCCTGCAACCATACGAAATTCTCAGTTCATAACCTAAATAGCGCATTTTTAAAGATTTGCTGAAAAATGTCCCAAAATCGCTGGTATAGTTTGTATACAACATAGAAATGGCAAAAAGATCAATAAGATCAGAGCTCCACAGATATTTGTACTGTATGATCTATTTTGAATTGAATCAAAATAGATTATTTTCAGATCGGATCGTATCATGATTTACATACAAGATTAACGGATCAAGACGGATAGATTGGTAGATCATCCAATTCTATTTTTTAAAAAAAACTATAATTTTTACAAGAAAGTTTTTAAAAAAATTTAAAAACATTTTTTAAAACAATTCAAATCAGATCATGTATATCTATTTATCCACGTATCAATACCGAATCCAATCTATCTAATCCGCTCATTGTAACATATTAGATCAAAATAAATCTTTTAAATAATTGATCGGATCGGATCGGATATCATAATTAGATCGGATACAATCCCATCTATTGCCATCTCTAATACAACATGTACATAATTATATATACATGAGTCAAGTACAACCTTACTTTACCATACATGGCATATCAAAACACGCAATTTTAGACCAATTTTCACCATCTTGGTTCTAAATACCACAACTTTTATGTCATGTTTTGCTCTGTATCTGCTTAATTGATGCAAGAATTTTACATAACATACACTGCCTTTCGACTAAGCCATCCTTGATACTCATCTTCGAGTGCTTGGGGAGTATCAGAATGGAATAGTGTAACATGTGGTTGTATTCCTGCTTGTTAAATCATTTCAAATGCCATAAAGTGGAATGATCATAATCAATTATATTTTTGAATGGTTGATTACAAACCATGGTTGATCAATTCATTGATGAGATTGTTGTAATATTGTAGACCTTTTGGGTTGATGGGTCCTCTTCCATCTGAAAGGGGAAAACAAGAAGGAAAAAAAAATGTATGTGTATGTTTCCTTCATTTTTAAGTCATGAATACAGTGGAAGCAGATTTCATTCATCATACTGGGAATAAGTCTTGACCAAGAGATAGAAAATCTGTATGCTTCCAGCCCAATTTCCACCATTAGTTGGACATCTTCCTGCAAAAGTTCCAACTAGTACAAATTATGTGTTGTTTCTTGAAAGCACTTTCTCCTAAAAGCGCTTTTGAAAGATATTACTTTAATAAAAAATGCACAAGTAAACAAACTCTTGACAGTCAGTAGATGAAACCAAAAGAGAAAAAATAATTTGATTTTTAAAAAGAGGGGGAATTGATTTGCAGAGTCGAACCTTGAACTTGTGATATTGATCACAAGCTATATCTCCATTTCCATGCACATGACCTGGAAATTTAGGATTAGTCTGATACAAGATGATATACAAAGTGAAAAATAAGTATATCACTCATCGATACTCAAGTCTCAATATAATGCCTTATAAACACCTCTAATGGATTGTAAAAAAACAATGTGGAATAATTTGAGGGGATAAATTCATATGGATATATTTTTTTTTTTTAAATTCACACTATTATTCCCAACAGCATCTAAAATTTAAGTTAAATTAAAGCATACATTTCAAAGCCAATTATTGTGAACTAATTGCAGAAAACTAATAGCTAATTAATTGCTAAAGAAGAATTGCTATATAATTTACCCAAAATTCATCTTTCATAATTTTTTTAAGAGAAATAAAATAAATAAATTGAATAACATAAAATTAATGATATTATCATGATAATTTTTGCTATTGTCATAATACAATGTATAAAGTATTCATTTTATTTTCAATATTAATTACGTTTTAGTGTCATTATTATTGAATAAAGTTTCATTAATAAAATATTCTTACCATAATAATAATTTGCATTCTTAATATGGTTATCCTAAATTAATGAACTGAAATAACTAGTAAGCAAAAGAAGAGGATAGAAGATGACCAGCATGAGCAAAAGTATCCCATATGCTTGGAGTCCTACCATCTTGGTTGGCTGCTCCTTCTACCTTTATAAGCAAAATAGTTAAAAAAAATTGTTAGAATTCTTAATACAATATTCTCATTCAAACATTTATTTACTTTTTTTTTCATTATTCAAATTCTTATTTTCACAAACAATCACTTTTTCAAAATCGTTTGTTTATGTTTTGGAATTTGCAGTTCTTATTAATGAAATTAATCTTTTACCTTGATTGGGGAAAAAATCACAGATTCTTTTTTTTTATCCATGAATATTAAAAAAAAATGGCTATGCAATATAAATAAAATTAAAAAATATATAAACCTGATAAGCTGATGACCCAGAACCAAACACAAAATCAGATGGGAAGTCATCTCTGCTCAGATTATGGGCTTTAAAGAATAAACTCAGAATAATGAGCAGCAGCAAAATGAGTCTCAACATCTTTACCCAACAAGTTCTTACTTTTAAGTAGAAACTAGAAATCCACTGCTTGTTTTAAATGGAAAATAAAAACAGGGCCAATATAACTGTACAAGATATAAATGATTCCCTGGTCCGTTTGAACCTCTAAAAATTGAAAGGTTGAAATTTAATCTGACCACACACACTTTTTTTTTTTTAATTCTACCACACAAAAGTTGAATGGCTTAAAAGCTTCATTTTTTTTAATCTATAATAATTTCAACCAAACCATGCACCCATTAATTTGAATTTTTTTACACAAGAACAACTTTTTCATGAACCATATTCATTTACGTACTTATGTTAAAAATAAATTTAAATAAAAAAATATTTTTTATTATTTTATGACTATTATTTCATAAATTATGTAACTGTAATTTTCATAATTATATGGTTATTATTTTTATGACCATTATTTTCATAATTATGTGGCTGTTACTTTTATGACCGTTATTTTCATAATTATGTGACCATTAATTTTATGGACCGTTATTCTTATAATTATGTGATTATTCTTTTATGGCCAGTTATTTTCATAATTATGTGGCGATTAATTTTATGGCCAGTTATTCTCATAATTATGCGGCCGAATTACTTTTATGGTAGTTATTTTCATAATTATGTATCCGATTATTTTCATAATTATATGGCCAGTTACACATATTTTTCCACTATAAAAGGCGATAGCGCCGATTTAGAATATATAACTTAACAACTCAAAAAACAAGCTTCTACGGTTTTCATAAAGAAAATCAAAGAAAAGAAAATTCATAATTGTTTTCTCAGATTTCAACAACATAAATATTTGAGAGGTGTAGTATTTAGACTTCATCAACAACGTGAAGTTCCAAACGTAGAAAAAATTTCGGGTTGTTTTATCCTGACGACGGCATTAAGTGATTCTTTGTCAGAAATACAACGCCTTAAAGAAAGAATGACTAAATTCGCGACTAACCCAAGCATCATATTTCAAAGATATTGGTAATATTTTTCTACATAGTTTTTTCACATATTTGTTCAACAATTTTAAGGCGCTTTTATTATCTGCGCTTACTACTAAAATGTTAATCATTGATTTCAACAAACCATTTTGTTTTTTGAGAACTACACTTTAAAAATGAGACAAAAATGTTATTTTTCTTAACCACGTAAAATGTCGCTTTTGTTCTTATTATTGAAAAAAACAAAATCACTTTAATTCTCATCAAGCTACAACAAAGGATTTAAAACACTGGATAAAAAAATTATTTTCTATGCAAAATATTTTATTCTTAATGGATTAGCTAATGATGTATGGTATTATAATTTTGATAAGTCATATGAATAAGTATCAAAAGAAGTACGATCTTAGTTACTAAGAAGTATGATGTTAGTAGATACATGAAGTATCAAATGATTGATGACAAATCTACGTTTCAATCACACGAATCAAGAAGAAGATAGCATACCTAAATAATCCTCAAGGATGTTTTAGATGAACAATTTCAAGAATCGTTATTATAGATAAATTACCCCATGCTTAGAAAGATTTTAAGAATACACTTACATAAAACTAAGGAATTTTTCTATGTAAAGTCTTATAACCCGCTTAAGAATAGTAAGAAGTTAAGCCCAAAAATAAGACCAAAGAGATGAAGTACTCGTTGTCTCAAACAAATTAGCACTCAATAAGAAACCCACATCTCTGTAATTCAAAACCTAAAGGTAGAAATATAAAAACTTAGAATCACAATAATAACCAAAACCGCAACCACCAAAATAGAAACAAAAACTATCCTCCTCACGGACCTTAACCCCTTAAGGAATAACACGTTCATGTGTTATAGTAAATGTGATCTGTCCACTGGCTAAGAACTACCGGAATAGGAATCGTCCTACCCCATAAAGGGCGAACCTTCCAAGATCAACTTATTGCTACGATTTCTCAAGTCAATTTTGTTGATGGATCCGGTGGGTACAGAACATTCCAGAGCTTCGCCATGTCTCATGATCGAGACATGTTCAAGTCCTATTCTGATTCTAAGGATAAGAAAGTGCTCCTGGGCGACTCCCACTCCACTAAAGTTGTTAGTACTGGTGAGGTGGAATTAAAGTTTACCTCTAGAAAGACTATTATCTTGAAAGACTATTATCTTGAAAGATGTCTTGCATAGTCCAGAGATGAGAAAGAACTTAGTTTCACGATATCTTTTTTTACAAAGGTGGGTTTACTCTAAACTATGTGGCCCGGTTATATACAATAACTAAAAATAATATTTTTTTGTTGTGAAAGGGTATGCTACTAATGGCATGTTTAAATTGAATGTTGAGTTCCTTTAATATTTGGCATGCTAGACTTTGTCATATTAATAAACGCATAATCAAGAATATGAGTAGCTTAGAACTAATTCCTAAACTATCTTTGAATGATGTTGGAAAAATGTGACTTTTATAGTCAAGCTAAAATAACAAAAACTTTACATAAGTCAGTAGTTAGAGAATCTGAACCTTTAGAATTAATACATTATGGCATATGTGAACTTGATGGAAATTTAACAAGAAATGGGAAACACTATTTTATAACTTTTATAGATGACTGTTCAGATTATACTTATGTATATCTAATGAAAAATAAAAGTGAATCATTTGACATTTTTAAAATATTTATGACTGAGATTGAGAATCAACTTAACAGAAAAATAAAAAGGTTTCGAAGTGATAGAGGCATTGAATATGATTTCAATATCTTCAATGATTTTTATAAAACTCATGGAATCATTCATGAAAAAAACTACACCTTATTCTCCTGAAATGAATGGCAAAGCTGAAAGAAAAAATAGAACTTTTACTGAGTCAGTTATTACAATTTTATTAAACTCCTGGTCTTCTATCGAATGATGGGAAATTGTATTAATTGTTTGCTATGTGCTAAATAGAGTGCCTAAATCTACTAGTAAATTTTCACCATCTGAAATTTTGAAAAATAAGAAACTTAACTTATTTTAAAACTCTGGGTTGTTTAGTCTATGTTAGGATCCCCGATCCTTAAAAGAAATAAAACTTACTAGTAGAACATACGAATGTGTATTCATAGCATATGTTGTGAAAAGTAAAGCTTATAAATTCTATGAGTTAAATGATCATAGTTATAGATCAAATGATGTTGACTACTATGAACATAGGTTTCCATTTAAAATTGAATAGTGAGGGCTTGTCTTCTAGCTGTTTACCCATAACTAGAACTATTGAACAAAATGAAGAATTAAACACTGAAATTAGAAGAAGTAAACGAGCTCGAACCCTTAAATATTTTGGGTCAGATTTTTATGCTTATACCTTATAAGAAGATCCCCAAACCCGTAAAGAATCATTCTCTTCTTTAGATGCCAACTTATGGGAAGAAACCATAAATGATGAAATGGACTCTTATGAGTATAATAAAACTTGGCATTTAGTTGACTTACCTCATGGTTGTAAAACCATAGGATGTAAATGGATACAAAAGAAGAAATTAAAACTCGATGGTACTATTGAAAAGTACAAAGCTCGTATTGTAGTTAAATGGTATAGGCAAAGAGAAAATGTATATTTCTTTGATACCTTTTCACCAATCATATGAATAAATTCCATACGTGTACTTTTATCTCTTATTGCTATCCATGATTTAGTAGTGCACCAAATGGATGTCAAAACTACTTTCTTAAATGGTGACTTAGAAGAAGAGATTTATATGGACAACTTGAGGGCTTTGTTATCCCAGGTCAAGAAAATTAAATTTTGTAAACTATATCAATATCTGTATGGTCTAAAACAAGAAGTCTTAAAAAATTTGATAATATAGTTATCCCACATGAATTCAAAATGAATGAAAGTGACAAATGTATTTATTATAAATCAGAAAATGGCATTTGCACTATTATATGTTTATATGTGGATGACATGATTATTTTTATGTCAAATATTCATGTTAATGTGAAAATTTTGTTATGTGCTAACTTTGATATGAAAGACCTCGGAGAAGCAAGTATAATCCTTAGTATAAAGATTACTAGGTCTGAAAAGGGAATTTCTCTAGATCAATCTCATCACATTGAGAAGATCTTAAAGAAATATAATTACTTTAACTGTAAACATGTATGTACTCCTTATGATCCTAGTGTAAAGTTGTTCAAGAACACTGGGGATGGTGTTAGATAAATTGAGTATGCGAGCATCATTGGTAGCTTACGTTATGCTACTGATTAGACTAGACTAGACATAGCTTATGTTGTGGGAGTACTATGTAGGTTTATCAGTAGACCTAGTATAGAGCATTTGAAATGCAATTGAAAGGATCATAAGATACCTTAAGAGAACTATGAACCTTGGATTATATAATAAAAAGTTTCCTATTGTTCTAGATAGATACAATGATGATGATTGCAACACTCTATCCGAAGACTTCAAAGCAACTAGCAGGTATATATTTAACATTGTTGGTGGAGCTATTTCTTGGAAGTCTAAATAATAGACAATATTGGCTTAATCTAGGATGGAGTTTGAAATTATAGAACTAGCTACTGCAAGTGAAGAAGCAGGCTAGTTAAGAAGTCTATAAGCTGAGATCCCTTTATGGGAAAGATCGATACCAGATGTCTTGATCCACTACGATAGTACCGCGGCTATTGCAAAGATTTAGAATCGTTATTACAACGGCAAGAGATGATAGATACACAGTACTGTTAGAGAAGTTCTCTCTACAGGAACTGTAAGAATGGATCATATATGTACTGATGAAAATTTGGTTGATCCTTTGACGAAAGGATTAACAAGAGAAAAGGTTTTCAAAAAACCTTGAAAGGAATGTGACTGATGCCCTTATAATGAAGAGTCACTCATGATGGTAACCCAACTTATAGATTGGAGATCCCAAGAAATAAGTTCAATGGGTAATAACAAGTCCTGAAGTGATATGAGATGAATCATGCTATTTATGAAGTCACAATCTATATTGTTAGAAGCATGAAGTCCTGAAGCGACAGAAAGGATGAGTTAATTATTAAACTCTTAATGAGTTCTATACTCTATGTGGAGTAGAGTACGTAGCTATAGGAGTACTCTTGATAGATTCACCTATGTGAATGTGGAAGTATGGTCGCTTCCTATGAAAATTTTGGGCAAAATTTACTAGAGCATTCACTATACTGGGATACACGTGCATGGCCGTAAAGCACGGGCTTTTCAAACTACACCTTGGAACAATTATGTGTGTGATGTTGTTAGAGATAGAGTTCAAAACTAAGAGTTACTCTAGTATATTCTAAAGCATTAACACTATGCAAAGGTTCAAGTCGATAGACACCTTTTGCTTATGCATAATCTTATACTTTTAATTGATTGGTTGCTCGATGAAACTATTTTTATTTAAAATTCAAGTGGGGGATTGTTGGAAATGAATTTAAATAAAAAAATATTTTTTATTATTTTATGACCATTATTTCATAAATTATGTAAATGTCATTTTCATAATTATATGGTTATTATTTTTATGACCGTTATTTTCATAATTATGTGACTGTTACTTTTATGACCGTTATTCTTATAATTATGTGATCGTTACTTTTATGACCGTTATTTTCATAATTATGTGGCCATTAATTTTATGACCGTTATTCTTATAATTATGTGATCGTTACTTTTATAATCATTATTTTCATAATTATATGACCGTTACACATATTTTTCCACTATAAAAAGGGGCAATAGCCCTCAGTTTAGAATATAACTTAACAACTCAAAAAAACAGTTCTACGGTTTTCATAGCAAAATCAAAGAAAAGAAAATTCATAATTGTTTTCTCAGATTTCCGAGCAACATAAATATTTGAGAGGTGTAGTATTCCGGACTTTATCAGTGTAGTGAAGTTCCAAGACAGAAAAAAAAATTCTGGGTTGTTTTATCCTGGGGACGACGAGGCTGTGTTTGCTTGCACAAGTTTGGGCAGAGCCGCGAAACGTCTTAAAGAGAGCGACCTAGTTCGCGACTCAACCCAAGCATTATATTTCAATATATCGGTAATATTTTTCTTACATAGTTTTTTCACATATTTATTCCAACAACTTATTAATAAAATATTTTTAAAATTATCATCTTATACGACTAGTGCCTCACAATTGCTATGTCGGTGATTCTTATTTCTTAAGCAAGTTCATTTTAAAAGGCAATTTACGAAGAAATCACAAAGGGGCACGGTTTGCATCTAAAATAATCCATTCAAACTTGCAAAAGTCATATGATTTAGAACTTTATAGAATATTTTAGGTATAAAATAAACTCCTGTTACATGACATAATATAAATAGACTTACTTAACACTATGAATCATGAATCGGCTAATGAGATTTGAATAATCAAGTAAGCATAATTGTTAGATAAAAACTCACCGAAATAAAATCTCGTAATTATCTGGAAGGGATAATTATGAAGAGATAACTCTGATAATATATTTAAGTCTATCTCTACAAGTATTGTTAATAGTATGGTGAGATAATAAAGAAAGATTTATTTATTATAAGGATATTGTTTTAACTGTGTATCTAGAATGTACATAGAGAATCATATTTATAGGGTTGTAATAGATTTACTATTGTACTTCACTAATAGTACAGAAGTACAGTAGTACAAGTGAAATAATAGAAAGTACAGAAGTATAGTAATACATAAATGAATTACAATATCTTATTTAAGATATATCTTATATCTTATATATATCTTAACATCTCCCCTCAAATTGAATGAGGAAGATAAACAATCAACTTGAGTTTGGAAACTAAATCTTGAAATCTTCATGTTGGATGAGATTTGGTGAAGATATCAACTGTTTGATCTGTGGAGGATGTTGATTTGAGACAAACAGTGTCTTAAAGAACATGTTGACAAACAAAATGGCAATCAATCTCGATATGTTTTGTTCGTTAATGAAATACATCATTGTGAGCAATTTGAATAGCACTCTGATTGTGACAATATAGAATAGTTAAGGTTGACTGGAGAACACCCATAACAACAAGTAGCTAGTGGAGCTAAAGAAGTTCTTGAGTAGTGTCAACAAGAGTGTGATATTCACCTTCAGTGCTTGATCAGGAAGTAAGAGATTGTTTCTTGCTTCGCCAAGATATGAGAGAGTTCCCAAGAAAGAAACAGTATCCAGTGGTAGAGTGATTATCAATAGGGTCACCTGCCCAATCAGTATCAGAGTAGGCAGAGAGAAGAAGATCATACTTGTTGGAGAAATGAAGGCCTTGAAACATGGTGCCTTTGATGTAGCGAAGAATGCGAAGAGCATTAGTATAATGGGTAGACGGTGGAGCATACCTGAACTGACTGACCAGATGAATAGTATAGGCGATGTCAGGATGAGTGACTATGAGATAAACAAGATTACTAAATAGTTGTCTATATAATGTGGCATCTGAGAGAATAGTATCATCTAATGGAGTAAGTTTGACATTGCTTTCTAGAGGTGTTGATGCAGTCTTGCAATAAGTACGGCCAACCCGATTAAGAATATCTTAAGAATATTTTGCTTAAGAGAGATAATATCCTTGAGAATCAAATGAGATTTCTAGGACCAAGAAGTAGTGGAGAAGACCAAGGTCTTTCATTTCAAATTGATGGCTCAAAAAATTATTGAGATCAGTAATGCTAGTAGAGTTATTCCATGTTATAATTAATCATATCATTTACATAAAAGAGTAGAAGTGTAACACCATTGTGGGTCTTTCGAATAAATGTTTTGGAGTTATGAGAGTTGGAAGTGAAGCCAAAGTCAATAAGTGTAGAGTTAAACTTGGAAAACCAAGCTCAAGGAGCTTGTTTGATGACATAGAGAGCACGATGAAATTTACATACTTGATGAGATGAATGAGTATATCCAGAAGGAGGTTTCATAAATACTTCCTTGGTTAGGTCTCCATGGAAGAAAGCATTTTTGACATTTATTTGAAACATTTTCCAGTTTTGGGTAGTAGCAACAACAATGATACTATGAATAGAGGTGAGACGAGCTACAAGTGAAAAAATTTCTTCGTAGTCGATGCCATATTCATACGTAAAATCCTTTGCAACTAGACAAGCGTTATATCATTCCATAGACCCATCTAAATGAGTTTTGATTTTGAAAATCCACTTACAACCAATCAGGGATTTATCAAATGGAAAATCAACAAGATCTCATGTGTTTGCTTTTATTAAAGCCTATAATTCATCTGTCATAACTTGCTGCCAATGAAGCTTAGAACTAGCTTCTCGGTAGTTTTGGGGTTCATAATAAGACAAAATAGTATATAAACATTGGTAATCATGAAGATGATAGAGAATAGTGCTTACATGAGTAGAATGACGAAGTGATGACTATGCACAAGCAGGTGGTTGGTCTTAAGAGGATGTTGTAATGATAGGATCACCAAAAGGAGCAGACACTTAAGAAGAGGCCATAATAGATGGTGGAGAGGGTAATGGAGCAATGTCAGGAGGAAATATATCAATAGTTGGGTTATTAAAAAATGAGAGTGAGGTAGGAGATGAGACATGAAATTGAGAAAGAGGAAAACATTTTATGTTTCTAGAAAATGACATGACGAGAGATGCGCAATCGTTGAGAGGATCCCAGTAATGATAGCCTTTGTGTTCTATTCCATACCTAAGAAACAGTAAAGACGAACACGGGGTTTCAATTTATTGTGTTTACGAAGGTGAAGAAAAAACCAATGACTCAGTGCTTGTTTAATGCATTTGGGATTTGTAAATAGTAAGTTTAATGCCTCTTTGTTATTTAGATGAGTACACAATTTTGTCACAATCATACTGATGTATGTTGATGATATATTGGTCAATGGCACAAATATTGGCTTCATAATAAAGTTTGTTACTCTTCTACACTAAAAACTTACACTAAAAGATCTTGGTTTTTCATTCTTTCTTGACATTGACGGCTTGCGTACTGGTAATTACTTGCATATGCCATTGCAAAAGTACATTAAGAAGTGGTAGAGAAAGGTAATTTGGAGTCACCTAAACCTGTTTTAACTTCGATGAACCTTGGAAAAGTTTTGTCTAGGTTCGAGGGTGAGAAACTTGCATATCAAACAGTCTATAGAAGGATTATAGGTACTCTATAGTATTGCACTATCACTAGACCAAACATAACTTTCATTGTGAACGAGTTATACCAGTTCCTTGCTAAGTCTACTGACATACATTGGCTAGTATCCAAATGTGTTTTAAGGTATCTCAAGGATACTTAATGGTTTATAGCTAGAAAAGTCAAATTAGTGTGATCTTTTTGGATTTATATATGCAAATTGGGCAAGCAACCTAAATGATAGACAAAGTACTGGAGCCTACTATGTATATTTTGGCAACAATCTTATTTCCTAGACTTTAAGCAAGCAAAAGACAGTATCTAGAAGTAGTATAGAGTTAGATTATATGGTTTTGATCCCTGTGATTACTAAAATTCTATGGTTTAAATCTTTGCTAATTGAGCTGAGATTTAATTATTCTCGGCAACCAGTTGTCTTTTGTGATAATTTAAGTACTCAACATCTACCTAAAAATTCGTTAGTTATGTTCAATTATCTTATGCTTCGTGATCATGTTCTTGAAATTAGTTTTATTTTTACATTAATTCTAAATAAAATTACAACATACATGATAAAATGATGATAATAAATTATAGTATTAAATGTATTAATTTTTACTTGTCTTTTTGGACCTATAAATTTATATTTTTTAATATAATTATTGGACATAATACATATAAATAGACGATAATAATGAGTCATATATCTAGAAGCATATAAAAAATTATTTATATTTGAGCTTAATATAACCTATTATATCATAATAATTAATTATAGGAATAAAATACATAATTTATATATATTATTATTTTAACATAATTTTAAATTTTAGCAATATGATTTTTAATTTTTATTTTCTCAATTTGAAATTTATTTTTTATTTATCATTTTTGTACGCAAAAATATGGGGCAATCCAAAATATTATTTACATGGTTCGTGAAATTTCTGCGAGGCACTTTTAATTTTCACTTTCACTATTTCACCCTTTCCTCCCTCCTTCCTTAGTTTGTCTCTATTTTGACTGATCCCACTTTCAATCAATACATTTCGATCTCTCTCAGCTCGGAGACATAACATATTCTTATTGCTGTCTTCTTTTTATGTTATGATATTTTATGAGTATACTTCTCTAGGATTTTAATCTGTATCAATATCACTTTGTCAACTTTTTTACTTAGTATAAACTACGTATATATACTTATTATTGACACATGTTATCACTGTGTGACTGAATTAGTACATGGAAATGTTTGTTTGGTATTCATCCTTTAAAATCTTTTAAATAATATTACGTGTTATTTTTATACACATATGTTTGAATTTGTAATGCTTGCACATTAAGTGTATCTGTTTACTTACGATTTTTTTTATAAATTATTCTATTTTGTACAAATTGAAAATTAAAATTATACAATATTATTATAAGTCCTAAAAAAATTACACCTATAAAAACTATTTGTTATTAATAAACATTTTCTAACAAATCATTTTTCTCTAAAAAAAATTTTGCAACAAAAGTGTTTGTCTTTGAAATATTTTTACCTACAAAATATTTTTTTTTTTAAATTCTTTCTCTACAAAACTTTTTATCCCTAGTAAATTTTTGCCTACAAAATAATATATTCTTGAAAGCTATTTGTCTACAAAATTACTTGTCCCTAGTAAACTTTTACGTGCAAAAACGTGTTCTTGGAAAATTTTCCAAACATTTAGAGTAACATTGTATCAACTTACAATACGCGACATAGTTTTTTAGTGGCCGAGTCACATGGTGTGCTAACATTGTATCCACTTGATCCTAATAACCACCTTTTTTCAATAGATTTATCTTTTCTTTTTATATTTTTCATTTTCTTCTTATCACTCATTGTATCACTTTTGTTTTCGTTGACAACTCGAGAAAATTTTAAATCCTCAACATTTTAATATATTAAAAGAACCAAAAATTGATGTTTCTTAGATTTAATTGTTCAACTTAATCCTTGAAGTAAAGTAACATCAATAACTTGTGACACAATCTAGTTAAAAGAAACATACCATACTGATATTGAACAAGATAACGAGATATTTAACTCTTTAGATCCATTTGTTTTAAAAATGTATCATTTTATTTATTTTATTTTTTAGTGACTTATCGATTTCGTTATCATTTGTTTTAAAATTTGAATACTTTGATTACTTTGTATTCATGTTTTTACATACACTTGTGCCATTTTCATATTTATAAGTCTACATGTCTATGTCATAGTATACTTCTATTTTAGTAGAAAATATTCGATTGCATAAGAGTTTCTTATATGTTTGATGGAATAATTCAACAGAAAAGAAGAGTTTTTTATGCTTAGCAATTTTATTTGGTGTTTTCATTAAGTTGAGTTTCATACAACCCTATCAATCTTCAATTTTTAATTTTATTTATCCTTTTATTATCATTTGATAATCAAATTAATTATTTCGCTCTCTGCGAGTATAACATATTACATATCATGAGACTTTTTTCTTAATTTGAAATTAAAAAGTACAAATTTAAGTGGCATGAAATGAGCTATTGAAAAAACTATATATTAATAATGATCTATTTAAAAAGTCAATGAATTTGATGCAAGTCACCGAAAAGCTAAGTAAATGAAGTGCTCAAGTAAGTAGAGAACCAAAGATCTTGATACGAGATAATGTGATTAAGTACACTTTTGACACATGCACTCAAATGATTCTGTACAAAATCCATCAATAACATTCTCCTTTTCAATATATGTGTTGAAACAATCTCCATCTCTGAAAACACAACCGCCTGAATAAGTTCCACTTAAAATGTAGCAATCTGCCTCTGTTCTCATCAATACTTGTTCCCTGCAAAGACTATTACATTAATGAAAATCATAACATATTTTCATTTATGACAAGCAAAAATATAGTAATGTTATAGTAATTATGTGATCCCATGTCCTAATAGATGGTCAATTATATTTGGCATGTAATTTGATGTATGTATTAAGTTATGATAAAAAGCATTTTTCACGAGAGAAAGCGGATCATATTTCATTAGCATATTTAATTGTTCATCTATGTGTGTTTAAGTGTATGCCAAGAAGCTTTTAGCTTAATACTATGCATCACCCACTTGCCTGTGTAGAGGGTTTGGGGGTTCGAGTCCTAATTACAGGTGTATAAATATTACAGTTATTTTAAATGTATTTTTTAAAATAACTATTCTCCTCACACACTTATAACTGAGACTCAAATTACAAATATTTCACATATTTAAATAAGTTATATGGCTATGAAACACAAGCTCATTGACGTATTTAAATGTATCTTCACAATAGTGGTATATTGTAATTGTAGTAATTATTTTTTGGCAAAAATATTTTTTAAGTTAACTCGCAAATTGCTCATTAGTTACATGAGTTGAGTGTTTTAAACTTATCAACTCATTAGATTAATCTTAAATGAGATGTATTGACTTGTTGGTATAACTTACGTTACGAAATGTATCAAACAATATAATATGATATTTAATTAAGTTTGGCATAAATAAAGAGTGGAGTAGTATGATGGATATTGGAGAAACAAATACTCAATTTGTGATATTGTAATGCAAATTTATGTAGATACTTAAAAACTAATTGAAGCATTAAAAGTTGGACTAAGAGCATTGCATGGAGAATGAAGAGTGGCTATTGTTGTCTATCAATTGATCAAGGGTATAGGTTGATCATTCAAGCTAACGTGCATCGATCGAGGAGTTTTTACTTAATTTTGGGTTCCTAGTTTTAAAGACTCAATTGATCGAGCGAGTATAGAAAAACATAATAAATGATAAATTGTGACACAATTTTTGGGACAAGAAGCTAGGGTTTTATAGGCATTAGTGTAATTTCCCATTTTGGGGTGTATAAGTACTTGGGAGTGCCCTAGAAGCCATCAAAAGAGCATTTGAAAAAAAAATAAAAGAGAGAGCTAGAAAAGAGAAGTTAAGGTTTCTCCATTGATGTAGATGAAGTTTTGTGAGGTCTCTTTGAGTGCTATTTCTCTTGAGTCAGTGTTTTCTTTTCAAGATATCTATATTGTAACTTGTAATCTCCATATTGAAGCTAATGGAACTCATCTCCATTTAAAGATGTGAAGAAGTGGAGTAGACTCACCACACTAGGTGAGTTTAACCACTATAAACTTGGTGTGTTCTTTCCTTATACTTTTCCTTGCATATTTTTCATTGTGTTTGATATTCCATTATAGGGTTTATAGGGCTTCGTTAGATAATTTTCATTAAGTGTTTGTTTGCTTTGAAAATTTCTATTCTTGCTTGGATTAGTAAATATTAGCAATATTTAGACGTTCACCTTTTCATAACAAGTGGTATTAGAATCTTGTTAAGCTTAGGTATATTCCGTGGTTGTTATATGTGTAAAATTTTGATGGTTGGTATTGTGATTTGCAGTTGTGTTTAAAAACAACTCTTGTATGTTGAATATGAGTAGAATGGAAATAGAGAAGTATGATGGCACTAGAGACCTCTATATTTGGAAGAGTGATATGAAAGGTTTGTTGGTTCAACAAAAGGTAGCTCAATGTCACGTCCCGCTCAAATTGTCCCTCAAAATCCAAAATAAATGGTGCTTGCTTAAAGGATCTAGACTTTTCTACACGAGAAGGTTCTAGAGTAGCCTAGAGATGTCTAGAAAGGGCTAGAGTTTGACAGACTGAACTCAAGCTTCGAAGACCCTAGAATGTTCTAGAGGGTGTTAGAATGGGCTGGAATATTATAGAACATGCCGGATGGTTCATGAATGATGTAGAAGCCACTGGAAGCTTACGGAACATCCCGGAACCTGCATGAAGGAGCTAGACAAACCTAGAAGACTCTAGAGTTGGCTAGAAGGTCATAGAACCTTGTGGCATATTATAGATAAAACAAGAACACTCTTGTATATTCTAGACCTAGAAGAATCTAGAAAGTAGTGGCATAGCCTTAAGCTTAGAGCCACACTATAAATAGACCCATTGGTCTCCATTTGTAATCATCTTTGAGAATTCTTAGCATCTTGTAACATAAACTCTCTCTAGAGCAATACAAAACATTCTTTACAAACTCTCTTTCTAGTCTCTTTGGAGTTTCATTCGGATTCAAAGGCAGGCTTAGTGCAACAGACGGTGCTAAGTGCCGCACGATCGCTACTTGAAAAATAAGGTTGTGACAGTTGGTATCAAAGCTTTCGGTTGAAGCATTTCTACCTTTGGCATAATGAAGAACGCTGCTCCATCTACACCAAGCGTCGATGGTCCACCTATGGAAAGTAGGCGTGAGGAAACCCGAAAACCATCAAAGGAATCTTGAGGCAAGTTGAAAGACATACTTTCTAGCTTAGAAGCACATGTGGGGAGTGCGCAGGACAGCTTAGGGGAGCTGTTCGACCGGGTGGACAACTTAGAGGAACGTTGCAATGGCTTGGAGGCCGAGGATGTAGAGATCCACGCAGCGGTTAAGATGTCCCTCAACAAGCTAGACGATGGGTTAAGGTAAGAGATCGATGGGTTAAAGTCTGAAGTTGCCAAGGTAAGGGATCTAGTCCAAAGAGAACTTGCTAATGTCTTGCTTAGAGTTAAGGATATGGGTGGTGATCTAGCTCTATGTAAGTGGGCTATGGCCGCGGGAACTAGCATGACCACCGTCATTGAGGCTAAGAGGGTGGATGTTCCCAAGCCTAAGACCTTAAATGGTGTTAGGAATGCTAGTAAAGTTGAAAACTTCCTATAAGGGTTGGAACAATACTTTGAGTCTACTGGCATAACGGACCATGCCAGCAAGATCCGAACTATTGTCATGTATTTTTTCGACACTGCTATGATGTGGTGGAGATGGAGGCATAGAGATATGCAACGAGGGGTTTGCACAATTGAAACCTATGAAGATTTCAAAAGGGATTTCAAAATGCAGTTCTTCCCCATAAATACCGAAGAGGAGGCAAGAGGCCGACTGCGACGGTTAAAGCAGACAGGTAGCATAAGGGATTATGTGAAGGAGTTCAAACCTTTGCTGCTTGAAGTTCCTGACACGTCCGACAAGGATGCCCTATTCTTGTTCATGGATAGTCTCCAATCGTGGGCTAACCTTGCGCTCAAGCGACATGGTGTCCAAGATTTATTTTCAGCTATCGCGATTACGGAAAGCTTTATTGACTACTCCACAAACAAGGACAGCTAAAAAGCCACAGACAAAAAGTTTGTTGGAGGAAAGAGTGGGGGAGGCCACACTAAAAGTCAGGGACCCAAGAATCATAAAGACGGCTCCTCATTCAAACCATGGGATAATGGGAAGGAGAATAGGATCGTGATGCCTTAAAGCCCCGTGTGACGTGCTTTATTTGCGACGGATCACATTGGGCACAGGAATTTCCAAAAAGGAAGGCCTTGAGTGCCTTAGTTGCTTCCACTCATGACCAGGATGGAGGCGAATCGGACGAAGGTGCAAAGATGGGTTCTTTGTGCCTACTTGGTGCAATGTAGAGTGCCCCAAGACCCCTAAAGGCTTTATGTACGTAGATGCCACCATCAATGGGAAGGTCGCCAAAGCCTTGGTCGACACAAGTGCATCTCATAATTTTGTTTCAGTGGAGGAAGCAAAAAGACTCGGCCTAAAGGTTGTCAACGGAGGGGGATCTCTCAAAGTAGTTAACTCAACAGCACTACCATTGCATGGAGTCGCTCGAGGAGTTAAGGTCAGTCTTGGTGCTTGGACTTGCCAAGTGGACTTATCTGTAGCGCCTATGGATGACTTCTCAATTGTATTCGGCATGGAGTTCTTGGACCAGGTAAGAGCTTTCTTGGTGCCATGCTCAAACTCTATGTGTATCATTGATGGTTCGAAGGCGTGTGTGGTATCGACGGAGAGGACCACCATACCAACTACTCAAGCTCTCTCAGCGCTTCAATTCAAGAAGGGATTGAAGAGGGACAAAGAGAGTTACTTAGCCATCTTAAAGGAATACGATGATGAGGAGGTGTCACCAAAGCCAAACTTGTCGACGGAAGTGCAAGTTGTATTAGATAAGTTCCAAGATGTAATGCCTAAGGCATTGCCTAAACGGTTACCTCCAAGGAGGGAGGTAGACCATGAAATAGAGTTAGAACTCGACACCAGGCTATCAGTAATGAGCCCCTATCGAATGGCGAACTCAGAGTTGGCATAATTGCAGAAGCAACTCGACGAATTGCTGGATGCTGGCTTCATAAGGCCCTCCAAAGCCCCATTTGGTGCCCCGATACTCTTTCAAAACAAGAAGGATGGCTCACTACGAATGTGCATCGACTATCGGGCTCTAAATGAGATCATAGTCAAGAACAAGTATCATATCCCTCTTATTGCTTATTTGTTCGATCAACTAGGGAATGCTAGATACTTCACAAAATTGGAATTGCGATCGGGATACTACCAGGTACGCATAGCCAAGGGAGATGAGCCCAAGACTACTTGTGTGACCAGCCGGACTTTGGAAGAACTTCTAGAGCATTTGAAGAAGATGTTCGAGGTCCTAAGGGAAAATAAGCTATATTTCAAGAAGGAGAAATGTTCCTTTGCCCAAGATGAGGTGATGTTCTTGGGGCATAGGATAAACGGCTCCAAAAACTTGTTGCGTGTTTTTCAACACACGAACTCGTGCAAGTATACACGGTCGCAAGTAATAACATTTATAAGTAAAGATCGATCCCACGGAGATTTGTTACTATAGTTTGTTGAGTACTAAAATTATTTCTCTCTGATTTTATCCAAAATAATCGTTGATTTAAGAAAAAGGTAATAAGAAAATAAAAGAACTCTAGGATTGCAATTTTTCACCAAACTAATCCACTCCAATCATATTATTTTCTTTGGATTTATATTTTTTGGTACATTTAATTTGTCAACCGAAAACTTCTTTTTTATTCATACATCTCTTCCGAGCTCCGTACAAACACACCTCGTTAAATTAATTCACTATATCTCTATGAGAATTAAATTCAATAAGATTCATTAAGTTCTAAGTTTTCAATAGGCCACACATACAATTAGGGTATATTCCTATCCTTCATCATACATGTCATGCTATTTACGAGCAATATACACAAAAATGCCTTTCTCAAGTTTATTTTTATGCCACAAATCGTTTTGATAAAATTCGTAAATAATCAAAAAGCATTAAGCACAAAATAGAACGAACAAATCGAACGTCTTATAAATCTATCAAAAACTTCATACAATAAAAGCTTCATAAATTTAGATCAAATGCAACCCTAGAAAAATTAAATTACTTCATAAAATCAAAATAAAAATTACAACATATGCAGAAAAATTAGAAGAAGAAGAAGGAAAATTAAAACATCAAGAAACGAAAATATTTGGCACACGCAGAACACAACAAAAGCCAAAAATTGGCTTCTGCGTGTTCTGCAGTCCAAAACCGAACACAACAAAAACTAAAAAAAACTTTTCTCCAATCAAAAACTCAAAACTCAAAAAAACTTAAAACTAAAAAAACTCCAAAAACTTTTCCCCAACCAAAAAAAAACTTTTTTTACAACTAAAAACTATCTCCTATTTATAGCTAAAAAATACATCTAAAATATTACATTTTTATTTTATTTTTTTATCGAAAACGCGTAATACTTTTTTATCGAAAAACAAAAAACATGCGTATCGATTTTTGTATCGAAAAATATAAATTAAAATCACGCGTAGACAGGCTCCGTTTCTGCTTTTTTTTTATTTTCTCCCACGCTGCCACGTGTCACTTTCTGATTCGCTGAAAGATTCCCTATGGCCACGTGGCAGCAAATCATTGGATACACAAACCGGTTGCACGTAGAAACGGCGCACAGGATTGGGGCGCCGAAAACTGAAGCAACAGCTAGAAACGGGGCGTGATCCAATGTGGTCGCGCGCATTGTAAATAGCCACGTGTCGAACTTTGATTAGCTTTAATATTCGTGGGACACGTGGCAGATTTTTATTCTGTAAAAACTGAGGATGCACGCTGCTACCATAATCCGCATCACATAGGATTTTTACACGAGCGGCTCGGTGCGCGATAGCTTGGATGGACGCGCTTCAATCTGGACCGTCGATCTGATCCAACGGTCAGATATCGCCTCGGGGGAATCTGCGCAGCCGACATGTGGGTCCCGGCTGACGCCGGCACAGGCGACACGTGGGGCCATCATCGTCACACCGGCCTGCTTGTAACGAATATCTCTGTCCCCAATCTCCTTGGTCGGGCTTGATGGACACGCGCGAATCTGAGCCGCTGATCCTTTGATCGGACGGTCCACGTTTGGCGAGTGTGATGTTGCGCGTGGACTTCATCTCCCCTGCGCAGAAAACTCAAACTTTTATTAATTATGTTTTCACCCACAAATTTAATCCAAATTACATTTTTGTACTTTCTTAAATTACACTTTAGCCCTTTTCTAATTTTAAATTAAATTTTTAACTTTTAATAATTATAATTAAGCCCAAATTTAATTTAAATTATATTTTCGATTTATATAAATTGTAATTAAGAAACTATATTATCATAAATTATATTTGTGGACAAAAATATGAAATTAAGTACATTTTCGATACAAATTATTTAATTTTATTAAAAATGTATTTTTAGCAAATAAATGGAAAATATTAATTTATTTAACAAAAATTAATAAATATTAAACGAAAATAGCAATTATCATTACTAAAATTGATGCAAATAACTGTATAAAATACAGTTATCAGTCAAGAAGGAGAAATGTTCCTTTGCCTAAGATGAGGTGATGTTCTTGGGGCATAGGATAAAGGATGGGAAACTGATGATGGATAGAGCCAAGGTGAAAGCCATCCAAGAATGGGAACCTCCTACCAAGGTCCTCGAGTTAAGATCCATCCTTGGACTGGCGAACTATTACAGAAGGTTTATCAAGTCCTACTCAGTGAGAGCAGCCCCACTAACCAACCTACTCAAAAAGAATAAGGCTTGGGAATGGACAAGTGAATGCCAAGCCTCATTCGAAGACTTGAAGAAGGTCATTAGTGAAGAACCGGTGCTTTGCCTACCAGACCCCTCCAAGATGTACGAGCTACATACAGATGCTTCAGACTTTGCCATTGGTGGAGTATTGATGCAAGAAGGGCGTTCGATAGCTTATGAGAGTCGTAAGCTTAATGACACCGAACGCTGCTACACTGTACAAGAAAAGGAAATGACATCCATCATTCATTGTCTAAGGGTGTGGCGACACTACTTATTGGTCTTTCACTTTGTTATCATGATGGACAATGTAGCGACGAGCTACTTTTAGACTCAAAAGAAGTTGAGTCCTAAGCAAGCTCGATGGCAAGACTTCTTGGCGGAGTTAACAGCCTTGAGTAGGCCAAGTAGTCCTTTATTGGAAAGGATCAAAGAAGGGTTGGAGCATGATGCCTTTTCTCAAAACCTCCTTGCCCTCATCAAAGAAGGAAAAACAAGGCAATTTTGGCTAAGTGACGGACTACTCTACGCCAAATAGAATCGTATCTTTGTGCTGAAATGGGGGAGCTTAAGGAAGGAGCTTATCAAGGAGTGCCATGATTCACTATGGGATGGACACCCAGTAATGAGGCACACCCTTGCTTTGATCAAATCAATCTACTACTAGCCTCAACTACGGGATGATGTTGAAGCCTATGTGAGGACTTGTCTTGTGTGCCAACATGACAAGATAGAGCAGCATGCACTCGGTGGCTTGCTAGAGCCGCTGCCTATTCCAGAGAGACCATGGGAAAGTGTCTCTAAGAATTTCATCACTTGCTTGCCAAAATCAGAGGGCTTTGGCAGCATTATTGTGGTGATTGATCGCTTCAGCAAGTATGCAACATTTATACATGCCTCAACGGATTGTACGGAAGATGAGACGGCACACTTGTTTCTTAAACATATTGTAAAGCATTGGGGCATTCCATTCAATATCGTGAGTGATCGAGACCCATGATTCACAGGGAAATTTTGGACGGAATTGTTCAAGTTGTTGGGATCAGACTTGAACTTCTCCACAAGCTTTCATCCTCAAAGTGATGGACAAACAGAACGTGCCAATCCATTGCTGGAGTTGTATCTCAGGCACTTTGTGAGTGCCAATCAACTTAATTGGGCTAAGTTGCTGGATGTATCCCAATTCTCCTATAACCTACAAAGGAGCGAGTCTACTACAAAGAGTCCCTTCGAGATTGTCATGAGGCAGCAACCCATGACTCCTTATTCCTTGGCCACGGGTTATGAAGGAAAGAGTCATGCTGCCTTCAAATTTTCCAAGGCTTGGCATGAGCAAGCTGAGTTGGCCCGAGCCTATTTGAACAAGGCATCTAAGAAGATGAAGAAATGGGCTGACAAGAAAAGAAGGATGGTTGAATTTCAGGAAGGTGATTTGGTCCTTGTCAAACTATTGCCCTAACAGTTTAAGTCCTTGTGGAAGGTTCATAAGGGGTTAGTACGGAAGTATGAAGGACCATTTCCAGTCCTCAAGCAAGTTGGTAAGGTGTCCTACAAGCTGCAACTCCCTCCAAAGCTTAAAATCTATCCGGTATTTCATGTAAGTATGCTGAAACCTTTTCAAGGAGACAAGGAAAACATAGGTCGAGGAGAATCCAAGAGGACACCTACCGCAGTAGTAACCTCCTTCGACAAAGAGGTGGACTCAATTTTGGTAGACCGCTTGATCTGGCGTACGGGCGTACCAAGTTATCGGGAATACTTGGTCAAATGGAAGAATGCCCCAGATGTAGAGACAAGCTGGGAACTTGAGGATTCTTTATGGCAATTCAAAGATGAAATAGAGAGGTTCAAGCTTGAAGGCGCGACGAGGGTGTCGTGAACTTGAGTAGGGGAGGGTGTCACATCCCGCTCAAATTGTCCCTCAAAATCCAAAATAAATGGTGCTTGCCTAAAGGATCTAGACTTTTCTACATGAGAAGATTCTAAAGTGGCCTAGAGATGTCTAGAAAGGGCTAGAGTTGGACGGACTCAACTCAAGATTCGAAGACCCTAGAATATTCTAAAGCACGCTGGAGGGTGCTAGAATGGGCTGGAATATTGTAGAACATGCCGAATGGTTCATGAAGGATGTAGAAGCCGCTGGAAGCTTACGGAACATCCCAGAACCTGCATGAAGGAGCTAGACAAACCTAGAAGACTCTAGAATTGGCTAGAAGGTCCTATAACCTTGTGACATATTGTAGATAAAACAAGAACACTCTTGTATATTCTAAACCTAGAAGAATCTAGAAAGTGGTGGCATAGCCTTAAGCTTAGAGCCACACTATAAATAGACCCATTGGTCTCCATTTGAAATCATCCTTGGGAATTCTTAGCATCTTGTAACATAAACTCTCTCTAGAGCAAATCAAAGCATTCTTTACAAACTCTCTTTCTAGTCTCTTTGGAGTTTCATTCGGATTCAAAGGTAGGCTTAGTGCAACGGACAGTGCTTAGTGTCGCATGATCGCTACTTGAAAAATAATTTCATGACATCAAGCTCTAATGAGACTCCAAAATATCCGGATGACTTTATAGAATTTCAAAAGAAGGAATTATTGTTGACGATTTACACCTCAATTTTCTTACATTTACTCGATAATGTGATTCATGAAGGACAAAGTGCAAAGGCCATAAAGGCATTATGAAAGAAGTTGGACGATATATACGTGAAAAGGACTATGTATCAGAGATTCCATTTGAAAGAATAATTGTTTGAGTTTTGAATGGATTTATTAGGGGAGAGGTTTTAGTGATGGGAATCTCGCTTATTTTCTATTATACAACTACCAGATTTGTACAAAGAAATGAAGATGGATCTTAAGTACGAAAGAGATGATATCTCTTTGGAACTTGTCATCTCTCATTTGAGAATGAAAGAACTAGAGTTAATAACGGAGAGGCTTAACATTGGTGAGAGTGGTGTTAGTGATGCCATTCGCAAGAAAGAGGTGGAGAAAGAAGTCAAGTCAAGGTAAAGGAAAACATCAATCAAAATCTCATTGTCCGAAGTATAAGGTGAGATGCTACATATGTAACAAGAAGGGTCATTTCAAGATAATTTTCCAGAGAAAGGAAAAATAGCCAAGGTAGAGACTAGTAGAAGAGATGCATCAATAGTGGTGGATGAGATGAGTTGTGATAGTTCTAGGGCATTAGCGATTTCTTCAAGCAATTATGTTGGTGCTTGGGTCTTGGGCTCAAGATGAACTTTTCACATGAAACATTACAATGAGTGGTTTGTTGATTACAAGAATGTGAATGGTGGTATAATTCACATAAGAAACAACCATCCATGTAATGTGATTGGAGTTGGGTCGGTAAGGCTTTGCCTTAATGATGGTTAAACATTTATGATAAAGAATACGAGGCATGTGCCGACATTATAGAAAAATTTGATCACGTTGAGCATCTTGGGCAACATGGGTTATAGCTACATGGGAGAGTATGGTCAATAAAATAACTTGTTACATAATAATAATATTATAAAACAATGTAACTTGTTAAATATGTAACATATTATATAATTAATACTTAACTATCTGACATAATGTAACCTTTTACATTAATATTTTAATACAATATAACATGTTACATAATATGATCAAGATGTAATGACTTCAACAAATTTAAATACTCAATTAATAAAGTGAAAAATTGTACAATTAAATTGTAATAAGATTAACAAAGAAAAACTAATTGAAAAAAAAGTACAAATATTACATACTAATCTGTTTATATTTATATGAATACTATAATATTCTAATAAGAAATGAATTGTTACTATTTGTCTAGTCTCTTAATAGGTAGGATCTATCACCCCATTATTACAAACAAATTGTACACAATATTTATGCCTAATCTTTAGAAAATTAATTGAATTGATCATATCTAATGTCTATTTTTTCATTAAGAACTCTATAATTTTGAGAAAGTATTAACAACATAGAATTAAAAAAGTTCTTGCACATTGGCCTGCTTTGAAACACCATAAATCACAAATATTGACCACGAAATGTGTGGATGAGTTTGTTGATTCTTATTATATCCATGATAACCCAAAACATACAACGAGATAAGTATCATGGTTGTTGTATAATTACACTTCTTCTTTAAATTAGATGCATCCAAAGAATTATACAGCTTAATAAATTGTTTGTCTAAATATATTACGCCATATACACAATGATTACCGTGACTTTGATTGGTACATATAATGTGTTCAAATCCCTCTAATCATTTGGCCAATGTTCAATTAAATTTGTTGACGTATTAATAAATTAGACCAAATAATTATTGACATCTAGACGAATATTATTTGTATTTTCATGACAAGCGATTATCAAATTCATACACTCTACTTGTGAATAATAATATCTACATTAAAATTAAAACACTTTTAAATATGAAGAATAGTTATTATTATATAAACTAATAACACATTGAAATACAATATATAACACCATATATCAGTTTAGACATGCTAAGTAACACTTACATTCCTTTTGAATCATTATATAACATGTTACATGGATATTAAACTATAGTGTAGTATGTTACATCGTTCAAGATATGTTATCTAACCATTATATTATAACTAAAATATAATGTAACATGTTACACAAGATGATATATTGAACAAATAAAAAAAATCCAACCCTTAGATAGAAAAATGTGTCCAAATTAGAATAATTCAACACTCAACTATCATGTAACATGTTATATTTTTTTGAACTCCTATTTAACATGTTACATTGTAACTAGGGTAATATATTTCATAACATCATAATTTAAAAGAATAAAAATCCATATAACACTTACACTAAAAAAGATCCCCAAAGTATAATAATTCTTCAAACCAAAAGTGTCCAAATAACTGGACCTTCATGCACTTATCCCATACAAAACACCATCCAAATTCTATTAAAAAATAAATAAATATATACAATTATTATAGTATATGATAAAAAAGTAGTTCATGAGTATAATATTAAAAAAATAATTATAATGCTTACAATTCCATGAAACAGTCATTTAGCCCTCTTCAAAGGAAGAATAAAATCATATTTATCGACAACCAAATTTTGATATTGAATTTTAATCAGATCACCAATTACAAAAAAAAATATCAATAAAGATACGACAAGCATATAAATATAATGAAAATAAATAGATAAAATACATATGTAGATTTCTTTCTAAACCATTCATTAAAAGGCTTCCCCAAATCCTTCGGAAGAGGTTAGTAAGGACAACTTGGATGCATTAATGCATCATCCTCCTCACAAACATCTATAAATCTATATGGATCATCAACACAAGAACTCAATCCCACAAGTTTAAGTGAAGACTCCATTTGTATTTTGAAATAAGAAAAAGACACCTTTCTTAGGCAAACAAACATATGGACTAGACTAGCTTTTGATGGTTTAATTGATCTGATTTTCTTCTCCAACACAAAAGTAGATATAGATTTGAAAGTTGAAAGGTGAGGATCAAACCTTATCTTTGATCCTGAATGCTAAAGTTGGCATTTTGATCCAATTGATTGAATATATCATTGTTAATATTTGGATTGCAAGAGAGAGAACATAAAGTCTTTAGAACAATTTGTGAAGATTCCAAATCTAGGCCGATATCAAAAGATGTCTACATCATCATCATTAGACATATTATCACAAAAATCACCCTTTGTAGGTCAAACGGGTGAAGTACAAGCCTTAGTGGGAGACTTATATGATTGGGAAGTATGTTGCGTCTATTAGCAAAGAAAATTAAAAATCAAATCAATGATGAAATTTATTAGTAATATAATAAATAAAAAAATATTAATATCAGACAATAATTCATAACTTACAGATTGAGAAAATCAAGAATAAATCATTATAACATATGCACAGAGTCCATCAATGGTAGCTTCGTACTCATCAAACCTTTGATCAAAGTTTACATTCGATGATTGGGACCCTTCATCCAACCCTTCCTTTCAAAACTTATTTTTATTCTATTCTGACTTCTCCTTCAACAAAGCATCATCAACAAGTTCATGTTGTGAACATTTAGTTTTACTTTGGGAAACTCACCGCATCATAATAAATTACTTTAACATGTAACAATAAAAATTTAAAACAAGGCCATTCTCATGTGCGAGCACCATATTCATGCGAACCTATCAAAAGAAAACACATCATTGATAACTGTATTTTATATAGTTATTTTCACCTATTTTATTGATTATAAATGCTATGTTCTCTGTATTTTTAGATAATTTTAGTTTAATAAATTAGTATTTACTGTTTTTTTATATATTTTAATAAAATTAAGTAAATTGTATCGAAAACGTACTTAAATGCTAATTTGTACCCAAAAATAGAATTTTAAATAAAAGAGTTATTAATTGCAATTTATAAAAATTGAAAATATAATTTAAATTAAAATCGAGCTTAATTTCAGTTATTAAAAGTTTAAAATTTAATTTAAATTACTAAAAGGGTTAGATTGCAATTAAACAAAAGTTGAAAATGTAATTTGAAATATATTTGTGGGTCAAAATAGAATTAAAAAAATTTGAATTTTCTGCGCAGGAAAAGAATCGCACTCGCACAAATCACGACGTCCATCACCCACCGTTGGATCATCAAAACAACGATCCAGATTTGGCGAGTGCAATCCAGACGAGACACAAGTGCGTGCCCGGTATTTCTCGCACGGCGCGGCGTGCCAGTGGGGCCCACCTGTCGCGCAGGCCGGCGTGCAGAGTGGGACCCACATGTCGGCTGCGTAGATTTCCCCGAGGCGCATCGCTGACCGTTGGATCTCTTGAACGGTCCAGATTGAAGCGCGTGGAACCAAGCTGTCGCGCACTGAACCGTTCGTGTAACAATCGTGTGTGACGCGGGTTATGGAAGCAGCGTTCATCCTCAGTTTTTACAGAATAAGAATCTGCCACGTGTCCCACTAATATTTAAGCAAATCATATTCCGACACGTGGCATGTTATCATGAGCGCGAGAGCGCAGGATTACGCCCACGTTTCAGCGTTGTCTCCCGTGCGACAATCCTTCGCACGCCCATTTCCCGCAGCCAATGAAATTCCGCCATGTGTCCGCATTAAATCCTCGCAGCAAATCAGACGCTGACACGTGGCATGCACTTTGTATTTCAAAAAATCAGAACGGCGGCCCTGTTTCACGCGTAAATTAAAATAATATTATATCGAATATCGATACGCGTCGATTCTATTTTCGATACAAATTTCTTACGCGTTTAAAAAAAAATAAATGTATTGTTTTTGGATGTATTTTTTTGCTATAAATAGGAGATAGTTTTTAGTTTTAAAGAAGTTTTTTTGGTTTAGAATTTTTGTGGTATTTGGGGCTGGACGGTGGAACACGCAGAAGCCATTTTTGGCTTCTGTTGTGTTCTACATGTGCCAAATATTTACGATCTGAGTTGTGTTAATTTCCCTTCTTCTTCTTCTTATTTTTCTGTACTTGTTGTATTTTTATTTTAATTTAATGAAGTAATTTAATTTTTCTAGGGTTGCATTTGATCTGAATTTATAAAGCTTTGATTTTAATTATTTTTTGAAAGATTTATAAGACGTTCGATTTGTTCGTTCTATTTTGTGCTTAATGCTTTTTAATTATTTACGAATTTTATCAAAACAATTTGTGGCATAAAAATAAACTTGAGAAAGGCATTTTTTTGTATATTGCTCGTAAATAGAATGACATGTATGATGAAGGATAGGAATATACCTTAATTGTATGTGTGACCATTTGAGAACTTAGAACTTAATGAATCTTATTAAATTTAATTCTCATAGAGATATAGTGAATTAATTTAACGAGGTGTGTTTATACGGAGCTCGGAAGAGATGTATGAATAAAAAATAAGTTTTCGGTTGACAAATTAAATGTACTAAAAATATAAATCAAAAGAAAATAACATGATTTGAGTGGATTAGTTTGGTAAAAAATTGCAATCCTAGAGTTCTCTTATTTTCTTTTTACCTTTTTCTCAATCAAGATTATTTTGGATAAAATCAGAGAGATACAATTTTAGTACTCAACAAACTATAGTAACAAATCTCGGTGGGAACGATACTCTACTTACAAACATTTATAACTTGTGAACGTGTATACTTGCACGATTTTCTGTGTATTGTAAAACACACAACAAGTTTTTGTATCGAAAATAGAATCGACGCGTATCGATATTCGATATAATATTATTTTAATTTACGCGTGAAACAGGGCCGCCGTTCTGATTTTTTGAAATTCAAAGTGCATGCCACGTGTCAGCGTCTGATTCGCTGCGAGGATTTAATGCGGACACGTGGCAGAATTTCATTGGCTGCGGGAAACGGGCGTGCGAAGGATTGTCGCACGGGAGACAACGCTGAAACGTGGGCGTAATCCTGCGCTCTCGCGCTCATGATAACATGCCACGTGTCGGAATATGATTTGCTTAAATATTAGTGGGACACGTGGCAGATTCTTATTCTGTAAAAGGTGAGGATGAACGCTCCTTCCATAAACCGCGTCACACACGATTGTTACACGAACGGTTCAGTGCGCGACAGCTTGGTTCCACACGCTTCAATCTAGACCGTTCAAGAGATCCAACGGTCAGCGATGCGCCTCGGGGAAATCTGCGCAACTGACATGTGGGTCCCACTCTGCACGACAGCCTGCGCGGCAGGTGGGCCCCACTGGCACGCCGCGCCGTGCGAGAAATACCGGGCACGCACTTGTGTCTCGTCTGGATTGCACTCGCCAAATCTGGATTGTTGTTTTGATGATCCAACGGTGGGTGATGGACGTCGTGATTTGTGCGAGTGCGACTCTTTTTCTGCGCAGAAAATTCAAATTTTTTTAATTCTATTTTGACCCACAAATATATTTCAAATTACATTTTCAACTTTGTTTAATTGCAATCTAACCCTTTTAGTAATTTAAATTAAATTTTAAACTTTTAATAGCTGAAATTAAGCCCGATTTTAATTTAAATTATATTTTTAACTTTTATAAATTACAATTAATAACTCTTTTATTTAAAATTCTATTTTTGGGTACAAATTAGCATTTAAGTACGTTTTCGATACAATTTACTTAATTTTGTTAAAATATATAAAAAACAGTAAATACTAATTTATTAAACTAAAATTATCTAAAAATACAGAGAACATAGCATTTATAATCAATAAAATAGGTGAAAATAACTATATAAAATATAATTATCAATCATTACAAGCAACAGTATCAAAATAAAATTAATATAAGCTCGAACATATTAATTCAAAAGTTATTTAGCAAATAACATCATATATAACATATTATGTAGCCTGTTATATGTAATACAACTTGTTATATAACATATTACATTATATGTAAGAAGTTATATAACATATTATATTACGTTAAAATTAGATTTTTACTTAATGTAACATGTTGCATTAGATGTTAACAAAAAATGTAACATGTTACAACAATTTAATATGTCAATTTAACATATTACATACATGCCAAAAACAAAATAACTTGTTATTTTTTGATGAAAAATAATGGAAATAAATTGTTCAATACTTAAAGAAAAAAAATACAACAATTAGAAATAAAAAATTATCACTTAGGACATAATAGCCTTGACTTGTGCTACTTCTAGCTTGATAACAACCATCCACTTCCACATTGTTGGGAATTCATCATTCAAGTAAACGACTAGTTCATTCCTGATATTTGGAATGTCATCATATATCCAAACTTGGAATGCTAAACTAAATCAATATATCTAAAAATGTAACATATTGTCCTTCTTTTATTTCATCTTGGTTTTGTTCTTTTTTTGATTCATTCTTAAAGCCATATTACACATATGCATATGCACATAATATTTGTTCAAACTATAAAATAGTAAGTTGATTACAATGTCACCCCAAGAATAAAAATTGAACTTATCCCAATCACCAACTAATAGCAATGCTTCTCTACAAAAAAAAATTTAGCTTCTTGAGAAAAATGCACTCTAAGATGTAAATCAAATAAATCATAGCAACATCATTTTTTACAACCTTAACATACTCAAACTCATGACCAACAACTTGCTTCCCTCTAAAAGTCTTACTGCTCGAACCAATCTCCTTTGGATTTATACCACCCTTCTTTTTACTGGTTGTAACGGAGCATAGATTAGGCCTCCTAATATAATCTACTAAAAACTCAAGATATTTGATAAAACAAAACTTATTGAAATACTTGTTAATAGAAGATATTGAATCATTGTCAACATCAACAGACTTATCTTCGTTCAATAACTTCAGACCAATAGCGATCTAAAATTCAATGCAGGAGAACCTTAACACCTTGGTACTTATACAGAACCATATCCCTCTCACAGATTTACAAGATAAACATTTTCTTAATAGCAACGAGTGGATTAATTGCCCACTAAATCTACATTTTGGTAAATTATAAAAAATTTAAAATCATAACTCTTGAAACTATAACTTCTGAGCCTCGTTCAGTACATTCTTTATAAGAGTCATCACCATTTAAGGTATGACATTACAGTCACAATGAACATTAAAATCATAGTCCATACCAAGAAGGTTACGAAACGAAAAATTATCTTAAATGTATGAAACCTAAAAATGAATGAAAAACAATATCAGATAAATGCGTGATTAAAAATTACGTAATAAAATACAAGAAGAGTAAAAATGAAAAAAAACACAAATAATGTAACTTGAACATTTTTAATATACATGTTACCATATATATGAATAAAAGAAAAAACAATGTGCACATACATAACAACCTAAACAATAGAAACAATAAACACAAATTAAAAATAACACATAACCATTAATGTAAGATGTTACATTATTATTATATTTCAATATAACATCATACATTATAAATAAATCCAATTTTATTTTGCAAATATCATATTAAGGATTACTAAACATAAAAAAATATACTGTAAAATACATGATATTTCAAAAAATAAACAAACATGAAGCATAGAAAGAACAATGTAGCCATTTATATGATAACACTAATACAATGTAACACAACGTACATCTAATAAATATACAATTTACAATAGAAAAAACTAAGTCATAGTTATCAATTAAAAAATTTATAAGAAGAACTTGAACATCACTAACATCATCCTCCACACAGAGAGAGTCTTCTTATGTTTATTTGCTAAATTAGTATCAACACCTTTCTTTTTACATATTCTACGACAAAATCAAATTCAAAAAATTTGATTAAAATACAAAAATCCATATCAAACACAAGACAAAAAACATAACAAAGGTTTCAAAATGCAAAAAAAAAATAATAAATAATAAACAAAACTTTTAAAAACTTAAAATAATGTACAAGATAATAAAAAATTCAAAAAACGACAAAAAACACAAAAACGTAGATAACAAACTTACTTGTTAATGCCTAATTTTTAACGTGAAAAACTAAAGCAATGAAAATAAAATAATAAATTAAAAAAAGAAAAAAAGAAAAAAAAGAAAAAGAAATCAGATATATGAAATATGCTTACTAAACACCAATGAGACAAATGAAACAACTTATCTCAAGAGGGTAACTAAAATAGAAATTCACAAAATCAAAAGACATAAAACACACAAAAAAATGCATTATACCATACACATAATGAATGAATCAAGATAATCAAACAAAAAACTTCAACAATATGTGAATAAAAAAGTGAAAAATAATTTTAAAAAAGTGTAATTAGCGATAGAAAAACAAAAAGATAAAAAATACATAGAAAAATCACATAAAAAAGACTAAAAATCACATAACAATAACGCAAGCAAGAACACAACAACTGATTCAAAAATGGACAAAGAAAATCAAAGAAATAAGCATTGAAAATGGCGAGGCAATAACTGGAATAGAGGAGAGAGATATTTGAGATTTTTGCATGATAATGGGAAAAGATCTTACTCTTCTCAGTATAACATACATGGGTAAAATTAACAATTCTTTCGCTCAATACGACGATGCCTAACAATATCTGAAAAATAACCATTTACATCGATATACATTCTATACTAGTAGGCCAATTTCACAATAGATGTAAACATATTTAATTTGATGGGTTTTTTGTTATAATTTTAGTCACTAAGACCCAAAAGTCCCAAATGGTATTAGATTTGGATGGATAAAAAAATCAATATAGAAAATACTTATATCTATGATAAGAAAGAAAAAAAAATTATTTAATAATTAAAATATATAACTTGAAAAATATATATATATATATATATAATTTAAAATAACTTTAAATTTAATCTTATGTTACATCATCGTTGAATATTTAGGTAGTAGTAAATATTATTAGTAAATTAATATTTTTTATTTTATTTAAAATATATATTTTAACTAAAAGGGGTTAGTTCGTGACTTATAAATAATATCCATAGCGATGGTATCTACCAATCTATTAAGCGGTGCAATATTAGTTGAGAATCCACTAAAAGTGGTTGTTTTAAACAAATGAATGAAATAGATAGATAGGTAGGTAGGTAGAAGCTCAAATGAAAATTTAGGTAATTAGAGAGTCTTAAGACCTTTCATTAAATTGTGATATTGGCTGTGAATTGCTTTTTAGATAATAAAACTCCAAAATATCCTTTTTAACAATAAGCAATCGGTCTAATTTTAGCTTTTCTTCTTCTTCTTCTTCTTAATATTTAACCAATTTAATAAATTAATTATGTTAATAATGGCCCAAAACAATATTAGGCAGCATGATATTAGACTGGATATCTTTCTTAAGCGCCGGTGACACATATATATATATATATATATATATATATATATGTATATATGTTTGTTTCTGCATAAGAAAAACTTGGCCAACCAGAAAAAAAAAGCGGCAATGACGAGTAAGAAGAAAACCGGCGTTAACGGTAAGAGAAATGAGAGAAAAATCGGCCCGAGGACAAAGCGTCCATTTCGACTTTCATTTGTAGTGTTTCTCTCATTGTATGGTAATATTTGATTTAATAGCAAGTTTGTTAATTTATCTTGCTATATATATTACCGATAAATTAGAGGATATTTTGTGGGTCGATTTTGGAATTTGGTATAATTTGTGAAAAGCTGGAAATTGGTGTTTGTATCTCAATTTTGATTATTAGTGGATTTTTTCTCGATGTGCGTCGTCGATTGGAGTAGACTTTTCATATTGAAAAGTTGAGCCACTTAAATCATTGTGCCATTTAATTTCTTAACTGCTATTACTTTTCTTTGTTACCATTTATTATTAATTTGTGCAATCAAAATTGGACTGATCTTCGCTTATGAAGTCTTAATTAAGTAACAAATTGGTATAAGAGCTATTGGGTTATTAGGTATTTATTGGAGCGATCAAGTTTGCTCTTTTGGATTTATTTTGAGCTTACGGTTATACGATTAGTTTATATTTTACCGGGTTGTACTTGTTTATTTAATATTGGGTTTTTCTCGTAGTGTGGCAAAATATGAAATTGAGAAATTCAATGGTAGAAATGATTTTAGTCTTTGGCGTATGAAGATGCGGGCCGTATTAGTTAAAAAGGGCTCGTTAAGACATGACAAGAGAGCGAGGATAAATTGCCGGAAAAATTGGTGATGAAGAAAAAGATGCATTGATGGAAAATGCTTTGAGTTCGGTCGATTATCCTTGTACGATGGTATTACGTGAGGTTGGTGATAAGGAATCTCCTATTTGGGTTATATGGCTTAAATTGGAGAATTTGTATATGACGAGTCTTTGACCAGTCGGTCATATTTGAAGCAGCCTTTGTATACATTCAGAACGTCAAAACGTACACCTTTGCGTGATCATCTTGATGAATTTTCTAAAATTATTCGTGATTTAAAAAATGGTGGTGTTAAGATTGATGATGAGGATCAGGCCTTAGTTCTATTATGTTCTTTACCTCATTCATTTGAACATTTTGTTGATACCGTACTATATGGCAAAGAACCTTATTTCTTTAGAAGATGTCAAAGCGACTTTGAATTCGAGAGAGTTGAAGAAAAGGGTGTCTACAAGCAATAATGAAAATAGCGGTGGTTTATTTGTCGGTAGAAATCGAAAAAGGCCTGACGTAATAGAGGCAAGTCTAGATCGAATCTAGAAAAAGAAAAGATAAATGCAATTATTGCCGTCGGGGTAATTTGGAAAGTAAATTGTCCAGAAACTCTAAGGTAAAGGAAAATGCGCCTGACGTCTTACGGTACTAATGATGTCATTTGGTGTTGCGGATAGTTACGGTTCGATGGTGAAAATGTTCTATCGGTATCTATTGGTTCTTACGGAGATGTTTGGATTCTTGATTCGGGTTACTTACCATATGTACTTGATAGAGATTGATTTGCTTCTTTATCGATTACATTGATGGGGGTGTTGTCTTGATGGGAAACAATATATCTACTTAGGTTATTGGTATTAGTGCTTGTCCAGAATTAAGATGCATGATGGTATTGTTAGGACTTTGAAAGATGTTCGCCATGTTCAGTTTGAAAAATAATTTGATATCTTTGGAGTCTTTCTTGATTCACAATTTATAAGTATGTAGTGAAGGTGGAGTTTTAAAAGTTAGTAAGAGGTCTTTCTCATTGTTATTAAAGAGGGCAATTATCCCGTAGTGCTACATATGCTTCGGGTAAGCACTATTATTGAGTGTATCAATTTCATCCTCGTCGGATCAAGATTGAGACACTACTCGATTATGGCATATGCGGCAGGCGTATGAGTGAGACAGGGATGTCTATTTTGAGCAAACGAGATTTGCTTTGTGGTCGAGAAAAAGCGGGAAACTTGATTTTACGTGAGCATTGTGTCTATGGAAAGCATCGCGGTCGAGTTGATGACCATCCAGCAAAGCGAAAGGTCGCATTGATTATATTCATTTAGATCTTTGGGGTCCTTCTCGTGTTGTGTCTAAGGGTGGTGCCGGTATATGTTGACTTTTATTGATGACTCCGTCATGTTTGGGTGTATTTTCTAAAGAACAAGAATGACGCATCTCAAAAATTTGTGAAATTCAAGGCTTGTATAGAAAATCAAACAAGCGAAAATCAAGCATTTGAGAGCGATAATGGTTTGGAATTTTGTGATAGTCGGTTTAATGAGTTACGTGAAAGGAATGGCATAGTGAGCTACATGCGTCTTATCATACCTGACAAAATGGAGTAGCGAGCGTATAGATATGACTCTCTTAGAAAGAGCTGGATTGTATGCTCTTTCAAGTGACTTGGATAAATCTTTTTGAGGTGAAGCTTGTAACCGTACACATTATTTGGTGAATCGGTCTCATCAATGCAATTGAGTTGAAGACTAGTTTGAGGTATTCTTTGGTACTCCTGCTAATTATTTTGATTTGAAATTTTTTGGTTGTCTTATGCTCGTATTAGTGATGGTAAACTTGAGCCTGGGGCATTGAAATTCATATTTTTGGGGTATCATACGGGGTGAAAGGTTATAGATTATGGTGTGTTGAACCCAGAGTCACCTAAATTTTTGATTAGCGAGAGATGTTAAGTTTGATGAGTCTTACATGTTGCAAAAGAAAAAAGAGTCTATTGTTGCAGATAAAGACCACGGTGTTAGTGAGCGAGGTGGAGCTTGAGAGTGGAGCTCACAGTCGAGTCTGAGGGAGCTTCGGATCGACCATCTGTGGATGAGATAGGACGATTAGCTCGTGATGTAGCGGAAAGAACGGCGTGAGCAACCATACGATGTCGCATGAGGTAAAGGAATAAGAGAGATTAGACGCCCGCCCGGAGGAGTACGCAGATGCGAACTTAGTTTCTTTTGCATTGTCTACATGGCGAGTACATTGAGGTGCATGAACCTTAGTTATCATGAAGTATTACTTGTGATGAGTACATTCGGTGGTTGGTTCTTATGAATGAAGAGATTGAATCACTTCGCATAAGAGAATCATACGTAGGAATTGGTGAAAGCCGCTGGGAGCCGAAGATTGTTGGAAACAAATGAGTCTTGAGAAAAAAGGAAGGTATACACGAGGTTAGGCGACTAGGTTGAGAACCGTGTTGTTGCGAGGGCTATTGTTAGAAGAAAGGTATTGACTTGATGAAGTATTTTCTCCTTTGTTGTGAAACATAGCTACATTCGTGTGTTGCTTGCTATGGTTGCATTGTTTGACATGGAATTAGAGCGAACTTGATGTCAGAGACAGCCTTCTTACATGGTGAGCTTGAAGAACAAATATATATGCATCAACCGGAGGGGTTTTTGTTCCAGGTAAGGAAGATCATGTTTGTTTATTGAAAAAGTCTTTATATGAAATTTGAAGGCAATCTCGAGCGATGGTATAAGCGGTTTGATTCTTTTACGATTGATCGTGGTTCTTTCACAGGAGTGATTATGATAGTTGTGTTTATCATAAAAGATTCCATGAAGGTTAATCAGTTTATTTGTTGCTTTATGTTGATGACATGATTATTGCTTAAGAATAAGTCGAGATTCGGAAATTAAAGTCTCGACTTAATGGTGAGTTTGAAATGAAAGATTTGGGTGCGACGAGAAGAAAATTTTGGGCATGGGGGAAATTTGGGGGATGACGGAGCAAGCTTTATTTGACTCAGAAAAGTTATATTGAAAAAAAAGTTCTTGAACGTTTTGGCATGAAAGATTCTAAACAGCTGAGTACGCGGATTAGGCTGCGCATTTCAGGCTTTCTTTGGATTTGTCACCATCGGAAGAAGAGGGCGATGCATGTCTCGGGTTCCGTATGCTAATGCCGTTGGGAGTTTGATGTATGCTATGGTTTGTACTCGTCCAGGACATTTCACACATGCAGGTTAGTGTTGTCGGCGAGATATATGGGTAATCCTGGTAAGGGTCGTTGTGGCAGTGAAATGGATATGATGTTGAGAGGTCCGTCTAATTTTGGTTTGGTATATGATGGAAGTTCTAATGCGGTTGCGGTGTTATTGGTTATGTGGATTCCGATTATCTTTGGTGATCTGGATAGAAGAAGATCTACGGACGTGTTATGTCTTCGCTCTTTCTCGTTATGCCATTAGTTGGAAGGCTACTTTCTGATCTACGATTGCTTTGTCTACTGACAGTGAGAATATATGGCGAGGAAGCGACGATGAAAGAAGCCGTTTGGCTTAGAGGTTTGGTTTGTGATTTAGGTTCTGACAAGGGATACTTATTGTATTTTGTGATAGTCAGTCTGATACACTTGACGTTAAGAATACTATGTATCGTGAAAGACGAAACAAATTGATGTCGAGATATCATTTAGATTCGTGACATTGTCTCCCAGAAGTCTTGTGTTGTTAATAAGATAGCCTACGGAGAATCGGTGATATGTTAACCAAGCAGTTCCATTTAATAAGTTGAAGCATTGCCAGACTTGATTAATTCTTCGCAAAAGATGATCACCGCCAGGGCTTTGGGCTGACGGTTATTTTTGGTGTCAGAAATTTCATTTGAAGAATTTGTTTTACATTTTGAGCAGGTGGAGATTTGTTAATAATGGCCCGAAAACCATATTAGGCCAATACGATATCTTTCTTAGCTCTCACTTATATATATATGTATATATGTTTGTTTCTGCGTAAGAAAAAACAAATGTGGACCACCGAGAAAAAAAACGGAAAAGAAAAGAAGATGATAACTAGAAGCGGCATCGGTAGGACAAAAGCGTCCATTTTACTTCATTTGTAGTGTTTCTACCATTTATGCGGTAATATTTGATTTAATAGCAAGTTTGTTAATTTATCTTGCTATATATATTACCATGGAAATCGTAGAGGGATATTTTGTGGGTCGATTTTGGAATTTGGTATAATTTGTGGTTGTGAAATTGGTGTTTGTCTCAATTTTGATTATTAGTGGATTTTTTCTCGATGTCTTGTCGTCAATTGAATTGTTTTATTGAAAAGTTGAATACCGTACTTCATCGTTGTGTCTTAATTTAATTTCTTAACTTACTTTTCTTTATTCACCGTTATTATTAATTTGTCTGACAATTGTGAACGTCTTGACTTACGCAAGTCTTTAATTAATAACAAATTAAAATAGTTCATATTATATCGTATTAAATTATTTTATATTCAGGTCGATCTAGTATTGTATTATCGGATCGAGTTAAAAATTATCATCCATAATATTAACAAAGATTAAAAAAAATATTTGCATATATATATATATTTTTTTTTTGAAATAATATTTGTAGGTGATGAATCATACCATAATTTCATTGCGATAACATCAAATTTTTACAAATTATTACAGGGTGATTGGTAAAAAAAATTAATTATACTCTGTTTCCTTTTTCTTTTTGAAACGTAAAAAAGTAATCGCTTATAAAAGAAGGATATCAATAGCAGCTTTATAGTAACGGCGGATGACACTTCAATTTTTTATTTTTTATTTCTAAGTTAGGTCAGGGATAATAGTGAATTTTTTTATTTTTTTAATAATAATTTAATCATTCTATTTTAAAAAAATATAATATAATAATTAGTTTTTTATTTTATTTTTATTTTTCTCTTATATTTTTAATCATTATTGAGATATCAATTTTGTAAATTTTCTTTAATAATACAATAATAGCTATAAAATTAATAAAAAATTAAAAATTAAAAATTATTTATTTATCATTACATGATCACGTTTTATAAAAAAAATTAAACTAAAGTAATAAATAAGAATAAGAAAGTAATATTTATAATTTCCCATAAAACTTAAATATAATTATAAAAGTATTATTTATATATATTTACTATAATCAAAAATTTAATCTAAATATTCAATATTAAATATAATTAATTAAATATTATATAAATTAAATAAATTATATTTAATATTGTTGTTTATTAAATATAAATTAATGTAATTTGCCAACATGATATTATTTGTTGTAAGTTCGCATCTCTCTCGCACATTTGTCTTTTTCTACTTTTGGCTTCTTTCATATATATATATATATAATATTAAAAATTTAAATTACAGATTTAATTCATCTAAGAAATGAATAAATAATTTTATTAATCATTTTTAATTAAAAATTATTAAATAATTAGATAAACAATTGTATATAAATTACATATATAAAATAAATACGATACCGATATTTTTAGTGAAAATAATATAAGTCACAACAATAATCTAAAAAAAACTACTTATTTATTGAACCATCTAACTATCTGGCACCCGTAACTGAACTAGCGACAAGATGGATTCCTTTAAGACACTTGAGCTGAACATGTTTTCGACTTTAAGTAGCTCTATAGACTGACTCGCCTACTCACTACGCCCTACAGCCCGAAAGACGGAACAAAGAGTTCTCTCTACGACTTAAGGCTCTGTCCTCTGTTGATAAGTTCAGTAACCAAAGCTGTGGACAATGGCTTTAGGGGTGAATATTCGAAAAATATCTTTATTAGGAGTGCGGCTCAAGGCATAAAGTCAATTCCTTATTATTGATAGCAATAGGACAGATGAGAACATCCCTAACGGCTTTGCTTCTTGCTCTCTAGGCTTGAAGGTGGAAAACCACTACCTCAGTCTTCACCAAGCCAGCAAGAAGGCATAGAGTCGAGACAATAAAAACTCAATTTAATTATAAAACAATATCTTAGACATAAAGCTTTTAAAGTAATCTACATACAAACTGTTACTTTTTCATAGTCTCTACAAAGTAATTGTATGAAGCAAGATTAACATTTGGATCTCTCGAATCATATGAGTTATCAAATATGTTTTAGGAGTATCCAAAAAGTTAATACAAATAGTATAAGTCTAATGTGTATACTATAGCAAAATTAACAATGAAAAATCATAATGGAAATATTCATGGATATAAATCGAAAAATCAAATCATATGGTTAACCTTTAAACAAAAGTTAAAAAGCATAATATCATAAAAATGAATAGACATATGAATCAATCAACATAACCACGTAATATATTTGATAAATTAAATCAAGAACATGTCTAAAGAAATAAGAGAGTTAAAAACATTTTTCAAAGAGAGCACAAAAGATATAAGATGGATAGAATAAGTGTGATCATTATAAAAATGAGAATTAGGTTGTTTATATAGGAAAAATAAAACTTTAATACTAAATTAAAAAGTAATGACCTTTCTATCCATAAAAGATTTAATAACGCAGTATTAAATAAGGGCGATATGGTAATATATATATTTGACTCGGGTAAATAAGGTGATTTTAAGTTGAAAACTTATGCACTGAATCAATTGAACCAAAAGGTCAATTTATTGAAACTCTTTTTGATTGATCCAGTAAGGATCAAATAATAACTCGAGAGCAAGTACATTGAACACAATCAATCTAAATTCTCAATCGATCGAACATAACTTCAATCAATCTACTCCCGAACACTTTCAACTCAAGAGCACATAGATCGAACATGATTCATCCTCGATCAATTGAATAGCATATATATACTATATGTTCTTTTGTATATGAATTTAATTCTAACGTGTTAGGAAATAAGTATATACTTAAATCTCATCAAATTAAAGCTCGGATGTTTCTTTGATTTTGAATACTGAACATGAAAATACGTTTAGAAATTAATTTATATTTAATCTTTTTTTCATAAATACCATCAACATACTTAAACCATATAAATATGTTTAGAGTTTAAATATTACAGCCAATTAACTCGCCCTACTGTCTAGTATCATTTAGTAGCACCTATATATCAAGCTATCATCCTATATAACTAGCTTTTTGTTCTTTATCCTTTTACTTATTTTATGCTATATTCTTATTCCTATGTGTTTTTTATCCAGTCACATTCAGTGACTTAACGTGATTGTTCAAATGGTTATCCCCAAAAGGGCATTTCAATCGTTGTTTAGAATCCTATATATGTCTGGTAAGATATTGCTTTTGCTACTGTTTATTCTTTAAGAAATGTTACATTTGTTTGTTGGATTATTTGTATTTACTTTATAATG
Source organism: Hippophae rhamnoides (assembly GCA_033030585.1). Taxonomy (NCBI): domain Eukaryota; kingdom Viridiplantae; phylum Streptophyta; class Magnoliopsida; order Rosales; family Elaeagnaceae; genus Hippophae; species Hippophae rhamnoides. Next base: position 4,954,549 of record CM065431.1, read on the forward strand.
TAATTTTATGATTACTTCCCCTTACTTGATTTCTTTCTGATTCAAAACTCATTTTTCCTACCTTATTTGTTTTCACTTATTTGAATGTGAATTTTTTTTATTAATTGTATCTTACACGTTTAAATGGCTTGTTTATCAACAAAAAATATCTATAAATCATTAAAAATATAGTTTAACTGTATGACATAATATTTTTATACATTTAATTTCTAACATTTATTTTTTAAAAAATTTAAGATAAAATCATATAAATAAATAAATCATATGGAAATTGAATTGATTCTTACAGTCACCTTCCTTCGCATTCATTGTATTTTCTATTGAAAGTAAAAGAATAAAGAAAAACTACATATTTGTTTCTATCTTCTACGAGTTTTACCTATATTATTTGGATAAGCTAATATAATTTGTATTCAAATTTTATATTTTATATAATAATATACCTAAATCAATTATTTTTGAGATTTTCAACCATTGCAAAATGAAAAATTTAAAATAAAAGATTTTCAAGTTAATTGAAATAGTAATATATTTTAAATATATAATTGTGTTTTTTAGCATATCATCCTAATTCTCTCTCCACATCATACATTTCCTTGTCTCCTCTACATTTCCTAAGTGGTTTCTAATTCTCCTTTCTCCATCTTACTCTATCTTACAATCCTAAATTTGTACATAAAAAAAAAAATTTATATCCTACGTTCAAACTTTACAATAAATAATATAACATAATATTATTAATAAATATAATTTAATGTATCAAATTATATCAAATAAGAGACTATATTTATAATATATAATATATAATAATGATAAAATACATATCATCTTAGTTTTCTCTCCACATCGTACATTTTTTTGTCTCCTTTAGACTTCTTAATCTCCACATCGTACATTTTCTTGTCTCCTTTAGACTTCTTAAGTGGTTTCTACTTCACCTTTCTCTATCTATTTCTAAATCTATCATTCTTGTATAGGTAAACACTCAATCTCATAGGTTAAATTCTTGAAAATTAAAGAACGCAATGGTTGAAAAGGATAAAGAAAGAAACAAAATAAAGAAAGAAGGATATCAATACAAACAGTGATACAAAAAAAATTAGCAACGAATTTGAGTGGACAAAATTAAAAGAAAGAAAGAAAAAGGTTATGATGTTGCATCAATGGACAGAATTTTTATAGTTGTTATTTTGTTTTTGTCATTTTTATAATTGTTTTTTGCTTATCAACATAGCAATGCATGTACTACATCCCCCAATAATGACCAAGTACGTGTAATACATGATGTACTATATACAAATTATTACAAAGCCATCATGTGAAACTTTTTTTTATGATATTGTTTAGTTTATAAAGTTTAGCATAACCTCTAATTCCATACAAAAGAAAACTACTAAATTTTGTGCTAAAAAATACAATAAAATGTATTCTTTTTAATAATAAGTTTTATTAATTTAAAAAAAATATCTCAATAATATATTTAACTAAAGATTGATTGGGTTCTTACGTGAATGCCACTCCTTAACTAATATTCGATCGATACACTTTCTTCAAGTCATCTTGGGTTGCATTTCACTTAACTTTAAGTTCATTGTAATAATCGAAGACTTGCAATTTCTTGAAGGAAAAATAGTAATACAAAAGGTTTTCTAACCTTGAAGCAATCAGTCATCTATTTGCGTGATAGTTCTAACTAAGCTACCGTACTAACCTGTGCTACCGTTATACTATATAGTCGCATTGATCGTCTATTCATCAGTCAATTTCAATAAGTTTTTCTCTTTGGATTTGAATATGTAACAACTAAGGATTTAAACTTGTAATTCTCTAAGGTTTAGTAGATCACAATTTTGTAGACATGTTCTTTTGTTTATGAAAATTAGAGTAAAAGTTTAATAGATCCTAATTTTCTTTCTCTATAAGACATTAATTTTCTCATATGCTCTCTTGATTAATTTTTTAATTGCATGCTAGATTGCAATCTAAATTCTTCTTAACGTGAGTCGATTGTACTCTCTAAACTTGTTTTTTCGTCCATTTTATGTGTGATTTTGTTTCATTTAATTTGTTTGTTGATTCACTTGTTTAGATTTTTTACAATCTATTTGGTATGGATGTTATGTTGAATATGGACAACCTAGACATTATGTTCGGATTTTTTTGTTCATGGTATTATTGATCCTCTTGTTAGTTTCAATACTCTGATGATAGAGTTTTAGTGAGTTTGGTATAGTGTTCAAGGTGTTTCAAGTCCAAAGGTACTTAATGGTAGATAGATGTGGGATCCAAACAAGCTCTCATGCATAGAGGTTTGGACTTTGATGACAATTCCATTGATTTTTAAGTTGCAATATTTTCTTAGAGTTCATTGTTTTTTTACTGTGTTTATTTGGTATTGCTCTAGTATGAGTGGTTTTAAAAAATTGTTGAAGTGTTAGTATTCTATTAGTTTTTTTTTTTTTACTTTATTGTAGGCTGTTATTACTTGTCCTTTATCTTTGGTATGCTTTCTTTACTTTTTTTTAAGTGGATAATTAACACTACTTTTAAAGATTTAGATTTGAAGAGTATGGTTTAATCATTCTTTATTCGTTGTTTGTATCGATTTAATAAGTTTGATTACTTTTTCTTGGGTTACCTAGCTAAATTATTATGTTTCTGGTTTATGCTAATATAATTATATTACTAGTATTTTATTATCTTTATTCTTGAAACTATACATTGAGATTATTAGATTATATTTCCTTTCTTGATAAATAAAATAAAATAATGCATTTAACTAGAATAGTATCATATATAACATTTCATTTTCAGCTCTTTTGAGTTCTTCGTATAAAGTTTTCCTTTAGTTGACATTATAATAAACTTCAATAACTTGTTATTTGATATATGGTTTGAAGTATTTAATATTGAAATCTTGAACAAAAATAATATATATATATATATATATAATAAAAGCTTAAAAGAAAATCTGCATTCACCCATCCATAAAAACAAATCTGCATTCACCCCAAATAAGATTTAGAAGAAAGAATTATTGTAGTAGATCTAAACCTATATAGAACAAAATGAAGCACATAACTATGTACAATAAGAAGTTGATTTAAAAGAAGGAATAAACAACAATCTATGTACAAGAAGAATTTGATCTTAGATGGACAAAAATGGAAGAAATATTAGAGGAAAAAAGCCGGCTAGGGTTCGTTGAAAAAAGAAAAAAAAGGTAAATAGGATTCTATTTATCTTAAAATAGCTTATATATTCCAAGTTTGCATGTAGGGTTTAAAGATATTTTCATATATTATTAAAGAGAGTTTTATGTTCTTTTTAGGCTCTTGATGAAAATAAAATCACTTTTAATTCACATTGCAAACACATATGATGAGACTTTTAGTATTTATTTATTTTTAAATAAAACACTTATTTATCAATTTATTTTTTAGAATTATGTGAGTTATTAACTTTTAAATAAAATTTCAAAAGCTTCTCCTTTAATTTTATTATTTCAAATGTAAAAATACAAATTAATTAATTATGCAACTTTGCAAGCATTAACGTAGTTTTTTGTATTCTTATTAAACATGGAGCAAATTTTATTGAAATTGCTTTTAAAATAAAATAAAGAGAAAGGAAAAACAAAATGGTCGTCCAATTCCACCAAGCTTTAATTTTGATTTTAGTAAGATATATAAAAGCATGCATGACATTGATGGGATTGAGAGTTATTGTCATGCCCTTAGAACATATTTTTGCCTCCTTTTCCTTTTTCTATATTCCACATTGATGGTATGGTGGCCTAGTTAGGTCGATCATTTCTCGAAGAAGAACAAATAGTAATGCAAAAGGTTTTTTAACCTTGAAGCAATCAGCCATCTATTCAGGTGATAGGCCTAACTAGGCCACCATATCAACCCGTGTTACTGTTGTACTATCCAATCTCATTGACAGTTTGTTCAGTAGCCAATTTCAATAGGTTTTTCTCTTTGGATTTAAATAGGTAACAACTAAGGATTTAAATTCATAATTTTTTAAGGCTCAGTGGATAATAATTTTGTAGACATGTTTTTTTGTTTGTGAAAATTTGAGTAAAGGTTTAGTAGATCCCAATTTTCTTTCTCCGTGAGACATTAATTTTTCAATTACGTGTTCGATGGTAATATAAATTCTTCTTAACATTGAGTCGTTTGTACTTTCTAGACTTGTTTTTAGTTTACTTTATGTGTGATTTTGTTTCATTTAATTTGTTTATTTGTTTGTTAATTCTACTTGACATTATGTTTGGATTTTTTTGTTCATAGTGTTACCATCCGTCTTGTAAGTTTTAATGCTCTAATGACTGAGTTTTGGTGAGTTTGGTAAAGTACTCAGGAGTTTTAAGTCTAAAAATATTTAATGGTAGAGAGATGTGGGATCCAAACAAGCTCTTATGGATAAAGGTTTGAACTTTTGTGATGATTCAATTGATTTTCAAACTTTATTGTATTTATTTGGTAATGCTACAGTGTGGGTGATTTTAGAAAATTATTGGAGTATTGGTATTCTATTAGTTTTTTTTATTATTATTTTGTTGTAGGATGGTCTTGCTTGTCCTTTATCTCCTTTGGTATGCTCAGTTTACTCTTTTTTTTTTTTTACTGGATAATTAGGAAGGTGTTTAACAGTATTTTTAAAGATTCTAATTTAATGATTATGGTTTAATAATTTTTTATTCGTTGTTTATATCGATTTCATAAGTTTTATTATTTTTTCTTTGGTTACTTAGCTGGATTGTATTATTGTTACTTATAGTTTTTGTTTTATGCTAACTATATTACTAGTCATTTTGTTATCTTTATTCCTGAAACTATACATTGAAATTATTAAGATATATTTTCTTTCTTTTAATATGTTTTTTCTTTCTTTACAAAGATAATAAAATAAAATAAATTATTGCATAACTCGAATAAGTATCATAACATTTCATTTTCAACTATTTCGAGTTGATCTCCATGTAAAATTTTCCTTTTATTTGACATTATAATAAACTTCAATAACTTGTTATTTGATATTCTTAGAAACACAGACCTAACTCTGAACCCAAAACAACAGTAAGTTGAGGATCGCCTTACTTATAAGCGTTGTTGTCTTACTTTTAGCCAACGCGACTTAACATCCCCCTTCACATTTAGAGTCGGATTATGACGAGGCCGATGATGAGCTCAAGCGGCCTGCTCGATACCATCTTAAACCTGCTCTAACTCAACCCAAAGGTTGTGAGTTAGAGAATTGCCTTATAAGGAACATTATTATCTTACTCTTAACCAATGTGGGACTTAACAGATATATGGCTTGAAGTATTTAATATTGAAACCTCTAACAAAAAATAATATATATATATATATAATAAAAGTTTAAAAGAAAATCTGCATTCACTCATCTATCAAAACAAAACAAAATCTGCTTTTACCCCAAATAACATTTAGAAGAAAAAAATATTATAGTAAATCTGAACCTATATATAACAAAATGAAGCACATAATTAACTTCTATGATTTCCATTTAAAAAGAAAAAAAAGAATGAATAAACAACAATCTATGTACAATACAAGAAGAAGTTGATCTTAGATGAGGAAAAATGAAAGAAATATCAGAGGAAAAAAGCGGGCTAGGGCTAGTACAAAAAAAAAGAAGAAAAAAGGTAACTAGGATTCTATTTACCTTGAAATAGTTTATATATTTCAAGTTTGTATGTAGGGTTTAAAGATATTTTCATCTATTAAAGAGAGTTTTATGTTCTTTTTATGCTCTTGATGAAAATAAAAGCACTTTCAATTTACATTGCAAACACATATGATGAAACTTTTGGTATTTATTTATTTGCTTTTAAATAAAGCACTTATTTATCAATTTTTTTGGTAGAATTATGTGAGTTATTAACTTTTAAATAAAATTTAATTAATTATGCAACATTATGATAATCATTAAAACAAAAATCACTTAAAAATTAATTATTTTACAAGCATTAACAATAGTTTTTTGTATTCTTATGAAACATGGAGCAAATTTTATTGAAATTGCTTTTAAAATAAAATAAAGAGAAAGGCAAAACAAAATGGTCGTCTAACTCCACCAAGAGTTAATTGTGAATCTAGTAAGATATATAAAAAGCATGCATGACATTGATGGGATTGAGAGTTACATGTCATGCCCTTAACATAAACATATTTTTGCCTCCCTTTCCCTTTCCCTTTCCATATTCCACATTTTTCTCAACCTCACCTCCATTGAAAACGACTTCCATTGAAAAAAGCCTTTCTTTTTCTTTTTTTTTTCTTTTCAAATAGTTCTTGAGTACTGATGTGATCAAATTGTATTGTTCTTGTTTGTTTTATTATAAAATTTTATTATTTTTAATTAATTTATTATAAGGTTCAAAAAGTAAAAGAAAATTAATAGTCAATTTTACTTAAAAGTAATTCTTAAAGTATAGGGTGGTTTTGTACCTTTGTTCATGTTATGGATTGTATTAGGAACCGGATTGCCACCCTTTCTTGAGTTCTTACCTGCTTTGAAGGGTCCATTTTCATGGGTCCCATTTACATAATTTATGTTTTGTATCACAAAATTTGTATAAACAATTAAAATTGAAAAAGAAAAAGAAAATAAAAAATAAAGCAAACAATTAAATTAAATATTATAATAGAGCAGTGACATAAAAGAGACTAATTTTCTTGTTTGTTATTGTTTGATTTAACAGTATATATATATATATATATTAATTATTAAATAATTTAAATAATATTTTAAAAATATAATATATTAATAATATTGAATGAAAAATAAAATATTGGGATAAAAAGTAAAAAATAAAAATAATGTCGAAATCCAATTATATGACCTCCTGGTCATGTTAGTCATCATTTTCCTTTTCCTTTACATCCATCCCCTATCTCATTTGTACGAAACGTCCATTTGTCGTTTCCTGCATTTGCTTTGTTCCACTCAACGGCGACTTTTCTCAACTTCAAATGCTTTCTTTGTCAAATTAGCAGTCTCACTCCTGTGAACTCATATCAACCGTCCATTAAAATTTTGCTTTATCCTCAATCCTCCTCAATTTCAACTTAAATAGTGTATTTTTAAGGGGTTTTATTTTTTTGAAAATATATATTTAAATAAAAATATTGTTTAATTTTTTAATTTTTAAAAAATATTTATTAATTATTTTATTTATAAAAAAAATCGACAGAATACTTTTGTCGATAAAAATAGATAAGGTTATGATTGGAATCTCAGATAATTATTTTTAAATAAATTAAAAATTATTAAATATTTTTTATATTATTTTTATAAATAAACATCGTGTATTATTAAGGTTATAGAATTAAATAATATATTTTATATAAATAAAAACATATCTAATTTTTTTAAATGTTATACAGCATATAAGATGCATGCATCTAATCTAGGACTTAAAATTTTTAAATTTGTTTAAATTAATCTCAATCATTGAAATTATTATTTAAGAAAAAAAATTAACTGAAACAAATACCAACATACATATTAATGAGAGAATGCTACATAGATAGGTATGAGTTTGCAAATAATTTATTAATTATAATTAAAATCCAATTAGTTACATGTGTAATATGACTCACAAAGGTGTATGTAATAATAAGTATAAAACTCTAATATATATTGTTAAAAATAATTGCAAATACAAACTTATATTGTTACAAGAATATTTTAGGGTTAGTTTTAGATATTCAATTTTGCTATTTCTATTCAAATTATCACTTTTTTTAATGCAAATTTGATATCCAAACATAACCTTATGGATTTATCCTCAATTATCTTAATGATAGGGATTTGGTTATTTTCTTCTAAGCCAATTTATTTTGTCAATATAAATCAAATTACCATTTAATACAAAAAAAAATTAGAAAACTTAATTTTTATTTTATTTTATCAGAAAGTGCAATTCTCATTAAGCTCAAAAGTAGTTCAAGAGTCTCTCTCTCTCTCTCTCTCTCTCTCTCTCTCTCTATATATATATATATATATATAAGTACTGCACTCAAAATAAAATATTCTCTCATAGGGGAAAAAAACATCCAAAGGAGGCTTACTTGTTCCTCTAACTGCATGACAGGCAACGATAATAGTATTAGTATCACTTGATATTTTTTAAAAATATTAATAATAATTATAAAAAAAGGATTTATACATAAATTTGACTTGTATAAAAGTTTCTCACTCTTATATTTTTGTTATTAAAAAATATCATTTATAAAAATATAAAAATTAAAACGGGTTCGATCAAAAATCCTTCTAACTTATATTGAATTATTTTTTAATATTTTTGAAACTAATTCGATCTAATAAAAAAGATAATCAGAAAAATTTGGTTGAATTGATTTTAATTTAAATTTAATTAACTTTTAACATATTCTGATTAACTTTGAACGTATTTAACGTCACCTAATGTATAGAACTTATTTGTTATTTAAAAGCATAATTAACACCCAAGATATCAACTATTGTATAGAATAACTTATTTATTACTTGTTGGTATGGCCGATGTAGTTTTTATTTTTTTAATATTTTATATTGTGATGGTTTATATTAATTATTAAAGAAAATTTAAGGTGAAAGATAAATGGAAAAAAATAAGTTTAATTATATGATATAATTTTTTTATAAATAGAATTTTATTTTTAATTTTTTTAAATATATATATATATATATTTTTAATGGTATACGAAAACAAATATATGTTATTAAATAATTAAATAATTTATTTAAAAATATATAAATTTAAATATATTATTATTATTATTATTATTTTATTTATGTTGGATTTATACTTATAAAATTAATCAATAGTTTTTTTTATAGTAATTATGTGACATGATGTTAAGAAAATATATTACATGTGATTTATTTAAGTATTTTAAATGTTTGAGTTTTAAATTTAAACTTGTGAATTATCTGAAAAAATATATTAATTTGTATATTTTTTTAAATTTTCAACTAAATATTGAGAAAATGTGTCCACGTCAGCACCCCCGGTGACGATCCCACAACTTTGGTAAGGGCATTTCCAGAGAATTACAGACACTTGGCATTCCTTTACAGGAAGTAGTTAGATATTAAACCTTGCTGGGACCCAAACCCAATTTTAAAAGATGCATTTCAATTGCATTTCCCTGGAATTTAGGTACATTTGTAATTTGAGTTTCATTTATCAAGAAAAGAAAAAAAGAAAAGAAATAGGGAAAGAAATAGTGAGAAAAAATAAAATAAAATAACACAAAAAAGTCGATGGACGGAGGAGCCAGAGAGGTAGTTTCATAGGTCCATCTTTTTGACCCATCTCACGAATACCATTAAAAGGAGGAAGGAAAAGTCTTCTTATTTATCTCTCTATCAATACAAGTTTGGTTCTTTTGTTCAAATACAAGAGTGGATTCGGTGGTTTTTCTGAGTTAGTTTAGTTCTGCTTCTTCCCTCACTTTTCAGTTCTAAGGTATGATTCTACTTGTTTTTTGAATTTGAACAAGAAATGGGTTCTTAGCTTCTCGGGTTTTCTATTCTCTTTGGCGTATTTTGTTTGTTTACTTGAAAATTGTGTTTAAACAATGGATTTTTTAAGGTTGTTTCTTGTTTAACACTTGGGTTGTTTTTTCGTTGTTGGGAAACTGCATATTGTTTAGTTAGGTTTGTTTGGATGTTTCTTTTAGTTTCCTTGTGAGTATTATGTGGTTGTATTTACGAACAGATTTGTCCGACCGTTTCCTTTAATAGTGTGATTATGGTTTTTAATAGCTAACTGGAAGTAAATCTCCGAAATGATTGTCTATTTCCTAAATCTAAGCCCTTTTTTTTTCATTTCTTTCCGTACCTATTTGTTATCATTTGATGGCCTTTTATGATCTTACCCGTTCACGCCTTTTGTAAATTGAGTCATCCTCTTACCTGTGTTCATATCTATTTTTATTTTTCCTCCCTAAAAGGGTGTCTATATTGTGGTTTCTTGAAGGGTGTGTTGAACTTTTGTGTTCTTGTAATTTTTGTAGAAAGACTGTGGCTGGGTTCATTAGGAGGAAGTTTTTCATGTGCAGTGGTTCGAAGAGTAAACCTGCTACTTTAGGTGTGACCATGGAGGGTGAAGTAGATAAACAAGAAGGATTTTGTTGCAAATTCTCGGTTTTGTTGGAACTCGCCGCCTCAGATGATCTAATTGGTTTCAAAAGGGCTGTGGAAGAGGAAGGCCGTGAATTTGATGAAGCAAGTTATTGGTATGGGAGGAGACTTGGCTCAAAGAAGATGGAATTTGAAGAGAGAACGCCTTTGATGATTGCTGCCATGTATGGAAGCAAGGATGTGCTAAACTATATTGTTGAAAAAGGATGTGTTGATGTTAATAGGGTTTGTGGCACAGATAGGGTGACCGCCCTCCATTGTGCGGTTGCCGGTGGCTCTGCTGCTTCGATTGAGGTTGTCAAGCTATTGCTTGCTGTTTCTGCGGATATTAATTATGTTGATGCTAATGGAAACCAACCAGGTGACTTGATTGTGCCATCTTGTAAGGCTGCCTTCAATTCTAGGAAGCAAGCTCTTATGGTGCTTCTAAATGGAAGTAGCAATATTGAAGAAACCTCCAATTTGTCTGAACAATTTTCTTATGAAGTGGAAGAACGTGAAATTCAAGAAGTTTCCACCCCTCGTGTGTCAAAAGATGGGATGGAGAAGAAAGGATATCCTGTTGATCTCTCTCTTCCGGACATCAAGAATGGGATCTACAGCACGGATGAGTTCAGGATGTATGTTTACAAGGTTAAGCCTTGCTCAAGGGCATATTCACATGACTGGACAGAGTGCCCTTTTGTCCACCCTGGGGAAAACGCTAGGAGACGTGATCCGAGGAAATACCATTATAGCTGTGTTCCTTGCCCCGAGTTTAAAAAGGGGTCTTGCAGACAAGGTGATGCTTGTGAGTATGCACATGGTATTTTTGAGTGCTGGCTTCATCCTGCTCAGTATCGTACCCGTCTTTGCAAGGATGAGACTGGATGTAACAGAAGGGTCTGTTTCTTTGCTCATAAAACTGAAGAGCTTCGTCCCTTGTATGCTTCAACAGGTTCAGCAGTTCCTTCTCCTAGATCTTATTCGGCCACTGCTTCATTGGATATGGGGTCAATGAGCCCATTTGCTCTCGGTTCTTCTTTGGATATGGGGTCAACTCCTCCCTTGACTCCACCAGGAGGAGTCTCTTCCCCTATGAATGGATCTATGTGGACTAACCAATCCAACATTGCACCTCTGTCCTTGCAGCTCCCAGGAAGCAGGTTGAAAAGTTCCCTTAATGCTAGAGATATGGATTTATATAGCCCAGAGAGTTGTCGTCGAAGGCAACAACAATTGATGGATGACATGTCTGGTCTCTCCTCTCCATCCAGCTGGAACAATGGGTTATCCGGGGATCGAATTGGGGAGTTGAATAGGATGGGAGGTGTGAAGCCTACAAATCTTGAAGATGTTTTTGGATCTCTTGATTCTGCAATTTTGCCACAATTTCAGGGAATATCCCTTGATAGGACAACATCCCAGATGCATTCACCATCTGGGATTCAAATGCGCCAGGGTATGAACCAGCAGCTCCGCTCCAGCTACCCAACTAACCTCTCTTCCTCTCCCAATAGGGCTTCTTCATTTGGGGTTGATGCATCTGGAGCAGCAGCAGCTTTTAATTCACGATCTGCTGCCTTTGCACGGAGAAGCCAGAGCTTCATTGAGCGTAATACTGTAAATCGTCACTCGGGTCTTTCCTCTCCAATTGGTTCTCCTAGTAGTAATCTCTCTAATTTTTCAGATTGGAGTTCTTCAGATGGGAAATTGGATTGGGGCATTAATGGAGAAGAGTTAAGCAAGCTGAGAAAATCCACTTCTTTTGGGTTTCGTAGCAATGGCAGCAGCAGCAATAATGCTGCTCCTGCAATGGGAGCAACTATGGATGAGCCCGATGTGTCTTGGGTTCAATCATTGGTGAAGGACAACCCATCTGTGCGACCGGGACAGTATAATTTTGAGGAGCAGCAGCAGTGTCATCTTGACACGGGATCTCCAGAAGCGCTCCCAGCATGGGTGGAGCAGTTATACATGGAGCAAGAGCAGATGGTGGCTTAAAAACAATATCAAAATCACTATCTGCTTCTTCTTAACCTTTAATTAATTTTCTAATTATTTGTATTTTTTCATTAATATTCGTCATATTTAGATGGGACTTGAGAGAAATTGAAGGAAAGAAGAAAACAGAATATTAACTAGTATCATCATAAGGAAAATAGGATTCAATTACTTTTATTAATGGTTTCCATCCTTGTTGGTATTTACTTTGTGAAACAAGCCAGAGATGAGCATTTCACAACTGAAACTAGAGAGTTTTTGACCATTTCAACATGCCAATTTGAATTAAAGGTTGTAACTTTTGTTGGTGAATCTATACAAAATATATGTACCTTTAGCTGATATATTAAATATATTGTCCCATTCAGTTATGATCTTCATATATTTTGTTATTATGTTTTTCTATTATATATGATATAATCATATTCTTGCTAATGGATGAACATCAATTCTCATTTTAACTCTGTTTTCTGAATTAGCAATACGAGTTAATAATTTATGTTGGGCATTACCAAACTTTATGGCCAATATAATCTGCTTTTCAGAATCATTTATGGCCAATATAATCTGCTTTTCAGAATCATGCTTCTTTTTTATTTAACTTTTCCATGCTGAAAAGTTGAGATTCATTTGAGAACAAAGATAAAAAGTAAAGAAAAAGGATTCTTGAGATGTCAAACTATATTGGTTTTTTAATGGACTCTTGTTAGTGGCATGACCACTAATAAAGATAAAAAGGATACCAACTAGATTAGAGAGAATCTTGGTGGTATGGTATCAATCCCCATTTTACCCACTTGCTATCGTTTGTGATATAAAACGCAAATGATATGTTCTTTATTATTATTATTATTATTATTATTATTATTATTTTGCTCTGAGATATGTCCTTTAATTTTATTATTTTTTTGCTAAGAATATATATTCTTTAATTATTTCCCGTTATGGAGGAAGCATAATGAATTAATTTATTGATTAAGTTAACTTATTTTATTAGTTAGTAATAAAGTTTCAACCGAATAAAGTTAGGTTTAAATATACGAAAAATTCCTTCAACATAGTATACATTAAGAAAATGAAAACTTAACGAGAGTGTTAACAGTAATATGAATTAAATGCAATTAAAATAATATCATTATTAATATTTTTATTTGAATAATATAATCAAAATAATTATAATATTAAAATAAAATTTATAAAAAGTAAAAATAAATTAATAATTTTTTTTAATTTTTAAATAAGATAAGATAAAATAATAATAAATAATTATATAAATTTATAAATAAAATAAAACATTAAAATGTGTTAACCAAAAATGTAAGATAAACAAGTATTCTTACTAATATTAAATATTTTATATTTTGTTAAAGTTTAACGATGAAACAAAATACAAAAATAATTCAAACTATTTTCATTATTATTCTTATTATAATCAATCAATAAAGGTATAAAGTATATTACCCAAATTAATTGTGTTCTTAAACCTCTTTGAGAAACCTTGATCTTTTTGGATTTCTCTCTGTTCTAAGTGCAAAAAATCTCTATTAATCATGTGTTGAATCATAGTAGTTTTCTCTGAACTAACAATACTATTAATCAATAACAAAGCACTACTACTAGACTCTTAAGTTCATTCGAGATGTTGTGCCTAACCAATCCCAAGAATTTGATGTTTCGTTCAGGACGAATCATATGCGTGCAAATGGTAGCATTTGTGCCATGGACAATGAAGATCGTATAGGGATTGGTTGAGTGAAAGGATTCGGTGGTTGGCCTTTTTCACTTTGTGCTGGATTTTGATCGAGAAAAAATGATAATATTCGTACCAGTGAAATTCTATTACTAAATTTTTTTTTAATTTTTTTTTAATTTTACGTGTTTGGTTTTAAAAATAAGCATAAAATATAATCAATTCTTAAAGTAAAATTAATCAAAATTCTTTTTTACTTGAGAAATTATGATTTTATTTTCAACTCAATTTTTTTTTATTTTTTCATAATTTCAAATATAATCTTAAACTCTAAATCTTAAGCTTTAAATCATAAAACTTAAATCTTAAATCCTTAAACACTTTAGAAAAATAATAATTTTAATCCTAAACTTAACCCACAAATATAACCCTAAATCTTAAATCCTATTTAGAAAAATAATAATTTTAACCCTAAACTTAACCCACAAATATAACCATAAAATCCAAAACCCTATTTAGAAAAATAATAATTTTAATCCTAAAGCTAAACCTTAACCCATAAATATAACCTAAATCTCAAAACCCAAAACCTTATTTAAAATAATAATAATTTTGACACTAAACCTAAATCTCTAAACTCTAAACTCTAAATTCTAAAACCCTAAACCATGTTTAAAAAAATATAATTTTAACCATAAACCCCAATTCTCAAAACTCAAAACCTTAAACCATATTTAAAATAATAATAATTTTAACCCTAAACTTTAACCCATAAATATAACCATAAACCTTATTTAGAAAAATAATAATTTTAATAATATATTTTATTTTTAAGTAATAATTATTTTAAAAAAATAAGGATTTCAATAATGTATTTTGTCTAACGATAAAATAATAATTAAATATTATTATTTAAACTTTATTGAATATAGAGGTATTAAAGTAATATACAATGTTTTTCGTTCTATTCCAGTTGTAAACCAAACACTATAGTACTAATTTCTTCATAGATTTCAGTGATCAAATCAAACAAAACTGTTTGCTTTCTATTCCATTCTCATTCCTATTCCGATTTCGTTTCGTAAACCAAACGTCACATTTGTTCAAATAAGCTACTCAACTCAACTCACCTTATTTTAAGTTGGCTCCGAAAGTTTATAGTACGGACTTAATAACCCTAAAGGATGAGTAAAATAGGTTATTTAAAGAAATTTAAATATCAAAATAAATAAATAAATCCTAACGATCATACAGACAATATCATGTCAATGATGAATCCAGAATTAAATAAATGACATACGATTTTAAGTAGAAAAAACTTAGGTCAACATGACGTAAAACAAAAAACCACCAGTTCATTGGGAACACCTAACATGCAACTATGAAAAAATAACGTTCAAATACAAAAGGTCTTAAACTACCTTTATAGTGATAACGATCATGTGTACTTTACTTACAAGTTGTCACTCTCATCTTCATAAGATTTTCAAGATAGTTGAACGAATATGGATCGATGTCCCGATCAACTATTCTCAAGCTATTGAATTATCCACAAAATAACCTAAAAGGTTAGAACAAATAACACAATGTTATGTATGTTCTAGATTGACTAATGCAATGAACAATCCTATCGTATGCTTTAGTCAGATAAAAAGATGCAAACGAGATGCATAATAAAATCCTAGAAAAAGTATACTTTTTAGCACTATTCTAAAATGAAGGATCCAAAATTAATAAATATGATTAGATCTAAGCTAGCATAATCATGTAAATGTGCTAGATGAGATAATGAAATTAAGTCTAAATAAAGAGGAGTAAGAGAGTAGAGAAACTAATTATAAATCCTTGTGCTTTAAAACTATTACGTAGTTGTGTATGTAAATGAGATAGATGAGAGATATTTATAGAAAAATTAAAGTGAAAAATGTCACTCAATTTATGTGGCACAACTTTATAGGAAGTTAGCTATTGATTAGGATTAAAAAAAAATCAAAGAGGATGAAATATGTTAGTTTCTAATAATGGGATCAATACATTCTTAAAATAAGTTACGCCAATGAGATGAGGGATCGATCCCCACCTGAGATAGATCGATCCCTCTTTCCAAACCTTCTTTTAGAAGTTATGCAGAATGAACACAATCGATTTAAGATCAAAATTAGATTGATTCTTTCAAAGAGGAATCGATCCATCTATTAGGGGTTGATTCCTAGTGTAAAAATGATGTATTCAATTTTACATAGATAGGGGAGGATCAAAGTGGGATCGATTATGAATCAATCAATAGTGGGATCGATCCCTTAAACTAAAAAGGCAACATCTTCATCATGCAATATCAAAATTGATCTAGGCAAGAGCTTATATGAAATGCAATTAAATATGTATATAATTGTACCTGAATGTAAGTCATTTGAACTCTATAATCATGATAAGTTCTAAAAGTTAAGATATTACAATATAAAAATTATGCCAGTAAAATTTCCAAATATCGATAAACCTATCAAACTCTTCCATTGCTATTTTCGTAACAAAATAACACTATATCACTATAAGTTCACTCAATAGATAAATAAATATAATTTAATCCTAATTTTCATAGTGAAACTAGTCAAAAAACTAGAGTAACTTGGCTTGTAGGCACATAACACTTTACACTACTTAAACATAAAAGACATCAAAAATTCCAAGCTTTCCAAGCATCGAGGTAAAACAGTTTGGTAAAAATAAATTATATATGCAAGCATAAAATATTTAAAAAAAATGTGAATTTCATTACTTTCCCTTTTTGTCACCAACAATGCCAAAGATAATAAAACAAATCATGTAGTGGGCATAATTTTGAAAATCAACACCAAAATAATAATTAAAGAGGTAGAGAAATAAATGAAGTAGTTGAAGGTTGTAGAAATAAATGAAGTAGTTGAAGGTTGTAGAAATAAATGAAGTGGTTGAAGGTTGTATAAAAGAGAAGTGTGTAGATAAGATTTGTATGGCTAGGATTATTTCTTAGTTTTATATTTGTGTGGGTAGATTTACGCGTGAGGATTATAAATAGCCTACACATTTGGTTTAATCAATCCATCAAAAACAAATAAGTCTTTGTATTCTTAGTTTCAAGTGAGTTAAGAGCTTTCTCTTTTTGAGTGTTTGTATTTCTCTTCAATTTGTGAGTTGCTTTTGAAAGGTGTTATAACAGTATAATACAAGCGGTTTGTTTACTTGTTTTGCATCTAATATTAATAAATTTGAGTTGTTCATTCTAAATTTTACTCAACAATTGGTATCGACGATGGTCGTAGATCGTTTGATGGAGTTATTCTTGAGTCGTGAGAGTTTAGTACTCTACAAGTTTATTAGTCAAGCTTGTTCGGTATAGTCGAAGTCTTGCACGACACGATGGGTGATCTTCAAGTAGTTGGAGGAATCAAGCTCAACAACAAAAACTATAACACAATGGGCAACATGTATGAGTCTTATCTACAAGGTCAAGACTTGTGGGAGGTCATTGGTGGTGATGAAGTTACACAACCAACGGTTGGAAGATGCAAACGGCATCTTGCGGAAAGTGGAAAATTAAAGGTGCAAAGCGATGTTTGCTTACCACAATTGAAGAAATGTTGTAGCATATTCGTGGATGCAAAAATACCAAAAGCGAAGTACTTGGGACACTCTTGTTACGCTCTTTTCAAAGAAGAATGATACAAGATTGCAACTTCGAGAATGAGTTACAATCGACGCAGTAACGCGATACGATTTCCCATTCTTTCACAAGGTAAAGTCATTATGCCGCGAAATTTCGGAGTTAGATTCAAAAGTTCCTATTGGGAAACGAGGATAAAGAGAATAATTATTCATGGTTTCGAGACCCGAATATCGAGGGTTTGTTACCGCTATACAAGGATGGCCGACACAACCATCTCTTGTCGAGTTTGAGAATTTATCGCTCTGGCCGCAAGAAGCTATGGCTAAGCAAACGGGAGGAGTCCAACTCAAGGGTGAAGTTAAGCGCTCTACACTAGCAAAAGCAAAGGCACTTTTAAGCGGTACAATGGAAATAGATATAAAAATGATGGCGATAAAGGAAAAATTCCTCAAGGAAAGGGGAGGCTTTCTGCAGGAGCTTGGAAGAACCGCAATAACAATAGAAAATTTGACTCGGTGAATGTTACAATCTGCGGAAAGATTGGGTCACATGGCAAAAGATTGTTGGAGTAAGAAAAATCATGTTGAAAGCAATACAACTACTTCCGCTCTCTTCTAAGGAGCATAGCGAAGATGGTTGGGATGCCGAAGCATTATTCTGACGTAGAAGAAGAATTGGCTCTTATGGTGACAACATCGAAAACAAATTGACTACAAGAATGACTGATCGTTGATTGTGCCAAATCATACGACAGTGATAAACGTAAGTTGGAAAGCATGTCCGAGTACAAGGGAGGTCGTGGTAGTGGTGACAACTATTAACTCAAGGTTATCGATAGCCACACTCCAGAAGACGATAGTTACGCCGATATAGTACTAACCAAATACAACTTCAAGATGTTTATCATGTCCCAGAATGAAGAAAAATTTGCTATCTCGTGGCTCACAGATTAATCATCGTCATTATGTCTTGTCGGTCCCCAAGATGTGAAGGTGTATCGTGATCTCAAAATCCTCGTAAACACCGACAACGGAGGGACAACGATTGGAATCGCCCACGTAATGTCGTGAGAATCGCATATGTAGACAAGATAAGAAGAAATGAGACAAAGCAGATTTATGGCATATGCGTTAGGTCACGTTAGCTATTCCAAGCTAAGTGTGATGGTGAAGAAGTCGATGCCAAGGGCTTCCTCAACTAGACGTGCGTGACGTATTGTGCAGGCCAAGTATGGTAAAGCTCACCAATTGCCATACGAGGAATCGAAGTTTAAAGCAAAAGAACCATTGGACTTAGTTCACTCGATGTATTCGGTCTCCGTTAAGCAACCATCAATCAAGTATGCGATATATGGTGACATTCATTGGACGACTTCTCAAGGGTACAAGGGTTTTATTTATGAAAGAAAAATCGACGTATTATCAAAGTTTAAAGAGTTTAAAGAGTCAACCGAAGGAGAAGTTGGAAAGAAGATTCGTTGTTTGCGCGTTTACGGTGGAGAATATAGCTCAAAGTGAGTTCTCTCAATACCTAAGCGGAATGTCGAATACGTCATCGATGCACGTCACACAACACGCCACAACAAAATGGTGTAGCGAGAAAGAAAGAACCAAGATCTTAAATTTGTCGAAGTATCTTATGAAAGAATGTACCCGGAGGTTTGGTGAATCGACAGATCTGCACTTTGTCATCAACGTACTTCCTCAACCAAGGTTAGAATTTGTTTCACCCTTTCGAGAAACTATGGAACATGGAAACCTACAGCTAGCTACTTTTGATTATTTGGTCGTGTATGTTATGTATTTGTTTGATCATTTACGAGCAAATTTGACAAGAAAGTCGTTAGATGTATCTTCGGATACGACCAAAGAAAAGGGTGAAAATGTTGTGATCCAACGAGTGGAAGATGCTACACTTCACGTGAGATGTGGTGTTTGATGAAGCATCTTCTGGTCCTCGGAAGGAAGCATTGCCACACTCGAGAGAATTTGGAGATAAGCTATAACAAAAGACGGCGAGCATACTATTCAATTCCAACCAAGTTTAGATGAATCCAGATCCAGACGATGATGGTGTCGAGCAAAGAAGTAGCTCAATCCTTGGCAAACTAGTATATATCAACAACTAAATGAAGAAGGCGGGCTCTAGTGAAATGAAGAATCAACTCCACAATCTCAACTCCGTAGGTCAACAAGAACACGAAGCGCCAAATCCCAAATATGCCAATGCACCATAATTGAAGCAATGTAACCCGAGACGTTTCAAGAAGCATCGCAAAGACTGGTGGAGCGGTTGAAAATCAACACCAACATAATAATTAAAGATGAGAGAAATAAATGAAGTAGCTTGAAGGTTGTAGAAATAAACGAAGTAGTCAAGGTTGTAAATAAACGTAAGCCACAAGGTTGTAGAAAAGAGAAGTTGTAGATAAGATTTGTATGGCTAGGATTATTTCTTAGTTTTATATTTGTGTGGTGATTGCATTGCGACTATAACAAATTTCTACCTTGCATTTCGCTTAATCATTCCATCAAAAACAAATAAGTCTTTGTATTCTTAGTTTAAGTGTGAAAGTTAAGAGCTTTCTTTTGTTTGTATTTCTTGATTTCAGGAGTTGCATTTGAAAGGTGTTATAGTGAGTATAATACAAGTAGTTTGTTTACTTGTTTGGATCTAATATTAGTAAATTTAGAGTTGTTCATTCTAAATTTTACTCAACACATAAAACATGCGAACTAAATACTCCAAATATAATAAGAATACACTATCGAATGTATTACAAGTTTAACATAAATAGATAATCCAAAAGAAAATAAAGAAAAAAATACAACAATAATATAAACTATGAAAGTGGTGGAGCATTGTGATAGTGAGTCATGAAGTCTTTCAAGTTGGTTGAAAGCACTTGCAAATTTGTGTGAAAGTTCATGAATTGGATCTAGAGGTTAATAGGGTTGGTATGCATACTTCTCATCTATATTCTTATTTCATTTTTAAAAATTTCATGTCTTGTATTCATGTATTTTAAATATTCTACGAGATATGGCACATCATTATAGTGAGTTATGAATGATGTATAAAATGCTAATTTTTTTATTTTTCTTTAAACTTTTAGAATTTTTAGTGACAAACCCTAATTAGTGTAAAAATTTAAGAGTTCGTGAAACAAAACTTCCTACTTGTAACAGTAGCAATTTTTTTTAATTTTTTTTTACTTAATATCTCGTCTTATCTTGTGTTTATCAGAATTTTCCATGAAACGAGATACTGTTGATTGCTGAGGAGGGTTAGAAAATGAACATTGGGTAGGGATAAATAAACTCAACTATTATCATTTAGATTATGGAAGATTTTTACATGTTTTTTTAACAAGGGAAGTCAAGGCATGCAACATCATTGCGAGGCTTTGATAGCTAATTGAAGACTAGGGATATACCCATCAAGTAATTATTTATATAAGATTCGATATAAAATTTAGATATAATATAATTATAATATCATTTATGATGTATCAATGTGTTTCTATTAAGTTATTATTATTATATATATATATAAGTTAATGAAAGCATAAATTTTGAAAAAAAATCATTTTTTGATAATTGAATGGTCACTTCACAACAAATTGCATGGGAATGTGTGAGATATGGAGATATATTAACAGAAAGAGTATCAGAAAGCAGAGGAGTAGGGGGATTGAACTTTGAATTGGGAGCCGAATATGCTGGTTTTTAAGGTTGGATTAGTATATAATTGTATTAGAGTGTATTATATTTAATTATATTATATATAATAAAGTTAGATAAAATTAATAATAATTATTTTAATAATTTATGTTTAAAATGATATTTAATTTATTTTATGTATTTTTTAATAAAATTTTATTTAAATTAATATTTATTTTATTTTATATTTTTATTATATTTAAAAATAAAAACATTTTAAATTTAAGATAAAATAAAAAATTAAAATATACATAAAATTAAAATTAAAAGATATATTAAGTAAATTATTAAATACGATTTAAACTTTCATTTATTATTGATAACATTATATTAAATTTTTATATAATTATATAATTTTTATATTATACTATACAATCTTAATTTATAATTATATAAAAATTATAAGATAGAAATTTTTTTAATATTATATAACAATTGCTTCACACTAAGCTAGCAAACAAAACCACAGCAAAATACAGTGCGACAAACTAAGAAGGATGAGTTATTTATTATTTTTATATTATACCCTCTAATTAAATTAATTTCTTTTTAAATCACTTATAAGGCACTGGGTTTTTGGAAAAAAATTATTATACTAAATACACAATTTTGGTTGGGACTCGAGAATTTGAAAAAACAATATAATTTTATTATTGTTTTTTTATTCATGTATTTAATATATAAATGTTATAATATAAGTAGGTGCAAACGTAAAAAAAATGGAGCCTAACTTAGAAGAATTTTTAATTTATTATCAAAAAAAGAACTTTTTTTTTATTTTTTTAGTAATTTACAACTTATTTAACTATTTGCCTTCCAAAAAAAAATCTATTTTATTATTTTTATTTTTTTGAAAATTGTGAAATTTGAGGGTGCAAACAGATAAATATGTACTATTTAAAAGCTTAAAATTCCCTGAATAAATCCATATAGAAGGCCCAGCCCACAGATTGTTTTGAACCTTTTGATCCATTCAAGGGGATTCTATTCTCACAACTCCATAACACAGGCACTACTTTGGATATATTGGGTTCTATTGCTTCTGTTCCCATTCATCATATTTTCCTAATTAACTATATGCAGTAATTTTGTTGGCACATGAGATAGAATTAATGGTTATAAAAATATGACTTAATTTTTTATATTTGTATGTATAATAATTTAGATTTATAAGAGAGATGAAATAGAAATTTTTTTAAAATCTTATATATTGATACATTTAAGTAACCAATATATATATATAACAAATCTTTTTGATATAATTCGAATATATGGTGATTAACTTTACCATCAAGTTACTAGATGACCATGTATTCAAAGGAAGTTTATGAATATTTTTGTATATATTAGTAATAGATAAATAAATAAAAAATTCTTTTTTAAGTTTAAAATAAATAAAACTTAACAATTTTATTGATTCTCAAACTTTAAATAAATTTATACATTAATTTTTAAATTTTTAAAACATAGGATTTAATTCTCAAATTTTTAAAACTTCATACTTAAAGTTTTTAAATTTTTAAAAATCTATACGTAGGACTTAACTTCAATATCAAAATACATATTTGTAAATCAAAGTTTTAAGACACATATATATATATATGTGTGTGTGAAATTTTAAAAGTTTTAGAATTAAATCATATAATATAAAAATTTAAGTATCTAAGTATAAAGTTTTAAAAATTAAAGGATCAAATCTTAAGTTTAAAAGTTTTAGAATTAATAATGCAATTGATACTCAAAATGCATCAAAAATTATGAACCTAAAAGCTATAAGAAGTTCCTAAAAATGTTTTCATTATATTTTTCGTAAATTTTAATCGGAAGTGTTAAACCTAACCTCTAGTAAAAAAAAAAAAAAAAACTTAGCTAAAACTTCAAAGGGTATTTTGGTTAAAGAAAGTTTTATTGTTCAAAAAAAAAAAGAATATAATGATACCAATACTTAAATCGAAACAAACCATCCTTTGAATAGTCTTCCTTTGGTAATTTCGTTGGAGTCTTTCAGTCGTCAATTTTCTCATTCAGCGCGAAGGAAGGGCAACAATCAGTCACAATTGACATAGTCTCGCTCTTCTTTTGTTATGTTGCTCGGTAACATTTGATACTAGCAATATATATGTTAATTGTTATTGTTTTTTCTTACCGTTTTGTTTTGTTTGGTCATATTGGATGTATTTGGAATTTGGTAGCCTTACTTTTTTATATTGATATTTGTAATTTTTTTTTTATTATTAGTGTCTGTTGTTTCGGTAAAATAGGTTTGAAATTTAAAAATTAAGATGGGTATTTTTTCTACATAATATTAGAAGAGGTTAAAAAATTAACTTATTCACCTACTTACGTTATTTTTATAAATATATTATTTATTTATAAATATTAACAAACAAACAAACAAATAAAATTAAATAATTAATATTATTCAAAAACTTTCTACTAAAAGTTACTAAAAGAATGTTAAATGTTATTTTTATAGCCTCTTCATTTATCGCAAGTGGCGTATAATCTTCCACGTACCCTCCTCAATTTCTTGCAAGTGGCGTATTATTTATCTATTTTAATGCAAGTAGCGTGTTTGTAAGTTACTCTTACTTTTTATTTTTTTATTTTTTATAATATATTTATTATTGATTAGGTTATTTATTATCTAGAAGATATATTGAATATTTATTTATTTTATAAAAAAAAATATTATAATTTTATTAATAGGTAATAACATATCATTATATATTCTATAAATAATAAATAATTTTTTTTTTTTACCCACGGAATATGTAAAATTAAGTTACATATATTTTAAGAAAATAGAAATAGTTAAGACTACTTATTTCTAATTCTCTATTGTTGGTGAGTAAAGAGTTGGATGGCAGCCTTTACCTTGTTTTTTTATTACCAAGTTGGTCATATCTTAATAAATGATATTTATTAAAATCAAGAAATCGAATCCTATTTAAAATGTGTAATTTTCTTTTAAGTAAATAAAAATAAAAGTTGGTGATGTCGGTGATGAAAGTCAGTTACGTGTATTTGTCAAATTCAACCAAAATTTTCCATTTCTTATTTCCTCCTTTCATCTTTTGTCTTCGGTTGCTTTCATTAAAGAATTATGGTCTGTTTTAACTTAACCCACAAAAGTTGGGGGGGATATGACCTTTTAGCACAAGGCTAACCTTTGAATCTTTTTTTTTTTAAAAAAAAAAAAACTTTCATATCTTTTTTTGTTTCTCGATGTAGTATAATGTAAAATAGTAAACATTGGATACCATAGTTTCGCAATCAGAAAGTTATATAGTTGCTTGTTAATCCCATTTTGATGCTAAACAAAAATAATAACTAAAAAAATAGATATTTAGTTTAGATCGACACCATCGAGATGTAAAGAAATATTAAACTAGTTTTTTAAAGGAAATTAATTAATATACATTACAGTTAGCTTAAAATATTTAGTATAATATTTTCTCAATTTAAAATAGGATTATTATTTTCTCAATTTAAAATATAATAAAAATATATTATTTTAATTAAATATGACTTAATAAATTCTTTCTAATAAGAATTTATAGTATTAGTTTAAAATTTAATGAATAAAATAATATTAAAATATTAATTTAATTTACTAATTTCGGATTATATTATTATGTCGTATTTAACCAATTTAATAAATAGGTTATAATGGATCGTATCATATAGTATCGACCTTGCATTTTATTTTATTATCGAATCGAGACAAAAATTACATGTCTTTTTTGATCCATATTCTCAACTATGAGATATAAAATGCATCTATTTAAATTATTGATATATTTTTCTTCTCAAGTTAACAATGATATAATTAAATGTTATCAATGTTAAATTGATTAAAATATATACCAATAACTTAAATATAATATTTAAAATAATACACTTAAAATATAAATTTGAAAAAATATATATATAAATAAGAATAGTAATAAACGAAAGACACCAACCCATAATTAACACGATTTATAACCATTATCACGTTCATATGCTTTTACTAATATAAAAGGATTAAACCCTTCATTCTGCGTTTAACGCTTTTCAATTAAAGTTTTTTAAGTTGAAATACAAGCATTTACATGCATTTAATGTTAAATACTATACAATTGAAACATCTTAAATATTATTAAGGGTGCAATTTTTTCAGATATATGTAGGTAATTTCGGGTGGCATCTTTTCAGCCTTTAATTAATTAAAGATAATAAGATACAATTGATTTATAGCTAGAGTAAAAAATATAAGCTTTATAGGAAAAACCCAGAACCAAGCATGCTGGCAGGAACTTCAGTTGCATCAGAACAACAATGTATTAAATATTAAACCAAATGTCTGATACAAAAGTGGAATCCAAAGATTAATTAATTTGACTTGACATTACATTTTTCATAAATCTCTGGATCTGTTTGATAAAAAACTATATCTCCAGTGTCACTGACATAGTGATCTTGTCTCATGCTTGTTATTAGATTCTTGATCAAGTGAAATGGTAATGGTCCTGATTTCTTTGGCTCCCTGTAATACTTTCCTAGCACATGCTTAGCTGCATTTGTCTGCAAAACCAAACCAATGTAAGAAAATTAACATTGTAAATTTTTTAATACGTATCAGGTGTCACACAAGCCTATTTTCTTCAATTTTTGTTTGATCGTAAATTTCTATCAATTAATAGTGTGGATATCCCACACATATTCATGCCAGGTTCGTTAGACCTGTATTCTTCATGAAAAATGAAAAGCGGATGCCACTTAGTATCAATAAGAACAGCAAAAACAGTGATTTGTGCTTTGAATTTCTATTACTTACTGCTTCTACAAGATGATAATGAGGGATTTGAGGAAAGAGATGATGTATAACATGGGTTCCTATGTCATGGTGAATATGATTAAAAACTCCATAATCTCTATCAATTGTTGTAAGACCTCCTCTTAAATAACTCCATTCCTGCAAAATACAGAACATGGACAGAAATTAGAAAGAACCCAAATGGTCAAAAGTCTTAAAATTGAATATTTAGGGCCATGTTTGATTGTTTTCTCTCAATGAAGTGCATGTCTAGAGTTTATATGTTTATAGAACATCGCATTACCTTCCCTCTATACCAAGGAAGTTGCTTCTCATAACCATGGTGATGCAAGTATGTCACAAAGTCCAACCACATTACAAATATCTGCAAGTAACAATTTGTTTAAAGACTACATGAAAATAAAGGAATATAAATGACTTTCTTTTGAAAGCACTTTCTTTATGAAATGACTTTTAACAAAAACACAAGAAAGAAGACCTAAGTAGGAAAACTTACCCAGTAAGGGACTCCATAGAGCTTAACTATTTGAATTGGGCCAACAACAAAAGATAAGCAGAAAAGAATAGCAACCATTGTAGACCAGCAAAGAGTTGAAGTTATCACATGTTTCCTTTCATTGGGGGAAAACAATTTACTGTAAGGATTGAAGTGGGAACCTTCCTTTCCTGGACTTCTACTCCACTGAAATGAATCTCAGCAGAAAAGGATGAATAAAAAAATATAAGACCCTTTATCAAAATTCATAAAAAAAAATCAAATTTTTGATCAATGGATTTTAAAATTGGTTATAAATAAGCTTAATTTCTCACCAGATAAAAAGGGTAAGCAAACACTGGGAAAGGTATAGTGAATCTGAACATTTTTGTATTCTGGTCCAAACTCTTGTATAACTTCTCACTCAACTAAACAAAGAGACATAGAAAAAGACCAATGAAAATAGTTAACTAATTAGTCTATTAAAAGAATATTATGAAATTAGACGTGCACTTACTGGAACCCATGACTCGTCATTTTCAACATGTCCATGGTTTTGATGGTGTGTTCTGTGGCTAATTCTCCTACAATATTCATTCAAAAGTGGGATTCATTCTGTATCTTTCAAAGCTCAAAGCTAAGTACTTACAAGAAACAGAAGAAAATACAACTCCAAATATGAAACAAAGAAGAAAGCTATTCAGAATTTGAGATCTCACCATCCATTATAAGGCACAAGAATTGAAGAGTGCAAAATATGCCCAACAAAGCTATTCAACAATGGACTGCCTGAAAAGCTTCCATGACCACTGTACAATCAGGAAAAGTATACACATACCCAAGATTAAACCAATGCAAATAAAAAAAATAAAATTAATGAAATGGGCATTCATAAAAATCAGATCTTTAATGATTTTACCAATCATGACCCAGAACAAAGATAGCCCAAAACATTGTTCCTTGAGCAATCCAATAGATGGGCCAAACAACCCAATTGTTGAAATAAGCAGCAAAAGCAACCATTGCAAAAACAACAAACAAATCTCTGAATACATAACTCAGAGACCTCCATGGATTCTTAACCCAACAATGTTCGGGAATTGCAGCTCGGATCTCAGCAATTCTGAATGGTGGAGGAGCACTTGGATCAAAATCATCTTCATTATCTCCAAACCCAAGATTCAAGTCCCCCATATTTTCCCCAAAGGTGATTCCTTTCACTAAGAGGTCTCACCTTGGGATCAGTGTTTGTTGCTCTCCCTGTTATAGCACAAAGCCAACTGATAATAATATAGAAGAATACACCGAAAGGGTTTCAGAGGTCTGGTTCAGGGTTTAACCGAGTAGCTATTATAATAATAACAAAAGGTAGTGAAATGTCGCAAATATCCCTCTCATTAAATCAAAGAAATCATTTAGTTGACTAGAAAAAAATATCACTTAACCTTTTAATTTTATAAAACATATTTTTTATTAGTATTATAAACAAAATAATATTATTTTGTTTATATATTATTTTATTACTAAATAAATAGAGAATAAAAGTTATTTTTTTGTTATATTATTTATAGTAAAAATTATTAAAATATTTAGTAAATAGTAAAAAATTTACCATAAAAACTATTAAAATATTAAATAAATAATAAAATTTATCATTTTTTGATATATTTTACAAAATATAAAAAATTAATTAATATAAATCTTCTAATATAAGGTAAAATATTAAATAAATAATAAATTTATCATACTTTTTACAGAATATTAAAGATTAAATCATATATATTATAATATAAAAAATTAATCAATAAAAATCTTATAATGTATCTGTACGACACCTTACACAAAATTAAAATGCAAAGAGAGCTACACAGAGGCACAAAAATATTGTTTTAGAAATATTTTTTTAATTCGCATGAATTTAATTCACCACTACTTCTGTGATAATAAAGTCACTGTTAATTATGTAACTTGGTCACTGAATCTTTATTTTTTTTTCTAATTATTGGATCGATGATGCCATTGTGTAAGTAAAAGATTAAAAAAATAATAATTTTCAAGAATTTATGGACATGTTGGGTTCTTAAAAAGTGAACAATGAACAAGATATATTTTATAAATGATTGAAACTAACAATTTTATTTAAAATATTTGAAATTTGTTTAAATTTTTCGCATATAATTAATATGTTAAAAACATTTTTTTAAATATATATTTAAACTAAAATATTTTTTTATTTTTCTTAATTGATTTCTCTTCCATAAAGTTATGAATTAAATTAGTGAGGTAGGAAAATTTTGGAATAGCTAGGATGACCTGTTAAGTGAGAAGGTCTTTTATTATACTTATTAAATAAGAAATGATATACTTTAACTTGACGAAATGAATATACATATTATGATCATATATTTGTGAGATCGTAGAAGGTTAATTATGAAACTAGACGTGATTTTGAACAACTTGTCCCTAGTTTTTCACATTACGTGTTTAACATATTATTTGTGTGTTGTTTTTTTTTTTTTTTGGGCCGAAAATATTGAATTTTTGCGTGTTAGAATATTTTAAGCAACAATTAATTTTTGACCTAATTTTTACTTTTTCCCATTATTCGTGTACCTAATAATATTGTGTGTATATATATATATAATTATATTTTACATAATTTTATATATTTATTGAGAGAAATCAAAAGAGTAAGGACAAAAATTAACAAAATAGACATAAAATTAAAAAAATATATGTAAAGAAAAAAAATTAAAAACATATAGTTTTAAAAAAAAAAGAGATAAGAAATTAAAAATAAAATTTAATATACAAATAAGGGTAATATAGTATCCTTAACCAAAATTGTATCCTATAAACCTTGTAACATTCATCTATCACTACCCATCCTATCCATCCATATGTTGAATGATTATTAAAATTAAAAAAAAATCTTTTTAAAAAATATTTATGTATGATATTGCTTTTAAAAAATCTAATGGTTTAATAACATGTATTTTACAAAATTTGATAATATAAAATGAACCTTTCATGTTTCTTAACTATAGCATTTGTTATTGAACATTTTCTTTAGAGTAAGATATCATAAATTTATCATAATATCAACGATAATTTCTTAACTATAACATTTTTTATCTAACATTTTTTTTAGGATAAGATATCATAAATCTATCATAATATCAACAATAATTTCTTAACTATAACATTTTTTTATATGTTAGATTGTATTTCCTAACAAAATGTCATGTTATTTTAAATTTATCTTATTTTTTTTTCATACATAACATCCTCATTTTATGATTATATGTAATGTAAGGTTTGTGTATTAGCAAAGTCTCATAAGTTGTTATATATTTCTAAGCATGTAATAACTAATGCACCATTTTGATTTGCTATGCATAGTCATTCGAGGTCTTACTCCTAAACTTGTTAATGTTGAATGTTATTTTTTATTGATCATAGATGACTGTGAACGTTTCTCTTGGATTTACTTATTAGGCATATATGATCAAGTTATATGTATGGTACTAAGGTTTCAAGTAATGGTAAACTATCAATTTCATAGGAGTAAAAAGTGATGGCATAGGAAAATTTAAATAATTGATTAAATTTGTCACTAATTTGGGTATTGATTATAGATAGACGTGTCCACATTCTTCTACCCAAAATGGTATGGTTAAGTGTTAACATAGAAGTATAGTTAATGCTAGTCTCATTCTATTGTATAAATCTAGAGTTCCTTTAGAGTAGTGGTCATTTGCCTTTCATGATGCTCTTTTTATATTGAATAGAGTACCTAGTAAAATGTTACAATATATGCCTTTTTATGAACTCTTGTTGTATAGTAAGATGCTTGATTATTACTTTCTTTATGTCTATAGGTGTGCTTTTCTTCCTTACGTATGACCCTATATTCATCACAAAATGAAAACTTAATCAACATTGTGTTCTTTTACAGGATATCCTCCTAATCATTTATGTCTTTATATGAATTCCAAGAAGATTATCACATCTAGAAATGTTGTTTTCTATAAAGGTGAATTTCCTTTTCTTACTTTACTTATCAAATGTTCTAGTGGTTCCATTAGTTCCTCTCAATCATTGTCACCTAATATATATGTGTCATAATAGATGTCTTAAGTGCCTCTCCATACAATTCCTCCTAATAGTGTCTATACATCTGATGCATACATCTTGTCAAATACTTCAGTCTCATTTGCTACGATTTTACCACCATCTCCTTTTATCAATAGTTCCTTCTCCTCATGAGTTGTTAATACCAGATACTCCATCTGTTGAATTTCCTTATATTGCTCTAGTTACTAAAGGCATGCATCTTATTCATAAACCTTCAGCTATATTAATGTTCATCCAATGATAACTCGAGCTAAGGTTGGTAGTTTTCAACCCAACGCTTTAGTTTTAATTTCCATGCCTCATTTGGCTGCTTTTGCTACTTATCATAAAGCTAAAGATGTTCCTCAATGGAAACTTGCTATGATAGAGGAATATAATGCTATAATGCATAATAAGATATGATCTTTGGTGAATTTTCTTGTTGATGCTAAAGTTATTGGCAATAGATGGTTATAAAAAAATTAAAAAAAATGATGATGGATATTAGAACAGTATAAGTCTCGGCTTAATGCTCAAGGATTCTTACAAACTATTGATTTTGGATTATGTTGAAACATTCAACCTTATCATTAAAATGACTAAATATACATATTATGCTTACTTTTACTATTTATTTTAATTGGGAAATTAGGCAATTTGATGTTAATAACATATTTTTAAATGGACAATTGGAGGAAGATGTTTACATGTGTTAACTCTTTAAATTTGTTAATCCTTCATATCCTACAAAATAGTGAAAATTACACAAGTCTTTGTATAGTTTAAAATAAGCATTTTAGGCATAGTTTCACAAGTTGTAAAAGTTCTTGTTGGATTGGGGTTTCATCAACATAAGAAATGACACAAGCTTATTTGTTAAAAAGTTAGGAAATGACTTTATGCTAGTCCTAATATATGTTGATGATACTATTTTTATATGTTCTAATGCCACTGCTTTGCAATAGTGTGTTACCTTATTACATCATCAATTTGTACTTAAGGATTTGGGTGTTTTTCATTTATTTTTAGGATTATAGGTTACCAAAAATGGTGAAGACGTGCATCTAAGTCAACCTAAGTATATTTCTAGTTTGCATTCTAGATTTGGTTTGGAGTATTCTAAGGTGATCTCCTCCCTAATGGCATCAATGAGACTATTAAGCAAGGTTGATGGGATTCCATTGGAGGATCCTACCGACTATAGAAATTTGATTGAATTCTTATGATATTGTGTGGTTGCAAGGCCATAAATTGAATTTACCGTTAATAGATTGTCTCAATTTTTGAGTTGTCCCACTAATGTGCACTCAAAGGCTGAAAACATGTGCTTCAATAGCTTAGAGGATCAAAGGAGTTTGGTATGATGCTATATAAATTAAGTCACTTGGATATGTACGGATACACTAATGTTGACTGAGATAGGTACATTAATGATAGAATATTGACTAGTGGTTACTGTATGATGCTTGGTGGGAATCTAGTTTCTTAGAGTTCGTCTAATCAAAAGATGGTGTCGAGACTTCAACTGAAGATGAAATCAAGCCTTAGCATTTAGGGAAACAAAAGATAACTTGTATCATTACCTTACCTAATGAGTCATATCAGGTTAACCTGATTATAAATATATCATGTATGGACTTCAATAACAAATCTAATTAATAACTTCATTGTGTTTGAATTTAATTTTATCTTGTTTGGTTGAATTCAGATCAACACGACAAAACCCAGCCTTGATAGCCCTAATTAGTTTTTTTCAATGAAAAATTTCAATAACATTTAAATTTTTGGTAAGTATACGAGAATATATATATATATTATTCATAAAATATTCTTATAGTAATATATATACTATATCAATTATATACAAATATTTTCTTCAAACGTATAAGTTCTTAGTAAGTTTGGTAATTCTTCAAAAATATATTTTAAGCATCTATTTTTTTAAAGTATGCACGTAAGATATTATCATTAATCAAAAAGTACACTTTAATATTCTATTTTTGAAAGTATATATTTAGATTCATTTAATTTTTTAAAAATTTCAATCAAGTTTAAATAGTATTTTTAAATTTTTTTTCTTTTATGTTTTTCATAATTTTAATTTTTTTTAACTTCAACAATTATAAAAATTATGAATTTTTTATTTTTTGACATTTCAAATCTAAGTTTTCTTTTGTTATTATTTTTTAATTTTTTGTATTTTAAAAAATTTAATTTATTTTTAAAAATATTACTTTTTGTATTTTATTTTCAAAATTTCAAATTTATTCTACAATCTTAGTGTATAAATTAAAAGATAGAAAATTAAAATATACATTTTTATAAATTATAAGAACTTAGGTATATATCTTAAAAAATAGATGATTAAGTTATACATTTTAGAAAATCATAGGATTTATAAAACTTCATCCCTTCTTGATGAACATGGTTATTGCTAAAACAAGGCTTGCTTTTCAAATATGGTCATTGCTAAAACAAGGTTTGGCTTTCAAATAAAATAAAATTGAGTAATAATGATCTCAAACGTATGCATTATATAAAATTAAGTAATGAAATTGTGATTCGACTGGTTTCACCCAATACGATTTAT
The DNA here is from genome assembly GCA_033030585.1 of Hippophae rhamnoides. Lineage (NCBI taxonomy): Eukaryota > Viridiplantae > Streptophyta > Magnoliopsida > Rosales > Elaeagnaceae > Hippophae > Hippophae rhamnoides. The sequence continues at coordinate 4,987,775 of CM065431.1, forward strand.
CCTTCCATAATTTTTCAACTAAATATGTTTGTTAATTATTTTTTATTTTAATTTTTTCTTTTTTAAGGAATAACTACCGTAATAATCTATAAATTTTTAAAAATTAATTTTTTTAATTTTTAGTTTTTTATATTATTATTTTTAAATTTCTTTTAAAAATTATTAAATAAAAATATTAATGATTATTTTTATAAAATAAATTATAAATTTAAATCGTTATTAAGTTTAAATAAGGGATGGATTGATACTTGATCGCCTTTTAAAACTTTTGTAATATATGTCAAGCACAACGCAATCAAGCTTATTAGTCCGATGATGTTGTCAAAAACTCCGACCTAAACTCTTTTGATACATTGATTATTAGGACAATTAACCTATAATTAAGGGAATGTTTATTACCCGAGCAAAAAGTTAGATGGGGAAGTCAGCCTTTACCACCAAATTATCCAATTTACTGTATAATTAAATTATCATAATTTTTTATTGTTATTATTAATAATAATGGACAAACAAACAGAAAATAATACTATTTTTTTTATTGTAGGAAATAATAGTAGAATTAGTAATCAAATTTATATATATATAAAATACTCTTTCAGTAAAGATTTGGTTTTGTCCCGTGAAATAATTTTATATTTGTAATATTTGTATAGTACTTTTAAAAAAATTGTTATCATTTTTTGAAATCACTTTTTTTATATTATCCAAATATTTTTATACTACAGCTTTTACACGAAATATATAGATTATCAAAATTTTAAATTAAGATACTTTAATTACATAACTTTATAAACATTTAAAATGTTATTTTTTCACAACGAAGAAGAAACACTCTATTGATATAACTATAAAAAATATACAATTAAGTCACATAAATTTATAGTTACGTAACTAAAATGTTTAAATTTAAAAAAATTTCTTATCTATATATTTCATGTAAAAATTACATGATTAAAATATTCAAATAGCATATTTTTAGTTTTTTCTTTAAAATTTTTGACCAAACCAAATATTTCTTAGCAATAATTATTTTCCTTAAAAAATTGAAAGAAAATATTATGTGAAATAAATGAATACATTAAGGTGGTGTTTGGTTCGTGGAATGAAATCGGAATCGGAATGGGAATGGAAATGAAATAATGTTGTTTGGTTTGACCACTGAAATCAAGCTCGGAATCATAATTACAATATTTGGTTTGCCACTGGAATGGAATGAAAAAAGTTGTAAATTACCTTAATACTTCTACATTTAGTAAAGTTCAAATAATGTCATTTAATTAGGGTTTTTTAGAATTTTAGATTTTGGATTTAAGGTTTAGGGTTTTAGGATTTGAAATTTAGGGTTTAGGGTTTAAGGTTTAGGATTTAAGGATTTTGGGTTTAGAGTTTTGGGTTTTGGGTTTTAGGTTAGGGTTTTGGGTTTTGGGTTTTAGGATTTAAGTTTTAGGATTTAGGGTTTAGGGTTTAGGGGTTTAAGATTTAGGGATTTGAGATTTGGAATTTAGGGATTTGAGGTTTAGGGTCTAGGGATTTGGGGTGGTTTAGGGTTTAAGGATTTGGGGTGGTTTAGGGTTTAGGGATTTGGGATTTAAGGTTTTGGGTTTAGGGTTTTAGGATTTGGATTTAGGGTTTTGGGTTTTGGGGATTTGGGATTTGAGTTTAGAGTTATATTTTGAATGAGGATAAAATTGGAAAAAAAAGTTTAGATGAAAATAGAATCTTGATTACTAAAGGGGAGAAGGAATTGTGATTCTTCTCCTTTAATAATCGATTTCATTCCGTCCCCTCATTCTGCCCAACCAAACATACAAAATGGAAGGAATCAATTCTGATTCTATTCAATTCAACTAAACATAGAGTAACAAGAAAATAAAAGCTGAGTTTAGAAAAATAACTAGGTCCTGTACCACATTATTTATTTAATATACATATATTAATGATAAATAATTTGAATGAATAATATTGTTAAATCATATTAATCTTAAATATTAATAAATATAAAAACTTAAACTTAAACTTCAATGATTATATATATTTGTTAATGAGATCTCAACTATTTGTTTACAACAGAGATGCATTAGTCAAATTCAACGATACTGAGCTCTACTACACGAGAAGCTAAATATGAAAATAGTAATTCTTTTTAATGCTTAATAATAATTAATATAACATAGTAAATTTAATTTAATTTAATTTTGTTTAACTAATTATTACATATTATATTAATTGTTACTAAATAACTTAATATAAATAGATTTTTTGATACTAAAAACAGTGGTTAATAACTACAAGACTAAGAGTGATGGTATGAAACATAAAATAAGACAAATCAAAGATCCTAATAAAATAGTTACAAGAAATACTCAATTACGCTATTATTATGTAGCTTTTTCTTAATTATGAAAAAACTTATCAGTTACTATTATTTCGTTATTTTATCCCTTAAATCGATCAACATGAATTGAATTTAATGGATGGATTAATTTTTCCTTGAAATGACGTAATTAAAGAGTGGTGAACATGATACGAATAAATGGATGAATAGAAACACAAATTTTATATACTTGTTAAGTAGATCCACATCGCTTGCACGAATTGACAACAATGGAAGAGTCTAATTCTTTCTTTATATTATTATGTTTATATTATTAATATGTAATAAATGTGATTGAAAATATGAAATTTAAATATTTTATCAACACATTTATCAATCATTGATAACACATAAAATAATGTATTAAAATTTGAATTTATTCTTAATAAAATTACCTTATACTCAAAGATTATCTATTTAAAAGCGACTAATACATTTTAATTTTAAATAAATAAATTTTTATATATAATATTTATAAAATTATATATAAACCATATTTGTTAATAAATACAAGTTAATTTCATCTTTGAAAACGTACTTCCAAGATGAGGTTGAATAAAAATCATAAAGTTTATTCATTATGGGACATAAGAAACATTAATAATATTCGTACAATAAAATTATATTTTATTTAAATTTTGAATTTTAATTTTTTAATGTTTAATATTTAAAAAAAATTATTAATTTAAATATTTTTTTTATTAAAATGTAATATTTTTTCAATTAAAAATCACTAATACTATTTTTTAACTTTTTTATATAATGTTTTTTTATAGATATAAATTCTAAATACATGGTTACCTATATTTAAGTTTTCAACCCATTTCTAGATACAAATGTGAGACAAAGTTAAACACAAGAGTTAATAACAATTAAATTTATATATATTTTTATACATGTATTATTATATTATATTATTTACAAATTTATTTTAAAAAGTAAAAAATAAAATAATATTTTTTAAATAATATTTATTTAATTTACGTATATTTAATATTATTTTATGGTTTCAATGATCTCAACCACATTTTACAGCCTGGATCCACAGTCCTAGCTTTATGGAGACAGATAGACATCTAACTTAATGTTAGGTAAAAAGCATTGTCATTTAATCTCTAAAATGTCGGCTTTTTTATTTACATGGACTCCTTTTAACCTTAATTTAGAGGAAAATATTGGGTGATTGTTCTTGGTTGACAGTAGTAGACACTTATGGAAAATTACAATCCACCATCTAATTATTTTTTAAAATTATATAAAATAACAGTACTCTTAAATGTAAATGACATATAATAATATTCAATTAATTTGAATTTAATATTAAATTAGTTTAATTAATCAAATTTTAAATCTAATGATTTTCTTAGATACTTTTTTAAAGCTTCTAGAAAAAGGAAAAGTAAAAAAAAAATCCTATCATATGCGCTAGCTTCTTTATAAAATCGTTTTCTTCTTAAACTTCTTCAGCCTAAAATCGCTTTCTTCTAAAAACTTTTTTTTCTTTTTCTTTTTCTTTTGTCTAAAATAGCTTTTAGCATAAAAACAAACAAATAAGAATGCAAGTTACCTAAGTGTATGATATTAATGAGAAAACAAGGTGAGAGAAAATAAGAGATTTCAACATAAAGCATATTTATTGATTTTAAAAAACTGATGAACAAATATTAATTCTTTAACTTAATTTAATTAATTCTTTAACTTCGGTAGGCAATTGCCAGAAGGCATGCAAGGTTTGTAGTCCCAATTGTCACCGTCTTAATTTTTAAGTAGCGATATTGCGGTACGTAGCACCGTCTGTTGCACTAAGTTTTTATTTAAATCCGAATGAAACTACAAAGAGACTAGAAATAAAGTTTGTAAAAAATGATTTGTATTGTTCTAGAGAAAATTTATGTTACAATATGCTAAGAATTACCAAAATGATTACAAATAAATACCAATAGGTCTATTTATAGTGTGGCTCTAAGCTTAAGGCTATGCCACCACTTTTTAGATTCTTCTAGATCTAGAATATACAAGAGAGTTCTTGTTTTATCTACAATATGCCACAAGGTTCTAGAACCTTTTAGCCAACTCTAGAGTTTTCTAGGTTTGTCTAGTTCCTTCATGCAGGTTCTGGGATATTTCGTAAGCTTCCAGCGGCTTCTACATCCTTCAAGAACCATCCGGCACGTTCTAGAATATTCTTGCCCGTTCTAGCACCCTCCAGCGTGTTTTAGAATATTCTTGGGTCTTCAAAGCTTGAGTTGAGTCCGTCCAACTCTAGCTATTTTTTAGATATCTCTAGGCTACTCTAGAACTTTACTAGGTAGAAAAGTCTAGATCCTTTAGGCAAACACTATTTGTTTGGATTTTGCGCGACAATTTGAGCGGGACATGACACAATGCTGTCCTGTGGTGTAGGATCTTAATTGGGTACGTTGTTGTTTTATTTTCTTTTCCCCAAAATAAATTAAGAAAACAACAAAAATAATATTATTAAAATTTTTAACAATAAAAATAATACATTAATAATATTAAATGGGATTGATCGAACGACATTTATTATTGAACGGATCAAAATTATTATAATTTAATTTAAACAGTATCTAATTAGATAACGTTTAAAATTAAATGATATACTATACTATTTTTTAATAAAAAATATATAAAGTAAAAACAAGATATATTATTTTTTATTATAAATTTTAATAATATTATTTTTATTTATTTTTAATAAATTATCTTTTATTACGAATTTAAGAGGTGACAGAAAATAGAAAGACCAAACTGTATGGCTAAATTCAATGCAGGAGATAGGGAAGAAAGTAATTACATAAAATATTCATATAATATATACTTTATGTAAACAATATTTTACAGTTTTTAATTAATCTAACAAATAAAAATAAGGACGATCAAAATATCCATGACATGCTTAACTCTATGGATGTGCAATGGATTGGACCTTTTGGAAGAGAGCAAACTAAAATTCTCCGATTCCAAGTATTGATTTATCTAAAAAAAAATCTTTACTTGTATTTTTTTTAATTGTGTCAGTATTTACTCTCTTTTTTAAGATAGTTAACAGGTAATTTTGGTTTTCTTTATATTGTAATTTATGAAAGAGTTAAAATGCTTAATCAATGATTACTGGGAGCTAGCTTTAGGGTCACAATTTTTTTTTCACGAGGAAGAGACTTCTAAAGTTACCACTACTGATAGTACAAATTACAAATATTGTCTCATGAAACTAAATGTCAGGGGACAACATCTTTATTGTCGTATACTTTAAAGTCAAAAATTATTTTTCTGTATTAAACGTTATAATCATAAATTCTCATTCTCGATATATTTTAAAATATTAAAGAATAAAAAAACACAATATAAGAATTATAACGGAGACTTCAAACTAAAAAAGAAAAAACTATTTTCGTTGTTAAAAGATAACCAAAAAAAAATTTTACTATGTAGAAAATTGTTACAACTACACTCTCAGTAGTCGTAACTACACTCTCAGTAGTCGTAACTACACTCTTAGTAATTTTCTCAGTAATATAATGGAGTTATAATAGAGTTAAAATTGTTATAACTACATTCTCAATAATTTTATCACAAACACAAAAGACAAAAAATTATAAACCCAAGAGAATTTTTCCACTCAAAATCTTCTTATATAAGTTTTTATTTTTATTTTTAGAAAGATTAACGATGAATATTATAAGTCATATTTATATCATTCAAGTTCATATTTTATATGTTAAACATTTATCAATTCATAAAAATCATGTTATTTACTTTTTTCATTCTTCATTAAAAAAAATTAGATATATCCATCTTTGATAATATGAGAAATAACTTTCTATAAATTTTTTTCTAAATTAAACACCTTCTATTGTGATTAACAAATTCAATATTATTTTTAATTAATCACAACAATTATTATTCTAATTTTAATAGCAGAGTAAATTTGACCTATAACTATTAGTTTGATTATTTCATTACATAAAAACTTCATATTTCAATTTCAACATCAATAGGTAAATGGCTACGTAGATGAGCTGTTGGTGCCGGGTATTTTTCACTAACTAAAAATATACGTTTAATAATATATATTATTTTTAATTTAATAAAATTTATTCAAAAAATAAAAATATTTATAATTATGTTTACTAAATATTAAATTTAGTTAAAAAATTATAAATATAATTAAATTATTTGTTTTTATAGTTACTAAACAATCTAATTATATGGATTAAGTTAATGAGTAAATATATTAAATATTGAGTTTTGAAATTTAACAGGACAGAATAAATGCATTTTCTTCATCGATTTCTCCATAAGGGAAAATTACAATTTTTCTTCCTCACCCGGTGGCAACACTACTATCAATATCTCACCCAAAGAAAATAATGATTTCAGCCTCTTGCATGATGACCTCGTCACTTGATCAAGAGGATTTTCCTCTCTTTAAAATCTTCTATTCCCTTCTTTCTGCTTATTTTTATTTTCTCAATCTCCACTTATCTTAAAACCTCTATTTTCTATCTTGGAAAGACCTAACTTGTCGAACATTAACCCAATTCACATAATTGTCAACCATCAATTTAAGTTTTCTAATAAAAAACATTAACCGAATCACACAAGATTTTTGTGTGTTTTATGATGCTCAAATGAAAAATTCTGAGGAACGAGATGAAGATAATGATGACATTGGCAAAAGAAATGGAATCACGACAATGCTAATGATGCAGAATCTGATGCGATTGACGGTGTTGATTCCATCAGAGCCATGAATTCTACAAGTGAAGGAGGTGAAGGCTAATTTCAAAGGCCAAAGCCAAGAAAGTTCTAATATTTGTTCCTATAAATTAAAAAAAGAAAAGAAAAAAGGAACCAGAGTGGCTTGCATATGGCAGCAGTCAGAACAAATCACAGAAGTGAATCTAAATGTTAACAAACAAAGCTAATTCTCTCATAAATTACCTGGTAGTCCCTGTATCAGAGATTAAAACAGATCTATATCACAAAGAAACTGAATAAAATGGATATTACTACAAATCCACATTGTAGACAAATTTCAAACTCAGTTCAGTTTCATGCAATGCAAACTATCCTGCATTTATTCTCTCTTACATGCTATGTAACACTACCAGGCAAACAAACAGAAAGATGTTCTCAATAGAGCTAACAGGTGTATTCAAAGTTTCTCGTACATATTTAAAAAATGGAGATGGTCATAAAATAATGGAAAGCCTCTACCTCTGCGACCCTCAATCAGACATACCTACGCTGTGTTAAGTTTAAAACTCTCTATGTAATTGTCTAAGGCTGGCATATTATATCTCACTGCATCAATGAAGTCTAGCCAATAAAAAAAGAAATAGATAGGTATCATAAATTTACTTTTATTCCAGAACAACTTTTGCTCCAAGAGCTTTCAGTTTTTCAGCAAGTTGCTCGCCTTCCTCCTTTGACAGTCCTTTCTTCAAAATTGATGGTGTCTTCTCCACTAAGTCCTTTGCTTCCTTAAGGCCTAAATCAGTGAAGCTTCTGACCTCCTTGATCAGTTTGATTTTTGACGCTGCTTCATATGATTCCAATTTAATTTCAAATACTGTTTTTTCCATTTTCTTCTCCTCCTTTGCTGCTGCTGGCGCTTTCATAGCCATTCCAGCTAATCCAGCAGCTCCAGGTTTTGCAACTCCCACAGTTGGTGGTTCTTTCATTCCCTTTTTCTTCATGATAATGGAGCCCAATTCAGCAACTTCGGACAGAGTTAGTCCTGCTATTTCATCAACAAGTCTAAATACGCGCTCAGTAGGGGGGCTGCGATGCTCTGTGGGATCAAATGTCGCTGGATCATAATCAGCAGGGAGCCTCCTTTGGTCAATCTCCACTTCTTCCTCTTCTTCCGCTTCTTTTCTTGCAGGTTGACTAAAGTTTCTGAACACACTGCTTAAATTATTAGCATTGACTGCCATCAAAGTGGGAACAATGGGTTTCCTAAAAGATCCATTAGTCAAATGGTGCCCCAATCTTAACATGAAGCTCATCTTCAGGTTTGTAAAACAGCAAAAGAGTATTATCTGAAACCAAACTACAAGAAACTCATTCTTTCACTTCCTGACTCAACATCAGCAAAAGACCTTGAATTCAAATAAGAAAAAGAGAATAATAAGCAAATTTCTCATCAAAATTGTCTGCTGAGAACTAAAGTTAGCAAAAAAGAAAGCTAACAGTCTAGAAAGTAGAAGACTAGGAAAAGTATTTAAAAAGAACATTTTGAATGTGAAAGCACAAGTCTGTCTGATTTCATACTTCCAATTAAAAAAAAAACAAAGATTTAAACATGAGCTAAGGGATAGATGTATAGAAACAATGTTGTCCCTTACTCCTAAGAGTGTAAGTTTCGGGAAAATTGGTTTTTCAATAACTTTTAACATGATATTAGAACTGGAATTCTTGTGTTTTTTAGCCCAATAATCTCAATTGTTATATTGCAAGTATTTGGTATGCATGATACATAGAACCAACACTTGTGAATGAATGATAGAATGTATAAAAACAATATTTGTCCTTCTCCTGGTAACATAAGCTTTAGGAGAGTTGGTTTCTCAACAATTTCTAACACTAAGCATGAAGAGTGAGCTCGAAACCTCTGATTTTGATATAATCGTTAGCAGAATGTTTATATTCAATCAAGATATTGATCTGTGAACTAATAATAAAAACCAACAACTGATTCTGGGAAAAATTCCCATCTTTCATTTTTCTACTCTTCTTTGATGCGTTTTAACAAACAGATTGCGTGCTTTACTAAAACATGCACATCGACAAAGATACATAAAGAAAAAAAATAGCTGAGATGTGAACTCTTCTAATCAATACTTACATTCAAGAAGCAAAGTTAATATTATAACCATGGTAAAAAGGAGAAGTGGTGTAGATAAAAATATCAACACAAAGAAATGAAAGAGAGAGTAATTTACGTTACTTGAAATTGGCCGGAACGGCGAGAAGAAAAGAACCAGCGGTAGATGGGATTAGGGACTGCTAGGGTGAAGAGGGGTTATAGTAGTAGTATGGGGGTGAAGGTGGATCAGATGGCAACTCACAGATGAGCGATCCCGGACGACAAAGAAGCGCACTTGTGTGCGAGAGACGAGTATTAAAATCCCTCAAATTTTCGATTTTTTATAAATATATTTTACTTACTACTTAACTTTTAAAAAATGTAATTTATATATATGAACGTGCATAGATCATATTTTTTATATTATAAAAAATAATATTTACATAATACGAAGAAAATAAAAATAAATCTTTACCAACAAATAAATAGAGTTTATAGATGGATATTTTCAAAGCGTATAATTGAAATTATCATTATCATTAAATATCATATAATTTTTCTTCAAAAATAATAATAATTGATAAAACATAAGACGAGAATATTTATTGTAATAATGAAACTGTATTTAAAAAAAATTAAATATATACTAATATTATTTTATATATATATATAATTACATAAAAAATACACTTTAAATAATAAAATATACAATATTTGAAATAATTAAATTGAATTTTATTTATTTTTATTTTTATATTTTTTATTTTATTTTAAAAACATGTGATAAATAGTTAAAATATAAAAATTAATGTCAATATTTTAAATAATGTACTAATGTAAGAATTATGTTACTTTAATTTTTTAAAACTAAATATATTTTTAATAAACATTAAAAAAATAAAAAATAAAAATATGATTAAACAGTAAAAAATCTACTATCACTTATAATTGAGGAATATTACTATAATGTACCTGAATCTGATGCATTAATATCTATGAATATTAGTATAACCGTATACATCCATTCCATATCTGTTTTTAATAGAATTATACTATGTAATTAAATCTATTAAGAATGATTTAAAATCATCCATTCCATATCTGTTTAGGATTTATTTAGAAAATTGTTTTTAAATGCATTTATTTATAAAAAATATAAAATTAATATTTATTTAAAATTTTTATTAAATATAATAAAATAATATATGTCATACATAGATACTATACATACATATTTGTATTTTTAATAATCATATATTAAATAAAATAATTTTTAATTTTAAAAAAATTACACCAAATTATTAACAATTTTTTATTGAATTTAAACAAAATTTTCATTTTCAAATATTATCCTTTATAATCTTACTGGTCACAATCGAACATGTTTGCCATCTCTTCTGCCCAAAACATACTATAAAACTAGGTGACAAAGAGCATACATCCAAGTGCCAAACCTCTTTTTGTAAAGAATTAAAGTATTTTACTTGTCATTAGTTAAATTTTTTCAACTATAACTTACAAAACAAATCTCTTTATAGTAAAGTGGTTAGTTATTCTTCACCTTCACCTTAATTAATTGTTATATTTGACCAAAAAATTGTCTTGATTGAAGTGGATAGCGTGAAAATGCCAGACAGAGAGTAGTCGTATAATCATTTTCATCTGATGAAAACAGTAATACTATGAATAAAATAAGACGTGGTTAAGAAATAATTAAAAATGTTCAACGTGAGAGGAGAAAACAATGTGTGAAAATATTAAAACACAACTTGAAGAGAATGAGGATGTTCTCAACTTCGTATATTTCTTTCCTTTGATTCAAGACAGTGGAAGTGGTTCCACATACAACAGAGTTGAATATGCAGATCAAGCAGACCCCCAATGGTCCGATACCTGCAACAAACTTGAATTTTAATGGGAATTTGATCCAAAAACATGAAAATAGACGCCTTTCTCATCACTTGAAATCTATATTCTGTTTGTATCACGTCCAAACACAAAAGTTGTAGCCCAGTTGATGGCTACGTAGAATCGATTCCTCCAGCTGATCAAGCGTGTTAGATATGCCGAACGCCATATAAACCAACTGGTAAATCCAGCAAGGGCTAAACCTTTGGCCTCCTGCAGATAACACCTTCATGAATCAATTACTCAATTTGACTTTCTAGTTATAGAGAAAAGTCCTGGAAGTAATTCAAAATTTTACCTTGCTTTCTCTGAGATCCACAAGAGCCTTATATCTACCAATAGTGGCCATGCTTCCTAAATGCTTGTAAACAAATGGTTCTGCTTGCTCAACATCTTTCGCACTGTTTGCACGCCCTCCATTGGCTTCTCCAATTTTGTTAAATAAATTTGCCAGATATTTGCCTTGTCGCTCTGCAACCTTCGATAGTTCAAATAGGGTTAGTCTAACTCTAGTGTGAGAGTTGCTATGACAAGCAAAAGAACGAAAACTTGAGTAGCAGAAATCATATGCTATTTAAATTTAGTAGTCTACACATCAAGAGGACAGACCGACATAGCATTCAATCGAAACATTTCTTTACCTAATAAATTTGGGGTGGGGGAGTCGAACCAATAGTTTCTTGAAGAAATGTCAAGCCTTTATTGACATAAGAGAGCAGTTGGCATTCAATAGGAAGATTACTTGCAGCAACTAGGTTGACAAATTGACCATCTAGTTTATGAGAAAAACGTATTATTGACATTCAACATGCACCTAATAATGGGAAAAAGAAAATACATTGTAGAAGCTCTATGGGAATACTATACCATGTATGATAAAAGAGTTGTCTTTATGCATGAAAACTAAGAATTGCAGCCCTTGCCTTGAGAGTTCAGAGTGCAGACTAATTAGACGATAGGTTATAGTTGAAATGAGCCTAAGACACTAACAGAGTCAACCTTACCTGCGCCAAAGCTGGAAGCACATGTTTTCCGGTGATCTCAAGATAGCCGCTACAATCACCAATCGAATATATATCCTGAACAGAAGGGACACGTAGCCATTCGTCCACACCAACCCTGTAAATATGAAAGTTGTGTGTCAAAGACTACCGGAAAATTCTCCTTAATCTGGCTAATGCATTGAGAACATGAAAAGTACAACAAGGAGCAATGATGAGAGCATATTGGATTCATGATCCGAACAATTCCCATTCTTCCACTATTTTGGTGTTTCCCAACAAATTATACTACATAAGTTTAGAAACATTTTGAGGCTAAAAAGAGATAAATGTACATTTTGAACCCTAAAAAAAGAATGAGCAGCTCACCTTCCACCGGGAGCTTTAGGAAATTTGAGAGAGTTGACAAAAGGTGAAGGACCAACTCCTGTAGACCATACTAAAAGACCATAAGGAACCTCTGTGCCATCACTAAGAATTATCTTGTTAGCCTGGACGTCTTTCACAACCCCACGCACAAGACGAACTCCTGACTGAGGACAAATACTCAATATAAATACAAACATTTAGAGATTTAATGGTAATTTTAAAATCATTTTCCCTCCTCTGTTCGAAGTTAGGGTGAATATCATCATCTATCATACAAAGATCTTAAGCGTCTTTTATGGAAATCAGAAAAACCTTCTTAATATTGTAGTTTTTTCTGATTCAAATAAAAGTGCCAAATGTTGATCCTAACAAATGCTAAAAACAGAAATAAGAAATTTAGTAAGATAAAAATGGATAACCAATGGCAAGAACACGTCCAAGGTTAGAGCAGATATCTTTGTATGAATCCTATATCTCTTACCTTTGTTAACTGTTTAGTGGCATATTGCCGGAGACGATCATCAAATGAAGAGAGTATTTCATTTGCCTGCACATATTTGAACTTTTTCTCTAAAGATATGCAAATAAAAAATTGTTACCAAATAATTTTAACTATAATCAACAAAATGAGAAATGTTTAGCACATTGCAACTGACTTAAGCAAATCCGAAATAGATAAATAAAATAAGAAATGTTTCAGCCATAGCACATTGCAACTGATTTAAGCAAAACCAAAATAGATAAATAAAATAAGCAAAAAAGTCTATGTTGTTAGTGAACGAACCTCAATCAAGGTAACATGGATATAATTTTTGACATGAGCATATCTTTGTTTAACATCTCTCATGATAAAATCACTGAGTTCACCACTGAACTCAACGCCAGTAGGACCACCTCCTACAACAACACAGTGCAGGAGTCTAGACTTCTCAGCTTCAGAGAGTCCTGCTTCCACAACAGTCACAAAGTGAAATACAATTCACAACATATTACTCTTCTTTCAAGCAATTAAAATGAGCATACCGGGAACATCTGAAAGCATTAAGTTAAGCAACAATTTCCGACGAATTTCTTGTGCGTGATGGACTTCTCGGAGAAAAGTTGCATGTTCTTTTACACCATGAATTCCAAAAGTGGAGGCTTGCGCTCCTAATGCAATCACCAATTTATCATATGCTAACTCAAATTTCCATGGTTTCAAGCCGTCTGATCCATCTGTCACAGTCTCACATTGCACCTTCCATATCCAAAAGCAAATTTCTTAACCATCAAGAAAAAACTTCATTTGATGCATTAAATACATCATGTCCAACAATAAAATTTTTGTGTTTAATTACAGAGTATCTTCAAATCATAACTGTTATATCATGAAATTACCTGCAGCAACAAAGGCATTGCTTTTCAACTTTTCAAATTCATAAACAACTACTAAAAAAAGGAACATCCTCAGTATCCATCTCATCATTGAAATTTGTTTAGGTAGAAATGGTAAATTATTCATGACATTTAAAATATCTGATTACGTGTTATTCTAAACCGATAAAATTCAAGATTAATGTAACTTTTTTTTTTTAAAACAAACAAACATTTAATCGGAGGTGTAAGATAAAACAATCTAATTAAGGAGGAGTATAGTAAAGAGGTAATGGCCTCTAACTGAACACTAAAAAGGCTGTACTCGTCGTGAAAGACACTAACCGAGGTAAGCTTTCTTTTTAAGCCCAAAAAGCACTAATAACAGATTTTTTTTTTTTAAATAAAATTATTTGGACACTTTTTAACAGTCGAAAGCGCTTTTAAAGGATCCAAAAGCATAAGCAAAGAACCCTCAAACATTCATGACATCCATGGACTACTCGATTCCACCCGATTTCTTTCCTATCCGGATTTGGCTTTGCGTCTGTCTAAGGGAGTGCGTACTGAGAGAACCATAAACATTCTCTCATGATTCATTTTTTAATCAATTCCGGTTGATATTAATCACATGGTAGAAAAAATGGATGTGCAACTAAACTTTTAACTTACAATTTCAAACTCACTCTTCATAAAAGCAATTCAGTTATAACCTTTATCCCCAAAAAACAACCCAAAGCTAACTCCTTTAAACATTCTCAAGAATTACAACAAAACCCAAAATCCCAAATAAGCATAAGTGTACCTTATGTTCATCGGCATTGATGTCAGTGCAGTTAGCAAGAAAGAAATAAGAACCGGGTTCTCGAGAAATAGCAGGTTGAATCCTCCCAATGGGTTCAGAGACCGACCTGAATTCGAGTGTTCCAACACAAGTAGATGCCAACAAAGGCGTGAAGACCATGTGATTGCGAGGAGACACACATATGACGTCGTAGATATTGGTATCCAATCCCTTCATTAAACGACAACCTGCCCACCCAGATCCCAAAACCACCACTCTCGGCTTCTCACCTGGCTTTGTAGGCTTCAAAATAGAGTGCCGATTACCCGATTGAGCTTCATGGGTATTGGGGTCGGAGCTGAAGGAAGCAACCAAAGATAGCTGTGTGAATTGAAATGGATTTATGTTTCTGCTTTTGATGGGTGATTTGGTTGAGATATGTATGAGGTTTCTGAACCAACTCATGGCGGATAAGTGTTTTTTCTCTCAAGAATCCAGTCTCTCTCGCTTGACGTTAAAATTGAAGCAGAGTTGAGGAATGAGGAGAGACTAACGTACACTAAACTTTTTTGAAATAAATTTTTAATTATAATATTTGTAAAATTATAAATAAATTGTATATATATAATTTTATTTTATTTAAATATTAAATATTAAATTTTTAACATTAAAAAACACTTAATATCTCAAAAAAAAAATCAATAATTACATTTTTATATACATCATTTTTTAATTAAAAATAATAAATAAGTATTATTTTTTAAAATATATATGCTCCTATTGGTCATATAAATCCTAAATCCATGCAGACAAAGAACAAGGAGGAGAAAGCTCCTAAATTATAGGATTGGGGAGAGGATATGATTCATTGAGTTTCCTTGGCGCTAAATTATTGGAAGTAGATTTTTTGACTCGGTTTAGGAATCGGAGTCATTGACTCAGCAACCAAGTTGCATTATTGGTAACGTACTTACGTGCTAGCTGTCTAAGCTTGACTCTTGTTTTTCAGTAAGAAATTTATCTATTTAAATATAATATCATAAAAATATTTTATTAAAAAATAATATTATTAAAATCTTTTAACATTATAAATAAAATAATTTTTTTTATAAAATTATACCGTGATAATGACAAAAATTGTTATATCAATATCATTATTCTTTTGAAAACAATAACTAATGAAACTAGTAAAGAAAAAATAATAATATGATGGTAATAATTTTTATTTTTATCACAGTAAAAATATATTAAATATTTATTATATTTTAATATTAATTATAAAATAATACTATTATATTTAACTAAAAATATTATTAATAAAATATTTTATTTTATTAACAAAATTACATAGTTTCAATTTAGTTCTCTCTTTAAAAATAAAATAGGCTAATGTGTTTTCAAGAAACTTAGAATAATAATATTAATATAATAAATTTATTATTACTATAATTAAAATATAAGAATTATTTATTATATTTATACCGTTGATTATATTTCATATTTATTATTATACAAATTTTATGAATATACTAATCAATGTATAAATACCATTACCTTCAAATTATTGTATATATCTTTTAACTTTCATAGAACACTTATCATAAATAAATTTTATTTTGATTAGTAGAATAAAAAATAATAAAAATAAAAATTGAATTAATAAAATAATAATATTATTATTATATTTGTTAATAATATGATAATAATAATAAATATTAAAATAAAATTATAAGTAAATTAATATTTTCTAAATGAAATAAAATAATATTTTTTAAATGAAATAAAATAATAATAAATAATAAATAATTATATAAATATGAATTGAATTTTGATTTTCATTATTGTTAAAATATTTTATTTTTAATTTTATATTAATAATTAAATTAAATATAAAAATATTTTAATTTAGTTTCGTTATTATTCTTATTTTTGTTAGGGCACTATATCCTGATGATCCATAACCCATAGAATAATTTATCTTTTTGTGACGCTATAATGCTATATAGTGACTGCGGTTTTGTCGTTTATGATTCTGGACAACTCGAGGAAGATCTAATATGTGAGTATGTGAGCAATATATATATATAGATAGATACATAATTTTTATAATTTATTATATATTTTAAAATTTTAAAAAATAATTAATTTTTTAAACGATATTAACACGTAATAAAATTAAGTAATATGAATGAAAAAATAAATATAAATTTATATATTTATATTTATATTTATATTTTTTATAACATAAATATGTAATATATATTTAAAATTATAATACTTATAAATTTTTTCTTTTAATGTAAAAATTTATATTTTTAAATTTAATAATATAATATAATTTTTTATAAATAAAATAATATTTTAAATTTTCTGTTTTACACGTAGAAGTATTTTTTTCTTATAATATTAAAAAATTAATTTAATAATTAAACTATATCAAACTAAAAATAAAATAAATAAACTAATTCTCACCAAAAGTATCTAACCTGAAACAATGTCTTAAATTCCCTTTAAGTTTGACATATCTTTAATTATGCCCATAAAATTTATAAAATATCAAAAATATTATTATATCTTAATTGTGTTAATTTTTCATCTATTATTATTCCTAGGCTCTAATACTAATTTTTCCGAATCGATTCAATTTTTAATCGAGGCTTAATATTGACCTAATTGATGGTCCTTTTCTATTTATTTAAGATAACAATTTGTCTAAAAAATTTATTATTTTGCTATATAAGTCTAATTTTCTTCTATATTCATTACAATTACATAGTATATTATGTTCTTTATTATGTTCGTTGTTTAATTATAATCTTAAATCTATTAATTGTCTTTTATAATTAAAAATTATTTTTTCATTTGTTAAATATAATAATTATAATTTATGTACTAATGATTTGATGTTCATAGAATATTATCTTGATAAATCATATGTGTTGAATGTATATTATTTTGTCTTATTCGTAGTATACAATCAGGTTTTTCTTATATACATACAATGTATTTATAATCTTCCAAGAAGTAATATCCAAACATTAAATTGTTAAATTCTTCTTCCCTTATTCTCACATATTTTTGACTAAAATAGTATTTTAATGTCCTTAAAACAAGATGGTCTATGATACTTGTAATAGCTTTAATATAATCTGTATAGATATCTAATAAAGTGTTAAATCTTTTAAAATTAAGACAAGTTTCATAGTCTTCATTTTTAAAATATTCATTTAAATGATAGAGATAACTTTTATCAAATGTTTCTAATATAATTAGATTTTTCTCTTTGATTTTCATTGGAATTATTAGTTGTTTATTTCTAAAAATAAATTCCATTTTTTTTTGTTTTAACAATATTATGTCTTGTTGTAACCAAATATTTAAACATTTAAGATTCTTAACTCGTTTAAATTTATAATTATCATACCTGAATGTGATAGGTCCACCACAGTCTTCCCTTTTGTTCGTCTTCTTTTGTTACACCTATTATGCCTCAACTTTGCTCAAACTTCAACGCCCTCCTAGCAATGGTGAGCTTTCTACATATATACATAAATGGTGTCCAATAGTTGACTTACTAAAGAAGAGTAACTAAACTCCATTTTATTCATAATATAATAATTATTACAACTTAAGGCCAACTAAGAACCTTGAAAGGGGTGTTTAACCGCTCATAGTTACTCGGTATATCATTATTGTTTTGAGATTTCTAGATGAAGAAGTTTTCTATGCTAGAGTTTTTCAGAATAGAAAGCTCTGGATTTCTGTGTATTCGTGTGTGTCTTCTGAAATGATAATAAGGGTTCCTTTTATAGAACAAGGAATCCATGTTTACAAGACTAAAATTATTATTTTACCCTTGCTATAATAATTCATCTATTTTTCTACTTTAAAGGATAACCATTACTTTTTTCCTTGGCACATGTTACAGACTAAGATGTTGGGTCTACATCTTTATTTCTTTTGTAGTATTTTACCGACAGTTTCTTTTCCTATTTTTCTTTGTCATTTTCTACCGACGATTCCTTTGATGATGTTAATGATGACACATCTTCATCTTTTCGGTCTTTGATGCAATGAATGCATTTGTGGTCTTTGGTGGCTTTTATGGCTTAGAAGTAGAGTACCTTCCTTGTTTCTTGACCAATTTCTAAGTTGTTGCAATTAAAATTGGTTTCATATTTGGTGATTTTTTACCATCTTCTTCTGATAGAGCCATGCTACTGTGGGAAATGATGATGACTTTACTAGTTGAATAATTTACTTTAATCTTAGTAGAATTGTAAATCTTAGTAGAATTGTAAATCTTCTTGAGTTCATAGTAAATTTGGCTTAGCTTTTGTCCTCTTAATATACAGAGTTCTTCTGTGTTAAATTCCTTTTCGGGAAGTGCCCTTGGTTTGGAAACCTCTCTGTTTGTGTTGGATATCCCTATCTTGATGAAGTGGTGGGGACTAATACTTCTTTGCTCATTCCAATCCATTAATGAATTGAAAAATCTAAGATAAACAGGTTTATCACCTGCTTTAATTTTTCTTCTAAAATTTTTTGGGACATAATTTTCTATTAATCCTGTAGGAAATTCTTTATACATAAAAATTGGATCAGCTTCTTCCAATATATTGAATTTATTTCATGTAGGAAATTCCTTGTCTGTAGTATAGAATTTCATATCTTCAATATGTTCTTGGGTAGATTTTCTGACCAAACTATAGAGGTTCAACCATTGTAGTTTACTAAGGTTTCTATATTGGTCATTTTCATCTTCAATGATTGGAGTAATTCTAGGAGATGTCTCCCTGAATAATACTAAATGCTTTAGTTTTTTGATGTCTCTGGAGGAGATATTTCTCTAAATAGTACTGGAAGCCTTGCTCTCTTTCCAAGATTTTTCAATTTACTTAGAACTGTTGGTTGTTGTTGTAGTGCTACAGAATAATTTCTTACTATCTCCTCTGGAGTTATTAGTTTCAGTGTTTTGTAGTTGACATAACTACCTTCAGCTTTTATTTTGTTGGTGAAGGCTCTATGAGTTACTCCACTAATTCCTAGAATAGATTTGCTAGGTTCTACCCAGTTGTTATAAATCCCTGATTTTGGGCCATTATAGACCACATAAAAAATTTTATGTTCTTCTTTTTCTACCTCCTCTACCCAATTGAGCTTTGTGGTTTTAGAAGTTTTTTGTGAACTGTTAGGTTTTTCTTTTTTAATGAAGATTCCTCATTTGAGTTTACGGTCTCTAGAGGTTGTTTTGAACAATTATGTTCTTCTTGTTTCCTTCTTGTCTCTATAAGATATTTCTTGAGATATAGTAACTCGAGTTGTTCCTATAGTATTTTTATCTCCTTTTCTTTTATCTTGATTTTGATATCAAGATATTCCATTCTTGAAAACATCAAAATAGTTATAGGTACTAATTCTCTAGTAAGAGCATCACCTAAGCTATTTTTATGTTCAACATCAACATAGTAATGGTTGAACCATTGTTGCCATCTAACTAGTCTTCCTTGTTTGTAATCACCTACAATATTAGTTCTTAAGAAATAACCAAAATTCTTGTTATCTGTTCTAACAATGAATCTCGAGCTTATGACATATATTGCAAATTTCTTAAAAGCATTTTTAACAGCTAAATATTCTTTTTCATTACTATGATAGTTTAATTCTAAACCTTGACAAGATCCTGATGTATATCTACAAAGATATTCATCTTTGTCATATACTCTTGCTTTAAGAACTACTCCCCAATATTCTTGTGAAATATCTATTTCAATTATCATCTTGTCATCGGGTCTTGGATGGTATAAAGTTGGTAAATTTGTTTACCTTTTCTTTTACTCTATCCATATATAGAGTATCTTCTTTTGTCCATTTCCAAATATGATATTTTTTTCAATTTTGCTTGTAATGATTTTCTCATTTCTGCAAGTTTCTTGATATATGTTTTTGCATATGTTAAACATCCTAAAAATCTTTGTAATTGGTTTTACCTTTTAATTCACTAGGAAAACCTTGAATATTATTTAGTATATGGGGTTGTAGATTATGTTTTCCATCTTCAATTTCCACCCCTAAGAATTTGATTTTTTTGTTGAGCAAATACTGCTTTCTTTTCAGAGAGTACAATACCTTATTTTCTACATTCTTGTAGTATGTTGATAATATCCAAATAATGTTTATTTAATTCATTTTCTACATAGAGCTTGTTTTAATCCAAATGGTATGATTGTCCATTAGAATTGACCTTGGGAACAACTAAATGCTGTTAATTTTTGGGATTCATCATCCAATCTTATTTGTCAAAATCCACTTTTGCAATTAAAACTCGAGAAGTATTTCTTTCCTTTTATTAAATATAGTAGTTCTTCCTTTTTTGGAATGAAGTATCCATCATCAATGGTTTATTTATTTAGTGCTTTAAAGTTTATTACCATTCTCTTTTTTCCTCTTCTTTTCTCAGCTTCTTTTTCAACTAAGAATGTTGGGCTAGAGTGAGGTGAATTACTTGGTATTATGACTTTTAATTTCAAAAGTTCTTGAATTTGTTTTCCAAATTCAATCATGTCTTTTGGAGTATAAATCATTGGTTTTACTCTTATGATCTTGTTAGGATCTCTTAATTTTATGTTGACTATTATTTTAGATTTATTTATTTTTAGATCCAAAAACTTTTCTAAACTGATTGCTTTTAATAGTCTTTTAATGCATGTTAGGGCTTTGTCTTCCTGTATCTCATTGAGAAAAGAGTTTTATTTTTATTCTATATCTAATGAAATATTTTCTAAATAAGGTTTTTGTTGGTCTTCTATCTCACCACGTTATCGTTTTTTATGTTGTTGCATAAAAGTTAGGTTTGAGACAATTAAAACTTTTCTTACTTTATAAACATAGATGATATCTTCTTCTAAGGTTGTGAGACTTATTGTGTCAGAATGTTGTGTGAAAGGTTGATATAAGTTTAGAAAATTATTTCTTATTAACAAATCTACTCCTATTTCTTGTTGATATATAGTAGGAATATGAAAGTTTTCTTCTCCTATCATTATATTAGTATCTTTTAATACTTAATTGAGTTTTATTGTAGTATTATTAGCAATTCTTACAATTAAATCTTTTGGTGCTTGTTTTCAATTGTCTTTTGGAAATACATATTTACTAGCTACACACATACTAGCTCCTGTATCTATATATGCATGTAAATGATAAGTGTTATAGCCTTTAAATTTTAGTCCTACTTTAATGTAAGTACTATTTGGATTTGTAATACTATACAAATCATTTATCTTCTGATGAAGAATATTCATAATTTGAGAGTTCATATTCTGAGTCAGTTATTTCTTTCTTAGTTTCTTCCAATAGATAGATACTATAAGTATCATCTATATTAGATTCTTCAATTGGTTCTAATTCTATTTTGAAAGCTTCTTCTAAGATTTTTGCTTTTTGTGGAAATTTCTTTTTAAATTCTTTTTTTTTTGTTGAAGTCTGCTTGGACATTCATTAGCATAATATCCTTCCTCATTATAGATCCAACATTTGCATTTTTCTTTCCTCAAGGGTAATAATTCCTTTTTTCAGAAGGTTTATAAATCTTTCTTTTAAAATATTTTTTCTTGTAGTTTTCTCTATTAAATCTCTTTTTATATTTTTGAAAATTTTGTTTTCTGAATTTATATTTTTAAATTTTTTAAATTTTTTTATTTATATTTTTGTTTATAAGATTTTATATTACATTCATATTTTTCTTATATTCTAAAATCTCTTGTATCACAACAAATTTTATCATTTCCTCTTATTTGTTTATATTCTTTTCTTTCTTAGCATTTAATAATGATCTAATCCTTAAGGCTTCTTATTCTTCTTTCTAGAGTATCTTGTATAATTTCTCTATTCCTTTGTTCCTAATTTTCTGTTAAGGTTTTATATAATGTTCTAGGTAATTTTTGAAAAAACCATTTCTTTATAGGTTGTCTGTATAAAGGGTGGTAATTTATGGTAATACATTTCATATTCACAAATAAAAGAATTTATGTAACACATATTACAAATTTCCATATTTGTTAGATGTCATTTAGTTTCATTGATTTCATTTTCACTGGATTCAGTGATAGCCCTTCCTTTATCTTTTCCAATAAATTCTTTGTATATTTCATTTATTACTATATCCAAGTATTCTCTTCCCGTGGAAGCATTTCCTTGCATTAATAAATGTTGTTGATCTGTTAAGTTTGGAAACCAAATTTTTATATTTCCTGTCATTTTATGTGCTATAAGTACTCTACAATTTGAAAGATTTGAATGGGTAGTTTGAGAAGTTTGTATGAGCACACTCATTCCACTAGCCCATTCATCTAAGATTTTTTTCCTATCTCTTATACAATCTAAATCTAAAAGTTCAGTTTTATAATTATCATGAAGTTTGAACTCTAGTGGAATATTACCTCTAGTTCCCCAATGCAACTCTTCCTCCATTTTAGGTGATTGTCTTCTTCTATACGTAGTATCAGGTTGTTCTATTCTTTTCCTATTTCTTTCTCCTCTATGTGGGTCAGATGTTCTTTCTTGATAAGGGACTGATAATGAAATTGGTTTCATATGACCTTTTGAGATCATATTTTCTTGTTCATAATCAATTTCACTGATTATTGTCATATCATTCTCTTTTTTGTTAGTACAAAGTTTTTCATTATAATGTTCTTCTATTTCTTCATTGGTTAATGTCAATAACCTTACCAATGTTTCTATATCTCTATCTTTAGGGTCCATGAATTTTCTTTCTAATTCTTTTCTATATTCCATTAAATTGAAATTGTCTTTTTATTCTTAGATTGTTTCTCATTTTTAGGGATCAAAGAATCTGATTTCCTTGGTAGTTCTTCTTTTAATCCTTCTAAAGGATCATTTAACCTATTATTTCATTATCCCTATGTATGTTATATACATCTTTTCTTAGTTCTAAAAATTCCTTGTGCATATCTTGTTGTAGTTTATTATAACCACATTCCTTTATTTCCTTTAGTAATTCTTTTTATATATCTATTATTTTTTGTAAATTTTTTGTGTTTAATTCTTCGACTAAATCCATTTTTTATGTTAATAATTGTACAGTTTCAAATAATGTTACTTGATTTTTTGTTATACCTACTAGGCTATCCATGCGTATACTGTCGGTTTTTCCCATCAACTGATGCTACGTCCAACGTGGATAGCATCGATTCTACACCGAACCGACTTTAAATTCATTGTAAGTCAGTTTTTTCCAAAGACTTTACACAACGACTTAAATACTCCTTTTTGTAGTAGTGCATGTATGAAGTAAAAAAAAGGTGAACTCATCTTAAGTATTGTTTTCTCTTTCATGCGAAACAGATCATCATCTCATGGAAAAACTTAGAAACATTAATTGAATGTGGAAGTAATTGGTTATTCCGATGTCGACTTTATTGACCATGTTGATTTACGCAAATAAATATTTGTTTATATTTTTATGCTTGTCAGTGGAGTTGTCTTGGAGGAATGCAAAGCAATCATTGACTGCTACTTTTACTAAGGAGGTCGAGTTCGTGTCATGTTTTGAGACCAAAGCACATGGTGTTTGGTTGAAGAGTTCATTTTTGAGCTTAAAGTAATTAACTCTATTTTTAAGCCACTATGATTGTACTATGACAACTCAATTGTTGTGTTTATAGCTAAGAACAACAATAATAGTAGTCATAGTAACCACATCAACATCAAATATTTGGCCATAAGAGAACGTGTTAAGAAAAAAAAGTGATCCTTGAGCACGTTAGTACTGAGTTGGTGATTGTTGATCATTTGATTAAGAGCATGCCACCATTGAAATTTAAGGATTATGTAGAAAAAATGAGAATTGATTCCATTTTGTAAAGGTATATATATATATAATTTATTATTGAAACTCTTATATATTATGATATTTTTTTATATTTATGTGCACCTTAAGTTATTTTAGAAAATATATCTTGTATAGGATTAAGAATAAATATAGGATTTATTCATTAAGTTTTGTTACCATATAAATTGTAATACTTGAGAAACTAAATACATTATAATATATGGAAGATAATACTCGTTCTTTGAGGACTTATCGTCATGATTCATGTGTTTATTTCTTAAGAAAGATAATCGATAGAATTAAGTTAAACGTTTTGACCAAGTGAGAGAATGTAACCGATCCGTTTGTTCTCCATTTTCAAATTTCATTTTTTTTCTTTAACAGATCATTTAGTGGTCCAAACGTTTCTGTCATTAAAGAGTTCGTCGATTATAACTGAAATTGATAACGAATGTTAATGTTTTGATGAGAAATACGACTATAAAATGGGTGTTACGGTTCCTAAGCTTAACATATAATTTTAGTGCAATACACCATCTAATATGTCACCACTAAAATTATTCTTAAAGCTTCATTTGTTAATCAAAATTGTTCGTAAAGTTTCAAACTGATAAAAAAAATTATAATTATAGAAAGAAAGAAAGAAATTAACTTCTCCGTTTTCTTTATATATAATTATATATGCCCATATTTTCGTTATCTTGTAATGTTATACAATATTTGAAGGAAAAAAAAAGTGGACTTGTCTTAAGTACTGTTTTCTCTTTCATGCGAAACAGATCATCATCACATTGGAAAAAATTAGAAACATTAAAGATCGAGTACGTACACTAACAAATAACAATCTCAAAACTCAACGAAATTTATTACTTATTATCTTCCTTATTATACAAAATAACTTATTAAAAATAAATAAATACAAATTTTACAACAACACGTAAACTTTTTCTTGGAAATTAAAGAAAATAAAAAAAATCCACACATGCATGCGAAAAGCTATATTTAAAATAAAATGGCAACCAATGAAGAAATAGAGAGCCGTGATCCTCTGCTACGCTCCTTCCCTATCTATTCCTAGTAGACGGATCATGGTTGCTATTGGCAGAAGGGTCATCGTAGTCATTGGTGGTGATTCTTAGTAGTCTTCTATTCATGCTCCATACATTCTCATTCTCTGCTATTACAAAACCATCATTTTGAAAAGTGTTAACTACCTCAAGCTAAGAGATGAGTTAATGAAGACAATTAAATTTTTAATTTTTAGTATAATTGATCATTAGATTTTTTTTAATTTTTTTTTTTAAATAACAACCACTCACATATATATACAATAATAGGTTTTTGAATTCATACACTCTCAATACTACCATAGATGGAGGATTAAAAGATTTTTATAGCCTAAGACGAAACATAAACACTATACCTTAAATATTTTTCATAAACTCAAGTTATAAATTCTTTAATTAAAAATTGAATAAATAAATAAAGATGTAAATAAAAAATATTTTTCTTGAGGAGTAATTTGACGATGAATTAAAATTTATTTTAAACTTAATAGAATTAAGATGTTTTTAATGAAAATTTAAAATAAAATAAAAGGTTTGATATTTTCTACAATACTAAAATACCTATTTATAAAATCTAAATAAAACTAATGTATATACGGACAATATAAGTTTTAAAATTTAACAAATGGAATAAATACATGGAAGAGAGAGGGAGAAAAAAAAATGGTTATAAAAAACATTAAAAGAAACGTTTTTATAATATTTATTTATTTTTATTTTGTATAATCTCAATTAATTGAAAAACAACCAAGATTATATATAAGAACTCAAATATGTATACTCATTTAGGAAAAGTAAGAGTTTTTTTTTTCGTATATAATAAAATTAATTGTAAATAATTGTTCTATCTTTCTTATTATTTGTTAACGTGTAAATTGATATGTGCACAACTAATATTTATTAATTACAAGTTTATCGAAAAAAAAACATTTTATTAATACATTTTGAAAGTCGATGAAATTGTCTGCTAGGCAAAATACAAAACTTGTTTAAAATTGGGTTTATTTTTCTCCTAAGAATCAGTGGGTTGACAATCATGAGTCTGAAAAAAAAATTAAATTAACAATAATTAAGTATTACAAATTGGCACGATTAATAAGATACAAAAGTTATAAAAAAAATGCAAAAGTAACATATTTATACTAGCAAACTTAGGCAATAAACTCGGTTTAACCACATTTAATTCATTTAAATATGTAAAAAATTTGATAAAGTTTTATTTTTTTTTCTTAATTACTATTTTTAATAAAAATACAAACAAACCCATAGTATTTAATACTATTGTCACCCATAGTTTACACAACATACAAAGGACGGTAACATGAACAGGGAATCCAGGCTGGTGCTGCGGGAACCTTAATACTATCCAATCGCCCTTAAAATGCAATTGATTTGATATTGAAAAGTATGCAATTAAAAAAAGTCATTAGTGGCACCTTTTCTAACATTGCAAGAATAATTTGCAGAGATCAAGAGGCTGTTGATGATGGTTCTTAATTAGAAAAGGGTTAATGGCATCTTAATTTTCTAATATTTATACTATACAACCCTCGTATGATTCATCTTACACTAAGCTATTTATATGAATAAATTATTTACATTAACTTAACTTTTTGTCGTTTAAAAAAACATATATATCATATATTTTTGAACATATTAAATATTTTTTTTATGTTATGCGAAAAAACTTATACAATGTAAAAGGGTTAAAAATAAAATTTTATCTATAAAAATAGATCATATCATACAATTAAACCTTTATTGTTTCATTGAATTCTTGTGTTTAGGGGGGTGTTTGACATATCTAATAGATACAAAAGAGAGAGCAAAAAATAGTAACATAACCTGAATGAAGAAAAGTGGGTTTGGCAGAAGCCGAAAGAACAGCAAAGGCAAGCAAGAAACAGAAAAATAGCCGAAGTGCAAAACCCATGTTTCTCTTCAAAGTTCAGATCCGTTAGTGTCCAGTTGTGAGAAAATAGAAGATGATTTACATTTGTATTTATAGGAACTTGCTATGTAAGAAATTAATGGGTGATACTCACACACACACACGGGTGGTGGGTGGATTAAGAGTTGACTATCAACACATCTAAACCTAACAATATTTTAGTAAAAGTTTGGTTAAAGTTTATATGGTATAATGATAAATATATAATAAGTTTTTGAATTAATTAGAATATGGTAAATATGGTTAATTAAATTGTTTAAATTTGAAAAAAAAAATCTAATAAAAAAAAAAAGAGGGATCTTTTACGAAAGTGTATAAAAGTCTTTTTAGTTAAAGTGATTTAGTTTAATTAAAATCAAATATAAAAGATATTCTAGGTGATTATTTTAAAATATAGATATAATTATAAGTTGGAACCATGTAAATTACTTCAATTAAAAAATAACATTTAAATATAATATCCAAACAAGATTTAAAGGTTCGGTTAAAATTTAAAATATATATGTTGTAAATCTGAGCAGAAAATAAATAAAAAAGATCTCTGAACAACTTAAATTTTTAATTATTAGACTTTCCTAATTTTTCCAGCTCCATAGTTGATGTTCTCATCTTGCAAAGTTTCTGCCTTTTTTATCTCTTTGTTGTCTTTAGCTCCTAAGTAGGTTTTATTTTCACTTCCAATTTGGCCGATATTTCAACTTCCTTTTGCTTCAAGCTTTGCCTTAATGCCATTACCTGATCAGAATTTTCTTTATCAATAGCTGAGTCTGTAACTTTCAAGGGTTTCATGTCGTTCTGCTTTTCAAATTCTCATGTCATTCAAACGGAGCTTTCATTTTTTGCGTCAAAAAGAATTGTAATTCATTTCTAAACTACTTTGACATTGTATAAGGTTTCTCCGTCAAATCTGACTCGGGTGAATCAGGATGATATTCGATAAATTTGACTCTTTTTAAATTGAATTACGATTCATTTTATCAATAGTTGATTAATCTATCGAACAATTTCGACCATTAAGATAATTTTCTATTTATTTAAATATGTGTTTAATTCAATTTCAAATAACGAGATCATTATTTGATTAAAATCTAATAACTTTGAAAATTAGATATACGTATCTAACTTAACTTCGATAAATAGAATTGTCTATCAATTAATTGTTATCACTTGAACAATTGTCTTATTCAAATGAATATATATATATATATATATATAAATATATAAGTCGGTTCTCACTAATGAGATTATTAATGTGAACCATTAATAAATTTTAAATGATTAAATTTAATAAATATTTAATTAAAATTAAATAATAATTTATAAATAAAAAATAAAAATATTTTTGTCCCTTAGCGTGTATCTCGGAGGTTGTCATCACTTCCTCTACTAGCAGTGACGAAATTTTGTAAAGGGGCACGTTATTAAATCTTTATATACCGTATAATGTGAATGATCTTTGTTTTTTGTTAAAAAAAGTCGTAATCATATTTTTAATTAAAAATTAGTCAATTTCTTATTATTGTATAAATACTCCACAAGTTCACATTTTGTACAATGTATTATTCAACTATATTCTGTAGAGCACATAAATCAAGAAAAATCATAATATTGAAATAATTTTCAATCCTCAAAGAATATTTTATTTATTTATTTACTTAAACATGCTTTGACACGATAACCCTTGAAGGTTTGACATTGCGCACCAGCATCAACTTGTTATAGAAAACCCATTCTTTTTTCATAATCACGTTTATTATAGCTGGCCTTGTCCCTTTGTTCTAACTTTTTTTTCTTTAATCTTTTCTTTTTAATATCAAATTGTTTTTGGTGTTGTTCAACTTATGATTTAAAATTAAAAAAGTAAAAAAAAAAAGAAGTAAATTTTACCCACAATAACTTATGTTTACTCTCATATTTAACGAAGATCCTTTTTATCTTAGTTATACAGGATTATATGTTGTTAGTATTTATTTTACATGTATACTTTTCAAAAAGAATAAAATGTATGATTCTTTTCTTTCATAACAAACAACAAAGAATTCAACCGAATGGGAGTAGAAATTACAAATACAATCACAAGTAAACTTATAAAACTATCATCGAATTATTTTATTATCTTATTTATATCACTCAAATATTATATTTATTTTATTTATATATTTTTATTAATCTTCATCTAACGGCGTCATACATTAGTAGTAGATTTAGAACATCTCAGATAATTAAGTGATAGATTGAGAATAAAAAATATACTACTATTTAAATTGTTTCAAATATAACACTTAATTATATAACATGTAACATTGTTAGACGTAAATTAATAGAATGATATAAATAGAATAATTCAATAATTGATTAATAATAATTAAAATGTATAAATAAGATGAAAAATAGTTTAATGATATGATGTGATTTTTTATGTTTACTCTAAAATCAATAAACTCATTCTACGAATTACGTCACGTGCAAAAATAATTGCAAGAGGATGTATTTAAATAGAAATTTATCTAAAACGTTCTCGGGATTTAATATATCTTTACTTATATTATTGAGATTTGTAAAAAATGTTATAATATATCTAGAGTTTTTTGTTAATACTAATGACATTCCTAAATCTAATGGTGTTAACTTTTTTCACTCATATTATATTGATATTCTTAAATCTATTGCTTTGATACCAAATTAGGGATATTTGTTTAACATTAATTATTAATTTTTATATATTATTGATTAAAGATAATTCTTTAATTTTTTATCATAACATTATGTTATTTTTATCTTTATCTTCTTGTTTATCAATATGATAAATTGATATAAGCAAATATATAAATATTCAAGATCCTTACTTGATTTAAAAGTTATAATTATTATACTTGAATTTAATGGGTCCGTCATGGTTTTCCTTTTTGTTCTTCTTTTCTTGTTAAACCAGTCATGCCAACTCTGCTCAACTCTTGATACCATTCTGATAATGGTTAGTCTTTTGTATCCATACGTAGATGGTATCTAATTTAGATATAATATAAAAGAATGA
The DNA here is from genome assembly GCA_033030585.1 of Hippophae rhamnoides. NCBI lineage: Eukaryota > Viridiplantae > Streptophyta > Magnoliopsida > Rosales > Elaeagnaceae > Hippophae > Hippophae rhamnoides. Next base: position 5,018,307 of record CM065431.1, read on the forward strand.
CTACACTCCATTTTATTAACAATATAATAATTATTATAATCCCAAGGTTAATTAAGAAATTTGAAGAGATTCTTAGGCACTCATAATTACTAGATACATAATTATTGGTTGAGATTTTTGGATAGAAAGGTTGTTATGCTATAAGTTGTATGTTTTCTAAGTTGTATTCTACATTTTTTGTATATCCTCAAATGAAAATAAGAATTTATTTTATGACACAAAGTATCCCTGTTTACAAAATAAAAATTACTATTATATCATTACTTTAATAATTCATTTGCTTTACTATTTTTTGGCTTATCAGTTTCAGTTATTACTTTTTCTTGGCATATGCTATCAACTAAAGATATGGATATTACATCTTTATTTTTCTTTATCGTCTTCTACTGATAGTTTTTCCTCTTTATTCTTCCTTGTCATTTTTTGTCGACATTCTTTTGGATGACATTGATGATGATACATCTTCATCTTCTCGAACCTTGACGTAGTAAATGCATTTGTGATCTTTCGTGGCTTTTCTAGCATAGAAGTAGAATACATTCCTTATTTCTTGACCAATTTTCAAGTTATTACCGTTAAAATTTGTATCAAATTTGGTATTTTTTCACTATTGTCTTCGATGAGAGCCATGCTACTATAAGAAGTGATGATGACTTTATTGGTTGAGTAATTTACTTTGATCTTATTAGAATTATCAATTTTTCTGAGTTCATATTAAATTTGGCCTAACATTTTATCTCTTAATACACAAAATTTATCTATGTTGAATTCTTTTTCTAGAAGGGACCTTGGTTTGAAAACTTCTTTATTTTTGTTAGAAGTCCCTAGCTTGATAAAATGATAGGGACTGATACATCCTTCCTTATTCTAGTCCATTAGTGAACTAAAACATTTGGGATAAATAGGCTTTTCACCTACTCTTATATTCTTCTTGAAGTTCTTGATTGTTTTTTTTAATTTTCTAAAAAATAATTTAATTCACTTAAATTAATTTCTAGATATATGTTTTCTATTAGTCTTACATGGAAAGCTTTATAAACATATATTTGATCAACTTCTTCCAAAATGTTGAATTTACTCCTTATAGGAAATTCTTTTTCTATAATATAGAACTTCATATATTCTATGTGTTTTTGGGTAGATTTTTTGGCCAAGTTGTAAAAACTTGACCATTGTGGTTTGTTGAGATTTTTATATTGATCATTTTTATCTTTATTGACTAATAAATTTATGAGGGATATTTTTCTAAAGAGCACTGGATGCCTTATTATCCTTGATGTTTGTGGGAGAGATGCCTATCTAAATAGTAGTGGAGGTCGTAATATTTTACCTAGAGTTGTCAACCTATTGTGTGTTGCTAATTATTGCTATAATGTTGCAGAGTAATTTCTTACTATCTCTTATTAAGTTATTAGTTTTGGTACTTAGTAATTGGTATAACTGCCTTCAACCTTTATTCTATTGGTGAAGGCTCTATAAGTTAGTCTACTAATCTTAAGAATATATTTACTTGATTTTTCCTAGTTGTTATAGATTTCTGGTTTTGGGCCATTATATACCACATAATTTTTTTATGTTTCTCTTTTTTTACTTAATCAGCCCAATTGAGTATTTTTATTTCATAGATGTTACTCCTTTGAACTGTTAGGTTCTTCCTTATTATCTCGAATTATTTATTTAAATGTTTTATCTTCTTTAGATTGAATTTTTGATGAAGATTTCTCTTTAGAGTTTTTGGACTCTAAGAGTTGTTTTGAAAAATCAAGTTCTTTTTATTTATTTCCTATCTCCATAAAAATTTCTCGATGTATAAAAGCTCGAGTTGTTACTGAATGATTTTTATCTCATTTTTCTTTATCTTGGTCTTGATATCAAGTTGATCTTGAGATCAAGATGTTCCATTCCTACAAACATAAAAATAGTTAGAAATATTAATTCTCTGATAAGAGCATCTACTAAACTATTAATGTTTCTTAGGATATATTTGACATCAAAATTGTAGTTATTAAACCACTGCTGTCGTTTTGACTAATCTTCCTTTTTATAATCACCTGTAATATTAAGAAATAACAAAAATTCTTGTTATCAGCTCTAACAATGAATCTGAATGTTATAACATGTATTGCAAATTTCTTAATAGCTTTTTTAACAGTTAAATATTATTTTTCATCACTATATTAATTAAATTCAGGACCATGGAAAGATCCTGAAATATACCTACAAAGATATTCATCTCTGTCATTTATTTATTTTTTAATACTACTTCTTAATATTCTTGTGAAACATCCGTTTCAATTATCATTTTATCATCTAGACTTAGATGGTATAAAATTGATAAATTTTTCACTTGTGTTTTTACCTTATCTATATACAAAATATTTTATTATGTCCACTTTTAGACATAATCTTTTTTTCAATTTTTGTTGTAAGGGCTTTCGCATTTATGTAAGTTTCTTGATGTACACTTCAACATATGTTAAACATCCTAGGAATCTTTGTAATTGATTTTTGCTTTTCAATTCACTAGAAAAACATTGAATGCTATTTTGTATATGGGGTTGTAGATTATGTTTTTCATTTTCAATTTTTAACCCTAAATACTTAATTTTCTACTAAACAATTAATGCTTTCTTTTCAGAAAATACAATGCATTCTTTCATGTTTTTTTTGTAGAATATTAATAACATCCAAATAATATTTATTTAATTCATTACTAAAACCTAAAATATCATCTATATAAACAAAGTAAATATTTTGCAATTTTTTAAAAATGTTATCCATATTCTTTGAAAGATAACTTAAGCTTTTTTTAATCTAAATGGTACAACAATCCATTAGAATTGTCCTTGGAGGTAACTAAATACACTTAATTTTTGAGATTCTTCATCTAGTCTTATTTGTCAAAATTTACTTTTGTAATCAAAACTAGGGAAATATTTCTTTCATTTTATTAATGATAATAGTTCTTCTTTCTTTGGAATAAAATATATATCATTAATGATTTCTTTATTCAATTCTTTGAATTTTGTTTTTTCAGCTTCTTTTTCGACTAAGAATGTTGGAATAGAGTGAAGTAAATTACTTGGTATTATAACTATTAGTTTCAAAAGTTTTTGAATTTATTTTTCAAATTCAATCATATCTTCTAGAGTATAAATCATTGGTTTACTCGTAACCTTTTTAGGATCTTTTAATTTTATGTTGATAATTATTTTAGATTTATTAATTTTTAGATATAAAGGATATTTTGAGCTTTCTATTTTTAATAATTTTTTGATACGTGTTAAGGATTTATCTTCCTATATTTTATTAAGAAAATAATTTTGTTTCTCTTTTATATCTAATGAAATATTTTTTAAATAAGATTTTTGTTGTTTTATGCCAATCTTTCCATGTTTTCGCTTTTTATATTATTGTATAAAAGTTGAATTTGATACATTCAAAGGTTTTCTTATTTTTGATACATAAATAATTTTATCATTTAATGTTGTTAGACTTATTTTTATCTAAATATTGTGTAAAAGGTTAACATAAGCTTAGAAAATTATTTCCTATTAATAAATCAACTCATATTTCTTATTGATATTAATATAATTTTTTTTCCTCTCATTATTATATATATATGTCTTTTAAAACCTTATTAAGATTTATTGCAATATTATTAATAATTCTTACAACTAAATCTTTTGGTGTCTATTTCTAGTGTTCTTTTGGGAATATATATTTATTTGCTACACACATACTAGCTCTTGTATTTATATATGTATGTAAATGATAGGTAACATAGCTTTTAAATTTTAATCCTACTTTATATATGTATTGTTTGGATTTGTAAAACTATACAAATCATTCATCTTCTAATGAAAAATATCCATATTCTGAGTCGATCATCTCCTCAGTTTCTTCCAATAGATAAATATTGTAAGTATTATTTATATTTGATTCATCAATTGGTTTTAGTTTTATCTTAAAAGTTTTTTTCTAAGATTTTTGCTTTCAGTGAAAATTCTTTTTTTCTAATTCTTTATTATGTTAAAGCATGTTAGGACATTCATTGACATAATATCTTTTTTTATTGTAGATCCAATCCTACATTTTTTCCTAAAGGGTAATGATTCTTATTTTCAAAAGGTTTGTACCTATTTTTTTCTAAAATATTTTCTCTATATGATTCCTTATTAAATATTCTTTTAGATTTTTGAAAATCTTATTTCCTGAATTTATATCTTTTAAACGTCTTGTATTTTTTTATATTTCTGTTTGTAAAGTTTTATATTACATCCATATTTTTTTGGAATTTTAAAATTTCTTGTATCACAAAAGATTTTATCATTTTTTCTTATTTTTTTATTCCTGTCTCTCTTAATATTTAATAATTATCCAGCTTTGAAAAAATATTTCCTTATATGTTGCCTATATAGAGTTTGGTAATTTATGGTAGTACATTTCATATTCACAAATAAAAAATAAATGTAATACATGTTACAAATTTTCATTTTTGTTAAATGTTATTTTGCTTTGTTAATTTCATTTTCACTAGATTCAATGATAGTATTTTATTTATCATCTCTGATAAATTCTTTGTATATTTTATTTACTACTATATCTAAATACTCCTTTTTTTGTCGGAGTATTTCATTGTATTAACAAATGTTGTTGATATATAAATTTGAAAACCAAATTTTAACATTTTCTTTTATTTTGTGAGCTACTAAAATTCTATAAGATGAAGGATTTGATTTGAGAGGTTTGTATGAGTACACTCATACCACTAGCCTACTCATCTAAGAAACTGGTAAGGAAATTAGTTTTATATGACCTTTTGGCATCATGATTTTTGATTTAGAATAAATTTCAATGATTACTGTAATATCATCTTCGTCTTTATTTGTACAAAGTTTCTCATTGTAATATTTTTCTAGTTCTTTATCTATTAAAGCTAATAGAGTTATTAATTTTTCTATATCCTTTTTTCGGATTCATAAATTTTTCTTCTAATTTTTTTCTATATTTCATTAAATTGAAATTATATATTTTTGTTTAAATTTTTTTTCTCTCATTTTTAGGTATTAGAAGGTCTAATCTTCTAAGTGATTCTTCATTTTATCCTTTTAAGGGTGATATTTATGACCTATAATATTATTGTTTCTATGTATGTTATATACATCTTTTTTTAGTTCTGTAAATTTTATTGTAATTTATTATAACCACATTTCTTTATTTCTATTAATAATTTTTTTTGTGTTTCAATTATATCTTGTAGATATTTCGTGTTTGATTCTTGGACCAAATCTATTTCCTCCATTAGAAGTCTTAAAGCCTTTGTTAATGTTATTTAATTTTTTTGCTACACCTACTAGGTTTCCATCTATTTTTAATTGTATAGTTGTTAATATGTTTTTAAACATTACCTTTTTCCTAATATGACATCATGAACTAATGATTTTATTATTTGAACTTCTTGTTTTAATTATGTGACTTCCTTTTCTTTATTGAAAGTCTCTTTTAGATTCCATAAATTTAAATCTTGGTACGTTATTATTTATTATTATATTATTTTTTCTTCCTATTTTTAGGGTTTTTCCTTGATGTCTAAGTGCCATTACTTGTTTCAAAATCTATTAACATTTATGGTTTTATTATTTAACCATGTTCTTGGAATATTTTGTCCATATATTACAATAATGTGATTATATGTTAATGAATACCCTATTATGCAGTGTATTAAAAATGGATAATTTCGTTCATTCATTAAGTCTCATCTTTCAAATTCCTAAACCAGACTTAATACTTGATTTAAATTTTTATCATGAATATTAATAGCAAACGTACAATATGCTGTGAATTTTAGTTTCTAGTATCTCAAATTACTATTGATCATTCTTAGTAATATATTTCCTATTTATTATTTTATTATTTAATAATGTTATTTTTATTAGTGTACTTATTCTTTCTCTAAAATGAATTTGTATTAATATTTGGATTCCTCTTAAATAGATATATCTAATTTTTTCTTTATCTTTTTGGAGAATTTTTGATAATTCATAATAGTTTCAATGTCAGTTAATGGTATATTATACCTTCTTTTTTATGTAATATTAATGTTCATTTCTTTATTACTTATTTCATAATAAACTATATCTTTTTTTGAAAATGATTTTCTTAATGATGAAAATGGTGGATCTTTAAATCCATTTCTTTTTTTAAGATTTAATTTTACATTTTGAATTTTTTCAAATTTCTTTTTACTAATTACAATTTCTTGTGAAAATATCATGAGATGTCTTATATTTTTAATTCTATTATTCCTTGATTTCTTATTATTTTTTTATTCTCTATTATTTTTTCATCTATTTTTATTTACAAAATAATAGTATTCAGTTCCATTAGATTTAACTTTCGTTATGTTTGACAAGTAATTTTGACGTTCTTCTGTATTTAAACATTGCACAACAACACAAAAATGGTTAAGTGAGGTTATTACTATGATAAATGGGTGAACGCTAACAAAAGAATGCCAACTATGATAAAGTATATATAAATTTATTTATTTTTAAGTAGAATTTTATAAGTCTATTGACTACAAAAAATTATATTGGAAATCTAAAAATGAAAAAAGAATGTGAGAAATAGAGCACATGAATATATATGTGTATTTTTTTAGTTGTTATATATTCATTAAATTAATTATAATTAAAAAATATGAATTTGATAAGTTTGAACACATATCAATTAATTTATAAATGCATAACAATTTAGAAAATAAGCACATGTGTGATCATGTGTTCCATTTCTGATATTTTTTATTTATTTTTTGACTTCTAATATACTTTTTCGTTGTTAGTTGAATTGTAGTGCATCACCTCTAATGAACTTTTGTATACTCTTGTCATAGTTAGTGTCCTTCTCATACCCTTTTCCCTAATGATATTATCATAATAATTTTTGTTCTCACAAGTTATAGTCGAAAATGATTAAATTTTGCTATTATTACAATAAAAATATATGAATTGTTTATCATATATTTCTATAATTAAATACATTTTAATATCATTATTATTAAATAAAATAATCATTAAAAAAATATGCTCAACCATGATACTTTTGGTACATAAACATGAAAAAATAGTCTCAAATTTATTATACATGATTAAAGTTTACAGCTACCATGGATATGAATATGATTACAAGGTTCAAAATATTACATGCATAGATTTTTATGCTATTTGACATTTAAAAAAGTAATTTTTCTTTTATAGTTGAAGATTTCTATACGTATGAACAATTATATAAAAGTCAATTATTCTTTTGATTCAAATGGATAACTAGGACCTAGATGAAGAGTGGAAACACTTATCATTGGAATCTTTTTGTGAGTTCTATCTCAATTCAGTCAAGTATGTCTCACAATATGAATTAAGCAATTAACACAGTGGATGTACAAAACATGCTCAATTCAATACATCATAAAAATAACTAGCTGATGCAACAATAGTGATGGTGTGCCTCATAGGTTCTTGTTCACACTATCAATATACATACATGACAAACAATATTCAACTTGTGATATATACATACGTACCAAAAATATTTCTAATCACTTTAGGACCTGATATGTGGAAACATATTCGGTAAATGATAATTGCACTTTCACAACATGCAATCAAACATACATAACAAACCCTAATAAAGAGTTTGACACCTAATACACATTCAAGGTAATGAGATACAAACTACTTAGAAACTCACACCAAACATGTATTTAGATAAAAAGGTAGATTATATTAACGCATAATCTAAACATGCATGTCTACTAAGAAGGAGTTCAAGACATGATACACAATCAAGTTAAGAATATGTTGACTCCTTGAAAACTCAACCCAACTTCACAAATACCGGAGATAAAAACACCTAACAGATAATCATACATGTGGTATAAATAAATGCAAACAAATAGTATAATAAAGCAACTGATATAGAATTTAGTAAACATAAAGCAAGGGATAAATATTAAATGTTTTTTAATTAGAGTTTAAACTTTATCTTGTTGAGACATACACCATTTGAACTTTGATTGTACTAGCCACATATTCGAGCATGCAAAACTTTAAATATAACACGATAAATCCACATATAAACCCTATCTATATGGTAATATCCTTAGCATACTTAAGGCAACCACTTAGCATCAAATAATCTATTAATCAATAAAACAGTTACAACTCTGAAAGAAATAAAATCAATATTACATGTATATATTAGGACCTATGTCCTAACTATCTATTGCTACTTCCGTAATGACCTGGTTTGACTCACGAACCTAGCTCTCTTCCAAAGCCTATACCATCGTATGTGGTGTTATCAGAAACCATAGACCAATAACCAAAAGTGTAACAACTCACACTCTTGAGAACAACACTCAAACTCAAACACTTTATCTCCTTTCACATACAACAAGAGATATGAGAACTTAAAATATTTAACTTAGCTCATTCTCACAAATAAGTTCTCACAACATCAATAAAAATAGTATTAAGCACTTACTGCTTAAGAATACTATTTTACACTAGCTAGCAAATAACGTCTTGAGTACTCACAACCCATAAACACAGTTTTGCTCACACAATCATGAATCATTAATATTGAACAACATTCGAGGTATTAGTGGTCCGAAAACAGAAAAATGAGATGTCAATTTGATAGAGCTCTACTACATTTTTCTAGATGCCAAATAAGAAGAAATAAGGGGTATTTTTAATACTCGAATTTGACATATCACCAAGGGTGATGGAAAGAGTGGTGGCGAGGTGCTAAATAGTCAAAAAAATTCATTCTAAAAATTACCGAGTACTTTCTTTAAATACTCGCACCCAAATCGAACCAAAAACAAAAATGACAACGTCAAAGAGTAAGCGTATACACTACGAAAACCAATCTCATAGTATGTGTAAATACAATCATATACAAAGTGTACCTAACTATATGCGTGTATGAATTATGGATCAATAATAACCAATCTTACACAAATAAAGATAAATACACTAAGTAAAAAAGAAAACATATACTGTATTTTATACACAAAAAACCAACACACATATACGAAAACAACAAAACTTATACCAATCTTTTATGAATTTCAACTATTTAAAATTAAGTTAAGTTTGCAAGATAGTATGAATATGAATATGAATATGATTACTAACTCTAAAATATTAGATATATTACTTTTTAAGCTATTTCAGATTTAAAAAGGCAATTATTGTTTTCCAATCTTTTATGAATTTCAATACTAGGGTATAAAAACTACTTCTTCATGGATTAATATTTTATATTGGTACGTCCTATACAAAATTCAATACATATGAGATGTGTTAGATGTTAGTGCTACTGGTTTAGAAAATCACGAGGCATGCACACAAAAGAGAGAGATTTATGAATTTTAATTGGCTCTATTTTAAGTTAAGCATCTTGCCGATCAATACTCATTTATTCTCTTACTTGTGCTTTTGGCATGTAATTAAATTGACTTTTTTTTTTTTGATAATTCACCTATCACCATAAACGCATATCTCAAAACATAAATCCAATATTATTATATTAAAGTTGTAGCTGTTCGAGGCGACCGTCTTAAACTCTGATGGATGATAAATATAGATTTTAATTTTTTTGTAATACATCTTTATATTTTTAATAAATAAATAATTTCTTAAAATAAAATTTAACAAGATATTAATTTTAAAAATTATTATGTATTTAATTAAATATTATTAGGGTTATTGGCACGATTTTTTCTACAAAAATAATACATGAATTATTTATTTTATACTTGTAAATAATTACACTTTAATATTATCACTATTAAATAAGTTTTTATTAATAAATATTAATTATAGAAATAACAATACACATGTTATTAACTAAATGCTAAAAAAGAAAAACCGTTAACACTTAATTTTATTATATAAGGAAAAAGTTCTTATCTTTTCTAAATAACTTATATACATATTTGGGTTCCATACTAGTCTTCAATATATTTTTTTCAATTAATTGAGACTATTGTGAAGAAAAAAATAATAAATAAACTTGGTAAAAATATATTTTTTTTTATTTGCCTAAACTTATATAATTCATATGTTTGTTTTACTCAGATCCATATATAAACATTGTAGTATTATAAACAACTTCAAACCTTTTATTTTATTTTATTTCGAACTGCTAAAAACATTTCAATCCTATCATGTTTAAAATAAAGTTTAATTTCTCCTGAGATTATTCCACAAGAAAAATCATTTTTATTTATATATTTAATTTATTCATTTTTTAAAATTTATTATTTATATTTGACGAAAAAATTCACATATTATTAATGAATTTTTACAGATACGTTAACTTTGAATTTATAAAAGATATTTAAGGTATTTGATAATGATACTTTATTTATGTTTCTTTTAAGCTAGGGATTAATCCAATGATAGTTGGATATAATTAATTTAAAATGATATTTTTTAGGAATAAAATTAAGTTTTTTTAAATAATATTTTTATAATACTCTTAAAAATAACAATAAAACCCAAACATAAAATATTTTTTTGCTCTTTTTGTTTTAAATAAATTTTTTTATCGTTTGAGTCTCTCTTAAATATCATAATTTAGTAACAAATTTTTAAATTTTTATATATAAATTATAACTTAGCTAATAAAATTGATATTTGTAAATCAAAAATTTAGGATTTATGTATAAAGTTTTAAAAAATTGATGATTAAATCGTATAATTTTTAAAAAATTAAAGACTTATATGTAAAGTTTTAAAAGTTTGAATATTAAATTGTATGTTTTAAAAGTTTTAAAATCTTTATGTAAATTTATTTAAAATTTAAGGACTAATGATACTATTTAGTCTATATTTAAAATAAGAAACATAAAAAATTATGTTTTTGAAACTAGAGAGTTTATTGATTTTGATTTAAAAAAAATTCAATTTTATCCATAAAAATCATTTTATAAAAAAATAAAATTAATTAATTAAATCTATTGGGCTTAAGAAAAAATAAAAACAAGTGTAATTAAAGATATCCACCATCCTATTTAGTTATAAAGATATCCAATTTGTTATTAATTATATTAATTTTTTATTAGAATGTAACCTATTAAAATGTCACGTCAAATCCCAATAATTAATGTACAAACAAAAGGGTCATATAACTATTTAAGTAATTGATAGATACCAACCTACATGTATGACCTGCCTAGCTAGCTAGCTGCCTAGTTGGAAACATATTACATATGTCTGAAAAGTATATTTATAACAAACAATATGTGGTAGTAAGAGTACACTGTTTATAGTTATAGGTTTGTTTTAAATTTGTTTTATTTGAGAGAATAATATAAGTAGCTTTTTTTTCTTTTTTTATTTTAAAGATTACTAAAATTTATCTAATAATTTCAAGAAATAAAATAAATTTTTATTTTTAAAAAATAATATAGTGAATATTTAAATAATTATTTCTCATTCATCATCTTAAAGCAAATATTCTTATTAAAATTTTCAATATTAACTTTTTCATTTATATATTATTTTAAATCATAAATTATTTATTTTTAATTAAAAATTTATAATAACTAAATTGGTATAATGATTAATATAACTTATAGCTTAATGATTAATTTAAGTAGGCTTAATATATTAATTGTAATAAAGATAAAAAAAATAATACAAAATAACATTACGTGACAAAAACATCATTCTTTTTCATCTCACCCAATCATGATGAAAAAATAATAAAAACATCAAAGAAGTTACACCCTATATGACCTCTGTCTACTACTTATTATTGCTTTTATTTACTGGATTTGCAATGACTTTCTCCACTTACAAACCTAATTCTTCTTCGAAGCTCACACCAACACACTTGGTGTGATCATTAACTAGAAAGCAATAACCAAAAATTCTTAAAAACCATATTTAAACTCAAACATTTTATCTCTCATCACATACATTAAGAGATATGAGAACTCAAAGTATTTAACTTAACTCATTCTCACAAAGAAGTTCTCACAACATCGATAAAAATAATCTTGAACACTTATAGCTTAAGAATGTTATTTTACACTAACTAATAAACATTGTCTCGAGTACTCACAACTCACAAGTATAGTTCTGCTCACATAATCACGAATCACTAATATCAAATAATACTCAAGGTATTAGTAGTTTGAAAACAGAAAAAAAAAACGAGATGTCAATTTGATAGAATTATACTACATTTTTCTATATATAAAATAAGAACCAATGGGGAGTATTTATAGAACTTGAATTTTTCACTTCACTAACCATTTTGCCAACCACCTTGCTAAGGGTGGTGGTGAGAGTGGTGATGAGGTGTTAAAAAATCAAATTTTTTCGTTTTAAAAATTATCGAGTATTTTCTATAAATACATGCACCCAAATCGAATCGAAAACACAAATAATAATGTTGGCAAGAAAGCATGCACACTATGAAAATCAATCTCATAGGGCATATAAACATACTCGTATACAAAATGTACCTAACTATATACGTGTATAAATTACTGATCCACGATAACTAATTTTATATAAATAAAAAAATACAATAAATAAAAAAGAAAACATATATCGTGTTTTGTATACAAAAATCAACATACATATACGAATACAACAAAACTTATACTAATCTTTTATGAATTTCAACTATTTAAAATTAAGTGTACAACTAGTATAAACATGAATATTATTACTAGCTCTAGAATATTGGATATATTACTTTTTAAGCTATTTCAGATTTAAAAAGGTATTTTTTGTTTTCAAATCTTTTATGAATTTCAATACGAGGGTATAAAAATTACTTCTTCGTGGATTAATATTTTATATTGGTACGCCCTATACAAAATTCAATACATATGAGATGTGTTAGATGTTTGTGCTACGAATTTAGAAAATCACGAGGCACACAAAAGATAGAGATTTATGAATTTTAAGTAGCCCTATGTTAAGTTAAGCATCTTGCTGGTCAATAGCCATTTATTCTCTTGTGCTTTTGGCCTGGAATTAAATTGACTTTATTTGATAATTCCCCCTACAACCATATCCCAAAACATAAATCCAATATTATTATATTAAAGTTGTAGCTGTTCGAGACGACCATAACTCTGATAGATGATAAATAGAGATTTAAATTTTTTGTAATAAATATTTAAATTTTTAATAAATAAATAACTTATTAAAATAAAATTTAAGAAGATATTAATTTTAAAAATTATTATGTATTTAATTAATATGATTAGGGTTCATGGCATAATTTATTTCTGCAAAATTAATACATGAATTATTTATTTTATACTTGTAAGTAATTACACTTTAATATTATTATTGTTAGATAAATTTTCATTAGTAAATATTAATGGTAGAAATAACAATGTACATATTATTAAAGAAATACTTAAAAAAAAAGAACAACTGTTAACACTTAGTTTTATATAAGAAAAAAGTTCTTATCATTTCTAAATAACTGCTATACATATTTTGGTTCCTTACTGGTCTTCAATTTTTTTTTTCAATTAATTGAGATTATTTGATGAAAAAAATAACAAATAAACTTGGTAAAAATATATTTTTTAATTTTCCTTTTTCTTTTTCTAAAATTCAAAACTTATATAATTCATATGTTTGTTTACTTAGATTCATAGATAAACATTGTAGTATTATAAACAACTTCAAACCTTTTATTTTATTTTATTTCAAACTTTGCTAAAAACATCTCAATTCTATCATGTTTAAAATAAATTTTAATTTCTCTTGAGATTATTCCACAGGAAAAATCACTTTTATTTATATATTTATTTATTCATTTTTTAAATTTATTGTTTATATTTGATAAAAAAAATTCACATATTATTAATCAATTTTAACCCATAAATGAACTTTGAATTTATAAAAGATATTTAAAGGCATGTTATATATATATATATATATATATATATATATCATGCTAATTTTCATGCTAATTTTCTAGGTGTTTGATAATGATACTTTATTTATGTTTCTTTTAAGCTAGGTGAATTTAATATAGTAATATTTGGATATCATTAATTTAAAATGATATTTTTTAGGAATAAAATTAAGTTTATTTTAAAAATAATATTTTTATAATATTCTTAAAAATAACAATAAACTTAAAAATAAAATATTTTTTTGTTCTTTTTGTTTCAAATAAAAATTTCTATGGTTTGAGTCTATCATACTCTATATCTTTTAAGTTTCTCTATTTATCCTGATTAAAAAAATATTATTTTTTGTATTTTTTATAATTTATAAATTAAAACAACATATTTAAAAATAAATTTATAATACTCATATAAATGAATTTGAGTTACGTTAATAGAATGGGATGGGAGAGACTTAGAGGACAAAGAAACTAAAAAGAGAAATAATGATATTGATTGAAGTCTAAAGTCTATTATTGATATAAAATTTAATTAAATTTATATATAAATTTTTAAAATTTTAAAACGTACGATTTAGTACATAAATTTTTAAAGTTTTACCTATAAATTTATAAATATCATAATTTAGTTTTTAAATTTTTAAAATTTTACATATAAATTATAACTTAACTACTAAAATATATATTTGTAAATAAAATATTTAGGATATAAGTATGTAATTTTAAAAATTTGATAACTAAATCATATGGTTTTTAAAAATTTAAAGATATATGTGTAAAATTTTAAAAATTTACATACATATACATACGTTTTAATGGTTTTGAAATATTCGTATAAATTTAATTAAAACTTTAAAATTAATAATACACTTTAGCTTATATTTAAATGTGCAACATAAAAAATTATGTTTTTGAAACTGTGAGATAGTTTATTGATTTTTATTTTTATTTTTAAAAAAATTTAATTTTTCCATAAGAATCATTTTTGTAAAAAATAAAATTTATTCATTAAATCTATTTAACTTAAGAAAAAATAAAAACAAGTGTAATTAAAAATATTCACAATCCTATTTAGTTATAAAGATATCCAATTTGGTATTAATTATATTAATTTTTTAATTAAAATGTCACGTCAAATCCCAATATTTAATGTACAAACAAAAGGATCATATAAGTATTTAAGTAATTGATAGATACCAACCTACATGTATGACCTGCCTAGCTAGCTAGCTGCCTAGTTGGAAACATATTATGTGTCTGAAAAGTATATTATTACAAACGATACGGGGGTAGTAAGGGTACACAGTTTATAGGTATAGGTTTGTTCTAAATTTGTTTTATTTCAGGGAATAATATAAGTAGCTTTTTTTTTTAAGTTACTGAAATTTATCTAATAATTTTAAGTTAAATTTTTAAGGGATAAAATAAATATTTATTTTTATTAAAAAAATATATTAAATAATTAAATAATTTTTTTATTCATTTTTTAAAATAAATGTTCTTAGTAAAACTTCTAATATTAACTTTTTTATTTATATATTAATTTAAATAACAAATTATTTATTTTTGATTAAAAAAACTTACTTGATATTTTATTATATTATTAATAAAAATTTATGTAAAAAAAATACAATCATAAATTTTTAACTTTTTATTTGATATAGCATACCATATCATCCTATTTATTACTCATTCTTTCAATTCAAATTTATTTCATATTATTGCTCAATTTTAAGAAAAAATAAAATATAATTAAAACATATAATAAATAATTATAAATAACATGGCTTGGGAGGCTAGGGTCTATGCAATATCAATAAATATGAAAAAGAGAAATTTATATTAAAATTATAAAGGAAAAAATTCATGATTTAATATAATTATTACATAAAAATTAACAGTATTGTTAGTTATAGAAAAATGAAATATGGTGTAATTACAAACAAATAATTCTCATGTAAATACTTTTTTTTGTAGTCTTTTATAAAAATAAATATTTTTAAAAATATTAATTAAAAATACTAATTTTAATAGTTCAAAATTTAGCCTAAAATGAATTTAAGTTTTCTTTTATAATAAGTAAAGGACTTGTATTGCTTACTAAATAAGAATGAATTTAAAATATATTTTAATTATAATTATTCAACTCTTAATCCCTTTATGCTATAACAACTTTATCCCATCAAAATGATAAATAATTATATTTAAATTTAATTTTACCCATATATTATATATAAGGCAGAGTAATTCTAAAAATCTTATAGATTATGAAGTTAATATCGTTTAGTTTCTCAATTATTGAAAGATATTTTCTACTTTCTCAAATTTGAGAAAAGTATCAATTAAGATTAAATAATATTATTTTAATAATTTATTTATTATAATATTATTTTTTATTTTCAAGAGATTAAAATGCTTTGAGACATTAACAATAATACAAATAAAATTTAATATGAATTATTTAATAAAAATAAACAATAATAATATTCTAACATAAAATGATTTAAATAAATTTTTGAATTAAAAAACAACAAAATATTAAAATAAAAATAGTGATAATAATCAAATATTAAAAAGAATATTTTGTGATTTTTTTATAGTATTTTTCATCAATCATTTTTTTAAAACCATCGTTATAAGATTATTAAACAATTAAATTTGAATCAAATCTTAATCACTTATAAAAAAGTTATTAAAATAAGATTATTATTTTTAATTGATCTACTTTTTTTTAAATTGAGAAAATAAATAAATACTTTAATCTAATTATGAAGTCCATCCATCAAAAGGAAAAAAAGAAAACATGAGTATTATACATCACAATAATAATTAATGTAATAATTTTTCATTAAATATAATTATATGAATTCAATTCAAAATATACTTACTAATAATAACATGACATATCATTTAATATATATATATATATATATAAAATTACGTTTATAAATAAATTTATTGTGACATCGAAGAATGTTAATTTTCCAAAAATATACATAGTTAGAACAAACCCGTATATTTTGTCATCATCTTGCACAATTTGTCAATCACTATGGGATTTTATTTTGTCATCACTATAGGATTTTATTTTGTCATCACCTTTCACAATTTGTCAATATCTATGAAATTAAATAAGAGATAATAGATGAATTGTTAAAATGATTAATGTAACTTGATAACTTAATGATTAATATAAGTAGGATTAGTATACTAGTTATAATAAAGATAAAAAAATAATATAAAATAACATTATGTGATAAAACTTCACACTCTTGTTCAACTCACCCAACCCTTAGAGGTCAAAATATAAAATAAAAATAAGTACACTATATATAATAATGATAAAAAAAACATTACAGAAAACAACACGCAAAATAAAAAAAGAAGAAGGAGAAATAGGGAGGAGGGAGGGAAGCAAGGGAAGAGAATTGAAAACATAAACCGGAAGAATTGGGGAGGCGATGGAGATGAGGAAAGTGAGGGAAGGGGGAAGAGGGCTGACTGGTTTTAATGATGGAAATTGGTGTGAAGTTGAGAAAGGGTGCTTTTTTTTGGAGGAAAAAGAACTTTTTTTTGGGATATTTCGAAAATACCCCTAATTAAAATAAGCATGTTCAAAACACATTATCCAAATATGACATTTTATCCAATTTTTAAATTTTTATGAAGTTGCACTATTTTGTAAAAATAATTTATATTAAACTCATAAATTTTAAAAGTTATGTACTTGAACTTAAAATATTAAAGTATAATTAAGATTATACTTTTTCATAATGTTATAATTATAAAATGTGTTGTTTGTTTATTAGATTAAGAAGCTATCGATTTGATTTTTTAATAGATATTAGTGATATAATTAAGATTTAGTATTTCATACTAGGATTTAACATATCTTTTTTTTACATGATCGTTATTTTATAACCGTTATATTTTTTATTCAGAAATATCATAACCGTTATGTTTTCAAAAAATATATGAACGTTTATGGAGCATTGAAATTATCTCCCTTCGCAGTCATACGTGAAGGGACATCATTCAATTCACCATCTGATTTGCTATCATCTTGTTCTTACTGTTTGATTATTGCTTTAGCATGAACAGAACATAATGTATTTAGAAAATAGATTTTTGTGTGTTTTTTTTAAATATTAATAGTTATATTTTCTATTTGACTGTTAGTAGATTCTTTAATGTATTATTTTTGATAAAATAAGTTTTTTACATTAAAAAAATGGAATCATTTAAATCTTTAAGTAAAATTTATTTTCTTATCAAACACGTTATTATTTATTTATGCAATCTAAATTAATTCGTAGCATTACTTTCATATTAGTTAATTTATAACAAATAATTGCTTTAATCTCAATCGAAGTGTGACTTTCATACACTAACAAATATGCAGCAATAATGCACTATATAAGCCTTCTTATGATAGCATGATAGTGTACGTCTGTAGTCAAACATCAGACATTTGGTCTTCGGCGTTCTTTTGCATCCAACAAAACGTCATACAATGCACTAACAATTGCAGTATGGCAACAACAAATTAGTACTAACCATTGCAACAGGACAAAATTGGAAAGATAAAAAATTTCACAACCATGGTCTGGGCAATTCCATTAATTTCTATAGCTCAAACGTTCAACATCTTCCTAAGCATCATAGTAAAATATACATGGAATATAAATTGTTGAATAAAGTCAATAATGAGCTATGTATAAGAAAATCCAAATATCAATATTAAGTTTGCTCCAGTATTATTATAAGTATGTAAGATCCATACACGTTATTATATCTAAGAAAAAGAAAAAAAATCAATATGTTAGTTGTGATTGTAATATAATTTTCTTATAATTGATATATAAAAGTGCTGTATATCGAGTGGAATCGTGAAGAAAACAGTACTCACATCCTCAGTTGAAGAAGTCATTTTCCACCACGTCACACTGTCAAAATTCAGAAGTCAGAAGATGCAAATATGGTCAACGAGTTGCTCATAGTCATTACTCTGCTGCCCTGCAATCCCATCCATTAACCAAGTATTGGTTCTAATTAAATCTTCAATTAATACAAGACATTAAAGATAGTCTAATTGAAGCTCAAATCAATTGATATATACTACTAAGCATCAATCATCAGAGGAACTCACAATTAATATATGAATTTAGGAACAACCTCTGTAAACTTGGCATTTTTCGGTAGAACAACAACTAGGTCCATGAACACATACTCAACATGTTGACTACAGTCAAAATATTTATAAACCCACTCTTGGATTACATTGATACATAACGATAACCAGCGTTTGTGTTAATAAACATAACAACTATTATCTTTTCTTGAAACCATATTTCTTACGCTCGTAGAACAAGTCTGTTTTTGCACTTCCTACGTTAACTATTTTAGGACATCCATCCCTATCTTTCTCCATCTGAGTACATTCTTTGCAGTAGTATGCATCAGAAATCCCAAGACCTCCACAAATCACACACCGACCCTGAAAGGATCCATAGTTGCATTCGTCGCAAACCCGAACAAGAGTGCATGGACGAACATAGGAGTCACAGATCACACACTTACCATCATCTTTCTCACAAAGCCGCCCTATGGCAATTCCTGGTTGCTTCCTGCACATAATCAGATCGGGATGATGCTTGGCCATACTTTCTCCAACAAGCTTTTAGCTTGAAAATATTTCTGTGATCTGCATAGGCATAATTGATTGCAAAATTGATTTAGTAAGTTTTAGCCTTTGAAGCTCAAGCACGCACACACAAAAATGCATCTAAAGTTCTAAAGTGCTACACGCATTTGCATTTGCATAAGATGTAAAAGATCAAAACTTCCCTTAATAGTAAAACCTGCACATCAAGAAAATAGATCATATCACAGAAGATCATAAAGGGACTCAACATGACTAGAAATAGCAAAGGTCTTCCAAGTCTAGGCTAGGATTCATGAATTCCAACCTGGTAGCACTTCACTTTTTTATTTATCAAACCAATAACACGCATTACATGCAAGGGAGATGACATAAGATATAAAAGATCAAAACTTTCTTTAATAGTAAAACCTGCTCATCAAGAAAATAGATCGTATTACAGAAGATCGTAAAGGGACTCAACATGACTAGAAATAGCAAAGGTCTTCCAAGTCTAGGCTAGGATTCATGCATTCCAACCTGGTAGCAATTCACTTTTTTATTTATCAAACCAACAACATGCATTACATGTAAGGGAGATGACAAAGAAATTGTGGATGCTGTCATCTTGAGTGTTCTACATTGAGGAAAATTGAAATGAGTATGATACATGACACATCAATACACTCAAGTAGTTATAGTTGTAATTTTACAATATATTAACATGTTAATGTTAGATTGTTACAATTGAATTATATATAAAATGCATGCATTTTGCAGTGTCCTTAAGCTTAAGAACTGTTAGGCTCACAGTAGAACAGTATTACATTGCCTCAACTTTTTGGCCTCTGATTTCTTTTTTGGAGGAACCATTCAAAGGTCTCTCTGTTGAGCACACAAAATCAAGGTTAAAAAGCATATTTCATAAAAATCAAAGAAAAATCTGCTAGTCAAACTATTTAACAGATTTTACAATATAAAACCTAGAAAGCTTTAATTAGAAGCTTATCTATACTATATAAAAGTCTAAATCACGCATAAAATAATTTTGGAAAAATATACCCTATAATTTAACATAAAGACATATAATGCTTTTTATGTTTTATTTTAAATTTTGGTAAAAACTTAAGCTAAGCAACTTAAACAAAAAAGAATTCTATAATGTTAAGGAGTATACTTTCTTAATAAAAAATTAAGTCAACTCTTTAAATAAAAAAGACTACTATAATAATAAAGTTTATATTTTAAATAATTTTTCTTAATAAAAATCAAGTTAACTCTTGAAATAAAAAGGACTTCTATAATAATAAAGAGTACATTTTAAATAGTTTTTACAATAATGCATCTCTAATTTATTTAGAAACTTGCACCTTAATAAATTTTACTTTCAAAATTAAGAAATTAAGAAGTTTAAGTTTGTATGTTTTATTTGAAATAAATTGTAAAAATTAAGAAAATAGAAATTTAAAAGAAGTAAAACAAATGACATTTTTAACTAGTAATTATAAAACACCAAAGAAGCTACAACCTTCTACAATATAGGAATTCCTGGCAAGGTCAACCGGTAGAAAGCTTGTGAATTTGTTTGAACTCACTCCACAGTACTCCACTCACTCAGACATTAACACAAACAGTGTATATGCGTGTACCCAAATATAATTTCATTAACTTAGCCCGGATAATCTACAATCTAATATCATTTATCAGTATTAAGCACCAAAAAATTTACAAATTTTCAAGAAAAATTAAAATATTACTTGGGAAAAAAGAAGGAGAACCAAAATTTGAAGTGCAGAAAAGAAAGGAAAATCTTCATAAAGTTAGAGAAATTTTTTAAGAAGATTAAGAATATACAGAACAAAGCTAAGATGTATAACTGTAATGATTTTTAAGTGGGCTAACCTGCTTTGGTAGCGAAGGTTTGAGATTTGGAGAGCTCTGAAAATGCTAAGGAAGGAGGACGAATGAATCCAGTTGTATCTTAGCATAAATTAAGTAGAAAAGACGTGTTGACTCCTCTGACAGCACGTGTTAGTAATAAATTTGATTGGAAAATAAAAAATAATAACATCAAAATTTAATATTAAATATATTTATATTATTATAATTTAATTTAAATAATATACTAAGTTAATAATATTTTAATAATTATAATTTTTAAAATATTATTTTTATTTTTTAAAATTTAATTTAAATAATTATATTATCATAATAATTTCACACTTCATCATTCATCATTCTTTGTCATTAAATGGATAATAAACCTACGATCTTAACTATACATGTACCCCGTTATGGTATAACGAGGTAACAGACCTAGTTCAACAATGACATGAGTCCAAGAGATTTGATAAAACGTATTACTACGTTAACAAAATATCTTCTTATTCAAATATGAAGTATTAGGCTTTTAGATCTAACGTATTAACTTTATTACGACGATTGGATCGTGATTTTTCCTTCTTATAAACAACTTGAATAAAGCTGTTTAAGAACTTAAAACGACCCATATGTAACGATCTTTCTTATATGCATAAAACGACTTGACATAATATTTATATGTAATTTTTTATGTACATAGGATGTAATACATATGTATATATCCTTTAAATGAAGAAAAGAAAACAATATCCAGTTCAATTGTTCAATTTCTTATTTTTTACTAAAAATCATTAGAATTTGAAACTTAAAATTCTCTCCGAATAATCATAATAAAAAATATTAAATGTTAATTTCATTCTAATATTAATTAGTATTATTATTAAATAAAATAATAATAATCAATAAATTATATTTTACCATCAACGCAACCCTTTATTTTTAATAATGATTGAATAGTTATAAATATGATTTTAAGTATATTAGTGTTGGTAAGAATTCACAAATTAAAGCACAATTTTTTTCTTCTTATATATTATATTAAATATTAATATTATTTAAAAAATAAAATATTTCTTTAATTTAAAAATAATTATAACATATAATCATATAAATATAAATTTAAGTGGTATTAATATTTTTAATAAGTTTATTTAAAAAAAATGTTATAAACTCAATTACATATGATATAGGATGTAAATTTAATCTCAATCAATCAAAACTTAAATGAAATAATCTTATAAGATATGTCTCGAAATCTTATTAGGTTAGAATGAGTTTGGCACGACTCTATTGGAATAATTCTATGATCGAACTTAGGACAAAAGATTTATATGACAAGCATAACTCAAATCCAATTCGAAGTTTGAGTTATATTTGAATTTCACAAAATATATGTTTTTAGATATTGTATGTCATTATTTTATACATTTTTGTATAATTTGTCAAAGTTTAAAAAATTCAAGTTTAAATCTATTGAAATGCTAAAATTATTATTTAATTTAAATAAATATGATTCAATCTGATCTGAAAGTATATATGCTCAGATAACACACAAAATTTTGGTTTCATCCAATCTAAATATGAAGTTTTGATATTAAGTTAGCTCGAACCACCTAAATGTATATCCTTAAGTAGTGACACACTCACACAAGGGATATGAGGAACATGAGCTTACACAATCTTTGAAAAAAAATTAATATGTGATGATTATTATATTTTTTAGATATATATCTTTTTATTCAAATGTGTCTCATCTTTAAAAACAATAAGAATCTTAGCAAAAATCAAATTTTGTCATTTATTTAAAGTCTAAAATATTTATTATAATCTTTATAAATGGTGCATAAAAGTTGCAAAATGTAACTTTCTTTTTCTAAGGTTTATTAAATTAAAGTTTGAAAAATCTATTAGCAAATTCAAGTAGTTTTAGTTATTTTTAACACGTAAGAAATTATACTTTTGGTTTCATTTGTTCATTTTATTTTATTTATTTTATATTTTTTTGAGGTACTTTGGTATTTGATATCCTCAGCAAAATAGGTGCAATATTTTATTAATTAAAAAAATTATCATACTATTAATATTTTTCAAAATATATATAATTTTTTACTCTCAATTTATCAAATTTTTAAATCTATCTCTGAAGTATATCCGTGATAAAACTTACTAATTTCAAACCTTCTAATTAAATACGTATGTTTATTGTGAGTACTTAGAATGCATGAGTTTAAACATATTATTATGTATATAAGAATGTAAGTAGGTAACTATTATTTAAAATAAAGAGATAAATACACACCGGGTTTAATTATGATAGTATAGTAGTTTAGTTTTTGTTAAGAAAAAATGATAAAATAAGAAAAATTAATCAATTTTTTTTAATTTTTGTAATTGTTATTTATTACTAGAGACAATTTAAAAAATGATATCTCAATAGTATTTTAAAAAATCTGAGAAAAATTAAAAAATTAAAAATTATTTATTTATTTTTATGCTGTTATTTTTCTAAAATAAAATAAATAAATTAAATTTTTAGTATTTTTAGTATTTCTCACCATATAATAATTTTTTTACCTGTCATGGATGACCGGTCAAAAATAAAGTTTGTTTGGAAGCCAAAAGAGGAAGTTGAATTAGATATAGTTATTTGTTATAAATTATGGTTTTCAATAGCAACAATCTTGGCATTTTTTAAGGGTGTTTTGAAACTCATTGTAATTATTTTAAGAATACTAGTTATTAAAATTAGGTTTAATTATAATTTATTATAATTATTTTTAAATAATGATATTATTATAATTATTTTTATTACTTTTATAATAAAAATTTATAAATTATTTATTTTATTTATAATATTAATTACGTCTTAATATTATTATTATCGAATAAAATTACTATTAATTAGATTATATTATAATCTACTTTAATTGCTTGTACTATTCATTTCCTTACTTTCATAACAAGTTATCACGATGATAATTTCATGCACGTGGTATTGTTAGTAGTGTGAAATAACTAATTGCCAATTTTTAAGTGAACAACAAATCACACTAAATATCTTAAGTTTTTAAGTATTATATGATTATTTGTTATGGTTTATTCGTATGAATTTTATAAGTTTAAATATATACCTAGAAATGGTTTTATAATTACACTATTTGATTGATATATTAATTATATTAGCATAATATACTTTTATTATTTTGAAACAATTAATTTCTTTTATTATACACATATTAGTCACTCGAGATTTTATTTTCCATTAGCATATGATATATTGTTTGAATATGAGACTCATGGTTTTATCATGTGTAAGATGATGTTGACAAAATTACTTCACAAATCATTTGAATATCATACAAAAGTATGAATAATTAAATATTATTGAGTTATTTTCAATTGATTCATATTAAATTTGTGGTTTTTATATCAATCTTTACAAATCGATTAGTTTATTTATGATATATCATTTTCAATAAACATTTTTTTCCTTTTTATTCCATTTCTTCATCCACCACCAATTCTAGTGATCTTTCTACTCTTCCTCTTACTTGTTTTATTCCTTTTGCTCATACAAGTTTATCTCCTTCTTCTCTTATAGATTTCATTTCTTATTTCTTATTTCTTCTTCTACAGCACCACCTTGTGCACCTATTCTTTCTTCCACTAATCCATCTTGTCTTATCAATCATCATCCAATGGTCACTCTTGTCAAAGAAGTCATTTTCAAATCGAAGGCTTACCTAAACATTGAAAAAATGTTATTATTATTCTTGAATGGAAAACATTTATGCAACGAGAATATGAATATTAATTTCAAAAGGAACTTGAAAATTATTTCCTTTACTATAAGATATTAATCCTATAAATTTTAAATAGATATTTTAAGTTAAATTGTACCCTAATGATATGTTTGATAACTACAAGTCTTTGATCCTGATTTTCTTCCGGAAAAAGTTGTTGATTAGTACGATACTTTTACTTTAATTATTAAACCAAATACAAGTTGTGTCATTTTTTGTCTTGCTCTTCGATATCATTGGTCATTACTTCAAATTAATGTAAATAATACAATTTTAAATGAAGATTTGGTTGAAACATTTTACATGACATAGCATTCAGGTTTTGAGGAGTGAACTAGTCTTATTTGCAAGTTCAAGAAAGCACTTTTGGACTTAAACATGCCTTACCTAACAATATTTTTAAAAATATTTATATTTTGTTCTTATTATATATTGTGAAGAGTATAAAGAGATAAGAAGAAAGAATGATTTAATGTTGTATCATGCCATAGAATGTATACGTAGAACCCTATTTATAGGATTGTAACAAGTGTAGTACAAGTGTAGTACAAGTGAAATAGTGGAAGTGTAGTACAAATGTAGTACAAGTGAAATAAGTGGAAGTAGTACAAGTGTAGTACAAGTGAAATAGTGGAAGTGTAAAGACAAGTGAAATAATACAAGTGTAGTACAAGTGAAGTAAATTACAATATCAAATATAACTTAACATCCCCCTCAAACTCAAGGAGGAAGAGAAACAATCAACTCGAGTTTGGAAACTAATTCTTGAAATCTACCTGGTAGATGAGATTTCGCAAGATGTCGATGTTCGATCCGTGGAAGATATTGATTTGGGACAAACAAAGGTTCAAGAATACGTTGACGAACAAAATGACAATCAATCTCGATATGTTTTTGTTCGCTCATGAAATACATTATTGCAGCAATCCGAATAGCACTTCCGAATAGCACTCGATTGTCACAATATAGATAGTCATTGGGCTGATCGTAACACCCATATCGCCAAGCAACCAACGAGCCAAAGAAGTTCTCGAAAGGTGTCAAGAAGAGTACCCATATTCGCTTCAGCCTGGATCGAGAAGGAGATCGTTTCTTGCTTCGCCAAGATATAAGAGAGTTTCCAAGAAAGAAACAATATCCAAGGGCAGAGCGACGATCAATAATACCCGCCTCAATCAAGATCGTAGGCAAAGAAGTTAAGATTAGACTTGTTTCGAGAAATGGAAACCGTGAAACATAAAGGTTTTCGATGTAACGAAGAATGCGAAGAACCGCAAGATAAATGGGTGATCGTGAGCACATACATGAATTGACTAACCGATGAACAAGATGTGCAATGTCGACGAGCGACCGGAGATAAACAAGGTCGCGCCACTAGTCATTCAGATAACGTGGTATCCGAGAGAATAGTACCATATAATGGAGTTAAGTTTGACATTGGTTTCTGTGAGGTGTTGATGCGCTTACAATCGCAAGTGCCACTCGATTAAGAATACTCCGAAGAGTACTTTGCTTGAGAGAGATAATATCTCGAGAATCGCATGAGATTTCTAGCCCAAGAAGTGAGAGACGATCAAGGTCTTTCATTTCAAATTGATGACTCGTAAACCGTCGAGATCAATAATTCCATTGTGAGTCATTCCTTGGTTACGATCATATCATCTACATAAAGGAGTGTATGTTACACCACGTGAGTCTTCCGAATAAAGAGACCTAGAGTCATAAGAATCGAAGTGAAACCAAAGTCATATGTAGAGTCGACTTATAAACCAAGCTCGAGGAGCTTGCTTGGCCAAAGCAGAGCACGACGAAGTCCGCATACTTGATGAGGTGAATGAAGGTATCCGTGAGGAGGTTTCATATAAACTTCCTTAGTTATGTCTCCACTGAGAAAAGCATTTTTGACATCCATTTGAAACATGTTCCAATTCCTGGCAGAACATCAATGATACTTCTCAATGTAGATTTGAGTCGAGCTATACGTGCAAAAAGTTTCTTCATAGTCGATTCCATATTCCCCGTGTAAAACCCTTTGCAACCAGACATGCTTTATATCGTTCACGTGCACTATCCGAATGAGTTTTGATTTTTGAAGATCCACTTACAACCAATCAAAGATTTATTAGACTAAGATCAACAAGATCCATGTATGTGTTTTTGTTAACGCCTCGTAATTCATCCATAAGCACGCTAATAAGGGTTAGAACTAGCTTCTATAGTTTTAGTGGTTCATGATGAGACAAAAATAGTAGAGAAACATTGGTAATCACGAAGATGAAAAGGAAGACTACTTACACGAGTGTAATCAAGTTGATGACTCGACAATCGTAGTTGGTCTCCGTGAAGATGTTGTTATGGTAGGATCACAGTAAGGAGCAGACACATAAGTCGTAGTAGACGACAAATGGTGTAGGTAATGAAAGCAATGTCGAGGAAATAAATCAATAGTCGGGTCATTAAAAAATGAGAGCGAGTAGGTATAGTAGAGACATGAAATGAAGAAATGTAGGAAAACATTTTATGTTCCCAAAAGATGACATGACGAGAGATGCGTTAATCGCTGTAGATAAAGTGTCCCAACAACGATAGCCTTTGTGTTCTATTCCATACCCTAAGAAACAACAAAGACGAGAACGAGGTTCTAATTTATCAGGTTCATGAGGGGTGAAGAACAAAACAGCACAACCAAACACTTTCGAGTAGTTCATAAGATTTTGGAGAAGTACTCTGCAGACGCCATAAGCGGATTGATCAGTGAATAATACGCACGTCGGAACACGATTGATGGTATAAACAAACGTAAAGAGTCGGCTTTCACTCCAAAAGCGCTCAGACAAGAACTAGAAACGAGGAGAGTACTAACAAGTATTAAGAATATGTCTATGTTTTCGGTCAAATTTCTTCCATTTCATTGAGATGCCCAGACAAGAATATCGAGAAAGAGTCCCATTTTTGTCGAAGAAAATTTAAAAAAATTGTTTCTTTATATTCCATAGCATTATCACCAAGCACTTTGATATTTTGAGAAAATCGGGTTTTAAATCCATTTGGGCAAAATCATAATAAATTTCTGGGTAATTCGGTATCTACGTTTCTACGAGAAAATCCATGTGAATCTTGAATAATCATCAATAAAAATGACAAAATAAACACATCCCCCATAAGTAGACGGACGGACCCAAACATCGAATGAATTAAGTCAAAAGGAGATATAGTATAATCACTTTTATCAAAACATAAAAGTTGTGTTGTTTTCCAATCGACAAGGCAAACAATTTACATTATCGTAAATAGAAACAGATCCTAATTTACCGTAAGATGCTGGTGATCTAAGATGTCCATGCATCGATTGCCTGCACACGCAGCATGCCATAGGTTGATAGTGAGCGGTAGAAGCAGCCAGAAAATGCGAGGAGAATGGGTAGACGGTTCGATAAGTTCAAATAATCGTCCAACCTTACTACTATCCCAAGGATCTGTCTTGCCGTCATGCGATCCTCGAAGTGACAACCGTAAGAGGAAAAAGTAATAAGAAGACCAAGTTCACATAATCGACCAACAGAGATAAGATTTAGAGTAAGGTCGGGAATATGAAAGGTGTCGAGAAAGTGACATGAAGATGTGGAAACTTGTCTACAAAGATTACACACACGCATGTGAACCATCGCGCTTGAATTAAAGGTTCGAGATGGAAGATTAGCTGGGAGAGAAGACGCGAGTATCATGAAGTCATATGGTTACAACAAGCGAGAATCAAAATACCATAAAGATTTACCCGATGCGAGTAGACAAGGCAGAGGAGAAGCATTACTAGATCAAGCGAGAGAACATGTTTGGGAAGACCTTCAAGTTCTTGAGCAGTAGAAAGTAAATTTTGTCGATTATCCTCAAGTAGCAGCCGGTGATAGATGAGTTACTATTTTTACCGAAACACGTTGAGAGGATTCCGAGAGGAACGCCGAGAGGATTCCGTGAGGAATGCCGAGAGGATTCCGAAAGCAATCTCTATTAAAGTTGTCTCTGGGACCCTTCTTTGACAATATATACATACCCGAACGGGACGTAGCAAGAAGCTCATGATTTGGGTCATGACAGAAGAGTGCAACCTTGATGTTCAAGTCCCTTTAACCTCCTTTAAGGCGATAAAAGGGGGTGGCAAGAATGTAATCTATATGATGAACTTTTAAAACCCCATCCGAGTTTCTTCAGAGCCGAAGCCTCTGGCCACGCAGATCTAAGGATGGAAAAGGACTACGGGAGTAAGCGAAGTCTAACAAAGTTCAAATCGATCACGAGAGCCACGAGAAAATAACAAGACGTCAGGTGATTACGGTAGTTGCAAACATCTCAAGATCAATCTCTGTTTCCGTCGGTTCGTAAAAAGAAATAGCCGATCCCAAATAGTATGCATTTCGAGAGAAATTGGTTAATGGTTCGACGCCCTTCGAGTTTGTAATGCAAGAGTCATGTTAAAAGTTGATATTTGTGGCTAAACTGTAGAAAGTCGAGCCTCAAGAAATTCCCAAACTTTTCTGCGGCAAAGGTCAAACGCCCATGAATTCACCATGCACGGTAAAGTGCCGTGTTACTTTGAACCAGGTAATAATTTGATGATGTTTACTCTCCCGCCTTCTGACGCGATCAAAGAACAAGGAGCTTGTTTTCAAGTGGTTTCGACGGTATGTAGATATCACCAGCTTATGAAACGCCATACCAAGTCCTTTCAAGAAACTTTTCATCGTTTACAGGCCGTGCAGTAGTTAAGTATCATCGGGCGGTGCAGAGATTGGTTTTAGGATATCATTTCTGGCCCATTTTAACGAAATAACGAGGAGATATAAAGCAAATATATAGAGACAAGATAAAGTGCGAGATATATCCTTAAAATGAAAAATGAGTTGAAAACAAGCTTGGAACCCGAGTGGAACAGGTGGCCGAATGCTCGAGGCCGAAGCTGAGAGAGCCGAGTCGGAGAGTCGAGGCCGGGAGTCGAGCCTGAAATGTAACCGCCGAGCGAGCTGAGCCGGTTGAGGTGAGCCGGTTTAAAGCGAAATGAAGGTAGCGAGTGCCGATGATTTAGGCCTGCCGAGTGTGTTGCTCGAGGAAGAGAGGCGACTTTGATAGAAATTTTAGTAGGTATATGAGAGTGCCATGATACCATAATACAAGAGTATGTAGAGATAAGAAGAAATAATGATTTAATGTCAGACGTATTAACATAATGTATAACCCTATTTATGTGATTGTAACAATGTAGTACAAGTGTAGAAGATGTCAAATAAAGAAACAGAAGACAAAACGTGACATGTTGAAATACTGGAAGTTTACGAAATAATAACAGTGTGTACAAGTGAAATAATACAAACAGAATATTAGGATCGCATATTGTATAACCCTATTTATGTGATCAGAATAAAGTGTAGCATGCGTAGCATGTGTGAAATAATGAAAGCAGGTAGACAAATGTAGCAAGTTAAATAAAGTAGGTTATAGCATGTCAAATAATACAAACAGAAGATAATACAAATAATGTGTACAAGTGTCAAGAAATTACAATATCAAATATAACTTAACATATATGATCCTTAGTATTTCAAAAAATCAATATTTCATTTTGAAATCTGCTTAGTACATTACAAAACCTAGGTAATAAACATGACACTTATTATTTTGTAAAAAAAAAAAAATATAGAACATCAGATTAAGATATATTGAGTTTTGTCTATCAATCAAAGTTTTAATTCTTGTATAAACGAAATATCAATCATACTTCTACGAAGAAAGAGAAATAGTTTGAAGTAGGGTAGAAAATGTGTTCATTATGATTGAAAAATCAAAATTCAATTGAATTTTATAATGATTTTCTCAATTTTATCTTAAGCTTCTATTTACAAAATTGCCATTATTGTTTAGTAATGAGAGGGTTTTAATTCAGGTAAATTGTTTTTGAAAAATAAGGTGCATTTTTACATTTGTCCGTGACAAAGGAAGCTTTGAAAATAGCAATGGCACTACAATCGATGATCAATTTTGACCGCGGATAGGAGGCGGGTTTTTGTTTTTACGTCTTCACTTTTTTATTATATTATTTATATGAAAAATCATTTAATTGTTTTTACGAGGGGAGTAATTATTTTGGTGGCGTTTTGGCTTCCGTACTGTTCATGGAGTTTTGGATCAATTCCTCTATTTTTCTGGACGTTTTTAGTGTTCATTATTATTATTATTATTTTCTCTTTTATTAAACTCTTTTATATATATATATATATATAAATTGTTTTATTTTCTTATATACGAGCCCTTATGAGTATCCATTCACAGAACTTAATGCGATCATACTCTGTATTGCGTCAATGGCTTCCATGGACGTCAAACAAGCAAGCGCTTCAGGGAATAGAAAGTGGAAAAGAACTCTTCGTCAAAGAAAGCTTCTTTTAAATGAAAAAGTAGAGGTACATTGCAATTATACTTAAAAAATTTTTTTATTCAAAATCTTGTTTGCCGTCAA
This sequence comes from Hippophae rhamnoides, assembly GCA_033030585.1. NCBI lineage: Eukaryota > Viridiplantae > Streptophyta > Magnoliopsida > Rosales > Elaeagnaceae > Hippophae > Hippophae rhamnoides. The sequence goes on from CM065431.1 coordinate 5,050,102, forward strand.
ATTTTGGCTTGAAACCCTTGGCTTGTTTTTTCTCTCTGTTTTTTATATTCACAATATTTTACTTTTAATCCTCGTTAAAAAACATATATTGTTTACTTTATACAAAAAAATATCTACGTGTCATTTTGAACTTACTAAAAACATGTTTTTTTATACATTACTAGTGAAATGCAATTAGTCCTTATTTTTAACATTTATTTTTATTTTTAGGTATTGATGCCCTTCTGATTATGCAGTATGAAGTTTAATTATGCATTATGCATTTTGAATTCTGATTCAGTATTAAATACTGCAAATTTTTTTAGGTAAGGAGTATGGAGGAGGGATTTCTGGGTTCATGGCACACTGGTATTGTGATTGAGTGTGACAAGCCAGGCCGTCGTTGCATCAAATATGATAATCTGTTGGATGATGATGAGTGTGGTAATCTTGTTGATAGTGTGTGTGTTTCCCCTGTTGTGGATGGTGTAGATTCTGATAGTTTAAACAAGCATAATTATCGTGGGAATGTAAGGCCAATTCCACCTAAGTTTGAGTTTAACAAGTGGAACATTCACTATGGACAGTGTGTGGATGTAAATTATACCGATGCTTGGTGGGAAGGAGTGATTTTTGATCACGAAGATGGTTCGGAGGAAAGGAGGATATTCTTCCCAGATTTGGGTGATGAAATGTTAATTCCAGTTAACTCAATGAGGATAACACATGACTGGGATGAAGTTTCTGGAGTTTGGAAACAACGAGGGAATTGGATTTTTCTTGAGTTGATAGAAAAGTACGAGGAGAAACTTTATCTTGCAGTTTCTGTTAAGCAATTATGGTATGATGTGAGAGAAGAAAAAGGTTTTAAGAAGATTAAGGAGTGGACTTCTACTTTTATGGATTTATGGGAACTGTTGGTGTTTGAAGTAATTGAAGATAACTTCAAGATTACTGTAGATGAACTACTTAATGTGATAGTTTCAGATGGTTTGTTACCAGAAACCCAGACAGCACTGGAGTCGGATCTATTTGTAATAGATGATAATATAAATTTTGAAACCCAAATATCACCACCAGAATCAACTCAACCTATTCCTGATGCTGATATGGATCCTGAAGAGGAATTGGGGCCTTCTTATGCTGTTGTATCTACTGATCAGAACCTGTTGAACAAAGATACTGTGATTGATCATGAAGTTGTAATAAAGGATGTCATGGATTTTAATGCAACAGGTACGGACGAACCTTTTCAAGCTGGTCCTGACTCCTCTGTAGTGGAATCTGGCATAGATCATCAGCCAGTTTGTTCAACTGAACAAGGTGCTTCAAATATTAATTCATCAAATGAATCAAACATGGTTGACCAAATTGAGGCAATTTGTGCATTACCTTTTAATCTTGATACCAGTGGTTCCATTAGTGATGATGTGGGCATTTTTGGTAATGTTGCGAAGAAGATGAGTCGAAGGATCGAGCATTCAATGACCAAGAATACAGGAAAATGGATGCCTGTCTGCCAACCTCCTGAACCTGAATCCAATCGCAATGCCATTGATCAATATCTTGCACATCACGAAACTGCAAAGTCTGAAAAATTAGAAAGTCGGAGTGCATTGTTATTGACTCTTAAGAAGCATATTTCATACTTGGGTTGGAAATTTGAATATATGAGAGGCAAGTGTAAGCTTGTACAAAGGTATGTGTCTCCTAATGGAAAAGTTTGCTATTCCCTTAATGAGGTATGCAAGCACTTAAAGATATCATCTAGTAAAATGGAATGTGATGCTGATCCGACTAGTGCAAATGCTTCCATTAGTGATCTTCAATTATGTCAAATACCTGAACAACCGCTTCAGACTCAAGACCCTAATTATTCTTCTCCAGCAGTTGTTCCATCTGAAGAAAATACAGTTTCTATCGAACCTGAATATTGCCCTCAAGCAGTCAAAGAATATTATTTGTCTATAATACAAAACCAAACCAATAAGGGCAAGAAGGACTTAAAGGTCTTGAAAATGAAAGCAAGAGCACACCTTGTTGCTGAACAATGGAAGTACCACTGCATGGACAAGGGTGAAAAAAAATATTGCTACGTGTCACCCACAGGAGTTGTATATAAGTCACTTGAAAGCGCATGTGGAAAACATTTGTTAGATAATGGATCTCACATGCATAAAATGAAGACCAGAAACTCTAGAAACACTGGATTGAAGAATGTGTTAGAAATGGATGGAAAACTGAGGCACTCAAGGGATCAACATATTACCTCGCCAAGGATGAGGAAACGAGTGAAGAAAGCAGTTAGTCCAAGTACCTCATATCAGAACCCTCGAACTATATTATCTTGGTTGATTGACAATAATGTGGTAGTGCCGAGGGAAAAAGTATCTTATTGTAGCAGAAAAGGTTGCAATTCAAGAAAAGATGGGAAAATAACTTGTAATGGGATCAAGTGCAATTGTTGTCAGAAATTGTTCACTATAAATGACTTTGAAGTTCATGCTGGTGGTACCAATTGCAGACGGACTGCAAATATGTTTCTGAAAGATGGCCGGTCTCTCTTAGACTGCCAGATGGAAATTTTAGGTTCTCTTAGAAATGGAAGCCTTGCAGCTGAAAGATGTCATAGTATTAATGACACTCAGTGTAAAGACAAGAATGATTACATCTGTTCTGTTTGCCATTATGGTGGTGAACTGATGTTATGTGATCAATGTCCTTCGTCATTTCATAAGAGATGTCTTGGTCTAAAGGTAGGTAATCTATTTGCATGCATGGGATTTTTTTTTAATGTTTTTGTAAGTATTGTGTTATTCAGTCATTTGATTTTAAACTTCCTGGCCTCAACATTTTGAATAATGATTCACATGAACTTTAGTGACATGTGTTTGCAAACTTTTGGTTCCTGTAGGATATTCCGGATGGCAACTGGTTTTGTCCATCTTGCTGCTGTGGAATTTGTGGACAAAGCAAATTCCAGCAAGATACGTCGCAAACTGTTGGTGGAATTCTTATTGCCTGTGGTCAGTGTGAGCGTAAATGTAAGTTATTTATGAGTAAGTACATGTAAAGCAAATAAGTATTTTCAACGACATAAACGGTATCTCTGATGTAGTTTCTCTGAATTCCATGTAGATCATAGGGGGTGCCTGAAGACTAGTGGGCCAGTAACTCAGGTGGAACATTATTCTACAGAAAGCTGGTTTTGCAGCACAACCTGTGAAAAGGTACCAAAAATTTCTATAAACAGAAATTCTTTGCCTGTAGTATTCTTCTACTAGCGTCAACTTCTGGTAGCCTTGAACTTTATTAACTTGTCATGAAAAAGAAAGACTGTTGTGGTTTTACCATATATCAAATTTGCTTTCAAATTTTGGTTATAGAACCTATTATAGTACATGAATAAGGAAAATCTGAAGATCGCACTATGCTTCTTTTATGTTGCTAGTCATTTCAACCTCTTTTATAAAGCTCTTCATCAATTAAAGATGTGTTCTTATTTGGAAATATTGGATATGATATTTTCAATTTTTCAGATATTTTCAGGTCTGCAAGAGCTTATAGGAAAGCCAATTCCAATTGGTGAAAACAATCTAACTTGGACATTGTGTAAGTATTTGAACCCTAATGTTTGCCACACCGACACTCCCAAAGTAGTAGACCTCACAGAGAATGCTAGCAAGCTCAGTGTAGCACTTGATGTGATGCACGAGTGTTTTGAACCTATGATGGAGCCTCACTCGAGTAGGGATCTTGTAGAGGATGTTATTTTCTGTAGTGGGTAAGCGATTGGTTTCTCCTTAACTCTCCATGATGTTTTTATGGTATTATATAGCTTGTTTGACTGTTTGTGTTTTTTTGAAAACTGTTTTCTCTTCTTTAATCTGTAAAATAGCTCTCAATCTCTAATTGGCTGCATATTGAATGAAAATATGGGGAAAACCTACAAATTCAGTATAGGTTGCTCAATTGTGTTCCATTACCCTTCTTTGTCTTATCATGCTGTAGTATCTATTTTGTTTGATTCAACAACATAGACTACGAACAATTAGATGTTAAGACTTACCTGGTATTTGAACGTTGAATTTATAGATGTGCATGGTTGTGGCTTAAGTTATTCAAATAGTCTCCATTTTCTATTACATTGCTATGTAAGCTGACTAGGATATTGCTGTCCATGAGAGAGTAGGCAATCATGGCTACTGTCTATGGCATATTCAATACAAATAATTGGAAAGAACAGTTAGAAATTTATATAGTATCAGTCGTCCTTTTGAACAGTCACATAATTGTACTCTGGTGTCATTTTATTATTGATGGTCTGCCCACGTTTCCTAGCAATATGATTCAGCTACTAAGGTCTTATTTATTTAAACTGCAGGTCAGATCTTAATCGTCTGAACTGTGAAGGGTTCTATACAGTTCTATTGGAGAGTAACGATGAGTTGATTACTGTGGCTACTCTAAGGTGAGATATATAAGCTTCATTTATAATTTTTTAGACGAAAGTTAGCAATAAGCTCTCCAGTTTAAGCTGCAGAAGTAGGCTAACGGTCTTCCTATATGTATGTTATTTTGGGCCTTCAAACAATAGGCTTTCCTCATAGGTTGAGAGATCTTAGTTAGTTAGTTAGTTGAGATTCATCTTTTAATTTACACTGATTTTATTTATCTATTTTCAAGGGTCCATGGACAGAAGGTTGCAGAAGTACCTCTTGTTGGTACGCATGTTCAACGCCGTCGTCGTGGAATGTGTCGAATATTGATGAATATGCTTGAAAAGGTAGAGTCAATGTGATATTTGTGTATGCACTATGTCATGAAAGCAGCTTCTTACATTAAAAATCCCGTGTAATGATTGCTTCATCTTTTTTTGTTTATCATCTCATTATTGCAATTTATTTACCTTTCCAAGGCTTATAGGTTTTTTATTTTTATTTTTTTATCAACAGAAGCTTATGGAATTAGGAGTGGAGAGATTGGTCTTGCCCGCTGTTCCAAGCTTACTGAAAACATGGACAAGTTCGTTTGGGTTTTCAAAAATGACAGTCTCCGAGAGGTTACAGTTCCTGGATTATACTTTTCTTAATTTCCAGGATGCTATTATGTGCCAGAAACTACTGGTGAAGATCCCTCCGGATGAGTCAAGCCTGATGAAAGGTTTTGTTAATTCCTTATTTGTAAAGACAAGATAAATTACCTTTCGTGGGAAATTATTTCTATTACTTGCTATATTGCAGAAATCCAGCCCATACTTCATCATAACAGTGATTTTGACAAGTCAAGTCCAGACTCTGAAGTATATCAGGCAGAACAAATTGAAGGAAGTAGGAACGTTGGCCGTGGACTATTGGAGTATGCATCTCTCTACTTTATAAATGAATGAAACTGAGAAGATAAGAATAAAAAATTTCTGTTCATTGTTTAATGGTTAGAAGTTAGAACCTGCTGTCTTATGGCGGCTGAAAACCTGAAACAATTTCAGCATTATGTAACTAAATGTTGACAGAAAGAGAGGAGCTGAAGAGTGAAAATTGCTTAGAAGTCCTGGTATTTAACAGCATTTTTTTCCCTGTTTACTGAGGAGTAAGGTCCCGAAGATCTTGTACAGACTATATGGTCTGTCTTTTTAGGTTTATCGTTCCCTCATTGCTATAGAAGTAGACATTTACTTGCTATCCTGACAACAGAACTGATATGAAATTTTGCTAAAATTTTAATGGGAAAGAATTTGTCCCATCAGCTTAGTTGGAATAGGTACCTACTCATTTTAACATGTTAAATTAAATTCTATTGTAATTACTAATATAGTATCAAGTTTCGAAAAAATACACAATATAGTTTGAGTTTTGGCCTATTTTGTAATAAATATTTCCCAAAATTAATTACACACCCATGTAACCACGTTACACATATGTAGTGTGGTTACATGGGTGAGTAAATGATTTGAGAAATCTTCGTTGGGTAATAAGTTTAACTCAAATTACATTGTGAATTTTCGTAAAACTTGTTTCTATATTGTAAGTTTTCCCTAAATTTTAACGTGACATATGAACTTTTGCTCCTCTATTGAAAATCCCAATGGTTGTGGTTGGCTTTTAAGTTTTTGACTATGCTGATGATACCGATAATTTCTTTTGGAGCATTTGTATGTATCTTACAGTGGTTTTGCTCTTGAAATAAAATAAAAACAAATCCATGACCAGGTTTTAATCTTCTAAGAATAGATAAATAAATGGGCAAAGGACATGAGAGGTCCCATAGCTTATACAAAAGGAGTGTTTTAGTTCTATTACTTTAAGTTTGAGCACTTAAGTCCCATAACTTTGAAAAAAGGTACATTTTAGTCCTAAAAGTCAAAAGCTACAGAAATTAGGTACACATTCTCTAGAACTAAAGTACATCTTTTTTAAAAATTATAAGACTAAAGTGCTTTCGTTGAAAGGTGTGGGACTAACGCGCTCTTTTGTCTAAAACTATTGGACCATTAGTGCCCTTCTCCCATATTATCTAAAGTGTGGTTAAACAACGCAAGTGAAATTTTGTTCTTATGTTTCTTTACACTTAGATATAGTGGTTGTATAATGGTTTCATTGATCAATGTGATCTTTGACAGAATTTCTGCAGGTAATAACAGAGATGTCTTAAGCGACCAGACTGATACACTTGTCGAGGTAGTTGCGTTTTCTTCAAAATCCTGATTATAGTTCCATCTCTGAGCTTCATAATACTTTCCTATGTCAGTCTTTTTAATTTTTCTCCATTTGAAATATTGTAACAATATTCCTAAACTGTTTTGATATCTCTGTAGGTGAAGCAAAAACACCATCTTGAGCACAGTAGTCAAACCAGTAATGAATGCTCCATGGACGATCATAGTGTAAAGAGGACAGATGATGTCATAGATGAGCATGTCCCGTTAAGGTACTATAAGAGAAAAAGAAAATCAAGTGTGGAACCGGAAGCTATACAATGCAGTGGAGTATAATAACTTTTGCTCTGTATGTTGATGTCAAGGTAAGGATAGAAGAAATGTTGATGCAAGTTGTTTTGACTACATTATCCGAAAAACATATGCATGGACTTATTTTCTGCACACACTACAGCTCGAAGAACTTGGCATTGGATGTGTTTTTCGGCTTGTATTAGATGTAACTGAGCTTGTTACTAATTTTCTTTTGCTCTTTCAAGCTTGGAGTATGATGTATGCAGAATTGTATTTCGCATCAGGTATTTATTTTGCACAACCTTAACATTTTTGGGATTGCAGAATGGAAATTTTTTGTTTGTAATGCAAAGCTATTTATTCTTCATTTCTAATTTTAACAAAATTTGCTTATGCTTTTGAGTTTTATTTTGTTCAGAAACTAATATAATTTGTTTCCTATGAAATTTCTTTTTAATCTTTCCGTGTTTATTGACTAGTTTCATTTAAATTTTGTACTTTCCATATGATTAGAGATGTCAAATGAGTTGAGTCATCTAGCTTACTTAGGTTCAATTTGTGAGTTATAACTCAATTAAGCTAACTTTATGTGAGTCTAGTTTAACTAAACTTACTTTCAAGTGAGTTGGGATTTCCCAGCTCTAAGAGTTGTTTCATTTACTCTTATAAAAAAATAAAATAAAAAAGTTAATTTTTTTTATAATTTTATTTATAAACAAAATTTTTAGTATAAATATTGTTTTTTTATTATATTCTTATAAAACAAGAAAAATTAATAATATATTTTAATTACGGTGTTTTATAACGATATTATTATAATTATAAAATTTTTATTATTAACAAAAGATATTTTATTTGAGAGTTGTTCATGAATTAAGTGAACCAACTCATGTGAATTTATGAACTATGTGAGTTGTGTTTATTCACCTCGTTAAATCAAATCTTAAATAAATTGAGTTGATCATTTTACATTCCTCCTTATGCTCAGTCTATTTTTCCTTTTTTCTCAACTCAAAATTCTCAATCTCTAGTATGCTGTTCTAGAAAAAAAACAAAAAAATTAGGGCCTGTTTGGCCGCATGCTCATAAAACTGTTCTCAAAAATAAATTTTAAAAACAATTAGGTATTTAGTCTGTGTTCTAAAAACAATTTTCAATAGTTTTTAAAAATAATTCTTAAGCATGAAGTAGTAAATTTAAAATTGATTATGCCTTTTTAAAAAAAAAATAAACAAAAACAAAGTAATCAGCAGCTTATAATAGAAATAAACAAGTGAAAATTTTCAAAAAAAAAAAGGTAAGTTGCGCATTTTTCACATTTTTACTTTGTTTTTGAAAATAGTGAAAACACATTTAAGGTATTTTCATTTTCATTGTTTTTAAAAACATATCATTTTAGAAAACAATGATTTAAAAACATTGATCAAACATCTATTTATTTTTAAACACCGAAAACAATTTTTGAGTGACGGCCAAACAAGCACTTAACTTCTCTTAGTCAAGGGTCCAAATGTAGATTTTGTTATTGCTTGTGTATAGTAAAAGCAGGCAAAGTAGGCATAGTATTTGGATTTCAATTGGCAAGGCATATTGGTTTTCAAGAAAGAAGAGTAAACATGAATGCTCTTATATTCTTTTCTATGTACAAGAGTTTAAAGGAAAGCACACAACCTTTGCTTTGTTAAGATTTGCTATCTTATAATGAAAAAGGTGAAACCAAATCGCTTTTTTTTTCTTCCTTAAGTATTCTTGATGCTGCCTTTTATTATTCTTTCTGATTAATGTGAGATTGGTACCTAACTTTGAGGCTCTTAACTGCCAAGTACCAAATTTGTAATGTTATTAATTATGAGTACCATAACATATGTGTTTCTCATGTTTGTTTCGGCTACATAAATGGTTGTAAAATAAAAGAGATATAACTTAAAATAAATCTCAACTTGAAAAAAACAATTTACCTACATGGATGTTTGAATTCTATCTACTATAAATTGTGTGATTGTTCGTCTCTATTTTGTTACTAATATATTGTAAAAATAATTATAATTTTACAACATATTTTTTTAATATTATTATGAAAATGTATGAATTGTATATCATATTTATAAATTTAATTACACTTCAATGATATTTAATAAAATTATTAATAAATTATTATTACTAAAATAATAATTATCATCGTGACAATATTCAACATCCAAAAAAATATATCAAAATAAGAAATCATATGAATTGTTTTTTATACTATTATATTTAATTATATTTTAATATTATTATTATTATTAAAAATATGACATGATATAAAAGTGAAAAAATAAGTTAATAAATCAGAGCATGGATGTACATAATAATTGATAAATTAATCAATTCCATCTAAATTGAATGACTTAAATTGTATTTTATATTTTATAGGTCTTTATAAATTGGTTTCGATTTTAAATTTACAAAAAATAATTTATATCGAGTTTGTTAAGGTTTTAAAGTTTGTAAAGTGATTTATATATTATTAATATACATATTTATTTTTTAATTTTATATATTTATAATATATAATTATATAATTTTAATTAAATTTTTATGTTATTTAAGAATGTAAAGTAACTTATATTATTTTTCTCAAATTTTAAACAATTTATTTATTTTGAAAATTTTTTCAACACTTAAAAATTGATAAATTGATGTATAATTACAATTCAAACATTAACATATAATTTTTAATTAAATTATTGATTAAAAATAAAAAGATTTAAAATTTAAACTTAATTTATCAAATCGAGATAAATAAATTGGTTAAATATTTTATAATTGATATTTTATTCATCTATTACAAATTTTAATTTAATAAATTAATATATTTTAATTCATTTAATATTTTAAATAAAAATGGATAAAATTCAAACTGCATTCTTCCCTAAATAAGAGTAAGATAGGATATTCAAAGTCAAATTTAATGAACCATAACATGTTTTGTTTTTTAAAAATAGGAGTCCGTTTTTTAAAAATATGAAGTTGTGTGATAAGTATAAATAGAGTTATTGTATATTATATAAATTAAAATAATAATATATTTATAATATATAGTAATATTTTTATAAAATCTTGCTTCATATTTGAGAAAATAAAAAAATATATTTTTCAAAATTATAGTTATAAAAACAATAAATTTTATATTTATTTTATTTATTTTTACACCTAATTTAATTTTAAACGTTTTTAAACTAAAAATTATTAAATTAAATTATAATTAATTAAATCAAATTATATATTATTAAAATATTATTTTTATTATTATAAATTTTAGTTTATTTTCTCTCTCTAACCTTATTTTGTTTCGATGAAGTACTAAAAAGCTACTTACATTTTCGGTGTATAGTGTCATCTGTTTTCCCTATCTGGTCACATTGTTATTCTACTTTTATTTTCTCTTTTGTTTTCTTTCTCACCAATTTGAAGAAATAGCAAATATCTTCCATCAAAAGTCCATTTCGTTGAACCAGCTTGATTCAAGATCTCTATGACGTGTGGACGATAACACTTGCAGACAAAGACAAGGATTTGGTAAAAAAAAAAAAGAAAAAAGAAAAAAAGAAAACAGTTGCAGACAAGTTGAATCCACATCTCCCATCAGAAAGCAATAATTTTATGTGTCTCTCAGTTCAAAGGCCCAATACAAATCAATGTTATGAACATTTTTTTTTTAATAACTAAAGACATAACCAAACCTTTCCTTTCTCTGTTTTCTGAACCACAATCTTTTTATTTCTCTATTAAGCTTATTTTCCAAAACCCACCAAGAAAGAACCTTTTGAAATGTCTCTTTTCTACTCTCAATCTTCCATTACCCTTTCTGGGTCATTTTTATTAACACTATGCTTCCTTTTGGTTCGATTTCACATAGTTTCTTCAGCTATAATATTGAGGTTGAAGCACCACCATAACAATCAACAGCATACAAGTGCACCCATGTATCAAACCAATAGAAGCACTTGTGCATTGTTTTCAGGCACTTGGGTTCGAGACGATTCTTACCCAATGTATCAATATTCTCAGTGTCCCTTTATAGACCCTCAATTTAACTGTCAGTTGTTCGGACGACCAGATTCAGAGTATTTGAAATATCGTTGGAGACCCCTAAATTGTGAGCTTCCAAGGTAAGGTCTTTTTGTCAATATCTTGTGTTTTGTAATGTAGGTTTTGTGTTTGGGTTTAAAAGGTCTGACTTTTGTTGTAGCATTTTCTTGGTAGGTTCGATGGGGTTGAGTTTTTGCTGAAAATGAAAGGGAAAACTATAATGTTTGTTGGAGATTCACTTGGGAGGAATCAATGGCAGTCTTTGATATGTATGGTTTTAGCTTCAGCTCCTTCCACACAAACACAAATGGTCAGAGGAGAACCCTTCTCAACATTTACGTTCCTGGTAAGTGACTGGGTTCTATTCTTAAAAGCACCGACAAGAACGACTTTCTTTCTTTTTTTTCCTATAATAAAATTGTATAATTGTATGAAATGGAATATATATTTTATTTTTAATATAAATTATATCTTAATATCACTATTATAAAATAAAATAACCGTAATATACTTTTGTATAAATATCAATTCAAAAAAATTATAAAAAATAATATAGTAAAACTTATAGTAAAAAAATAACACTTTGTATAATTATTTAACTAATCTAAACAATAGTAAGCATAGTGAAATTGAGTGTTAATATATGCCGAAATTTAAAAATTTTATTAATAAAATAATTGTATAAAATTATTAAATAAATATAATATATATTGATTATTACAATAAATTCTTAATTAAAAACCACATTATTATTAATCAAAATTACACTCAAAATTAACAATTTCATGGATAACCCTTAATTATTTCTCTTAAAAGTACTTAAAACTTATCTTGAAATCACTTATTTTGAGAAATGAATCTAAGTAGTCATTTGATCTTGTATATGGGGTTCAACATATTAGAATTACTCTATTTTTGTTTTGATACCTCAAATCACTTATATAGTAAATGTATCCCGATTTACATTTTGATACCATTTAGCAAAACTGATCAATAACGACATTAGATTGTGACTGAAATGCCCTTCAAACTTGCAAGACACATGCAAAGACTACCCAAATTCGATGTTAATACTGTTCAATTTGTAAAGTTAGGTAAAAAAAATAAAGTTATAAATTAAGATACATGTAAAAATATAAATGATAATTCATTTTAAATTTAGTTTTGGTAATTTTTTTTTGACCAATTTAAGAAATTTTTAAATTGAATTTTTATTTTTTTTGTTTTTTGACATCAAAAATTAATAATTTAATCGTATCCAAATTATACTTAAAATTTATTAAAAGTAAGTTAAATTGGATTTAGAGTTATAAAGTTGAAAGTTGATTATTGAAATATTATATTCAATTTTTATTTTCTTTCCTTAAATTTTTATTTTTTTAATTTCCATTTAAAAAAATTAAATAATTAAAATGATGAAATTAAGCTTTGAAACTCATGTTTATTATCAAAACAAAAGTTTACATCTTTCTTCTCAAGGTGAGTAGAAAAGCAAGGAAAAAGAAAGCATTTATTATTAACATGTCTATTTTTCCTATTTTTGGTAGCTGGTCGAGCATGTCTTCTCTCTTTTGTCGTGGCCCGTTGTTGGGAAAATCGGGTATATTTTCCCTATTCTAAGTAGTTACTATTCACTTATGATTTAAATGAATAGAACTCAAACTAACCTGACAAAATAATGCTATTGGAAATATAATGCTAAAATAAACTAAAACAGATATCAAAACGTAAATATTAAAGCGTAAAAATAATAACACCAAATTTAACGGTGTTCAGATAAATGTTACTCAGTCCTCGGCGTCGTTGACCACTTCCACTATCTCCAAACGAATGAACTTCAAAATTACAACTAATCGTAAGCAAAATTGAGCTAATCAATTACCCTTTCAAAAGCAGATAAGATTTACAAATTTTCGTGGATGTTTACAACGCAAGCGAGCTTTATTTATATAACCAACACCCATCTTCATTCCTAACCAACGTGTGGGACTTTTCTAATTTTTCTCACTAAGGAGTAATATATAACAAATCTCCACCTTGGCCGACTTAAGTGGTTTTAAATGATTTCTTCAATCATAGATCAACGACGCCTAACGCTAATTCAGATTTGTAGATGTTAATCAAGTCCGTGACAACGCCAACTTGATTGTCATTGCTACCACCTCGTCATCATATCTCATGGATTCTGCATCGTACTAATCTTCAACTAGTACTCCACCTTTCTTCAATAATCTCTCGCATCGAAATGATAACGAACGCCAACGTGCTTTGTGCGTACGGTAGACTGGTTCTTTGCTAAATGAATAGCACTCGACTATCACAAAACACCTTGATATGTTTTCGACCAACTCCCAAGTCTTCAAGCAAACCTCGTAACCAAATAGCTTCCTTCATGGCCTCATGGAATCGCCATATACTCGCCTCCGTAGTAAGACAAAGCAATCGCGGACCGCAAGGTGACTTCCAACCGATCAAGGTGCTCTACAGCAAGAGTAAACACATAACCCAGAATGGACCGACGCTATCTAAATCTCCCATGCGCATCGTAATCACAATATCCGACCGCACATCGACCAATGGTATTATCCCGCCGAAATACTAAACCAACATTTACAAAGATTTATAATATACCGTAGAATCCATTTCACAGCCCAACCAATGTCCTTTACCAGATCACGTACGCATTGCTACAACACCAACCGGCCGCGTGAAATGTCGGGTCAGACACACCATGCATACATCAAGCTACCAACCGCATTTCGCATATGGTACTTTTGCCATATATTCTCGTTTCTGCATCATTCTGAGGAGATAATTGAGCACTAAGCTTAAATCGAGGAACTAGCGAGTACTTACATGTGCTTTTGTCTGCTCATTCATACCAAAACGTTGTAGTATCCGCTTCAAATATCGACTCCGGGGTCAAACTAAGCTTCCCTTCTTCCCGTCTCCTCGCTTATCTCCATACCGAGAATCTTCGCTTCTCCCAAATCTTTCATCTCGAATCCCCGACTTAGCCGAGCCTTCAACTTTTCAATTTCGTCAGCTCTTCGATGCAATCAACATATCATCGACGCACAGAGATAGAGGAAAGACTCATTTCAGTAGTTTATAAAATACACACAATGATCGTGCGTGCTCGGCATACTTTTGTTGCAACATAACCGATCAAATCGTTTGTACCACCGCCTTGAGACGCTTCAATCCATACAATGATTTGTTCTACAAACCCAATTCTCTTTACCGAAGAACAATAAACCCTTCTCGGACATATAGATTTCCTCTTCTAAGTCACCGATGTAGAAACGCTATTACACGTCAAGTCAACTAGTTCCAAATCGAACTTGTGCTACCAAGGCCAACAAAATTCTAATGGAAGAATGTTTTACAACCGGAGAAAATACCTCATTATAATCGATTCCCTCCTTCCGAGCGCGTAGCCCTAGCCACCAACCTTGCCTAGCCGAATACCATCTTTGTTGTGAAATCCATCTTTCTTTTCGTATACACCCATTTGCATCCAATTGCCTTTCGCTTTAGTGTAGTTGTGTCAACTTCCATGTTTTATTCTTTCCGAAGGGACAAAAGTTCTTCATCCAGCTTCCTTCCATCTTTCAACTTCGTGGCTTCGATTGCTTCTTTATATATGGAAGGAACATCATCGTACAACTGTTGAAAGTGCAGACAGCCCGTATTCTTAAACCGAAAGGCGTAGTCTTCAAAATCCTTGTATCGGCAGAGTACCTTGACATTTTGTCGCCGGCTCTATCAACTCAGCTTTAACTCTTCTTGTCATTGCAGGTTCTTGGGTTAAAACCTCTTCATCCGATTCATCTTCTCACGGAGGATCAACTGCCTTATCTTCACTAACCGGATTAACAATTTTGCTTTCAAACTCCACTTGTTTCTAGGGTTTGCTCCACCGCTTCTAAAAAAGTTAATCAATCTTCTTGGCCATTTCTCAACAACGCAGTATTCATCAAAGGTAACATCTCTCGCTAAAGATTATCTTTTTCGCTTCAAGGCACCATACGATATCCCTTAGAACCGTATGATCCCAAAAAAATGGCTTTCGCTCTTGGGTCCAACTTTGATTCTGCTATACATGGTAGTATGCAATCAACCAAACACATGTAAGAAATCGTAATCTCTAGAAAGGTTTTTCCGAGACCATACCTCCATAGGCTTTGCCTTCAAGAGCGACGATGGTACGGCATTTGACGACGATGGTACGATAAACGCCAAATTTCACCAATACCGCTTGCCTAAACTGCTTTTCTTTGGAGCCAGGTTAAATTGCCACTGATTTTCTTTTATCTTTCTTTCTAATTTCATAACTATACAAAGAAGACAAACTTCCTCGAAAAGACACTTTATCCTTCCAACGAGTAAGCTTCGTAATAAGATGATCAAACTCATCGGGAAGTGAAGTAGGCTAACAACATCAAGGCTAAATCTTCATCTTTAAAAGTTTCATCCATATTTAACAAATCAAGCTACTAATTGATTAAAAGCACGTAATGTACGTGGATTTATTGTAGTACTTGGAAGGTATTCAAACCGAACAACTTCTTCTTCAAATGCCGATTTTGTCCACTCTTTTCATGCTTAACTTGTTCTCCAACGCCTTCCACAACTTACTCATGCGGATGTCTCGCTTCATGAACGTGTACTTTGTTCTCTCGAGAGACACCTAACCGGATTGTACCATTGCCACGCCAATTCCGGTTGATATTTTTCCACTCTACTTCATCCGCTCCATCTGGTTTCTCTTCTTCAACGGGCGATGTCTGGACCTTGTTGAAACAGAGCATCTAGAACTTTCGCCTTGCCACATGCCGAAACGACTTGCTCCATCAAACTTCCACCTCGAACCTCAAGGCTCATCACCATGGATTACCGCACGCGATGGTGCCTTTGTTTGAAAAAAGAAATTTTTCTTCCGCCATTTCTTCAAATTACAACAACTAGCAACTATATTCCAATAGCAAACAAACTAATACAAACAAATGCCTAGGTAGAAAACCTTCTAGCCTCGATACCAATTGTTGGGAAAATCGGGATATTTTCTCATTCTAAGTAGCTACTATTCACTTACATTTAAATGAATAGAACTCAAACTAACCCGACAAAATAATGCTCTGGAAATATAATGCTAAAATAAACTAAAAATGTATATTGAAATGTAAATATTAAAGCGAGGAAAAATAATAACACCGTAAATTTAACGGCGGTTCGCAGATAAATGTTACTCAGGCCCCCAGGCCGTCACCACTTTTACTATCTCCAAATGAATGAACTTCAAAATTACAACTAATTGGGCAAAATTGAGCTAATCAATTACCCTTTCAAAAGAGAAGAAGATTTACAAATTTTGGGATGTTTACAAATGGTGAAGGAGGGCTTTATTTATAGCCCCAAATCCAACACCTATATTCATTCCTAACCAATGTGGGACTTTTCTAATTTTCTCACTAAGGAGCAATATATAACACCCGTTAATATAAAATTATCTATATAAAAAAATAGATTTTGAAATTTATTTTCTTAGTAACCAAACGTGCTGTCCTTCGTCGCTAACTTTTGGAAAGAAAGCTAGCTATTTCAATTCGTGTGTTACTTTACGAAAACTTTATATATTTATACACACAAAGAATCGATAGTCATAATAATAAAAAAATTTCATAATGAGTATGTGATGAGTTGTATTCGTGTTCTAAGTTAAATCTTGAATTATTATCTAAATCAAACAACAATGTTGTAATGTGTGGCTATGCCAATTCAGAAAGCACAAACTTTAATGCTGGGTTTTGGTTCTATGGTTGCAGGAATATGGTATTACCATCTCATATTACAAAGCTCCATATCTTGTAGACATAGATGTGGTTCAAGGGAAGAGGGTATTAAAGCTTGAGGACATCAATGGTAACGGCAATGCTTGGAGGGATGCAGACGTTTTGTCATTTAACACTGGTCATTGGTGGATTCACAAAGGAGCCCTCCAAGGGTAACCAAATTTTTTTTTGTGTTAATGTAGAATAATATTTCAACTTCAACTACTAAAAGTCTGTTTGCTTGCATTTTTGTTAAAAAAAAAAAGTCTTTTTGTGAAAAGAAATTTATAATGCAAGTGCTTTTAGTGTAGAAAACACACACACATAATTTGTACTTTTAAAACACAATGCGTTTTCTAGAGCTCTAAAAACACTTCTAGGAAGGAAAAAAAACGTTTGTTTCAGAAATGTTTTCATAAGGTATTAAAAAAAAAGATTAAACCCATATAAAATATTAGTTTGTATTCTTTTTTAAAGAAAAAATATCAAATTTTTCTTTAAATTTTTCTTAAAAGTACACTTTAATCTTGATTATTTGAATAAACAATTTTAGTCTCGTTATTACGAAAAATCAGTGATTAACTTATAAAATCGATCTCTTTTAGTCTCTTTGTTTGAATTAGAAGTGTTCGTTTTTCACGATAATGAAATTAGGAGTGTCCAACTTAATAATTTCATGAGTTAAGTATATTTAAAAAAAAAAATACAAAGGACTGTTCAATTTTTATTTATTTATTAAAATAATGGTTTGATTTTGCAAAGTGGTAATTATTAGGTGGGATTATATGGAAGCAGGAGGAAAATATTATGAAGATATGGATAGAGTGGCTGCAATGGAGAAAGGGCTAAACACATGGGCCAATTGGGTCGACGCCAATATTGACAGAAGTAGAACTTCAGTCTTTTTTCTATCTATTTCTCCCACACATTACAAGTGAGTTCCATTTCTTCCTTTCTCTCCCTCTAAAATTATTGAGTTTGGTGGATTCATAGATTGCTAAGCTTAGAGCACCAAGCCGTATGCCTGTATGCCTGTATCCAAGGCATCTTGGTCAAGAAAGTAGTCAAGCTCACCCTTAATCTCAGCTCGGTTGTCCCCAGCTAGATTTCAGTTCACACACCAAAAACCTTTCTTTTTCTACCATTTTTTCTTCTTTCAAGAAACAAAGAACACGTACTCTGGAAGGTATAATTAGTGTGACCCACCTCTGACATGACATGTGTGACCCATCTCTGACATGACATGTGTGACCCATCTCTGACATGTGGGAATTATTGATGTAAAATGTTATTTTAAGACACTTTTTAAAGCTCACGTTAGGTTTAGAAGAAAAAAAAACAAAACGCTTTGAAGTTATTGCAAGATATATGCTTTTTTAATTTGAGACATGGTAGATAATTAAGGTTATAGTTCGTTTCATGGGTCATTTATTTGATTTTGTTAAAATTTAATAAAAAAATTGAAAGTGAAAATTAATAAAAATAAAAATAAAATATTAAAATATTATGATTACTTCCTTTATATTTCTATTTCTTTTTTACTTTCTTTGAGTTTATAATTCCATTTCCTTTACACACTTCTCAAGCATTTTAGTTCAACTTCAGTCTTTGTGTTATGCTTTTAACCATAGATAATGTCTCTAATAGCTCCAATCTTTTTATGATTTATTTTGTGTCTTATATAATTATTTATATATATATTTTATATAATTTTTTTATTCAAATTTTAAAAGTTTTTAAGATAAAATTGGAAACTTATGACTCATATTGCTTGAGGTTTTATGTCTTAACTCGTCTCACTTGAAAAAAAATATATAGATACTTAAAATAACCTTTTACAATATTGATGTACCTATAAAATATTATGCATGAAAAAAAGACATTCAACTGCTAACTTCTTAATTTACCCAAGTAATATTGCGACATGTCATACGCTTATTACCTTTAATTCAAAGTTTGTTTTGTAAAATTGTGGGCAGTCAGCATTCTTCTTGCTTATAATACAACTGAGAACCCTATTACATCTCTCACCTATTTCTTCGTCCTATTTTGATCAGTTGGACCAAAAGTAAATTTGCTATTGATAAAAAATCATTAGTTTTATAACATAATAAGTTAACAACGTTGTGAAAGTGATACTAATATCACAACTTTTACTTGTCGTTTTGATGCTAAAGGTAGATTTTTTCAATATTGGAAACGTTGGTTATATACTTTTGTCTTCTAGAGACTAGGATTATGGTGTAATCTCTTACCAATCATTCCATTTTAAGGGGTAAGTTGAGAGAAGAAATGCTGAATTGAGAGATGCTCCAATAAGAACTTGGTGTTGGGTGTGGGAATAAGTCCTATAAAGAGCAAATAGAGTATATAATTGGGATAGGTTATTTTGATTTCACATATTGATATTTCAGCAAATATTGGTAGCTTTTGCATGACGATATCACAATATGATATGTTGTAAATAAAATTGGCAGCCCAAGTGAATGGAGTGTTGGTGGAACAAGCAGCTCAAAGAATTGCTATGGAGAAACAGAACCAATGTCTGGAACATCATATGGAGCTGAGACATATCCAGATATAACAAGGGCCATGGACAGTGTTATAAGAGACATGCGTAGCCCTGCTTATTTGTTGGACATAACTTTGCTTTCAGAGCTTAGAAAGGATTGTCATCCTTCAATTTATAGTGGTGATTTGAGCCCTGGTCAGAGAGCTAATCCTGACCGTTCAGCTGATTGTAGTCATTGGTGTCTTCCTGGTTTACCTGATACTTGGAACCACCTTCTCTATACTGCTTTATTATTTTGATCTTTTTTCTAGTTTCTTAACATTAACAAGATTTATATTTTTAGTGAGACAAGTTGTAAATTCGTATTGTTTTTAGTGGATACTAACATTCTTAATTCACCCATTTTTATTTTTTTCTATTTTTCCCTTTAATTAATACATAATGAAAACCCAAAAAAAAAGAAAGTGATTTTCATCACAAACTTTAAAGGTACAATTCACTTGAGATCTCAAGTTGATGAATACTGAATAGTATTCAATATGGATTAATGAGATGATTATATTGGCATTGAAATGCAAGGATCATTGTTCATTGAAGACTGAACAGTAGTCCTTTCCTCTTTGTACTTTTCTATCACATTTGAAGTTTTTCCCCTATAAAGAGATATGAGTGAATGCATAAATTGATTCCCTTCTAATCAAAACGGTATGCAATTGTTTCTTTGGATTTCAAACTTAGAAGAATTGTATATTTAATTTGTTATTTATAACGTGTTCAAAGTGAAATTTATTTACGTACCTAAAAATCTAATATCAAATGAGAACATATTATCCCGTAGACTCCAGTTATGTCTCAATATCAAGTATCGATAATTTAGATATATTTTTCAAATAGATATTTACATTAAATCGAGTTCATACACATGGCAAAAAATTCACACTAATTTATCAAATCTCAAGAGTCTAAATGAACCTACAACAATATCAAACAATTTTCATCGCGATCCAACAAAAAAATTATCATTAGCTTGACTTTAAGTCATATGTGTTGCCTACAATAATGTACTTTCAAGGATTCATCTTGTGTGCACCAATGTAATGGAAATTGGGCCGTACTCTAATACAACTTGTTCAACTTGAGATTCTAAACCAAAAAGTAACATATTAAGAACTTTTTTGACATTTGGCTCCAACTCTAATACAACTTTTTTTTCATAGATTATTATTTTGATATTTAAATTAATATATAATCAAGTTGATGCAAAAAAATTTCTATATTTATATTTACACATCATAAATCAAGGAAATCTTATCTCATTCCTATTTTGGATTTATAATTATCTTTTGTATGTTTATTAGTATACATATATTTTTTTTATAGATCCATTAAGTTACTATTTCATCACAAAGATTAATTTAAGTGAAAATTTTATAATTAAAAATAAAAATGCAATATAGAAGGAAGATTCATGAATTTATAGACATTCAATATGGTATGTATTAATTTAAAATTTGACCAAGATGATAAAGTATTACATGAAGTGATGAATGATGCAGATGCAAGAAAGTTTGGTTGAATTCATCGAAATAAAAGAACAAGAATTATGAAAGTTTACATGAAATAATCATAAGAAGAAGATAATTATGAATTATATAATAACTATAGATTTATTAATGAATTACTGAAAAGTGAAGATAAGATTGAGAGTGATATAGTTAGTGAGGCTATTGGTGGGATAATGATGAGAATACTGGAAAGGGTAACAGTGAGGATATTAATAAAGATTAATCAAGGTGTAAAGATGGTAGTATAATGATAGTCAATAAGGATATTCAAATATATTCACATATCTCTACATTTATTCAAAATCTTCTTCCTGAATTTTTGGAGGTTTATGATGTAAGTAGCTTGGCATTTGTTTCCACATCATCACTTTGGGAATGGATCATGGATGGGATTGTTTGTTTTCATCTTTAAAAGATTAAAAGTGAGCAAATTATGCTTGATAAAGTATATAATGAGTACTAACTTGTAGAATATTAGAGATGAAAAAAGAGTAAAAAAGCTGCTCAAACTACATTTAAGGAGACCAAAATGTTGGAAAATAAAACTTTTTTTTTGTTGGAAAATAATACACAATTTTATACGTATCTTTCGTTAAAAACACACGTGATTAATTAATCACACCTAAAATTCATATCAAATTAATACATTTTTTTTAAATAGAACTATCATTAAGATATTATTTGAAAAATTTGAGTAAAAAATAGTACAAAAAATGGAACGATGATACTACTACGATATTGAATTTATCTAATTAAATATATCTAAATTTTCATAGTTTAATTTAAACAACATTCAATATTATTTGATAAGTTAATTTTTTAATAGTAAAAATATATAAATTGAATATAATATGTTCTATTTTTGTAATGGTAAGTTTTAAAAGTGATATTTTGTTATTTTTTCAAAAAAATATAACAGCAAAAAGGTTAAACTTGTACTTGCTATATTGTAAAAATCGAAGACATGATCAAGAAAGTGGCTGTAGTTTAGTGGTGAGAATTCCACGTTGTGGCCGTGGAGACCTGGGCTCGAATCCCAGCAGCCACATGATTAAATATTTTTTGCACATCTTCGAACGCATAGGCTTTGAATTAAGGCCCAATCTAAGTCTAGGCCCACAGCATATTTATTAGTTTTTATTTTTGCAAATACTTTTCTGAGGAATTTGGCAACAATTAAAAGTTGTCCCTTTCCTGAGGAATTAAGCTAAAAGCTAAGCTATGCTTCTCTCTCTTTTCTTCTTTAATCTTATATAATGGATTCTGGAGGTGACATGAATCGTGCAGAAACAATAATTTACAGTCACCAACCAAGGAAAAACATAATTTTATGACCGTATATAAGATATATATTTATTTTAAAAATAATATTTAAATTATATACTTATTTTTATAACAATTTAATTTTTTTATTTTTAAAAAATGACTATAAAACGAAAAATGCCTATTTTGTCTGTTTTAATTTTATTATTTTTTTAATTCTTTTTGGATATAGTTTATTTAAATTAAAATAGTCTATTTATAATGTAATTGAAAAAATAAAAAAATAAATGAAATGATAAATTAACTTTTTTTCTTATAGGGTTATTTTTTTAATAATAAGATTAAACTTTCATAAAAATAAATAAATATAATTTTAAGTATTAATATGTAAAAAATTATCAAATGATTATTTTTGTATCTCTCTTAAGATAAACTGATTTATATCTCCATTTTAGAACTTCATAGAAAATATATTTCAAAACAAAAGACTCGAAGAAGATGTTGTCATCATTTTAAGATCATCCATAATAGAAGTGATCATTAAGGTAGACTCCCAATGAAAGAGGATATAAGTGAGACCTCCTTGAATTTTATGAAAAGACCTTTCTTTTCTTTAGAATCGAGAAGAAGATGGTGATATTCTTTGATTATGAGTATTGATAGTTTGAATAATTTTGTGAGGCTATAAAACTTCATTTCAAAATGTTATATAATTTCTCAACCACTAGACTCTCTTTAACATTATCGTTATTGTTTTTCATTTTCAAAAATTACATTATTTCTCAACCACAAGACTCCCTTTTAACATTATTGTTACTGTTGGAGTGAATTCAACAAGGTAAATATTCACAGGCAACAAAGTGTGAGAAGGTGATAGAATAAAATAAATTTAAGAATTGATATTTAAGTTGTTAGAGAAATTTTCATTGAACATTCTATTTTTAATAAAACTAAAAAGATCGAAGAATTTCACGTAAAATAAAAAGATGTTTAATGTCTTTAATTTCTTGATGACACAAAAAGTAATTATAGCCGATGAAAATTTTAAAATTATCAATAAAAACTCTTATCATAAAAGCATAGTGGAAGATTTTCCACAAGAATTTTGTGCATTTTATGACGTTTAAATTTACACGGTCTCAAAGATTGAAAAAGTTGGATTGATGTTGATATATAATTAGAACAAGATAAATCTCTTTCATCTAAAAAAATCTTTGCAAGAACCTACGAGAAATAGATAACTTTGCACATGGTGACCTTATTTTATTGTCTATAATTAATACATGATCTTAAGCTACCATGTTTTTATACAAAAGAAAACAATTCTAAAAATTATATATAATAAATTTAGATTTTATCTATAATTAAATAAGTTTACTTAATTTACTTTAAAAATAAAATCGAAAAAGTAATTAATTTATATAACACAAGATGAAATGAATTATATAAAGTCTATAAAGAAAGTAAACTTGCTTAATCTCAATAACATTTTAAAATATTCATTATGTAATCACATTTTTTATATTTATCATATCATCTAATCATATACTCTATCCTTATAATATATACATTACTTCATTGTTATTTAACACGTTCAAAATATTTTAAAAACTATTTTTAAAATACATGAATAATTATTTAAATAATATAATGTTTCCAATCAAATAAACATAAAACTAAGCAATTAATATACTCATATAATTTAAAAAAAATTCAAGAATCAAAATAAAATATATCTTAAAAAATTCATATATCTTAATCGTATATAAACCTGAATATATTCTTCATCAAGATAAGGTGACATTCTTAACTTTCTTAACTTCTTTTACTTTTTTTCATGATGTTATCATAACTTAACTATATAAATTATAATCTTTACTTATTAATGTGTCCATGAATAATACATCATCTTACCGAGAACTAATAATCTCAAGAAACAAATTATGATTTATTCTCTATAAAAAAAATTAGTCATAAAATAATTACTTAATCTCATGGGTCATCAATATTATGCATTTTTTATATTATTTAACAATAAATCAAAAAATCATCCCCCTATCACTATTAAATACCATAATAAAGTTGTCAATGTCTTAAAGATCTAAAACTTATTGCTTTGATACCAAATTATTAAGAAATGTTCTAACTTCACTAGTATTTAAAAGAAGTCCCATTATATCATAGAATTTTAAATAAATTCACACAATCTCTTGTTTTTTTTATTAAATTACCATGTATAAAATAGAATCTAACATGTATTTGTTTATATCATCAGAAACTCATAATTTATATAACTATTTATAAAAAGAAGATAATGCTGATTAATAAGTTACATTGACATATTATATAATCCACGGTCACTAAAAGATTACAAAATAGTTTATAACCCAAGGTTATTAAGAAATTGAAATAAGCTCGTAGTAATTCCAAAATGATTATAATTCATATAAAGTAAAATCAATTTTAAGTCTCATTGTAAGATAATACATAATTCTCCGTTAAAAAAAATGTTGATTGAGAGTGAAAAATTAAAAAGAAAAAGGGCGAGTAAAAATATCAATGAGTGAATAAGTTTAGAAAATAAAAATTAAAGAATATATTTATTTAATCTTTAATAATTTAATCGTAAAATTAATACAAATCATTATATGTAAGTATACATAAAATTTGTTAATTTTTTTGAAGAAATAAATATAACTTGTGCATTTATATATGTGAAATAGTTATAAGTAGTTTACATGTAATAATTTACTAAAAGAAAATTTCACCAAACTTACATAAGAAGGAAAGATAGTCATGCATAGACGAAAAAATATTAATTATATGTGTGTTGATCTTACGCATGCAGATAGAAACTCATTAATTTATTATGTTATTGTCGAATTTAGAAAACGATACTTGTTTGATAGTTTAAAAATAATAATACCATAATATTTTAAAATATTGCTGTTAAAAATTGAATATAAGTTTCTATATTCTAATCAAATTTGTAATTATGTCATAAATTTGAATAAAACTTTTCAAATTACATATAAGTCAACTATTTACTTTTTAAATATAAAATATTATTTTTAATAAAAAATATCTAAATCTGTAAAAATTTAATAAAATTTAATATTATAAATATAATAGATAAGTAATTATAAAATCGGAATAAAATGTGTCTACTCAGGAAGCGCCCTCAACACATCTCACTTTAAAAGTTAAGTTTTAAAATAAATTTTCATAATCTCTTTCCCTCAAAACTAATATCATATTTACTAATTATTTAAAATTATATAAATTAAATAAAAAATAATAGATACTAAAAAAAATAAATTTATATAAAAATCGTTAAGAAAATAAATTATTTAATTATTACTCATGTTAATTAAAAAATTGAAAAAATTTGAGGTTTTAAATTTGAATTTTTTCTCCAAAATAATTACTACGTAAACAATAAATCATGGGTGGTGATAATACAGTGATGAGAATACAAATTCATAATCATTCATGAATTAAAATTATAAAAAAGTGATATTTTGATATGAATTTTAAAGAATCATATAAGATAAATATTTTTAAAATAATGAGTATTAAAATAATTATAAATAAAAAAAGATAAAAGAGCTTTTATTTGGTACTTTAAATGCTATAAATGAAAAAAAAAACAAATAAAAATTTGTGAAAAAAATGCTACAAACTGGTTTTTCTCTTCCTGATTTGTTTCTTTCTTTTCTGGCCGAAATGCCAATCTTCCTTTTTATCTTTTGTAGTTGAATGGCCTTGATCACTCATAAGATGATTACCACACACGTGCTCAAGGTTGGCTTTTTTTTCTTTTTATTAAATAAAATAAATTATTAATTATATTAAAACTTAACAAATGATTAATTAATTCTTGATGAATTTTTTAATATCTTAGCATTTATTTAAATAAATATTAATATTTAATTATAATTGTAAAAAAACATAATAAAAAATAAATAAATATAAAAATGATTTATGTAATTTAATTTTACAAAAAAGGTAAGATCTCACGTTATTTCAACAAATTATAGTGAAAAAATATGTACTAGAAATATCTCCAGTCCATTAAAACTTTCTCATAAGAGTCTCAACTGTTTCACAAATTGAATTGGGAATTCAAAAAATACTCATTGAATAAATTATAATATTCTATAAAATTAATATGATTAAAGTTGATCTTTTAGCTTGGGATAGCAATTTGAATTTCTAACCAGATAATCTGCTTCTTATTAAGAGGACATTGTAATTCCATCTTTTTGCTTCTATAAAGAAAAAGAGAATGGTAAAGATATTTGATTTGTTCATTTGGGATTAGCAATTGGAAAGTAGTGCTAAGTTATTGTTTTAAATCACTTGGAACATTAGGTTAAAAGGAATAAGTAGATTTGTTAAAATTAATTACCTGATCGTAGTGACTGTAATACTTCTTAAGGATTGAGTGAATGGTCACATATTGATATTTTCTCTTGTTCTTCATATACGTGACAACTTCTTGAGCTTGTTAGTATAGGTTTTTGTTTTTCTTGTTTTGGCCTACAAATAGTTGGTATAATTTGATACTTTGATCACGTGCCCTAAAAAGGGAGAAATTATGATTCTAACCATCAGTCCTAATGTGAAGAACAACCTGCAAAAACTTGTATAAGTGCAGTCAGATGTTGATCTTCGACAATCTGCAACGTGCTTCATTATATTGTCAAGCCTAACTAGAATAATTTAGGTAAAGCCATTCTTAGAATAAGTAGAATAACTTTGCTTGAGGTTCAATAAGAGTTCTATCTCTCTGCTTCTGATATTAAATCTTGCTTTCAAACTTCTGTTATTGAAAAAAAGTAGTTGTTGTAATCAAGCATCCAGGGACCAGAGAGTACAAACTTTAGGTATTAACAACTACCATATGTTGGTAGCACACTTCAATAACTTGTAATAAAAAGAGTACAATATACTGAGAAAGGATTACATATACTTAAGCCACCACCCGGGTACTTATCTCAAGTGGTACATGCTTTCTTATAAGGTATGCATCAAGCTAGTTCATGACTAAGGGCTATAAACATACAAGCCCCATTAAGCAATAAGCATACAATTCAATGCTATAAAAACTCTAGCCTCATTCATAATGGGCATAATAAACATTGTACTGCAGATAGAAATACTAGCTTCGGATTTCAAGTCCCGTAGCATTAACAGCAATCTGAGGTACATTGCTGATGATCTCTGGCACAATCCCATGGTGAACTTGATTGTCATAAGCTGAAAGATGAACTCCTAGAGCAGCCCTTCCAGAAGGATCAAGGTTCTTCGACCACGATGCATCCCACTCGACAGCTTTGGCTGTGCTACATGCAATACTTGCTCCTCCCGGAACAGTCAGCCTAGCCGAGTTCTGTAATAACATATAATGGAAGATAAGAAATCAGTTCTTGTGTCATCAGTCATGAAAGAACATGGTTCACCTACTGCCCTCGGCCTTTTCGAGTAATAGTTCACAGCGCACTGAATATTATTTTATCCAAAAAAAAAAATGAGAAACAACATTGCATAATTTATAATTGAGAACAGTGTAATACCTGAGGGTAGAACCTCTCAAAGATCATCCTATAGTAATAGCCTTCCTTTGTATTGGGTGTGTTATGAGGGAAAATGTGCGCAGCATTAAGCATCATCTTATCAGTAACCTGCAAGTTAATCAAGTTAATTTCTTTTTCATAATTAAATAGTGTATAAAGAAATGTTTCTATATTTTATTTACATGTTGAGCAGCATGTGCTTTGAGGCCATCGATCCAACTATAGCCAACCCCATCACTGAACTGTTCTTTCTGTCTATACAAAATGTGCTACACATACAAAAGAAGACCGTCATTTATAAGATAAAATATAAACATTTTTATACATTTCTTTGTAAAATCTACTAATGATGCCATACCTTTGGCAGATAAGGACGTTCCTCATCATCAAAGGCCTTCCTTAGGACCCATTTCTCAATTCTTCCTTCATCACGTTTTATCTATTCGAAAAAAAAGTGAATAAATAGCGATAATCAAAATTTGATCCTTGCATCACTTCATGTAAAATGATGAATCTAGTTAGTTAACATACCATTTTATACTCGGGATCAATATTCATTGCTACATTGATAAATTCTTTATCCAAGAAAGGAACTCGAGCTTCCAAACCCCATGCAGATGTAGATTTGTTTGCTCTCAGGCAGTCATACATGTGTAGTGCTTTAATCTACATAAAGAATGAAAAATTACTCGCTTTTTCTTCCTCCACATATGTTTTACAAGTTTAATAGCATAAAAAAATTATTTAAACCATTACCTTATGACAAGTTTCTTGGTGGAATTCTTCCTTGTTAGGAGCCTTGTGGAAGTACAAATACCCTCCAAAAATCTCATCGGAACCTTCACCTGACATAACCATCTTGACACCAAGCGACTTGATCTTACGTGACATGAGAAACATTGGGGTACTAGCTCTAATCGTAGTGACATCATAAGTTTCAATGTGGTAGATAACTTCTTCAATAGCATCAATTCCATCCTGTTATCATAACACACAAGCACTAATTGCTTATTATAGAATTAGGATTTTTAATGCGTGAAACAAAACTGATGCATTAAGCATACCTGAACAGTGAAGTGGAACTCATGGTGAACTGTTCCCAAATAATTTGCAACTTCTTTTGCTGCCTTCAAATCTGGTGAACCCTATTTCGCATAGGAACCCTTGTTAAAAAATAACTTGAGAAACACCTCAAACCATATTATGAACAATAACAATAAAATTCAATTCGGACGATAAATAATATATCTACAACATGTAATCAGCTTGTACACGAGTCATATACACCCTCATTTTTGGGCTACATTACGAATGAAATTCAAAGGCTCACCTCTAACCCAACACAAAATGAATGGAGTTGAGTGCCCCATTGTTTTGCAGCTTTGGTACCAGCCAAGTGCCTAGCCGTAATTGACGCGACTAAAGATGAGTCTAATCCACCAGAGAGTAAAACTCCAAAAGGCACATCAGTCATCAACCTTTTGATCACAGCCTGCGTGTATTTTTCATATAAAAAATAAGCTCAAAGCAAACCATGTACTGCCCATCATACGTGTAATGAAGGAAACTCTTTTCCTAAAGTTTTTTATATCTTACATCCTCAAAAGCCTTTCTCAGAGCTAAAGGGTCATAAGGGGCTGAAGGAATGGTCTCGGAAAACCATGTAGGGTTGTACCAACGCCTCATTCCACCTGCTTTGCTTGAGTACAAATGACCAGGTGGGAAGCTTTCAAAGTGTTCACAATCATCATTCAATCCTTTTAGTTCTGATGATATCCAAATTGAACCTGAAACAAAAACATATTTTGTTAACTGAGTAAGAAAAAAAAACCAAAATCTATAAATTGAAAAAAGAAGTCATGTATTACCATCAAGTCCCCAACCAATATAGAGGGGAGTGACTCCAATAGCATCACGAGCAACTATGAAGCTGTTGTCACGAGTATCGAGTAGCACAAATGCGAAAATTCCATCGAGCATATCCACAAAATCTTCACCATATTCCTCATACTAAAGAGATTCAAAGAACAAAAATAATAATCAAGAATTGGTCTTTTGCCATGACTAGTAACATATATTTGGTAAAGAAGACCAACCAGATGTGCAATGACATCACAGTCACTACCAGTCCTAAACTTGTGATGAGACAACTTTTTCCTCAGCTCTTCATGGTTGTATATCTCACCATTCACCTGCAAAAATATGTTAAATTAACATATAACCTTTGGATACCATTTATGTTACATTGATTCCTCATTTTTCTTTCCTTCCACAAAATAGCCATATCCAACGTATAGCACGTGGACATAGCGTGCCTAATCGACACTCCAACTTGGTACAAATTTAAAGAAATTTGAGAACACTTTCAAACGAGACCATGAAACGCACATGAATTAACATAGCATAGTCATAATCAATAAAAGCGAATATAAGTAGCGTTAAAGTTTAGAATTAGGTAAGTACTGTGACAACAACAGTCTTGTCTTCATTGAAGAGAGGTTGATCACCAGAGGCTGGATCGATAATAGCAAGGCGTTGATGAGCCAAGTAACAGTCTCCATACTGATACAGACCACTCCAGTCTGGACCACGGTGCTTCAATCTGTGATATTTTCAAAAAATAAAAACAAAACGACAGTGAGATTTCAGCTTCAACTTACCAAAATTTGTCCTGATTAATTATACCTTTCATAACTTAAACGATCAATATGGACCAAGGTCCCACATGGTTTTGGTTTATCATGATTAACATGAATAATAATACTGATAACGACGTATTAACATTTTTAACTATATTTTATTATCGTCAGTTATAGATTCCTATAAAAATGGGTCCCCTTTATGACATAAATTGTATAAACAATACAAGAAGAACAATTATGCTATCAAATTTACCACAATTAAATAGTAGCTAATTTCCAAGTTGAGGACTTTTTGTGTGAATCAATTTATTATAACTTATAACGATGATGTAATCAAATAATTATTGTATTACTAAGAAGAGTTCTAAAAAAAATGATTAGAGATTAAACAAAGAACATGGTTTTTCTGAACCGTTTATTTTCTCTTCTTTCTTTTCATTTTGTAGGGTCAAGATTAGATTTTGATGGAAGAAATGGAACTTAGCACCAAACAAGAGTAACATCTCCGGGTCATATCATGGATTAGGTATCCAATTATTCATATTCCTTTTGATCATCATCATCATCATCAATAATTTCAAATTGCCCTTTCGAGCTCATCTTCAACTTTCAATTTTTGAGGATAAATACTAACATACTCTGTATTAGGTTCAAATTCATAAAAAGCAGAACTTCATGAACTGAAATATGAAAAGAAAAATCATTAACAAACTCATCAAATGAAACAATGAATATGATTAAAGTTTGTTACTTCTTCTCATTTGGGGGTAAAAAAACATGCAAATTAAAATACTGGAAAAGAATTAATCAAACAAAATGAGGATAAAAAAGGAGAAGCAAATATGAAATCAAAAGGAAAGTAATTAGAAATTGCCTTCGGGAAAGCTCAAGAACGCGAACCCTTTTGGCCTGAGAATCATCAGAGCAACCAAGAAGAGCTAGTATTCCACACATTTTGGGACTTCACAAGAAAAATAAAAATTTAAAAGCCCAAGTTGCCAAAAAGAAGAGAAAACAAGATTCAAGGAAAAGATTCTTCCTTTTTTTTCTTGTGGTTAATACAACTAAGAATAAAGACAAGAATTTGAAGAGAAAAGTAATGAGCAAAATGAAGGACACAAAAGGTGGTGGGAGTGGAGAGGGATATCAATAACACGTATTTTTCTGTGAGTTAAAGTGGTAAGAACTGACTAGCTCAAGCCATGTATTTATAGTGCCAAATACTCTGAGCCAACTCGCTAAACGGTGTCGGATTTATGGAATAAAATTGTATGCTCTCCAATTTGTTCAAGTGCTTACTGGCTACTGGTTATATACCGGGCCCTTTTTTTATCCTCTGTTTTTTCTCCACGTGTTTCCGAATGCTTTTGGATTTTATCTTCTTACAATGAGTCTCCGATTTTTGCGTTGGATTTTCAAGTTTATCCATTGGGATGACTACAGATGCTGAGTCAGTATTTATTTAGTTTAAATAAATATTTAAGTAAATTAACAATTTAACACTATAAAAATTATAAATATATAATTTAATCATATAGACTAAGAATCACTTATGTACAATTTTGTTAAAATCAAATGTAAGTGAGATTACCAAAAATAAAATAAAAAATTAATATGATTTAAACATATAAATTAAAATAAAATAAACTTATAAGTAAGTGAATCACTCTTTATATATAATTATTATAAAAGATTTATTATTTTTTATGATATATTGTTAAATTTTGTCCAAATATCTGTCATAACTAATTTAAAAATGTAAAGTAAAATTAATTTTCAATGAAATTAAAATTTAAAAATTTAGTTAAACAGAAAGTGGTTGGGGACTTTTTTTATTTTTTTGAAAAAAAACTAATTCTATTTCAATAATTAGGTTTTTAGTAAATGTTTAAATTAAATTTTCTTTTAAATATATTATTATTATTATTATTTTGTTTTTATCTTGGTCACATGATCTTAACTCCATCAGCTATGCCCATGTTAGAATTTAGTGGGAATTAAATGGATGACAAATATATCTCACTAATTGTATTATGGTATTAAAGTGCTATTCAATAATAGTTTTGTTTATGTCTGTTTACTTCACAACTTCACATATACACACTTTTATATTATTGGATACCATGTTGCTTACATGCCAACAAGTAGCAACATTTATAGTGGATATGACAATTTCATCATATTTGAAGGTAATGGTAGCATTGAACACTTTAATCCACTAATTTACAAACTAATTTTTTTTTTTAATTATAACACATAATTAAAACTTAACTTTATATTTTTTATATTCTATTTGTATTTCATGTCATTCATTTATAACTCGTAGATTATAAAAAAAATTATTAAATTTGAAAAATTAGATGTTAAAAATTCATATGATGGTTATGACATTTCCAACAAGTAGCAATATTAGTATCCTTATAAATATTAATTAATCTTATTGACATAATATCAAGAAATATATTTAATATCCAATACAAAATTTACATATCAATGAAACTAGTGTCTCAAAATGTATAAATAGAATTATTTTTAAAAAGATGGTGAAGAAGTAAGTTTTATAGTAGTTGGTTTGGTAACAGATAAGTTTTTCCGAATGGAAGAAATATGTCATATATATTATCGTTATATAGGATGAAATACTATTTAAAAGTTAAACACCAATCAAATTATTAGTTACACTTAGGGTGTTATATTTTTCAAATTTAATGATATTTATTTAGTAGGATAATTTTAGATTAGGGTATAATTCCATTAACCAAAATTAATGTGATATAAGTGCTTATTTTATAAATAAAATATTACTTGAAATTAAAACTCGAGAAAAAATAACTAAGATATATGTTAAAATAAATGTTATATATTTATCAATTTTACTTAAATTTAATAAATTATATAAATGATTCGTTTAATTGTCTCACGATAACACTTATTTTTTTATTTCGTTTTAAATAGTAATTAAAAAAAAACCAACTATATAAAAAACTTCACGTAAATAGCTAGTTTTAAATCCAGAGAGTCAATATATTATTTACCTAGAATTTGTACCCAATTTTATTATTTATTTTGTGTCTTGTTGATTCCACTAGAATAGAATAAATGGTGGTTGACGCCGTAACTCATAAAATGTGTTCCATAAAGGAGCCTCCAAAAGAAAAATTGTAGGACATTTTAAGATATCAAAATTCTTTTTATTTGTGGAAAAAAATCACAAATTGATAAATTTATGAGAGTTACAATAATTTGGAGTGAAATAAATGACTCAATGTTGTAGTTAAACTCACTCATTTAATTCCTCTGTATCTATTAAAAAATTATAAAAAATCAAAATCAAAATATTAATTTACTTATATATTATTTTAAATGTAATAATAAAAATAAAAATATTAAAAAAAGAGATAATTTTATAATTACAATTGGTAAATTTGAGAAAGAAAATAACTGGGATGAGAATAAGGAAACAATAATGATTCTATATATAATTATTCTCTTTCTAACATATTTTGAATAATTTTTTTTTTAATTATTCTCTTCCTTGTTAATAAACAAAAACACACCCTTAAACATAAGATCCACTAAATTTAAACATGAAACATTCAATCACGTTTTTTTTTAGGACGAGGGGAATTCAATTCTACTATTTTAATTGTATTACTGTATACGTAGAGCTGAAAAGATAAGTTGTTTATTACATTTTTGTCCATTTATTTATAAATAATTAATAATACATAAAATAAAATGGCACAATAAAAAGGATCATTTTCTAAATTGCCCTTGAAGTTTGTTATATCTTCAGTTATGCCCCTGGGGTTTATAAAATGTCACAAATGCCCTTGTGTTTTAATGGTGTTAATTCTACATCCATTACTATTTAATCACTATTCCTTTGCTCTGATACCAATTTTTCGAGGATCGATTTTAATATTAATCTGGAGTTAAAATTGACATAAAAGGTGAACGCTCACATTTATCGGTTAATAATTTATCTAAAAAACTTATTATTTTACTATATAAATCTAATTTTCTTCGTATTCTTACAGCTTACATACAGAAGTTATGCTCTTCATTACGCTGATTACTTAATTCTAATCCCGATTCTATTAATTGTCTTTTAAAATTAAAAATTACTCTTTTCATTCGTTAAATCTAATAGTTCTAATTTACGAATCCACATTCGATATTCATATTATTTTCTTTTAATTATTATACTTTGTAATAAGCAAATATTCTTAACATTCAAGATTCTTAATTAGCTTAAATTTATAATCATCATACTCCTAATTTAACGGCCCACCACTCGCCTTCCCTTCGTTCGTCTTCTTTGTTACACTGCGCATGCCGCCTTCGCTTACACCTCAACACCTTCCTGGTAATGGTAAGCTTTCTCGCATCCGTATACGAATGCGGTGTCCAAAGGTCGACTTACTACGAAGAGTAATAGAACTCCATTTATTCAAAATATAATAATTATTACAACTTAAGGCTAACTAAGAACCTTGAAAGAGTTACTTACCGCTCATAATTACCGAGTACAACATTGGTTCAAGGGGTTTCCTAGATATAAAAGGTTTTTCCTATTCGAGAGTTTCTGCAGTGTTAGCCTCCGGGTTTCTCCCCGGTTTCGTGTGTTTTTTCGTATCCTTGAATGATAATAAGCGGTTCCTTTATAGAATAAGGAATCCCTATTTACAAGACCAAATTTATTATTTTACCCTCGTTTTAATAATTCAT
The DNA here is from genome assembly GCA_033030585.1 of Hippophae rhamnoides. NCBI lineage: Eukaryota > Viridiplantae > Streptophyta > Magnoliopsida > Rosales > Elaeagnaceae > Hippophae > Hippophae rhamnoides. The sequence continues at coordinate 5,085,227 of CM065431.1, forward strand.
CTCTTGCTTTAATAATTCTTCTCGCTTTTAATAATTCATCCGTTTCCCCGATAACCGTTACTTTTTCCTCGGCATACGCCGCCGACTCAAGACGCTGGGTCTACATCTTTATTTCTTTCGTAGTCTTCTACCCACGCTTGCTTTTCTTAATTTCCTTTGTCGTTTTCCGCCAATTGTTCCTTTGATGATGTTGATGATGACGCATCTTCATCTTTCTCGATCTTTGATGCGCAGAATGCACCTACGGTCTTCGTGGCCTTTTTGCATGTAACAAAAATACTTTCCTCGGTTTCTCGACCAATTTCTAAGTTGTTGCAATTAAAATTGGTTTCATATTTGGTGATTTTTTCACCATCTTCTTCCTCGGCTGCAGCCACGCCGTGCGAGATGATAATAACTTTACTGTTGAATAATTTACTTTAATCTCGTAGAATTATCAATCTTTCTCGAAGTTCATAGTAATCAACGCAAGATTTGTCCTCTTAATACAATGCAGTTCTTCGCGTTGAATTCCTTTTCTCGAAGTACCCTGGTTTAGAACCTCTCTCGTCAGGTTGGAAATTCTATTTTGATGAAGGGTGGTGGACTAATACTTCCTTCCTCATTCCAAACCATTAACGAACTAAAAAATCTAAGATAAACATGTGTTTATCACCTCGCTTTAATTTTTTCTTCTAAAAATTCTTAATCGTTTTTTAAATTTTCTGGGAAATAATTTAATTCACTTAAATTAATTCCCTGGATATATATTTTCTATTAATCCCGCATTTGAAATGCTTTATACACAAAAATTGGATCACCTCCTTCCAATATATTGAATTTACTACCTACAGAAATTCCCTGTCTAGTATAGAATTTCATATCTTCAATATGTTCGGGTAGATTTTCTCGCTAAATTATAGACTTAACTATCATTGCTTATCGAGATTTCTATATTGGTCTTTTTCATCTTCATTGACCCAAGTGTTTTTGGAGATGTTTCCTAATAAGACTCGAGGTCTTGCTATTTTCCCAAGGTTTGTCACCGCTTGAAGCCCGTTGGTCATTGTTGTAGACTACGTATCAATTTCTTACTATCTTCCTCCGGAGTTATTAGTTTTGGTGTTTTGTAATTGGCATAACTTCCTTCAAATTTTCTATTCGTCATAAGGCTCTGAGTTACTCCACTAAATCCTAGAATAGATTTACTAGCTTTTCCGCTTGTTATAAATTCCCGATTTTGGGCCATTATGAACTACATAAACTTTTTTCTGTTCTTCTTTTTCTGCTTCATCTGCCCAATTGGGTTTAGAAGTTTTTTGTGAACTGTTAGCTTCTTCCCTTAACAGGGACTTCTCATTTGAAATTTGTTTTGAACAATTAAGTTCTTCCTTTTTATCGAGATTTCTCATCCGAAATTTGTTTTGAACATTTAAGTTCTTCCCGTTTTATTCCCGTTCAGAAGAGATTTTCGAGATATAGCAACTCGAGTCATTGTTCCCGTAGGATTTTTATCTCCTTTTCTTTTATCTTGATTTTGATATCGTCGTTTCCATTCTCGTAATCATAAAAATAGTTACGGTGCTAATTCTTTCGGTAAGAGTATCACCAAGCTATTTTTATGTCCTCGGAAGATGTTCGACGTCAAAATTATAATGGTCAACCATTGTCGCCATCTAATTAGTCTTCCTTGTTTATAATCTCCTGCAATATTAGTTCTAAAAATAACCAAAATTCTTGTTATCTGCTCTAATAATGTACCTAGAACTTATAACATATATTGCAAATTTCCTAATAGCTTTTTTAACACCTAAGTATTCCTTTTCATTTCTATGATAATGTAATTCTGGGCCTTGAAAAGATCCTCGATGTATATCCGCAAAGATATTCATCTTTGTCATCTACTCTTGCTTTTAAGGATTGCTCCCCAATATTCTCAGAAGCATCCGTTTCAATTATCATTTTATCATCCTGTCCCTTGATGGTATAAAGTCGGTAAATTTTTTTACTTTTGCTTTTACTTTATCCATATATGAGTATCTTCTTCCTCATTCATTTCCGTGACATAATCTTTTTTCAATTTTGATTGTAATGGTTTTCTCATCTCTCGCAAGTTTTCGATATAGGCTTCTCGTATATAGACATCCTAAAAAATCTTTGTAATTGATTTTTATCTTTTAATTCACTAGGAAAACTCGAATATTATTCAATATAATGGGTCAGAGATTATGTTTTCCATCTTCAATCTCCAATCCTAAGTATTTGATTTTTTGTCGAAAGGCACGCTTTCTTTTCGTAGAAAGTACAATACCTTCTTTTCTACATTCTTGTAATATATTGATAACATCCAAATAATGTTTATTTAATTCATTACCGAAAACTAAAATATCATCTATGTAAACACAAAGAAATATCTTGTAATTTCTTAAAAATATTATCCATATATCTTTGAAAAATACCTGGAGTTTGTTTTAATCCAAATGGTATTACCGTCCATTGGAATTATCCTCGAGGGCAACTCGAATGTCATGTTAATTTTCGAGATTCTTCATCTAGTCTTATTTGCCAAAATCCACTTTTGCAATCGAAACTTGAGAAGTATTTCTTTCCTTTTATTAATGATAGTAATTCTTCCTTTTTGGAATGAAGTATCCATCATCAATGGTTTCTTTATTAAGTGCTTTTCAAGTTTATTACCATTCTCTCTTTTTACCTCTTTCTTTTTCAGCTTCTTTTTCAACCAAAAATGTCGGACTAGAGTAGGTGAATTACTTGGTATTATAACTTTTAATTCCAAAAGTTCTTCAATTTGTTTTCCAAATTCAATCCTATCTTCTGGAGTGTAAATCATTGGTTTTACTCTTATGATCTTGTTAGGATCTTTTAATTCTACCTTGACTTTTGTCTTAGTCTTATTTATTTTTGATCCAAAGGATTTTCTTCAATCGATCGCTTTTAATAGTCTCTTCGATGCCCTCGTTGTGGCTTTATCTTCGTATTTCATTAAGAAAAGAGTTTTGTTTTTCTTCTATATCTAATGAAATATTTTCCAAACAAGGTTTCGTTTTTGTCGGGTCTTCTATCTCACCAATGCACGTTTTCGCTTTTTACGTTGTTGCATAAAGGTCTGGGTCGAGACATGCTTAGAGCTTTCCTTACTTGAGACATATATTGTATCTCCTTCTAAGGTTGTAAGACTTATTTTGTCAAAATATCATAAGTGGGGTTGATATAAATTTAAGAAATTATTTCCTATTAACAAGTTCACACTGCTTTCCTCGTTGATATATAGTGAGGAATATGAAAGTTTTCTCCTCCTATTATTATATCAAGATCTTTAATACTTGATTGAGTTTTATTGTAGTATTATTAGCAATTCTTACAATTAAATCTTTAGGTACTGTTTTCCATTGTCTTCCTGGGAATACATATCTACTAGCTACACACATACTAGCTCCCGTATCTATATACGATGTAAATGATAAGTGTTATAACCTTTAAATTTTAGTCCTACTTTAATGTAAGTACTATTTGGATTTGTAATACTATACAAATCATTCATTTTCTCAAGAATATTCATGATCCTAATTTTCATATTCGAATCGGCTTATTTCTTCTTCACTTTCTTCTAATAGATAAATACTATAAGTATCATCTATATCGATTCTTCAATTGGTCTAATTCCATTTTGAAGGCTTCTTCTAAGATTTTTGCTTTCTGTGGAAATTCCTTTTTAAATTCCTTTTTATGTCAAGTCTACTCGACATTCATTTTGCATAATGTCCTTCTTCATTACAGATCCAACATCCTGCATTTTTTCTTTCCCTGCGGCACATAATTCCTTTTTTCAGATGGTTTATAAACCTTTCTTCTAAAATATCTTTTCTTGTAGTTTTCTTTATTGAATCTCTTTTTATATTTTTGGAAATTTTGTTTTCTAAATTTATATTTTTTCAGATGGTTTATAAACCTTTCTTCTAAAATATCTTTTCTTGTAGTTTTCTTTATTGAATCTCTTTTTATATTTTTGGAAATTTTGTTTTCTAAATTTATATTTTTTAAATCTTTTATATTTTTTATATTTTTGTTTATAAGGTTTTATATTGCATCCATATTTTCCTGGCATTCTAAAATCTCAGATTCACAACAAATTTTATCATTTCCTCTTATTTGTTTATATTCTTTTCTTTTCTTGGCATTTTATAATAATCCAATCTTTAAGACTTTCTTATTCTTCCTCCTGTAGTATCCTGTATAGTTTCTCTATTCCTTTGTTCCCAATTTTCTCGTTAAAGTTTTATATAATGTTCTCGGTAATTTTTGAAAAACATTTCCTTATAGGTTGTTTGTATGTAGGTGCTAATTTATGATAATACATTTCATATTCACAAATAAAAGAATCTATGTAACACATGTTACAAATTTCCATCTTTGTTAGATGCCATTTAGCTTCATTGATTTCATTTTCACTAGATTCAGTGATAGTCCTTCCTTTATCTTCCCCAATAAATTCTTTGTATATTTCATTTATTACCGTATCTAAGTATTCTCTTCTGGAAGCATTTCCTTGCATTAATAAATGTTGTTGATCCGTTAAGTTTGAAAACCAAACTTTTACATTTCCCGTCATTTTACGTGCTATAAGAACTCTACAAATCAAGGATTTGTTTGGGTAGTCGGGAGAGGTTTGTATAAGGACGCCATCCCACTAGACCATTCATCTAAAGCTTTTTCCTATCTCTTATACAATCTAAGTTTAGAAGTTCAGATTTATAGTTATCTTGGAGTTCAACTCCTCGGTATATTACCTCTAGTTCCCAATGTAACCCTTCCTCCATTTTAGGTGGTTGTCTTCTTCTATATGTAGTATCGTTGTTCTGATCTTTGTCTACCTCTTTCCTCCCTACGTGGCCGATGTTTCTTCGATAAGCGGACTGCAATGAAATTGGTTTTATATGACCTGGGGTTATATTTTTCGATTCTCACCGCTTTCACTGATTATTGTCATATCATCTTCTTCTTTGTTAGTACAAAGTTTTCCAATATAATGCTCTTTCTATTTCTTCATCAAGTTAATGTTAATAATTTGACCAATGTTTCTATATCCCTATTCTCGTGGTTCATAAATTCTTTTTCTAATTTTTTTCTATAATCCATCAATTTGGAATTATCTCTTTAGGTTGTTCCTCTCATTTTTTTCTTTTCCCATTTTGGGAATCGAGAATCTGATTTCCTCGGTGGTTCTTCTTTAATCCTTCTAAGTGGGTCATAATTATGATCTATCTTTAGATTGTATACATCTTTTTCTTAATTTAAAATTCTTTACGCATATTTTGTCATAGTTTATTATAACCATACTCCTTACTTCCTTTAATAGTTCTCTTTGTATATCTATTATTTCTTGTAAATATTTTGTGTTTGATTCTTGGACTAGATCCATTTCTTCTCGTTAATAATTGTATAGTTTCAAATAGGTTGCTTGATTTTTTGCTACACCTACTAGGCTTCCATTTATTTCTAAATGTATATTTTTTATTTTATCCTTAAACATGATTTTTCCCCAATATGCAATCATGAACTAATGCTTTCATTATTTTAACTTCATTTTCTAGTTTTTTAACTTCTTGTTGATTCGAGGGTTCTTCTTCGTGATCTACAAAAGTAAATCTTGGTATGCTATTACTTTTTCTTCCTGTTATTAAAGGTTTTTCTTTAATATCTAATTTCCATTCTTCTGGTATTTCAAAATCTGTTAATATTTCTGGTTTTATTATTTGTCCTAGTTCTTTAAAATTTTTATCTATTTCTATAAATTCATTTTGTCCATATATTGAACTATTATGACTATTTGTTAAAGAATATGCTACTAGATAATGTATTGAAAATGGGTGATTTCCTTCTTTCATTAAATCTCCTCTTTCAAATTCATAAGCTGCTTAATACTTGGTTTAAATTTTTATCTTGTATATTTATAGAAATCTAGTGGTATGTCAGAATTTTAATTTTTGGTATCCTAAGTTTCCATGGATCATTCCTAATAAAGATCTTGTCTGCTTTATTATTCTATTATCTAATGTAGCTATTTTTATCGGCAGTATCTATTCCTCTCTAAAACGGGCTTTTATTAATATTTGGATTCCTCCTAAATGAATGTATCCAATTTTTTTCTTTATCCTTTCGAGGAATTTTTGATAGTTTATTTAATATAGTCTCTTTATTAATTAATTGGTATATTATATCTTCCTTTCAGACTGTAATTTTAATGCTCATTTCCTTATTACTAATACCATAATAAATTATATTTTTCCTAGGAAATATCTTTCTTAATAAAAATGATGGATCTTTAAATCCATCTCCTTCTTTAAGATTTAATTTTACTTTTTGAATTTCTTCAAATTTCTTTACTTATTACCATTTCCGCGAAAACATCCCTGAAATGTCTTCTGCTTTCTATATCTAATATTTCTCGGGTTTATTTTTTTTCTTCTTCCATACTTTTTTTATTATAACCTTGTAAGATTGATGAAATAAGGCTTTAACTTCCGTTATGTTCTTAAGGGTATTTTTGAATTTTTTAAAACCTGAAGGGTATTTCTGAAGATTCTTTAAATCTTAGGGGTATTTTTGATCTTTTTCCCAATAAAAATAATAATATGGTGCGTTATTTTGTTTTGTTTTGTTTTATGATTATAGATTTAATTATATGATATAATCTTTTTTTTACATTAAAATTTATTTTAATTTTTTTTTAGAAAAACTTTAAGTTCATTTTTATTATAATGTAAATAAATATATAATTTTTATATTATAAAAAAGTAAAAATAAAATTAATTAAATAATTAAATTATTTATACACAGTAGATACCTGCTTATGCAACTTTAAAACGAAAGTAATGATTTTTTTTTTGTACGTATTCCTTCCCAAAAATCATAAAACTAGCTGCCTAAGGCTTGAATTATTATTACTCAACAATAAATGGTAAAAATTGTGTAGACTGTTGAAAATTGTAGTAGCTTAATTTTTACAATTCTTTTTTTTTCAATACTAGAAAAAAGGTAAATTTTTTTATTTAAAATGTATATACATTTAAACATATTATTGATTTATGATATTTTTATTAATTATGATAACTCATATGAATTGTCTTATTTTGAGTCTACTCTAATTAATCTAACTTAAATTGTTATAATTTTAACTCAATTTAAATTTATCTTAAACGAGCTTGAACCCGAACCAAATACAAACAAGTTAGTTAAAACTAATCAAAATCGTTAATTGTATTTTTTTTAATTAACTGAACTTTTTAATGAATAAAAAAATATGTTTAATGATTAAAACTTATTAATCAAATTAGTAGTACATGAAACACTAAAAATAAGAGAAATAATGTTACAACAATGAACCTTTTAAACTAATGATAAATTCAAACCGAATAAATAACACAGCACACAACAAAATTTATAAAAATAATACAACTTTTCACACGTATTTATTATGTTCCAATAACTAGTTAATAAGCATTTAATACACATTGTGCGTGTCCCTCATAACACACTTATTATAATTATGTGTGAAATTACATGTTCTATTATCAGATCTATTTTCATAGATTTGATCACAATATTTGTATTTTTCTCATAGAATATTATCAAAAGTTAAAAAAAAGAGTCTCAAAGTGTGTTCTTATTTATGTTTATTTTGACATTGTCTTTTGTTTCTTTGAATTTGAAAAAATATTAATAGTTGTTTCATCTCCCTTTATTGTGTTTTTCATTACATTAACTATGTTATTTCTATTCATCTTCATATTGTTTTTTTTATTAAAATTGAAATATGTTTGCAAGTTAATAATCAAAAGTTAAGATATTAAATAAATTAATTAACGAAAGGCCAAAATATAAAATATAGACTTATCATGTATAATACGGTACTATTATTTTAGCTGTATAACAACTAGTTTCACTTGGAGAATGCAGATTTATCAACACCAGTTAACAACTTATGAATATAATAGAGTAAGTATTAATATACTCTATTTCAAGCCATAATCTGCATGCATATTGCTTTTACATTATTTCTTTTTTTTCTTTTAAAATTTTATTTGTGATTAAGTTTATAATTATGAACACGATAAAATAAACAAGTTATGACTTATTCAGACCTATATGATTTTTGAAATAATGATTTTTTATTTTATTTTGAAAGAAAAGATGTTTCTTATAAGAATTGTAATATGGTATGAAAAAAATATATTTTCTAATTTTAAATTTTTAATCTAACATGTGAGTTATAATGTGTTATGCTTTTTTCTTTTTGTTTTATTTTTGGTTAACTCGACCCAGTTCAATATTTTTAAATTATTTGAACTGGTTAAAATTTGGTCCGAATTTAATTCAATTCGTATTCGATTTGAATCTATAATTCCAATTTCATTCCATAAATCAAACTTTGATATAAATTATCATCTTTAATTATGATATATCAAATGATAAAATAATTATGAAAACTTAAAAAATTATTTTTCAAAAATTTTATATCATGTCAAATAATAATTAATATGGGTACATATACATGTGAAGTATAAATTTATATAAATTTAATATTTTATTCTTTAAAATGAGAGATGATAAGTCATTCTCAAAGTTGTAGCTAATAAAACTTTGGGTCTGTGACTTGCAAGGACAGTTAAGAAAATTTTATTTAAATAACAATAATATAAATAATTGAATTTTATTGAAATAACACGAATATATATCCTAAAATGAGACAATAATTTATAATTGAATGTTGTTTTTTTACGTCCATATTTTCAAAGTGTACATTGCCACGAGGAGATTTATCACCTATTTTTTTTTTAAAGATAAACATTCTTAATAGGATAATATATTTCTCAATTAAGCTGTTAATTTGTGATTAAAATATTTTTGAAAAAATACAATAAATTTTTGAAAGATTATAAAAAATAACATTTCAAAATTTTAAACAATAAAATTGTCATTCTAATAACATTGAATATGCTTAATTGAATAATATTTAATATTAAAAAATTAAAATTATCATAATTCAATTTAAACGGTATCTAATTAAATAACGTTTAATATAAAATAATGTAATAAAAAAATTTAATTATAAAAACTCATAAGTTAATTATAATTGGTATATTTTTATAATTATAAATTTTAAAAAATTTACTTAATAAATGAATTATTAATGTTTTATCTTAGTTGCAATATTTCTAGAAGGAAAATGTGAACGTTAGATACAATATTTCATTTTTGCCTAACAAAATGATTTTAATTTTTCATAAAAAATAATTTTAATTTACTAATAAACAACTATATTTATATAATATTTGAAAAATGTTATGTTATATTATTATTTAAGCAAATTTGAAATCAGGATTATATATAGTGTTCATCGTCCATCACGATATCAAATGAACACTTGGTTGAGTACTTTTATGGAATAAATATTACACATACTTTTAGCATATTTTAATAATCTTTTCTAAGCTTTTTCGTATAAAATTATATAAAAGTTTATTTATCGCAGGTTTATAATAAATTATAAATAATATAACATAATTATATTTATATAATTATATTTAATAAAAATTATATATTAATTATAATTATAATATAATTAACATATATAAAAATAATTTGTAATAAAAGTCTACACAAAAATGGGAAAATAATGTTCCGGTGACAGACAAGCGACAGGGAAGCATAATTAAAGACAACGTTTTTATTTTGCATTTTTTCAATTATAAAAACTTTATTTTAAAGTTATCAAAATAACAAAAACACTCTTCAAATATATAAAAAAAAAACAATTATATTTTTTGTAGTGATTTTTTAAACCTTTTTAAGAGAGTTGTTTGAAAACAAAATGATAAAATCAAGGTATTTATGGGTCGTTAATGTAGTATAATAATGACTTAGTGATTGCAATTGTTTATTTTTTAATGTTGATTTTTTTTTTTTACAGTTTTCTAAAACCGTAAGGGTGTTTGCTGTAATTTTCTTTTCATTTCTTTTTTTTTTTTCCAACAGAGGAAGTAGATTTAAAAACATCGTTTCAACAACATTCTTCTTTTGAGAATTGTAGGACAAACATAACAAATTGTCTAAGATATTAGAGCCCATGCCCCTAAAATGGTACACCATACCCTTAAAGTCCATTGATTACAAGAAATAATGTAGTGCGCTTTTATATATATAAACTCAACATGACCCACTTTTTTTTTTAAATATATATATATAGTTTTAATTAATTTTATTTACGTATTTACAATACATATAATAACAATGATATAAAAGAAACCATAGATTTATGTTGATTTTTATGAATGGTACACATTTTTTTAATCATATATAAATGTTCATTATCACTAAAAACGTGAGCGTATATCATTATAAAAAAAAATCAACATTATCAAACAAAGAATGAGATATGGAGCCCTCGATCGCTTAAAGAGGAGAAATATACATTAATTGATATTCTTACACATAATATTAAAATGAGATATATATATATATATATATATGTTCCATGTGAAGCAGTTTCCAAATATATATATCACTGCGACGATTTTTTTCAGTCAAATAATGGAAGTAGAACTTTGACAAGAAAATGTGAATAAACTATTGATGGTTTTGTATTAGGACTGAAAAATGGTCTCCATTCACTTTATATTATTCGTGTTTATCTCGAGTTTTTGTTTTTAAAATATTATCCTTTGAGTTGGTTTAACAAATTTTTTTTATCAAAAACTAATTATTTAAAATAAAGTTAACAAATTTATATACACTTATACTCAAACGAGTTCAGATTTGTTGGGAAAATCGGATATATTTTTCCTATTCTAAGTAGTTATTATTCACTTATGATTTAAATGAATAGAACTCAAACTAACCCGACAAAATAATACTATTGGAAAAATAATGTTAAAATAAACTAAAATAAATATTGAAACAGAAATATTAAAGCATAAAAATAATAACACCAGAAATTTAACGAGGTTCAGTATAAATGTTACCTAGGTCCTCGGGCGTCGTTGACTACTTCCACTATCTCCAAATGAATGAACTTCAAAATTACAACTAATTGAACTAATTGGGCAAAATTGAGCTAATCAATTACCCTTACAAAATAGAGAAATATTTACAAATTTTTGGGATGTTTACAAATGATAAAGGAGGGCTTTATTTATAGCCCCAAAACCAACACACATCTTCATTCCTAATCAATGTGGGACTTTTCTAATTTTCTCACTAAGGAGCAATATATAACAAGATTCATGCACATTTTAACGATCACTGCAAAGGTTTTTATAATTAGAATATATATATATATCATTGATGAACATAAAACTAGCTAGAAATAGAGGATACCATTTTTTTATTTTTTTTATTTTATAAATATAGATGACAGAAAAACAAACTTTTAGTTTTGTGCATAGCAAAACACTTATTACAAATATTTTTTTATTGCGTTGGTTTAACATTAATTTACATGGAGAGTTATTTATTTATAAACTTATCTACATTGTTAGTTAAGCACAAGCATAATTTCACCTCAAAATCAAGATCATAAGATGAAGAATTGTTTAGAATCATAAGATATTTTTCGATATAGAACCTAACCAATGTGGAATTTAAGTTAAACAAACTTTAATAACCCCGTTTCACGTTGACTTGGGTGAGACTTTAGACGAGAGTTCATGATGACCGTAAGGAGAGCCGAGAGTACCGACTAAGATATCAATTTTGATACTATGTTAATTAGGTTTAAATTTAATTTTATTTTAAAATTCAGATCGTAAAATGAAAAATTGTTTAAGATTGTAAGATATCTATCGACATATAACTTAATCGATACGAGACTTATTAAATATTAACACATACAACCTTATGATTTTAATAATTTATAGATGAATGATTTATGTTTAAAAATCATGATTTTTTATTAGCTTTTTAAATTTTTTAATATTATCTCTTATGATTGTACTAATTTATAGATGAATGATTTATGCTTAAAAATCATGATTTTTTATTGACTTTTTAAAACTTTTAATATTATCTCTCTTCATCTGACATGGTTATATGTAACCACGATCGGTTGTCTATATAATACATTTAAATAAGACATACAATTGAAGCATATAAGAATATTCATATTACTTTAATTTTTAACTGTTTTGTTGTGTTGATTGTTACTGTATTTATTAGGGGAAAAACAAACATACAACTTTTTGATTGAAAGAGATGTGGGACGCTTCCATTTGTATTAATCTGTTTGAGATAATTCTAATGGGCTAGCTGCCTGAAATAAGGCACGTGCCTAGCTATATAATTGTTCTTTACCTATTTTTATTGTCAAGCAAAAATAAAATTTTAATTCATAATTAATTATAACGTATATTTTGATAGTCACAACTGATTTAAATCTCCTCACTCTTAATTATTGTTTGATAAATAAATTCTTTTTCACTTCAATTTCTTAAATATATATATATATATATATATATATATATATATATATATATATATTTCCAAAACAATTTAAGGTAAAATTATTTTTGAATCAAATTGTTCTTGCTCTTGTAAGGGTATTTATCTTAGTTTTTGACATTTTTCTAGTTGTATTTGATTATGTAACAAAAAAAAATAGCAGAATTTTTGGCTTTTCCACGGTACATTGGCAAATTTTGATCACAAGTTTATAATATATATATATATATGTATTAAAAATAATGTTATACAATTTTATCATATATGAAAAGTTTACATTATTTGGAATCAATACACAAATAATCCTTGAAGACATGAGAGAAACATGTATTTATTCTTTAACATTCTAATCTTTTTCTAATAGTGTAATAGTGTAGTGAGTGTTCTATAAAATAAGATGTGATTTAGATCCTTCAAAATATGTTATTAGTATCATTTAGCTCATTTATTTATATATAGTTTCGTTTAATTTTTTTAACTTTATAAAAATTATTAATTAAAAACATAAATTATTATTTTAATATATTAATTCCAAAAATATTAAAGTGATCATTTGGTGGGTTAAATTTGAAAATAACATATTTAATAAAAATAGGTTAAATAACTTTGCTCTACGTTTACTATGAAGGAAAAAAATGACAAAAATAATTATATCAAAATTAATACTAAAATATTTATTTAAAATATAACTTATATATAGTTATTTATTTTTATTTGATACTTTTTTGAAAAAAACTAAGAGATCATGTTATAAACATAGAGATTAAATAATACTGTTTATTAATATAAGTGACTTACACATATTCACTCTCTAAAATAATAATAATAAATAGTGTAACAAGTATGATAGATATAATGATTGATGTTGATTACGTAAAATATTATGATATAATTTATAAAAATTATAGATATTTAACTTAAACTCATTTAGATTTAGACGTTAAATCTTAACAAGAAAGATCACATATGGTATATTTTATCACTTATATTAATTTAATGGTATTTTTGTTATGAAAAAATATAAATAATATGTTTATAATTTTCGTAATAATTTGTTGATATATTTCTTATTTTATATTATCAATACTCATAAATTAAGACATATTTAAGATATTGCAAACTCAAAATATCAGTTACAACTATATTTCATTAATATGTTAGTACAATAATCTTTTAACTTATTACAATTCAGTTTATTTAAGATTGATTCAATAAATTAATAAAATGAAAAAAAAATTCAACTTATTTAAATTATGAGCAAAAATAAACTAATTCATTTAATTTATTAACAATTTGACACCTTATTTAATAAAATGTTATAATAAAAAATAATTACATAATGTTATTATTTTCTTTTCTTATTTTACAAACTAGAGTCAATATGTATTGGGTATACTTTTATTTGGTATTTCTAAAAGAAAGATCTTTATTTGATATGAAATTCTTATTTCTAAATGAATTAGAATCTTTGTACGATAAATATCTAGATGATTATATATATATATATAATCTGTAGAAGAATTTTTGGAGTCCAGCTACATTAGATATCAATATCAATTATTATAATCATAGCATCAATATTCAAAATCCATCATCACTATTTTGCTTGTTCTGCGTGATGTTTGTGACATTCATTTGATTTTAGATGATTTTTTTCTTTATATCATCGCCAATAGAGTAAATTTTTTACATTAAAAGATTAAATTATTTTAATTTTTATGTGTTATTTATTTTCTTATTACTTATTTATTTACAATAACTCATTATTATTTATTTATGCATAAATCAACTTTTAAAAATGAATCTTTCAATTATTAAAATATTATTAGACGTGATATCAATTTTAAACTATTTATTTTCTTATAGTATTTTTGTTGCTTCTTGATTTACTTTTTAGTTAATATCGTTACAAGGTTGCATCATCTTGACATTTTAGTTAATATCATTATAAGGTTGCATCATCTTTGTGAATGAGTTGTTTTAATTTTTTTGATAATTTTTGTCAGGGACTTAATTTTTTAAGTATTGTTGATAGTTCTTGTTGAGTAAAATTTAGAATGAACAACTCTAAATTTACTAATATTAGATCCAAACAATTAAATAAACTACTTGTATTATACTCACTATAACACCTTTTAAAGGTAACTCACAAATTAAAGAGAAATACAAACACTAAAAGAGAAAGTTCTCAACTCACACTCAAACTAAGAATACAAAGACTTATTTGTTTTTGATGGAATGATTAAACCAAATGCAAGGTAGGCTATTTATAGTTCTCACCATGCAATCTACACCACACAAATAAAAAACTAAGAAATAATCATAGCCATACAAATCTTATCTACACACTTCTCTTTTCTACAACCTTCAACCACTTCATTTATTTCTCTACCTCTTCAACCACTTCATTTATTTATCTACCTCTTCAATTATTATTTTGGTGTTGATTTTCAACGGTTCTTATTTGCTTTGGCATAAAAAGTGTTTGATAAATTTTTTGAATAAAGTTAATAAAGTCTACATGCTTCAAATATTATAAATTGCACAAATTTTATATATTTTATCTATATTATATTATATGCACATTTTTTTATAAAGAATTAAATTTGTTTTAATATTATTTTAAAATTTTGTTATTTAATATACAAATGAAAAAACAAACTAGAACTGATGATTTTTACAAAAAGACAAATATTGAAAATCTTTAAGTGAATGTTAAATCATAAGCTTTAGACACTAATATTTCTACCTCAAAAAGTCATCATATAAAAATGTAAAATCTTCCATAGTTAAAATTTATGATGATTTTAGTAACTTGGAGGGTGTACCTGAAAAAAGGTACACAAATTGAGGAATACGATGTTAATCAAAGGGGTGATAATTGTCGACCTTATATAAAGGATGATCCATTTCAACCTAGACTTTTAAAGTATTCAAAAAATGGTCCAAAAGATCATCAATGTAGTTTTCAAAGCTCTTGGTTTAATTTTTTTCCTCCATGAATAGAATATTTTTCCTCAAAGATGCATTATCTTGCTTTCATTGTTACCTTTTTAGTATGCCATCTAGACATTATGGACATAGAGTTTTCATTATTGATAGGTGTAAAAATTTGAAGAAAGTTAAGAATGCTAGAAATTGTGCTTTCTTAATCATGTAGAAAGTGATGACAATTCCTCACACAAAGATGCAGAGAAAGCATTGTGAAATTTGAAAGATCAAACTCATCATCTTTCGATAATAGTTTATCATTATTTTTCTCATATTTTTTTTTGTAGAGAATCGACTTTATGTTAAAATTTTAATTGAAATTATCCGATGATTTGCACTTAAGGTTATGTTTTTAAAGGTAATAATGAAAATAAAATTTCACGTAATGATGGTGGAAATTTTATTGAAATTTTAAAGCGTGCAACTTAATATAGTGAAAATGTTGTAAAAGTGTTGATAGATAAAGCTCCAAAAAATGCTTCTTGTTTATAGACAACAATTCAAAAAGAAATTCTATAAGTTTTCTTAACTAAAATAAAAAAGTACATGGGGATGAAATTGTTGATGCAAAATTTTGTATAATTATTGATAATCTCGTTATGAGTTAATAGAAAAAAAAGAGCAAATAGTTATGGTAGACAACAAAGGCTTTGTTAAATAACAATATTTTTAAAGTTATTCATGTTTCTAATATTTTACATATACTTTGAAGGAAGTAATATATTCTAGAATCAATTCTTAACTGCTTCTATATTATAGGTACATTTACGTTTCTGTTCTGCATGAGGCATCATAAATGTACCAATAATATGAAAACATTTAGAAAATAAGAAATGGATGAGCAAAGTTTATATTAGTCAGATTTATTGTCTCGTAAGATGACATTGTATTTGTGTTATGAAACAAACATAAAGAAATTATTATCTAGGCATACACTTCAAAAAATCTAGAATATGACTAATCTAGCTGTATTATCTATCTTTAGAGGAACACTTTAATAATTACAAAAGTATGATTAGCTTAAAGATATTCTTCTGTCTCATGGACAAGGACTTTAATTTTCAAAGGGAAGAAAAAAATTACTTTTAAATATTAAGAATAAGAGAAAAAAAGAAAACTTATTTAATATTACTAATTTGATTGTTTTCTAAGATACCTTTTACAAGCATAAGACATAACTATTTATAATCGAAGAATTCTTAGAATAGTTCATAAAAAATTTATGTGAGATTTTAGTAGTATACACAAAAAAAGAACTTTAAATAAAGGTTTCTATGTGATATTATAGTAGTACATAAAAATAGAATTCTAAACAAAATAAATTATTAATTTAGTAGAATTTTTAACACAAAACCTTAAATAAAGTAAACTTCTTTGTCTTTTCTAATCTTATCATGTATTATTCCTCTTCACTTATTTAAAACATGTACTCAAGTTTTCTCTAAATAAGGATGATAAAATTTGTAGTATTCATGAATCTTCAAAATTTATTTTTCTAGTTGTTCCACTTTTTTGAACAATATTAGCTAAATATTTTCTACATGATCATCTTTAAAATTAATATTTTTAACAAGTTATGTAATAATGAAATATGACTGATATTTTGAAAATGATTTGACAACTTTTGTTGCTTTAGAAAATAATTTATTGTAATGTGAAATAATTGATTGCATTTAAAAGTAGTAAATGCACTTAATTTATTTTTTAACTTTATGAACATCTACAAGTGTCATGATATTTAAATCTTTTATTATGAAAATAATTTTGAGATATGTAATAAAGAGATTTTCTCTTCAAATTCTTACTTCTGAATTTGTATGATCTCTAATATAAGTTTATTGGTCTTAATAATATGATCATTTTTATTTTCAACTAAAATTATCTTAAGAACTTTGTTTTCAAAAAAATTGTTCTTTCACTTTTAAAACTTTAGGTAAGACATCTTGTTTTGACACCTCTTATTTAATGTCGTGTTGAATAATCTTTTTTACTAGAATAAGATCTTGATTTTGAGTTTTTTCATAATTCTTTAAGCTTGATTCATATTTTTGTTTAATAAAGTAAATAATGCAAACAATTTATTAAAAGCTTGATTCTTAGCGAAATTTTGAAATTTTTTTTCGTGAAACACTTTTATTATATTCTATTGAATACACATGAATCTCGCTTTAATACTACATCGTGCAGGATAGAAGCACAAATGTACGCAATTGTATAATGAATTTTTGATGTGTTTTTATATAAAAAAATATATTTTATTTATATGTATTTTTGTCTTAATAATATTTGTTTTTTATTTTTGTTAATTATAATGAATTAAAAATTAATAAATTATTTTTGATAAAATATTGATAGGTATCAAGATTGAGGGTGGCTCCACCACTGCTGGTAATGCTATATACAGATCAAGCATTATCTTCGTGGATAAGATATTAAATCAATCTGTTAGATTATGTTGTTTTTTACCTAAAGAGTTGGAAGAAGAAAATGACTCTATTCAATTAGCCTTAAGAAACCTTTTTTTTAATTCTTAAAAAAAAAACCCTGAATAAACCCATCTATGATTAGATTTGAAAAAAAAGCGTTTTAATATAAAATTTACCTTGGCGTCTTTTTTTTAAAAATAAAAAATAAAAAAATTTCCCTCGAAGTAAATAATATTAACTTACGTACACGAAGAAAATGACATCTTTCAATAACATTAAGACATCTTCCCTTGTTAAAGTCCCATATCGATTGAGGATCGCATCCACACTGCGTATATAAACAAGGGCAATCCTCCATCTCATAATCTGGGTTTTGAGATGGAATTAGGCCCAAATTTAACATGGTATCAAAGTAGGTTACCCGGTCGGTGCAGTTGTTTCGCCACTGGTGAATGATGCATTCCGACACTTGGACTCCATAAGCTCAACATCTCCGTCGATCTCAAGGGGACAGACCCTTGCCGATGTGAGGGGGAGTGTTAAAGTCTCACATCAATTGGGGATCGCACACACGTTGCGTATATAAATAAGAACAATCATCAATCTCATAACCTGAGTTTTGAGATTGAATTAGGTCCAAATTTAACATTCTTGATTTCTTTTTTCTTTGATGGTAAGGTTTGATAAAATGTATAAAATGAAATTAACCAATTAAATATAAAGAAAGCGAGATATAAAGAAATAAGCTAAGTTTTTTTATGGATTTTAGCCGGTAATGAAAAGTTTTGTTTGTTGAGAAAACGGCTTCGATTCTCAAACAAATTTGTAACTGGCTTTTGGTAACATCGTATGGTCACTTAGAAATTTTAGTAAATAATTTTTTATCTTTTCTTCATGCTGTGTATATAGATATTTTTGATATAAAAAGTATATATATATATATTAAAAAATATAATGTATATTAAAAATAAAATATAAATGGAAGGAATTTTATCTTTCTTTTTTAATATATGCCACGCAATATAGAAGTCATTTTGACAATGATTCCCCAAATATTTTAAAATTAATATTAATATAGTAAATTAAACTTATTGATCTTGACAATATTGCTAAAAATTTCATTTTACTATAGTTTTTTTTAACCTATAAAGTTAGGGGAAAAAACAAGAAGAGAAGAAAATCAATAAATTTGCGTGGATGGAGTCTTCTCTATTTTTTTACATAAAAAACTTTGGCAGTCTCTTTTTGGTTAAGTTTGTTTAAGAATGTTGGGTTGTTTTTATCTATTATTTTTTAACAAAAGTGAAATTTAATTCCGTACTTATTAAATAAAATTGTATAAATTTATTATTTTTATAAAAAAATCGTAAAAATCTATTTTGTAAATATAATTGACTTGTTATATCATGTTTTTTTATAAAAATAATAAATTTTTGTTATCATTTTAGATATATTCCAATATATACTGAATTAAAATATATTTTTATTAAAAGTACCAGATTTAAAGTATCTCTTTTTTCCTTCTTTTAATAAGTTTCATGTTCCAAAGAGGATCAATAATCATCATATCTAGAGTTTTCTTTATGATAGATCATTGTTTGAGTATGATTAAAATTCACATTACTCGCACATTAAAGAATATCTGAGTAGATTCACAGATCTATATTTACCGTATAATTTATTTTTTTCGTCTTTCTTGAACCTCGAATCTGAGACCTAACACTTAAGTACATCAAGTTCTTAGAAGCTAATACAATCTGGACCATTAGTTAGGTGGTCACGAATCCGTGGTTTTCCACTTAAGTCATTGTTATGGCTTAAGTTATTTCCACTTAAAAATTTCATATTCTATTTATAAAATTTTAACTGTAAAATTTTAATTTGACGTAACTTGATTAATTATCTATTTATTTCTTTAGTTAATTAAATTCATAATTAAATTTTTTTACAAATTAATGTTTTATATTTTTGATTTAACTCAATAAATATTTGGCTAAAAAAGTTAGTGTATTAAAAAGGAAAAATTAAAAAAATAGTAAATGTCAAAATAATTGTAAATTGTAGTATTGAATAATACATATATTTCTATTTACCTTTAAAAATAAAATATTAACCAAATTCATTTGTCTCAAAACATGTAAACATTAATAGATTTTGGTTATTATTATTGGTGTTGTTATTATATGTATAAGTTTATACAAATAATTAATATATTTAGCATGTGAAATTGGTTGTCAATGTTGAAAATCAACACCAAAATAATAATTGAAGAGGTAGAGAAATAAATGAAGTAGTTGAATGTTGTAGAAATAAATGAAGTGGTTGAAGGTTGTAGAAATAAATGAAGTAGTTGAAGGTTGTAGAAATAAATGAAGTGGTTGAAGGTTGTAGAAAAGAGAAGTGTGTAGATAAGATTTGTACACAGTGATTATTTCTTATTTTATATTTGTGTGGTGTAGATTGTATGGTGAGGACTATAAATAGCCTACCTTGATTTGGTTTAATCATTCCATCAAAAACAAATAAGTCAGATTCTTACTTTCGAGCGTGAGTTGAGAGCTTTTTCTTTGAGTGTTTGTATTTCTCTTTCAATTTGTGAGTTGCGCTTTCAGAAAGGTGTTATAGTGAATATAATACAAGTAGTTTGTTTACTTGTTTGGATCTAATATTAGTAAATTGTAGAGTCAGGTATTCTAAATTTTACTCAACAATTAGATCGAATGAGCGGGACGGTCGAGGAGATCGTGCTTAGTGGAGTTATCTTGAGTCGTGAGGAGTTGGTACTCGCAAGTTTATTAGTCAAGCTTGTTCGGTATAGTCGAAGTCTCTTGACACACGATGGAGTGATCTTCAAGTAGTTGGAGGAATCAAGCTCAACAACAAAAACTATAACACGTAGGGGCAACATGTAATGAGTCTTATCTACAAGGTCAAGACTTGTGGGAGGTTGTTGGTGGTGATGAAGTTACACAACCAACAAAGTGGAAGATGCAAACGGTATCTTCGCTGTTGGAAAATTAAAGCAGTAAAGCGATGTTTGCTTTGAAGACCACAATTGAAGAAGAAATGTTGGAGCATATTCGGGATGCAAAAACACCAAAGGAAGCATGGGACACTCTTGTTACGCTCTTTTCAAAGAATAGTGATACAAGATTGCAACTTCTGGAGAATGAGTTACTATCGATGGCGCAACGCGACATGATGATTTTCCAATACTTTCACAAGATAAAGTCATTATGCCGCGAAATTTCAGAGTTAGATCCAAAAGCTCCTATTGGGGAAACGAGGATAAAGAGAATAATTATTCATGGTTTGAGACCCAAATATCAAGGGTTTGTTACCACTATACAAGGATGGCCGACACAACCATCTCTTGTTGAGTTTGAGAATCAAGCGGTAATTCTGGCCAAGAAGCTATGGTTAAGCAAATGGGATGAGTCCAACTGAAGGGTGAAGAAGAAGCGCTCTACACTAGCAAAAGCAAAGGCACTTTCAAGCGGTACAATGGAAATGGATATAAAAATGATGGCGATAAAGGAAAAATTCCTCAAGGAAAGGAAGGCTTTAGTCCAGGGGGAGCTTGGAAGAACCGCAATAACAATAGAAAATTTGACAGTGAATGTTACAACTGCGGAAAGATGGGTCACATGGCAAAAGATTGTTGGAGTAAGAAAAAGCCTGTTGAAAGCAATATAGCTACTTCCAGTTCTAAGGAGCATAGCGAAGATGGTTGGGATGCCGAAGCATTATTCGCTACAGAGGAAGGAGAATTGGCTCTTACGGTAACAACATCAAAACAGATTGACTACAAGAATGACTAGATTGTAGATTCGGGCTGCTCAAATCATATGACAGGTGATAAACATAAATTGGAAAGCATGTTTGAGTACAAGGGAAGTCGTGTAGTGGTGACAGTTGACAACTCAAGGTTACCGATAGCCCACATCGGTAAGACGATAGTTACGCCTCGATATAGTACTAACCAAGTACCATTTCAAGATGTTTATCATGTCCCAAGAATGAAGAAAAATTTGCTATCTGTGGCTCAATTAACATCATCAGGCCACTATGTCTTGTTCGGTCCCCGAGACGTGAAGGTGTATCGTGATCTCAAAATCTCAGAAAACACCGACAATGGAGGGGCAACGATTGGAATCAGTCTACGTGATGTCAATAGAATCTGCATATGTAGACAAGACAAGAAGAAATGAGACAACAGATCTATAGCATATGCGGTTAGGTCACGTTAGCTATTCCAAGCTAAATATGATGGTGAATAATTCGATTTAACCCTTCCCTCAAGTGTAGAGACACTGTACATTTTATATATCTAATATTTAAAATTCAATTATTTAAATCTTAATTTCTTTGTAAAAAGTCCATGATATAATTTACAACCTCAATATCTTATAATTAAAATATGTGTTTATAGTTTGAACTAAAAAATAATAATTAAAGTTGCAAGAATTTTGACACAAAACCTTTGAATTTGATGTCATGTTAAAAATATAGGTTCATACTCTATAAAAACTTAAATTATTCTAAGATTATAAATCAATTTTCTTAGCAAGCATTTTGCTGATGACATGTACTCCTCACGTACTTAGCCAACTTGTTCAACAAGTGCACTCATAATTTCTATTAATTATTTGTACATTCTAACACTACATATTAGTTGTAATGATATTGTTTATGATTTGATTTGTTTTTCTCGATCTAGATGTATAAATGATGTATATCTGATTAAAATGAAATAAAACATCTATATTTTATATAATATAAAATTTTAATTATATGCTAGATTAGACTAATAGATTACTTTAATTTATTTATTATTATTTTTTTTGAAATAATCGATCAATCATACACCATTGTACTCATTTATATTTGATAGGATTTTAACTTATATTTCTTTTAGGATCTACTTAGTGCATATATGTGTTTGCACTACAAACAATTTTCTAATATTTTATTGCTTTGAAATAATACTTAAAGAGAGTGATTACATTTGCATAGATATTTTATGGTTGTGGTAAAGGTTTAGCTAGAATTAAAGTATTTCCAACTCACGGAAGTAATCTTTTTTTTAAATGCAAGTGTTATATATAGTTCGAATTTTGAATGCATTAATTATATTTGTTTCTCTTTTATTTTTCTCGACTATATATTTGTAAAAATGAAAATCAAAGAATATGTTTTAAAAGGTTTTTTAAAATTAATAATTAAATTTATGATTTAAATTTTAAAGAAGGGTAAAAAAAGGCTTAGTTATATAAGTTCAAAACAAAATTTAAATGACTTTAAATTGCAGTAGTTAAATATTTATCTAAAATATTAAAATGATTGTAAATTATCAAATTACTTAATGAAGTAATATGTATATAAATGCAGAACAAAATGTAAATGGCTGTAAATGTGCAGCATAAGCTGCTTATATACATACGATTTAACCCTTCCCTCAAGTGTAGAGACACTGTACATTTTATATATCTAATATTTAAAATTCAATTATTTAAATTGTAATTTCTTTGTAAAAAGTCCATGACATAATTGAAAACCTCAATATCTTATAATTAAAATATGTTTTTATTCTTTGAACTAAAAAATAATAATTAAAGTTGCAAGAATTTTGACACAAAATATTTGAATTTGATGTCATGTTAAAAATATAGGTTCATACTCTATAAAAACTTAAATTATTCTAAGATTATAAATCAATTTTTTTGGCAAGCATTTTGCTGATGACATGTACTCCTGACGTACTTAGCCAACTAGTTCAACAAGTGCACTCATAATTTCTATTAATTATTTGAATAAAACGCTTTCCAATACAACGAAACACTTATTTCTTATATATTTATATATTATAATAACAAGATAAATAAAAAATGATAGTATTAAAATTTTACTAATATATTCTTAAAATCACTAAGACAATAATAACAACTCTCTAAATAAACAATATCTTTTACTAACTTAATTTTATATGCTTCATGTCGTTTTTCTCTAAGATTAATTATTAACATTGTTATTTATATAATCAAAGCGACGAAAAAATTAATATAAAAATGCTTATACATTATAATATTTGATACGACTTCTTGAATAACGATCTTGATAACATCATCATCTAATATTTTTTTAATTGTCAAAAGCAGTAAATAATGTAGACCCTTTATATTTTTTAATTTTTTTTTTCATCTTTATTCCTCTTTTGATTTCTCTCTCTAATAATCCATTCAGAGTTCAGACCACCATTTTGTAAGCATAACTCCCAACACTGACAGCAAAGAAGGATGGCCACCTATGCGTGACCATTGGCTAATCCTACCATTATTCTTCTTCTTTTGTTTTTTTTTCTTAAAACAATTAATCTCTTCCTTTTTTTTATTGACTAACAGTGGACACATTACCCATAAAAATAATCTCTTTCTATTAAAATCTGGTTCGTTAGACTACATTAAATATTATTAAAATATTTTTTTGTTATTATAATTTTATATGTATCATTTTGGTATAAATTTTAGAGTATTATTTTGTATAATTTATTTTCTTAGAAAATTAGTAAAATAATACTATTAAGTTTTATAATAATAAAAACAACATATTAATAACATTGGATTTATTTTAATTAGATAATATTTAATATTAAATTAATTTAAATAATTGTAATTTAATTTAAAAAACATCCAATTAAATAAAATTAAATATAAAATAATATATCAAATATTTTTAATTAAAAATACATGAATTAAAGAAAAATAAATATTATTTTTATAATTATAAATTTAAAAAATATTATATTTATTATTTTCTTAATGTCTTTCATGCCTGAAATATCAAAATATTAATTCCGTCCCCGATATTACATAAGCTGAAATATGAAAATATTAATTCCGTCCCCGATATTACATAAGTACATGCCTGTTTTAGATAATAATGATTTTAATTAATAGATCTAAGTAATTATTTTAATTATAAAATAATTTAAATTAATAAATTAAATACTACTAATTCAACTTAAAAAATAATTGGTAAAATTCATATGTTTTCTAATCTTAACCAAGAGTGAATGATAAAAATTTATAGTTATCAAATATTATATAAAAATATTATAATTTAAAAAATATATATATGTGAATTGATTCTAAATTAACCCTTAAATTTTGAGATTTATTTAGATAAGCATTTTTATTGTAAGGACTATGAATGTTGGCTATTTTCATGGACAAAATATTTATCTGTAAATTTATTTTTAGACCTACTATCAAGTCTATCAAGAAAAGTCAAACAAATGCTCGAGTTCCAGATAATTGTACTTCAGATATATCTTTGATAACTACGACACATAGGATTATATTTATGCATTTAATTGCACGTGCTTATAAATCTAAAATTATTTTTAGTACTAAAATATGGAATAAGATATACTAAAAGATATTAAATAATATATATACTCTAAAATAAGACATGTTAAAAGATATTAGATAAGATATATTTACTTTAAAATAAGATATGCTAAAAGATATTAGATAATATATACTTTAAATTATATTTGAAATCCTTATCATAAAAGACAGAATAAAATCTATTTTTAAAAGATATTAGATAAGATATACTTTAAATTATAGTTGAAATCTTTAGTATAAAATAAAGCATAAATTATATTTTAAAAGATATTAGATAGGATATATTTTAAATTATAATTGAAATATTTACCCTAAAAGATAACATAAAATATATTTTAAAAGAAATATATTTAAAATGAGAGTTATCTTACTTAATGAGAATTACTAATCCTATTTGTAATAGAAAAGATATTTATCAATTACATAGGATTAAGGGTTTTAATTTTTCTTATAAATAAAACTCATTGCTCATTGTTTCAGTTAACCACACAAGAGTATTATTTTAATCTTCTTAATTTCTCTATCTTATTTTTCAAATATAAGATCATAATTCTATAGGCTTCTTTTAGGTTTTTTTATTTAGTTAATCTATCAAATATTTGTGGTTATGTTTGATTGATTAATAAGCCTAATTATTTTATGATATTTTGATAATATGTTCTTATGGCTTCTTATTTATTTTTATTCTTAAATTGTTAGATCAAATAATTGTTTTTGTCATATCATAATTATTTGATTTGATTATTAATCTTTAAATAAACTATTTTTTATTGAACTTGTATGTGATATTTTTGCTCTAGAATTTGCTAGTTGATTTAATTTAAATGACATATGGTTTGAATCATCTAGTTAGGATTATTCATTATTAAATCTGTTCTAGAATACACACAAACACTTGTGTTTTTGTGCTAATTATTTTTCAGTTGATTTGTGAACGATCTGATTTGCAAGGAGCTTATTGGAACGTTAGTCTGAAAACAATTCACACTAATATTGAAAACTGTGAAAACAGAGCAATGGCTCGTAAGTAAAGTATATTGAGGCAGTATCCTAGGAAGGGTAGCATAAGACCGAGTTTGTACTTGAACATTTGATTTTCATAGTAGAAAGTTAGGTGGTCCGGTGGACCGGTGGTTTTCCTCTTAGGCCATGGTTGTGGCCTAGGTTGTTTCCACCTAAAAATATCGCGTGTTATTATTTTATTTCCACACTTATATTTATACACGATTGCATGCCTGACTAGTTTGTTTAGGTTATTGAATTATAAATTGGTAAAAATTAAAAATAACTTATTCAACCCCCTCTAGGTTAATTAGGTCCATAATTTATAAACTTTCATATATGATTTTTTTTAATTTTTAATTCTGAAATCACTTCTTAAAATGTGATTGTATATTTGGAACATGACTACTTTCTAAAGAAAAAAATGATAAATTATAAATATAGGATCAATGTGCACACTTTTTTGAAAACTATATGCCTTTTATGCACTATTTAGTAACTATAGTATTTTTATTTAAAACTATAGGATCTCTAGGATCATTTACCAATGATTAAATCGTTCACATATTCGTTGATTTTTCACTTATGTAATGCATGTCTTTTATGGTGAATATAGAATTTTTTTTTTAAATAATATGTATCACGTATCATAACTCTTGGTAAAGGTACACATTAGTATTAAAATTATACCGAGGATATACTATTATTACCTTATTTTATAAAGGAGTACACTATTGGTCTTTTTTGAACTTTTTTTTAAATGTAAAATGGAATGCACTAGAGAATTCATACAATGACAAAATAGTAAATTTATAATTTGTTTGTTTTAAACCTTATTTATTAATGGTTTAAAAGCCTTTTTGTGATCATTTTGGATTAAATTATATTTATTTAAAAATAAGGCGATTTTTGGTATATCCTTAAAAAATATAGTACTATATACATTTTTTAAAACTATGTTACTATTTGGTACCCAACTCCCTCTTTTCTTCTTCTTCTTCTTAGATAATATTAGTTTTTTCTTTCTTTCTATATAGTGATATTTCGATTGCTTATACTCTATGATTTATATTTTATTTTTAATAATAATTTCTTTTTTCAAACAAATAAGAAATTTTATTAATTTATTGAAATTAAATATATATAGACAAAACCTCAATGCATAATAAAATATAGGGAATGTGATTGTAAAGTTTTTATATTTATTTTAAAAATAACACTTAAATTTTATACTTATTTTTAAAATAATTTAGTTATATTACTATAAAAAAGTAACCAAATTAGGACAAAAAATAATTTTTCATGTTTTTTATTTTATTTTTCTTTAATTCTTTCAATTATAATTTATCTAAATTTCAAAAATTCTATCTAATGCAATTGAAAAAAATTAAAAAGTAAAATGAAAAAAATCATATATGTTCTTGTGCAGTTATTTTTTTTATTAATAATATGATTAAAATGTTACAAAAATAAATATAAAACATAGGTGTTATTTTTGCAATAAGTAAAGCAACTTGTAGATATTTTCCTTTAAAGTATAATAGATAAACATAATAGGACTTAAGCATTATTCTTAATTTTTTTTTTGTGTTAGTAGTTATAATATTCTCCTTATTAATGATTTTTTCTTTATCTAAATTGCTTCAATAAGTATAATAGTGTCTAAGATTATAGGGCTAAATTTTGGAAAATGTTTTTTATACTATGTATATAAACTCAATATTTCTTAGACCTACTATAAATTAAGCATTTTAATCCTTTCAATATTTTTTGATTTTTTTTATAAAATTACACCATTAAAACTTATAACAATAGAAATAGTACATAATAATATTAAATATGATTGAATTAGATGCAATTTAGTATCAAACGAATCTAAATAATCATAATTCAACATCTAATTGTATCACATTCAATTTAAAATAATGGACTTTAACTTTTATTTAAAAATAAAAAAAAAACATTTATTGGATATAAGAGATGTTACTATTTTATGGTTTCAAGTTTAAAATATGTTATTTTTATTATTTTTTATATATTTTTCTTTAATCAATACAATCTACTTTAAAATACAAATTCATTTACTAACAATTCTCAATTACTAGAAAACTCGAAACTACATTTAAAAAATATATATATGAAATTATTTTTACTATCAATCTATTGAAGTAAGGGGCAATGCGATAATTATATATTTTCATCTCGCTCATCTTTTACATTTTTTATTCTTTTTTGTTTCTTATTTATTTAATTTTTTATTCTTATTTTTAGTCTATTTATGTAAAAAAATAAATAAATCACACTCATCCTTTTTGTTTTATTTTTTTATATATTTAGAGTTCTTATAATTAGGTATACGCTTCATCTTTATGATTGATAGATAATAAATTTTTTAGTAATTTTTCTCGTACAATTTTATATTTTTATAAAATGATATATCAATCTATCTAAGAATCATCTCTTTACTCACCCATTTATCCTATCAACCAAATTCATATATTTTGTTATCATAATATCATCATCTATAACGAATAAATTATTAGATATATATTTAAGATTAGATACTTAATAAAAAAACATGCTAAAGCAAAAATTAAAAATACTTAAATAGCAAGAGAATAATTTTATAATATGACACCCTAGATTTAAGATGATTTAAATGAAAAATACAACTGTTGTTAATTTTATTAAATTAAAGAGAAAATAAAATAAAAATAATTATTACAACCAGTTATTATAAAGGAAGGCTCACACCCTTGTGATATACTGGGCCACATATAGTATGCGCAACTGATGGGCGAGAGGGGTATTTTATTGGAATTTTTGTTTTATTTATTTTTTAATATCAAACCTTGTCATGTTATGTGTTGGAATATATATAAGGCAGTAAGATACGTGTTAATATGGAAGATAATAAATTGTATTTATCTTTGATAGAGTCTGTGAACATTAATAGCTTGAGAAAATGCATAAATAATGACTCAGCTGTCGTGATGTTTTCTTCCACAAATTACCCTTCTAGCTCATCAATTGTTCAAAGTTTTGTCGTGCAATATATCATTTCTAAACTCGTAGATTGTAAAACATGAACTCCCTTTAATGTCTATTCTCTGTTTCGATAATAAATAATTTAGATAAATAATATTAATACAATATAATGATCTCTAGATGAAACTTAATAAATGTATAAATATTAATAAATATATAAACTTAAATTAATAAATTACAATTAAAAATACGTATATGGTTAGATTTTATCTCTTTAAAAATCGAGATTTTTTTATTTAAGTTATTTGTATACGTAATGGTAGACTTATATATATATAATATCAATATTCTTAATGATATTTTTAAGTTTAAGTTGTTGGGGGTATTCATCAATAATTTTCTTATATATTTTAATATTTTTCGTTATTATTAGATGAGGGTATCATTTTAAGGATAAATATCCATTAGGATATCAAATAATATCTCTACAATATCGATTTAATACATGGAATGATATTTGCGACAGATATCAAATAAATATTAAATCTACTCAAATTATACATGAGAGAAATATTTGTTACAATTCATTACGCAACAGTGACAATTGAATTATTCAATTCAGACCCAAAATAAAAAAAAAATATTATAAATAATCATATCAATTAACTTCAAATAAAAAAAAATGATGCAACATGAGGGTCAATTTATTTATATTTTTAAAACTTTATTAAAATATTTCTGACAACAACATATGCAGCTTCAAGACGAAAAATGGGAAGAAAAAAATAGTAATAAGATCGAAGCGCTTTAAGGACTAGAAAACAAATATTATGTGTTTGCTGAAATATATATATAATGTGTTTTTTCTTAATATCAATTATGTTTTAAACCACTTTTCAACACAAAAATGACATTAACACAATAATTTAAGAGGATATATATATATTGATCACGAATCTTCTGAAATACTTATACTATTAGAAAATAAGTCGAAAATTCACTTATACATTCTAATTTTTTTTTGTTCAATGTTGTTATAAGATATGTATGTATGACATTGATAATTTATAACCTATTATTCCAAGATGATAAGCTCTCGATACAATCAACAGCCTACATATATACAAAAGGCATTTGACATTACAGATGAGTATTAAGCATATTATTTGTAAAAATTCAAAAGACTTTGATAATAATTTAGTTTTGTCTTGTACGTAACATCCAATAAAAGTGACATAGCTTTCAATAATATATATATATATATATATATATATATATATGATTTTTGAGCGGTTCTGCCTTCTCGCTCTCTTATCCATTCACTAGAAGAAATAAAAAATAAAAAATAAAAAGTAAAATCAGCATTAAAAGTGTTTTTTAGTTAAGCAGTTGTAGAAGCAATTTTCAGGACATAATTTGCTTTGATAATGAGGTCATTTTCAATTCTACTCAAGCACAATATGAAACTTGGATCATGCATACTAGTCATATACAATCATGGAGAAAACCACCAAAAGGATTTATCAAATTCAATACGAATACTTCTTGGAATCACAATCAAACATTATTTATTGTAGTTATTGATAGCTAGAGATTGCTTTAGTAATATCATTGGTATTAATTTTGTGTGATAAAGGTTTTACAATTTTTATAGATTATTATAGTTATAGTATATATAATTAAAACCAATCTTTTTGGCCGTTCATTTTCCCATTTAGCTCTAATTTCTAATATTAAAAATTGATATTTATCAGATTATTTCAACTATTCAAGGATTCAATTATTCCAAAGATTTTTTTTAAAGAAGTAATAATATCAATCTTTTATTTTTTTTACCTTATTTTTTTTTAAATTTAATCAACTTAATTATTTTTAAGAACTTTTTTTTAAAGAAAAT
The DNA here is from genome assembly GCA_033030585.1 of Hippophae rhamnoides. Taxonomy (NCBI): domain Eukaryota; kingdom Viridiplantae; phylum Streptophyta; class Magnoliopsida; order Rosales; family Elaeagnaceae; genus Hippophae; species Hippophae rhamnoides. Next base: position 5,116,435 of record CM065431.1, read on the forward strand.
TAACACACAATTTCATGTACAATTCAATATTTTATAATTATCATTTTAGTTTAACAATTAACGATACATGTATGTTGTGTATGTAATCTTTTATTTATATTAATTTATCTATAAAACAATTACAAAATTATCATGATCGATCAAATTTAAAATAGGAATTAAATTGGTGAAATTAAAAAAATAAGGATACTAACAATTATCAAATTAAAAGACATTATCTACATTAGGCAAGTTAAATTAAAATATAATTGACTAGAAAATTTGGAGTATCAAATTAGTATTTTGGCTTGAAAAAAAATTGGTATTCTCGCATATATTCAAAATTTTGTGCATGTGGTAAATTCTTGAAAGATAAAGCATGAAAGTTAAAATTTAGAAGAAATTTTAGTTTTATTTCTTATCTGTAAATTTTTTATATACTATCTATCTTATAAAAAAGATAATCACTCTGACTCCACCACTAATATTCATTGACTTTTTTAAATTACTGTAAGTTTGAAAGTGATTAAGTGATTTGAACTCACGTCCATAATAAAATAAAACGTGTAAAGGCAAAATAAACTTAAAATTAAAGTGATATTGTTACAAGCAAGATATATATTTCATATAATGGAGTGGATCATATACATTTAATTTATTTTCAACCACGCAGTATGAATAAGCCTGTTATTAAAATAAAAATAAAAAACTCTGGTTGATTCTCCAACCCAATTACTAGTTGCTATTTAATTAAAAAATTCACAATATTATATATATTTGTAGGCTGCAGTGCCATATAATTGAGCAAGTTAAATATCATTAAGCAATTGGTCAGTCTCAAATTATATTATTTTTAATTAGTTGCTTTTTTAAATAATTTGTTTTAATATAATTCATTATACTTAATTAATATTTAATGTATATTTTTAATTTTATTATAAAAGTTTGACCATTGATAGTTTTAATTTTTCTTTTCTTTTTAGTATATAGGATTAAATTATTCACTTAATTTCACTTGAATTGATAAAAAATATTTTTTCTATTAATTGTTGAAATTGATCTCATTTATAGAGAGAAAAATTAGAAAGAAATTAAAGAATTGTGTGAAATGTCTAGCTCTCTTATGAGACCTAATTATATATAGAGTATTACATGTACGTGTATCGATTACATATGTTATACATATGACAGTATGTCAAAATAACATAAAAGTAAAAAAAAAATGTATTTACAGCTTGAGGTTGACCACCTTATAGTTCGGACTGGTGGTCGACCTTCTAACACCAAAGTTCACATGTGTTGGCGGGTTTTTCCCATGAGTGTAGTTATAGGTATGGGCACATATAGATCCTTTTTGATGGCTTGGGCTATTAGTTGGATCGTGCTTAGGGTTATTTATATATCCAAATATCTAGTCCCTACTCTTTCAGCTAGGTTCTTTAATAAGAGTGAAAAAGTAACAACCGAACAACAAATTTGGAACATTCGACTTGCCCTAATAAACACTTATGACTTGATTGGAGAGAGAAAACATCTACCTCTATATAAAGAGGAGAGGAGTTGTGGCTTCTCCTTGTTTCATCATTTTCTACATATAGGACCAAAATTCATAAAATAAAATGTTATGTCATCTCAGCTCAAGCTATAGAAATTATTAGTTCAGTGGTAAGAAATAAGCTCCGCACTTAGCTAACTTTCTCATGTCTTAGAAAAAAAGCTTCTCAAATCTAATAGTTTTATACTTTCTTTTTAGGTCAATTTAAAGAATCATTACCCTTTTTTATTTCAAACTCAACCCTAAGTAATTTATATTTCTCGTGCCTTACCTTTCTTCAGGTTTCGTGATATTTTGTAGATAGAAACCATGCATAAAAAAGGCACCTCTAACTCGGCCTCTTGGAAGAGCCCACAACATCCCACTTTTTCGGGCCAGCTAGAATGTGATGACATGTGCTCCTCTAATGAGATGAGTACTTCGAGCGAGGGGGATCCATCCTAGCCTCAACCCTCTATCTCCACATCTCAACCACAGGTTGTACCTACAATTAGGTTGAATGTGTTTCAAACTCATATATTAGTTTCAAGGTCTGGAGCAAGAAAACAAGGAATAAAAGGGACTAAGGAGTCTTTAGGCTGTACCAAAGGTTGGGCAGCCAAGGTCAAGGCCAGTGGGTTGTCACCTCAAGATGAGGAGAGGATAATGAGAATATATGACATTCCCTCATTGATTCAAATAATGATTCCTATGTTGAGGGCTTGTAACATCAACTTACCTCCAATTAGGCGGACAATCTTCCATAAGAAGGCTTTATGGTTGGGTTCAGATTTCCTTTGTACCCTTTTATAAGGAAATTTTTTTCTAGGAATTAGCTCATGCTCGATCAATTGATGTCTAATGGATGGACGTACCTACTCTACCTCACATTGATATATAAAGATCTCATGGTAGAGCTGGAAATGCTTGAGTTCAATGATGCCTATGTGTTGAAACATAACCCTATAGACTCGATGAAGGTATATATGTTAGTAAAGTAAGACCAGAGCATAAACACAACCCTCCCTGAGAACGAGAATAATTGGAAGGAATATTTATTCTATAGCTTAAGTCGGGGCATAAACATGACTCTCATTTTTGGGGGTCATCTGACATTCGGCTTCTCTTCCATTCTGAATACTGCTTGGGCCAGACGCACTCTCAAGGTTGGGCCACTAAAGGGAGATAGTGACCTTTCCCAAGGTCTCCTATTCTTGGACCATTGGTTACTTACCCTATTATTTGGCATGAAACACTTCTTTTTGTTGATCTAGCTATCTTGGTTTGCCATGTTAGGACTTATCCTTCTTATTTTTTATTCTGGTGCAACTTCCGTAACTAATTGGCCATTCTTAACCATACCTAGTTCTCTTTTAAGATTGACGAGTTTCCTTACCTCTCCATACACTTCCTTCAAAGTTTGAGAAATCATCTTGGTTAGTTATACGAACAAGTCAGAATCCCTTAAGAGACCTTACCTAAAGGCCTTTATTAAAATAGAGCTCAAGCAATCGGAGATCTATAGATTTTATTCTCTTAACTTTTTCATATATCCTTCAACAGACTCACCCCTTCTCTAAATGATTGAGAAGAGGTGGTATGAATCCTTTATCAATTGTTTGTTGTAAGCATAATTGGTGACAAAAAACCTCGCAAATTGTAATAATGAGGTTATGATTCAAGGTGCTAGGTTATTGAATCACTTCTAGGAGCCAGTGTAGAGAGTGGTAGCAAATAGATTGCATATTATGACATCTCTCTTACCCTATGTGAGGCTCATAATGGCCATGGTCGTCATGAAGTCTTACACGCGAGTCACCAGGTGTTTAGTCCCTAGATAGTCTAGGCTCTTAAGAATACTAAACTTGACTGGTGGCATGCCATTCTCTATTTCATTAGAATAGAGTAGACACACAGTTGTTTGCAATCCTTATCCACATCATAGGATGTCTTACTCTTTACTTGCTTTTTGTCGGTTCTTTTTAAGGTTGGTTTTTCTTATTGTTAGTTTCTTTCAAAGTCTAAAATTGCGCTTCTTAGATTTGTTTTTCTTGCAACCACTACTTGTCACTAAGTCCCACCAAACCAAAAATGGGGTCACCCTCAACTTCATATTTTCCTTGGGTAGGCTCGGGTATAACACGATCCATTCTATTTCCACCAACTAGGTTAGTAGTTTAACCTTTAGAGGTTCCCAGACCTGATTGTGTCCTATTTTCTCACCTAGTATCCTCAAGTTTTCTTCTTAGTTCAAGAAGTAGATGAGGCAGCTCTTGATATGAGTCAGTTTGTATTCTAGCTTCATCATGGGTTAACAAGATGTTATCTTGTGCTATGGTTGCCTCCTCATTTTCCATTCTTAATTGTCCTTTAACTCGTGTTCCTACCGTGATGATCGTGATTTTTGGTGTAAGTGAAACAAGTGTTTATTCTCTTAAGATTTTCTTAGAATTTGGGATGAATCTTTAGAAATATGGGATCAAAAGTCAAGGCTGTACCTTTGAATCTACCCTACGATGGGCACTAAAATGTTGGAATTGATTTGATTTGTAGAGAGAAAAATTAGAGAGAAGTCATAGAATTGTGTGAGAATGTTCGACTCTCTTATGAGGCCCAGATATATATAGAATATTATATGTACATGTATTGATTGCTTAAGGTATATACGTCTTAGCATGTTAGAGGGGTATAAAAGTAAAAGAAAATGAATTTACAACTTGAGGTCAACCACTAAGCTGGTGATCAACCTTTTGAAATCAAAGTTTGCATACATAGGTGAGTCTCTCCCACGAATGTGGTTATGTGCACAAGCATAGACAAGTCCATTCTGACGGCTCGGGATGTTAGTTGGATTAGATTTTGGGTCGATCTTTTTGTTCAAACATTAATATATATGTTCTTAGTTTTATTACGTATTAATTATATGTATATTTATCCTTTATATAATTATTTTAATTATATTAAATGTGATAATTAATATGATGCATGCTTAACCTTTAAACAAACATGTTGGTTGGATTAGTTTTAAAAAATAATCAAGTTGTATAACTTATTTTTAAATAAAAAAATATTTGTAAAATTACTTATTAAGTTTAATCAAGTTTTGATTATTTTCTTCGTATAAGATTAATTTTTTGAATAATAATAATAAAAATATTAATTAAATTTACATCTTTTATCGTATTATATTTGATTTATTTATTAATAAATAAAATTATACAAATCATGTCAATATTGTATCAAATTATTTATGTTTGTGTTGTATTTTGATTATATTTCTTATAAAATAGTTATATATAAAAAAATTTATTAAATAATAAGCATAGTTAAAATCCAAAATAATATATAAACTAATTATTATGATATATTTATTATTTATTGAATTAATTGATATTTAAAAGTATTAATCCAAACCACTTTACAAATTTTTTTAATTATTAATTTTACACATTTTTATAATAAAAGTAAAATTTATATTTAAAAATTACTTTTTTTCTGTTTATAAAAAAATAATTTTATAATAATAATTATTATTAATTGATAATTAATATTATTATATATTTATTAAATTTATATTACCAAACCGTGCATATGTATAGATAAAAAAACAAGTATAAAAGAAATATGAAAAATTATATAAAATAACACGATTAAAACTTATAACAATAAAAATAGTATTATAATAACATTAAACATGATTTAATTAAACGTTGTTTAATATTGAATGAGTTTAAATGATAATAGTTAAATTTAAATGACAATAATGTTAAAAATTAAGTGATATGTTATATGTTTTTTAATAGTAAACAATTCAATTTGAATGCCGAATAATGTTTAAAATAAAAATGATATGTTATATGTTTTTTAATAGTAAAAATATATAAAGTAAATATAAATTATATTATTTTGATAGTTATAACTTAAAAATATCTTAATTTTTATTTATTTCCCAAGAACTATTTGATTTATCTCATAATGCAAAGTTTAAAGGTTCGTAGCATTTTAAGTACTGATTTATTTTTAATTTTTTTTAAAATGAACTGATTACGTTTACCTAATCTTGATAAATTTGTGATATTATATATTTACAAACACCCAACATTCTTTTACCCTCAAAATAGGATTACAAGATCAATAAAAGAATGACACCAATGGTTGTCAATTCCATGATTAACTCAATATTTTAAGAGGATTTTAACTAAAATAAAGATATTTATAGAGATTTAACTTATCTGTCCAAATTAGGATTTATATTTAAATCTTTTATACTATTTATTTTAGATAATTATTTTATAAAAAAAATATAAAATAAATGTAATTTTTATTTAAATTTAAATCTATGTTGATTATATATGGTTATTGTATCTTATTTTATCAATTAAAAATTACATGAAATAAACATAAAGTGATTAGTGTACCTTACTACACAACATGACTTAAATTAATTTTTATTAAAATAATAAAATGAATACACTAATGAATATATTATCAAATTTAAATTTTTTATACTAATTAATCTACTATTTAATTTTAAGTTGTAAAAGATCTACCATCAAACTCTTACCATTGTTAAAAAGTTATAACACAAATATATTACTAATTTTTTTTATAAGTATTAAAAATTTATAGTTATTATTATATATTTTGATAATAAATTTATTATATGTTTTATAAAAATTAAAAATTTATATATAATATTTATAAAATTTAATGATATAACTAGTATTAAATCTATATAAACAAATTAAAGGTGCCGTGCGGCGACTCGATTAAGTTAGGTGGGGTGAAACATAAAACTGGCAACATTAAAATCTTACCAACAGGCACATGCAATTTGGCATTTTATCTTCTTTGGATATTTTTTTTATTAATATAATCCAATCCTTACAGCTAGTTTTGTCTTTAAAATATAGGAATGTGATTTTATAAATAAAACTCTATGCAAAAAGTGACCCTTCATGAATTATTTTTGTGGTAGGAATCTCAATGCAAATTAATCCAATACATTGTACCGACTAAAGCACATTCCTATGTATATTTGTAATATTTTAATTATATCAGCACAATAAATATAATTAGTTGAATTTAATTAAATTTATATTCAATATTTTGCTATATCATTTATAATTTATTATAAATTTATAATAAATAAAATTTTCTTATTTTTATCTTTTTGCAATGCAATATTTTTTATTATTTTCTCTCTTATCTTAGAGGAATTATTAGTTAAGTAATTCTTAAATATGTAATATGTTATATAAGTAGATTAGTTGCAAAATAAATAAATTTTAAAAGTAGATAATGTAACAGTTTCTATGTGTTCATTGTCTATCATAAATAATAATAAAAAATGTTAGACAACATTGTAACAATAAAATAAAGTTTAAGAATATTGGCGATATTGTAGACAAAATATCTAAATATAATTTTAATTTTTTGGTGTTTTTTTTAAGAATATTTTCAAGTCGGAGAAACTATCGAGCTCCAAACAAACACATCTCAAATATAACCCTGTTCTTATGCATGTTAGATTTTATATTAAACACATAGAAATATTCTGCATTTAAGTTACTCGATCGATCTATCTTAATTAAAAAAAATTGAATTAATTTTTAATGTTCAATCAATCGAGGATTGGATCGATCTAGAACAGATCTCATTCAATCTACCTACTCTCAGGATTTATTTTTTAATACCCTTAATTGATCAAGAATTAACTAGATTAATGATCTTTTGATCTTTGTTTGGATTGATCAAAAAAAGTTTTGAGCATTCGACATTTGTGGCTCGATCGATCGAGCTCGACCTAGATCGATTAAGTGGTTAGGTTTTCACCTTTAACCTAATTTTTACTCAAGCAAATTATTTTATTACTATATTATCTTTACTTTTAAAAGCTCTTTTAAATTATTTTATGTTTAGAATAGAAATAAGCCTTTGACCTAAGGCTTTAATATATTATATTTAAACAAACCTAAGCATACATTTTTCTTAACTACAATTGAATCAATTTTTTCGCAATTTATGCTTTATATCTAAATCTGTTTTGCAAAAATCTTTTTGTTAGGTTTTTTTTCATTAGTTAATCTATCAAACATTTTGTATTTATGTTTGATTGATTAATAAGCCTACAATAATTATGTTATTGTACTTTAATTCTATTCTAGGGTTGCTAGTATTTTGATTTATCTGTTGTTTTATTGGATCATCTAGTTAGGATTTTTTAATTGTTTAATTCTCTCTAAGACACACATTGCACTTGTGTTTTTATGTTAACATTTCAGGAGCTAGTTGAACGAGTTCAATAACTTGTGTGACACGAGTCTGTTGGACTGATGGTTTTCTTTTAGGTCAATATTGTGGCCTATGTTGTTTCCACCTAAAAATCTTATATGTGCACTTTATTTTATTTTATACGTGATTACATATTTAGTCATTCTGCAAAATTCTAATTTAGCATATTTTTGTTAATTATTTTTTCACTACCTCTAGCTAATTAGATTCGTAACATAAAAATTTTTAATTGGTATCAGAGTGGGTTACTAGATATACTTAGTGTTGCCAAGAACCTTATTATGGATCATTTGAGAAATGATTCGTCTGCAACCCATGCAGCTTTCTTTGATGGATCTAACTACCTTTATTGGAAAGCTCGTATAAGAGCCTTATTACAATCTATAAATGAAAATGTATGTATTCTATTTTTTATGGTTGGGAACCACCTACGGTTACCAAAAATAATATAATCATTCTTAAACCTAGGAGTGAATGGAACACTAAAGATAAAACTAGTAATAACTTGAATAAAAATGTATAAATGCTATTTTAAGTGCTGTATTTTCTACTGAGTTTCATTGAATATATGATATTGAAACTATCAAGCACATCTGGGATACTTTAAAGGTTTCCTATAAGGGCACTACTCAAGTTAAAAGAACAAAACTTCATATGCTAGGTACTAAGTTGGAAAATATGATAATGGAAAAGTTTGAAATATTTTTTAGACTTTATATGATATCGCTAATTCTTCTGCTAATCCTGGTAAGAAAATTAAGGAATTCAGGTTGGTTATAAAAAAAATATTTTCCTATTTATCAGATCGTTTTTATGCCAAAGTCCTCACCATAGATGAAAGAAAATATGTGGATACCGTTAAACTTGAAGAGCTAGTTGGCTCACTTCTCGCTTTTGAGTTTAGTTTTCGAACTCCCACAAAGAACAAATTTATTGATATGAAAATTGCAACAATTAAAGATTGTGACAATGATGTTAAAGAGTTAGCTAGTACTCATAGCAAGAAGATTGAAGAAAATCTTCAATAAAAAAAATCCTCAAAGTAAAGGACAATCAAGTCATCAAAAGAATTAGAATCTAAAAGAACTCAAATTTGTAATTTATGGTGGTAAGAAATATAAATTGGACATTAATGTTTTGAATGTATGAGTTATGGTAACTTTGTAGCCGACTGTGTAAGAAAGATGAGCTTTTAATGCTACACTTACCCATTCTGAAAGTGACAGTTACAATCTAGTTGAATCAAAAAATAATGACATCAACTTTCTTGCATTTATTGCAAAAACTTGTGGACATTCTAATAAATCTGATATTGATTTAAATAATGAGAAAAATGACTCTGAATTCTCACCTAATAAATTTAATGTTACTAATGTTGATAAATTGTTCATAGATTTAGTAGGATGTTAAAAAGAAAAGGATAGATTGCTTGTAGAAGCAACTAGATTTAATGAAAAACTAAAATTCTATTAAACAAATTCCTTGGTATTGGAAAAGGGAAAAAATGATTTGTCTAAGTTTATTAACAATTTGAATTCACATTTTACATGTTTAAAATAGGAAAAATTGAATCTGATACAAAAACTTGAACAATCCAAAGAAGTTATAAAAAGGCTAACCATTAGAACTGAAAGGTTAAACAAAGTTTTAGATTATGGGAAGCTTGTAGGATAAAAAAGAAGACTAAGATATGTATATGAGCGCACTGCATTATCTTCTTCAATATCAAAATTGTTTGCAAAACCTTCTTACCCTTACTTTTCACACCTTTCACATACTTTTGTATATAAATTTATTCTTACATGTCATAACCATGGAAAAATGGGACATATTAGACCTAGATGTAGATTCTTGATGACTTATAAGTATACTGATAATTTGCATGCATTTTATTCAAGAATCAATAACTATGTTTTTAAAAATAAATACATGATTCAAAAAACTAGGAAATGTTAGGTTAAAAAAATTTGATTTAAATTACTTTGTATCCCATATTGCATTTAAAGCTAAATCTATTATTACTTGGTATTTTGATAATGATTGTTCTAGACACATGACTAGTGACCATTCAATTTGCAAAACTTTTGAAAAATATAATAAAAGAACAATTACTTTTGGTGATGAAAATAAATCAAAGATTTTTTATAATGGAACAATTATGATTGAAGGTATGCCTAGGTTGGATGATGTACTTTATGTCGATGGACTTAAAGCTAACCTAATAAGTATCATTCAAAGTTGTGACAAAAACTACAATGTACAATTTACTAATAATCATTGTGTTATAACATATCCAAAATGTAATTGTGGGATGAGAGGAACTAAGTCTCATGATAATTGCTACTACATTGATATAGATCATAGTACTACAACTTGTAATTTAGTAAATGATCTTTTTTGTTTTATTGTAGCATTAAAAGATGGGATATATAAATGATAAAGATCTTGTTAATTTGAGTAAAAAGAAAATTGTGTGGTTTGCCTACAATTTTTTAAACTAAAAAACTTTTTATGGACCATGTCATATTGGAAAACAAACTTGCTCTTCTCCTAATAAAATTAAAGAAGTTAACATAAGAAAAATACTTATTTTAATTCTTATTGACCTCATGAATCTTATAAGAATTGAGAGTTTGGGTGACAAGAAATATATGATAGTTGTTGATGATGATTTTTCTCGTTTTACATGGATTGGATTTTTGAAAGAAAATCTAATGCATTTGATTTATTTAGTTTCTTTTATCTTAAAGTGCAGACTGAAGTAGGTAAAAGAGTTACCAAAATTATGAGACTAAGGATTGATCATAGGAAGGAATTTAACAACTCAAGATACGCAGAATTTTGCAAGCAGTATAGAATAACCCATAATTTCTCTATACCAATCAACCCATAACAAAATTGGATAGTTGAAAGGAAGAATCAGGTCTTGCAAGATATGACAAGAGTTTTTCTACATGCAAAATACCTTCCCAAGAAGTTTTGGCTAAAGTAGTAAGTACTTATGTTACATAGTGAAACATGTATACTTACGTATAGGTATAAACCAAACTCCCTATAAGTTATGGATAGAAAAGAAACATAATCTTAAATATATGTATGTCTTTGGAAGTAAATATTACATCCTTATAGATCATGAGAATCTAGGTAATTTGATTCTAGAAGTGACGAAGGTATCTTTCTAAGTTACTCGTTAACAAGGCATGCTTTTAGAGTGTTCAACTTGAGAACTTATATTATGATGGAGTCTAACAATGTTGTTATAGACGATGTAGGTACTAGTACTACAATGAATGATGATAAAGATGAACCATAATCACAAGCTTGCCAATAAAGAGATAAAATGATGAAACACTTGACAATAAAAGAGTGGAAACCGAAATAGATGAAGATTCAACCTTGGATGATGAGAACAACTTGCACAACACTCAAATTCAGAGACCAACTTGGAATATCGAAAACCATCCAACTAAAAATATCATTGGTAATCCAAATGCTAACAGGGAAACTAGAAGGAGACAAGTAAGGTAACCCATCTTTGTTATATTTCTTCATATAGAACCAAAAGATGTTAATAAAGCATTAAAAGATGAATTTTGGATAAATGTTATATATGATGAGTTAATTCAATTCGCTAGGAATGATATTTAGACATTGGTACCTCTAGATCTAATGAAAAAAATATCACATAAACTAAATGGGTGTTAAAAAATAAATCTAATGAGCATGATGTTGTGATTAGAAATAAGGCTAGACTAGTTACCCAAGGATATAAACAAGTTGAAGGAATTTATTTTAGTAAAATGTTTGCTCTTGTAGCTAGGTTATAATCAATTATGATTTTATTTGTCATTGCATGCTTTATGAAATTCAAACTCTTTCTAATGAATGTAAAGTTTGTATTCCTGAATAGGGTGCTTAGTGAAGAAAATTGTATTGAATAACCAAAAGGTTTTGTTGACCCATATTTTTCCAAGTATGTTTATAAACTTAATAAGGCCCTTTATAGTTTGAAACAAGCTCTTATATCTTCGTATAACAGAATTACAATTTATCTCTTAGATAAGGGATTTTTTCAAGGAGAAATTAATAAGACTCTTTTTATTAAAAAGACCAAAAATGATATATTCATAGCTTAAATATAAGTCAATGACATAGTTTTTGGGTTAACATTCAGTTCTCTTGTCAAAGATTTTATGAACATAATAACTAGTGAATTTGAAATGTCCATGATGAGTCAAATCTTATATTTTATTGATTCCTAAATTATACAACTAAATGAAGGCATCTTTATTTCTCAAACCAATTATGCTTGTAATTTAACTAAAAAATTTAGACTTAAGATATGTAAGCATTTGAGAACCCCAATAAGTGTAAGTGCTAAGATTTCAATGGATAAGCCAGCTAAGAACATTGATCAAATACTATATAGAAGCATAATAGGTAGCTTGCTATACCTTATAGCAAGTAGACTTAATATTTTTTTAGTGTTGGTGTTTGTGCCCGTTATCAATTAAATCCTAAAAAATCACATATTGAACATGTCAAAAGGAATGTCTCTAGAACTAAAAACTATAGGATTTGCTTTACGAATGATACTACGTGTGAAATTAGTGGATACATAATTGTAGACTAGGAAGGAAATTAGGATGTAAGAAAAAGCACTTTAGATGGATGCTTTTATATTGATAGTAATCCTATATCATGGCACAGTAAGAAAATATCCCCATATCATTATCTATTACAGAGGTAGAATACATTGTTGTTAGAAGTTCTTTACTCAACTACTGTGGATGAAGAACATGCATAAGGAATATGGCTTTGAATAAAGTACTATTTCCCTTTTTTGTAATAACACTAGCGTTATATATATCTACAAAATCATGTTATATATTCTCGAACAAAACATATAGACATTAGACATCATTTTATTAAGAAATTAGTAAAAGATAAAATATTATCCATTGAGTTTGTGCCCACTGAGAGACAATTATCTAATATATGAAGGAAAAAAAAGTATATATCCCTTAACATTGACATGAACATTACATACTCCACTCATATATATTTTGATTTGCTCTTCATTATAAACTTGGATATTGTGACTTGTTTATATACATATTTTTACATATTGTGATCTATATCAACATGAAACTACTCACACACTCACTTGACATATATGTATGCAATGCTTGAAGTTCATGGCTGACTTTGTGAAATTTTAGTGATTGAAATAACTTTTACTACTAAATTATATTTGAACTCTCTATTCTACTCTTTAAAATGATTTTAAATAGAGATATCTAGTTTTGAGCGAGCTACCTCTTGTTATGTGAAGCTATAACAGTGGACGAAGAGGACTACCTCAAAACTAATGTGAAATATTATACTATGTATATTAACTCATGCACATTTCCTTCCCAAAAGAAAAATAATATGATAAAGGAAATAAAAAAATACAAAATATATTGCATGCACAAAAATAAAGAGTCACAAATGGTTATACAAAAAAATCAATCTCTTATTCAAAAATTTGTGATAAATAATGAGTGAGAATTCAAAAAAATTAATAAAGTTCTCTTAGTAAGTAAAATTTTATTTTGTTCAATTATGATTTCAACTGTAATTTTTTATAATAAGTGATACTCATTTCTTTAAGTCTTTTATAACTAATCATAAATTGATTAATTGACGTATTGTTGTAGTTTTAATATTCATCTTACTCTTAGTGACTGTCAATATGTCACTATGTTGTGTTGTGTTTGTATATCTTGTTTATATATATTTATATTATTAATGATAAGTCATACTCTAAATAAAAATTAACTTTTTCATTTAGATTTACTATTCATCTTAACTAAAGATGCAATATGCATGCTTCTATTTATTTTGAGTTGTTTATTCGTATGACAAAAAAAAAAGGGGAGAAAAATTAGAAAAATAATTGAAAAATCTACAAAAAGTGGAGAATTACTTTGAATTTTTTTAGACATAACACATAAAGAAAGCATACTTAAATTTTCAATTTGATAATTACTTACTCTTATAAATATTCTTTGTCTTTTCTATTATGATAAGAAAATATTGTTTCTACGAAGATTATGTTATTAGAAACTAATTTTTAAAACTAAAAAAATTAATTTTTTATTGCCTTTTTATATTTTAATGAAGCAAAATTAAAATAACTAAAGATAAATAAAAATAATTAATTGAATCAGATTTGGAAGCTAAAAAGATATATGAGAAAATATCTAAAAATATTTAATCCTCCAATTTTCTAAACAAGTAAATCACTAAAATCCCCCAATATAATTATCAATCAATTACATAATCAAATGAATCTACTTTAGCATGTATTCTTTTATTAATTAAACTACACACCATATACTAATTAACCTATTCACACTCTCATGTCAATTATGGATCACATACATAAAAATCATACATTTATGCCTAAAAAATATACATGTTATTTAATCAAGATAAAAAATTAAATAATTCTCTCAAATATATTTAATTGCTTATATAGATTAATTGCTGGCTAAATAATTAATAGTATAAAAATCATATTAAATAATATAATTGAATTGAATTCATAATTGGGGTAAAATATTAAATCATCACATGATGAAAATTTGATTTATAAAACCCTTAGATTAATAAATTAACTAGACATAATTTTGTTCATGAAACTCATATATTTCATAAAGAAAGACATAAAAATTGATAAAGAAAGAAGAAGAAGAAATACAATCAATCACTTCAATTATAATACAAATATGCTCTTGAATCTCTACCCAAAATTGTTTATCCTTTTGATTTTTTTTGTATCAATTATGTTATTTATGAATCATTAGGATTTATGAGGTAATTAGGGGGTTAAATATAGCTCAAGTGAAATTTGGACCCTCAAATCAGCTTTAGATTAAGAGTTAAGATGAAAAAAAGCAAAATTAATAATGCTGGTGAATAGACAAAAGACATGTGCACACAAATTTTATTGGGAAAATCAGAGAGTTATGCATGGTATGGGTAGATTATTCTAGGTCAAAGGTGTTGATTTGGCACAACACAATGATTTATGATTTGCATATACATCTTTCCTGGCTCACAGTAGGAAAGAACAGACGAATAGAGTGACAACATGTGGCAAGAGTGTTGAACTCAGAATGAACGTTGTGTTGACACATGGTATGATGTTATGTCACATGGTACACACGATCTTTTTAGATTGGGCCTCTCTACTTGTTTGGTATACACGTGGCTTGCTTCGTCAGCTTCTCTGCATATGTGACTCTCATGTGGTAGGCCCTATGTTAAAAATTCACAAACAATCACAAAAATTCTAAAAATTATATTTTCATCCTTTTTCACTAAAAAGTTAATGTTTTAACCACAAAATATTACTTATTGAATGAAAAAAGAAAATATTATGTAGAAAAGTACATTGATGACTCTACTTGCATACAGTCATCATATTGTTATATAATTGAACTAATGAATAATGAGTCTTTTGCAACAAGTTGTGTGGTTGTTTGTGTTTCTGTTTTTAGTATACATATGAGCTATCAAGATTAAAGTGAAGATGGTTTCACCAAATTATTGGATTTTTGACTATGTAAAATATATTTTCTTAAAAGCGTTATGTAATGAGAGATAAGTTTTATCATGCGAATATACCAAAATGGGAGATTGTAAGATTTATGAGTATTGGTAATATTTGTAAACAAAGCATCTTAATGAAATTTAACTTTCTAGGTGTCTCTTTCAATAATATTTTCAAGGTGAAGTGACTATCGAGCTCCGAATGAACATATGTCATGTATAACTCTTTTCTTATGCACGTTAGATTTCATATTAGATGCATAAGAATATTTTACATTTAGGTTACTCAATCGATCGAGGTATGTAGATCAATCAAGAATTGATCTATCCTAATTAAAAAATCCTTAAATTTATTTTAAAATAAGGTAGATCGAGCGAAGTTTAATGTTCCACCGATCGAGGACTTAATCGATCGAGAATTGATCTCTTTCCATCTACCTAGTCTTATAATTTATTTTTTAATGCTCTAGATCGATCAAGAATTTATTAGATTGATTGATAATCTTTTGATTGTTGTTCGGATTGATCAAAAAGGGTTTCAATCGATCAACAATTATGGCTCGATCAATCAAGCGGTTAGAGTTTCAACTTTAACTTAATTTTTACTATAGTAAATTATTTTATTACTACATTGTCCTTACTTTTTAAAGCTCATTTAAATGGTTTTATGCACATATTAGTAATAAGCTTTTGACCTAGGGCTTCAACATATTCTATTTAAATAATCCTAAGCATATGATTTTCTCAACCACAATTGAATAGATTTTTGTAACTTATGATTTTTATCTAAATTTGTTTTGTAAAACTCTTTTTGTTATGCCTTTTTCATTAGTTAATTTATCATACATTTTGTGATTGTGTTTAATTGATTAATGGGCCTAAAATAATTGTGTTATTGTGTTTTAACATCTATTCTAAGATTGCTAGTGATTTTGATTTATCTACTGTTTGTTTAAATTATCTAGTTAAGATTTTTTTAATTGTCTAATCTTCTCTAAGATAAACTCGAGTCACACAAATTATCAAACATATTCAACTTTAACAATGTGTTGTATTAAAGCCTTTGTCTAGATCCAAACATCTTACTTGTAGAGACTATAAAATAAAGTAGAAGGCTTATAAGTAGGTTAATTAGGCATTACCTTAGTGGATATTTTAAGTCCTAGTCTTGTAATAGAACAGTATTTTCATAGTAGATAGTTAAGTGGTTAGGTGGATCGATGTTTTTATTCTTAGATCATGGTTGTGGTCTAGGTTATTTTTAACTAAAAATATCACGTGTTATTTATCTTTCTACTTTATTTTATTTTACATTTGATTACATGTCTAGTCGTTATGCGAAGTTTTAATTTAATATATTCTTGTTAATTATTTATTCACACTCTCTAGTTAATTAGATCTATAACATAAAAACTTTTAACATTAATAAAATAAATATTCATCACTCATATAAACTCATAATTACCAAAGTCTTTTTAGGATATGGGCAAACTAAAAATTAAGGATTTAATTCAATGAGTTGTGTTGTGTTTTTTTAAAATAATAAAATAAATCATTTAAATTTAAATAGTTTGAATGATTAAAAAGATGAGATATTTGTTATTATATGTCATTTTCTAAAATTTAGTAGGCTATATTATTCACAAAAATAATTGAGAATCTAAATTTTTCAACAACAATAGCTACTAGACTGTGGTGACATTTATCCTTTTTTATCTTTTCAAGTAACCTAAATATTCCAACACAATAGCCATTAGAGTGTAGTTGCATTTACAAATGTAAAGTGGGCTATCTCATCTTATTTGATGTCTCATTAATTGAATTCATTTAATGTATTTACAAGGTACCTAATACTGAAGATCAATACATGTATAAATATAGAATAAAAGGAATCTGCTTTTCCTAAAAGTGCTTTTAAGAAAAAGTACTAATATACAGCTTATAAAGTATATTAGTTGCATACAACTAATATACCATTTAATGATTTATTAACACTCCCCCTCAAGTTGGCGCGTAGATATCAATCATGCCCAACTTGCTTAGTGAGCCATATAATGACTTCTTGGAGACTCCTTTGGTAAGTATATCTGCAAGTCGCTTCTTCAAGGGAACAAAAGGAAAACTAATAAGTTTGGCATCTAACTTCTCTTTTATAAAGTGACGATCAACCTCACGCTAGGCGACTCATGTTGTATTGGATTTTATGATATATCAATGGTCGCCTTGATTGTCACAATACATCTGCATAGTATTTTTGAGTTCGAAACCCAAATCTAATAACAAAGTTCTTATCCACAGCAATTCAAAAACCCATGAGCCATACCTCTATATTATGCCTCATCACTAGATCGTGCCACCACTTTCTACTTCTTACTTTTCCATGTAACCAAATTTCCTCCCACAAAGGTGAAATAACCCGATGTTGACTTTCTATCTGTAATACTTCCCGGCCTAATCTGCACCGTGAATCCACAGACTTCAAGAGGATTGTCATGCGAGAACATTACTCCCCTTCCGGAGCCATTTCAAATACCTTAAAATTCTCAAACAAAGATTCATATGGTTCTCACTTGATCATGTAGCATGAACCGACTCACCACACTTACTACATATGCAACATCCGGGTCTAGTATGAGCTAAGTAAATCAAACGTCCAACCAATCTCTCTCGATAATGGGCTCGACCGGGCTTGGTATCCGATTCGGATACTGCTAAACCATGGTTTTGCTCAATAAAGTGTCAATAGGTTTGCAATCCAACATACATGTCTCTCTAGATATCAATAATGTACTTCCTTTGACAAAGATATATTCCTTCTCTTCCCTAGCTACCTCAATTCCTAAGAAGTACTTTAGTTCACCTAAGTCCTTCATTTCTCAACAGGCTAGCTCGTCTTTGTAATTTATCCATCTCAATAGTATCATCACCAAGTGATTACCATATCATCAACATAAATGATTAGTGGTTGTTACCTTCCTCGTTGATGTTCGAGAAACAGAGCGTGGTCTCGAATTACTCGTTTGTAACCAACCTTTGTACGAATCGCGAAAACCTTCCAAACCAGGCTCGAGGGGATTGCTTGAGGCCATACAAAGACTTCCTCAATTTGCATACAAAATTTCCAGAGAATCAACTACATACCCGTGTGGAAGACCTACGTACACCTCCTCGCTAATTCTTCAGCGAAGAAACGTATTCTGACATCAAACTACCGGCTGGCCGCCTTAGGTTAGCAGTAAGTGAGAGCAGAACCCGAATCGTGTTCATTTTGGCAATAGGAGCAAAATTCTCATCGTAATCTACAACATACGTTCGAGTAAACCCTTTTGCTACAAGACGAGCTTTATACCGATTTACGGATCCATCACCATTATGTTTTATAGTAAACACCCATCGACAACCAACTATCTTTTTTCCTTGTGGTGGTGATACAAGTTGCCAAGTATCGTTCTTCTTTAATTCATCCATCTCTTCATCCATTGCCTTCCTCCATATTGGATCTCCCAACGCATCCTCGCACTTTGTTAGGTACCGATACACCGTATATTTGATTCACAAATGATTTGTATGACTTAGATAATCTTTTGAAGGGACATGAAATTGACTAATGGGTATTTTTATTTTGCATGAATATTTGGTTCTATATCTTTTGGCAATTGACCTCGAGTAGACCTATTTCGTAACACATACCATTCAACATTGGGACTCGACAAGTATTAGTACGTAGATGTACAAACTTCGATGAGTGACATTCAGCACTGCGGAGTTGCTGATCAAGGGTGAGTAATGCCCGAGGGTACAATTGCACTTTCAATGTCATTTGTCAGAATTGAATTTGGTGCTTGAATACTTAAAGCATCCGTTTCTCGCAACGACCGGATTCAATGAATTAGAAGTCTCTTCTGGTCTCATTGAAACATCGGGCCATGACTCACCAATGCCTCCCCTTCACCATGATACAGCTTCTTCAAAATATGTATTCTCCCCCGAGCAAGATCGAGGAAAAATAACTCATGTCCTCAAAGAAGGTAACATCTATAGTAACATAATACTTTCTGGTTGGTGGATGAAAGCACTTGTACCCTTTTTGATAACTTCCATAACCAACAAACCCACATTTAATTGCCCGAGCATCTAATTTAGAACGTTGATTTTTAGGAACATGCACAAAAAAAAAACACAACCAAATACTCGAGTAGGAAGATTATGAAAGGATGATAAGGATACGTAAGATGCAAGAATCTGAAATGGGATTTTTCCTTTGAGGACACTAGACGGGAGACGATTGATGAGATGGGCAGAAGCCTATACAACATCACCCCAAATATATTTTCGCATATAAGCACTAAATAAGAGTGCACGAGCCATATCAAGTAAATGATGATTTTTTCTTTCAGACAATCCATTTTGTTCTCGTGCTCATGACAAGTAGTTCGTGAATAATCCCACGTGTTTTGAATTTTTTTTGAAAAACATGACACATATTCCCCCCATTGTCGAATCTGAGATCCGAACGATGCCATTATATTGTCTCTCAACAAAGTATGAAAATTTTGAAAAACAGTAAAAAACTTCATCTTTTCGCTTCTAAGAAGAGAAATCCATGATAACCTCAGTCAAATATCGATAAATGAAACAAAATATCTCATACCCTATATAAAGTGGGTTCTTTAGATGGTACCCAAACATCGAATGAATTAATTCAAAAGGAATAGTACTTTTATTAGAAATACTAGGAGAATAAGTAACACGATGGCTCTCGGGCCAAAACACAAGTCTCACAATGCAACACGCCTCACTAACACCAATAAATAAAGTAGGCATGGTTTTTTTCATAAGACTAAAAGACGGATGTCTCTAAGTGGCGATGCCACAACCAACTTTCACTTAGCTTATCGTAACTAGAAGTCAATGCAAATTGCCCCGTGTTCTGGTTTCTCCTCCATAGTTTTGATCCGCCGTTTAACAATCCGCCTCGAATACCCTCGACCAATTATTTCCCCAGTAAGAAGATCCCGAAAATCACATACATGTGATAAAAGGTTACAAAGCATTTAGACTCAATATTCAACTCATGGGACATATATTGAAAATGAGATAAGTCGTATATATAAAACATTACGGGAGTCAGAAAGATGGAGTGATACGAACCGACCGTCCTAAGTCAGGAAAGGCCTCACCATTAGTATTTGTAACATAAGACACTAGTGGGGGAGATAACTCATTAAAATAGGATTTATCATAAGTCATATGATCAGATGCACCAGAACCAATAATCCAAGTATTAGACCCAACAGAGTGAGAAACATTTAAGGTCATACCAATCTTACCATACCACTATCGTTTGTAGTGGATACCTCCACATTCCAAAGGATGATTCTGTCCATGCGTAGTCCGGTTCTTGGACAATTTGCACCGCAACCGCGTTTTGCTTTAGAACGAGGCACCCGTTGTCGTTTTGGTTTCAAGGATATAGTTTCCACAAGTTTCACCAGATGCCTGCCGTTCACGACAAGAGTGAGAACGAGGGCGATTGGTAAACCCAAGAAAGGCGGCCCTACTGGCTTGCATGAAATTGACCCTCTACCGGGAGGAAAGGCGCATTTGATTTAGCTTGAATGGCTAGGCTCGATACTTCAACACGTGCCCGATGAAGACTCTTCGTCGAGATTCGTCTTTACTGATGTATGTAGCCGTAGTCAAGCTCTGATGATCCGACATTCGAAGCCACCATTAGCCTTATTATGTTTTATATCAAGGCCTCTTAAGAAAGCACGCACTGCTCAAGCTCCTTCTCCTTCTCGGTACCACAAAAGATCTTCTCGGATTTTTAATTTTTGTAATGGGCGTTTCAGTCAATTTCAAACCCATACATTTTTCACTTGGTAAAAAAAAGAGATACCGGGTTGCTTCATTTTGTCGTACGCCAAGAAATTTTCGCATACGAGTTCGCGAACTTGAATAAAGTCGACTCATTTGTATAAAGATCGCTGAAGGTATTCCATATACCCTCAAATAGCTTTCATTCCTCCACCATTTGTAATATATCACGTGATCGCTTCAAATAGGATTGATACATGACAAAGCCATCATCATCTTCCCACCGAAGTATAGCCACATCATCTTCGACTAAGAAAGCACATGTCCCATCTTATGCATTCCACGAAGATAAACGTACATAACTTTTTTTCCCATGTTCGAAAAATTTGTACCATTAAGTTTAGTACTTCGAAAGAACCAATTTCCGAACTCTTAACCGTAAACTTCATGAATTCTAGAAACTCGATGTTGTCTCAATCTTCCATTGAAATAATAATAAAAAGTATATTATGCAATGGAATAAAAATTTTGGTTTTTTTTTTGGCGAGTCAATATAAATGGGTCATGAATGCTCACACGGCTCGGGAGACGGGCTGTGAGCTTAGCTGGCTTGGATCGATACAAGAGTCGGGACCAGTGTGGTCACCGACATTAGGTCTCGATTTGGCGTCGATACTGGGAGAATGGATGAAGGCCGATAATTAAAACTCGAAAATTTAAGAAACTCGCACACTAGGTTTTCGCTGGACGCCGTGTGCGGGTCAAATTGCCGCTGCAGAGGCGGCCCGAATCCGCGCTGCAGTGGCGCTGGTCGAACGGCGCGCGCAGGGCGCTGGCCTAATGGTACGTAGGTCGACGACGGCGTAGTTTAAGAAACCGCATACCGGTGTTTCTACCGGATGTCGCTGGTCGAACGGCCAGCGCGGACGCGGCTAAACTACGCTGCGGGCGCGGGCCGAACCCGCCCTCGGGCCGCGCGGTTGAACGACGCTGGGATGAAGGCCGCTGAACCACGCTGTGGGCCGCACGGCTTGAACATCGTCAGTGGGCCGCGCGAGGCCGAATCGCTGCCACAGGTCGTAAGGCGACGGCGCGCGGCCGAACCCGCGCTTCAGTGCCTACGCAGGTTGAACGGCACCGTACCGCGCGATGAACGACACCAGCTTGAATGTAGGTCATGACCGGACGGGCCAGACGGCGCATCCGCAACTATAAGCAAGCCAAACAATATGAGAATACGGCGGCGCTTCTATTCAGAAACCGATAAAAAAAATTTTTTTTGTTTCTTTCCTGCTCTGATACCAAATTGAATTCACTTAATGTATTTACAAGGTACCTAATACTGAAGATCAATACATGTATAAATATAGAATACAAGGAATCTACTTTTCCTAAAAGTGCTTTTAAGAAAACGTATATTAGTTGCACAGCTTATAAAGTATATTAGTTGCATAAAACTAATATATCATTTAATGATTTATTAACATCATTTTATAGTCTTTAATGGGCTAATGACATAATATTGTTTCATTTAATTTAAATATCATTTCATTTTATTTAAATTATAGTCTTAAAGAGCTTAACTTTAACCATATGTTGTATTATTATTTTTTATTAAATTTAAATTATAAATTATTATTTATCATATTTTCTCTTATTCTTAATTGTCTCATTTAAATTTATTATAAACAAATGAGATATCTCAATTAGTATCGTTCCATTACCATCTAATCTCATTAAAAATTAAATGAAACAAAATATGACAAGTTTTAAAAATCAATAAATTATGTCATAAATCTCATTAACATCTAATTTAAATTTACATCCCCTAATTGCTTTTATCCTTTCAAGTATTAAGCATGCCCTAAAAACTATTAAAAATAGTGTTAAAAATATTTTATTTTATTGCAATCGTTCAAACGTAGGATGCATCAAGAAAACCCAACACAATGGACACGTCCATCCAAACTAGCTTGTTTAAATTGTGCAATCGATGGAGGGCAACTACAATGGACTCCGGGGTTTTCAAGGATGGGATGCATAAGTTTTAAGGGTGTGTTTGGCATGCCTTCGGGAATTCAACCAAATTGAAGGGCAATTTTATTGAACTATAATACAATTAAAGGAATTGTACTATGACGTAAAAGAATACAGTCCTAAATTATTCCAAACATGTGAAATATCTAAAATGTATATTATCCTATCATCAAACACGTACACGCCTTAATATTTTCCTTTGAAAATATTCGAACACAAGGAAAAACGGGCCGAGAGCCCATCATTTTAATGTACTCGACTGAGCAAAAAGGGGCTTCAACAGTTGACCCTCTTTTAAAACCCGAACCGTTAAATTGTTACTCTTTATCCTATAGAATTTTGTTTCTCCAACTAGCTATCGTTATTCTTCTCTTCAATCCAAAATATGATCAATTAGGGTTCTTATTTCTCTTATTTTCAATTTTTTTTAGTTTTAGATATACTAAAATTAAAAAGTAAGAGCATCAAAATATTTTAAAATAAAGAATACCATAATAATTACACTAGAAACTCTAAATTGAAGAAAAACAAATTTTGTTGTCAAAAGACAATTAGAGAAAAATTTACTATGTGAAAAATTGTTACATCTACGCTCTCAGTAATTTTCTCACACCCCCAAAAGACAAAAGTAATTACAAGTTCAAGTGAATTTTTCCACAAAATTCTCTCACTCAAAAACTTCTCAAACAATTTTACTCTATTTTTTGGGATGATTAACAATGAATAAATGAAATCATATTTATAATCTTTAAGTTCACATATCATATGTCAAACATTTCTTCATTCACCAAAATTAAGCTATCTAATTTTCTCATTCTTTATTCAAACAAAATTGGCATTTTCATCTTTGATAATATGATAAGATATATTCCATGAATTTTCTTCTAAATTAATCACATCTTATTTTGATTAATAAATCCAATATTATTTTTAATCAATCACAATATAAATCATTTAAATTTTTAAATTTTATTTATTTTTTATGATTAATTATAATTAAACTTTATTTCTATCAATGCCAATTTATAACATTATTTTGCACACCCGTACTTGCATGATGAAAATGCTTTTGCATTGTTCCATAAGAAAAAAGTACTTGATTTTTCATTCCATTTCAAAAATAAAAATTAGATTGCAATTTAACCATTGCAAATCTCATAAACAAACTTTGAGTTACCCTATTTTAAATTAATTATGTTTTGTTAATATCATCATAATATATTATTACTAATACTAAATTCCTAAAAATATAGATAATTTTTTTTAAATAACTTTATGATCATGTTAATAAAATAGACATTAAGATTTAAGACATAAAATTTTAATCTCTTTTGTTTCGTTTCATTATGTCTCCTTTTTTTGTTAGCACAAATAAATTTTTGTATCCCTAACGTTTAATTTAATGAGGATAGGTACCAAAAAAAATTCATAGATTTTATATTTGTTACAAAAATGTCTCAATGTTTAATACAATATAATATTTATATCATTTTTTTTCATTTTCTTTAAAAACTAAGGTTAAACATAATATTAAAAAACAATTATGTTAACAAAAATAATCACAATGATATAAATATTATATAAAATTATTTTTACAACAAATTAAATAACTTTAAAAACATAAAACACATTTACTCCACTGTCATAATTAATGCATGCTTTGTGTACTAAAGTTGCTGTGACACATAGGATGATCAACTCATAAGACAACAATAAAACAAATATCAAACTAAATAATTTAAACAAAAAAGGAAGAGTCACTTAGATCACGGCAACTTTTCTTCCACTTACTTTAAGCGAAACAAAGAAAAGAAGAAATATATAAATGGAAAATCCACGAAGCACACTAACATCGATGGACGATGGAGTCATGGTGGCATAATAACAACTGAAATGGTCTTATTACTAAAATATTTATTTAACAAAAATTTCATCAATAAACTACTCTTTTATACAAAATTAAAGAGTATATGTTAGTGCCGTTAATACAACCATTTACAAATCTTAAAGAGATAGTTAAACTAAAAACATCTTAAACATTGACTGGTTTAGAAAGATAGATATCAATGATATAATAATACAATTTAAGAATGAGTCTTTCATGTAACTTTTCCATTTCTCATTAATTAAAAGTGGTTAAATTTCACAATTTTTTTCTACTCTATATCTTAATTTTTTAACTTTTTTTCGTTTTATTAAAGAAATCCAACAAATTATTTTACTTTAAATGTGTTTAACTTAAAAAAAAGTTTTATATAAAATCAATAAATAATAATGTGTAAAATGTCTCACATTGTGTAATGATGTTAAAGATCCTCTAATATTTTAATTTTTAACTGTTTTGTTATTTTAATTGTTATCGTAAATAATGTTGTTACATTTATTAGGTACATCAATCAGAAAATACTATTTGAAATTTTGAAGTATTTAGAACACCTGAAGAAGCCAAGACGTTAGTTTGAAATGTATTCAAGGTGTTCTAACAGGATCAGATTTTACAAGAAAAAACCATTTTTCACAAATGATTTAGATACATTTAAGGATAATTTGTGTGATTTTTTTTGTTGTTGATATTTTTTTGAATTGTTTCGCAGGCGGGACTTAGCTTTGGAACAACGGCCTATATGTGTTTCATGTTTGCAGTGACAACTCCAATGGGAATAATCTTGTTTTCAGCCACTGGTTATGATGATAGTAAACCCTAATGCCTTGATCATGGAAGGTTTGTTGAGATCCTTATCGTCTGGTATACTAATAATCTACATGGGTTTAGTCGATCTTATAGCTCTCGATTTCTTTCAAAATAAACTTATGAACTCTGTCTCATGGTTGAAAAAGGCTTCTTTTATTGCTCTAGTTCTTGGTTCAACATTCATGTCTATCCTAGCTATTTGGGCTTAGTCGATGTTAAAACGTGAATTGTGATCAAGATCATGACTTTGACTCCACCGTCCTACTACTGTAATTGATTGGATTATATTATGGTTCTAGACTTTTGACTCCATCTCTTTTTATTTTGACCAATTTATTTCCTTTTTTTTAATAACTAATTATTAGAATTCAAAATTCAAATTTAACAACTTTTACAATTATTTAATGGGTTGATTATATTTTAAGTTAATAATTTTTAAAAAATATTCAAAAAGTTTAATTCATTGTAATTATATCTAAAACATATAATTTTATGAAAAAATATTCAAAAATTAACTTATCTTAATTTATTTAAGTGTGTATGTAATTTTTATTGAAAGCATAATTGCAAAATCATGCCTATAAAAAAAGAATAAAAAAAAAATCATGCTTATCCACCAACTTAAAAATCTAATCAACACTCTTAAATCTCTTGTCAGCTTTCTTCCCCTTAACCACCATAGCCTCCAATAATGTGAATGATGCATCAGTATATCTGAAATCAAGTGTCACTCACCTCTTAGAAACCATCTACTTTAAATTGAAAAAAGCTTCTATTAATTTGCTAGAAAATATGAATTTGATAAGTAATTTTAAACATATTCTATTAAAGCAGGCGAATTGGGTACAATTTCCTCAACACCTATCAAACTGGAGTCTATAAGTGATGCTCAAATTGTTGGGAAATAACGCAAATTCCCGATAAGCCAGATTTATGATAAAACAAGAATAGAAAAATAACACACAAAATTTGATAACGGAGTTCGGCCAATCTTGCTTACGTCTCCGGACCTGCTGCAGATCTTTTTACTGAAAGGGGAGAAATTACACAAGGTGTTTACAACACTCACAACTCACAACCCAATTACACCCAAGAAAATTACTCTCAATTTTCTCTCACAAAAGCTTTTCTCTCTAAGCTTTTCTCTCAATTGGAATGAACACTTTTGGATGATTAATTCATTACAATTACACATCTATTTATAGGAAAATTCACTCCTTGAATTACTCTTTAAATTAATGGTTCCTTAAATTGCTCCTTGAATTAAGCTCCTTGTTTTGCTCCATGAATTGCTCCATGTTTTGCTCCTTGTTTTGCTCCATGAATTGCTCCATGTTTTGCTCCTTGTTTTGCTCCATGTTTTGCTCCATGTTTTGCTCCATGTTTGCTCCTTAAATTAAGGAGCTTTATAACAATCTCCCACTTGAAGACTGATTTCAATCTGTCTTCACACCTTGATCAATCTTTTCTAGTCTTTGTTACTCTAGAGACCAACCGAATGCACAACTTCACTTGTCAATAGTCACCACCTTTGTTAACATATCTCACGGATTTTTGCTTCCTTGAATCTTCTCCAAGATTAACACATCATCTTCCAATGTAGATCGATGAAGTGATAACGAAGTCCAATATGCTTTGTTCTAGAATGAAATGTCAATTCTTCGCCAAGTGTATTGCACTTTGACTATCACTACGCAGAACATTCTTCTCTTGTTTGAATCCCACCAATTAACAAACCTCAAGCCATATCATCTCTTTACTAGCTTCGCCATCGCTACATACTCACCAGAAGTGGATAGAGTGACAATTTTCTCGTATTTGTGACATCCAACTAACAAATGTACCGTAGTTCCAACAAGAATATATAACCGGTGGTGCTTCTTCTGTGATCAACTTCACCTCCAAAGTCCGCGTCTACGCACCTTGTACTTTTAACTCTCCTTTACTAAAGTACAAGCACTTTTCTCGTGGTGCCTCGCAGATACCTCAAAATCCACTTGATCGCTTCCCAATGAGTTTTTCCCGGATTTGACATAAATCTGCTAACAACTCCCACCGCACGGCCAATGTCTGGTCTCGCATGCACTACCAGCGTACATTAAACTTCCAATGGCCGAGGCATAAGGAACCTTAGCCATGAATTCTCCTCTTCTTCGTCTGAGGGGACCGATCCTCGATAGGCGAAAATGACCGCCAAGGCGCAGCGGCTTGGCATCGCCCATGTTGAATCTTTGCAAAACACGATTAATGTACTGCTCGAGATAACCGCAAGGATCCTTTCTTCTTATTTCTTGTGATTTGCATTCCAAGAATCTTCTTTCTTTGGACCTAAGTCTTTCATGTCAAATTCCTTTGACAATTCTTTCAACCTTTTAATATCATCCATATCCGAACCTCGCTACTAACATATCATCAACATAAAGTAGTAAAATGATATAACTGACTTATATCTCTCAAGTAGCAACAATGATCGCATTGCACTTCGAAACCTTCCTCAGGTAATTTGTCACAAATTTTTTGTACCATTGTCTCGGCTTGTTTCAGTGCCATACAAACTCTTCTTAAGTCTGCACACCATGTTCTTCTTCCCCTTTCTCGAGAAACCTTCTGGTACATGTAAATCTCTTCATCTAAATCTCCACATGAAGGAATGCGTCTTCACATCCAACTGCTCAAGATGAAGATCTTCGATGGCTACAATACTCAATACCGATCTCGATAGTATTGAGCTTCACAACGGGAGCAAAAATGTCGGTAGTCAACTCCTTCCTTCCGTTGAAACCCTTTGACAACTAGGGCTGGCTTTGTATCTCTTGGAACCATCACGCTCCTCTTTCACCCTACACCCATTTGTTATGAAGTTGCCTTCTTTCCCATAGGTAACTCACTAGTTCCCATGTCCGTCGAGATGAGAGATTTCATTTCTTCTTTCATAGCAAGCTCCCACTTGTTGGAATCTCGAGTCCGACAAGCTTCATCATAGCATTCGTGCTCCCCTCCATCGGCCAAGAACATATAGTTCATGTATCTCCGTTAGGCACGAGGTCGAGAAGACCTTCTCAATACAGAGCCGGAGTAAGAGGTCATGGTGTGTCGAATGCCGTGTCGTTTGTCCAACAAGTTCCTCCTGGCCGAGGACTTGTTACAATTGGTTCTCATGGAAGTATCCGGGACATCATCTCGCACCGCAAATACCGACTCATTCTCGCTTCCGAGTCATTGGCGTCTATTTTACCTATCTCCTTATCCATCTCCCTTTCGTTGAAATTCACATCTCTGCTTCGGATAACTTTCTTCTTTTCGTCATCCCAAATGCGGTAGCCAAACTCATCCTCACCATAGCCAATGAATGTGCATTTCTTGGATTTGGGATCAAGGTTATTCCCGCCTTGATCACCGATATGCACAAATGCTACACAACCGAAAACTTTTAGATGTGATAGTTTCACCTCTTTTCCGTTCCATACCTCCTCCGGTATTCTACGCTCCAATGGAACAGATGGGCCTCGGTTGATCAAGTAAGCCGCCGTGTTGACCGCTTCGCCTGCACTGCTTCGGTAGACCTCGACCGTATACGAATGCTTCGGCTCTTTCGTCAACGTTCGGTTCATACGCTCGCCTACACCATTGTGTTGAGGCGTGCCCGGCACGCTTCTTTCCATTCTAATTCCGTGCTCATAGCGTAAATTTTTGAATCTCGGTGTCTTCATATTCACCACCATTATCGGTTCGAGCTTTTTGATCTTTAAACCCGTCTCATTTTCCACCATAGCTTTCCTTCTTTTGAAAGCGTCAAATACTTCAGACTTATGCTATAGAAAGTAAAGCCATACCTTCCGAGAGTGATCATCGATGAAAGTCACGAAGTAGTGTTTCCCACCAATAGATGAGACGGTCGTTGGTCCCCAAACATCGAGTGAATAAGCTCTAGCCTTTCCTTCTTTGGGATTCTCGCAACTTGTCCGAAAGCCGACTCTCTTTTGCTTTCCAAGTATGCAATCTTCGCACATGTCTATCTCCGCATCGTAGACGGAAGTTTTCCTTCGAGTGCATAATCTTCATCCCCTTCTCACTCATATGGCCTAGTCTCTCTGTGCCATAGATTTGGTGTTTCATTGCTTGGCCGCAATCGTAATTGAACAACGTGCCTCTCGTCATGTAAAGAGTGCCACTTTTCTTGCCTCGAGCAACCGTCATCGCACCCTTTGAAATCTTCCAATCATCACCACGGAAGATTGTAGTGTAGCCTTCACCGGCCAACCGCCCCACCGAGATTAAGTTTCTTCTGAGATCGGGAATATGTCTGACATCCTTCAGCTCCCAAACAGATCCGTTCAACTTAATCTTCACTACACCTTTGCCAATAATAGCACATGGTTGATCATCACCAAGATATACCTTTCCAAGGTTTCTGGGAACATATTTCTCGAAGAATTCTTTTTGTGAAGTAGCGTGGAACGATGCTCCGCAGTCTAACACCCAAGATTCTTCCTTGCTCTCCAAAGAGCATATCAATGCATCGTCTCCTCCCGAGGTGGAAGTAACGTTTGCCTCGCCTTCACTTGTTTGTCCTTCTGCACTCTTGCACCGATTTTTGTAATGCCCGGTTCTTCCACAATTCCAACACTCGATAGTCTT
This sequence comes from Hippophae rhamnoides, assembly GCA_033030585.1. Classification (NCBI taxonomy): domain Eukaryota; kingdom Viridiplantae; phylum Streptophyta; class Magnoliopsida; order Rosales; family Elaeagnaceae; genus Hippophae; species Hippophae rhamnoides. The sequence goes on from CM065431.1 coordinate 5,147,031, forward strand.
CGAGCTATGGGAATTATTAGGATTCCCGGATTTGGACCTCCGTCTTTTGATCTACCTCGGTAGTCGGGTTACCATGTCCATTTCCTTTGGTTGAATTTCTTCCTCTTGACTCAGATGCCGAAGAGGTTGACGATTCACCTGCTCTCTACGTCGGATCTCTTCACCGAGAACCAAACCACGAACATCGTCAATTTCAACTTATTGCTTCCCGATGAGCTACTCACAGTGACAGGTAGCATTCCGGCCTTTCCGGTAGAAGACAAAAGTATCAATGCTCGTACTTCTTCATCGAATTCAATTTCCACCGAACTCAATGGGTTGTAACCGTGTTGAGTTCGTTGAGATGTTGAGCTACCGACGCACCTTCACATCCGCACGCAATTGAACAAGCGCCTCATCAAGTGCACTTTGTTTGAGGCCGATGGCTTCATACATATTGGAGAGAGCTGCCATAAGACCCGCCGTGGTCTTTTCCTTTGCTATGTTAAAAACAACATTACGGGATAACGTCAATCGAATAACTCAGAGGCTTGTCGTCTGTAAGATTCCAATCTTCTTCCTTCATAGCCTCCGCTTCTTCCCCGAGAGAGGTTGATATAGATTTCTTTGATACGTATAATCCTCTATCTGCGCATTTTCCAAAACCCGAAATCAGGCCATCAAATTTCTCGAGTTTCACCCTTCCTTCATCTGCGCCATCGCTCCCACTAAAATTCGACTTCCTCTCGGATCGTTTCGATTATTTCTTACGTAAAATTGACAAATCACTACCAATAGCTCGATACCGGTTGTTGGGAAATAACGCAAATTCCCGATAAGCCGATTTATGAGAAAACAAGAATAGAAAAATAACACACAAAATTTGATAACGGAGTTACAATCTTGCTTACGTCTCCAGACCTACTGCAGATCTTTTTACTGAAAGGGGAGAAATTACACAAGGTGTTTACAACACTCACAACTCACAACCCAATTACACCCAAGAAAATTACTCTCAATTTTCTCTCACAAAACTTTTTCTCTAAGCTTTTTTTTCAATTGGAACACTTTTGGATGATTAATTCATTACAATTACACATCTATTTATAGGAAAATTTATTCCTTGAATTACTCCTTAAATTAATGATTCCTTAAATTGCTCTTTGAATTAAAAGCTCCTTGTTTCTTTCCATGAATTCTTTCGTGTTTTCTTTCCTTGTTTCTTTCCAATTAATCGCTTCCACGTGTTTCTTTCCGTGTTTTCCTTAAATTAAGGAGCTTTATAACACAAATAGCAACAACAGTGCGTTTAATATGATCAACCTGTTGCATCCTTGTATTGAGGACTTTAATGACATTAGAATCGTAAGGGTTTGCTTACTAGACCCACCATTTTTCTACCATTAATAGTGCCAGGCTAATATTGAATACCAAAAATGTGGGCAATTACAAAGCCAAGCATGTAAAATCAAAACCATACGGCCACAAGAACGACTGCGATAAACGACTTCATCGAGTAAGTATCACTCAGGCGAGTCAAAACTGAATTTAAAAGGAACATACTTGGCAGCTAAGCAGTGCCGCCGAGCCTCGTCTTTGATATTCTCATTGGTGGCGCGTTGAAGTTTAGGTGCCAAAGTAGGAGAGGTGGTGTTGTTAGCTTTAGTGTCAGGAGTGACAACGACTGTGTTGGTGCTTTTTTTTCTTTTTTTTAATCGTATATGTAGTAATATATTAATATATATATATATATATATATATATATGCTAATGTATATATCTAATGTATATCTTTTTATTTCTGACATATCTATATTTAAGCATTTTTAGACATATCTACTTTACTTCAGAATCTATATAAAGCGCATTCATATATATTCATTTATTCACATAATAATACAACCACAAGATTTCTAACACAGATCGTAGTCACTATTCTCGTTTTTCTAGAAGTTGTTTTCTTTTTTGGTGTTATTCAACTCTTATAGCTTCCGCATTGGCTACAATAGGGGCCAGAATCATTCACCGCTTAACCTCCGACGCTCTTCAAATTATTCCTTAGGGTTTCAATTATATGGCTATTTTTGGGAGTTCCGCACTACATACAAACAACTGCAATCACCGCTATCGCTGCATATTGTTCAAATTTCTTCTTCATATACCACCGCGGACCGCTTACCAGATCTACACAACCGTGGAAATATCGCAAATCCATCTGGACTACATGATGCACCATTCACGCTCACGCCGCAAAACCAATCCAGACGTCGTTCACGTCATTACCGCCGTGAATCTTAACCTGACGAACTTTCTATAGATACCACTGTGATCGCTGCGACCATATCTACACACCCGCGTGTAAGTATCACCATCGACCCACGATCGCCACCACCGTGACCACGCTTAGCGTCCAAAATCCACGCTGCCACGGCCAGCGCCTGCCGTTCCGGACGCCATCAAGCATTTCCAGATACCGACGTCATCATCACCTCTCCGACGCCACCGAACCGATCCGACCATTAACCGATCGCTTCGCTGACCGGCTGGCCTGGCTTCAACTGACCGTCGCCTCTTCGACCGGACCGCCGCGTGACCGCTGGACCGTTGACCTGATTTTCACATTACAAGTTCACTCCTACCCGCTTTTTAGATCTCATTTTTGCGCCCGCTTTTGCATATTGTGTTTTGAAATGGATAAAAAGGATAATTTTGTTTCTCGCCTCTATCAATACTATATCGAAGGAACTAAGAATTATTTGTCACGGTCTCAAGCTATGCGTAGTTTTCTTAAGGGTCGATGCGCCCGCATTATTGTAATCGGGTGCAATTATTATTCTCGATAAAGGAGCAATGAAGTTAAGATGCTATCTTTCTTCATCGCATTTACTGAACGGGATAGTCACAACCACATGATCCTCACACGGATTCTAATACTTCTATTCCATCCATCTCCAATCATAGGCAGCCTTGACGATGCCAAATCAAGACGGGATATGCCGACCAAAAGGTACTCCACTACTCACGGATCCATGAAATATCAACTAATAGCTGAATTTCATAAACTACAACAGGGAACAGGCAATCCATCAATGATTACTTTGATCAACTTCGCTTCGCTTTGGGACCAAATTGACCTTTGTGATCCAATTTGGGCATGCCTCAACAATATGCTACAATTAGGGATGAATTTGCTCTACATGAAGTTATCGATGTCACTCCACAAGGACTTTGAGCCAATCCGAGGTCAACTTCTTAATCGTAGTCCTCCTCCATCTCTCGACATCGTCAGAAATGAGTTGGTTAGAGTGAGCTCGACTTGCAACCCTTCAAGCTCAAAATAAGTTCAATGTTTTGGCTATTACTCCTCCCGCTCCTACCATTGAACAACCTCAACAATCGGTGATTCCTCCGGCTTTTACAATCGTTACGGTGCGCAATAAAAGTTTCGCAATTATTGCAAGCGTCGTACACACCATCGAGACTTGTTACCGTCGTCGAACAAATCTACTACCGTTGTCGCTAATATCGAGCCTACTTCGCTGATGCCTTATAGTTCAACAGAGTCCCGCCTTTCCGAATCCACTATCAACATCTCCTTCATCGAACTACGTAAAATCATAACTCAGTCGTTCAAATGGTCGGTAATGCATCTCTTTCCACTACCCTCTCGCTTTGCTCGTATGTCTCAAACTTGGTTTTTTGACTCGCATGTCGCAATCATACGATACCTCACTCATCTTTATTCTCCAAACTCGACCCCGCACCACATCCCCTTAATATCCATATACCGATGGTTCCACCATTTACGGGAATAGTCTAGGTTTTGTTTCGACCTCTACCCTCTCTCGTTCCCGGGTTTTCCATGTGACCACCTCATTCTATAATTTATGCTCAAGGGGACAATTAGTCGAACTAGGATATCGCCTTATTTTTGACTATTCTCGGTGTATTGCGGTAGGATCCCAGCACGGGCAAGAGCTCGTTGGGACCGGCCCCTGTGGTCGGCGTATGTTTCCCGTAAACAATCTTCATCTTCCAATTGCCGTCAAGCCTCGCTCTCGCTGGCCGCCGCAATTGTCGCAGATCTTCCTTACCTTCTCGCACTTTGGCATTCTCATCTTCGCCATGCCCCATCCTCTCGTACAACAAGCTTCTAAAGGTCTACTGGTTCGTGTCCAAAGATAATTTTGATTCAGACTTCATGTCAGTTAGGAAAACAACCAGCTTTACCTTTCAATAATAGTAAATCTATCTCTAATAGTATTTTTGAGTTAATTCATTCTGATGTTTGGGGACCTTCTCCCATTCCTAGTATTGGTGGATCACGATATTTTGTTGTTTTTATTGATGATTATTCTCGTTATAGTTGGATCTTTCCAATGAAATCTCGTTCTGAAATCTCGTTATGAAATCTTATCAATATATAGTAACTTTGCAAAAATGGTTGAAACACAATTCTCCAAACATATCAAAACTTTTCGATCTGATAATGCTATTGAATATACTCAAAATTCTTTTCAAACTCTATTACACTCCTAGCCTATAATCGACATCATCTAACCTCGTCTGTGAACCTCTCAACAAAATGGTCGAGCCGAAAGAAAACTTCGCCATATTCTTGACACTGTTCGTGCTCTTTCTTCTCTCTCACAAAGTTCCTGCCCCATTTTGAAGCTGCTCTTCATGTTGTTTATGCCATTAATCACATTCCAAGCGCCGGCCATTCATAATCGATTCGTACGAGCGCCTTTTTGGATCATCTCCTAACTATCATTACCTTCGCTCATTCAGATCTGCGTTTGTTTTGTTCTTCTTCACCTCACGAACCCAACAAACTCGAGCCTCAATCTAGACTTTATTGTTTTCTTGCTATGGTGAAACTCAAAAAGGGTATCGATGTATGATCCCGTCTCACATCGTCTCCGTGTTTCCCGTAATGTTGTCTTTGGGAACACCGCTATTTGTGAACTTTCTCACTTTTGTTCTTCCCTAACTAATTCAAATGTTTTAGAAATTTTTCCAAATGAGTCTCTCGTTCCTTCTACGTATACTTCTAATCCATCTTTGGACTTCACTATTCAATCTTAAGATATTTTTGATGATTCTCCTGACAGTCGTGTAGGTTGATACAAAGCCGAGCAATGAGTTACCTCACCATAAACATAGTCCTCGCTTGCTCGGCTCCGCCCGAAGATCCTCCACAAGACATTCCACCTCGCCACTCAACCTGTGTAAGATCCATTCCTACACATTTACTTGACTATCATTGTTACACCGCTCTTGCTACACTCCACGAGGCTCACACCTATCCATTGCAGGCATCTACTAACCCTTTTGGCAGATTGCAAATGAAAGAAGAAATTGATGCATTAACCAAAAATCATACTGGGATCTTGTTACTCTCCTCCGGTCAATCCGTGGTTGGCAAGTAAGTGGATCTATAAGATCAAGACTCGTCACGGGTCTATCGATCACTATAAGGCTTGTCTTCAGAAAGAGGTTTTACACAAGAGTACGGGATTGATTATGAAGAGACTTTTGCTCCAGCTTGCCCGTATTTCTCTCGTTCGTACACCTACCGTCAGCTGCCGCTAGTAAATGGGACCTTTTTCGTACGGATGTTAAAAAAATGCATTCCTTAATTGGGGATCTCACGAAGAGGTCTATATGCAACCTCCTCCCGGTCTTTCATTGAAACAAATAAGGTTTGTCGCCTTCGACGTGCAATTTATGGCCTTAAACAAGCTCCACGAGCATGGTTTGCAAAATTCGGGCCCACCATCCTTCGTTTGGGTTACACTGCCAAATTCTTACGACCGCCTTATTTCTTCGTCGTAATGATAAAGGCACCATTTTGCTTCTTCTATACGTGGATGATATGATCATAATCGTGACGACTACCTCAAGTGCATTCAAGAACTCCCAAGGATTTTCTTAGTCGCCAGCTTCGAGATGAAAGACCTTGGACATTTAAGCTATTTCTCGGGTCTCGAGATAACTCATCTCCTACGTATGTTCTTTACATTACCTGCCAAGCAAAGTACGATTCCGACCTCATATCTCAAGCCGACTCACCGACAGCAAGACCATCAAGACACTCCATTGAACTAATACGCATCCGACACCATCGAGGGAACCATTGTCTAATCCCTCTCTTTATAGACGATTGGTCGCGCCTAGTTTATCTTACGCTATCTCGTCCCACATCTCTTATGTTGCTCATCAGCGAAGCCAAGATTCCACCGCTCCACGATCGACTCATTATGTCATTGCTCGCGTATTCTACGATACTTGAAAGGCACCATCTTCCACGGCCTTTTCTACTCGGCCTATCCTTTAGTACTTTGTACATTCTCTCGACGCCGATTAAGCAGTGAGATCCTACCGATCGTAGGTCCACCATAAAGTTATTGCTTTTCCTCGCGCTTCTTTGATTTCTCGCTAAGTAAGAAACAAACTCTGGGGCCGCTTCCAAGATCAAGGTAATATCGTGCTTTCGCCGATACCACATCCGAGCTCCTTTGGCCTACGACGGCTCAGGATTGGGGCGTGTCCACATCTTCCAACTCCCTTATCAGATAATCAAAGTGCCATTCATATTGCTCATAACGATGTCTTTCATGAACGGACTAAACACATCGAGATTGATTGTCACTTTATTCGCTCTCATCTTATCCATGGTGCTCTCAATTTTTTCCCGTTTCCTCCAATGATCAACTTGCAGATATTTTCACTAAGGCACTTCCCAAAGGACGCACTCGTAATTTGGTTGACAATCTCAAGTTGGTCTCACATCCACCTTGAGTTTGAGGGGGGTTGTTAACGTATATCTAGTATATATATATATATATATATGCTAATGTATATCTCTATTGTATATCTCTTTATTTCTGACATATCTATATTTAGTTACTTTAGACATATCTAGTTTACTTGTAACTCCTATATAAAAGCAACATGTATATTCATTTATTCACAGAATAGAATACAATCATTAAGTATTTCTAACACTTTTTTTTTGTTCTTTTATGTCAAAGACATAAATTTATAACTATGTACTCCATAAAAAACATACGTATTATTTTTGTTAAAAATATTATTAACCCTAATTAACTTTTGAATATTATTTTCATACCTCATACATTTTAAAAATAATTATAACAAATCAAACATTTATGATATTTTTAAAATTACTTTTATAAATATAAAATATAATTAATCATTATATAATTAAAAACGTGTCATTAAAATCACTAAACTTTATTCTTACTTAGATCCTAGTCTTTTCAAAATTGGACTAATCTAATCCCAACTTTTTATAATGTGAGCAATTATATCATTGTCTTGTTTTAGAAATAACAAAAATATAAAGCACTTACATTTCATGTATTTCACTGATTTAAATAAAAATAAATCAAAAATTATATTAATGTAAATTATCTTAAGAGAAAAATGTACTCACAGTCTTTTAATTATTTCAGTTAAAATATTTCAGATTCTTTTTTATTTTTTATAGCAGTTTAATATATTTGTTATGAAAAAGTAACAATATAAAGACAAATAATAAAATTTTAAATTTTTTTTTATTTTTATTTTAACTTTTTATCATTTTTATAATTATTGTTGTCTATTTGTCAGAAGAACAGTTTCATAAAAAATTGTTACAAAATGACATATAATTTGACTAAGGAACTTATGGTATCACCCACCACTACCTTACAGTAAAATGACATATACTTTGACTCTAAGAGGAAGTTGATTTGAACCCATCAAATATAAAGGAGGTACAAGTGTGTAATTGTTTATATAAAAATATTGTAAGAAAAACAATAAAAATAACATATTTTTATGTTCATCTTATACATTTTTATTATTAAAAATAGTTTACATATCATTTTATATTAAAGTTATTCGATTGAATGTTATCTAAATTAAACAATGATCATTTAAAATCGTTTAATATTATTGGATATTATTTTTATCGTTACAAATTTTAAGTATATTAATTTTTATAATTTTCTAAAACGTGAAGTAAAAGTAATCAAAGAAGACCAAAATTGTTCAAAAAGAAAAAAAAAGTATGTACCAAACTTTGACAATAAGATAAGGTTAGATGTCAAATTTATTCAATTTATCCTATAAGTTTAGCACTGAATTCATATTTCATCCTAGAAAGAGTTAATTATTATTTAGTGAGTTACTGCTAAGAATTATAGCAACTAGTCTGAGCCAATCAATCTACGTTCTTCGGATTATATAGTTGAATGGCTTTAAACACTAGTAATAACCTATTTTGCCTTTCTTCTTAAATTTGCTACTCTTTTTTCTAGTTGAAAGGTTTACCACTACCCTAGCTAGTGTGATATGTGTCATCTCCAACATTTCTAGTATGTAAAATATTAAAAAAAGTCAAGAAAAAAAAACAATGATTGTTATGGTTTTAAAGTTCATAATAATATATTTTTAAGCCATTAATCTTATATTAAATTTCATAATTATCTTTTAACTTTTTATTAAGCATTAGATTCAACTTATTAACATTTAACACTGTTGAAAATCAAGAAGATTCAGTACAAATTCAAGATGAATTCATAGCTGATGATCAAGTGTGACGTAGCTAGGTGAGCTTATGTGTTGACATTGTGGGATGATCAAGTATGATGTATTCGAACTTGTGTGCTTACATTATGGAATGACCACGTATGTTAATCAAGTGTGGTGTGGTATAGCTGATCTTATGCTTAAAGCATCGACAGATGTGGGTGTCAATGAAGTAGATCATGGAGAGAGAATTGTTATATATTGTTCTTTAGTGATAAAATTAGAAAAGTCCCACATTGGTTAGGAATGAAGATGGGTGTTGGATTTAGGTATAAATAAAAAGCTCCTTGCATTTGTAAACATCCAAAAATTTGTAAATCTTATATAACTTTTGTAAGGGTAATTGATTAGCTCAATTTTGCCCACGATTAGTTGTAATTTTGAAGTTCATTCGTTTGGAGATAGTGGAAGTGGTCGACGCGGCTTTGAGGACACTAAGTAACATTTATCTGAACCTCGTTAAATTTACGGTGTTATTATTTTTACGCTTTAATATTTACGTTTCCAATATACAGTTTTAGTTTATTTTAGCATTATATTTCAATAGCGTTATTTTTGTCGGGTTAGTTTGAGTTCATTCATTTAAATCATAAGTGAATAGTAACTACTTAGAATAGGGAAAATATACCCGATTTTCCCAACAATTGGTATCGAGCTAGAAGGTTTTCTAACTAGGCATTTGTTTGTATTCCGTTTGTTTGCTATTGGAATATAGTTGCTAGTTGTTGTAATTTGAAGAAATGGCGGAAGAAAAATTTCTTTCCAAGCAAGGCATCGTCCACGTCAGCGGAACTATGGTGATGAGCACGCAAGGTTCGAGGTGGAGAAGTTTGATGGAGCCAGGTCATTTCGGCATGTGGCAAGGCGAAGTTGTAGATGCTCTGTTTTGATAGGTCTAGACATCGCCATTGAAGAAGAGAAACCGGATGGAGACGGATGAAGTAGAGAGTGGAAAAATATCAACCGATTGGCATGTGGTACAATCCGTTCGTTTCTCTCGAGAGAACAAAAGTACACGTTCGTGAAGGAGACATCCTTGAAGTAAGTTGTGGAAGGCGTTGGAGAACAAGTTCATGAAAAAGAGTGGACAAAATCGAACATTTGAAGAAGAAGTTGTTCGGTTTGAATACCTTCCGAGTCTTGCAATAAACGACCACATTCGCTTTTAATCAATTAGTAAGCAGTTGTTAAATATGGATGAAACTTTTAAAGATGAAGATTTAGCCTTGATGTTGTTAGCCTCGCTGCGATGAGTTTGATCATCTTATTGCGAGCTTACTCATTGGGAAGGATAAAGTGTCTTTGAGGAAGTTTGTCTTGCTTTGTATAGTTATGAAATTAGAAAGAAAGATAAAGAGAAAGCGAGGAATGAAGCGGCGGAGGCATATGCAGCAAGAGGACGTCATGAAACCTGACATAAAGGAAGGAGAGGTAGATCTACATCAAAAGGAAGACTTGGTAAAGATGAATGTGCCTTTTGTCGCGAGAAAGGCCATTGGAAGAAAAATTGTCTGAAGTTGCAAAAGAAAGGAAAAGGCTGCTGTCGATGCATGTGCGTGAAAGCAATTGATTCGAGATTTTGCATTGGATTTGGTTCGTCAACAACATCTCATCCTGGTGATTGGATTTTTGATTCGGCGTGTACTTTCCATATGTCTCCTAACAAAGAGTGGTTCTTTAACTTTGAAGAACTAGGCCCGGTGGAGTTGTTTTCATGGGTAATGATTATCCATGCAAAGTTTTGGGAATCGGTCTGATTCGTTTGAAGAATCAAGATGGTTCAACCGAGTCTTGACGGATGTTCATTATGTTCCAGGATATGAAGAAGAATCTCATTCTTTGTGAGAGTCTTAGAATCAAAACTTCATTTGTGACCATACAAAATGGGGCATTGAAGGTTACTTAGACAACCTTGTGGCAATGAAAGGTGTTCGGAAGAATAACACTACTACTTTGGTAAGTACGGTTATTGGGACAACATCACGGGTTCGGATGAAGAAAGAGATTTAGAAACTACCAAGTTGTGGCATATGCGTTTGGGACATCTTTGGTGAAAAAGCTTTACAAATTCTAGTAAAGCAAGGCACATTAAAGGTGCGAAAGCGGCGAGTTAGAAGTTACGTGAGCATTGTGTATTGGGGGAAGCGAGGAAAAGAGTAAGCTTTGGCACCTGCTCTTCTTAATACAAGGGCATTTTGGATTACATCCATGCGATGTATGGGGGCAATGAGAACTCCATCCGTGGTGTGAGCAAACATTATTATGTCACTTTCGTTGATGACTTACTCGAGAAGAGTTTGGGTGTATCTCGTGAAGAAAAAGGATGAAGTGTTGGGGATTTTTCTCAAGTGGAAAGAAGATGATCGAGACTCGGTGGTAAAAGATCAAGCGTACGAGGGAGTCGATAATGTGTATAAGTACCAAAACGATCCATTTATGAAAGTTTGTGAAGAAGAAGGGATAGTGCGACACTTCGCTATTCGAAAAACACCTGACAAAACGGGTTGCGGAACGTATGAACCGGACTTTCTTTGGAGAAGGTTCGGTGTATGTTGTCAAATCTTTGGTTTAGGCGACGGTATTTGAAATTTGTGACCTATGCATGCCATCTCGTCAATAAGTCTACCATCGTCGCTCTTGAAGGCCAAAACGCCTATGGAGGTATGGTACGGAAAACTGCTAGAGATTACGATTTCTTACATGTGTTTGGTTCAATTGCATACTACCGTATAGCAGAATCAAAGTTGGACGAGAGCCGAAAGCCATTTTTTGGGGATCCCTTACAAGTTCTAAGGGATATCGACTATGGTGCCTTGAAACAAAAAGATAATCTTTAGCAGAGATGTTACCTTTGATGAATCTGCGCATTGTTGAGAAGGTAACTAAGAAGATTGATGGCACTTTAGAGCGGAGTGGAGCAAACTCAGAAACAAGTGGAGTTTGAAAGCAAAATTGTTAATCCGGTTAGTGAAGATAAGGCAGTTGATCCTCATTGTGAGAAGATGAATGGGATGAAGAGGTTTTAACCCAAGAACCTCCACGTAGGCTAAAGAAAGCTGAGTTGATAGGCCACGGCGACAAAATGTCAAGGTACACTCGATACAAGGATTTTGAAGACTCCACTCGGTTTAAGAATACGGTGCTTTGTGCACTTTCGGTTGTGCATGATGATGTTCCTTCCATATATAAAGAAGCAATCGAAGCCACGAAGTTGAAAGATGGAAGGAAGCCATGGATGAAGAACTTTTGTCCGCGGAAGAATAAAACATGGAAGTTGACCTGACTACCTAGAAACAAGAAGGCAATTGGATGCAAATGGGTGTATGCAAAGAAAGATGGATTTCCTAACAAAGATGGTATTCGCTACAAGGCAAGGTTGGTGGCTAAGGGCTACGCTCGGGAAGGAGGGAATCGATTATAATGAGGTATTTTCTCAGTTGTAAAACATTCTTCCATTAGAATTTTGTTGGCCTTGGTAGCACGATTTGATTTGGAACTAGTTCAAGTTGATGTGAAAAGCTGCGTTTCTACACGGTGACTTAGAGAGGAAATCTATATGTCTCGACGGAAGGGTTTATTGTTCTTTGGTAAAGAGAATTAGGTTTGTAGCTGAACAAATCATTGTATGGATTGAAGCAATCTCGAAGCGATGGTACAAACGATTTGATCGGTTTATGTTGCAACAAAAGTATACCCACACACGATCATTGTGTGTATTTTTATGCTTCTGAAATGAGTCTTTCATCTATCTCCTATTGTACGTCGATGATATGTTGATTGCATCGAAAAGTCAAATAGAAATTGAAAAGTTGAAGGCTCAACTAAGTCAGGAGTTTGATATGAAAGATTTGGGAGAAGCCAAGAAGATTCTCGGTATGGAGATAAGTAGAAACCAGGAAGAAGGGAAGCTTAGTTTGACCCGAGTCAATATTTGAAGCGGATACTACAACGTTTTGGTATGAATGAACGGACAAAACACAGTAAGTACTCCGCTAGTTCCTCAATTCAAGCTTAGTGCTCAATTATCTCCTCGAGAATGATGCGAAACGAGAATATATGGCAAAAGTACCATATGCAAATGCGGTTGGTAGCTTGATGTATGCAATGGTGTGTACGAGACTGACATATCACATGCGGTTGGTCTTTGTAAGCGAATTACGTACATGCATGATCACGGTAAAGGACATTGGTTAGGTGTGAAATGGATTCTACGGTATATTATAAAATCTTGTAGATGTTGGTTTAGTATTTCGGCGGATAATACCATTGGTGATGCGGTCGGATATTGTGATTCGACTATACGAGGAGATTTAGATAAGCGTCACATCAACTCTTGGTTATGTGTTTACTCTTTGCTAGAGCACCGGTCGAGTTGGAAGTCTACCTTGCAGTCCACGGTTGCTTTGTCTCTCTGAGGCGGAGTATATGGCGATTCTGAGTTTGTGAAGGAAGCTATTTGGTTACGAGGTTTGCTTGAAGACTTGGGAGTTGGTCAAAAACATATCAAGGTGTTTTGTGATAGTCGAAGTGCTATTCATTTAGCAAATAACCAAGTCTATCATGCACGTACAAAGCACGTTGGCGTTCGTTATCATTTCGTGCGAGAGATTATTGAAGAAGGTGGAGTACTAGTTCGGAAGATTAGTCACGACGAGAGAATCCGCGGATATGATGACGAGGTGTATGACAATCAAGTTCAAACATTATGCTGGACTTGATTAACATCACCTGATGAATTAGCGTTAGCGTCGTTGATCTAGCAATTGAAGAAATCATTTAAAACCACTAATTCGCTAAGGTGGAGATTTGTTATATATTGCTCGTAGTGAGAAAATTAGAAAGTCCCACATTGGTTAGGAATGAAGATGGGTGTTGGATTTGGCTATAAATAAAGCCTACCAGCGTTGTAAACATCCCAAAATTTGTAAATCTTCCTCTCTTTTGTAAGGGTAATTGATTAGCTCAATTTTGCCCAATTAGTTGTAATTTTGAAGTTCATTCATTTGGAGATAGTGGAAGTGGTCAATGACGCTTGAAGAGGACTGAGTAACATTTATCTGAACCTCGTTAAATTTAAATTGTTATTATTTTTATGCTTTAATATTTCTGTTTCAATATCTGTTTTAGTTTATTTTAGCATTATATTTCCAATAGCATTATTTTGTCGGGTTAGTTTGAGTTCTATTCATTTAAATCATAAGTGAATAGTAACTACTTAGAATAGGAAAAATATACCCGATTTTTTCAACAAGAATAATGAATTCAAGTTGATTGCACCATGATCATGACTCATTTAAATTGATTATATAGAATTATTTGTTAATTACCTTTACATATTGTATTGGCCTAGCAAACCAAAGCCAACAGAGTCTTTATATTTTTAATATATTATTACCTCTTCTAATTAGTTTGTTTAATAATTTAGGGTAGAGATTTAATGCTTACTTGTGACTTTATATTAATATGTTATAATTAAAAATAAATATAATTTTTTATTTACTTAATTTAGAGAAATAAAAATATGTTAATGTTTTTCTAATTAAATATAAAACTAATATTAAAATTTTAATATAAGTTTATTGATACAAGTGTAATCATAACTTTGCAAGACGCTGTTTTTGTTTAAGTATGAATCAATTATTTATTGCTATTCAAATAAGCCTATATAAAATCTTGGATAATTAAGTAAATTCAAATTAAGTATGACTATATTAACTTTATTCGAAGTTATAAATATTTTTTTTTATGCCTGTGAGAATCTACTTGTCATCCCTAGAGTGTCTATAGTTGCTATGTATCGTTTTATTTCATATTGTTACTCTTCTTCTTATTTTATTATTGGGTTTTTGGCTTGAGTATTATTTTGTGACAACTATCTTTATTATACTTCTTTCTTCAATTGAAAGAGTTAAATCACGTTGTTTATGAATTTTCATGTAAGTATCTTTATTATTACTAAAAGTTCCTCCTTACTTATTAATTTATTATTTAACTAATAAAAAAATAATACCTAACATAATAAACCGAGAAACAAATTATATTAATTAAGATAAGTAACCTTGTATAAAAAAATATAATCTTAAAAAAATTAATATTTTAACTACTAATAATTTATTATTTAATTTTTTTAAAAAATTAAGATAATTAATTAAAAAAGTATAATTGTTTATGTTATTTAAAATAAATAAATTGTAAGAAACAAGATAAATAATTTTATTGTAGATAATTTTAATATTTTAACTATTACTTAATTGATATAAAAATATAACTTAAGATAATTAACAAGAAAAAAATGTTAATTATTATATTACTTAAGACAAAAAACCTTAGATAAAAAAGATAAGTAATTATGATCTAGAATTTTTTTAATATTTTAGCTACTAATAATTTATTATTTAATTTATATTAATTAATATAAGAAAGATTAGGATAATTAAACAAAAAATAATTATTTTATGCTACTTAATATAAATATCCTTGTATAAGAAAAGATAAATAATTGTAATCTAGATAAATGAAAATATTTTAACTATTAATAATTTATTATTTAATTAATAAAAAAATAAAACTTAAGAAAATTAATTAAAAAATGATAATTATTTGTGTTAAGATAAATGACCTTATATATTCAAACAAAAATATAAATAGTTGTAATATAAAAAATTATGAATATTTAACTACTAAAAAGACTTAAGATAATTAAACAAAAAATGATGATTTTTAATGTTAATTAAGATAAACTACCTTACATAAAAAAAATTAATATAAATAATTTTCAATATTTTAAATATTAATAAATTTATTAATAAAAAATAAACTTAAGATAATTAACCAAAAAA
Organism: Hippophae rhamnoides; assembly: GCA_033030585.1. Classification (NCBI taxonomy): domain Eukaryota; kingdom Viridiplantae; phylum Streptophyta; class Magnoliopsida; order Rosales; family Elaeagnaceae; genus Hippophae; species Hippophae rhamnoides. The sequence goes on from CM065431.1 coordinate 5,162,449, forward strand.
TGATAATTTTTATGTTACTTAAAGATAAATAATATTATACATGAAAAAAATTATAATATAGATAATTGTCAATAATTTAGATACTAATAACTTATTATTTAATTCATTAAAAAATAAAACTTAAAAAATTAACGGAAAAAATGATAATTTTTATGTTACTTAAGATAAATAATTATAATATAGATAATTGATAATATTTTAGCTATTAATAATTTATTACTTAATTAATTTAAAATTAGACTTAAGATAATTGTTTATGGTATTTAAGATAAATAATCTTAAAAATAACTAGCTATAATCTAGAAAATTATTAATATTTTAACTACTAATAATTTATTAGTTAACCATATTACTTAATTGATAAAAAAAGACTTAGGATAATTAAACAAAAATTATGATAATTTTTTACGTTAATCTAGATAATTGTGTATAGTTTCGCTATTAGTAATTCATTAATTGATTGATATAAAATATAAGACTTATGATAATTAATCCAAAAATTATAATTTTTATGGTATTTAAGATAAATAATTGTAATTTAAATAATTGATAATATTTCAACTATTAATGATTTATTACTTAATTGATTAAAAATATGACTTAAAATAATTAATCAATAAATATGATAAAATTTTGTATTACTTAAGATAAAGAAACTTATATAAAAAAGATAAATAATTCTAATCTAGATAATTATCAATATTTTAACTACTAATTATTTATTACTTAATTGATAAAAATATAAACTATAATTAAATTATACAATAACCATGAGAAATAATAGTCATTACTCTAAACTATATTTGAGCAATTTTGTCCAAATAATTACAAACATGATTTAGACTTTTATATATATTATAAATATATATTTTAGCTTGGTCGATTTTTGGGTTTGAAATTCAAAACTCTTTTGTTTTATCGTTTAATTGCTCAAAAATAATTATCAATAAATATGAATAACAAAATAAACCATTTTCAGAAGAAAAAAAATTGTGCTAATTTATAATGCAATTTTTTTTAAATATACGGGTGCTTAGCATGTGCATTTTCCTTATATATATTTACCTTTATGTCATTTTTATTTAGGATAATTTTGTTCAATTTTTGGTTTTATTTACATCTACTATCATTATTCTATAATATATATATATATGAAAATCAAAACATGTGTTTTACCTTATCAATGATTTCTTCTTTAAATAGGATTACTTACGGTATTATCTTATACATTTCAAAGCTTATTTTTTCCTCTCTCTATTTAAGGATTTTTTTTTGTACTTTTTTTCTTTTTAAATGCTAAAAAAAAACTAAAACTTTATCTTTTGCCAAAAAAAAAGTTAGCACGATAACTTATGGTTAATTTATATTATTTTAAATATTAAAATAAATAATAATTTCTTTAGTAAATAAAATTGATATATTTTATTTATCTCCAAATTGTTTTAATATTTTTGAGAATGTCAATATCTTTTATAAGTTTTCCTATACCTTATGTGTTACATGTTTTTCTTATTTTTCCCTTTAAATGCATTTTTTTAAAGAAGACTTTTGCAAACACTATAACCATTACTATTTTTAGAATTCTATATAATTTATTTTAATAATTTGATCACTATTTTGATATTCTAATTTACATAAATAAAATAATATAAAAATTAATCAATAACCTCATTTTAATAAAAATATTATTTTTCTCATATTGTACATATATTTCCTTTGTATTTTATTATTGTGTATAAAAAGTGATAGATTTCGTTAGATACTAACCTATAAGTCAATGAAGCATAGATCACTAATTAACTATGTCATTGCATTTAAATTTAATTTTTTGTTGTAAATTTATGTAAGGATTATATGTGTGATAGTTAAAAGTAATTTATATTTTTTAAAAAAATTATATTTGAAAGTTAAAATTTTTATTAAATTAATTACATAATCTTAACTATTGTTAAAGTAATAAATAATAATCTTTTTTTTTTATTATTAGAGCCTGTGATTGTAAATAGAAAATGAGTAGTTCTTACCACCAGGCTATTAAACGAATTAGATTTCATTATCATCTTTTGAAATAATTATAATTTATTTTTTAATTTTCATCGATTAGAGCATATATATCATCAATTAAAGGAGAAAAAATATATTTATTTCTTCGCATAATTTTTTAATAGTATTTCATGAGAATAAAGTTGACAAAATATTTATAAAATTGATATGTTTAAGATTCTCATAATTTTATTTAAAAAAAAAAGTTTCTCATAAGAATAATTTATCTTTATGTTTTCAAATCTAATTTGATGGGTTCAAATGTGAAAATTTTAATTATGATGTATTTATTCTTATTAATATACTTTGAGTATTTATTTTTCTATTAATATTTATTATAAATATAAAACATCAAGCACGTTATTTATTTCTATGAATAAGAATTTTATTTCTATTAATTTGTGAGTATATAATATTAAAACTTGAGTAAGCTTCAATATGAAAATATATTTATACTAAGAACTGTTTATTGTCTTTTTATGATTTGTTTTTGCTATTATGGAAGTTTGAATCAAACGAAAAATGTTTTGAACATTGATGTTTAATATCCTTTTATAATAAATTTTATTTTTTATTATTCTTATTTTTTTTAATTAATTATTTATTTTATAGGCATTGATTCTCTCACTTTTTGATACTATAAACTTTAAGTATAATATTTATAAAATTATATAAAATAAGACTGTATCCCTTTTGGATCTTTATTACCAAGTTTTTATCATTTAATAATTAATTTGAACATATTTATATATAGATGAGATACACATAATATTTTTTTAAAAAAATAAATAATAATTTAAAAGTAAATAATATTTTTTTGTGTTATTCTTAAAATAAAATCATAAATAAACCACTATATATGACTCAACCACTATTTTTCTTAGAAGATGCTTAAGAAGTAGGCAGGGTGTGTGAACGGTTATTATTATTATTATTATTATTATTATTATTATTATTATTATTATTATTATTATTATTATTATTATTAGTTTTAGAGAATAGTAATCAAGTATGTTAAAAACAAGATTTTTATTTGTTTAATATTTAAAATAAAATATTTAAGGAAAATTTTAAAAACTTGACAAATTACTTATATTAGTTTTATAATATTATTGGTATGCTTTAAGTCGGTACAGCATGTAGAGAAAAGAGGAGTGTTTTGTGTGATAATTATCCTAGAGTAAGATGTTACTTAATTAATACGAAATATGTCGTTGGATATTATATTTTATCGATGTGTAGTCTTTTAGTCAAAGTAACATGTTGAGTCACATATATAATTGGTTAACTGCTGAAGTATCAGGATAAAATGGTGACACGTGATCAAAATTAAGAAATTTACTTATTAGTTATGTTTTTAAATAATATATGCTTTAAAATACGGGTGAGATATTCAGATTAAAATAAAATTATTAAGAAGTTGGGTTATGTAAGCTTATTTTTCTCTATTTTTAATATATATATATATATATATATATATATATAATGAAAACATAACATTAATTTATATTTAATTTTTATTAATCATAATTTTAAATTTACAATAACCATCATTGCTTCCACCCCTAATTAATTACTATTTCGTTTTTTTCCATATTGATCAAGTACTAAGAGGTTGGGTTATGTTAGCTTATTTTTTTCCTTTGTTTTTAATGCTATATATATATATATATATATATAATTAAAACATAATATTATATAATATTTAATTGCCATTAACTACGTTTTCGATTATGGGCAATAAAATGCCAACATGATAAATATTTTCTCGTTAATTCATCTTATATATATGAAAAGAAAAAAAATATATGAATAAGATAAAGAAAAAAAATTGAGGTAATAGAGTTTTGGTCTCGATTATCTAAAAACCGAGATCATAGATATACCCTATGATTTCGGTTATTTAAAAATCGAGGTTATAAACATACTTTATAGTCTCGGTTATTTAAAAACCGATGTCATAAATATACTGTATTAATTTTTTATACCACATACCAAAATTTTTTATTTTTTTCCTCTTTTTATTTTTTTTATTAATTATATTTATTTATTTAATTTATATATTAATTAAATTAAATTATATATTATTTTATTAATTAAGGTTTTCTGCTGCAAGTATATAAACAAATTAAACTCTTAGAAATTAAATTTAGATCTACCATTCTCGTCTCCGCTCTGTCGCTCTTATCTCTACATCTGTCGTATACTTCTACCATCTATGTCTCCTACTCTTTCATCTCTCATCTTCAGAAATACATCTTTGTTCTCTCTATTGCCTGATGCTTTCAAGGGTATCAAGCAGATTGGGGTAATCTGTTGAGGTTCTCACTTCTCAGGTTAACTCTTTGTGCGTATGTGTATGTGTATGTGTGTATGCGCACGCGTAGAAAATTCATCTTAATTTTTACATTCATCTTTTTATTCTCTATGTATATTAGTGCTCTCTGTGTTTTGCTAAATCTTAATGACAAACTTTAGCCAATTATTTGTGCAGGGACTTGCACAAGCTCAGAATTTAAAAGACTCTATTGTTGAAGCAAAATTTGATATAGTGGTTAAGGTGAAATCATATTTTTTTAATTTTTTATCATTTGATTTTTTTATGATAATTATAATTGAAGCTTTGGCTATTAAATAGGTTATTTTCCTAGCTGTATGTTTATACTTTTTTGGTTACTTATGTTTTCAAATGCTCTCACTCTTTTGTTGAAGCTCGTGCTGCTGGCTTTAATGAAGAGAATGGGACTCTGGGTGATATATGAAAAATCGTCTTAAGAAGTGACCTTGTTATACTACTTATTTCTGATTCTGCACAGGTCTGTTGGATGTAAACAAATGTTTGCTCCTCTGTAAAATATTTGCCTATTATCATTGTCATTTGAAAATTATCAAATTTTTTGAACCGTATTACTAGAATTGTGGAATGTCTATTTAGAAGGCATACTGAAAATAAAATGAATAAAGATCTGGCTTACAAAAACACTATTGGTCGTAAATCTAGTGAAGTTGTATAGAGGTTACTAAATATTTCTTACCAATAGTGTTAAGATAGTTGTAATTTTTAAGAAATCTCATTACATGAATATTAAAATTAATTTTTCTAAAATACCACGTTAGAGTATTGCTTTAAGTTGTAGAGAAGTTATGTACGTAATTCTCACCAACCACGTTAACATTAAGTATTGGTTAGTTGTAATGTTTTGGAAAACTCATTTCATTATTGTAAACAGTTTTTATGGTTCATTCATCTTTTATTTACTGTTATTTTTATTATACATTATGTTTGTAGTTCATTCTTATTTTATCTGTTGTTATTAGGGCAGCAGGCACACCAGCAACCAACACAATAGGCGCACCAAGCAACAATGTACCATGTTTTGAGTCTCAAATTAGATAAAAATAAATACTATACTCAAGTTATTTCTATTGTAAACTGTGTTTTATTAATTTTTAGTATATAATAAACTCTTAAATGTAATTATACTTTTAATTTTAATATAATATTATTTTTAATAAATTTATTGTAATTAATATTATTTTTAATATTGTAATTAATAATTATATTTTTTAATTTATGTATACCCTATGGTCTCGGTTATTATAAAAACTGGGGTCATAGGTCGTTATCCATAATCTCTCTCACTTAGACCTCAGTTCTTATAACCGTGATCATAGACCTACGATCACAATTAAAAATTGAGACTATATGTACTTTTTATAGTAGTGAAATATATATATATATATATTATGGATTGGTTTTGGTTCTTATAAGATTTAAATAAAAAGTAAACCAATCTAAAAAGAACGATTTCTTATAAGATTTAAATAAGAACTAAACCAATCTAACAAATATCGATTCTATAAAATAAAAATTAATTTAAATTAATAAAAAATTTAAATAAAAATATTGGGTTGATTTGGTTTGGATATTATAGATTGAGTTGGTTGCATTAAATTTTAGGCAACTCTAACATTTAGCCAAATACTACTTGACTTATTTAATGAATATCATTTTTTTTACTTTTATTTATTATATATATATATATATATATATTAATTTTTGTAATTAGTTGTCTCAAGTGTCATTTAAAAAAAAATCTAAAAATTTATGCCGAAGTTGGCTCCAAAAGATTCTAAGATAATGCCAACTTCTTGCATGATGTTAAATTTGGGCCTAACTCCATCTCAAAACCCAGGTTATGAGATGGAGGATTGTCTTCATTTATATATGTGTTTGATACTTCATGCCCAATCGATGTGGGACATTTTAACACTCCCCCTCACATCAATAGTTCATCGATGAACGGTGATGGGCTTATAACTGCGTGCTACGGGGTGAGTTTTTTTTACCTGCTTTGATACCATGTTAAATTTGGACCTAACTACATCTCAAAACCCAAGTTATGAGATAGAGGATTGTCCTCGTTTATATATGTGTTTGATACTTCATGCCCAATCGACGTGGGACATTTTAACATATTATACAAATATTATATTTTTTTTAACTTTTTTTTCATTTTAATATATTTTTTATAATTAATAGATTTATAATATCTATTTAATAGTTAATAGAGTTTTATATTATATATATATATTGCTGATAAGACACAATAACTTTTTTCTTTATTGAGTATTTCAAAGTTTGTTTACTTTGTATTGTTTATTTGTTTAGACAGCGTTGTCTCAAGAATGATATAGGTATTTTTTATTTTTTATCAAATAGAGAAATATTTATTAAATAAAAACAACACACAACCATAAAGGTATGATTTGAATCCATATTTATATGTTAGCATTTCATGGTATAATGTATGTATCATTTTTATCTCTTGAGCATGTCTAAGTTTGCTCGTGTTTGCACACTAGGGCATTCTTATGAGTTTGTACGTTGCAATTTGTATACATGCAGTAGTAGTGTAAAATTATGAGATGAAATTAATTTAATTTATTTAAAGTTAATTAATAAACTAAAAAAATTAATTTTACCTAATTTTTTTACCTCAGATGAACTAACTTATTTAATTTATAAGCATCTTAGGAGTTTATTTAACAAATTTTAATTTTTTTTAAAATAATCGCCATAATGATACTACGAAAAAACTCTTAAAATATAATATTTTTATTTTTTTTTATAAAAACATAATCAAATTATAATATTTATATTAATATTTTATTTGTAAATAAATTAGTTTTTTAATTAATCAATTCAATTTATTTAAAAGTAATATAAATTTAATTTAATTCATATAAAATTTAATGAATTAGATTAGGATACAAATTATATGATTTGAATTAAACAAAATGAATTAATTAAAAGAGTTGATTTTACACATTATTTGTATATATTTGTACCATAAACTGCTATATTCTTAGTACGAGATTCCTTCAACTTACGTGATTTGGAGGAGGATTTTAAGTTTTGATTTAACTTGTCTCGATGCAATGATGCATAGTTTAGTTGGTAAAACAATTAGGTTGAATACTAAGTGTTATTGTTGACTTTCAAATAAAAAAGTACTAATTGCTTCTAATCTTGGACTTCTCTTCCTTGTTCAAAGTGAGTCATAACCCACTTGCTAGAGATCGATTAATATTTCTCCAAAATTTCAGGTGTCTTTGACATTTTTTTTTTATATTTTTAAAGAAAATGATGCACCCCACACTCATTCACAACTCATAAGGTACCCAATGTGATACTCAAATTATTTGATAAATATGACTTTTTTTAATTATGATTTTATTAATACATGTTAAATAATTTTTTCATGAACTAATCAAATTTGTTAATTTTGATGGTTCATCTAATTATCGATGATAAAGTATATCTTCGTTTATTTTAAGTTATAAATTTTAACCAAAATTTACTAATTGTTTAAGTTAATAAATAATTAATACAATATGTATTTGATTCTTTTAGATTCTACGTTATCATTAATCTATTTTTGTAATATTATGTCTCTTGTTTTTTTTTTTATTTTAAAATTTAACTCAAATTTTAAAATAATGGTTTAATTATGTCAAAATTAGAAAGATAAGATGGTTAGTCTTTATTACATAAAAAAATATAAATTAATCACTAAAAATATAATTTTGAATTAAAATATTTTTATATTTTAAAATAATAACGTATCTTATCTTTTATCTTTTAAATTAAAAAAATAAAGCTACACACCTTAATTAAAAATATTTATATACTACTTTACTTTCCTAATTGATATTTATATTTTTTTTAACTTTTAGATTATTATTTTCAAAATTCAAGAATTCTGCATGTGTTTTAATTAACTCAAAATTTTATAGTAATTTTTTATTATTTATTTATTTATCATTATATTATATAAATTTTAAATATATGAAAGATAAAAAAAATTTAAAAATAAAATAATTTCTTATATATTAAAAAATGATATTAAAAATAATCATAAAATAATTTAAATCAATAACACAGATACCATTATATTTTAAAATTTAAATTTAATAAAAAATTATTAAAATAAATAAAAACAAAAAGAATCGTCTTTAAATAAAGTCAAATCAATAGTTGTAAATGTCTTGTTAAAATTATTTGTGAAGATCATTTGTGTGGAAATGTTTGAACGTGTTTTAAATATTTTAAATATAAATATAAATTTATTAAATTTGTAAATAAATTTTTTGATATAAAGAAATATATTCATGTTATTATATAATTAAAAATAAAAATATTACAATAAAGTAAATTAGTTTTAAAAATATAATATTAATTAAAAATTATTCTTTCATGATTTTTTAATATGCGGATAAAAATAATTTTATAATTATAAATAATAATTCAAATTTTGGGAAACCAATCATACTAACATATAGATAAATATTAGAATTGAATTAAATTGTTAAAATAATAATTAGATTAAAATTATTCAAAATAAAAGATGCTCTCGTTGGTAAAAATCAAGGTATTGAAAATCCCTTAACTTTTACCAAAAAAGAAAATTAGTAACGATTCTCGTAATCCTTTTAAAATAAGTATTTTAGTTTTGTAATTTAAGAGTTAGTTACTATCAATTCTATTATTACGAAAAATAAGTATTTTTAATCATATAATTTATTTAAATGAACACTTTTAGTCCATAAAAAATATTAAAAATTAGCACTTATAATACTTAACTTTCATAAATAACGAGATTATAGATCATAATTTAAAAACCACAAAATTAAAATTCTCATTTGTACATAATAACAAGATTATTGTAATAATTTTTTAAAAAATATTATAAAACCTTTGGTAACTAATGTAATAATTATGAGATTATATTGTTTAAATTAAATAATTATACAGAACCTTTAACCCTCTATAAAATAAACTGTTTAAATTAAATTATTATGAGATTTTTATTACCTAACTTTCTATATATATATATATATATATATGAACATGTATTGATATATGCACAGGTGACTTATCAATTATAAATTAGATATAAAAATAAAAATATAAGATAATAAAATAATTACTTATAATAGCTAATAAATGTATGTAAAGTGAATTATTATATGCATTCATAAAAGAATAAGAGCTAATGGTAATGTATGTTATATAAGTGAGCGCATAATTTTTGTAATTGTTTTAGTGTAAAATTAATATTAAAATTTTATTTTAACTATTAAATAAGAAATTTTATCTAATTTTCAATATATGATGTAATTAAATTTGTAAAATTATTTTTGAAAAATATCCATGTAAATTTAATATCATTACTATCGAAGGGTAAAATTTGATTTAATTTTTTAATTAATATTCAAAATAAGATTAATATTAATGTTACGAAACTAAAAAGACATATAATCCATTAGAAAAGTAAGAGATTTATACAATTTATTTGGCTAAACATTATTCATGTTTATTTGACCCATCGCCACAAAAAAATAACGACAATTTAAAAAATTGAATGAAGCACAGTACCTGTACCACACTAAAGAACGGAAATAAGTAAAACATGTCCTTGACCTTCAGACTTCAGACTTCAGAGTAGCAGTTTCTTGACCATTAAAGAGGAACGATTGAAGTGCACTACAACTCAATTTTATTTTATTTTTCTTTTCTACAAATAGGGAATTTTATTTATTTAATAATTAATCTTAATGTATTTTATTTTTTTAAAAGAAATAAATTTACCTTAATTTATATTGTTATAATAAAATTTAAAAAGAATATTGATATGATAAATTATATAATTAAAAATCAACTAATTTATTTCATTTTATGACATTTTTAACATTTTTTTTCCATAAATTTATGTGGGTTTATAAAGTTTATTTTTTATTAAAAAATTTGAATATTTATGAGGATGAGATAATATGTTAAAATAATTTTTTAAGAAATGTGATTAATTGATTTCTAATAATTAGGTAATTTGCTTTAATTTAATTATAACAATATAAATTTAAGTGAATTTTTAAATTAAAAAAAAACTTGTGATAAGTAACTAAAAAAATAATTAAAATAATCTATTTTAAAAAAAAAAGTAATTTAGAATGCACTTCGTACTCTTAGGAGGAAGAATGTAATCAACTTATTTTTACACTAATTTTTTATATTATAATACATATTTATATTATTTAAGATACAAAAATTTTTTAATTTTTTTTTTACTTATAATACAACATAATAAAACATAAATATAATAAAAAGTATAAAATTATGTAATTATTATTTTTTATTAATGTAAATATTGTCACAAGTCATATTCCCTACCCCTCCATCACTTCATATAAATTTTAACATAACTAATAAAGGAGGTTATGTCTTTGTCAATAACGTTCCCGAAACGGTCACTTTTTTTGTCAAACACAAATCATAACCCATCCAGTCTACATTACATTCACTACTCTTCGACCATCTCATTTCATGTTAAGTATCAAATCCCAAGTCCCTTTCAGGCTTAAAAACAAACAAAATATGGTCTAATCCTATATATTGTCAAATTGGAAGAACGAAAATAAGTTAAACATGTTATTGATACCAATCAAAAAACTTATTGAAACTTATAAATATGATTATTAATCTCAATTTTCATAAAGTTTGAATTTTGATTACAATTAGTCTATATGATATTTTTCTATAATATTGAATTCTTAAAATCGAATATTTATAATGATTTTAAAAATATATTAAAATTTTAAAATTCGACGAACGGTATAGAAAAATTAAAAAATCTATTATTAAAGAAAGTTAAAATGAAAAAAACTTTACATACATAAATTAACACAAAAATCTTAAAAGAATATAAATAATTGTTATATACATTTCAGATAAGATTTGTAGAGAAGTGGTGACAAGTAATTCTTTAAAAACAAGCAGAAAACTTTATATAAATTTGGCAGTAAAATTAGCTGACCAAAAGTCAGAACCAGGATGTGTGGATGGTGGTGAAGTTGTGAAATATATGCAAAATTAAATGCCCAAAAAATCCCACCACACAAAGTAAACTTGAGACAATTGATTGTAGCATCAAGAAACAAGTGATCTCCAAGAAGATTACTTGCCAGCAAAACCTATACAAGTGGTCGACAAAACATCTGAAGATATACGAACAAAATGGTAATCAACTTTCTCTAGTTCTCTGTCAAGCAGCTACTTCATTATTTTGAACAGAGGATGCAGGGAATAATCTGTTTTCTGACCAACTCTTGCTGAACATTCTCTTCAAGGAACAACCAAATGAAGAAGAAGAAGATGAAGAGGAACAAGAACAAGAAGATGATGAAGAGCCCAGACGACAGCTATCATTTACAATCAAATTTTCAACATCATCTTCAGAACCCGTGACATCAATCACAATTTCTGAATCTGGGTTACCATTAACTTCTACTCCCGACACTCCTACCACTTCAGTAGAATTTGCATTATTACTATCAACCTTGGACTCACAAACCACGGGAGCTCTACAAATAGGACAGTTTGAATGAGAACCCAACCACATATCGATACACTGTACATGAAAAGTATGACTACATTTGGGCAAATTCCTCCCAGTTTCATTCTCTTCAAATCCACTTAAGCAGATTACGCATTCAAGCCCTTGTTTGTTTTCCTCAACTTTGTAAACAAACAGAGGAATAGAAGAAATTATTGAAGGGTCAAGACCTTTTGTGGGTGAGCTTGAAATATTAGTGATATCAAAAGCAAAAGTTGGGAAATGATGGAACTGATTTGAACCTCGAACTGTTGAAACTGTCATAGAGCTTCTGTGTCTTCTGTGATTGGCATGAGCTAGGAACCATTTGGCATAAACATGAAGAACCAAGACAAAGAGGATGACAAGAAGTAAACAAATAATGGCTGCAAGCATGACATTTCCATCGTATGAAAAAATGCTATCCATTAGATGATGAAATGGATTTGGAGTTTGATGGGTTTGATGATCATTTGAGCTATTGCTAGAATTTAACATTATTGTTGGCGGATCTGGAGAGAGTGATGTGTAATGTGTAATGGGTTTGTTGGAAAAAGGTTGATTTTTTCTGTGTTTGGTAAGGATGTATATTTATGAGGAAATGAAACAAGATAATGAATAAAGTGAAAGGATGGGTTGAGTTGATTTTAGTACACCAATTGAATCTTCTTATTTGACTTATGTTTGAGTAAAAAAGATGTGAAATTGAACAAGTAGTTGTTAAATGATTAAATTGCGGGTATTTTGTACTATTAACCCTACATTTGCGTGTAGTAGTTAGCTTCCCTGACTCTCACCTCAAGTTTATGTAGTAATTTCTTATATGTAGAATATATTATAATGTGAAAAAATTCTAGCATACATAAAGTCAAAGAAATGACCCTTTAACCAAGGAGGCAAAGAGACTCATGCAGGGAATAGAAAGAGGCCAAAATGAAGGACTCGTGAAGGCGACGGCAGATGAGGTGATTTGGATGTGAAGATTTATGGATTCATGTGGTACAATTATTGTTAAGGATCCAAAGGACCTTGATTTTAGATCCATCTATTATTAAGACAAAACTTATCCAGGCGAATCTCATTAATTTTTTTTAATGATTTTCTACTTCTAATTGAATATAAATAGAATACTTGTAAGGAATAAGAGAGTGATATTAGTACAACAATAATATTCATTCATTTTCTTTTTAAGTTACAACCACATCAACTATCTTTTGATCAAAAGAAAAAGAAAAACAAAATATGCATTTTTGCACATATCTTTGCAGTTCATTTAATAAAATTGTGATGCTTTTGATAAAAAAGATTAAATTTTAAATACCAACTCCTATGTCACACCCAAAATTGAGATTTATTGTATCAACTAAAGAAAAGGTAGGGACCCATTTACTGTAAAAAGGCTCTTCACGAGTCAATTTCTACTTTCTGGTTCAGTGGACTATGTGAAAACTAATCAGAAAAGTTGTGTTTTGTTTAAAATTTGTTATTTTCTTTTTTCTTTTTCCTTTGACTCCACGGCCAACAGTACGCTGAAAATAGTAGACTTTTAGAGTACTCCATATATTCTTGCTGCATGTTTTTAGGGCAAGTAATATACTTTTAAGCGTTAGCTCGTGACTTTTCTGACCCATCTAAAGGGAAGGCCAAACCAAACCACTTGGTATATTTTGGAGCTTCTATTGGATTCTTCTTCATGTAGGATTGTAGACCAGGACCGTCCCTGAAATACGGATGTAGTGCCACGCAGGACCGTCCCTGAACTCCCAAAGTAAAAAAAGGAAACAAACCACTTTTTACTCCTTTTATAGAAAATTTTACTTTTCACTTCATATTAGTGCATGCAAAATATATATATATGAAACCTCCTTAAATATGAGATATTAGAAATCAAATTCAAATAAAGATCTTCCCCAAATTTAATAAAAAAAGTAGAAGATTTAAGAAAAGAATATCCTCTCTACTAGTCTACTGTAAAATGCAATCTATGATTGAGAAATACAAACTAAAATTATGGTAATGGTAAATAAAACAATTTGTACACGAAGTTCATGACTTTAAACAATAGTAAATTACATAGTAGTCTAGAAATACAACTCTGCTGGTTTAAAGAAAAAGGGCAACTATTCCACTTTACAAGAAAAATAAAAACATAAAAAAGTGAATTGTATGCATGAACGGTTAATACAGATACTTAAAATAAGACTAAAGTTTATTCTGTTAAGAAATGAATGTTGAAAAATACACTAGAAAATTCTATGTCACATCTAGAGGTAATGTACATCCATAGCACAGGCCATGCATCAGATAGTTTCGGGAGAAAGGTAATTTTTTAAAAGGTTTCAATGCCTGAGATTATTTAATGTAATATAATAAAGAAAGATTGCATCTTACAAGACATGTAATGTAGATCACCCAACTTCTCATGCTTTGGAATGTAAACAAAATTTCATATAACATTTTCAGTCCATGAGTTTGTATCTTTTCTCTTGAACACCTGTAACTCCCATTTGTATTTCTATTATGGTATGAAGTGGAATCTGGCAAAGAAATGTCGTCATTAGATTATTAATTCATAGCATTTAAGACAACGTATGCCTCTTAAGAAAACCAAAAATCAAATCTTGAGAACCTACAATTTCCAATTATGAGTCATCAATGGATAAGACGCACTAAAATTTACTCTTAATTGTTAAAACTTAAACCAGTAATTGAATCTTGAACTAGCTGTTTAGTGGTGCTATTAAAACGAATAAAGGGTATCTCTATGTTTTTAAAACCATTGATGTAAAAGGATATTTTGAAGATTGCTTTGAGTTGAAACTTAAAAAAAAATTAAAAACTATAACCTCAAGCGTTAAATTAAGGTTTATGCTTTTTTGATTTGAAGCTTATGTTTTAAAGTTTTTACACCTCAAGGTGATCGTGGCTTAAGCCTCAAATGATTAATTTTTTAAGTTGATTTATGGATTATCTATAAAATTCTGACCCGATTTCACGAAATTAAAAAATGTAGAAAGTCATAAATAAGAAAAATAAAAAAAAGAATATCATAATATCATGAACAAATATGATTAGAATTGCTTTTGTTAAGATATATAAGATATAAGATATATCTTATATAAAATATTGTTCTTCATTTATGTACTAATGTACTTCTATACTTTATATTGTACTTCACTTGTACTATTGTATTTCTATACTATCAGAGAAGTACAATAATACACCTGTTACAATCCTATAAATAGGTTTCGTTATGTACAATCTAGACAACAGTATTAATACAATAAATCAATATTTTTTTATTATCTCTCTATACTGTTAACATGGTATAAAAACCTCTCATATACCTCGAAAATTTCTATCAAAATTTCGCCTTTATTCATCAAAATAAACCACTACCACTATAAAGCTTTTGTTCTCACAAAACATCACCCATACTAATCCAATCAAAACCAAAATACCATCATTAGACTTGTCTTATTCAGAAAATTCCAACGTCACCAAAATAACCTCACGCGCCGCCCAAATGATCTATCTCAGAACCCACGCATCAACCCACTTGCAAGCCCAACCCGCTCCACAACCCACGATTGACCCGCAAACCAGTAGCGCCCGACCCGTGCTCCAATCGCACCCTGACCCAGTCCACCAGACCCTATTCAGCACCTTCCCAGCTAGTTCTCCACCGGTTCCAGGCTTGTTTTCGACTCCTCTTTCCATTTTTAATGTTATTTACCCATATAAAC
Source organism: Hippophae rhamnoides (assembly GCA_033030585.1). NCBI lineage: Eukaryota > Viridiplantae > Streptophyta > Magnoliopsida > Rosales > Elaeagnaceae > Hippophae > Hippophae rhamnoides. The sequence continues at coordinate 5,178,173 of CM065431.1, forward strand.
TCTTTTATAATGATCCATTATATTTCTTCTATTATTCCTTTAATATGGATCGAAATGATGTATTAAAACCAATCTCTACCACCCATACTAACTACCTAGCCTGGGCACAAACAATGAAGAATTTCTTAAAAGGACGCAAGTTATGGCATCTCATTACTAGTGATATCTCTCTATGCATAAAAGAAACCATTGAAATTGACTTTCTATATGCTGACTGTCTGGAAGACTAGGAGAGTAAACATCATCAAATTATTACCTAGTTTTATAACACCATTCTACCTTCAATCCATGGTGAATTTGGGCATTTTGACATTGCCAAGGGAGTCTGGGAATTTCTTGAGACTTGATTCACTACCACAGGTCTGGCCAATCGATATCAACTTCTGACGAATCTTCATATCAAATGATTAACCAATTTCTCTCTAAGATGCATGTTCTTTGGGATCAATTCGCTCTCTTTGAACCAACCTGGACAAACAAAATTAATGCTAAGTTGTTTGCAACTTATTGTAATCGCCAATGTCTTGTTATTTTTCTCATGGCTCTCCATAATTGGTTTGAACCTGTTCGAGCTTCCTTACTTCATCGCAATCCTTTTTTGGCTTTAGATACTATTGTGATTGAGTTTTACTCTGAAAAAACTCGGATTAGGGTTTTCCAAGTTCATACTACAGATTCTATTATTGCCACTCCCTCTTATCGCCCTAAAAGAGGTTTTAAAGATGGCTCCAAACAACAAGGCTACATCTACTATCACAACACCAATCATGACCTCACATGTCACATTCGGGTATGTAAATTTTGTCACAAGAAGAGTCCAGGAAATTTTCAAAAAAAATGCTCTCGGAATCCCTATCAAAATGTTTCAGGTAAAACTAGTAACTTATCTATCACTGCTACTGTTTCTAAAGATAATCAAGACAAATTTACCTTCTCCACTCAAGAACTTGAAGGTCTTCTTAAACAAGTCCTCTCAAAATCTAATAATTCTCACCTTTCTGCCTTGTCTCTCACATCAGGAAAAATTTCATGTTATTTTGATTCTGTTTGTTGTAACCATATGACTCATAATACTCACATCTCTCCCACACAATCTTCCATCTCTAAACCTTTAATTCAAACTACTAATGGTTCACATATGCATGTTAATGATATAGGTCAAGTTTCCACACCTTTTATATCACTTTCAGATACCTTTCATATTCTCAACCTTACTCTGAATCTTATCTCTGTTGATCAATTATGTGAACTTGGTCTTACTATTACCTTTTTCTCTTATGGTTGTCATATGCAGGATCTACAGACAGGACAAACCCTTGAGATAGGCCGTAAAGCTGGACAACTATTTGAAATTATCAACCTTCATCTACCCAATTCTTCTCATCCTTCTGTTGCTGCTTCTACTACTCTTATCAACCTATGGCTTGCTCATCTAGGTCATACGTCCATAGGACGTCTTTGTTCCTTAGAATCTTCTGATAAATTAGGATCTATTTCTACTTCTGATAATGTAAATTGTTTGCCTTGTCAATTGGGAAAACATGCTTTATGTTTTAATAAAAGTGATTCTATATCTGTCTCTCCTTTTGACTTAATTCATTCTGATGTTTGGGGTTCATTCCCACATCCTACTATGGGTAGATGTGTATATTTTTTCATTTTTATTAATGATTATTCAAGATTCACATGGATTTTTCTCATGAAACATATATCTGAAATCCAAAATTTATTATAATTTTACCCAAATAATTAAAACCCAATTTTCTCAAACTATCAAAATTCTTAGAGCTGATAATGTTATGGAATATAAAGAAACAAATTTTTTAAATTTTCTTCGACAAAATAGCACTCTCTCAATACTCTTGTCATAACACATCTCAACAAAATGGAAGAGCTAAGTGAAAACACAAACATATTCTTAATATTGTTCGTACTCTCCTCATTTCTAGTTCTTGTCTTGAAAGATTTTGGGATGAAGTAGCTCTTACGACTGTTTATACCATCAATCGTGTTCCAATCCCTATCATTCACAATCAATCCCCTCATGTGCGTCTCTATAATACTCCTTCGTCTTATGAATTGTTTAAAATGTTTGATTGTGCCTGTTTTGTTCTTCTTCATCCTCATGAACATAATAAATTGGAACCTCGTGCTCATCTTTGTTGTTTCTTAGGGTATGGAATAGGACATAAAGGCTATCGTTGTTGGGTCTCTCTCTCTCAACGATTGCGCATCTCTATCATGTCATTTTTTGGAAACATAAAATGTTTCTCTCTTTCCCAATTTCATGTCTAATCTCCTATTTCACTCATTTTTTAATGACCCAATTATTGATCTATTTCCCCTGACATTGCTCCATTACCCTCTTCATCGTCTACTATGACATCTCCTGATGTGTCTGCTCCTTCTATTGATTCTACCATTACAACATCCTCTAAAGACCAACCATCTGCTTGTGCAGTGTCATTACTTCGTCGTTCTACTCGTGTACGTACTTTTCCCTCTCATTTTTGTGATTACCAATGTTTCTCTACTACTTTGTCTCATCATAAATCCCAAAACTATCGAGAAGTTAGTTCTAACCCTCATTGGCAGCAAGCTATGACAGATGAATTATAGGCTTTAACAAAAGCAAATATATGGGATCTTGTTGATCTTTCGTCTGATATATCTCTGATTGATTGTAAGTAGATTTTCAAAATCAAAACTCATTCAGATGGATCTATGAAATGATATAAAGCTCGTCTAGTTGCAAAGGGTTTTACGCAAGAATATGACATTGACTACGAAGCAACTTTTGCACCTATAGCTCGCCTCACCACTGTTCATAATATCGTTGTTATTGTTGCTGCCCGAAACTAAAAAATGTTTCAAATGAATGTCCAAAATGCTTTCCTCAATGTAGACCTAATTGAGGAAGTATATATGAAATCTCCTCTTGGATATACTCATTCACCTCATCGAGTATGGAAACTTTGTCGTGCTCTCTATGGCCTCAAACAAGTTTCTCAGGCTTGGTTTACCAAGTTCAGCTTTACACTTACTGACTTTGGCTTTACTTTCAGCTCTTATGACTCTAGCCTCTTTATTCAGAAGACTCTCACTGGTGTTACACTTCTACTCCTTTATGTAGATAATATGATCATAACAGAGAATGATTCTATAGGCATTACCGATCTCAAGTAGTTTCTGAGCCATCAATTTGAAATGAAGGACCTTGGTTGTCTCTACTACTTCTTGGGCCTGAAAATCTCATATGATTCTCATGGATATTATCTCTCTCAAGCAAAGTACTCTTCATATATTCTTAATCGGGTTGACCTTACTGATTGCAAGACTACATCAACATCTCTAGAAACTAATGTCAAACTTACTCCATTAGATGGTACTATTCTCTCAGATGCCACATTATACAGACAACTAATTGGTAGTCTTGTTTATCTCATAGTCACTCATCCTGACATCGCCTATGTTGTTCATCTAGTTAGTCAGCTCATGTCTACTCCATGATCTACTCATTATATTGATGTTCTTTGCATTCTCCACTACATCAAAGGCACCATGTTTCACAGCCTTCACTTCTCCAACAAGTTTGTTCTTCTCTCCGCCTACTCTAATGTTGATTGGGCAGGTGACCGTACTAACTGTTACTCTACCATGGGATACTATTTCTTTCTTGGGAACTCTCTCATATCTTGGTGAAGTAAGAAACAATCTTTCACTTCCCGATCCAACACTGAAGCTAAATATCACGCTCTTGTTGACACTACTCAAGAACTTCTTTGGCTCTGATGGCTACTTGTTGATATGAGTGTTCTTCAGTCAACCTCATCCATCCTATATTGTGACAATCAGAGTGCTATTCCGATTGCTCACAATGATGTATTTCATGAACGAACAAAACATATCGAGATTGATTGTCATTTTGTTCATCAACGTGTTCTTCAAGACACTGTTTGTCTCGAATTAGTATCCTCTATAGATCAAACAGCTAACATCTTCACCAAATCTCATCCATCAGGCAGATTTCAAGACTTAGTTTCCAAACTCAAGTTGATTGTTTCTCTTCCTCCTTGAGTTCGAGGGGGATGTTAAGATATGTCTTATATAAGATATTGTACTTCATTTCTGTACTACTGTACTTTCTATTGTACTTCACTTGTACTATTATACTTCTATACTATCAGAGAAGTACAATAGTACACCTGTTACAACCCTATAAATAGGGTTCCTTATGTACAGTCTAGATATACAGTTACAACAGTATCGATATAATAAATCAGTCTTATATTATTATCTCTCTATATTGATAACAGGTCTCTTAACATTCTTTGATATTCCTTCACTGATCACATTTCTTTTCTTTTGTTTCCGACAACTCCAAATTTTGTCAGTCATTAAGTTGCAACATTGCAAGTCATATTGCTCTCTATTTGACTATTTATATTTGTATTTTTCCTTTTAATCCGAATTGATATTTGAGCAATAAATCTACAACTTATATTATTTACTTTGCGTATTTTATAATTATTTTCATTATTAATTGACTATATTAATATTTTAACACTGTTTAGAGTTTGAGTTTGAGAATTATTCCTTATTGGATTAAAAATGGTTTTTATTATAAAGGTTTTTTAAAGTTAAAGTTTGAGGATTGCGTTTTGAACCGCCTCAAGACTTAAGTCTCGCCTCACTTAAGGAAAACGCTTTAGTACTTAAAATAGCCTTTTTCGACATTGTTTATAACTTTTATTGACTTATCCAAGATATATATATTCCATATTGTAGTAAAGTGGAACAGCACAATATGTTCTACAATACAAGCAATCATACACAACTACCTCGATGTGTGGAACTTCTTTCAAAGGCCTATCAGCAAAATAAGCATATAATGCTCTCAATACCGCCTGCAATGGTACAGAAAAAAAAGCCTTCAATAACTTGGTGGGCTATCACCATCAATTAGAAATTGGATAAGGATAATCCCATATGTATGACCTGGTGGGCTATCACCACAACAGGTGCCCTCTGCCGTTCAAGTTCAATTATTACAGGCTCTAGCCTGCATTAGGGAGTTGGAGTTAAAATATATCACAGTTTTAATTTCCACTTTTTGCTTGGAAAGAAGAACTCTTATTTTGTTCAAACAAACTCCAAACCTTTGGATGACATCCAAATAAGATTCGCCACGAGGATACCGATACCTCAGCTTGTCCTTCTTACGTGCCCTGTAATTATAATAAAGAAAAATAAGTGGAAGAGGGATCCGGGAAAACTGCCAAGGGTTGTTGAGCAAACAAAGTCATGCTTCAATTACCACAATCAGGGATGTTAAATTCTTAATATCATTGTAATTCATTCAAAGAAACCCAAGATGGAACACACAAAAAAAATTCTTCCTAGAGAGAGCTGCAACATACTCGTACTCTTCTGGCATGTTCCTCTTTATCTCTTCATATGTCATGCCATCACAGACCCCAACATATATCTCATCTAGTGCACGCCATTGTATCTGCAAACTACTAGAAGAGTCAGAACAATGTTTTCAAAAGTGAATAAATAAAAGTGTTTAAAATATTTTGGTTATTATGTCAATGTTAATTCCCAAATCTAGCGTGGGAGAGGGGGCTCAAGTTATATGATCTTTAGTAGCAACTTAGCATGCTTGATTTGATACGATACAAATCTTTTATCACTTAATAATAACCAAAAGTCCAAAACAAACATTCTTCAATACGTTGATGTTTTAATCTTCTATTCCTCAATCCATCAATCACCATCTAATCATGCCCAAAACATAAAAGGTCAAAGATCGGAGTAAATAAGAATAATATAACTTGTACCTACTAACCTTGGGGAATCCAGCAATATGATTTGCAGTCAGAATTGTTCGCTGTAGTGTGCTAGTCCAAATCTACTCAAGGGTAAGTGCGTGAAGGAAAATGAATAAGATATTTTGACCCTTTTAGAAATATTTTGCTATATATAAAGCAAAAATATAGATAATTAAGCCGGTGCATAAATTTATCAAGAGAAAATAGAGACCAGCAGTAGTGCTTGCAATATACATTATAAGTAAAAGAAGCTGAACTTCAAAGAATACGATAGAACTAGCAAGTTATGGATGGACAGTTTTAATTATTTTCCCTAAAGACTTAAAAGTACCTAGCTGAAGAAATATTTATCAACATTGTAAACTGCCACTGTTTCACTCAATTCTATAACAAACAAAAAAATAATATGTTTTCATCTCTTTTCCAATATTTTTTTCCTATTTTTCTCAATTATTATTAACACTACAACTAGGAGCTAAAGATTTTACACTCAGGAATGACAGGAGAGGTGCCATCTAACACAAGCTCCTCAGCTACCAAAAATGCAGCTTGAAGTATCAAATTCTCGTCATTAAAGACACTGGTTTACAAATGTGAAAAGCTTTAAAAACGAGATGTCAAATTTAAGGCAATAAAATACAGACACAGACACAAACGCAAAGAAAGAAAGAGACCTCAGTCTGGGAAAGCAATTATTAAAAGCTTTTAACTTCACAGATAAAAGCTAAAAGCCTACATCTATAAGCTAGGTAATTAATTTTGCATATGGAAGAAGCTTACAGAAGCAGCACGGTCTGATTTGAGTCGCTTTTCCACAAAGTTGGTAAGTTTCTTTGCATAAATTTCTCCAGTTTCACTGTTGCAAATATTTGTAAATTTCAGGTAACCATGCAAAGAATGTAGTTTTAGTTATTCAAAACCAAAAACATGTAGAAATTAAAATGCACCATAAATAAAAGAGGAAACAATCAAAATAATATGCATTAGTTTTAGAGAATAGAAACAAAAACAATTGATATTTTAACCAAAAAGGACCTGGATTTACATTCTAAGACTGGGAACACATGATTGGGTTAAATGTGAATTTTGTAGCACATGTTAAATGATTATAGCAGTTTTAAACAGCACACTTTTATAAAGCTGCTTGATCCGCAAGGAAATTCATGTTTCTGTGCCACCATTATTCAAAATTTAATAAAATTACATTTTTTGTCATGTTCAACATAATTACACTACTTGAGATTTCCACTCCAAATATTTGGTCATCCCAAAGTTCCATGAACAATACGTCCCATTGATTTTGGTGCCAAGTCAGTACAGTTTCGGGGATACAAGAACCTGAAGGGTAGTAATTGAGGGGGGAAAGGTGGAAACGACTTCGTGTACAAAAAATCCATTCATCCGACTAATCTGTAAAAGTCATCCGCATTAATAGAGTTACTGATGGTTCTAATATGATGGTTGGATTAGATTTGATGAAAAGTGAACTTTCGTAATCTGTACCTAATTCTACTTTTTTATTTTTAAATCCACATAAATATGACCCAAATTGCATATATTAAAATGTAGAATGTTTTTATAGATGTGTTGAGCTTGTGTAATTTTTTATTAATTTTAAAGTACTTTTCACTGCACGCAACTTAAAATAAATATTTTCATTATTCTTAATTTGCATCCTACAATGCACACTTAACTCTTTTAAGAACTAAAAAACTTTTTAAAATGAGTTAAACCAAAAAGTTGTAAAAGTTTCTGATAACAGATTGTGCTAATCCAACCCGCAATATAATAGATCAGATGGAAGTATCATGTGGAACGGATGTGAATGAACAAGTTTATAATCCATGCACATCGGATGACCAAGTTCATATTCCATGAAGATCGGATTGGATTAAGGATTAACATAAATTTTGTGGTTTTGGTCCATTGTATACCCCTAGCTACAACATTAATGTTGTCCTACCAATTTACATAAGCAAAAAAATCAGTTCATATATAGAAATGTCTCAGAGAAACATTTTCAACAGACTTTGGCCCTCTATTTTTCCTAATTGCATTGTTGTTTTCTTGTTAACTGTTAAAGAATAAGAAATGTCATTGCTTTTAGGGCTTTTGTTGGTGCAGATGGTATTCAAATTGATTTGCAACCATACCTAAAAATATGAAAAAGTAGTAATGCATATGTTATTAAAAGTAGGTGTCAATTGAGATGAGATGTTAATGAGATTCATGGTATAATCCATTAATTTTTAAAACACATCTCATATTGTCTCATTTAATTTTTAATGAGATGAGATGATTGTGAAACAATACTAATTGAGATATCTTATTTGTCTCTATTAGACCTAAATGAGATAAGTAAGAATATAAAACCAATAGAAAATATGATACATGATTATTTATAATGTAACTTTAATGAGAAAAATAATACAACATATATTTAAAATTAGGCTCATTAGAAATGAGACAAGATGAAATTATATTTAAATAAAATGAGACAATATTATCTCATGAACCTATTAGAGACATTACATGAGACATGAGATAAGATGAGATAATCCACTTTACAATCTCTAATTGAAAGTAAAAAAAAAATCTAACCAGAAATAGAAAGAGCAAGACATGATCGGGAATTTGTAAAAACTTTTTTGGGACGTGAATCAATAATATTCTGCATAGTACATACCTCAAAGCAGTGTCTCCCCCAATTCTCCCTCGTACATTATCCATACTCTCTCCATGACGAGTAAGAAATATAGGGCGGGGTGTAAGATGTGTATTTACCTGCAGAGTAACAAAATTTTGTCGAAAGAATATGAACAAAAAGAGAAAAAGAAAACCTTAATATTAAAAAAAATTGCATAGGACTTGTTTTGTAACCAATTTTGTTTTCAAGTTCAAGATTTTGAACTCAAAATTTTGAAATTGTTGTCATTTGGTAATCGATTCTGTTTTCAAGTTCAAAATTAATTTGAAACTCAATTTCATTTTTACACATAATTTTTATTGTTTTTGAAATTAAAAGAAAGGTTTTGAAAACCAAATTCCAAATTCACATTCATTTTTACACATGTTTATGTTTTCATTTATAAATTAGAAATAGAACTTGCATAACACATTACAAATCGAGCTCTTGATATTTCAATTTAAGATAACATGCTGATGACCAACCTTACAACAATAATTTATTTATCTGTACAACTTGAGTAGTACCTCAAAAATCAAGTGAAAATTCATTATGGTGTGGTGTATTAATCTATCCTCTCTTTTTTTTCTCTACAAAAGAAAAAGTATCACCTTTACTTATTTTCCGGCTATTATCTAGGTGTGCTTTCCCTAACATCAAGATCATATTGCTTAAGCATGATCAAAGTTGGCATCATTAAAATTTGTTTACAAAAACATATATAGTACAGTTGGCCATACTGACAAAGCTCTTCAAAGACCGAAGTGAAAATTTGAATGTTTACGGTTTACTACAACTAATATCTTTTCCCATAATATCACAAATATGCAACTTGGAAAGAAACAAAAGGAAATAAAATTATCATTTGTAACTATTGAAACAACCAAATAATACGCCTATGATTGAGATGCAATTATATGATAACATACCAGGAAAAATACAATCCGACCTGGAAGATAACCACTGATGTTATTTACCTGAAGGAAACAAATTTTCAGAGCACTATGGAAAACAAGTCACAGAATAAAAGTCAGGAAAAACAATCGTCATCTAAAGGAGAACATAAAAAATCAAAATTAAAAAGAACATACGACCAATTAGGTTTTCCAAAAGAAAAAGGAGCTCATGCAGTTATTTTGTCCACCTTTGTGTAAAACATATAACCAGAGCAGTATTGAGTTTATGGTCAACTTATAAATGATTTGATCTACTCGAAAATTTATAAAGGTTTTACCGAAATTCTAAATTCATGTTTCACAAAACAGAATTTTAAACCACAGGTATTCTTAAATTGACTTCACCAGCATATATATGCCAGTTACTAAAAAGGTAACAATAACAAATAGGCCAACTCACTTGAATTTGCCCTCCATTTCCACTGACCGTATCAATCATTTTGATGTATGATCCTTCTTCAACTGGCTCGTAGACCTAGAAGAAGACACACAATTACATAAATAAAATCATTCTCGAATATTGAAAGTATAGCTTAAGAAGCCACCTTTTCATAGTTATCTAATCTATTTTTGAAGTCTTGATAGCCTGCCTCAAAGTCTGTTCTGTAGATGTACAATAAAAAAGTGCGCATGTCAATGTCTACTGAACTAACCAAATGGTTTTACTTAGGAAATAAAAACTAAGCAAATGGTTTCAAAAGGCAACCATACTCTTCAGCATAATCAGGACTTTGTTGAATTTTCAGCCGGATATTTCTCTCAATGATTCGGGCATCATTGCATATAGTTTCCAGAAAAATTATCTGCAACAAACAACAATGTGAATGCATAAAATGAATGAATCGTGAATAGAATGACTTAAAAAATGCCAATATAATATGCTCTTTAATTTGTGAAAAGCTATGAACAGCAAGTACCCTCACACTACCTTGCATTTCCCTTCAGCCATTTTCATCAGCATATTCCTTCTATGTCTGGTACTGTTTGTGGCATCAAATATGCCTACCTGAAGTCAGATTAATGAAAAAGACAAGACATAAAGAAGAAGCTTAAAAGCAATTACATTATCCTACAATCAGAGAACTTACCTGACCACCTTCTTGCATCCAAGAAACCATGTCATCAAAAGCCAGGGCTGCTACCTAGTAGCATGTGATACATTAAAACTTACAGGGAAACAGGTTAACAAAGAGTTAAAAATAATAATGTTCCATAAAAGACAAATCTACAACAAGAAACATGAGCGGAAAATAGATGAAACATAGCTTTGAATATTCAGCCCACTTTGCTTAGGTCCTATTATGCACCAGTAATATGCAATCAAAACTCATTACTTTTACGCCTAATGAATCTGCATAAAGATGCTGACTGGCTAATATAGATTGAGACTATAAGACCTTTGTCCTCAATTTCCTCTGCTCTTATTTTACAAGTTTCAACAAAACCAAAATATGCCCAAGGTTTCAAAAGGCGAAAATGGGTACCGAGACTATTAACCCAAATGAGACAAGGTGTAAGCCTCAAGACAATGTGAGGCATAAGCTTTATTTAAAATCGAAAAAAATACATAAAATAATTAATAACCCATTATATAGAATAAAAATAGGTTAAAAGTTAAGAGAAATCATAAAATAAAAAAATAATATAAGTAGTTTAGATATAAAATCATGAACCATAAAAATAAATGTCTAAATCACGAGTTAAAATTTAAATAAAATCACAAAACAAATTTCAAAATGAGCCACGAATAAATCACTAAACATGATTTTAATATGTTAGTCATTGCTAGTTTCTTTCTCTTTATCTCTTGAATCTATTAATTCTAACATTCACTCATCAGCACTCTTATGTTGGACATTGCTAGTTTCTTCCTCTTCATCTCTTGAATTTATTAATTCAAACCCTCACTCATCAATCAACAACATCATCATCACTATTGGTTTTATCATTCATTGAATCATTATCATATCTAATTCCAATGTCTTGTTCATGTTTATAATATCTTCATCCATCCAATCTTCCACTTCTTCATTGCTAAGTCTGTTTCCATCTTCTAAGAGTCTTTTCGTTTCTTCTTTTCGTTTTTATTTATTTTTTTATTTAATGAGCTATAGGATTTTTAAGAAAAACTGGATCTCACTTAAAAACAATACAATTTGACACTTTATAATTTCATAAAAGAAGAGTAAGCCCTTAAGGTACGCGCTTCATTGTAAAAGGCGTAAGCTTCAAATTAAGTAGAGGAGGTGCTAGCCTCAAGGTCCTCAATAACCACCTTGGTTCAAGGCGTTGTCTCTGTGCGTTTTTTGGAACCTTGCACATGCCAATTTTAAGAATCCAACGAAGCAACTTAGAAGTATTTATGGTGTAAAACAAAAGAGAAATATGAAAAGAAAGAAAGAGAAAAAAATACTCTAAATAGTATAATCAATAGTTAAAAGATGTCAAAAAGAAATTTAGCAAATTATCAGGGCCTATTTGTAACTAAACTTTCGAAACAATCAAGCAAGGATACTCCAACATATAGAATTGCCAAAATTATATAGATAAATAATTACGTTAATAACTCTTTTAAGCTCTCCTTACACATCGTAATTGCATTATCCCTACGACTTGCATCAATTTCACAAATTAGTTAACTAATTCAAGAGATTCTAAAGCAATAAAATCATCAGTTCTACAAAGCATCATCTCATAAGGAAATACATTCACAATAAAGAAATTTCTTCAAAAACTGATTACTTGATATGGGTACAGCCTAAGAAAGGCTGAAATTTGACTGTAACAAGCATACACAAAGTTGCTAACATTCACCTCATTACGTGCCTCCAACCCTTCAGTATTGTCAGCTCGGAAAAAATCAGCACACTGCATCAAAAAATATTTCACCCATTAAGAAACACCAATCCAACTTGACAAGATCAACATAGTCTTCCTCTGGTTTTAAATAAAGATTAAAAGCCATACATGAATATAATAATCCATGCCCAAGAATGCTAACTCAATTTTTCAGAGGAAAAAGTGCACGGTCTTCACCTATGTTACATGAACACTTCAATTTTCATGAAGTACTTGTATCCAAGCGCAACATAGATATGGAGATGAGTGTGGTACTCAACACTCCAAATTGGTAGAACTTTACATAGAATTGAGAAAGATGGGTGTCTAACACCCAAATACGTATCTAAAAATTTAAAGCACTCAACATCCTAAAAGAGTTCATTTAACATAGGTCTTCACACAGTTAGAGATCCAAAAGTATACATTGATTTTCACTTCAGTCCAGCAAAGTTAGATTCTTTATAACTAGGTATGTCCCTCCAATCTAGGGTAGCATGCAATGAAATTTGGAAACATGGGAAAAACTCATAAAATTATTTTCCATTTTCCACAACTAACATGCTATAAAGGATTATAAGAGTGCCAAAAACAATGACATACATGGACAACTGTCTGTAGCACCAATAATTAGTAAATTACTATAAAAAAAAATTAGACCACTAGAATGATATTTCGTCATTATTTTGAGTCCAACCCATATTGCAAATAGTAGATGATGAGCGTGTAGAAAAAGCAAGTTTACAACGCCTTTCTACCAAAAAGGGAATAATCTAGCGTACCAGATTAGCTCCATGCTTCAAGCGTCGATACTGTTCAAACAAAAGTAAAATGGTCATATAAGCGATGTCCTTTTGCTTAGCTAATTACTAACTTTAACAAGTGCAAATAATAGTTGACCATAATTGTGAGCAACCTTCCCAACATTGAAGTGTTTGGTATCATGACCCAACCAGCGTAAGTATCTTGTAAGTTTGGCTGCTGTAAAAGTTTTTCCTCGAGCTGGCAAACCAACCTAAAGTTTAAAGAGACAACAAAATTCAGTATGCCAGAGATAAATCACTCAATGAGTTCCAACGATTTCAAGTTCCAAAATTTGGAGCTTGAACAACTAAGTGAGCACCAAAATTGACTTTCTATCTCAATGTTTTTAGTTGTATAACAGCAAAGAGGGAGTCAGATAATAGAAGTTATCAGCAGCTACGCCTAACCACTTGAGAAAGAGAGAGTACCAAAACAATCGCCAAATGTTTATCCTCCTTGGGTCCAAGCATTTGATCAGCAATGGCTGCAGCAGCAACAGCTCCAGCAGCAGCTGGCATGGAATTCTAAAATGAACAGGAAATCATAATTACTAAAAGAACTCAAGCAATCAGCACATTTTAGCAAACTCACAGACAATATTGCACTTGTATTCGAACCTTGGTTTCTCTACCCAGCTTTATGTCAACAGGAAAAGTACTAGAACTAGTCAATTTAGTTAGCCTAGGAGATCCAACACCTCTATCCACAAAGACCCCCCTGTGATTATCTTGCTTCTGCAAAGCCGAAGATGTTCCCACGGACTTTGATTCTACCGTCCCTGAAGGTGGATGAACCACGGAAGAATCTGGCACAACAACCTCCATCTCCTGTATTGAAAACAATATAATGCATTAGATCTAGAACCATCATAAAGGATGATGTATCAGCAGGAAAAAAAAGCCATGCTTGTCACAGAAATATGTCAGCCAAACCCATATGTACATAGCACATATATAGTGTGGAATATACTATCTGAGAGACTTAAGTCAACACAAGCTGCTAATGTGTGACCTCGTTACACTACCATTTATATAGAGAGAGAAGGTATAAACTCAAAGCTGGTCTATTTAAGTTACAAATTGACCAAAAAGGAAATTTAGCAAACAGACGTCAGATAAGCCCAGGTGACCACAAGTGCACAACAAAATAAGACATGTATAGATCCTCATTTTATAATTGTAACATGAATTTGCAAAACAAACCATTATAGTTGCAGGCATGCAGTCCAAAGAACTGACACCACCATATGGTAGAGCAATGCTACAGCCATCAGCAGTTGGAGTAGGGATCAATGACCTTGGAGTCTCTGTCATGTTAGCTGCATATACAAGACCTGAATTGGCAGATGTTGATGGAGCTGGAACAACATAATGTTCAAGGTCTAGCTCCAAACTATCTGAAAAGCTATTCTGCATTTACAAAATGGTGGGTGAGAAATATAGTCAGTGCAATACAATCATTCCAATAAAGACACACTGAATCAACAATTGTAAGTCCTTCTGAATAAGATATATACCTCAGCACCCATGTGTTTAACAGAATCTATACTGATATCAGGAATTCCACGAACAGAAGATGGCCTTATATTTTCCTGATAAGCCCTCCAGCTAGCAGCAAGATCAAATGGTGATACCCTATCTGCTTTGATGAAAACTTTATACTTGAGAACTTCTTCTCCGGACAGCCTAAATACAGCTTGCCTTGCATCTCCTTGCAAAGTACCTCCAATCAATTGACGATTGGGACCCTCCTCAACAAAATAAGGTGAGCTACTGTATTTTGGCTTCAAAAGGAACTTGAAATCCAAAGTTTCTAAATTCAACACAAAATTACTGTGTGAAAATATGTACAAACAAATAAATAAAGGGCATATAACTCTAAAAATGAAGACTAACAGTTATGTTTCTTTTTAGTCCGATTTTCATTTGTAAAGACATATAGCCCTGAAAAACCAATGGTTATAATAATCTAGGAAAATCAAACCGCATAGTAAACGAAAAGAAATTGATAATTAGGCATGTTGAATTCAACAAACACTGCAACACAATTCAACAAACACTGCACCGACGCCAAACATTTTTTCTAATATACATGACGCCTACCAAGCAGCTGTAAACCATGCAATTCAATCATAGTGGTTGGTGAAATAGTAATTGATATTTGTCTATATAAACAATGTAAATATCCGATACAAATTAAGAAAATATACTCGGAAAATATTGATTTTCTCTTCTGATTATTTCTTCAAATATTGATTTCTTCATGGTATCAGAGTCAGGTGACTCGGTCGGTACCCGGCCGGTTGTAGGGGATGGACCCTGCGCCGGTGTGAGGGAGAGACGCTCCATATCCTCGGTCGGAAATCGATGTGAGGGGGAGTGTTGAAGTCCCACATCGACTAATCACTAGGTTTCCACTGCACTTATAAGTCTATGGCAATTCTTCCTATTTGAGAGCTCTTTTGGAGGGAGTTAGGCCATGGATTTCTTCAAAGCATTGTAATAGAATTAAAAAGCACTTTTTACTCAGTTCTTTCAAGTAAAATGAATTTAAAAACTTGTAGGAATCAGTAGCGAGTAGTAGAAAATGTACATTATTCACGGTTCAACTTTGCAAATACAAATGATGTACAAACGAATAAAAAATACGAAGATATGAAGTAAAATCAAAGATTTACCGTGATTAGGTGGAACAACAAAGCTCAATTCCCACGAAGAAGCCGATTCTCGCTCCAAAGAAAGCTAGTGCACGCCATAGACGGTGAAAACAATAAGTGAAATCGAAGGGAGTGATTAACAACGAAAGCAATATTCAATGAATAAAAAGTGAAAGTAATTACAGCTTGAGAGGGATCAGAAGAACCAACGAAAGGGACAGAACCATAGACGTGAGGAACAAGGTCGGCTTTGAGCTTGAAAATCTCCATCTTGAGCGAGACATAGAGCTGACCACCAGCTAGGTCCAGTTTTTCATCTCCTCGTAACTCGCTTCCATGGGAACTCCCTTCCGTAATCTTCGACTCTCCTGTCCCCATTTTGTTTCTATTTTTGGCCAAGACGATATATTGTAATCAAAATCTCACTCATGAAAATGAGATGAAAATTTTAGGTGTGGAAGGAAAGTATAAACTGCTGTGTTTGGATTTGTTTCATGTAAAGTTTATGTTTCGATAAGAACAAAGAGGGTAACGTAACGATTATCTATCTATTCGATGAGTATAGTTGGTTAAGCGGGAGGTTAGCCGCTGGGAGGCTGATTACTTAGCTCGCTCGCTTTGTGTTTAAATTATTCAAATATATCATTCAAAAGTATGAGATTTTAATCTTTATAGTACTGTACCATTTTTATCAATTATGTATCATATTATATCATAATCATAGTTATATAATTATATAAAATAAAATTATCACAATTTATTAATTTATAAGTTTTTTAAAAAATTTATTTGGTAATATTGTTTGTGTGTTATTTATTTATTTTATAATTATATTTAATTTTAAGTGAATATTTAAAATTAAAACAATCTCGTACCAATTGTAAATATATCATTGACTTATTGGAGTCTAATAATTCAAATAAATAAATAAAGACAACTCTTTGATGAGGAGATAAGCATTGTTGCGATGGATTTGAGTAATATTATAAAAGTTGGGATCAATTCATAGAAATTGTATAGATAAGTCTAATTTTGCGTGTGTGAACTTTGTATTTGCACCGCTAGTGAGATCATGAAAAATGATTTGGGATTTCACCTAACATTATTGCGGCAGATTTTGCCATGTACACGTTGATTGTGCGTTGGTTTAGATGATAAAAAAAAAAAGCAAAGAAAAGAAAGAAAAAAATCCACATAGTATCGATAACGGAATAATTCAAATAGGGTGGTAAATGGTGTACTTAGTATCTATTTATTTGATAAATAATTTTTATTGAGTCAACTTATTAATAATTTTTTTTTATCAATATTCTAAGTTTGGTTAACCTAATATCGAATCAATTTTTTTTAATAAAAATATATTATTTTAATTAATTTATTTGAATTGCTTTGAATTTAATTATCATGATAATATTAAAATATTAAATTAATTAATTAATTTTATATTATCATGTCGTGTAACGTAATACTAGATCTATTTAATAAATTCATTAAAACATATATCGTATTAAGTTATTTTGTGTTTAAGTCTATCTCGTATCTTGTTATAGGATCGTGTCATAAATAGCTTTAAATACAATTAATTATATTTGTTTCATATTTTAGATGTCACGAGAAATTATATAAAATAAAAATTTTTTATTTTTTTAAATACTTTAATAAGATTAAATATTAAACTTCAATGATATTAATTTAAATGCGTTTAATGTAAAATTATAAACTTAATATTTTTAAAATAGTTAAATTATATAAACTATATATAAAAAAATTATTTTTATAGTTATTTAAAGATGATTTTTTTAATCATATATAATTTTAAACATAAATCCCTACAAAAGAAATGCAAAATACACCCTATAATGAAATATAAAATATGCGTTTCTAGTAAAGATTTCCATTCTTCATTTTCGAAGAATTTTTGTTAAATTAGGGATATTTTTACTATCTATTTTATTATTGATATAAAAATAATTTATAAATAATAATTTTATTAAATAGTAATAATATTAAAAAATAATAAATATTTATATATTTTTATTTTCATTTTTTTCCTTACATCTAAAAAGTATAAAGTAACGTGTTCATTTGAATTCACACGACTTAGTAGGGTGAGTACAAATAAATTGCTTTTGCTATTTTATATTAAAATTAAGCAATGAAAAGACAAGCGGTTAATTTAGTCGTTTAGTTATAATAATTTTTTTAAAATATTTTAAATCATATGTCTAATCAAAATTATTATTAATATTAAAAAAAATTGTCGGCAGCACATACACTTCCTCTGTACCTCAAAATACCATTAATTCAATCAATCATATTTTTTAAATTTATAATTTAATAAAAATAATTAAAAATATATAATATTAATCAATCAGAATATTGGATTATTTAATTACGTGATTTATATTTTAGTTTTATAACATTGTATAAATTGGTATTGTAATTTAAACATATAATTAATTAAATTAAAATTTTAAAAAATTAAGATTTTTTCATGTGATAAAATAAAAATTATATGCCCTTTTAATAAAAAAAAGAGAAAAAAAAACATCTTTCTCTCACTCAACCTATTATCTTTCTTTTTTCTCAATCATCACTTATTCTAGTTACTCTTTCTCTCTTTACATCTTATTTTTATTAATAAAATAAAGGTGAGGAAGCAAAAGAAATAGAAAGAGTAAAAAGAGAGGAGAGACTATTACTTTTTAATATTATTTATTAATAAAATATATATTTTATATTTTATCCTTGAAAAATTATAATTTTAAAAAAATTTGATTTAGTTAATTATATTTTTAAATTATATAATTAATAAAATTTATTAATATATTGTAAAATTAAAATATATAAATTATATGATTATATGATTATATGATTAAAATTAATAAAAAAACAAACCAAAAAAAAAAGTAAAGAGCTTCACAATGCTTATTTTATCTCAAATGCTATACAAGTTGTCCATAAGTACATTGAAATGGTTTTTATACAATAATAATTGTTTCAACTAATTCAACATATATAAGAAGTTATTTTTTCATACAATATTTATTATTTAATTTTAAATAATGGGTGTGGCCTGTGATGTATAATTAAGGGCAAATATCTTTTTAATACTCATTATCGTCGTAAAAATAATTTAATAATTTTAATTTTTTATTATTTTATTTCATCTTTTGCTATTTTTCCTTCCCTCTCATCTTTTTCTTACATTTCTATTAATTTGTATAAAATTATCTCATCTTTTACTAAATCTTAAATATCATATTTTAAGAGTTAAACCCTAACCATTAGATCTTAAATAATAAACTCTAAATATTAAATATGAAATTTTAAATGCTAAATTTTAAGTATACACCAATCAATGAGACACTAAGAAAGAGATAAAAGATAAGAATAAAAAGAAAAATAATAATAAAATTTTAAAACATTAAAATACTCTTTAATTTTATTATTTTTTTGCATATTTTTTTATCAAATTAATATATATTAAATAATTTTAAGAATTTAATGTATCATTCAATTACTTAAACTACGAGAAGATTAAGAAAAATACTTAGTGGTATATAACATTACTAAAACAGAATTTATAAATTAATAAGATGTTATATATACCTGTAATTAACACTCCTCGTAAGTAAGTCCAGGAATAATTGGGCTAAAACTTTCTGAGCTTAATTAACAGGCCCAAATGGTAAATATTTGACTCCATGTACCCACCCGAAATCCTCTACTAGGGTTTCCTTATAAGCGGCGTGACGTCTCTTGTCTCCGCACAACCGCCATTTCATTATCGTCTGGGATTATCAAAAATCTTCGAACAGAGCAGCTAGGGTTTCTTCGTTGCCGTATCACCATGAGAGCCAAGGTACAAACTAAAATCGCACGATGAAAATAATTTTGTTTTACTCTTTCTTCGTCTATGTAATGATAGTTTTCATAGTTTTTTAATTAAAGAATTGTGTAAGCTTATGTTCCTAAAAAAAATTGATTGAGATTGGTTTTGAGTTGGCAGTGGAAGAAGAAGCGTATGAGGAGGTTGAAGAGGAAGCGCCGAAAGATGAGACAGAGATCTAAGTGATCGCATTCGCTGTAGCTGTGGTCGCTGAAGATCTATCGGTTTCTGTTGCCGGTTCTGGTTTATTTCTAGACGTTCCCTAGGTTATTTAAGAAACATTTTGGTACAATGTCAGTTGGTCTTTGTCTAATTGCTAAACTTTATCTAGAATTTCGTATGGTTGAGTTATTACTTTTTGATGAATCTATAAGATCATCGCTTTCTAAATTATCTTGTTTCTCGCGTCTAAATTAGTTTATTTTGCCATCTTTTTATAAATTATTGCGATTTTTTTCGATTTTAATTGATGTTTTGCTTCCATGTCTTGAAGTTTAACTGCTGATAAATCTTGTTATGCGTTCTTGACACTAAACAAAATAGTTTTAGTATTTGCGTAGATTTTCATATAATCTAGCGAGTGAGGAATTTGATCGTTTGATGGTCTTTGGGAGTTAAAATCTTATGGTTGTCATGGAATCTATTTCTCTCGTTTTCACTGTTAGATGATTAAATCCACGTTTTGCGTTGCTTCATAAGTTGGATTCGAAATACACAAGATTTGGATTCCCGATTGTTCTTTTATTTGTTTGCTACAACTTTAGAACTAGAGTCAAAGTAACGGATTTAAATTATCTTGATTTGGTCGATTCGATCAATAAGATTTTTGCACTCCATTTATTATCAATCTGATTTACATTACTTTCATATTTTGATTGATTCTCGTTAGAGTTAGTAAACCATTCCAAAAATTCAATCAATTTGCTTTCCTATATACTACTTGTATTGAAGCTTCATAAAGATATTAGGTTATATGTAATACAATTGGTTTTGAAATAATATATTAATTATATATAATGTGTATATGTAGTTATCTAATATATAATCGAATTGGATGCCATTCTTGCATTGTTTAACAACTATAATAGCTGCTTCTCTATGCTATAACCAGTTGCTCATAACGACCAAAAAGGGTAGTATAGTGTGTTGTAAGAGTAGGGCAATTGTATTATGGGTGTATCTGTCTTTGTTTTGTCGCCTAAATTTACATTATTTTTATATTATAAAGTAACATGAATTATTTTTTTGGTAACCTATATAAATTAGTAAAAGCAACTCATTTTCTTTGCTAGTAAAAAAAATCAATAGCTAATCTTAACTTAAATATATGTATATATATATAATTGCCATCCTATACTATAGTTTTTGCATAATTTAAAGGGCAATGAAGAAAAATAGACTTAAGCACTAGGACTTTAGGATTTGATATGCACAAGTAAGCCCTTTCTGATACACTCGATGCTAGTGACATACTTGTATTTCATACTGTCATACAACCCCATAACGTTTAAGTCTTTAACAATCACATTTGGTTTGTGTAAACTGCTTATATCTGCTTCCACTCAGACCCACCTGCTTTAGTTCTTCAAATGCTTGTATTGTCTCTCCATCAAAACCACCTACAAACTGAAACTTACAAGTTACTAGCCACAAATATAGAAGCGAGTTTTAGTGGAGCATATGTATGGTAAAAAGAATTAAAATAAAAAATTTAGAAAGTACTTTTCTTTTTATAAGAGATTTAGTATTCGTGAGATCTACCTGGTGTAAACGATAAGAAAATCGGACTCCTTGAAGCATAAGATTATCTTCTCGAGTCCATTCACTAGATTTCAGTTCTTTGGTAATTCTTTTCATGTAAGCCTTGGCTAGTTCCAGTGAGCTTAATTTCATCTGCAATCAGAAAACTCCAAGGCATGATGTAACATGTCTATCTGGACTACTGGTTGATGCATTTGTGTCAGATGATTTGATAAAGTGGTTTTGTTTCCTTGTGCTTCATTGGTTTCAGTTAAAAGTGTTTTTAGTAATATATGTTTCAAGTCAGAAGCATTAAATGTGATTTTTAAACACTAGAAGCACTTTTAGGAATGATATAACTTTTATTAAAAGTGGACAGACAGTTTTATAATTATCAAATTACGTTTACAAATTCTATAACTTTTAAAAAACGTGTACATCGATCATAAATTGATAATTAACTTTTGAGTTTTATTGAGATTAAGAATTAGATGATTTCTTTATTAATTTATAATTTCAAAATTAACTCTTAAAATATAATCACGTGTTTAATACAGAAAAAATAGTGAATTATTAATTTGAGAGCAAACGTACATCTTTTTTTTTTTTTTTTGAATTATAGAACTTTTATACACCACTTAGTAATTGTATGATTTTTGTGTATTTTTATTAAAAGCTATAAGACTTCAAACACTCTTTATTCTAAATATGAATGAGTTTATAAGCGCTTACACATGGTCTAAAAAGCATAAGCAAAAAACACATTACTCCTGATTATGTTAGAAAGTATAAAATGTGATTTTTGAATCCTTGAAGTAACATAAACTTATTTCTGTTTGATTTAGAAGCACTTTTTACAGTAATACGTGCTTTTAGAGAACCAAATAAGCATAAACAAACTACAACCAATAAAATTGCTACCAACCTGCCCAATCAGCCCTGTTTCCATTAACCAGTCCCAAGGTATCTGAAATACCCTGTATCTCTTGCTTGTGCTTTCCCTGGTCCTTTCTATATTGTTAATACTCTGCTCCAACCTGCAAATTTTAAACAGTTGATAACATAAACAACTTACTAAAGTAAATTAATTTATGAAGTAAATTTCAATCTAATTATGTACATACTTGCCTCTCTTGTAATTCTTGTATCCTTCTCAGAGCCTGACTCATAGGCTCTTTTGGGTTGTCTTCAAATGATAAAACTTCAGAGTTGAGATTCTTCAAATCTCTGTAGTTAAAAGCAGCTTCTCTAAGTGTATCTGCTTTTCTTTCTGGCCATTGTGGAAAATGCTTTAGTACTGCTCTTTCATCAACCAAAGTAGATAATTGCTCATCAAGCCAACTCACAAATGTTTCCACATCAGATATCTTCTTGTGGGCTGCAGATTCTACTTCCCTCGTGAGAAAGTTAATGAACTCTGCTTGTGTTTCCACCTCTATTTTAACCTGTTCATCAATAAATAAACATCATTGTTTCAAGTGTTTGGTTTTCTTTTAATATATAATGTTCCAAAGAATACTACTTTTTCACTGGAGATCGGATCCTCTTATTATTATTTTTCCTACTTCGGTATGTTTGTTTTTTTGTTAAAAACGTTTCGCAAACAAAAGTACTTTTAAATCAAACATAAATAAATGTTTTAGCAATGTCTTCCTATCTTATAAAGCATATTTTGTATTGATAAAATACAAATAATATGATTATTCTCAATGAGCTTTTCTTATTAAACTATTTCTTGGAAAATTAACATGATTATAAATTGTTAGCATCTAAATATAACATATAATATACTAATTAGTCTAGTTTAAATTTTTAGAAGAATTAGTTATTAACTCTTTTCTTCCTCCAAACCAAATTAAGTAAGATTAAATTCTAAAATTTTCACTAATACATTAAATTACAATCTCTTTCTTTCCTTCCAATCCAACAAACTTAGTCTCTAACTCTAATTTAAAATAAATGATAAGTATTACTTGAAATAATTACTTAATTACTTGCATCGTTTTGCTTATTAGATAAGAATAAAACACGGTTAATTAACATTAGATAAGTAAAAGCAAGCAGATGATTCTATTTTCTTTTAGTATACTTACAGCTGAAATATATCTTGATTTATTCTCAATTTCTCCAATCATATTCTTAGTGAATGCAACTGCTTGAATTTTGGCAGGATTGTTTTTTTTCTCCATCTGGGCATCTCTCCTTGTAAGTGACCGGTAAAGCTCGATTACCTCCGGCACACGTCGAACCGCTTTCGAACCTACTAGTAACTTCGATGGTAGTGGTGGAGGTGGCGGTGGTGCCAATGTTGAAGGTGATATTACTTTACATTCTTTAGGTTCCTTAGGTGAAATTAAAGAAGCTAAAGTAGGTAAGCTTAGTGGCTTATCACATACCTTTTGTGGTTTTTCCTTTGAAAGTTCTGAGTCTACAAAGCTTTGTCTTTGATTATTTTGTAGTTTCTTCCACAGCATAGATTTCCTCTCATTATTGTTAGCTTTAAGAATACTAATTTGAGATTTTAGACTCACAACTTCTTGTTTTAATTCCTCATTTTCCTTCTTCAATGAACTGTTCTTTACCAACGAAGCTTCAAGCTCTCTTTTGAGGGAATTGATCTCAAAATCACCATCTTTTACTGCCATTTCTTAATTGATCTTATGCTTCACCAGAATTTGACAATGAAGGCATGTTTGTATTCTAAAGGTTGAGAGTTTCAGTTAATGCCTTTTTTTTTTTGGGGGGGGGGGGGGGGGTATTCAGACAAAGAGTAGTATTGTATATAGGCTAATAAGAATGGTTACTGCATTTGTAAGTTTCGATATGCTATGTTAAAAAAAAAAGCTACTTGGGAATGTTGGCATAAAGTTGCTAATATCTTTCGGTAGGCATGTTAGGTATAACGCCTGTTAGGTCTAAGATGCTCTTTAGTTAAATAAACTCACATTGAGATCCATACAATTTATACGTTGTTTTCAGCAGCTTTTGGGTTGCTTAGGTGTAACATCTTGGTGTTGGATTTATTTGCTGTTATCTTTCAAATTTTGTTTCACTAAATTATAAATATTAATATAACATAAATCATATGTGTTCCTTTTTATTATCAACACTTTTTTTTAATTATTGTTAAAATAACTATATTTTTCATGTAATTATTTGAATTTAAAACACAGATCTACATCTCTTAAAATATCTCCAAGAGACAAAAAAAAAAAAACGTCTTTGAGTTACACTTGTTTGGGAAATATCATTCTAACTAGGAAAAAAGAAGAAAAAATCATGGTGTATAGTATTAAACAAGTTATGATCGCTTTTGCCACCCTTTTGGATCCGATCTCATTATCAATATCGGTGTGAAACAGGAAAGGTGTGTCATTTGTCACATTCACCAACCTAGTTTTGGTGAAGTTTTTGCTCAGTTAATGAAAGGTGACTAATTGCTAACTTACAACTGTGCCTGTATTTAAAGCTTAACTTCCCAATATTTGTAGTCCAAGTGTGAGTGCTTGACTGGTAAATGAATGAGAGTGAAGGATGCTGACAGGTGTAAATTAAAGTAAAAGTAAAAGCCTTCGATGTTAAAGTGCTACCAAATATTAGATCTCACATTTTCTTTTCCTTCCCCAAACTCATTTTGTATGCATCACTCACCATTCACATTTTTCTTATCTTTTTTTTAAAGCAGACACCATTGCCATTTAGTTTTCTTCAAAATGTAGTATTCTTCTCTCGGTTAAGGTGTATAACACACGTTCTATTAAAAATTTATAATTTAATTTATGACAAGACTATACAAACACATAGAAAAATTTTAAAATAACTCGAAAACAATAAACTCAAACATTTAAATAATGATATTAACTATATCGTGTTAGTTATGTCTATGTCATAATATTATTTGTATCATATTTTTGTATTATTTATGTTGGTTTTTTGTTTTAATTGATATATGAAAAAATTTATTTGATTTTTTTTTCATATTACATATTTGTAATGGTAAGAAATAATAATTTTTTAAAAAATATTAAAAATCTATTGATCAATTCTAACTATTAAGTTCCACGTCGAAGATATATTAGTTTTTCGTTACACATATAACATTAGTTTGAATTAGACTCAAGTCTAACATGTTATCAAAGTTAATTCCCTGACTTTTCATCAATATCCAAGAACCTGACGGTACATTCACTCTCAAGTTTCGCCAATTCAGTGCCGACAAGGGCCACTCAGTTAATATGGAGGAGACTATTAAGTCTCACATCGGTCATTAGTTTTTCGTTGTACATATAATCTTTAATAATTTTTAACTCAACGAGATATTATTGAGTTGAATTATATTTAAATTTAATACTAACCAAATTTTTTTATTATCTTAGCTTAACACTCTTATATTTAATCTATTTATTGTATATAAGATTGTTATCCTTTAATTTTACAATCATTTTTTACTTTATATAAATCGGTGAAAAATTATTTATACAAATTGAATAAAGCTGATAGGAAGGTTCATACTGATCAATAGGTCCAACTGAACCTATTTTGTGCTCAGAGACAATGAGTACGTGATTGGTCACATAAAATAAGGTAGTGTTTTATCCAGAACTAAGCCATGGTGTGTAGGTGGTTGAATTTGAATGAGTGACATTAACATGCAGATATAATAATAATAATTGTTCTAATGATACTCATGAGTAAGGTAAAAGGAGGTGTATAAACAATATATTGGGTTTTCTAGATGAATAGATAGTTCATCTTTAAATTACTTTATAGTTGATATACATTTAAAATTAAAAAAAATTAAAATTAGTGATTAGTGTAAAAATTTTTTAAAAAAGTATTTAATAAAAAGTGAAAAGAAAAAATAATCTAATTAATAAATAATATATTTTAAAAATAATAAATAATAATTTTTTTAGTTATTCTGCTTTAATTTCTGAAGGACCCACGTCCTTACTCCTCAGAACCTAATCTAAGTACGTACCCTTTAGGAAAGGGAAACCTTAGAGACAGATGGTTGGTACAAAATTCTAGATGAACGCCCTAGGGCCTAGGATCTCTTTCATAATAGGTACGTGTTAAATTTTTTAATAATATAAGATAAAGAATGTGTAGTCAGTTTGGAATTATTTAGAGTAACATACACCCTTTGACCAAGGGAACTTATAAGATTTGAAAAAATAAAATAAAATGCACTTTTTTTTTTATCAAATGACATTTAAAGGAGTCGATTTGAATTAAGAATTTTTTAATTTTTTACTAACTATTTGTTAAAGGTACGTGTGCAAACAGTTATATATATATATATATATATATATATATATATATTTATTATTTAATTCTACAACATATTTAAAATTTATATAATTTCTATGATATAATAATTATAAATAAATAAAATTAATCATTAAGTTTTGAATTAATTATAACATGCAATCATGCATATCGAAAATAATTACCATAAATACTGTTGATTAAACTTTTTGAATTTTGAAAAAATAAATTTATGATAAATTAAAAAAATGTATTAAGAAAATTAATTCCTTAATTTTATATACTTTATATAACCAAATTTTATATATATTCTAGATAGATAGATGGATAGATAAATGCTATTAACTTATCAAATAAATGTTCGATAGTTACTCTTTTTTTTTAAAGAATTTTAGTATTACAGTTGGATCGTAAAATTATAGTATTTTAGATTTCTTCATTAATCTTCTTAGTAAGTAATATTAAGATTATGTTAAACAACTAATTTCTTGTTACTCGATGAAAAATATGTATATTTAAAAATATAAAATATTTAAAATTCGAATCTAGATTATATGTTTGCGAGCAGTGTACTCATTGAAAAAAAAAAAAACCAACCATAATAATGAAACTTTGAAAAACTAGTGTACACACATACTCTTTTTTTTTTTGTATGTTAATTTTAAGTGTATGGATAAAACACTTTTTTGTTTGTTTTAAAAATCAAAAGTATCATTTTATTCAATAAATATATTATATCAGTTCATTCATAGAATCATCTAAATAAATAGATACATTTTAAAGGCAAAAAATAAAATATTTCAATACCGATCTATACAACCTAAATCAATTTAAATTTTTCGTTTAGGTTTGAATTGTTTTTACAACTTTTATTTGTTTGATTTGATTTTTATTTTTCAAAAACTTCCAATTTTATACACCTTTTTCCAACTACAAATTCAATGGATTTTAAGGAATTTACTTCCAAATAGAGTAAAAGTATTTCTAGAGTCATAATTAAACAGAGTAAAATAGCAATTAAAATAGAAAAAATGTTTCGTATTGAATAAAATACTTAATTATCAATTATGTATTATATATATAATAGTTCGGTACAACTTTTTTAAAATTAAATTAGTAATAATAAAATTTGCATCTAAGTTAGTAGTATTGCTTTGATAATACTATAAAAAGAAATCATTAAAATAAAGGGTCATATTTTATGATTGGGTGTGGACTATAAGGTTGGGAAGCAAATAATTCCATATGTTCATTGTTTAATATAATTCATGGCCCATCAAACCTCTACTTCTCTAATTCTCTTATTAAAGTGGAAGGTCACAACGGACTTCACAATCTAATTAATCTAATTAATTAAGCAAAACATATTGGCTGATTATAAATAACGTAAATTTTTAGATAAGTCACATAGCATGCTTGTATTATACCATTATGGTTCTCTAATTATAACAAATTAAATTTCCCTGTTCAAAAAATTACAATTAACAAATAATCAAATTTAGAAAGTTATATGTTACAACACACCTATAGATATTAATATAAATGTCAAATGGGTTATCACATTTATACCACATTTAATATCATTAATGAATTTATGAGTTAAAATTGTTTCATTTTATTTAAATCTTATCACATTTTATCTCATCCATTTAAAATTGTACCTAATAGACTTATGATTATTATAAATAAACATGGTTATTATAGATAGTTTTTCTTTTCCATTGTTACTATAATTTTATTTATCATTTAGATACATTCCAGACAAATGGGATATTTTATTATAATATCATCACATTATCGTTTCGACCTAACAAAAAACAAGTAAGATAAGATTGGATGAAATCACAAAATTTGTTAATTATACCATGAACTAATGGATCATTCCATCCCATTTAACACCTCTAGATATTAATCAATAATGAGTATATATAAAAACAATATTAATCTTCTTTCTAATAATTTAAGTTTTTTGAAGAGTTTATTTTTCAAAAATATCTATCATAATATCAAAGACCTTGTACTCAAGGTTTAATAATCTTAATTATTGAATTATAAATGTTTAGTCTACATAAATAAACTTATTTTTCAACAACTTCTAACAACAATGACAATATTGAACGATATTCAATTAAACGGAGATCAAAATTAAACGAATATAAACGAATATAGTTTCATTTGATCAGCATTTGATATGTGAAATTATGTATCAAATTTATTATTAATAGTAAAAATATATAAATTGGTCATAAGAAATATTATTTTTGTAATTACAAGTTATAAAAATATATTTTTTCTTTTATTTTAAAGAAGAAGGAAAATTATAAACCCCATAGATTAATTAATAATGAAAACAAAGAGTTAATAATCAATCAAACAGCAAACCTAAGCAGCCAACTTTAACATCAACACAGAAACACAAATTCGTATAACTAGATAGCAACATGCCAACAAACTTAATTAGCTAAGACTTCGCAGCATATAAAACAATAGCACACTAATTCTATTTGTAGTAGGTGTTTCACAAACTCTACCAACATCTCAATTTTATATTAATTCTCATATATGAATCTTATTATTTAAATCAATTAAGACTCACAAGCATATATGAATACAGCTCGGACACTATCATAAAATCACTTTAAAACTCAAATCCATCAAATTATATATCTACTTAATTACAAAGATAATTAGTTAATCTTTAGTAGTAAAATCAGTTAAAATTAACTTATAAAATGTATTGGTAAATAACAAGTTTCCATCACCAAGCACTAAGGTACGTACGTATTACATATATCTAATTAAAGTACATTTCTAAATTATTTGAATCACTATGAGGGTAAAATTGTGATATCATAAAATCAATTTCTTCATTCGGTAGATCTTGAATTGAGTCAGTAGTAGTTAGTGATCCATCAAAATAATCAAGTTTATCAACTGCATATTCCGTGAGGTTATTTCCATTATCATTAGGAAATATGAATGTCGACCCTTGATCCATAGATTCTTGCATGAAAGGTACGTTGAGTTGACATAAATGTTGATGATCATCAGGTGGATTAGGATTAATGGGAATTATATTAGATTGACGATAATCCAAATGGCATTCTTGGAACATTATGTTATTATTATTGTTTGGCATCATATGATCTTCTGCGTCCATTATATTTATGTTCATATTCTCATGATCACTTCCTTGATCAATACTCTCTTTCTTACGTTTATTTGATCTCACGTACTTGGTTTCCACTTTCTTGTATATCCTGCAAAGAACCCACTCATCCAACTACAACAACAACAACAAATAAAAAAAAAACCATTATGCATTATTTGTTAGAAAATAATTATATATATATACATGATTGATCTAATGTCAAGTGTAGTTAATGTATGTATGTGACATTATACTAGTTTTAGAAACTCTAAAGATTTATTAGTATTTAGTGGATTTTATTTTGTAGACTTAATTTCATGTATTTTAAGGTACTAAAGAGATAGTAGTGAGAATTCTAGAGATAGAAAAAAGTGAAATCTTTATAAATCTATAGAAATCTTGTAATTTTTTTTACATATATCTTACTTGTGGATGAGATCAAGAACCTTTCTATTCATTACTTGATATAAATTAATGTAAAAATTAATAGCATATTTTTAAAATTAACAATATACATTATAGACCTAGTTCATATAAATTTTCCATAAAATTGAGTGAGTTTTAGAAATACTTAATAACTTTTTTGAATAGAATAAAGATTTCTATAAAATCTTAATCTAGATATTTTAGAAACTTTGCAAATCTTAATTAAATAGACACATGTAAATATATTATTAATCAATAAAATGTAAAAACATATATATATATATATATACACATATATAAGAGTAGATAAAAATAAAATGTATAAGAAGTAGTGTTTAATTAATAAAATACCTTCATGTCACATTCATCTCTTTTGATAACCTGAGGAGGATCAGAGATTCGAAACTCATGCATAATCCAGTTAGTTTTAGTACCTTGAGGAGGCTTTCCTTGGTAAAAAACTAAAATATTTTTGTATCCAATAATTTCATTATTATTATATTTAATATGTTTGTCAGCACCAGTAGCCTTCCAATAACCATCACCAGCAGCTCTATTTGGTCTACTTCCATTCTTATACTTTCTATTTCTTGGTGTAAAAAAATACCATTCTTTCTCCTTCTCACCATACTTCTCATATTTTTCTATGTAATATTAATAAAAATAAAAATAAATCATAATGTTAATTAAAAATAATCGTTAATATTCAATCAATAAAATATAAACTTATTAATTAAAATACCTGCTAGTGTTTGAGGATTGAAGTGATAAAGATTAACTTCAACAATTCTGTTTGAAGGCAGAGTTTTATTGAAGATTTTTTTCTTCAAATAATCAACAATAAGTTCTTCATCAAAAGGACAAAAACGATAACCAGTTGGAATGTTTTGAAAAAACTTTTCTTGGTCTTCTTCTGAAGAGTCACCATTAATTACTACTTGATCATGTTTTGTTTTGAAGTTAGTTGAACGAACTCCTAAACACACGTTATCTTCCACGTTTTGCTCTTTATTTTCCGTGTTCATAGTTTGACTCGCTCTAATGATCTGCTCAGTGTTTTATTTAAACACAAATTACTCCAAGATTTTCTATATATAAATAAATTTATTGATATTGATATACTTTCGTATGAATATTTTTTGAATATCAATTATCTAGTAGTAGTCTGTTGTTTGTTATCTTTTCAAATCATATATATTTATCTTTTCTTATTCTTTTTTTTTTTTGAAAATAAAGATAAACTATGGGAGGATTTATTAAAAATTAATATCGGATAAACAAATATACACATGAGAAAAATCTCTTTTTTATTTTATTTTTATTTTTATTATATTTTGTTCTTAAACAGGTGTTTTTTTTAAATAAATAAAATATTCTGCGAGGGTGATTTGAATTGAGTTCATGATAATAATAGATAAAGAGTAGTACCATTTAAATTACAAACCAACTTAACCAATAAAAAAAGATTTTTTTTTTTTTTTGAGAAAATAGAAGTTAAAAGTATTATTATGTATTGGCTAATTACAGAATACAGAATATAAACAAAAAAACAAAAAGAAAATTATTTTTTATCAAGTTTTTCGTGTAATATAACGAAATAATATATGTATTATGTATATTTTTATATTTTTTGATAATTATATACATAAAAAAAATTAATATTTAATTAAAAATTATTCAATTTTTAAGAATTTTTTATTTCAAACTTAACAAAAAAATTTAACAATAAAACTTGAACAAAAGTTTTATTACCTAGTATACAAATTCACAAATTAAACAATAAATTTTTTATTTAAATTTGATCAAAAGGGTTTGTAAAAATATTTGAGTAATTTTTTTTAATTAAGATTTAATTTATTAAATACGTGTCCAATATATTTAACAAAATATATGATAAAAAATCAACTCTTTTTTATCATCTCACATCTTTTTCATGAACAAAACATAAAACAATTTTTTTAATAAAATAATTTTTCATTATAATATTGATAATATTACAATATTATTGATATATTTCGTATGAATACAGTGTAATGAAATTTGAAATCATTTATTAAGATTAATTAATCCTAAGCTTTTCATTATATTTATATTTTATTACTCTTATTATTTTTTAAAATTTATTACAATCATTTTTTTTAAAATAAAGATAGACTGTGGGAGCATTCTATTAAAAGTATGGGAAAAAAAGTACCCATTAAAAAAGATTTTTTTTGATTTAGTTATTGAAATAAAATTTTTTTATTAAATAAATAAAATCCTATTGGAGGAGATTTTAATTAACTTTAGTTCATAACAATTTAATGATAAATCATAACACTTTAACCACAAATCAATTCTAACATTAGAAAAGATTCTTTATTCATACTATAATAGAAAAATAGAAGTTAAAAATATTTCAAATATATGATTCTTAGATTTATTATGGATTCAAACAATCAAAATAGCTTATAATAATAAAATATGTAATTTGAATATCACATAATTACAAAATATTATATATATAATTTAAATTAAAGAATAAAACAAAGGATAAACTATTACAATTTAAATATAGATAAAATCAAATTAAGACTTGAAGATAATTAATTTGAAAACTAAAACAAATATTGTAACTTAATTTGTACATCCTACTGAAAAAACAAAACAGAAAAAAAGAAAGAAAGTGAAATTTTTAATAAAAGATGGTTTTTTTCCTTTTATTATCAATGTTATTTTTTTTAGTTTATTAATCTCAATTTCTTAAAATGAAAAAAATTAATATTTGTGTTTTTAATGTGTTAATTGTTAAACTTACAAGAGACCTATTCACATACACCATAACACAATTTAATACAATACAACTTATTTACTGTTACAAGATAAATTACAATTGAAGCATGTAATTACTGTATATGGCTTACACATTTTCATAGATGGAACTAGCCCACCTCCTCCCAAATAATTAATTAAGAAAAATGTCTAAATCATAGATCAAGCAACAAATAAAATATCCTGCAAGGGTTTTTTGAATTGAGTTCATGATAATAGACGAAGAGTAGTACCGTTTAAATTACAAACCAATTTAACAAATAAAAGAAGTTTTTTTTTTTTGAGAAAATAGAAGTTAAAAGTATCATAATAGATTATATAGCTCTAAGTTTTTCAAAATATTATATACGTACCAAATTAAAAGTTTTGTATAAAACGTGTCTTATGCATTGCCTAATTACAGTATACAGAATATAAACAAAAAAACAAAAAAAAAAACAAATTAGTTTTTTATAAAGTTTTTCGTCTAATATAACGAAATAATATATATGTTACGTACATATTTATATTTTTCGATAATTATATATAAAAACAATTAATATTTAATTAAAAATGACTCAATTTTTAAGAATTTTGTTCATTTCAAACTTAAACAAATTTTTAACAATAAAATTTAAACAAAAATTTCATTATCTAATATATAAATTCATACGTTAAAGAATAAATTTTTTATTTAAGTTTGATAAACAAATCTTGTAAAAATATTTAATAATTTTTTTAATTAAGATTTAATTCATTAAATACGCGTAAATTAAAAAAATAAGATAAAAAATAACTTTTTTATCATCCGAAGTTTTTTTCATAAATAAAATAATACAAAACACGTTATCTAATAAAATACTTTTTTATTATAATTTTAATAATATCATAATAACACCCAATATTAATAATATTGATATATATCAAACGAATATAGTGTAATGATCTTTGAAATCATATATTAAGATTAATTAATCCTAAACTTTCCATTATATTTATTTTTTCTTATTCTTATTATTTTTTAAAATTTATAACAATCATTTTTTTAATAAAGATAAATTGTGGGATCATTTTATTAAAAGTATCGGAACAAACAATATACCCATTAAAAAAGATTCCTTTTGATTTATTTATTGAATTAAAAAATTATTAAATAGATGAAACACAATGTTTTAATCAATTTGAGTTCATAACAATAAAATGATAACCACAAATAAATTCTAATGTAAAGATTCTTTATTCATATTATAATAGAAAAGTAGAATTTAAAAACATTTCAAATATATGGTTATTAGATTTATTATGGATTCAAATAAGGGGTAATATCATCGTAAACCACTAAGTTTTTCAAAGTGTTACATAGCTACTAAATTAAAAGTTTTGTATAAAATATGTGACTTGATTATTGGCTAATTATAGAATATTATATATATAATTTAAATTAAAGAATATAACAAAAGATAACTATAAAAAAACTATTACAATTTAAATATAGATAAAATAAAAATTGAGATGCCAAGATAATTAATTTGAAAACTAAAACAAATATTGTAACTTCATTTGCACATCCTAATGAAAAACAAAAGAGAAAAAAGAAAGAAAGTGAAATTTTTAATAAAATATGGTTTTTTACTTTTTATTATCAATGTTTTTTCTAGTTTATTAATCTTAATTTCTTAAAATGAAAAAATTAATATTTGTATTTTTAATGTGGTAATTGTTAAACAGTAGCTAAGGTTGTTATTCGGTTTAATATTCCCTCACATTCTCTCATCACTCACCCATAACAATTTGTTACAAGAGACCTATTCACGTACACCACAACACAATTTAATACAATACACCTTATTTACAATTACAAGATAAATTACAATTGAAGCATGTAATTACTGTATATGGCTTACACATTTTCATAGATGGAACTAGTCCACCTCCTCCCAAATAATTAAGAAAAATGTCTAAATCATAGATCAAGCAATAAATGAAACCCATATTTCAATATCTGGGACAAGAAAGACAGTGCAGTTAAAAACTGAGTGTATCCATCCCTTACCAGCAATTATCTCAAGCATGGAAAAAACCACAGCATATGATTACTGGGTAGCTCAATAGAAAGCCTTCACTGATGACTCCCAAGCTAGATTCATGCATCTCAGGTGGCAACTTCAAACTCTGAGAAAAGGAGCTATGACAATGGAAAACTACATTAGCAATGCTAGAGAGCTGATTAACTATATCATAGCTACTAGTGATATGATCAGCCCATGCAAGTTCTATGCGTGCTTGGAGGCTTGGATCTAAACTACGCATCACTAGTAACAAACATAACAAATAACAAGCATATACCAAGCCTTGATGAGGTTTTTTTTTTTAAAATAAAAACATATGAACATCAGTTGCATAGGATGAACATGCCAGATACAATGTTGGTTCAAGCAAATTTTGCACAGCCCTATGCCAATATTAACTCACTGAGTACTCTTGCACAAACAACACCTTTCCCTTTAAACCATTCTAATTTTGCTGCAAAAACTATCTATTCATCACCTCTTTTTTCAACTTTATTGTCTAACACACTTCTAAATCACACATCACATGCATAGCCTACGGTTCCCTACCTACCTACCTACTCAACCCTGTTCTCAGCCAATATCACCTATAACACCTCAGCCTCACCATCTAGTGTTCCCTGGAAATTACCTACCAGCTTACCTCCTCACTAGTCCAATGACCCTAAATCAAAGTGCCAAATATGCATGAAATTCGGGCATACAGCAAACAAATGCTATTTCAGGTGCATGTCTTCTAAAAATGGCCCTTAATCTAAAAATCATTTACCACCACAAGCCCCTCACCCAAACCAAGCTCACACTACTCCACCTCGACACCCAAATCCTTAGGTTCACTATACTAATGTTCAACCTCCAACTCTATTACCTAGTCATTTCCCACAAACCCAATATCATTCATCATCAAACACTCAAACCTTACTTCAACCACCACCTATATTACCTCAGTTTGCTCCCTTCTCACACACAAATCCATCATCTCTTGAACCATAAAATACAATCCCACTATTACCAGGTTCTGAATCATTCACTAACATCTCAACCTCCGCACCTCCTCAACAATATGTTAATTAATCACTAAAAGGTATATTAGTTGTATGCAACTAATATACTTTATAAGCTGTATATTAGTTGTATGCAACTAATATATTGTTTCTTAAAAACACTTTTAGGAAAAGCAGATTCCTTTTCTTCTATATTTATACATGTATTGCAACTTAGTATAGATATCTTGTAAATACATTAAGTAAATTTAATTTGGTATCAGAGCAGAAAAGAGAAAAAAAAAACAAAAACAAAAAATATATATTTTACCGGTTTCTGAATAGAAGCACCGCCCAGTACCGCCGTGCGCCGCCCAACGCCGCCGTATTCTCGCACTGTTTAGCTCGCGCTGCAGTTGCAGATCTGTTGTCCACCCGCGCCGTCCAGACCGCGCTGTTCAAACCGGTGTCATTCACCGCGCAGCTCTGCGCCGTTCAACCCTGCGAAGCCCCACACCGTCAGCTTGCGACCCTGCGCGCAGTTCAGCCTCGCGCAGTCCCAAGCCACGTTCTAGCCCCGCGCCGACAGCTCGTGACCCTGTGCGCAGTTCAGCCCACAAGGAACCCTGCGCAGCGTCCAACCGAAACCTGGTGTGCAGTTTCTTAAACTACGCCGTCAGCCCGCGCCCCTGCGCACCGTTCAGCCCCGAGCCCCTGCGCGCCGTTCATCCCCGCGCCTCTGCGCGCCGTTCAGCCCCTGCACCGCCCCTGCCCAGCGAGCCGTTCACCCCCTGGTGTGCCGTTTCTTACATTTTCTGATTTTTTTTTTGTTTTTCCAGTAACAATGAAATTGGACTCTGTTGGGAGAAATTAAGAACGAAACTGATGAGCAACATTAATAGCCCTAGCCCATCACTTCAATTTTTTTTTTTAAGATTCGTGAAATTGGACTTTGTTTCCTAGCCCAGTTCGGCCCAATCACCAACCCTAGCCTGGGCTCAAATGACCCTAGCCTGGGCTTCAACCTGGGCTCACCAACCCTAGCCTGGGCTCAAATTTCGGGTCAAATTTCAACCCTAGCCCTGGGTCAAATTTCAACCCTAACACATCAGCTCCAAGCCCATCAGCTCTTAGCCCATCTAATCCAAGCCCATCTAATCCTAGCCCATCTGCTCCAAGCCCATTAGCACCAAACATTCAAACAGCCCATTTATCAGCCAAAAAAAAAATATTATTATTATTATTCCGCTGCACAATATACTTGTTATTATTATTTCAATGGAAGATTCCAGACAACATCAAGTTTCTAGAATTCATGAAGTTCCAAATTTTGAAGTTTCCGTTAAGAGTTCAGAAATTG
Organism: Hippophae rhamnoides; assembly: GCA_033030585.1. NCBI lineage: Eukaryota > Viridiplantae > Streptophyta > Magnoliopsida > Rosales > Elaeagnaceae > Hippophae > Hippophae rhamnoides. The sequence goes on from CM065431.1 coordinate 5,215,629, forward strand.
GTTCTTTCGGGGGTACTAAACTTAATGGTACAAATTTTCGAACATGGAAAAAAGTTATGTCTGTTTATCTTCGTGGAATGCATAAGATGGGGCATGTATCTGGATCAATTAGAGCTCCTAGTCAAGATGATATAGAAGCCTACACTCGGTGGGAAGATGATGATGGCTTTGTCATGTCAGTCCTATTTAGAGCAATCACTGATGATATATTACAAATGGTGGAGGAATGTGAAACTGCTGAGGGTATATGGAATACCTTAAGCGATCTTTATACAAATGAGTCTGACTTTATTCAAGTTCATGAACTCATGTGCAAAGTCAGCGTACATGCAAAGAAATGGGCAACCAGTATCTCTTTTTTTTACCAAGCTGAAAAATGTATGGGCTGAAATCGACCAGAAACGCCCATGCAAAATTAAAAATCCAGAAGATCTTCTGTGGTACCAGAAAGAGAAGGAGCTTGAAAGAGTACATGCTTTCTTAAGAGGCCTTGATATAAAACATAATAGTGCTAAAGGCGAATTGCTTCGAATGTCAGATCCTCCGAGCTTGACTACCGCCTTTACATACATCCGTAAAGACGAATCTCAGCAAGAGAGTCTTCATCAGACACATGTTGAAGTATCAAGCCTAGCCATTCAAGCTAAATCAAAGGCACCTTTCCTCCAGCAGCCAAACTCAATTTCATCTCATCAGCAGGGCCCTTCACCAGGCTTTCCCAATCGCCCTCGTTCTCTCTGCTCTTATTGCAATGAACAGGGGCATCTCCGTGAAACGTGTTGGAAACTATATCCACACTTGAAACCAAAACGACAACATGTGCCTCGTTCTAAAGCAAAAGCAGCTGCAGTGCAAATTGTCCAAGAACCAGACTACTATGGACAGAATCATCCTTTGGAATGTGGAGGTATCCCTACAGCTTCAATAGCTGGTCGTGGTAAGATTGGTATGACCTTAAATGTTTCTCACTCTGTTGGGTCTAATACTTGGATTATTGATTCTGGTGCATCTGATCATATGACTTATGATAAATCTTTTTTTAATAATAAGTTATCTCCCCCACCAGTGTCTTATGTTACAAATGCTAATGGTGAGGCCTTTCCTGTCTTAGGACAGGGGTCAGTTCATATCACTCCATCTTTACAGCTCCATAATGTTTTATATGTACCTGACTTATCTCATCACTTAATATCTGTCCCACAGTTGAATATTGAGTCTAAATGCTTTGTAACCTTTTATCCTATGTATGTGATTTTTCAGGATCTTCTTACCAGGGAAATAATTGGTCGGGGGTATCTGAGGGGCAGATTGTTCCGCTTGGATCAGAACTACGGAGGGGAGAAACCAGGAGCACGGGCAAGCACTGCATTGATTTCTAGTTCTGATAAGCTAAGTGAAATTTGGTTGTGGCATCGCCGCTTAGGGCATCCGTCTTTTAGTCTTATGAAAAAAACCATGCCTACTTTATTTATTGGTGTTAGTGAGACTGTGTTGCATTGTGAGACTTGTGTTTTGGCCAAGAGCCATCGTGTTACTTATTCTCCTAGTATTTCTAATAAAAGTACTATTCCTTTTGAATTAATTCATTCTGATGTTTGGGGACCATCTAAAGAATCCACCATATCGGGTATGAGATATTTTGTTTCATTTATCGATGACTGTACAAGGTTATCGTGGATTTCTCTTATTAGAACAAAAGATGAAGTTTTTTCTGTTTTTCAAAATTTTCATACCTTTGTTCAGAGACAATATAATGGCATCATTCGAATCCTCCGTTCTGACAATGGGGGGGAATATGTTAATCATGTTTTTCAACAATTTTTCAAAACAAATGGGATTATTCACCAAACTACTTGTCCACAAACACCGGAACAAAATGGAGTGTCTGAAAGAAAAAATCGTCATTTACTTGATATGGCTCGTGCACTCTTATTTAGTGCTTATATGCCAAAATATCTTTGGGGTGATGCTGTACAGGCTTCTGCCCATCTCATCAATCGTCTCCCGTCTAGTGTCCTTAACGGAAAAATCCCATTTCAGATTCTCGCATCTTACGTATCCTTATCATCCTTTCATAATCTTCCCACTCGAGTATTTGGTTGTGTGGTTTTTGTGCATGTTCCTAAAAATCAACGTTCTAAATTAGATGCTCGGGCAATTAAATGTGTGTTTGTTGGTTATGGAAGTTATCAAAAAGGGTACAAGTGCTTTCATCCACCAACCAGAAAGTATTATGTTACTATGGATGTTACCTTCTTTGAGGACATGAGTTATTTTTCCTCACCTGATACTGCTCGTCAGGGGGAGAATACATATTTTGAAGAACTGTATCATGGTGAAGGGGAGGCATTAGGTGAGTCACCAACTGATGTTTCAATGAGACCAGATGAGACTTCTATTTCATTGCATCCAGTCATTGCAGAAACAGATGTTTCAAGTATCCAAGCACCAAACTCACTTACATCAAATGACATTGAAGACAGAACTGTACCCTCAGGTGTTACTCCTACCCTTGATCAACAACTCCCTGGTACTGAAGGTCACTCATCTGAGGTATGTACACCTACTGATACTAATAACATTGAGTCTAATGTTGGACAGTATGTGTTACCAAATAGGTCTACTCGAGGTCAACCAGCCAAAAGGTATGAACCAAATATTCATGCAAAATCAAAATACCCAGTAGCCAATTTCATGTCCACTAAAAGATTATCTAAGTCATACAAATCATTTGTGAATCAAATATCTGGTGTATCAGTACCTAACAAAGTGCAGGATGCGTTGGGAGATCCAATATGGAGGAAGGCAATGGATGAAGAGATGGATGCATTAAAGAAGAACGATACTTGGCAACTTGTGTCACCACCACAAGGAAAAAAGGCAGTTGGTTGTCGATGGGTGTTTACTATAAAACATAATGGTGATGGATCCGTAAATCGGTATAAAGCTCGTCTTGTAGCAAAAGGGTTTACTCAAACGTATGGTGTAGATTACGATGAGACTTTTGCTCCTGTTGCCAAAATGAACACGATTCGGGTTCTGCTCTCACTTGCTGCTAACCTAAACTGGCCACTTCGGCAGTTTGATGTCAAGAATGCGTTTCTTCATGGAGAATTAGCCGAGGAGGTGTACATGAGTCTTCCACCTGGGTATGTAGTTGATTCTCCTGGTAATTTTGTATGCAAATTGAGGAAGTCTTTGTATGGCCTCAAGCAATCCCCTCGAGCCTGGTTTGGAAGATTTTCACAATTCATGCAAAAGGTTGGTTACAGACAGAGTAATTCAGACCACACTCTGTTTGTCAAACATCAACGAGGGAAGGTAACAGCTCTAATCATTTATGTTGATGATATGGTAATCACTGGTGATGATACTATTGAGATGGATAAATTACAAAGACAGCTAGCCTCTGAATTCGAAATGAAAGACTTAGGTGAACTAAAGTACTTCTTAGGAATTGAGGTAGCCAGGGGAAGAGAAGGGATATATCTTTGTCAAAGGAAGTACATTATTGATCTGCTAACAGAGACAGGTATGTTGGATTGCAAACCTATTGATACTCCTATTGAACAAAGCCATGGTTTAGCAGAATATCCAGATCAAATACCAACTGATCGAGCCCGCTATCAGAGATTGGTTGGACGTTTGATTTACTTAGCTCATACTAGACCAGATGTTGCATATGCAGTAAGTGTGGTGAGTCAGTTTATGCACAATCCAAGTGAGAACCATATGAATGCTGTTTTGAGAATTTTAAGGTATTTGAAATCGGCTCCAGGAAGGGGAGTAATGTTCTCTAAGCACAACAATCCTCTTGAAGTCTGTGGATTCACAGATGCAGATTGGGCAGGAAGTATTACAGATAGAAAGTCAACATCGGGTTATTTCACCTTTGTGGGAGGAAATTTGGTTACATGGAAAAGTAAGAAGCAGAAAGTGGTGGCACGATCTAGTGCTGAGGCAGAATATAGAGGTATGGCTCATGGGGTTTGTGAATTGCTGTGGATAAGAACTTTGTTATTAGATTTGGGTTTCGAACTCAAAAATACTATGCAGATGTATTGTGACAATCGGGCAGCCATTGATATATCACAAAATCCAGTACAACATGATCGCACTAAGCATGTAGAGGTTGATCGTCACTTTATAAAAGAGAAGTTAGATGCCAAACTTATTAGTTTTCCTTTTGTTCCCACTGAAGAGCAACTTGCAGATATACTTACCAAAGGAGTCTCCAAGAAGTCATTATATGACTCACTAAGCAAGTTGGGCATGATTGATATCTATGCGCCAACTTGAGGGGGAGTGTTAATAAATCACTAAAAGGTATATTAGTTGTATGCAACTAATATACTTTATAAGCTGTATATTAGTTGTATGCAACTAATATATTGTTTCTTAAAAACACTTTTAGGAAAAGCAGATTCCTTTTCTTCTATATTTATACATGTATTGCAACTTAGTATAGATATCTTGTAAATACATTAAGTAAATTTAATTCAATACCCAATTATATTTGAACCACCTGTCTTTGGCACTTTACCACCAGTTTCCCTATCTCCTCCAAGGCATCCATTTGCTCTATTTGCTGGTTCTTCTTCAACATCTATTCTAACTCCAACCTCATCCCTCTCCATCATAGAACCAATGCCTCCACCTGAACCTGTTACTAATGCAGCATGGTACTTAGACATAGGTGCTAGTCACCACCTCACTTCCAATGCAACTCATCAGAAAAATGCTCAATCTTACATTGTTCAAGAACAGGTTATACCAGGTAATGGTCATTTTGTACCTATTACCCATTCGGGTTCAACAACCTTTCATGTTGAAGGTTATCTGTTTGTTTTGAACACTTTGTTATTGTTAGGAAAATCACAATTTCAATTCGAACTTAATCAAGCTCTAAACATTGGAATTAAACCTATTCTACTTCTTTGTGTGAATCTTTTAGGAAACAAATAAATAGAGCTTAAAATGAAACATGCACAAAATCAATACAAACAATTTACGTGGAAAAATCTTCCCGGTGTAGGAAGGAAACAACCACGACACTCCTCTCCAAAACTTCCACTATCAAAAAACAATTGTACAACAGTTCTTTCTAGGTAAAACTAGAGGCAAACAATCAACAACATCATCAAGAATACACTTCTTGGAAACTAACAATTATTTCAAGAAGAATGGAGAAATCTAACCTAATTCGTAAGCACTGTTCACTGCTCAGAATTTCCCAACCGGTGAGACAAATCCAAATCCCACCGCACATATTAAATAGTCTTGAGTCGTGAACCTGTCTGCAAAATTGCAGCTTAATCGGACCACAAACGGCCTTCGATCGGAGCACTTGATGAAGACTGGCTGGAGAGATAAAAACTTTTCAGTTTTTCTACTAGCTACTGCCTTTGCTGATGCAATTCTGATATTCTCTGCAGAATACTATCTCATCAAACCCTAAATGGGTTTATTAATGAAGCAATGTAATGAGATAATTGACCCAATTTTACTATATGGGTTTTTAAGCCACATGTACTTCATTTAGGCTTCTCCAAATAAAAGGAAAACCCAACAGTTATGTGTTCACTCCTTGGCTAAAAACCTTATCTCTGTAAAACAATTATGTCTTGATAATAATGTTACATGAGTTTATTGCCTAACTCATTTTATATTAAGTATTTATAAACGGGTACTTCAATCTTGGAGGGAGGTGATGAGGATTGTTTATAGAAGCTACTAACACTGTCGTTCTCCCTGTCTACATCATAGGTATTGTCACCAGTTTTAGCCCCATCTAGTGTTACTTTTAGTTTAGCTACTACAATAAATCGTGTTATTGGTTCTATATGGCATGCTTGTTTGGGACACCCTCACCAAACTAAACTATTTTAGATCAATTAGTTAAAAGCTTAGATATCAGAATTCAATCTCATAGTAGTTACAATTTATGTAATGAATGCCAAATTGATAAGTCTCATATATACCACCACTTTTAGCTGCTCATCATAGATCTATAACCCTTTTTGAGATAATTCATGTAGACATTCAGGATCCTTCTTCAATTATCGGTAACAATGGCATGCTTTATTTTTTGTTATTTGTGGATGAATGCGCTAGATATAAATAATTGTTTGTTAAGAATAACAAAGGACAAGTTGCTAAGTTGTTTCATCACTTTCATGCTATAGTGTTAAGGCAGTTTAACAGTTTCATAAAACAACTTTATAATAATGAAGGTGCTGAATTTAAAAACCTTGAGCCTTTCTTCTTTCAAGGAAGTTATCTCGTATGTATATTATGGCCATACACTTCTTCACAAAATAGAATCATGGAAAGGTAAAATAAACATGTTGTTTAACCTGGATTGTCAATGATGATTAGAGATGGACTTCCAGTTAAATATTGGGAATATACCTTCCAAACTATTGTTTTCGTCACAAACAGATTGCCTTCTCGTAGAATAAGTAAACAAAGTCCTTTCCAATTGCTTTATCATAGCTCTCTTAATTACACTATTTTAAAAGTATTTGGATGTCTTTGTTTTCCTTTTGTAAGACCTTACAATTCAAATAAAATGAAACCTACGTCTTTAACCTATGTGTTTTTAGGATATGCAACTCATTATAAAGGCCACTAGTGTCTAGATCCCAAGTCACAAAAAAATTACATCCTTCTCGTGTGCATTTTGATGAAACTAGTTTTCAATTGCTTAAACCTAAGCAACCTATAGTTTGTGAGTCTTCGTTCACATGTCACAAGTTTATTGATTTATCTCATTGTCTAACTTGTCTTAGCCAAATATTAGTAATTAGTTGTGTTAATAGCTCAATAGGTTTTAATGATACCAATTGTTGAGTAAAATTTAGAATGAACAACTCTAAATTTACTAATATTAGATCCAAACAAATAAACAAACTACTTGTATTATACTCACTATAACACTTTTCAAAGACAACTCACAAATTGAAGAGAAATACAAACACTCAAAGAGAAAGCTCTCAACTCACACTCAAACTAAGAATACAAAGACTTATTTTTTTTATGGAATGATTAAACCAAATGCAAGGTAGGCTATTTATAGTCCTCACCATGCAATCTACACCACACAAATATAAAACTAAGAAATAATCATAGCCATACAAATCTTATCTACACACTTCTCTTTTCTACAACCTTCAACCACTTCATTTATTTCTACAACCTTCAACTACTTCATTTATTTCTACAACCTTCAACTACTTCATTTATTTCTACAACCTTCAACTACTTCATTTATTTCTCTACCTCTTCAATTATTATTTTGGTGTTGATTTTCAACACTCCCCCTCAACACCAACTCTCACTATTTTTACTGTGTCAAGCTGATGGCGAAACATTTCGAACTTGCCAACGCTTAAGCTTTTTGTGAACAAGTCTGCAACTTGATTATCTGTCTTGATTTGCCTCATTTCAATTTCTTCTTGCAGAACCTTTTCTCTGATAAAGTGATAGTGTATTTCAACATGCTTAGTTCTTGCATGAAAGACCGGATTCTCTGCCAAACGAATTGCTGATTAATTGTCACAATACAATGGTACTACATAATCTACTGATTGATGTAGATTATTCATTAGCTGTATCAACCATGTACATTCTTGAGCTTCCATTGCAACTGCTCGATACTCAGCTTCAGTGGTTGATAATGATACTGTTGGTTATCTTTTTCTACACCAAGAAATTTTTCCAGAACCCAGCTTAAACACATACCCAGTTGTTGATCTCCTGGTGTCATGATCTCCTGCATAGTCTGCATCGCAGTAACCAACTAACTTGTTGTCTCCACCTTTCTTGTACAAAAGACCATAGTCAATTGTACTCTTCACATATCTCAATATTCGTCGAACTGCTTCCAAATGTGGCTTCTTTGGATTTTGCATGTACCGACTCATTACACTAACTGCATAAGAAATGTCAGGCCGAGTTAAGGTTAAGTAGATCAGACTGCCTACCAATTTTTGATACATTGTCGCATCTTCCAAATCTTTTCCTTCATGTGCACACATGTTGGCATTTGGCTCCATCGGCGTCGAAATTGGTTTGCATTCAAGCATTCCGAACCATTTTATCAAATCTTTAGAATATTTTTGCTGACAAAGAAATATTCCTTCTTGTGTGCGATCAACCTCTAAACCAAGGAAGTGCTTGAGTTGGCCAAGTTCTTTCATCTGAAAACGGACTGACAAATTCTCCTTTGATTAAGTCATCCACATACACTAGCACAATAGCTAGCTTTCCTTCATTGGCTTTAACAAACAAGTTAGAATCTGCAGGTGTTACTGAATAACCACTTTGTGTTAGAAATTCAGCAATCTTACCATACCATGCCCTGGGTGCTTGTTTCAATCCGTAGAGTGCTTTCCGCAACTTACACACATATTCAAGATGATCTTGGCTCTGAAAACCCATTGGTTGGATCATATAGATCTCCCGATCCAGCTCTCCATGAAGAAAACATTATTCACATCCATCTACCACAACTTCCAATCTTTGTTTGCTGTAAGTGCAAGTAGGACTCAAATAGTTGTAAGTTTTGCCACTGGACTAAACGTTTCATCATAGTCTAATCCATACTGTTGAGAGAAACCACGAGCTACCAATCGTGCCTTGTATCTCTCGATTGACCCATCTGGTCTACGCTTTATCTTGTAAACCTATTTGTAGGTTATGGGTTTCACATCTCTTGGCTTTCGCACTAGATCCCAAGTTTGATTTTGCTGAAGTGCATCGATCTCTTCTCTCATAGCTGTCATCCACTCAGATCTTTGTGATGCTTCTTCAAATGTCTCAGGTTCTATTGCTTCTTCAATTATGGCTGCATTGGCATATTTGGGATTTGGCCTTCATGTTCTTGTTGACCTACGGAGTTGAGATTGTGGAGTTGATTCTTCTATTTCACTAGGCCCACCTTCTTCATTTAGTTGTTGATATATGCCAGTTTGCCAAGGATTCTGAGCTACTCTTTGTTCGGCACCATCATTGTCTGGATCTCTGGATTCATCTAAACTTGGTTGGAATTGAATAGTATGCTCCTCCATCTTTTGTTGTAGCTTATCTCCAAATTCTCTTGAGTCTGGCAATATTTCCTTCTCTGAGGACCACCAAGAAGATGCTTCATCAAACACCATATCTCGTGAAGTGTAGCATCTTCCACTCGTTGGATCACAACATTTCCACCCTTTTCTTTGGCTATCGTATCCCACAAAGATACATCTAACAACTTTCTTGTCAAATTTGCTCCGTAAATGATCAGGAACAAATACATAAGACACACAGCCAAATACTCGAAAGTAGCTAACTGTAGGTTTCATATTCCATAGTTTCTCAAAGGGTGAAACAAATTCTAACCTTGGTTGAGGAAGTCTATTGATCACAAAGGCTGCAGTCCTCATCGCTTCAGCCCAAAACCTCCCAGGTACATTCTTTTCATATAGCATACTTCGACAAATTTCTGCAAGATGTCGATTCTTTCTCTCTACTACACCATTTTTTTGTGGCGTGTTGGCACAAGTGTATTGATGACGTTTACGACATTCCCTTAGGTATTGAGAGAACTCGCTTGAGTTATATTCTCCGCCATTGTCAGTGCGCAAGCAAAAAATCTTCTTTCCAACTTTTCCTTCAGTTGACTCTTTAAAATCTTTAAACTTTGATAATACGTCAGATTTTTCTTTCATAAAGAAAACCCACACATATATTGAGAAGTCGTCAATGAATGTCACCATATATCGCATACCGCCAATTGATGGTTGCTTAACAGGACCGAATACATCAGAGTGAACGAACTCCAAGGTTCTTTTGCTTTAAACTTCGATTCCTCATATGGCAATTGATGAGCTTTACCATATTGGCACCTTGCACAGACAGTGTCTGTACGCACGTCTAGTTGAGGAAGCCCTTTAAGTATTGATTTCTTCACCATCATATTTAGCTTGGAATAGCTAACGTGACCTAACCGCATATGCCATAGATCTGCTGTCTCATTTCTTCTTGTCTTGTCTACATATGTAGATTCTGCTGACATCACGTAGACTGATTCCAATCGTTGCCCCTCCATTGTCGGTGTTTCTGAGATTTTGAGATCACGATACACCTTCACGTCTCGGGGACCGAACAAGACATAGTGGCCTGATGATGTTAATTGAGCCACAGATAGAAAAATTTTCTTCATTCCTGGGACAAGATAAACATCTTGAAGTTGTACTTGGTTAGTGCTATATCGAGGAGTAACTATCGTCTTACCGATGTGGGCTATTGGTAACCTTGAGTTGTCAGCTGTCACCACTACACGACCTCCCTTATACTCAGACATGCTTTCTAACTTATGTTTATCACCTGTCATATGATTTGAGCAGCCCGAATCTATGATCCAGTCATTCTTGTAGTCAATCTGTTTTGATGATATCACCGTAAGAGCCAATTCTTCTTCCTCTGTAGCGAATAATGCTTCGGCATCCCAACCATCTTCGCTATGCTCCTTAGAACTGGAAGTAGCTGTATTGCTTTCAATAGGCTTTTTCTTACTCCAACAATCTTTTGCCATGTGACCCATCTTTACGCAGTTGTAACATTCACCATCAAATTTTCTATTGTTATTGCGGTTCTTCCAAGCTCCCCCTGGATGAAAGCCTCCCTTTCCTTGAGGAATTTTTCCTTTATCGCCATCATTTTTATATCCATTTTCATTGTACTGCTTGTTATCGCCATCTTCCCATTTGCTTAGCCATAGCTTCTTGACCGGCTAACAGATTCTCAAACTCAACAAGAGATGGTTGTGTCGGCCATCCTTTTATAGTGGTAACAACCCCTCGATATTCGGGTCTCAAATCATGAATAATTATTCTCTTTATCCTTGTTTCCCCAATAGGAGCTTTTGGATCTAACTCTGAAATTTCGCGGCATAATGACTTTACCTTGTGAAAGTCATTAACTAAATTTCGCGTTGCGCCATCGATAGTAACTCATTCTCCAAAAGTTGCAATCTTGTATCATTCTTCTTTGAAAAGAGCGTAACAAGAGTGTCCCATGCTTCCTTTGGTGTTTTTGCATCCCGAATATGCTCCAACATTTCTTCTTCAATTGTGGTCTTCAAAGCAAACATTGCTTTGCCTGCTTTAATTTTCCACTTCCGCAAGATGTCGTTTGCATCTTCCACTGTTGGTTGTGTAACTTCATCATCGCCAACAACCTCCCACAAGTCTTGACCTTGTAGATAAGACTACATACATGTTGCCCATGTGTTATAGTTTTTGTTGTTGAGCTTCTTGATTCCTCCAACTACTTGAAGATCACTCATCGTGCCGCAAGACTTCGACTATACCGAACAAGCTTGACTAATAAACTTGCAGAGTACCAAACTCCTCACGACTCAAGATAACTCCACTAAGAACGATCCCTGACCGTCCCGCTCTGATACCAATTGTTGAGTAAAATTTAGAATGAACAACTCTAAATTTACTAATATTAGATCCAAACAAATAAACAAACTACTTGTATTATACTCACTATAACACCTTTCAAAGACAACTCACAAATTGAAGAGAAATACAAACACTCAAAGAGAAAGCTCTCAACTCACACTCAAACTAAGAATACAAAGACTTATTTGTTTTTGATGGAATGATTAAACCAAATGCAAGGTAGGCTATTTATAGTCCTCACCATGCAATCTACACCACACAAATATAAAACTAAGAAATAATCCTAGCCATACAAATCTTATCTACACACTTCTCTTTTCTACAACCTTCAACCACTTCATTTATTTCTACAACCTTCAACTACTTCATTTATTTCTACAACCTTCAACTACTTCATTTATTTCTCTACCTCTTCAATTATTATTTTGGTGTTGATTTTCAACAAGCACTGGCTTTAATTTTAACTTTAATCGATCAGAATGGCTCATTTGTCATCTGAACCTCTATCTACACCTACCACTTCACATACTATGCCCCTAACTTTTTTGTATTTTCCTCCTCTTACAGCAGTCAATCATGTTGCCCAAAATTCTTTGTCAGTTTATGAGTCTTTACCTACTGGTCACACTCATGGTTCTACTTTAGCATCCTTGCCTACCTCTTTTCAGGCAAAGGATAATAATAGGACTTGTCTTACAAGCTCAATAGGTCATAATGTCAGCATTGACTCTAGGTACAACTTTAATCCAAAGGCAATGACTCCTTTCACATCTATGTGTCCTTTTCCTTTACCTCATTTTTCTTTGTCTCCTTTTTCTTTAACTTCTATGTCTTTAACTTTTATGTACAGTCCAAATCATACTGCACCCAATGCTAGTCCTATCTCACCATTGACTTTTGCTAGCCTAAGTTCCTTATCTTCTAGCACTTTGAATCCGAGTAATTTAAACTCTATCACTCCTTCAAATGCTAGCTCTTTGTCTTTAAACTAATCTACTACTTCCAATTCCTTCACTACTTCTTCCTTCAATTTACCATCACAATTTTTGAGTGATCAATCTCATTTCAATCTAGATGGTATCTCACTCACCATTGATCTTCATTCTCCATTAGCTCCACCTTCTTCACATAATACTCACAAGATCAAAACATGGAATTTTCAAACCTAACGTTCTATTATCTTCAATTATACTATCTGAATCCACTTCCATTTAGCAAGCTTTAAGAAGTTTTGAGTGGTTTAATGCTATGAAACAAGAATACACAGCACTTATGGAAAATGACATTTGGATTCTTATTCCTCATTTTTCAAGTGAAAAAGTCAATGGAAACAAATGAATTTTTAGAGTCAAGTTAAAACTAGACAGAACGCTTAAATATAAAGCAAGAGTTTTGATTAAGGGATACAATCAAACTAAAGTTATTGATTACCAAGAAACCTTTAGTCCAGTGGTGAAGCCTAAGACTATCAGATGTTGGGAAATTACGCAAATTTTCGATAAGTCAAATTTATGAGAAAGCAAAATAGACAATAACACACAAATTTGATAACGGAGTTTGGTCAATCTTGCTTACGTCTCTGGACCTACTGCAGATCTTTTTACTTAAAGGGGAGAAATTACACAAGGTGTTTACAATACTCACAACTTACAACCCACAACCTAATTACATCCAAGAAAATTACTCTCAATTTTCTCTCACAAAAGATTTTTTCTCAATTGGAATGAACACTTAGTTGATTAATTCATTACAATTATACATCTATTTATATGAAAATCCATTCCTTGAATTACTCCTTAAATTAATGGTTCCTTGCATTGTTCTTTGAGTTAAGCTCCATGTTTTTCTCATTAATTTGCTCATTAAATTAAGGAGCTTTATAACAATCTCCCACTTGAAGACTGATTTCAATCTGTCTTCACACCTTGATCAATGAAGCAGCTTTTCTAGTTTTGTTACTCTAGCTGACCAACTGAAGTTGAGCACAACTTCAATTTCATGGCAAGCTCCCCCCTGCTGGCATCTCGAGTCTGACAAGCTTCATCATAGCATTCAGGCTCTCCTCCATTAGTCAGCAACATATAGTTCATGTATCTCCTGTTAGGCATATGAGGCCGAGAAGACCTTCTCAATATAGGAGCTGTAGTGGGAGGTTGTGATGTGTCGGACTATTGTGCACTACTCTGTCTAACAAGTTCCTCTGGCTGAGGACTTGCTACAATTGGTTCATTCACGGAACTATCTGGGATATCATCTGTATCTACAAATACTGACTCATTCTGCTTTGAGTCGTTGGTGTTTGTTTTATGCATGTCCTTATACATCACTCTTTCATTGACAACCACATCTCTACTACGGATCACTTTCTTGTTTTCATCATCCCAAATACGGTAGCCAAACACATCCTCACCATAGTCGATGAAGATGCATTTCTTAGATTTGGGATCAAGCTTATTCCTGCCTTGATCACTAATATGTACAAATGCTACACAACCGAAAAATTTTAGATGTGATAATTTTACCTCTTTTTTGCTCCATACCTCCTCTGGTATTTTGTGCTCCAATGGAACAGATGGGCCTCGGTTAATCAAGTAAGATATCGTGTTGACTGCTTCTGTCCAGAACTGCTTCAGTAGACCTGACTGTGTACGAATGCTTCTGGCTCTTTCTGTCAACGTTCGGTTCATACGTTCAGCTACACAATTGTGTTAAGGTGTGCTTGGCACAATTCTCTCCATTCTGATCCCATGCTCATAACAGAAATTTTTGAATCTGATGTCTTCATATTCACCATCATTATCGGTTCTGAGCTTTTTGATCTTCAAACCCGTCTCATTTTCCACCATAGCTTTCCATCTTCTGAAAGCCTCAAATACTTCAGACTTATGCTTTAGAAAGTAAACACATACCTTCCGAGAGTGATCATCGATGAAAGTCACGGAGTAGTGTTTCCCACCAATAGATGAGATGATCATTGGTCCCCAAACATCAGAGTGAATAAGCTCTAGCCTTTCCTTCTTTGGGGTTCTACAACTTGTCTGAAAGCTGACTCTCTTTTGCTTTCCAAGTATGCAATCTTCGCACATGTCTATCTCTGTAGACTGTAGGCCTGAAATTTTTCCCTTTAATTGCACAATCTTCATCCCTTTCTCACTCATGTGGCCTAGTCTCTGATGCCAGAGATTTGGTGTTTCATTACCTATTGCAACTGCGATTGAACAACGTGGCCCTGCTGTCATGTAAAGAGTGCCACTCTTCTTGCCTCAAGCAACTATTATTGTGCCCTTTGAAATCTTCCAATCATCACCATGGAAGATCGTAGTGTAGCCTTCACTGGCCAATTGCCTTACTGAGATTAAGTTCCTTCTTAGGTCAGGAATATGCCTGACATCCTTCAACTCCCAAACAAAACCCTTCAACTTAATCTTCACTACATCTTTACCAATAATAGCACACGATTTATCATCACCAAGATATACCTTTCCAAGGTTTTCGGGGACATATTTCTGGAAGAATTCTTTCTATGAAGTAACATGGAATGATGCTCCAAAGTCTAACACCCAAGATTCTTCCTTGCTCTCCAAAGAGCATATCAATGCATCATCTCATCTATCTCCTTCTGAGGTGGAAGTAACATCTACCTTCACTAGATTATTCCAATCTTCTTCCTTAATAACCTCAGGCTTCTTCCCTGAGAGAGGTTGATACAGATTTCTTTGATACAGATAATCCTTTCTCTGCATTTTCCAAAACCCAAAATCTATGCCATTGAATTTCTCGAGTTTCACCCTTCCTTCATCCGTGGCCATTGCTCCCACTCAAATCTGACTTCCTCCGGATCATTTCTGACTATTTCTGCAAACCACCGTGTATTAGAACACCTCTGTCTTTGAATAGTAACCTGTAGGAAATTGACAGAAATCATCACCAAAAGCTTTGATACCAGTTGTTGAGAAATTATGTAAATTTTCAATAAGCGAGATTTATGAGAAAACAAAATAGACAATAACACACAAATTTGATAACAGAGTTCGGCCAATCTTGCTTACGTCTCCGGACCTGTTGCATATTTTTTTACTAAAAGGAAAAAAAATTACATAAGGTGTTTACAACACTTACAACTCACAACCCACAACCCAATTATACCCAAGAAAATTACTCTCAATTTTCTCTCATAAAAGTTTTTCTCTCAATTGGAATAAACACTTGATTGATTAATTCATTACAATTACACATCTATTTATAGGAAAATCTATTCATTGAATTACCCCTTAAATTAATAGTTCCTTGAGTTAAACTCCATATTTTGCTACTTGTTTTTCTCCTTAATTTAAGGAGCTGTATAACAATGTAGTTCTCATTCTTGTTTGTCATGTGATTGGGAAATTTAACAATTAGATGTGAATAATGCATTATTTAATGGTAACCTAGAAAAAGACATGAAACAACATGAGTGATTTGTTGACTCTAAAATAGACACCTAAGACTTGGTTCCTCAAACTTAGTGGACAATTACGAAGTTGGTGTTTTCATATTTCAAATGCAGATAGTTCTATGATGATTTATGACAAAGAAGGTGATCTTGTTGTATTTCTTATTTATGTTAATAACATCTTAGTGATAGAAAATAATTACATTTTTATTCATGCTTTAGTCAAGAATTTAAATGTTGTTTTTGCACTAAAAAATATGGGCACACTTGGTTATTTTCTAGTCACAGAAGCTACAAAAACCTCAAAGTGTTATCATTTATGTAAAGCAAAATATATTGCTCAACTTTTGGAATACTCAACTTGGTGATTGCAAATTAGCTTCAACACCCATGAAGTCTTGGTAATGTTCTATTCAAAATTGATGGAGAATTATTAGATGATGCAACTATGTATAGGTCAATTATTGGTGTTCTTTAATACTGCACTTTGATTATACGAGGTATCTCTTATGCTATTAACAAATTATGCCAATTTCTATACTATCCTACCAGTGTTATTGGATTGGATTGCAGCAAAGAGGTTACTCAAATATTTACAAGGCATAAAAGGCCTTGACATACTTATTCACAAAATTGATTTTTTTAACTGTCACTCAATACTATGATGTTGGTTGAGCATGTTGTCCCAATGATAGAAAAAGTACTAGTTGTTTGTGTATATATCTTGGAAATTCTCTAGTGTCTTGGAGTTATAGCAAGTACATAATTATTTCTAGATCTTCTACATAGATAGAATTCAAATATTTGGGTCAAGTTGCAATTGAAATAGCTTGAATTCAAAAGGTCTTATCTAAACTTCATGTCAAATAACAAGTGTCAGTTCTATACTGTGATAATGTGAGTACCGAAGATTTGGCTCATGATCCATTATTATGTTCAAAAGTTAAATATGTTGAAATTGACTTACATTTTATTATAGAAAAATTTGCAAGAGAAGAACTCAAAGTAGAATTTACCCATTCTTAAGAATAAATGGCAAAAATTCTCACAAAACCATTATCAACACGCACTAAGGTTTCAAGAGCTAAGAACATTAACTTACGGTGGTTGCTATGCCATGATTTATGGGAAAGTGTTAAACCATAAATAAGTTTGTTATTTGATTTGTTATTCACTTTAAATATTCTCTCTTAATATCTATCATCACTCACACAAAACAAACAATTAATTACAAGAGACTATTGATCACATACACCATAACACATCTTAATGCAATACACCTCATTATGCTTCTCATATTATCATTTTTCCTTACTTTCTGTCTTGTTTCCATATCTGTATTGTGCTTCTCATCTCGTTGTTTATGAGTAATGATTATGATATTTTCCTTTGTTTTTTTTAGCTTTTTAATAAATTAGTGCTAAAGTGAATGTTGTTGGTATTATTTTCAAAATTAAGACAATATAATTTTTGAGCAAAACTCAAGATGTATATGATATTAACGTAATTATTAAAATAATGTACAAAATGATTACTGAAAATTGTTAGGCTGTTAACTTAACTTTCTAATAGAACACTCACTTCAACAAAAAGGGGTATTTAAGTCAATATGTAAATTTGGTTTTTGAAAAAAAAAACGACTTATAATGAATTTAAAGTCGGTTCGGTGTAGAACCAATGATATCCACGTAGGGCGTAGGGTCATTTGACGTGTGGAATCAACGCTACATATGGACATAGCGTCGGTTGATGTGGTGAACCGATGCTATCCACGTAGCATAGCGTCAGTTGACATGTGGAACCAATGCTATCCACGTAGCGTAGCATCGGTTGATATCTGGAACCAATGCTACACATGTGGATAGCATCAATTGACACGTAGAACCGACGCTACACACGTCGATAAATTCTTTTCTTTTCTTTTTTTCCTAGACAGAAACTATTCCAAGCGCTGCATAACTCTCAAAAACCCAAAACCTCATCCACTCTTTCTCATTTTCCTGCCACCTACGACCACTATTTCTAACGTCGGTTAGTGGGTTTTCTTCACCTATAATTAATCTTTTAGATCCCCTATTTTTTTTAGCAAAATACTTAAATTTTTTATACCCATTTCTCACTTACAAAACACCATTTTTTTCTCTATTTTCTTCATTTTGTCACTTCATTTACTCTTGTAAGTATTTCTATTAATTTTACGCACTTATTATTCATATTTTTTCTGTTATTATATGTATAAATTTTTGTATTATATATATAGGTTTGTATCATAACATGAGGAGAAGAATATACCATGGTAATTTTTCTGATATTAATTAATATTTTATTTTTCAATTATTTATATTATTTAAACTATTTGTTAAATAAATTTTTATTCCTATTGTTATTTATTGATTGGTTTTAATTTGAGTATAATAAAAAATGAGTAAATTTTGTAAAAACAAATAAAATAAAATTTAAAGTCGGTTCACGTGTTTAACCGACTTTAAATTTTAAGTCATTTCATTTAAATTTGGTTTTTAACCGACTTTAATACCCTTTTTTATAGTAGTGATTACAGTAAATATATCTGCAGAAAAAAATAGATTAAGATTTGATGTATTTATTGGAAATATACAAACAAAAAATAAATAAATTATCATGAAAAAAGAAGTGAGAAGTGTTGAAATTAATAATAATAAAGTTAGTTTTGGAAAAAGAAAAAGATAATCTTAGTAATATAGGGTGGTGATGAAGAGCCAGAATCTGCAAAATAAACGTGTTGTTTATTGATAAAAAAATGTGTGAATTAAGTAGGTTTGATAAAAAAGGATAAAATTAATTTTTTATCAAATATTTTGTTAAATATAATGAAATAATACAAATATTATATGTATATCTATATATCTTTTATAAATATATACATAAAAAATTAATATTTAATTAAAAATTACTTTAATTTTTTATGATTTTTTTTATTTCAAACTTTAAACAAAACTTTTAATAATAAAAATTAAACAAAAATTTTATTTTTTAATATCCAAAATTATACGTTATACAGTAAAAAATTTATTTAAGTTTGATCAAAAGAATTTTAAAAAAATATTTAATTTTTTTTAATTAAAATTACATCATTACAAGAATTTACAATGTATATAGTGTCTCAGAAAATTTGATTTCTGATTTCTGGTGTAACCATTCTGGTTTACACTTACCTTCGTTTTTATCTCTGATTTCTGGTGTGGCTCCTTGAAGAAAAAATGAATCACAGAGATTGATTAATAGTGTTGTGCCGTAGAAGTGGTTCTGAAAAAAAAAATCAAGTCAGTGTTTTAGGCCAGAAGTCATTGACGTGAATCGTTGTTTTTGTGTATAGGTTGAAAAAAAACCAATTAGTTGCAATATTGAAAAAAAAGGGAAAAAAGAGACGTTTTTCCATATTCTGGAAATCAGAATAGAAACGAACAAAGAAGAAGAAGGAAAGACAGAGAGGAGCATTCAACAATACCTATTTTCCAGGAAAAACTATCATTTCGCAAAAGAAACAGAATACAACTCAGTTTTTTTTTCGGCTAGAGCTCGCAGGGAAACATAACGCCGAGTAAAACTTTCTGAACCTCTGGCTACACCTTGTTGAATGCACCATTTTCAGTGAATCTGATAGGAGAGGAAACTGATCGATTCGCACAAGGAATCAGAAGGAAAAGGGCGCCGCTGCATCAAGGAACGAAGACGACGCTGCGTAGAGGAAACCGTAGAGGAAGCTGCTCGACGCGCAAAGGAAACGGCTCGACCATCTCCTGAAATCGCGTAGGAAGGAGAAGAGGCGCCGCTGCGAGAAGGGAAATTAGGTTTAGGGTTAAGAATTGTTTTTTCTTCAATTCATTTTGGAAGACTTGACGACGAAAATGACGGAAGTTCTAACCAGAGCTCAAACCGGCTCACAACCTCCGCTAACTGAAGCGTCGACTGCCCCAATTAGTATCAAGTTGGGAGGATCCAACTATGCCTTGTGGTCCCAGGTGGTAGAGATGTATATCTCTGGCAAAGACAAACTGGGATATATCAATGGGGAATTTCCTCAACCTGCTGAAACCGACCCCTCATTCAGGAGATGGCGCACTGAAAATGCCATTGTTAAAGGATGGTTAATCAATTCGATGGACCCCTCCTTGATTGCAAATTTTATTCGATTCCCAACTGCAAGACAAGTTTGGGATTCTGCAGCTACCACCTACTATGATGGTACAGACACGTCTCAAGTGTATGATCTTCGCCGTCGAGTTACTCGTACGAAGCAAGCAGGTGGATCCATTGAAAAATACTACAATGACCTTCAAGGGTTGTGGCGTGAAATTGATTTCCGTCGTCCTAATCCAATGGAGTGTGCGATTGATATACAAAAATACAACTCCATCATACAGGAAGATCGGGTATATACCTTCCTCGATGGACTTGATGATAGATTGGATAAAACTCGAAGTGATGTGCTTCAGATAAAACCATTTCCTACGGTGGAACAAGCCTATGGATTCATCCGCAGGGAAGAGGTCAGGCAGACGGTGATGATCACAGGTGTAGATACGACACCCGGAGCAGTTATGGCTTTTAAAGGGGTCAAGGGACACCATAATCTAATGCCACCAAAAACAGGACCTTCTGTGGGTAGCAAGAAATCCACGGGAAATCCACCATCTCTTGACATGAAATGTGGCCATTGCGGAAACTCCAAACACACCCGTGAAAATTGTTTCAAACTACATGGGTATCCAGAATGGTGGAATGATCTTCAAGCACGGAAGAAACGGGACACCACTGGGCGAGCAGCTGTGGCTACCAATAATGCCTCACTATCCCTCACTTCTCAGGCCGAATCTTCCCAGGATCCAGGTATTTCAAGTAAAGCATTCCACATCTCTACTCTGGAGCTACAGATCACATGACGTTTGACCCAAACGATCTATCCAATACAACCCAGCCAAGACGGAGTCGTGTTGCCAATGCAAATGGGGTCACTTATCCAGTTACAGGAGCTGGAACAGTGACCTTATCTCCTTCATTATCATTATCTAATACTTTGCTAGTACCTTCTCTGTCAAACCGACTAATGTCTGTAAGTCAGGTCACTTCAGACCTTAACTGTGTAGTATTGATGTACTCTACTTTTTGCCTTCTACAGGATATTCTCACCAAGGAGATCATTGGGCGTGGTACTAGGAGAGGAGGGCTATATTATGTGGATGACCTCAGTTCAGGAAAAGCCAATCACATGCAACATACTGTTGGTAACAAGGAACGACAGATTTGGCTATGTCATCGTAGATTTGGGCATCCATCATTCGGGTATTTAAAGCACCTACTCCCCAGTTTATTTTCAAATATCACACATTCAGATTTCAAATGTGATACTTGTATCCTAGCAAAAAGTCATAGGGCGTCTTATCCTATGAGCATGAATAAAAGTGTGGCTCCTTTTGCTTTGGTACATTCTGATGTTTGGGGACCTTCCCCGGTCATTACGTCATCGGGTCATCGTTGGTTTGTTATTTTTGTTGATGATTGTACACGAATGACATGGCTTTACCTTCTCAAACATAAAGATGAAGTATTTGCTACATTTCACATGTTTCACACCATGGTTCAGACACAATTTTCTGAAAAAATTAAGATACTTAGGTCTGATAATGGAGGGGAATATGTTAATCAACAATTCCGGACATACTTTGACAACCATGGTATTCTCCATGAAACCTCATGTTCACAAACCCCACAACAGAATGGGACTGCGGAGAGAAAAAATCGGCATATTTTAGAAACGGCTCGGGCCTTACTAATCGGTGCACATATGCCTAATAAATACTGGAGTGATGCTGTTACTACAGCTGTGTATCTACTGAATCGAATGCCCACAAAGACCTTACAATTTCAGACTCCATTAAAAGTGTTATCTGATCATCTTCCTTTGCCTACTATTTTGATGCTTCCGCCCCGAATCTTTGGATGTGTTGTTTTTGTCCACCTCCATAAAAATCAACGAACTAAGTTGGATCCGTGTGCTGTCCGATGTGTATTCTTAGGGTATGGTGTACAAAAAAGGGGTACCGATGTTATGATCCAATTACTAAAAGACACTATACTACCATGGATGTCACTTTCCTCGAATCAGAATATTTTTTCCCATCACCGGTATCCAATTCCACTCTTCAGGAGGAGAGTTATGGTGAAGAACGAAATTGGCTTGATGTTGAAATATTAGACACAAGTCCAACATACTCGGATCGTGCCAATAATATGGAGGAGCCCGTATCTAGACCCGAGCTTGAACTTCCAAGAACTGAAGCTGAAGTAGTACTTGAATCTCCAGAAGATGAAGTGGTTGATGTACCCCTCCATTCTCTAGTACCCAATGATCCTCCTGCTGAGAACACTCCTGAGGTAAGCTATCCTATCACACCTTTACAGACTAATGCTATAGATACATCTGTTGGTTATGTTTTACCTTTCAGACACAATCGAGGTAAACCTCCAAATCGATACTCCCCAGAAAGAGAAGAACGACAACCCAAGTATCCAATAGCAAATTATGTATCTACTCAAAGGTTATCAGAACCTATCAGGGCATTTGCACAAACACTCTCCTCGTGTCAAATTCCGAGTAGCATTGAAGAAGCTTTATCTGATCCAAAATGGACTCAAGCTATAAAAGAGGAATTTGAGGCACTACAGAAGAATAACACATGGGTGTTAAGCGAGTTGCCTCAAGGGAGGAAGATGGTAGGATGCAAGTGGATTTTCTCCATTAAGTATAAAGCAGATGGGTTAGTTGATCGTTACAAGGCGAGGCTTGTAGCAAAAGGATATACACAGAAACATGGGATAGATTATCAAGAAACCTTCTCACCTGTGGCTAAACTAAAAACTGTGAGAGTTTTGTTATCTCTTGCAGCAAATTTAGATTGGCCATTGCACCAACTTGACGTGAAGAATGCCTTCCTTCATGGCGACCTTGAAGAAGAGATTTACATGGATATCCCACCAGGATATACTGTTACATCAGGAAAAAAACTGCATGTAAATTACAACGAGCATTGTATGGACTAAAACAATCACCTCGAGCATGGTTTGGTAGGTTGAGTTCAGCAATGAAGAAATATGGGTTCCAACAAAGCAACTCTGATCATACTCTTTTCCTAAAACATCGATTAGGGAAGATAACAGCCCTTATAGTCTATGTAGACGACATGATCATTACAGGGGATGATAAAGAAGAAATCTCTAAGCTTCAAGAACAACTGTCAAATGAGTTTGAAATGAAGAACTTAGGAGGGCTCAAATATTTTTTAGGTATTGAGGTAACAAGATCAAAACAAGGCATATGTCTTTCCCAAAGGAAATATACTCTGGACTTACTAGCAGAGGCAGGACTACTAGATTGTAAACCTGTCGATATTCCAATGGTTCAAAATCATAAACTCGGAGAATATGTGGACCAAGTACCAGCAGATAAACAGAGATATCAACGGTTAGTAGGTAAACTCATATATTTATCTCATACTCGACCTGATATTGCTTATGCTGTGAGTGTCGTGAGTCAGTTCATGCACTGCCCAAGTGAAGACCATATGGATGCAGTCATGCGAATACTTCGTTACTTAAAATCCTCCCCTGGGAAAGGACTTATGTTTTCAAAGAATGGTCAATTGGAAGTCCTTGGATATACAGATTCAGACTGGGCAGGGAATATGAAGGATAGGAAATCTACTGCTGGGTACTTTACTTTCGTGGGGGGCAATCTTGTCACATGGAGAAGCAAGAAGCAAAATGTAGTTGCCTTATCCAGTGCTGAAGCTGAATTTCGAGGAATGGTCAAGGGAATATGTGAGCTCCTTTGGTTGAAAAAACTTCTAACTGAGATTGGTGTTGCTCCTAACTCTGAAATGAACTTATTTTGTGATAACAAAGCAGCCATTGCCATATCTCACAATCCAGTTCAACATGATCGCACGAAGCACGTTGAAGTGGATCGAAACTTCATCAAACAGAATCTTGAAGAAAAGATTATTAAGCTTCCATTTGTTAAATCAGAAGATCAATTGGCTGATATACTCACAAAATCTGTGTCTGCAAGGAACTTCTACAACTCACTTGACAAGTTGGGCATAAGAGACATATATGCACCAACTTGAGGAGGAGTGTTGGTGTGTGCTATAACAGTGGCAGACACAAATGCTCCATGGAATAAAACATGGAGCAAACAAAAATATTAGTGGAGCCATAAAACCTGGATGTGCAGGTTTTATGGTTATTGTTTAATTTTTCGTTTTTCCTTATATACATTGTAAATTCTTGTAAAACAGAACAGAAATAATAATGGAATACATCTTATGATTATCAGAAAACACAATGTTTTGACAGATTGAATGGTGAGCTTTGGTAAGTCATACGTATCTATTTTGGTTGTGATGGTCTATTTAAAGGTTATCAATTTATGATAGGAAAGTCAAAATCATAGGAAATTTTTGGAAGATTGACTGGGGAGCTTTGGTAAGTTATACTACTTATTCTGGTTGTGATGTTCTATTTAAAAATTTTAAAGGATATCATTAATATTAATTTTAAATTTAAATAATAAAAATGTTCTATTTACAATGCATTGATTATATTGTTTGATCTTTTAATGTCATCGTGAACCAATCAAATGAAACCTAATGATTTTCAGATAAATAATATATATGTGATGGTGACTCTAATGTTTATCAAAAAAATATATCTTTGATTAAAAAAATTAAATAAGAGTTATTTGTATAACGAGTGTAGAGGAACTTGAAGAAGATGGTATTGTGAGAAGAGAGAAGAAGAAGAAGAAAGAAAATGAATAGTTCAAGTTGTATTTAATATGATATACAAGAGTAAGTTAAATATAATGAAAATATGTCTATTAATCTTAATTACAATGAATGATAATACAAGTATAAATACAGGAAGATAGGAATCTACTTTTTAAAAAAAAGTGCTTATACAACTAATATATCATTAATAATAATTTATTAACTGAGTATATACAGGGGTTATTGTTATACTACTATTTTCTTTTATAATAACATAAAAACCCGTTTTTCTATCAACACATCCCATACTCCCTGTCGAATTTATGATCTAATTAGAACTATAAATTTTTGCTCCTAAAATTCAAATGATTAGAACTAGATAACGGTTTTGAGAACACATCTACTAATTGCAGTTTAGATTTACAATACTCTATATACATTTTCTTTTATAATATAAGATCTGTGTAAATTAATCTCAAGTTTAGTCCCTGGAAATTACACATGATTTTTTGCAATCTGTTGAGCACTAATATTATCACACTATAATTTAGGTTTACGAGTAAGCTCTATTCAAATTTTTCTAAGTAATGCTTGTATCCAAATCACTTCCGCAGCTTCACCTGCTAAAGCACAATATTCAGGCATTGTTGGGAAATGTGATACTATTTTTTGTTTGAAGAAGACCAACTAACCATTTTTTTACCAAAAAACATACAATAATTACCTGTGCTAATAACTAGCCCAGTCAATATCCGTGTAACATAACAAATCCAATTCAAATTGCTTCATTAACATAAATCCACAATACCTTTCACATAATGTAATATCATCTTTGTAGCTTTCAAATGCACATCAGTAGGGGAGCTTAGATATAGACAAAGTATACTAACAACGAAACTTGTATCAGTACATGTCATTATACAATATTGTAAAGCACCAATTATATTTCTACAAGTAAAAGGATCAATCAAGACAACGACATTACTTTTCTTAATCCTCTCCCAGGAGCTATTAGGGTGAGAGCATGTTTGGAAGAAAGCAAACCATGCATACTGAGATAATAACTTCTGAACATATTTAGTTTGACACATGTTACCTCTAAACCTAAAAATTAACTCAAGATTTCAATATCTTTCAAAACAAACTATTTATACAAAGTATTAAAAAAAATTATAATTTGTTAATTAGTTAGCCCAAAACCCTATTAGCCCAAAGCCCATATAAATCATTAGAAACCCTCAGCTGCCTTCTATATATATATATTGTTGTCTTGCTGCAGAATTAGAATGTAGCAGCTAGAAAAACCATAATGCAGCCACTAGAGTTTTTGCAGCAGCCACCAAAGAAATCTGCAGCAGTAACCAACTAAGAGAGCAGAGAAAATCAGCCCAAGGACAAAACTGTCCATTTCAGCTGTCATTTGTAGTGTTTCTCTCATTTGTACGGTAATATTTGATTTAATAACAAGTTTGTTAATTTATCTTGCTATATATATTACCAGCAAATTAGAGGGGATATTTTGTGGGTTTGATTTTGGATTTTGGTATAATTTGTGAAGCTATCTGGAATTGGTGTTTGTATCTCCATTTTGATTATTAGTGGATTTTCCTCGGTGTGCCGTCGTCAGTGGAGTAGACTTTTCACATTGAAAAGTTGAACCACTTAAATCATTGTGTGCCATTTAATTTCTTACTGCTTATTACTTTTGCCGTTACCCATTATTATTAATTTGTGCAACCAAAATTGGACCTGATATTCGCTTCCGCAAGTGCCAATTCGTAACAAATTGGTATCAGAGCTATTGGGTTATTCTGGTATTTATTGGAACTGATCAAGTTTGCTCTTTTGGATTTATTTTGAGCTTCTGGTTATCTGATTGGTTTCATATTTTCTGGGTTGTACTTCTGTTTATTTAATATTGGGTTTTCTGTCATGGCGGCAAAATATGAAATTGAGAAATTCAATGGTAGAAATGATTTCAGTTTATGGCGTATGAAGATGCGAGCCGTATTAGTTAAAGAAGGGCTCGTTAAGACACTTGAAGGCAAGGATAAATTGCCAGAAAAATTGACTGATGAAGAAAAAGATGCATTGATGGAAAATGCTTTGAGTTCAATTCAGTTATCCTTGTCCAATGAGGTATTACGCGAGGTTTGTGATGAGGAATCTCCTGGGGTTATGGCTTAAATTGGAGAATTTGTATATGACCAAGTCTTTGACCGCGGTTATATTTGAAGCGGCGTTTGTATACATTGAGAATGTCGGAGAAGGTACACCTTTGCACGATCATCTTGATGAATTTACTTAAATTATTCGTGATTTGAAAAATGGTGGTGTTAAGATTGATGATGAGGATCATGCCTTAGTTCTATTATGTTCTTTACCTCATTCATTCGAGCATTTTGTTGATACTATGCTATATGGGCGAGACACTATTTCTTTGGAAGATGTCAAAGCAGCTTTGAATTCCAGAGAGTTGAAGAAAAAGGTGTCTACAAGCAATAATGAAAATAGCAGTGGTTTATTTGTCAGAGGTAGAAATCAAGAAAAAGGCACAAGCAGTAATAGAGGCAAGTCTAGATCCAAATCTAGAAAAAGAAAAGATAAATGCAATTATTGCCGTCAGGAAGGGCACTGGAAAGTAAATTGTCCGAAACTCAAAGGTAAAGGAAAATCTGCCACAACGTCTTCTGGTACTAATGATGTCGCTGGTGTTGCAGATAGTTCTGGTTCCGATGGTGAAAATGTTCTATCAGTATCTATTGGTTCTCCTGGAGATGTTTGGATTCTTGATTCGGGTTGCACTTACCATATGTGCCCCAGTAGAGATTGGTTTGCTTCTTATCAGTCTATTGATGGGGGTGTTGTCTTGATGGGAAACAATATGTCCTGCAAGGTTATTGGTATTGGTACTGTCCGAATTAAGATGCATGATGGTATTGTTAGGACTTTAAAAGATGTTCGCCATGTTCCAGATTTGAAAAAGAATTTGATATCTTTGGGTACTCTTGATTCACAAGGCTATAAGTATGTAGCTGAAGGTGGAGTTTTAAAAGTTAGTAAGGGTGCTCTCGTTGTTATTAAAGGGCAATTGTCGCGTGGTCTCTATATGCTTCAGGGTAGCACTGTTATTAGCAGTGTATCAGTTTCATCCTAGTCAGATCAAGATTTAGACACTACTCGATTATGGCATATGCGGCTTGGGCATATGAGTGAGGCAGGGATGTCTATTTTGAGCAAACGAGATTTGCTTTGTGGTCGAAACCGGGAAGCTTGATTTACGTGAGCATTGTGTTTATGGAAAGCATCGCAGGTCAAGTTCGCATGACCATCCATAAAACGAAGGTACCGCTGATTATATTCATTCAGATCTTTGGGGTCCTTCTCGTGTTGTGTCTAAGGGTGGTGCCCGGTATATGTTGACTTTTATTGATGACTTCTCTCGTCATGTATGGGTGTATTTTCTAAAGAATAAGAATGATGCGTTCTCAAAATTTGTAAAATTCAAGGCTTGTATAGAAAATCAAACAAGCAAGAAAATCAAGCATTTGAGAACCGATAATGGTTTGGAATTTTGTGATACGGTTTAATGAGTTCTGTGAAAGAAATGGCATAGTGAGACACCGCATCGTAAGGCCATACACCACAAAGAAATGGAGTAGCAGAACGTATGAATAGGACGCTTTTAGAAAGAGGTCGTTGTATGCTCTTTCAAGCTGATTTGGATAAATCCTTTTGGGCTGAAGCTTATAATCATGCCTGTTATTTGGTGAATCGGTCTCCATCAACTGCAATTGAGTTGAAGGCTCCGTTTGAGGTATTCTTTGGTACTATTCTGATTTGAAAGTTTTTGGTTGTCCTACTTATGCTCATGTTAATGATGGTAAACTTGAGCCTAGGGCATTGAAATGCATATTTTTGGGGTATCCTTCTGGGGTGAAAGGTTATAGATTATGGTGTGTTGAACCCAAGTCACCTAAATTTTTGATTAGCAGAGATGTTAAGTTTGATGAGTCTTCTATGTTGCAAAAGAAAAAAGAGTCTATTATTGCAGATAAAGACCACTACGGTGTTAGTGAGCGGTGGAGCTTGAGAGTGGAGCTCCTAGTCAAGTACAAGAGGGCACTTCAGATCAACCATCCGTGGATGAGATAGACGATTCTCGCTCGTGATGTAGCGAGCAGCATGAGCAACCATACAAGATCGCAAAGTGGTAAAGGAATAAGAGAGATTAGACGCCTCGCAGGTACGCAGATGCGGCACTCGGCTTTTGCATTGTATGTGGCAGTCTATTGAGGTGCATGAACCTTCTAGTTATCGTGAAGCTGTCACTTGTGATGAGTCTGTTCAGTGGTTGGTTGCTATGAATGAAGAGATTGAATCACTTCATAAGAATCATACATGGGAATTGGTGAAACCGCCTAAGGGCCAAAAGATTGTTGGAAACAAATGGGTCTTCAAGAAAAAGGAAGGTATACCTGAGGTTGAAGCAGCTAGGTTCAAGGCACGTGTTGTTGCAAAGGGCTATTGTCAGAAGAAAGGTATTGACTTCAATGAAGTATTTTCTCCTGTTGTGAAACATAGCTCTATTCGTGTGTTGCTTGCTATGGTTGCATTGTTTGACATGGAATTAGAACAGCTTGATGTCAAGACAGCTTTCTTACATGGTGAGCTAGAGGAACAAATATATATGCATCAACCAGAGGGGTTTGTTGTTCCAGGTAAGGAAGATCATGTTTGTTTATTGAAAAAGTCTTTATATGGGCTGAAGCAATCTCCAAGGCAGTGGTATAAACGGTTTGATTCTTTTATGATTGATCACGGTTACTCTAGGAGTGATTATGATAGTTGTGTTTATCATAAAAGATTCCATGATAGTTCATCAGTTTATTTGTTGCTTTATGTTGATGACATGCTTATTGCTTCTAAGAATAAGTCCGAGATTCAGAAATTAAAGTCTCAGCTTAATGGTGAGTTTGAAATGAAAGATTTGGGTGCAGACGAAGAAAATTTTAGGCATGGAAATTTACAGGATAGACAAGCGGGCAAGCTTTATTTGACTCGTAAAAGTTATATTAAAAAGTTCTTGAACGTTTTGGCATGAAAGATTCTAAACCTGTGAGTACGCCGTTAGTCGCATTTTAGGCTTTCTTTGGATTTGTCACCACGGTCAAAGAAGAAGAGCGGTACATGTCTCGGGTTCCATATGCTAGTGCCGTTGGGAGTTTGATGTATGCTATGGTTTGTACTCGTCCATACATTTCACGCAGTTAGTGTTGTCGTGCAGATATATGGGTAATCCTGGTAAGGGTCATTGTGCAGTGAAATGGATACTTCGTATTTGAGAGGTACATCTAATTTTGGTTTGGTATATGATGGAAGTTCTAATACCGGTTGCAATGTTATTGGTTATGTGGATTCCGATTATCTTTGGTGATCTGGATAGAAGAAGATCTCGACAGGTTATGTTTTCACTCTTTCTCATTGTGCCATTAGTTGGAAGGCTACTTTACGCCTACGCTGCTTTGTCTACCACGGTTTGAATATATGGCGGCAAGCAGAAGCGGTGAAAGAAGCCATTTTGGCTTAGAGGTTTGGTTTGTGATTTAGGTTTACAACAGGATACTTGTTGTATTTTGTGATAGTCGAGCGATACACTTGACTAAGAATACTATGTATCATGAAAGAACCAAACACATTGATGTCGATATCACTTGCTCGTGACATTGTCTCCCAGGGTGCTATTGTTGTTAATAAGATAGCCACTACAGAGAATCCAGCTGATATGTTAACCAAACCAGTTTCTTTTAACAAGTTCAAGCATTGCTTGGACTTGATTGGTATTTGTTGAAGATGATCACCCTTCGGGGCTTTGGATGACGGTTATTTGGTAATCCGAGGAATTTCATATTTTGAAGAATTTGTTTTCTGTTTTGAGCCAAGGTGGAGATTTGTTAATTAGTTGGCCCAAAACCCTATTAGCCCAAAGCCCATATAAATCATTAGAAACCCTCAGCTGCCTTCTATATATATATTGTTGTCTTCTCAATTAGAATGTAGCTAGAAAAACCATAATGCAACACTAGAGTTTTTGCAGCCCACCAAAGAAATCATGAGAACTAACCTAAGAGAAGCGAGAAAATCACCAAGGACAAACCTGTCCATTTCAATTTGTCATGTGTAGTGTTTCTCTCATTCGTACGGTAACATTTGGTTTAATAACAAGTTTGTTAAATTATCTTGCTATATATATTACCAGCAAATTAGAGGGGATATTTTGTGGGTTTGATTTTGGATTTTTGGTATAATTTGTGAAACTATCTGGAATTGGTGTTTGTATCTCCATTTTGATTATTAGTGGATTTTCCTCGGTGTGCCGTCGTCAGTGGAGTAGACTTTTCACATTGAAAAGTTGAACCACTTAAATCATTCTGTGCCATTTAATTTCTTACTGCTTATTACTTTTACCGTTACCCATTATTATTAATTTGTGTAACTAAAATTGGACCTGATATTCGCTTCCGCAAGTACCAATTCGTAACATAATTGAGAAACACTAGACCTAGCTGTGAAAACAAAATCATTTACATACACCAACACAAATATAACATTTGGAAAAATTAATTAATAATGAAAACAAAGAGTTAATAATCAGTCAAACATCAAACTTAAGCATCTTACTTGAACATCAACACACTAACACTATTTCGTATAACTAGTTAGCAACATGCCAACAAACTTAATTAGCTAAGACTTCGCAGCATAAAACAACAACACACTAATCCTATTTGTACTCGGTGGTACACAAACTCAATCAACATCTCAATTTTATATTAATTCTCGTATATGATGAATCCTAGTATTTAAAATATGAATAAAACTTGTACACTATCTTAAAATCACTTTTACACTCAAATCCATCAAATTATATATCTACTTAAATACAAAATTCATTACAGATAAAAGTTGGATGTACAATGTTAAACTAAATCAATAATTATTAATATGCAGTAGTAAAATCAGTTAAAGCTAATAAAATGTATTGGTAATAACAAGTTTCCATCACCAAGCACTAAGGCACGTAGTACATATATCTAATTAAAGTTAATTTCTAAATTATTTGAATCACACTGAGAAAAAAATTGTGATATCATAAAATCAACTTCTTCGCTCTGTAAATAAATTTATATGATATGATGGTTATAAATAAATAAAAAATTAATCATTAAGTAATTAATTATAACATGCATAACAACAATAGTTATGATAAATATTGTTGATTAAACTTCTTGAATTTTGAAAAAAAAAACAAATTTATAATAAATTCAAAAAAAAAATTATTAAGAAAATTAATTCCTTAATTTTATATATTTTATACAACTTAGATTTATATATATTATAGATAAATAGATATAGATTCTAGATATAACTATTAACTTATCAAATAAATGTCAACAACTAATTTCCTGTTACTCAATGACAAATATATATATTTAAAAATATAAAATATTAATAATATTATAATACCACCTAATATTAATAATATTATAATATTACAATATTACAATATTATCTAATATTATTGATATATTTAGTATGAATATAGTGTAATGATCTTTGAAATCATATATTAAGATTAATCCTAAGCCTTCCATTATATTTCTTTTTTCTTTTTCTTATTATTTTCTAATATTAAAACAATTATTTTTTTAAAATAAAGATAGATTGTGGAAACATTTTATTAAAAGCATCGGAACAAAAAATATACACATTCGAAAAGATTTCTTTTGTTTTATTTATTAAAGTAAATTTTTTTTTATTAAATAAATAAAATATTATTTCATGTGATTTTAATTAACTTGAGTTCATACTATAACGGAAAAATAGAAGTTAGAAACATTTCAAATATATGATTCTTAGATTTATTATGGATTCAAACAATCAAAATAAGGGCTAATATCATAATACTCTAAGTTTTTCAAAGTATTATATAGCTCCCAAATTAAACGTTTTGTATAAAAGATGTGACTTGAGTATTGCCTAATTACATAATATTTTATATAATTTAAATTAAATTAAAGAACAAAAAGAAGATAACTATAAAAAACGATTACAATTTAAATATAGATAAAAATCAAATTGAGACAGAAAGATAATTAATTTGAAAAACTAAAACAACTATTGTAACTTCATTTGCACATCCCATTGAAAAACAAAAGAGAAAAAAGAAAAGAAAAAGTGATTTTTTTAATAAAATATGGTTTTTTTCCTTTTTCTTATCAATGTTTTTTTAGTTTATTAATCTTAATTTCTTAAAATGAAAAAATTAGTATTTGTATTTTTAATGTGTAATCATTTAACCATAAATGAGGTTGTTATTCAGTTTAATATTCCCTCACATGACAATTTGTTACAAGAGACTTGTTCATATACGCCACCACACAATTTAATACAATACACCTTATTTAGTGTTACA
Source organism: Hippophae rhamnoides (assembly GCA_033030585.1). Taxonomy (NCBI): domain Eukaryota; kingdom Viridiplantae; phylum Streptophyta; class Magnoliopsida; order Rosales; family Elaeagnaceae; genus Hippophae; species Hippophae rhamnoides. The sequence continues at coordinate 5,248,797 of CM065431.1, forward strand.
AGATAAATTATAATGAAATGAAAAAAAAATTAACTTCCTATTATCATATTTCCCTCGTATATGCCTTGTTTCCATATTTGCATTATGAGTCTCATCTTATTGTTTATTGCTATAAATTAGCACTTATTGAAGCAAATCCCGGGTTCAATTTGATTATACAAATAAATAATTATGAATAACAGTAAAATAATAAGCAATAATAAAATAAATAACATACAATGATTTAAGTATTTCAACTTTTCAATGTGTAAAGTCTACTCTACTGATCACGACATATCGAGAAAAATCCATTAATAATCGAACGAAGATACAAATACCAATATTCAAAGAGTTTCACAAAATATACCAAAAACCAAAATACATCAAGAAAATAACTTTATCTAATTTATTGGTAATAAATAGCAAGATAAATTAACAAACTTACTATTTAATCAAATATTATCATACAAATTAGAAAAACTCAACCAGTGACATAAAAAATGGACAGCTTGTCCTTGGTCTGATCTCTCTTTTCTTTCTTCTATTATGAAGTTTAGCTCTCAGTTTTTTTTTTTCTTTAGAAGCATAATGTTGCTGCTTACTATTTTGTTCTCAGCTTTGATTGCTTCTCACAGTTCTCGCAAGAACAAATATATATATATATATATATATAAAAGAAGAAGGGAAATGGTTTAATATATAAATGGGTCTAATATTTTTTTGGGTTTAGGCCAATATTTATCAAATCTCTAACTTGTTCAAAATAGAAAATAAGTTCTTTAAATATGAAATTCTTAAGATTACTAAATAACCGTCGTCAAAAGTCCCAAAGGATAATCATCTACTGCAAACACCAATCAAGTCTAAGCAATGCTTAAACTTGTTAAACAGAACTAGTTTGATTAACATATCAGCTGGATTCTCTGTAGTGACTACTTTATTGATAACAATAACATCCTTAGAGTATAAACAGTAGTTCTAAAAGTGTATGACCAAAACTGTAATAGAATTATGACTTAAACAATAAAGCCAACCCTGCATTTACAACCTATCTATGTCTTGATTCAACCATACCATTCTGAGATGAAGTGTGAGTACATTTTAAATGATACAACACTAAACAATTTTCAAGAATTCTTGCCAAAGGCTTGAATTCTATAACACCATCACTTTGCTTGATTTTTGTATTAAATTGATACTTTGTCATCTGTTTAAACTTTAGGAAAATTAAGACAATCTAATCTCTTAAATGTAAGAAATAAATCTAGGAGAAACGAGTTGAATAATCAACTATTAACAAAAAAAATATCAATCACCATTAGCCCTAAGTTGTGGAGAAGGCTCCCAAATGTCAAAGTACAAAAGTTCAAAAGGTAAAGCAGCATGTACATGAGAAGAAATGAATGGAAACTTATGAGTTTTAGCTAAAGCACAAGCTATACAAGTTCTTGTCTTATTTACATCAGTTTCCTTGCTTATAACGTGGCTATTAAGAGCCTTATTCAATGCAAAATGAGATATGTGTGTCAAATTATCATGCCATATGAAACTTTAAGCAAGGAATGCCATGTGACTCCTTAATCTTGTAATTCCACCATTAAACATCAGTCTATATAATCCATTTTCAACAAGTCTTCAAAGAAAAACCCTCTTCAAATGAATTTCCTTAATAACAAAAAAATCATGATAAATTTCAACAAAAACCTCGTTGTCTTTTCATAACTTATTCACAAAGATTAACTTTTTTGAAATATGAGAGGCATGCAAAACATTTCTCAAAACCAAAGAGTTATTATCACATGTAAACAACTTAGCCATTCTAGTATGATTAATAGACAACTATCTCCATTTCATATCACAACTCCATCTAAGCTAAAAAATGAGGAAACATTTGAGAGGTTGGAAACATCATTAGTGATGTAATGGCTAGCATCACTATCAAGCACCCACGAGCTACTACTATTGTCAACATTGGAATCTACATTTGCAATAAAAGCAAAAACCTAACCACATCCTCCATGTTGAACCTTATTATTCCCTCTGAAACCTTTAAGAAGATTTTTCAGAGTGTAGCAAGAAGATGTTGTGTGGCCAACCTTGTAAAAAAATTGGCATTTTACATTGTTTCTACCTCTACCATGACCATCAGTATGACCCCTACGGCCACAGCCAAAATTATCACTTGTATTCTCATTATGAGAAACAATTAAAGACTAATTAAAGTTATTATATTTCTTGCTATTACCTTGACTTGCATTTGAGTAATTTGCTTGATAAACTTGTGTCTATATAATCTTATCTTGCTTTACGAGAAGATTATCATAAGCTAGAATTTCAAATTTTGCTTATTCAAGGATGATGTCTCCACGATTCAATAAGCAAATACATGGATTAAATCTTGGTCTTAAATCTCTCAAAATCATGATCAACAAATCATGATCATCCATTGGTCTACTAATTTTAGAGAGTTCACTAGTCAATGCTTTCATTTTGTCAAAATAACCAAGAACATAAAGATTATCCTTCCTTGTCATCTATAAGTTCAGTTTGGTTTCCATAATTTGTGTCTTAAAAGTCGAGACAAAGCTTCTCTCAAGACTCTACCACATCTCAAAGGTTGTATTCTTTCCATAAACATTTCCAATCATTGATCTTGAAATAGATCCATAAATCCAACTCTTTATCACTCTATTAATGCGAGACCAGAGAGCATGTGTTGGATTTAGCTTCCTGGAACCTTCAAGAAATCTTTTAGGTTCAATTATTTCACCATTAACATAACCTTTCATATCATAAGTAGTGATTAGGCTAATCATCTCCTCTTCTCAAAAAAGAAAGTTACTTCTATCAAGCTTGACTCCGATTGAGAAATTTGTAGGAGGAATTGCTACTTCTAATTGAGTCAAATGCTTTGGTAGAAAATCTTGATCATCATATAGATCTCTTGCAAGTACATCAATAGGCATTGAAGAAGCTATATTTCACAGAAAAATAAAATAAAAACAACAATTGCAACAAACACAACGAATAGTTCAAAGGAAAAATTCACAAGAACACAACGAATCTCCGAGAAGGAAACTCTAATACTATAGAAGAACTTGAACAATATGTTATTGAGGAAAGAGAGAAGAAGAAGAAGAAGAAAGAAAGAAAATGAATAGTCCAAGTTGTTCTTTTATGTGCTATACAAGAGTATATATAAGGGTTGTTGTTATCCTCTATTTTATGTTATACTAATAGAAAAACCCATTTCCTTAGAGAAGTTGAGCAATAAAAAAATTAAAAAGATGGAGAGTTTGAGCTATCAAAGAGTAATAAAAAATAGCTTTATTATCATTAAAAATAATTAACCGTTGTTATCATGGTTTCTCTTATTTGTGCTAGAAACAAATGAATAAAAACTAAATAATAGAGAACACGAACAACCATACAAAATGCACCAAAAACATAGACGATATAATAAAGCTAAAAGATATCTAAATAAGAAAAAAAACACAACATAAACTTTTATGAGAGAATCATCAACACATTATCAATATAACAAACATTAAGGTTGGCCCTTGAGAGTTTACCTATATCTCATTACCTCCCCTCACCGATAGCAATTACCGATTTCATGCATCTCTCCAACAAGACAATAAGCAAAATAAGACTTATATAAGCATCCATCATCACATACACTTTCTCTAAGCTATATATATGATGCAGTTCATCTATCCTATTTTTAGTATGTCACTTTGTGACCACAAACAGTTGATAAACATATGAATAAAAAATTCACATGTTATATAATAAGAGCTCAAATTTTTAACCATTTTTACACACATGTTTGCCACATATTAGTGGTACATATAACGGGCACATCGAAAATGACACTGTAGAATTCTCCATATATGATGCAGTGTGTTTGCACATGTCCCACATTATTTAGGAAGCTAAGTGATGATGTGTTTATAAAGAATGAGTATTTTTTAAATGGTATGATGTGTTTTGAAGTTTTTTTTAGAAGTAAAGTTGTGAGGTCTTGTTGAACTGTCAAATTATGACCATAAGCCTGTTAAACTTACAATTATAAACCAAAAACGAACAATTTCATACCATATGGAGTGAGTTTCGTTCCACTGTAAGAAAACAGATTAACTGTTATGTATCAATGTATGTTTTGTTAGATATAGATTATCATTATTTGTTCTTTCTAGTGTTACGCAAAGTGGGGAAATGAATAAGGGTTTTACTTAAACCCTTCCTGTGATCACATTTCTGTTGACTTTTACCCTATTTCTTTAAGCTATGTATAATGTCATTCCAGCAACTAGCAATTTATTTCTCTTTGCTTAACTTTTTGACTTAGGTAGGCTAAAGATGTTATTTTTATCAATTCTGACTTCAAGTTATCAAACTAGTATTTGATGTTTATAATTTGGTAATATAACGCTTCATTAATAGCTTTCATATTTTTTTTTTCTAATGTGAGTTCAGATCATATTTCAAAAAAAAATCATCCTAGTTGGAAAAGAAGTGAGCGGATTACTAATTTTCTGATTTTTTTTCTGTTGCAAACTTCTTTTTAAGTGGTCAATAAAGTTTGCTGTTTTTTTTTTCAAAAAAGCTCGAGCATAAAATCAATTTACTTCGACTTTGGTACCTCTTTTTAATTATCTTTAATTTGGATTTTGGTATTTTTTGCATAGGAAACCTAAGAAAACAAATGACAGATTTTTTTTGTCATAGTGTATACAAAAATACAAATACAACCATGAAACAAGGCATCCTCTGTTAATTTTAAAATCATTTTACCCTTCCACTCGAAAGTTGAAACGTTCTCTTGCATATTAGAATATATTGATTATAGAAGCTACAACTTATTTTAAGCATCATACTTACATATTTTCTTTTTCTACAAATTTAATTACTTTTTTGTTCTTTATAAATTTAAATTTCAATACATATAATTTCTAATAAATTGATCGTTATCGTGTAAATTTATTATATACTTGGTGATTATTATAAGTTAAACTTTTTTAAATAGTAAATATTTTGATGTCAAGTATTGTTATAGCATGCTAGTATTTTGTTAATTAATTGTGATTAATAATTCAAAAGCAAAAATAATAATTTCATACGTTCACATAAATTACAATTCATAATTTCATACATAAACAAGCATTATAAGAATCTAATTCACCCATTAGTAGAGTCAAAATAAAAAATAAGAATGGACAAGTCATATATGTTAGGGTATATGATATCCCGATAATTTCTGAATTGTTGGAAAAAAAAACTAGAATTTATTAAACAAAATGCTAACATTTTGAATGTAATTTGAAATCCGTGCATTATTTGTGGTAACATGAAGTGTCAAACTTTGAAAGATAAGTGAATGTAATTTCTTACATGTGAGATCAAAGTTATTTTAATTGATTTTATCATGGAGAAGAGATTATTGAAATCATTGGTGAATCAAAATCACCATAGATGACATGGTGAAGATGGCTCATGCAGTGGATGAAGAATTCAATGATGATTCAGAAGGGTTTACAAAATTGTTGGAATATACTGAGAAATCGCTTTAAGATGGAAGCATATTTTTTATAAAAATATTTACCTCGGTAAAAACCAATATAATTTGAAGGCAAAGCATGCATTCTACGATTAAGAATTAACTGAAGCATGTATTCAAATAATTGTCTATTGTACCTAAAAAGGTTTATTAAATTTTAAATAAAAAATTTCATATATATTTCTTAGTATTTTATTGAAATTAGAGATATTGTAAGCTACAAAAATCATACTCCTTTTTTTATATAATAGACCATGTATACGATCCAATTGGTCCAAATTTTATATTTCGGATACAATTGTTTATATATATCAAGTTTATATATATCAAATTAGACTCCATCATTTAAATATTTGACCTTGGAACACTAGTTAATAAATTATAATAGATATGTAAAAAAAATTCAAATATGTTAAAAAAATTAAAAAAGATCAATAATACATGGTATAAATAAGAATTAATATTTATACAATTATATGTGGTGTAATAAAAAATAGTTAAATTATATGCAAGACAAAATTTATTATTTTAAAAAAAATACCAGTAAAATTAAACTAGCAAAGTTTTAAAAAAATAACAAAATTACACATTTAAAACTTTAAATCATAAAAATAACATATATTATATTCAATTCATATATTTTTACTATTAAAAAAATCTTACCCACCATTTTAATTAAACGACATTCAAGTTGTTGTCACAGTATTTAACCTCGTTCAATATCATTGTGTTCTATTTTTGTTTTTAAATATATTTTAGGTATTATTTGATATAATTTTTCTAAAATTTACGAGAAGATAATTATTTATTATTCTATTAGAGTCCAATTAGTAAAATAATGTATAATAGTAAAATAAAGTAAAAAATATACAAAAAAAATATAAATAAATAAGTAAGATAACAAAACAAAACAAAACAAAACAAAAAGATAACATTTAAATAATAAACTTGGGATACTTCTATACATTTTGTAAAATAAAGATATATATTTACAAATACAAAAAGAAAAATATGTATAGAAAAGTTGAGGGGACATATGCCCTCCTCAATGTACAGAAACCTCTGTCCATGGTGGTTGTAACGGTGCTTTAACTTTTGATAAAGATTGTATTTAAGTTGATTTTGGGTTATTCTAATATTATAGGTACTCCCAAATCTTTTAAAGGAAAGGAAAACATTGGTATCACTTATTCTAAATGTGAAAAAAACTACCCATGATTGAAGCTGTATTTTCTCGTGAAATGTTGGAAGTAAATGAAGTGAGCTTTGAGTCACTATATTTGATAAAGAGTTGTCTAGAAAATTCTTATCACGTGACAAAATAAAGGACTGAAACACAAACTCGTTTAATATAAAATTATATTCAACTTGACTTTTATTTTTATTGTTATAAATTTTAATTCATTTTATTTCATTTCTTTCACAAAATAATCGAGTTGACGCCTCTACAATTAACGCTAGGATAAGACTGCTTAAGAGTCAAAACAAAATCTTCCCATAAGCAAATGAATGGCAACTAAAATTCTGTAATATAAAAAGTAACAAACAACACTCCAAATACCCTATTTCCAAAATAAAATATTAGTTTTATAACAAGTAATAACGACCCTCTATTTGAACCTCCAAGACTTAACCCCCAAGAAAATAAATAGGTCAAGACCCCGGTTAAAAATTGCCACAACCACAAACTGAAAAATACAATCCTCACTCAGCAAATACTAGTTTGACTAGTCTTGACAAAGACAAAATGAAGGACTCATGGACCTGCTGGGGCAACATTCCATCCCATAATGAGGTTATAATGACCTTAACCAGAATCGATAAAACCACCATATTGGTTAAAAGAAGCTGGCAAACTGACCTTGTAATATCAAAAGGTATTGTGTAGTCTGAAAAAATGTCCGCCTATTTCAGGATGACTCGATAGGTTTCTCATCCTTCTCAGATTCTCCTTTTACAGGTTCACTCTTTTCATCCTTGTCCTCCTTGGCTGCATCATACCTTTCTGCTACTTCATACCTTTCTGCTACTTCATCTTCGGTCTTCTTTTCTTTGACACTCAAGCTCTGAAGTTCCTCAGCAGCTGCGGTAGCATCTTTGTTTTTTTCCGGACTCTTCTGGGATTCAGCAGCTTCTTGAAACATTTCCATGAAATTTTTGCAATCTATCAAAGGGATAAAACAATCAAACAATCTAGTATAGCTGACTGATAGGGCAATCCAATGTGAGACAAGCAACAAGAACAAGTCCTCCCAATGAATGTTTAGACGTATATTTAACACTTATAGGTGAATATAATTCAAGAAAAGCCAGAGAAACTAATTGATAGAAATACAATCATACAACTAAACTATAACTCAATTGAATCAAAAAGCTCATCCAAAACAGAACATTTTGCAACACTAGAGTTGATTGCTCATGTACCAAGACTGAAATTTTCTTTACTCCAACAAACTGAACGTGACAAATTAAGTCTAAGAATTATGCAACTTAAATAAAAAATTAAAATGCAATCCTATTCTTAGATGGTCTTGACAGCCATGATTTTGAAATAGGCTGATACATGTCAATTGCATTAGATTGACGTTGGCAGTCTAACTATTACTTCCACCTCAACGAGCACACCAATACAGGCATGAAACACAATAGAAACTATTATTAGCCTCCTATGGAAAAGAATTAGGAGTTAAGGAAGTTAAACAACCAAGGACATCAGCATTGTAACTGAGGCTGAACCCTTAATTTACACTGGCATTAGACATTAGACAACAAACAATCACCAAGGGATAATGTAAAAAACCCTAGATACTAGTAATTTGACAATTTGGATACTAGTAATATTCAAGTCCCCTTGAGTTCTCTATATGTAAGACAAAAAATCAAGGAGTTGAAACAACTAGGCTGTTCACTGTGGAAAATTGCAAGTTTCCTTAAATTTCACTACTAAACTAGTCTTATTAACCCTCAAATCATAAAATAAATCTATCGCAAAGGGAATACAGGACATATTTGTTGGTTGATAGAGCACTCACTTTCAATTGATGCAAACCTAATGCAGAAAAACTCGTCCTTCAATTCGCCATCAGCAAAATCAGTTGCGTGCCAGACACATGATTTCTCATTGCCAGCGTGCTCCTGTACAGTCATAGTCGACAGAACTGCATCCGAATACAAAAAAGAACGCAAACTAACTAAGCATCTCAGCCAAAAGAAACATAATTCCATAAACATATAATAAGAAACTGAAACTTAAATTTCTTTAGAAAGAAAAAGGGTGACCAACCAAGATGATTCGCACAGATCTTGAGGGTTTTGGACTGTCTCATTATAAGACGAACTTTCCCAGTTTCCTTATGCTTCAGAAGCTTCACAGTACCACCACCCCTCTCCTTCCACTGGTTTCCATCTTTGTCAAATCGATAAAGTTTGGCTTTACTAAAAATATCAATCGTAGACAGAAAATAACATGGTCAATACTCAAATAAAAACCTAAATTCTACAGATGATAAAACCCTAGACAAACTAAAACGACACCGAATGGAAAAGAAAATAAACATGAGTAGAGACAGATAGGGAAATATGAACATACAGATCGAGAATTGCGTCTTCATTTTCTTCACCAGTGGTGACAGCGACTTCTTCGAGTTTGACAATCGGAGCGACCTGGGCTCCGGTGTCCTCATCCTCGCCGGCGGGGGCCTCCTCTTCTCTGGAGTGCTCGGCTTCGTTGCTGGCCATTTTTCCTGGGAGAATGAAAAGCGAGAGAGAGAGAGCTTGGGAATAGGCAGCTTAGTAGAGCTGAGGGTTAAGTAGGCTTATATAGTGCCAAGGGCGACATGTGGTAATTTTATGTTAGAAAGAAACTTCATATTAATTTATAATATAATTATATAATTGGCTATAAAACATTATTTAATACAAAATTTAAATTATATTAGATAATTTTCGGTTTAGTTTTTGACTGTATTTTGATTTTTTTTTCATCTTAAAATAAAAAATAATAGTTTTTATTTTATTTTTTAAATGTTTTAAAAATATTAAATATATTAAATATTGATTTAAATAAATTTTATAATAAAAATATTTTAAATATAAATTATTTTATTAAAATATTTATAATTAATTTTATTAACTTATAATTAAATATTTTAAAAACTAATTATAATACAATTAATATAATTTAAAACTAATTTATTGGGATCAATTTACATCCAAATATAAGAAACTTGATAAAAATATAAAATATAACTGTATAGTATTAAAGCATTTTATTAAATCTAAAGTTAAGAATTCAATAATCGTGAAAATCTTACGTCAAAGATTGGACTCCTATCCGTTCATTTCAATAAATTTTTATTATTATATGAAATTAATTTTATAATTTTAAGTATTTTGTATGAATAAAATATACATTTGGTCTCTTACTGTAATAAAATTATCGATAGTTACTTAAAATAGATTCAAATTTTACATTATTTTATAATTGAATTTAAGTCGTGGGAATTTCATAATAAATATTCATTAAAGTGGTAAGAAACAAGTGCAACTTGTGTAAAGAAACAAATGAATTTATAGGACATGAACAATGTTTCAAAACATATTATGAAATATAAATAACACAAATTATATTACGAATATTGATATAAATTGAACTTATCTTTATGAACTTGCCTAAAATTATTCATCTTTATATGATAGATAGTCAATAAAAATAGAACAACCTATCATGTAATGTTTTTGCCTATGGTGGAACACTTTACAATTTTGAATCTCTCATGTTATTTTCCTATTACAAAACTTTACATTTCATATATAATCAAGGTTTATTTATACTATATCACTTTCTATTTAGTAACAAAGAAACATTATTCTCTATTTAAAATAAAATATATATAAATACATAAATTTAACTCTAATTATACTTCAATTAAAAAAATTCTAATTATACTTGCTCACAATTTTAATTTTTATACTCTTTACACCTACTACCATGTGTTACTTGGCCCCTCTTTAGAAAAATTTCTTGCTCCGTCCATGCAAAGATCCCTAATGAATTGTGTAAAGTCATCTTTAACAACTTTGGTTCATTGCACTGCAACAACATTAGCAACGAATGTCATTGTTTATTATTTGGATTTAAAGAACATTTTTGTAATTTTGAAAATGTTAGCAGACTTCTAAATTTTCTTATGGTATATTTTTCGGAACTTTAATTGTATTTTATCCATTTAAATGAAATAATTGGATATAAGCCCAATTTCAAGTCATCGCTATTTCCCCCTTCTCTATGCAACTCATATTCCTATATACTGAGTAGTATTCCCCTTTGTCTATGCCTTATGGTACTCTTTTCTTTAGGGTTATTTTCTTGGAAGTTTATTTTGATTGGTTCAAAATCAAATAGGGTAGGTTTGATACTCAACACATAATTTCAAACCTGTCTCATTTAAAAGTTTAGTTGTATTCTTTTACCATTGGCCTTCTAGTATAGTCAGTAAATGCTTAGCATTTTTCCAAATAATGCCCTAATTCAAATTTCTCATCCAAGCATTTTGTTAGGAATCAATGTGTTTGCCAGGCTCATTACCTAACTCATTTAAGTGAAAAACTCATGATGTACCAACCCATTTATGGTTGATATATTTAACTTTAGCCTAAATCCATTTAAAAGTTGATGTTTATACCTGGTTCGTGTCAAAGATTGTCGACTTTAAATTGTTTTCGAGTGTATTTTGGATTGTCAAAGAGAGCAAGATTGCAAATACTAAATACCTCTCTAATAATTAATAAAAACATTACACATCACAAGTTTTGAAGGAAACTCTCTCTAGTAGAACAAAATAGAGACCAAAATCATTCACACAACTTTCTTTACTGCAAAGAAAGCACTGACAAGAAAAAGTGAATCACTTTAAAAAAAATGAAATTGCGTGAGTGTTCTCTAGCACCTCGCAATCTTCTGTTCTGAGCACCAACAAAAAAAAAGAGTGAATTACTTCTGAAATCCTTATTCCCCATCCAGTAGTAAATTAATTTCACCTTTAGAATAAACCCGAACGTTGCTGTTTCTGTCATTTGCCGCATAGAAACCTACAATACTCTTGTTGAATTTTTAAGCGGCTAAAGGATCAATAACCCATTGGTGGCATTCCAAAAGGTGGCATCGGAGGCATCCCCATCCCGCCCATTTGTGGTAGTCCCATGGGTGGTGGACCAAAACCTCCACCCATTCCAGGTGGTGCAGGCAACGCAGGTAGCAACTGAGCATACATATTCTGCAGACGAAATGAAAACTATGAATTCAATAAAACAATAAAATGAATTACAATGTATTTTCGTTATAGCAGGCAAATTAAAACCTGTACCTATTAACCAAGTTTGATTAAGGCAGAAAAACAATACCAGTATTAAAGAGAATCAAATTGATGAAAATCCAACAATAGATTAGTTGAAATTTAATAGTTATTAGATATTTAAGTTGATTTATGGTTTAATTATATGACATAACCCCTTCATCATGAAGTTTAAAATAATAAACATATATTATTTTTTATACAATGTAAAAAAACATATGTTTTTCATTAAAAAAAAATATTATCCATAAAAAAACATATGTTATCTGCAATTTTTTTCAATAACATAAACAACACACGGGTTTTTACTCCAGTAAAAATAAAAACATGTGAATAAATCATATATGAATAAGACATAGTATTGTATTTATTAGTTTATTAGTTTCTCTCCCAATTATCTGTGAGTTTCACTCATTTCTCATTTGTCTCGATCCCTAACCTCAATTCGTCTATTGTTTCTTCCTTTTCGTCTATTCTCTCTTCTATTTCTCTATCTTTTTTACATCAATTTGGTACGAGAGTCAGCTAATTTTGTTTTCTTAAACAAAATCATATCCCTTACTATCTTTTCTTAAAAAAAATCATATTTAGTTTATGAAAAAAGAAAATCATGCAGTTCCGCTGAAAAAAAAAATTAATGTAAAAGTTGTGAGCCACGCAAATCAGTCTTATTCTTATCGAGCACAAAATTTTCCAAGATGACTGAAGATGAAATAAACAAGAATCTTTTCAAATTATAATGGCTACGCTTCAAGAGATGCAGAAGTATGTAGATAGGCTTCAAAAAAAATTAATTGATGTGAGACACAACTTAACTAAGATTAAAGACATTCTTTACAAAAATCACGAGGTATAAATCTTCTAATATCAAAAAAGAATGTCAAAGTGAAGATAAAGTCCACTTATTGATGGTTTGTTGGGGTGCGAAAGGATTTACAAGTTCTAAGTGGATATCTCTAGTCATAATTATTACAAAAAAGTGTTGCTCGAACTTCTTTGAATTTAAAAGAGACATTATTTCAAGTTTATGAATGTAAGGCACCTCTTAGATCAAGCTCGTGTACTTTGATATTTGTCTTATTAGTTATTTTTGTTCATCTCATCATCAAGAATCTCAAGTGTGGGATCGATCATATTTAAAATTTTGTTTATTAATTATGGTTTTACTACTCATCAGGAGTCATCCTTTCTCATTCGGGAAGAATTAATACAAATCCAATAATAAATTATAGTTATCAGTTATCTAGTATTTAAGTTTATTTATCTAGTATTTGTATTTAGATTTATATTTTGATTATTTAAATTATCATTTAAGATTATATTCATTAATTTATATTTATCTAGTTTATTATTTAACTCTTATAAATAAAACTTAATATTGTATTTATTTCTCATATTAGAATGAATTGAAATTATAGTTTATTAACTTCTCTCCTTTATTATTCATCAAATTCTAAATCCTTAATTCCAATTCATCTAGTATTCCTCCCCTTACATCAATTTCTCTCCTATTTCTCTATCCGTTCTACATCACAAATATTCTTGAATGTTAATTAAAAAGGGCATTACAACTTTAAATGGTACAAGAAAGGGGGAAAACAGGGCAATTACATATACCTTTTGAGCAACTACTTCCTTTTCTTCTTCCTCTTTAGCTTTCTTCTCTTTTTGAGCTTCGATTTTGTCTTTGATAAGATCATCCACCTTATGAGTATACTCTCGAAGAAACTTGTATAGTCACAAAACAGCATAAAGGTGAGGTGAGAAACTTGCAAGGTATGAAAAATAGAAAAGAACAACAAAAAGTAGCAAAGTACGTGTGCATTCATGTTTAAATAATTTTTCTTTTTTAGGACAGATGTATGTTTAAAATTTTCTTTTTGGGGGGGAAGAAAAAAATCAGAAATAAAACCTGCAAGAGATATGGGAAAGCAAAATCGATCATATTGTTCATCCATGCAAGTTCAAGAGCCACATCTGGTCGGATCAAATCATAACACACAAAGAGGCAAGATGCAAAGCACTCTTTCTTTCCCTGTACATAAAACAGAAAGACCAGGAATCAGCTTTCGCAACCTTGTCTGCAAAAAATAAACTCTTCGAGACAAATATCAGTGTATAGTTAAAATATGCAAAGATTTGAGTCAAATTATTGTTTAATGTACTGCCTCCTATCATAGAAGTATTGAGGAACATTTACCTTCTCAATAAAATAGACGAGCAATTCCTCTGAAAGTTCACGGTCACCAGATTGTGAACATGTTTCCATGGCATCTTTGTAAAGATTATCTTTCTTTGACAATGCAATTGACTGCTTCCATCGTCCTGCTTTCTTGTAAATATAAGCGGCAACACGCCTCATCTCAAGAAGTTCATGTTTCTCAATCTGCTCAATCCATATGTCAGAATGACAAATGCAAAGTACTAGAAAATCCCACTATTTTATTGTACATTGCCATCAAATCTTAAACAAAAGAAATTTTAGGCTTACCTTTTGTGCAAGACCTATCATATCAAAGTTGTCATGATAATCAATTGATTCACGCAGTCTGTCATAGTCTTCCTCCTCTACATATATTTCGTTCAGAGCTTCATTAACAGCAGAAATATTGTTGCTTTGCACTGCAACCATGTATGGCTTCACAAGACAGAGATGACCGGCCTAAAACCAAAGATTAAAAAAACCATAAATAACACAGTAAAGAATTAGAACATTTTTACATTCCCCATAGTAGAGATAAGCAGCATAGAAAAGTGCAAACCTTTCTCATGATATCCACTACTCTGGTGTGATCCACACGAAGGGCAATCACGTTAAGAAGATCATTAATGAGATCAGGATGTTCTTGCAAGTAGAAGTGCACAGCCTTGTAGTACAGCTCAACGCTTGCAACCTTAACAAGTATATCTTTGAATTGCATGTGGTCCCAAGCATCTGGGGAATGGTTCATTACAGTGGTGGCAGCATTATCAAATTCATCATATTGAATATATAAGTAAGTTAATTCCTTCCAGTGCTGTTGTTCATCACAAGCTCGTATGAGCTTTGGAATATTCAGACGGGTTGAGAACAGTTTAATGTGCTCCATAAGCTTCTCAGGGCGGTATCTGGCATATAGAACTCCTAACTCGGTAAAGATGCCCATATGTGCCCGCTCTAAGCCCAGTCCACTTTCCATAAGAGAGATAAGCTCACTAAAGCATCCCCTGTTTTGATAATACTCACTGACCTCTTCCAAATCATCCACCTAAAACATCAAACATGCAGACTTAATCAGCAATGAAACAACAATATAAATTCGATAGCAGAAATTTATATCAGATTTCCCACCTTTCCAATCAACAACTTCGAGTTAAGAAGATATTAAGGCATAATGGGGCCAAGAGTAACATAAAAAGCTAAAACATACTAGTAAATCATTGTGAGAAGAAAAGGAAAGTTAGAGTTAGCAAGAACTCTACCTGAATTATAACATTGAGACCACAGATCTGAGCCAAGCGGAATTCTTCATTATCCACACATGCAAAACAAACCTCCTTCCATGTTTTTGAGCTGTTGGCTTTCCTAGCTGCATCCACAGCACCCTGAAACTGCTTTAACTTGACCAAAGTCACTGCTAGCTTAGCCCAATTAGAGATAAAGGCATATATAATCTTAGCAGCTTCGTATAGAGCTTCATCATACAGCCGATCCCCAACATTTGGAAGATTAGCAACATTTGGCATAAGGATAAACTCTTCAATTTCACCAAGGCGATCAATCTTAGCATATGCATAAATTAGCTCACTGTCAACCTTGGGCTCCTTTGTTTTTTGTCTAACCATCAGGAGGTACCTCACCAAGTCATGGTACTCATTAGCATCCTCAGCAGCCTTTATAACTGCTAAAAACTCAGTAACATCATCTGCACGGATGAATGACTCGATGGCATCACTCACTAAACCCTCTCGTAGTTGAGCTTTGGCCACCTGACTCCAAACAGCATCTTCTTCAACACGGAATGCAAACTCCACAGCCCGTTCAATGCTTCTAATGTTATCCAAAAGAACATTCACAGCCTGGACATTCAGATTGAACTTCTTGAATATGGCAAAAGCTTCTTCATATAATTGTGCTTCAACTGCCACCTCTCCAACTGCAGGTCCGTCAAAATTGTCCAACCTATTGATGTAATCCATAACCCTGGATGAATCAGCCTTGATGGCAGTCAAAATTAACAAATTCTGAAGATTGAAGTTCCCACTAAAAGCAGAATTCTGCAGCACAATCTTTTCAAGAAGTTCAATCAGTTCGTGTGGAAGGTCAGCAGTCATAAAAGCTTTAACAGCTGCTGAAACTTGATCAGGACTTTTGCTTTCAGGTAAAGCAGTAGATACAACTTGATCAATTAGCTGCCTTCGATACTCATTTTCTGGATCAAGAGCTTTTGCCCAAAGTTCGGCATCCATTCGTTCCACCACATATCTAATCATAAAGCAAACAAATCAGAATTAAAGATTATAGCAGATCAAAGTTGAATGGAACAAAAGGACGACAAAGATATACAAACCTTGCTTGCAATTTAAACAAGGAATTTTTATTTGTAACATTTATCAGTTCATCATCACACTGCCCTCTGCGGTAAGCAACAACAGCAAGAGTTGGATCCCGTTTCTCGCAATATTTACCGACCACACGAGAATCATAGTATGGATTGGTAGTTAGAAAATGCTCTGGATTATTGTTGCTGTCGATTATGATTTTACCCAGTGCATTGTGAACATGTACATCTTGGCTTCCCTCACTAACAAGATGCTCCAAGAATTGGGTGAGTAGCCGAAGACGATTCCTGTAAAACAAAAATAGAACAATAAGAAAAAGTATACAACACAAATAATAAGGAAAATAAAACACAAGAACATTTTACCTTTTCTCACATTCCTCCACCAGGGGTTCAACAGGAAGGAGAGATCGAACTGAGAGAATCAGACCTTTAATGAAATCCTCAGGGCACTCATCATCTAAAAGCTGCCCTACAACTAGTGGTGCATTTCCTGGATTGACCTATTAAGCAAAAACAAGAATATAATGATGAAGAATCCATGTCCCACGTGTTAACATTACCACTAACATTTAACTTCAGAAAAAACATGGGCTGGTGGGTTAATTAACTGGATTTTCTGTTATCTATTTATAAAGCGAACCATCAAATGTGAACAAATTATGTCTATTAATAATGAATTTACCTTTTGGACATAACCTTCAATATAACGGAGCATGTTGTTTGTATATAGGTAATGGGTGAGATCTGGGACAAAACCAAAACGATCACAAACATTGATCAAAGGACGTGCATCTGGAAGCTTGGCTTCCATGAGAAAGTTCTTAGTCTTTTCAGGGTCATAAAAGTTTGACTCCCTAGTTACACGCTCAACTTCCTTAATTTGTCCAGTTCTAGCAGCAGCTTCTATGTACTTGAAATGAATATCAGGATCCTCACTGTCACAAAGAAAAAATAAATTAAGAATATAAATATGGTTGAGTAGAGAGCCAAATATTGTCCAATTTTTCTTCAGCAACTCAAGGAAGAGTACCTGGAGCTCAAATATGACCCTAAGAAAAAGTATAATCCTTCGTAAGACTTGAATTGCTCAAATAATTTTATGCATTGATCTACCCCCAATTGCTCTGAATACTCTTTGGCAGCCTGAAGCCAGGATTATACTGAGTTTGAGTTATATAAACGATACAAAAACCAACTGGTCAACAAAATCACCACTCTACCTGTACTATAATCTGAAGATTGCCTCTAAGGTTGACCAATAGAAGATCTTTCATGCACTCCAAAGCCCATTCTCGAGAAAGGGTTCCAAAAAACTCAACAAGAGCCTAAATATACAACATGGTTAGTAAATATGTGCATAAATAAAAAAATAAAAAGTTAGATGAACATCAAGTGACAAACCTGAGGCTCAATGGCATGTGTATTCACAATCACACGCTTGATATCAGGCAATTCAGAATAGTGCTGTAATTGAAGCATGCCAAATTGCCAATTAGTCCAGAAGAAAATTTGTCTGCTTTCAAAATATTTTTTTTAAATGAATAGCTTGAATGCAACAATACCTGTAGTGCTCGCAAATACAAACCAGCTTTTTCACAGAGTTGTGCAATACGTGGACGATCATAATGACTAAACATACCATTGGCCAAAATAGCATCAGCAACATTTGGGAATGTTACAAGATTAATTTCCAAAACCTGTACAAAGATGATTATACAGTCAAAATGTAAAATCAGAATCAAACTTGTTTTCAAAAGGGCAAAAAGAGGGGGAAGAGAGAGAGAGAGAGAGAGAGAGAGAACCAAAACACTAAATTTCATATTTTATAAATACAATCTACTCTTTTGCAGACACAAGAGGGTACAAAATGAACCTTTGACTGAAGGTATCCATGTTCAGGTAAATTTGGCTTCAGAACATCCAACAAAAATGCTGTTGCCTCACGGATCAAATTCCTCTGAAAGATGGAAAATAAAATATATTCAAGAAAGGTATCATAAACTTCCAATTATTTACTACAGAGTACATTAAGAATTAAGATAAAAGGATCTTAGTCTGAAAAGGTGAACATGCAAAAACAAAACAAGGCAATGAAAGCAACTTGTCGGCTTAAATTAATATAAAACACTAAACCGCACCTGAAGAAATAGATCTGTAATTGTATTGTAGTCAACTGGGCAACCTCCTTCCATTTGAGACATCATAAGAGCAAAATTGACAGCCCCCTACAATTTTTCAAACTTAGTTGTGATTGGTTCGATATCAAAAACTTAAGTTTTCATGGAAAGCACAATAACAAAATAATTTAGAATTTTTGTAAAAAAAAAGTATAATTTGGTATGCGTATAGCAAAAAAAAAACAGTGCATCAGACCTGGGGATCTGACCGCAAAATTGTTTGCAGTAGAAACAAATAATCTGGTGCATACCCAACCTACAATGAGCAAAATAATATGACATCAAAACTTCCGCCAAAAGAAATATTATAAATGTTATAGCACAGGAAGATATAAATACGTGCCAGAAAGAACTGTTTCTGTTTAAGGAATTTGTTAAAAATATATGTTGAAAGGATTTTAGTTGATTTAAAAAAATGGCAAAGAACACAGAAATATATGATGAAAAAAATATGACATCATGAACATCCAGAAAGAGCCAATATTATTACCATACTGAGGAATATGACACATAAAAGGTGCATTCGGAAAGAGCCATAAACTTACCTGCTTTGAGTAAATCAAAATCTTGTCAAATTCTCTCCTCTCAGCAAAGGCTGCAACAACTTTTGGAGTTGCTCTGGCTTTAATATATATTTTCAGAGCAAGATCATTATCCACAGTCTGCATTGGAAACATGTTTCATCGTATGAATACTGGGGACATATTCTTACTACCACGATAGATTTAACAATGATAATTGCAATTTACTACTTTTAGCACATGAATCACGAGTTCATGACACAGCAAGAGATGATTTGGAAGGGATGATGTATTTTTAAACTTTGTAGACTTCTGCAATTTTTGAGGGAGTTCCATGATTTCATATTCTTCAAAACTCTCAAAATCGTATTCGGGCGCTTCAACTATGTTTGCCTCAATTTTCTAGTGTTTCTGTTTTACTTATTATAACTTTCATGTTTTAGCTCTGAGGGTTGGACCCCTGGTCCACACAAGTACATTTTTTCTTGTAGGCTGAAACAATGTTTTTTTTCCTATTTTATAAAAAAAAGAAGAAAAAAAAGAGGAAAGAAAATAACTCCTTAAATTTTGAATACAGTGAAGCAGTCATAAATAATCTGACGGCTTTCTAAAAGAAATTGCAATCATCTAATTAAAGCCCCTTCAATTAGAAGCAATTGCATAGATAGGTTGTCTCTATACCTAGTACCTCATGAGCGTACGTTGTGTTTGGCTGCAATATCATCAATATCCCAAACACAGCGCCATATTAAACTCAAACTATAACTACCTTGCTAAACCTTGAATACTGTCAAACCAACCTATGTTCTAGTAATTTTCAACTTATTTCTTGCAATCTAAAACTGATATCCCATACTACTGAGAAGATACATTCAAATCTGCAAGTGCATAATCTAAAATATTAGAAAAATGGGTTTTAAAAAAAAGAGAGATGAAGACAAGACTTCATTTAAAGATGAATCAAAGGGTCGGTTTTGATTTTTTATCAGACCTTCACAAGATCCCCAAGCTCTTCACTACATTCAAGTTTGTCTTCTGCCAACCAATTCTCCAAAAGATTTTTCTTGTTTTGATTTACAACAAGGCGTGACAATTCTAATGACTCATATGCATTAAGTTTCCCTTTTGTTAACAAAGTTCCAAAGTATTGCAACAATGGAGGAGTTTGCCCGGATTGCACAGGAACACTCTGCAAAAATGAATGAATAACATGAGCTAATCAGACCAGAACCCTTCAAAAGTTACATGGTTTTACAAGAAGCACAAAGCAGTCATCTATAAGCATAATAATTGAGATTAAACAAGCATACATGGGGAAAATAAACCCAAACGAATACCTGAAACTTTGCAATTGTGTCAGGAGTACGAAGTATTCCCTTTGGAGATTCTGCAGCAAGTTCAGCAGCCTCTTTATACTTTGTCTGAGCAAATAATTCCTGGAACCGCTGGACAACCTGAAGATGATAAAACAATAAAAAAGCTTCAAGATGCAGTCAAAAATCACCAAATGCAAACAAACTTGTAATCAAATCTGTCTTTGATGCATATACCGATTACCCTTAATGATGTGCTAAATTACAGGGCACAATCAGCTTTCATTGTGAAAGTAGTTAGTACAACTGTAAACAGAATGAAAGAAAAGACACGAGTGGTTTTCCTTCCACTTCCAATTGAACATACTTTGTAAATTTACAAAAGAATATTGTAAACATCTGGTAATTAAATGGATATTAGTTAGACAATAATACAGTCACTTTTTCCATCTAAATTCTGATAAGGAAATATACAGTCA
This sequence comes from Hippophae rhamnoides, assembly GCA_033030585.1. Classification (NCBI taxonomy): domain Eukaryota; kingdom Viridiplantae; phylum Streptophyta; class Magnoliopsida; order Rosales; family Elaeagnaceae; genus Hippophae; species Hippophae rhamnoides. Next base: position 5,269,723 of record CM065431.1, read on the forward strand.
TCAATTGACAGTTGGCAAAACAACTTTCATTATATTTTGAATCCAGAAAACATCAGTATTAATAATTTTAATAAGAGTAATAATATATGCATACCAGGTCTTCTGCGCCAGGAAGGTTTCCTCTTTTGGCAAGATTAACAGCAAGTTCCAAGTTGTTTAACTGCAAAAATGCAAAAGAACAGTTTAAAACAAAACATTCACTTTCTTAGTAAGCAGATAAAGAGGGAGGGAAGGAAAGGGGGACAACAACAACAAAACACACCTGACCACTAACAAAAGGTACTATTGTTTGTTCATTTACAGTGGCAAGCAACACCTGCCCTCGCCTATTGAGAGCATAAAAACCACCAACAGATGAAGCTTCTGAGGTCAAAAATATAGGATCTGGACTAATTCGGTTCCTATAAACTGCAGTAGCTGTCTCTAGGTCATATACAAACAAAAGTCCCAGCTTCGTGATCACATATATCAGGCCATACTTATGTGATATCTGTCCTTCCAAAAAGAAATAACATATTAGTGAACGCTTGACATGTCTACATTAAAAAAAAGTAAATAACAGGCCACATAATACCTGCATTGAGACAGGAAAATCATCGGAAAAGTCTGGTGGAAAAAATAGATCTGCCTGCTTCTTAGGGAAAGATGGTTTTCCTGATAACAGTTTCCAGAAATCAGTACCAAGATGAAATAGTGAGGCATGGTATGATGCAAAACTGCAGCATAAGACTTTCTAGCACAAATATTTGAAACAGCAAGTTTGTAAGTTATGGAAAATGGAAAGCTAGCTCTCTAATGATAAACAAATCAAAAACAAAGGCAAGGGTCCATCTATGGTGGTGTTTGAGGTAGATGCCAGTACGTCACTTGACCTGGCTGGGCACCAAGTTCTATGATATGCATCTTTGATGTAACTTGTCCAGCATTGAAGATCTTTGAGGCGAAACATATGAGAATTGAAGGATTCTCATTTCCGACAACCTGATTAAATCATGGAAGTTATTGAGAACACTTGAAACACTAAAGCAAATTATGTCATCAGGTCCAATAAAGAATAAACTTGAAAGAAGGGGCAGAAGCGCACTTTAAATGTGGCAAATGAAGCAGCATGTGCTTCAAGAGCCTGACTACGTTGCTGATCCACAGAGAAAAGCTGCATATTTCCTTTAACCAATTGCGGCCTCTGCAATTAAAAGTTTGAAAAAATAGCATTAATAATAATTAATACATTCATCATTGGACATGTGAAAACTCTCAATCGTTACTCAGAAAAAAGATGTTAAAAATCCCATCCATCAATATGCATGTGATTAAGAGATAACAAAAGAGGAGATGAATCAATATGGTTAACTCTGTTATAGACTCCAAAAGATGCCGATCACATTATCTCAAACAATATAACAAAGATCAACATGTAGTATCTGCAAAATGTTGGCCATGCTTCCTAGAGACTTCCAAATAATCATAGAATTAAGAAGTGCAATAACATGCATCATCACTCTTTAAGTTAAAAACTATCATATTTGAAAGACTTCAACGCTAATTAAATATTGCCTGCAGGACTAACAAAAAATCCTGAAGACAAAAGTTACAAATAAGATTGAACCACTAACCTCAGGAGAACCAGGAGCAATTCCAATTAGAACAAGCCATTTTTCAGTGGGATCACAACGGTAGTTGATTATTTGATTATTTGCAAGATTAGCTGTCCTCTCAAACATCTTCACAGGCACAGAATCACCTAAAACAATAACAGCGTAAAAATAAATATATACAAATAATGATATGAAAAGGTAATCTGTTCATGTCAAACAATGAGAAGATGAAAAACGAGTCAAATCATAAAAATATACCCTCAATCGACCAATGATAAACTGATGTCTGTGTAACGAGGCCTAACATCTTTGGAGAGATCCACTTCCAGAAGACGACCTAGATTTGTAGTAGTAATATTATTTATGGTATTAATACCCAGAGGGGGGGGAAAACATTAACACAATGAATATTCCATTTAAAATTTCACTAGTTGTTAATTGTTATGAAGAGAGGACATCACCTGCTCAGGCATCTGATGTGATTTTATCTTCATTTTTGATTCAATATTGAATATCTGCAGATGATCCTGAGTTGTTCCCTGAACTAGAGCTGAAAAGAAAATATGGCCAATAAATATCAAACTGAACGGAAACAAAATTTTATTATGCCACAGTGCAATTTTATTCCTGCCATTCTATCTGATGCAAACTTCTGCACTGCCCTCAAGTAGCCCGGAAAATTAAATCACTTCAAATGAAATAAAAACCACAGTGAGTAGAAATATACTAATAAAATTCAGTTCCATGATATATCAACAAACAACTAGGCATCTACCAACAGTATAAATCATACGTACACTAAATGCAAATACTATAATTAGAGTTCAAACAGCTATAGCAGGCACTTAGCAAAACAAACAAAATAAATACCTTTTATGGAGACATCAGATGATGGAACAAGTACAAGGAAACTCATATATGGCAAGTTTATCGATAAAAAGTTGTCTGGCCAATAATATTTAGCACATAAATGCACTTTCAAATGTAAGCCAGCAACTGACCAAAACAAAAATGTAAGCCAGCAATATGTAAGAATAGGATCCTCTACTTGTGCTTTTCTCATCTCGTGCATTGTTAATCTATTGTGTAAAATGATATAAGTACTAAAAGAAATATTTCAAATAATAATTTCCATTATTAGCCTCAAATTCACCATGTGCAATTACATAGAAGACTGTTGAGTTTTAAAAACTATCAAAAACATGTGGAGAAAAAACAGAGGATGCCCATTCCAATCTGTAAATGGGCACTCTCAAAATTGGAAATATTACTTCGATCTTTTTGATTAACTTTACCATAAGCGTCCCACTTTGTAAAATCATGGTCAAGAAAGATAAACGATAAAAGATAGATGAAATCTTACCTTTGAGAGCAAGAATTCTGGAATTGGGATTCATCAATGCCGAATCGGCAGTGATGGGACGTCTCAAAGGCTGCATAGGCATGTTCATATCGATGATAACAACACTATTCTGAGGTGATGTTTCTCTCACACACATGAATTTATCCGATTCCATAGTCACATGTGTAAATGTGATAAATTGAGGATTTATCCCAATACTAGGTAACTGCAATCACACCAAATCAATCAAATACAAAATTCAAAAACGTTAAACCCATGGCTCAAAACAGAAAAAAGATAGACTACAAAAAGCAACACAATTCGCAAATGGGTTACTGGAAAACACAATGGAATGGCATTCCCACGTAGGATCTGAGCAGATCCAATGAAAAAACAAACTGATAGCAACTACCCAATTACAATTACAACGAAATTATCTTGAATTTGAATTCTCATCAGACAATGGAGAAGAGAACAAACCGTCAAGGTCTCTTTCATGACAATTGGAGCATTTGCAGCGGCCATTGTGACTGGATCGAAACTTCAACCTTAGGGACCCAGTAGACGAATAAGGGAACTAACAAGATTTTGGTGTTGTTCTCTGTGTGAGAGGAAGAAGAAGAAGAAAGAAATGGGGAAAAGAGAAGAAGGTTGTGAAGAAGAAAGACACGAGTGCCGAGAGTCGAGTATTCCTCGAGCAAATTTTGCACATTTTCACTCTTTAAACAAACAAAAAAACCAAAAACAAAACTCTTTTAGCATAGTACATTTTATATCGATATTTATTTGATAGGAAACTACAAATTTACTACCTCCATTAAATAAGTTTTTATGTATAGAATTAAATTACATAATATTGATGTATTCAACGAAAAATTCAATGGTACATGCAAGTACGATAGTCGAGGGAGATTTTTATGTGAAAATTTATTTTACTTTTTTCCTTCAGGTTTGTTCAAAATAACTTGCATTTCTCGTTTTTTAATTAACGAGAAAATTAAAATAATAATTATTTGAGTGTTACGAACAGAGATCATCTATATCCACGAGTCATTACAAGTTATTTGTATAAAATATTGAATAAACATTGATAATTTTATAAAAATAGAGATATTAATACACTTTTCTATTTAATATTTATTTATTTTATTTAATAAATAGTATTTTTAAGGTTAAAAATATTAAAATATAATTTTTTTTAGTAAAAAATAATGAAAATATATTTTTTGAATTTTTTATGAAATTTTTAATGCAAGATCAATAAGAAAACGTCATGTTAACATCATGCAAACACGTGAGTTGACTAGTCATCGCCACGTAAAAAAAGAGGGTCACTCAAAGCGTGATTCATGTACCAAGTGATGCAGGCCTTGCCATGTGTCGACATGGCGTTTGTTTTAAATTTTGTAAAGCGGTCAACAATCGTACCATGCTTCGTCACGCGATTCGTATGTTCGTTCAACCGAGGCACCATGCAATCCTTATTCGAAAATCACAGCAAGCCACGTAGTGCTAACTCAGCATGTGTTGATCATGACCAATCCACGTCACTATAAGTCACTCGTTCGTTGATTCATCTACTGATTTCCCAGTGCCACATGTCACGATCCATTTGACCAACGTTGTTTAATTTTTTTTTCATCTCAACCTTTCATCTGAAGATGAACTGATGGTATAGATTCTATCTAAGCCTAATTTAATTTCTAATTGCTCTAAGAACTCTAATTAGTCAAAAATTAACAATTTTTTATCAATTTTTAGTACCAAGAAGAGAAAAAAAATTTAAAATAGATAAAATTTTGGTAAAAATTTAAGAAAATATTAGTACTAAAACTCAAGAAATTGATTGTATTTATTTCTCTTCTCCTTTCTTTATCAAGTTTATGTATTTCTTTATGAAAAATATGACATTTATGAATAAAATTATGTATAACGAATTTATTAATCTTTGTTTCTTATGAACTCAATTTTATAAATATTAGGATCTAATATTTTATCTCAATTATAATTTTAATTTAATTCTATTATTTAATTTAATTTTTATGTTATTAATTATTTGGCCAACAATTTATCTATAGAGGCAATTAAACAAATTTAAGAAAATTATTTAATTATTTTTCTTGATTAAATAACATGCATAGTTTTGGATAGAGATGTATAATTCTTATGTATGTGATCCATAATTGATGAATTTAATAAGTAGTATGCAATTTAATTAAAACATGAGAATATGATTGGTTAATTTAATTTATGATGTGTAATTTACTTAAGAGAGGATTACATGTTGGGGTAAATTCAATTGATCATGTAATTAATTGGTAAATATATTGGAATGATTTTAGTAATTCATATATTTTAAAAAGTGAATTATTAAAGCATGTGTCAAGAAAAAAAAAGGAATGCCTATCTTTTAAAGTAGAAAAGCAAATGAATTATTAAAGTAAGAGTAAAATAATAACTTTAGTTTTATAAACAGGAATTCATTATTCTATAAAGGAACTCTTGTTATCATTTTAAAGACACATGAAAAACACAGAAATTTAGAGCCATCTACTCTAAAACATTATAGCACAGAAAACCTCTCTATCTAAAAATTTCAAAATCAATAATGTTATACCCATCAACTATAAGTGACTAAGCAACTTTTCAAGGTTTTTAGTTGGCCTTAAGTTGTAATAATTATTATTTTATGAATAAAATGAAGTTTACTTACTCTTCTTTAGTAAGTCAACTATTGCACACTATTTTTATATACGGATGCAGAAGGTTTACCATTGCGAGGAGGGCGTTGAGGTTTGAGCAAAGTTGAGACATAACAAGTATAACAAAAGAAGACAAACATAAGGAAGACCGTGGTAGATCCATCAAATTCAAATATAATAATTATAAATTTAAACTAGTTAAGAATCTTGAATATTTAAATATTTGCTTACAACAAGACATAATATTACTAAAATAAGAAAATGAGAATTTTTTTAGAAATAAACAACTAATAATTCCAATAAAAATGTAATTCTATTAATAACATTTGATAAAGGTTATCTCTATCATTTAAATGAATATATTAAAAATGAAGATTATGAAACTTGTCTTAAATTTTTTAAAAGATTTAATAGCTTATTAGATATTTGTACAGATTATATTAAAACTATTACAAGTATTATAGACCATCCTGTTTCAAGGACATTAAAAAATTATTTTAATCAAAAATATACGAGAATAAAGAAAAAGAATTTAACAACTTAATTTTTGGATACTACTTCTTTGAAGATTATAAATACACTATATGTATACAAAAAAAACATATTTGTATACTACAAACATGACAAAATAATATACATTAAATACATATGATTTATCAAGATAATACTCTATGAACATCGAATCATTAGTACATAAATTAGAACTATTAGATTTAACAAATGAAATAATAATTTTTAATTTTAAAAGATAATTAATAGATTCATGATTAAAATTAAGCAACCAACATAATGAAGAACATAATATATTATGCAATTATAATAAATATAGAAGAAAATTAGACTTATACAGAAAAATAATAAGTTTTTTAGACAAATTATTACCTTCAATAAATAGACAAAGATCATTAATTACGTTACTATTAACCCCCGATTAGAAAATTAACACCACTAAAATATAAAAACATTTTTGATATTTTATAAACCTTGAGGGTATAATTAAAAATATGTAAAAATTTTGGGTCATTTAAGATAGTGTTGCAATGCTATTGCATGTTTTAAATAAAATTAAATACCAGTCTATTAAAAAAGTATATATGTCCTATGGAAACCATTTATTTTTTCCTTGCAAAGTTGAACTCATCGGTTCCCTGCTTGTTTGCCACGCTATCAACAGGCTAACAGTATTCCAGTTAGTGGATGTGATATGTGAAAGTCGAGAGCAATTGTTTTTTAAAAACAATTATGAGTTAGGTATATATAAAATTTATATATTTTAATATTTTAAAGATAAAAATATTTAGGGTAGTCTTTCTTCCTCTATTTTTTTAAAAAATATTAGTTGTTTTTTGTTTTCATTTATTAACGAATAAATAATTTCGGAGCTCTTTTTGCATAAATTTTTAATTTTATTTAATAAATATATATTATAATATTATACCTAAATTTTGATCTAATAGATTTTGATTTAATGTTATTTTAAAGATATTTTCTTATATTTATGTAGTTCAAACTATTAAGATATCAATATATAAATTATTAAATTGAATCTAAGATTTATCATCTTATTAATAAAAAATCATACATATTAAGAGAATTGAAAGAATTAAAAGAATAAAACTCGATCTTGATTCATATGATTTTTTTTTACTCTTATAATAATTTAATATATTTATATTTTATTAATATAATTATTTTTATATTTTTTATTTGAATAAATAAAATATTAATTTTTTTTAAAAAATATATTTATATTGTGATCAAAATGACCCTAATTTATAAATAATTTTAATTTTGAATATAATAGTTATCAATAATATTATTAAATAAATTAAATTTTAACTCATATTAAAATTCAAGAGAGCTATTACTAAATCAATTTTAATTAAATTTATTTGAGTTAAATTTAACTCAATTCGTAGTTATATAAATTTTATTAAATATTTCATAAGTTTTTAATTTATTATTCTATACAAAAAATAAAAATATTTAAAATTTTATTTTAAATAAATATATTAACATAAATATTATATTTTTGTATAACAAAAAGAAAAAAAAAGTAAGATTTTTAATTATAATTTATAAATATAAAAAATATTATTAATAAAAGATATTTTGTTAAATGAATTCTAGATAAACTGACTCACTTAAATTTATATATTTATTAAATTAATTTTAAATAAATTAAATTATATTAAACTATTCCTTTAATACCACTAATTTTTTTTTATGTCATTTGTATATTTGTTTAATATAATACTTTCTCGTACATTTATAAAAGCAACCCAAAATCGAGTTGTATTAACTTAAATATGTCTTGTAAATTAAGTAGGGCTATTAAAGTCAATGAGAGAGCTTTATGTTCCGACTGACAAATACCTCCGTTATACATTAGCATAATAATCTATAAATTAATACCACATACCGACATGAAGTTGGATTAAACCAAATTTTTAGTTTTAAAATATAAATAAGTTACTTTCTATTTTTAAAATGTAGAAAAATAGTTTATTTATTAAAATTTATAAATTGATATATTAAAAACATATAATATATTCTAAAAAAATAAATATATATTTTTATAGTATTAAAAATAAAATTTCATATATTCACGAAAGAAAATTTAATCTTTTTTAATTAAAAAATTACTTAAATAACATAATTAAAATATATAATAATAAAAATAACACTCTTATCATAAATTAATTAAATTAATAGACGTATGAATTAATATTATAATGTTATTTTTATTATTGTAAATTTTAAAAATATTTGTTTTATAATTTATTCATATAAGATATAATTTTCCTTAAACCGGTAAATCATATAACTAATAAAACAATTCAATTTATTTACGAATTCCATCATCAAACAACATGAATACAAAACACGAATATACATTATGTAAAAATTAAATATTCTTCTTTTTTCCAACACTAAATCCAAATCTTCCTTACAACTAAAGCCAGCTCTAAGCCCAGTCAGACCACAATCATCACCGTAATTATTTCCACAGTCCCTTAAACCACTGCCATTAACTCTTGAATATTCTAAACTCGTCCACACAGAATCCCAATATTCCGGACTTGTATCCACAATTTCCGTTTTTGTCCTCGCCAAGTCTTGAATTTTATTGTTCGTTTCTTCCCCTTTTTTAACACTTGCTTCTTCTTTGTCACTACCCAAAGTTCTCACCTCCATCCAACCATCTGATTCCCAATTTGCCCCTGAAGTTGTCGTCAATTTACCAATTCTATCCTTAGCGGAAATAATAGCGTCTCCGTCAAAACTAACGCTCGAATTCTGCAAACAGTAATATTCTTCCCTGTCGTCGTCTTCGTTATCGATTTCGAATTCGGAGTTAGCCCAATCAAGCACGCAACGAGGCGATGAATCAAGAACCACCGAGTTCGGCTGAATAGAATCCAAAAATGGATGTTGTAGTAGCTTATCACAGCTCCACCGTTGATTCGGGTCTCGATTGAGACACTTTCCTAGAAAATCACGACCTGCTTCTGACAAACCGGCCGGAAATTCGGGCATCTTGTCGGTAAATCCGATTCGATACAAAGTGTCAACTCCACGATCCTCCCACGCCGAATTTCCGGTGATCATCTCGATCACCGTACATCCCAACGACCAAATATCAGACTCCGGCTTTTGAGATTCCCGGCGAACTACCTCCGGAGCCATCCACAGCGGACTTCCACGTGGCACGATCGGAGCTTCATTCTCAAAACCCGAAACCTCAATTGCCGATCCGAAATCAGCGAGCTTAGCGTTAACGATCGGACTATTTTGATCCAACAGAATATTCCTTCCTTTAACGTCACAGTGAACAATGCCTTTCGAGTGTACGTACCTCAACGCCGAAACAATACACCATGTGAGTGACCGTACAGTTGTCTCATCCAACTTCCCAGCCACGTCAGAAACAGTGCCACCTGGTAGGTACTCCATGTGAAGGTTCCTAAACGTCATCGTTCCTTCATACGACTCGTCGTCGCCGAGATAATCGACAACATAAGGCGAAGAGAGCGAACGTAGAGTCCGAATTTCGTTTTCTAGAGCTAGCAATTGAGAAGAAACACAAGTCGTTTGATCAACTGACTTAACGGCAAAGACACGATGATCGTTGGATTTGTCGACGGCAAGATGGACGGTTCCGAAAGAGCCTTTTCCTAAACACTTATCTCTAATCCAAGAGACCTTCTGATCAGAATTATGAAGTATGTTCTTAGCTTTTCCCATGTGTTCTTTAAACTAGCAAATTTTTTTTTTTGCTCTCTCTTATTGTTGTGTGGTTGTGTGGTTGTGTAATGTGTTTCTTTCTTAATATCTAAGATGGTAAGCTGGTTATATATATATATATATACATATACATACGTGAGTATTGTGGGTATACGAGAACCGATAAGTTAGCTAGTTCAAAGTTTTCAAGTCTTTTTGAAAATGACTTGGAACTTTACAAATGGATCATTAGAAGATAATAAAATAAAGGTTGGTTGACGTCACCGTAATTCTGATCTGGTTTTTGAGTGTATAATGTGTTTAAGTAGAGAAGGACATGGAGGGAGGTGGTAAAGAATGAATTTAAGATACTGAGTTTTATCCTTATCCTAATTGATCTCCTTCAATAATAATATATGACCTTTTCGGTTAGACGTGGACCATTAAATAATTTTTCATAAATAATATTGCAATACTTGTTGTCTCTATCATTGAAATTGGCTTAATCCATTCCAATATTCGGTATTTTCACATGTGGTGTACTTGTGGTAATAGTATTCATTTTTGCAATATAAAATATAAAAATCTTAAACTTTGGTGCTTGATGTTGTAGCCACATAAAATGGGTGGCTAAAATTTCCCAAAAATCAAATTGTGTTTTGCATTTTAATTGATAACCTATGTAATTAATAACACATAATAATAATAATAATAATAATAAAGGAGTATGAATCAAATTCAATCTTATGGTAAGTCTCTCTAGTATTTTTCTTCTTTCTTTGGGGCCATCCCACTTTAAGTATTGTGATCCTATAATTCATAATTCTCTCTAAGTCTCTATTATTGTTTAGGGTATGCCAATTTAATAGTGTCGTATTAATCTTTTGATGATTTTTACTATTTAAGTTTTTAAATGATATCTTAAAAATATTTAAATTATTTTTTTAAAAAAATACCTATTTGATAAAAAAAATGTGTCAAAATAATTGAAATATATTTTAGTTCTTTAAAAATTTTATTGTTATTTTTCCTCTTTAAAAATATTTAGTATCTAGGTAATGTTTAGCTTATATTAATATAAATAACGATGATAATAATTTACGATATTTTTATATTTGATTTAATTATTAATCTGAAATTGAATGTAAAACATTCCAATAAGTAGTAAAAATGAAATGTGTTAGAATGTATTATTTTTCTCACGCATTTGTATAATACATCATTTTTTATTTTTCTTATTTTATATCATTTAAAAATAAAAATAAAACTCTTATTTTTTTAATTTTATTTCATTTATAATTGCTTTTAATATTTATCATTATTTTGATTTTACTACTAAAACTGTAGGAAATAATACACTAAACAAATTAAAGAATAATATTAGTTTTATTAAAATTAAATATATATATATATATTATAAATATAAAATTTAAATAATATAAAATTTAAATAGGAAAATAATAATAATTGAGGTCTATGTATCCCACAGTATCATTCATATAATTTTTTCGCTTACCGTAGATGTTTGGGAATGACGAAAATTTATCTTCCAAGATATAATGATTAAATAATAATAAACTTATACCACAATTTATTATTATATGAAATTTAAAGTGTCTGACTCTATTAAATGAACCCAACTCTAGATAGAAAATATATAACAAAAAAATATTTTTTCTTTTACCTTTTTTGTATGCCTTTTTTTCTATTTTTCCTTCTTTTCTCTTTAGTTTTTCTTCTATTCTTCTTCTCAATTTTCTTCTCTTTTTATACAATAATTATATAGAAATGAAAGATAACATAAATAAATATAGAAACAAAAAATTAAAAGTTTGAATTAGAGAAACAAATGCGCAATAGAAAAGAGTAGAAAAATAGAAGAAATTAATTTTCAGAATAACAAAAGAAATTAAAATTGGAGGCAATGGAAAAATTAAAAGAATGAAAAGAGGAAGAGCTTCTCTCCATCTTTCACTACTTCAAAAGTAGTGAATAACTCATTATCTAAGCATACATGCCTTGTTGTACCAGTATCAATCTACCACTCTTTTGAGTTTGATCATACCAAGTTTACCTCAAAAATGATTGCACACAAGTCAATATCAGAGATATCATGAGTGATGTTATCAACCATGTTTGCCTCACGGTTTCTATTTCTTTTTGGAAACCTACAAACTATGGCTTTATGTCTTATCATTTGACATTTAAAGCAAATCCCTGTGAAGCTATTTCTTAAAATCTTCTTCCTTAGGTCCCAATTTAGACCCTTTACTTAGCTTGTCATTGCCCTTATTCTTATAGTGTTTGAAACTTTGACCATGTTCCATCATATTAGCCTCGGGTTTGATGAGATATAACCTTTTTTAGAAGAAACCTTGTTGTCTTTTTCCACTTTGAATCTTATCAGCAAATCTTTTATGAACATTTTCTTTCGCTTATGCTTAAGGTAGGCCTTGAACTCTATCCATGAAGGGAAAAAAATTTCAATAATAATTGCAACTTAGAAGGTTTCAATAAGTATTGTCCTTTCATCGTACATCTTTGTTATAATATCTTAGATTTCATGTGCTTGACTACATACAGATTTAGAGTTTGCCATCTTATAATCAAGAAAGTGACTAACCAAAAATTTCTTGGCACCATAATTTTTAGTTTCATACTTCTAGTCCAATGATTCTCACAAGTCTTTGGTCGTCTTTTCCTTATTGTACTTATTGTACAAGGAATAGGTTATTATTCAAAACATAGTTTCAACATAAATAATCAGAATGCTTCCATTCTTCAATAACACTAACAAACTAAAAATCTTATTCACACTCAGGTTCATCTGGAGCTTCTTCTATTAAAAACCTTGCTAAATTTAAGTGGTGAGATAAAACATCATCTTACTCATCCATCTCTTAAAGTTTAAACCATTAAACTTCTTTGGTTTTTATATCACAACATAGTTCATTATAACAGAAAACCGGTTACATCGGAGTTATCCTATGAGCCATAGAAGACCTCATCATTTGGTTCATAGTAAAACCATGCACAATAGGATCAGTAATATTTACAATTGAGTTTTTAGTTTGAAATACTGGGATGATTATTTTAGATTACATAATATTTTCTTTACTTTTTCTACTCAATGCACAAATTTTAAAATTCAAAAAATAAAGTTTTAGATTAAAAAATATATATTCAATAAATAAATGATAAAAATATGTGAATTTACATACATATTTATAGTTTCATTAATTATAGTGATTAAATAATTTTTTTTAAAATACAACAATTTATTTATTTATAAAATTATAATTATATATATATATAGTAAAAATGAAATACAAATATAAAGTAAAGAAAATTAAGATAAGTAACACAAAATTAAAAAAAGAAAACAAATATACTTATATATAAAGATAACAATATTAAAAAAACATTACAATTATATAAAATAATTAATGATAAAAATAATACAGAAAATGATGGAATCAAGTAAAAATAAAGTTGAAGTAATTTAATATAAGAGAAAAATTAATATTAAATAAATTATGAAATAAATTAATAAATATGTAAAAATTAAACGATGATTATAATATATTATATATTATAGAATAGATAAATATAACATATTATAAATAATCTGTTTGTCTCAAAATATTTGTTAACAAATATTTTGTATTTGTTTGCCCAAAGAAATTAAAGGGAGAAATTATCTTAATATTGTAGAAATAATACACCGAAAAATAATTGAAAAATAATTAAAGAATAAAATTATTTTATTAAAATTAAATATATATATATATTATAAATATAAAATTTAAATAGGAAAAATAAAATAATAATTGAGGTCTGTGTATCATATAGTGTCGTGAAAATAATATTTTCGTTCACCGTGAGTATTTGAGAATGACAGAAACTTATCTCTTAAAATACAACAATTAAACAATAATAAACTTACACCATAGTTTATTATTTCACAAACCTTAAATGTCCGAACTCTATTAAAGGAACCTAACTCTAGATAGAAAATATACAACAATTTTTTTTTTACCTTTTTCATATGCCTTTTCTTCTCAGTTTTTTTTTCTTTTTATATAATAATTATACAGAAATGGAAGATAACAAAAATAAATATAGAAACAAAAAATTAAAAACTCGAAGTAGGGAAATGGAAGAGCAACGAAACAAAAGAAATTAATTTTCAAAGAAACAGAAGACATCAAAATCGGAGGTAACTGAAAAATTAAAAGAAAGAGAAGATAAAGAGAAATGAAACTGAAAATTGAAAATTAAAATTTTTTATTCAAGATTTTCTAACACAAAAAAATATACTAATAGTAATATTATTCACACACAAATTTTACATAGTTCAGTAATTTGTTTAGATCCATAAGAGGCACCATATATTATTTAATAGAGTAGAAAATACACAAAATATAGATGTCAATTTCCTCACTAATAATATCTCTCAAGTGTTTCTTCAAATTCATAGAAAACTCTCACTTTCACTTATGTATTTTCTCTCTTTGAGTTTGTCTATGTTTTCTCTGATTTTTTTCTTAATTTTTACCTTATTCTTCAATGCATGAACTTCTCTATATTAATGCATGAACTTCTCTATATTTATAGATGAAATAAAGCTTATTTTTTTCTAAATTATGTCATAATTTAAACCACAAATTAAGCTACTAATTTATTACTTTAAAATTAATATTCAACGGTATTTAGAGATGAAGAGTACACGTGCACCATCCTAATTCTTAATAAATTAAATTTTAATATAATATTTATATAATTATAGATAAAATAAAAATGTCATAATAAATTTTAAATCTTATATTTTTAAATTTTAATATATTAAAAAAATTAATAATTTAAGCATATTTTATTAAAACGAAATCTATATAACATCAATTAAAAATGAATTATAACTAAAAAATAATTAATAATATTATTCTTAAATATAAATCTTAAATCAAACTAGTATATAAAAATTAAGTTATAGAATAAAAATATTCTATAATTTTTTGTATTTTTTCTTGGTAATATATATCTCTAATCTTTTCGTTTTATGTTTATCCAATCGGTAAATCACCTAATTTTTTGTTTAAGAGTAATATTATCTATTTGAAATATACTTGTCGGTCAAGGGAAATTGAATGTAGGGATCGTGGAAACAAGATTATTAGTGGTTGGTTACAATTAAACAAGATCTTAACCTTACGATTTGTATGACTTTATTTTAAATTATTTATAATTATTTATTTGGATTGAAAATATTATTTTTTATCTTATAAATAATAATAATATGGGGAAAACGTAGCAGTGTTATTTTGATATTTGATGAGTTTCAAGAGTTAAAGTTAAATGAGAAAAAATTGTTACAAGTATGCATGAAATGCAACCACGTGGAACAGAAAGAGACAGAGTAGATTTGGGGTCTGTAACATGTCGAAATATGGTAGGTCCACGTATGAGAAATGAGCTGATTTTTTTTTGTTGTTGTTGAAATAATTGAAGCTGAATTAGAATTACAAGCAAGAATGATACCCACGTTTGCTTAATAGAAGCAACGAGATAAATACGAGAATGGGGTTTCTTATGCGAGAGTGTTTTTTGTGGAAGAACTCCGTTGACGTGTGTCACCAGCTACCATTTGACTTTTTCTTTCTCCTAAAACCTTATTTCACTAGTAGGATATTAAATGATAATTATATTAATTTTTAAATATATAAATATTTTAAACAATAATATATTAAAGTAGCACCTAGTTGTATAATAATATTTTTAAAAATAACATATTTTTATAATTAAGATTATTTTTAAAAGTTAAATTAAATTAAATTATAATGATTAGAATTTATTAAACCGAGATAAACGAGTTTCATCAATTATTTGTTTTAACAATTTAAATCACATAAAAAATATTATTTAATACAAAGGTAGTTGATAAATGAATTTAATTAAATTTTAATTACGCATTAATTCAACTCTATATGATTTAATTATAATTATGTAAACATATATGTTTATTATCAAATGAATTATAACACATATAAACATTATTAATTAAGTTAATGATTTTTTTTCAGAAACTTGATTCCCCTAATTAAATTTTTACATGTATAAAAGTATAAAACTCATCTTTTTAAATATTATAAAAATAATTATTATATTTTAATTTTTATATAATTTACTTAATTATATGATTTTATTTTAAAAACCTTAAAAAAATAATTTTTTTTAACATGCAAACATATATAAAAAAATGTGCATTACTTATAGAGATAAAAATGAAACTCTATTGATGACAATTAAGCTTACTTATTATTACATTAACAAGATATAAAATAAAATAAATATTTTTATCCCAATTCTAAAACAATATAAGTAAACATAATAAAAAATAATTTAGTTTCGATTATTTGTATTCTCAATTTTTAACTCTTTTTTTTTTTAAATTTCATTACGAATTAATAAACATACAATAATTACCCGTAAAGAATGTGTTATTTTAAAAAATCGATTTTGATCAAATTTTATGATGATTTAAGTAATTTATATTGTAAAAATTTTAGAAGGAGAGTTATATATTACATGTGATTATATACCAATATTATATGTTTTTTTTTCTTTGTTTTTACTATTTGTTTATCTAACAAATTGGCAAAAACTAGTTGAATGACATAACGTTCAAATACATGAAAAAGACAATGGCAAACAGACAGCATCCACCGAATTCATGATATTGCATGTAAAAGACGAAAAACAACTAGCTAACATTAAGGTATTAATTTTGTCCTATCGATAGATTACTCTCTCCTAACTCTCCTAACTCCCTTTCATTAAAAAAAATATAATATAATATAATAAATATCCGAAAATGAAAAACCTCCCCTCATGGTATATTTTATTCTAAGTAAGTGATCGCCAAAATAAAGGTTTCTTCCGATTCTTCTATTTAAAACATAGGAAGAGTGAAAATTTGACTCACTTTTTTTTTTCTTATAAATTAAATATATTAATCATCTTATTTAAAATTTATATATTATAATCGCTTTAATATTTAACAAAAAATATATTTTATTTTTAGATACTTTAATCATATGAAAAAAATGATTAAAATATACCAAAATATGACTAAAATTTATCAATTTTTAAGTATTAAGATGACTCTAATGTATAAATTTTAAGGTGATTAATATACCTATTTTGTAAAAAGAAAATATCTTTAACACTTTTCCCTTGAAATTAACATCATATATATATATATATTAAATAAAATTATTAAACATATGTCAAGAAAAAAAAATTATTAGTTCACAGATTTACAAAATGAGTCCTTGGAAAAGTTATACGAGCAAAATTTAGATATTTTTAATGGTTATAATTTGTTACACTATTTTATTTTAACTATTAAGATTTATAAAATCAATAAAAAGAAAATCACTCATTTTAATTGAATGATTGAGATATAATAATGTAATAAATTGTATAATATATTATAACAATCGATATATATGTGTACGTGAGAGACAGAGATAAAATGTCATCTAAATACGTTATCTTTAAAAAAAATACACTTTAAACTCATAATTATTAAATATAACTGCACAAGTATACTAACTTTACAAAAATAGTTGTAAAAATACATTTTGTAAAGTTAATAGATTTATATTGTCACCATTCTTGTAAAAGTAATGAAATTGTTATATTTTATTCTTTGTAAAGGTAATGAATTTTTAGTATACTTTTTAGATTTACGATGTTTCACTTAATATGGCGGAACTAAAATATATTTTCGTCGAAGATAACGAATTTAAATTATTATTTTTCGTATATGTGATACTGTTTTACATGTTTCTAATTTGAAAAAATAACTAAAGATAACATTTTAATTTACATGCTTGTAATATTCTCTTTTAAATCAAACTTTTCTTCGCCAAAAAAAAAGAATCAAACTTTTCCTTGGGTGGAAATAAGTGGGGAAAGTTGGAATACTTGGTTGAGAATTCTAGTGGAATTGTAGAATGATGATGTTCCATTAGTTTGCATACAAAAGGATTTGATACATTCAATGGCTATTTCATAACTGCATACCAAATTATATTTATCAAGATTTTTACGCCATTTATACGACGAATATTTATCGAACATATCTTTTCTTTATATTATAAAAGCTTTGACGGGCTTTGCTTTTGTCGATCTATGTTTTTTGTTTTCTTGTTCTCCATTTTTTTTAAAGATAGTTTTTTTTTTATTTTTTTAATACATTAATAAATATTAAAATATCTATATAATAAATATTTTTTTATATAATAAAATTGTTTATATTATTTAATTAATATTTGATCAATTTATTTATAATATTTTAACCGAAACTTAGTCGAATATCATTTTTTTTTCTTTTTATTAACTTCTTTACACTAATAATTATCAAAATATTTATATAATAAATACATATTTTATATTTTTTTATACCAATAAATATCAAAATGTCTATATAATAAATACATTTTTAATGAATAGTTATTTTATATAATATAATTATTTTTATTACATTAATGATGATAAATCATAAAGTTAATGATTGTATATTTAATGAATAATCATTAGATGAGTACGTGGTCTTATTATATTTGAGATAACTTATGAGTAATCACATGTTAAGTTAATATATATCGTATTATTATATTTGATTTATTTGTTAAATGAAGTATGATTCATTTTTAGATTGTGTATCGTCATAGTATATCTATTACTTATAAAATTATTATTATTGTGTATATATTTTTCACTAAAATAATAAATTAATTAACTTTTATTAATAAAATAATTATTATAACATTAATTTTTTATTTTATCATAGTCAAAGTTTTTTTCTTTTCTTTTGTTCTAAACATAATTTTTTTAAAACAATAATAATAATTATTAGTTAATTAATTAATATTATTATATATTTATGAAATTTAAATCATCTATATTTGTACGGATGTAAATAATGTATTTATTATTTGTTGTGTATGATCTAATTGGTTTAATTATTTATAATTTTACACGCAAATGATGTTAAATGTCACTTATTTGAATAGTGATCCATAGTTGGATTATATTGGTGATTTGTATGTATGGTCTTTAGTTGCACTAGTAAGATTTTGACACATGTATCCTTTTAATCATATTCTAGTAGACATACAATGACACTTAGTAAAGCTTATAGTCAATAAAGTTACGTATATATATGCATTGCATAATAAGTTGGAACTTTTTTTTTTTAACTTAACAAGAAAGGAAAGCCTTTTTGCATATTGGAAATAAAGGAAAAAGAGTGTCGATGTTTTTCACTACCACTCCACAAAGAGGATAGAGGCTATGACTTTAATAAGCTAGCAAGAACTAAAGTTATATTTGCTTAATTACAATAATAAATAATAATAATGAAAATAGTTTTGAGTATTTTGTTATTTAATTTGATTATTAATTTATAATTGATTATAAAATATTTTAATAATATTAAGAATGCTAATTTTTTAATATTTTATATTCTTCTTATATTTATATAATTATTTTATTCTTATTTTATCTTATTTAAAAATAAAAAAAAATTAATTTTTTAATTTTATATAATTCTATAAATTTTATTTTATTTTGATTCCTACCGTCATTTTCATTAAGTTTCTATCATAAATTTATTAAAAAAAAAGAAAGATGTTTTAAAATTAATTGCGTGGACGTGCTTCATGGAACCATATAGCTAGATAGCTTTTTATAAATCACTGTAGAATAATTGTCTTCTAAGTTGATCTGCTGATAAGACTTATACACCAATTCTAAATTATAAGTTCGATTCCTCCACTTCATTATTATTAATTTGGTAAAAAATTAAATTAAAATTGTCTGTTAATTCAGTAATTAATGATACATTCATGTATATGTTTACCAGTAATGCCTAGCTTGTATCTGCTCATCTTTATGTTGTCACACTCCACCTTGGTGGGTGATTGTTAAATAAAAACAATTATCATGCCATTTGATAAAAAAAAAAATTAGCTAGCTCATCCTAATTAAAATACTATGAATAATAAGGTCAAAATTTTTAAATTCAAATATCTTCTTATACTAATTTATATTTATTATAATGTATCAAAGTCTTAAAAATATTTATTTATAATTCATTACAACTAATTTTCTCTTTCTCCAAGTCTAATGTTTAAAAGTATTATATTATGTATAAAAAAAAATTTACATTTGATTTTATATATTGAAGTCCTCTTTTTTCATTGAAGTATATATAGCTAATATAAATTATGAATGATATGTATTAATTAACTGATGTGATAATTAATTAAGTAAAGTTAATAGAATTTAATTATAAAAAATACTTGTATAAACAAAATAAAAATTTAAGTATATTTACCTAGAAAACAATATTTAAATATTTTTGTATAAAATAAATCATATTTTGAATACATTAAAATTCGTCTATTTAAAAAACAAAATCTTAAAAGAAATAAAAATACGTGATTTTAATCTTCTAAAAACATTGACATACTATCATATGATTGATTTGAACCAAGACTAACTTTTTCATGCCTAACAAGCGAATGAATTTGTTTTTGTTTTAATTGATACATAGTTGAATACTTTCTAATATTGGTTTTTGGCATTTTGGGTATGAAATATGAGAGGTTGAGTTTGAATAATATTGGAAAAAGAAATAAAAACAAGTAGGGCTTTTATGTTGAGCTGGTTTTGGGTATTAATGTCGATGGAACAAAGACTAATTGAGATAGCAGACAAATATCCAACGTCAATGAAGTGATAAAAAAAATCCCAATTTTTGCGGTTAACATGCACACCTATCTCACTACCTTTCAAATTCCTCATTTTTATCTTTGTTATTGATCACCTAATTAGAAAAGGTTCATGCATATATTACCAAAACAACCCAGTTGTTAAAAGGATCCAAACTTAACAGATCATACACTTTGATATCAGAATTAAATATATAATTTAGTGTACAATGCACACATCCAAATTGAGATTTCGTGGATTAAAAAATTAGAATTTGATGTTTGGTGAGTTTAGTTAAACAAAAATAATAACTATAACATAACATAACGTACAAAAATGATTTTTTTTAATAATACAAGTATCTAACCAGTTGATTTTATTTTTCATTAATTTGAATCTAATTAGATACAAATACAATTTGAAGATTTTTAAATAGAATCGATTCTATAAATTCAATGTTTTATCTCTATTTTAATAATTTATTTAACCTTTTGTTTTTGATTTTTGAATTTAAGCCTTTCATTTTTTTGGTATGATCTCTCAATTGAATATGTGAGTTCTACGTCTTTATTTATCTTTAGCGTTTTCTACCAATAGTCTTTTTGATGATGTAGATGAAGATGCATATTTATTTTCACAATATTTAATACAATAAATGCATTCGTGATCCTTAATGATTTTTTTTTTGCATACATACAAAATATGCTTCTTGTTTCTTGACACATTTTCACGTTACTAATGTTAGAATTTACCTCAAATTTATTGATTTTGTTACCATATTCTTTAGTAAGGGTCATATTATTATGGAAAGTGATTACGACTTTACTAATTAAATAATTTACTTTGATTTCAAAAGAGTTATCAATTTTTCTAAGTTCATGATAAATTTGACCTAACATCTATCCTCCTAGTATATAGAGTTCATCTATAATAAATTCATTTTCTAGAAGCACTATTGGTTTTGAAACCTCTCCATTAGTTTTGAAAATCCCTAATATAATAAAATGATAAGGACTAACAAACTCTTCTTCATTTTAGTCCATAAATGAACTGAAAAATTTGAGATAGACAAATTTGTCACCGGTTTTGATCTTTTTCCTAAAGTCTTGATAGCCTTTTTGAAATTCTCAAGAAAATAATTTAATTTACTTAAATTAATTCCTAGATATAGGTTCTCAATTAAACCTGCATAGAAAGCTTTATAAACAAAAATTAGATCAGCTCATTCAAGAATATTAAATTTACTACCTGTAAGGAATTATTTTCCTATGATGTAAAATTTTATATCTTTGATATATTCATGGGTAGATTTTTTGGTTAAGTTATAGATATTTAACTATTGTAATTTAATTAAATTTCTATATTGGACTTTTTCATTTTCAATGACCAATGTATTTCTACGGGGATGTTTATCTGAATTGTACTAGTGGTCGTATTATTTTTACTATCTCTACAAGTGGCATTTCCTTAAATAGTATTGCTGGTCTTACTATTTTTCATATGGTCTTCAACCTGCTTAGTGGCAATGGTTTTTGCTGTAATGTTACAGAGTAATTTTAACTATATCTTCTAGAATTATTAGTTTTGGTACTCTATAGTTGTCATAATTGCTTTTTCATTTTCAATTATCAATGTATTTCTATGGGGATGTTTATCTGAATTGTACTGATGGTCGTATTATTTTTACTATCTCTACAAGTGGCATTTCCTTAAATAGTATTGGTGGTCTTACTATTTTTCATATGGTCTTCAACCTACTTGGTGGCAATGGTTTTTGCTGTAATGTTACAGAGTAATTTTAACTATATCTTCTAGAATTATTAGTTTTGGTACTCTATAGTTGGCATAATTGCCTTCCGTTCTGTGAGTTATTCCACCAAATCTGATATTAGCTTTGCTTACTTTAGCTCAATTGTTGTAAATTCTTTATTTTGGATTACTATATACTACATAAGTCTTTTCTGGTATTCCTTTTCTAGTTCTTCAGTCCGATTGTACTTTTTCTTTTTCTTTTCAGAGATTTTACTCTATTTTGAATTATTAAGTTCTTCTTTCTCATTTTAAATTCCTTCTTTAGAAGTTTTAGCTTTCTTAGAATGAATCTATGATAGTGATTGCTCTTCAACGTTTTTGGACTCCAATGGTCATTTTGAAGTGTTAGGTTCTTCTTTTTTAATTCATATATCTAAGTATAAAATCTTGAGTTGTTCATAAAGGATTCTTATATCCTTTTATTTTATCTTCATCTTGATATTAAGATGTTTCATTCCTGTAATAAAAAAATAGTTAAATATGCTAATTCTCTCGTAATGACATCTACTAAACTATCATGATTTCTTGATAGATATTTGACATCAAAATTATAATAGTTAAACCACTGTTTTCATCTGACTAATCTTCCTTATTTATATTCTTTTTGCAATATTATTCTTTAAAAAATAACCAAAATTCTTATTATCAGTTCTCAATAATGAATTTGAAACTTATTACATATATTGCAAATTTCTTAATAGGTTTTTTGATAGTTAAGTATTCTTTTTTATTACTATAATGGTTTAATTCTAGATCATGGAAAGATCCTGATATATATTAACAAAGATATTCATCTTTGTCATCTACTTTTATTTTAAAAACTGCTTCCACTATTCATATGAAGCATTTGTTTCAATTATTATTTTATCATGGGGACCTAGATGGTATAACATTAGTAAGTGTTTTACCTATGCTTTTACCTTATCCATGTACAAAATATATTGTTTTGTACATTTTCAAACATGATCTTTTTTTCAATTTGGTTTGTAAAGGTTTTTGCATTTATGTAAGTTTCTTGATGCATACTTTAGCATACGTTAAACATCTTGGGAATCATTGTAATTGATTTTTGTATTTTAATTCATTAGAAAATCCTTGAATGTTATTTAACATATAGGACTATAGATTATGTTTTTCATTTTCAATTTCTAACCTTAAATACTTAATTTTTTGTCGAGTAATTATTGTTTTTTCCCTAGAAAGTACAATATCTTCTTTCCTGCATTCTTATAAAATATTAATAATATCCAAATAATGTTTATTTAATTCATTATTGAAACTAATATCATCTATGTAAACACAATAAATATTTTATAATTTCTTAAAGAGGTTGTCTATATATCTTTGAAAGATACCTAGAGCTTGTTTTAATTCGAAGGGTACAAAAATTCATTGGAATTGTTTTTGAGGGCAACTAAATACCGTTAGTTTTTTAGATTCTTCTTCTAGTCGTATTTACCAAAATTAACTTTTATAATCAAAACTTGAGAAATATTTCTTTCATTTTATTAATAATAATAATTCTTCTTTCTTTGAAATAAAATATCCATCTCTATGGTTTCTTTATTCAATTTTTTAAAATTTATTACTATTCCCTTTTTTCAGCTTTTTTTTTTGACTAAGAATGTTGGGTTAAATTATAGTGAATTACTTGGTATTATGACTTTTATATGCAAAAATTATTGAATTTATTTTTCAAACTCAATCTTGTCTTTTGGAGTATAAATCATAGGTTTTATTATAATGACTTTGTTAAGGTCTCTTAGTTTTTTGTTAGCAATCATTTTAAATTTGTTTATTTTTAGATCTAAAGGATATTTTGAGCTTACTGTTTTTAATAATTTCTTGATACTTATTAAGGCTTTATCTTTCTGAGTTTCATTAAGAAATTTTTTTTGTTTATCTTCTCTATCTAATAAAATATTTTCTAAATAAGGTTTTTGTTGATTTTTTGTGTCTATCTTACTAGGTTTTTGCTTTTTATGTTGTTGCATACAAGTTGAGCTTGATATAGTAAATTGTTTTTATTTTTGACACATAAATGGTTTCACCATCTAGTGTTAGTAGACTTATTTTGTCTAAATATTGCGTAAAATGTCGATATAAGTTTAAGAAAATATTTCCTATTGGTAAATTAATTCTTATTTCTTGTTGATATATGGTATAAATATGAAATTTCTCTCCTCCTATTACTATATTTCTATTTTTTAAGAATTTATTAAGATTTGATTGTAGGAATTTATTGTAGTATTGTTAGAAATTTTTACAATTAAATTTTTTAGTGCTTGTTTTTAGAGTTCTTCTAAAAATAAATATTTACTAGCTACACATATACTAGCTCTTATATCTATATATGCATGTAAATGTAAATGATAATGATAATTTATGTAAACTTTTAATTTCAATTTTACCTTAATATAAGTAATATTTTGATTTATAATAATATATAAATTATTTATTTTCTGATTAAGAGTATTCATATTCTGAGCATTAATATTCAAAGTCAATTATTCTCTCATTAGTTTCTTTTAATAGATAAATACTACAAATATCATTTATATCTCATTCTTCTATTGTTTCTAACGAGTCTTTTAAGATTTTTGCTCTGTGTGAATTTTTTATATTCATTTTTATGTTGAAACTTGTTAGGGCATTCATTTACATAATGTCGTTCTTTATTGTAGATTCAACATATGCATTTCTCTTTTCCTCATAAACAATAATTTTTGTTTTCTAGTGGTTTAAATGTTTTTTAAATATCTTTTCCGATAAGGTTATTTGTTATACCTTATCTTATATTTTTGAAAGTTTTATTTTTAAAATTGATATTTTTTGAATGTTTTGTATTTTTTTCATATTTTTATACTTTAACTTGTAAGATTTTATATTGCATCCATATTTTTTTAGCATTCTAAAATCTCTTGTATTATAATAGATTATATCATTTCTTGTTATTTGTTCATATTATTGTATTTCTTGACATTTAATGATTATTCAATTTTTAAGACTTCTTATTCTTTCTTCTAAGGTGTCTAGTATAGTTTTTTTATTTCTTTCATTTCATTCTTTTGTTATAGTTTTATGTAATATTCCATGTAATTTTTGAAAAAATATTTTATTGTAAGTTTATTGCATAGAGATTTGTAACTTATAATAATACATTTCATATTCATAAATAACATAATATATATAAGATATGTTACATATTTTCATATTTGTTAAATGTCATTTACCTTCCTCAATTTTATTTTTATTGAATTCAACAATATGAATTCCTTTATCTTCTACGATAAATTTCTTGTATATTTTATTTCTACAGTATCTAAATATTTTCTACCTATGGGAGCATTCTCCTACGTTTGTAAATGTTGTTGTTCTGTTAAATTTGTAAATAAAATTTAACATTTCGATCATTTTGTAAGCTATTAGGACTCTACAAGTTGAAAAGTTTGATTGTATGGTTGGATAAGTTTATATGATTTCATTTGTACGATTAGATCATTCATTTAAGATTTTTTTTCCTATTTCTTATATAGTCTAAATTTAAGAAATCAGATCTATAGTTTTTATATATTTTGAATTCTGATGGGATAATACCTTTAGTTCTCCGAACATAATCCTTCTTTTATTTTGAGTTATTAATTTATTCTATAAATAATGCGAGGTTTTTCTTTCCTTTACCTATTTCTTTCTCCTCTATGTGGATTAGAATTGATTCCATATGATTTTTTTGGATCATATTTTCTAATTCATAATTAGTTTATTTGATTATTGTCATATTATCTTTCCCTTTGTTTGTATAATTTTTTTATCATAATGTCTTCCTAGTTTTTTAGGGTTCACTTCTATATTACATTAAATTGTGATTATAACTTCTTCTTTATCTTTGGATTTTTTTTCTCATTTTTCTCTTATCATTCCTAAGTATCAATACATTTGATCTCCAGCATTGTTATTCTTTTAATTATACGAATGAATCAAATTTATATCCTATCATTTCATTGTCAATGGTTATGTTATTTACATCTATTTTTAATTCTACAAATTCATTATGTATGTCTTGTTGTAATTTCTTATTATAACTATATTCTTTTATTTCTTTTGGGGTTCTTTTTGTTTTTCATTTATCTCTTATAAGAATTTGATATTTGATTCTTGTACTATATCTAATCTTCTACTAAAAGAATTAAGGCTTTCATTATTAGTATTTGTTTTTTTGATATACCTATTATGCTTACATCAAAATCTAATTATATATTATTTAATTTATTTTTAAATATTATTAGGATAACAATGATATCATATATTTCTAATATTACATCATGGATTAATGTTTTCATCATTTTAACTTCTTGTTTTTAATATGTAACCTCTCTTTCTTAATTAGAGATTTTTTTTTTAGTATCTATAAACGCAAATCTCAATACATTATTATTTCTTGCTACATTACTTTTTCTTTGTAGTATGAGAAGTTTTTTTAACATATAAGTTATACATTCTTATGGTATTTTTAAATTTGTTAATATTTTTGGTTTTATTATTTGTTTAATTTCTTAAATTTTTTTATCTATTTTTATGAATTTATTTTGTCATTATATTGAATTATTATGCCTATTTATTAATGAATATCTTAATATATATTTTATTAAAAATGAATATTTCATTCTTTTATTAAATTTTCTATTTCAAGTCCATATGCTAAATTTAATACTTATTTTTAAATTCTTATCATTAATATTATTAACAAACGTTGTGAATTTTAATTTTTGAAAACATAGTTTTTATAAATAATTCCTAATAAATTATCTTTCTTATTCATTATTATATTATCTAGTAATATTAGTTTTATTTGTATATCAATTCTTTCTTTAAAACATGTTTTTATTAACATTTAGATTTTCATAAATGAATATATCTATTTTTTTTGTTCTTTGGAGGTATTTTTGATAATTTATTCATAATGATTTATTTGTTAATTAATGGTATATTATACATTCATTTTAAATCAGTAATATTAATATTCATTTCTTTATTATATATTTCATATTAAATTATATCTTTTATTTTAAATATTTTTATTACTCACAATAGTTATAAAATTTTAAATAAAACTTCTCGTTAAGATTTAATTTTGTTAAGTACTTTTTCAAAATCTTTTTACTAAATAACATTTTTTTGTAAGGAATATTTTTAAGTTTTTAATTTTTATTATTTTTAATGTATAAAATCATTATTTATTTTCATAAATTTGAATTTGCGTTAAGTTAAAAAATATTTATGATACTATTATAAAATTTAATAGATATTAAAGTACAACATGCGAAGTTGGCTCTTAGCTGGAGGGCCAGCGTCGGGGCAATGAAATAAATTATTTTAACATGTGGTGTGGGCTGATTCCCAATTTCCCAGGCATATTGTTTTATGCATGTGCTACTTATTGGGTAAACTACTGAAGAGGGTTTTCTTTTTAACAGCAAACGTGTATTGTTGCTCTTTGCTTCTGTATTTTGTAATTTTTTTTAATTATATATATATATATATATATATTAAATATGTTTAAAAAACAAAAAATAACTCTACACAAAAGAGCTCTTATTATTTTCTTCATGTTTTTATTACAATTGTATAGCTATTTATAAGGAAATTTTACTCCTTCAATTACTCTTTGAATTAATCATTCCTTGATTTACTCATTGAATTAAGGATTCCTTGTTTTACTCCTTAAATTAAGTATTCCTTATTTTACACCTTAAATTAAGCTCCTTATTTTGCTCTTTGAATTAAGGTTCTTGTTTTATTTCTTGAATTAAGAGCTAATATCCAAATCTTTCACTTTCCAGTGGATCGAAAGGTTTATGGATCAAACTTGAACAAAAGTCGTTGAACTTCATTGAAGCCAAGGAGCTTGGTGAAGATGTCGGCCAGTTGGTGAAACTTCTTGTATAATGTGTTTGAATCACTTGTGATTGAACTTGTTCACGAATGTAATGATCAACTTGATGTGTTTGGTTCTACCGTGAAGCTCTTGGGTTTGATCTATATGCATGGTTTGCACGATTGTCGCAAAATAAGGACATAGGAAGAGTTGTGGGAACACGCAAATCACGTAGAAGACCTTTAAGCCATTATCAAACTCACGCGCGAGTTGAAGCCATTGCGTGATACTCGGCTTCGGCCGATCTAGCGATGATAGTTTGCTTTTTTACTCTTCCATTGTGACCAAGTTTCCCGCAAACCGAATATCGGCTTGATGGTGGACTTGCGATCGATTGCATTCCACCTGCGATCACATCGCGATGCCACATGATTTGTGTGTTGTCATTCTTAACTTCATGATGATACCATGACCAGCTGATCCTTTTAAATAGCGTAAGATCCTTTTAACAAGGGTCAGAATGCTCAGTGTTGGGGAGTCGTGAATTGGCTGTGATACTTACCTGAGAATATGTGATGTCGGTCTGGTGATTGTTAGGTAGATCAACTTACCAACCAATCGGCAGTAATAACTTATATCAGCGTGAAGTCTTGAGTGCCACTTGAGAGCTAGGTTTTGAGCTTCTTTGTCGAGAAGGGTAATGGGCGGTTTAACATCACTCGTGTTAGCTTGTGAGCAAATCTAGGACATATTTCCTTTGGTTAAGAAAAGAGTCACTTGTGCTGAGGTTGCCATTTCTATGCCAAAAGTACTTGATATCCCGAGGTCTTTAATTACGAACCTTTGTGACGAGGTGTTTGAGGTTGAAAATCTCGTCGGCATTATCACAGCCAATTATCGGATCATCTCGTAAATCGGCCTGACCAATTTTCCCGTAGCGGTTCTGTCGAACAAATAGTGAAGAATCATCATTCTTGCTTTTGAAACCAGCTTAGTGAGAATAAGCTTAGCTTGGCATACCGAAGCTCGTGAGAATGTTTCAAACCATAAATGGATTTGTGCAATTTGCCGCTAAATCCAGTTCATTGCTTTGAGGATGCCGGTGTGGCAATTTCATATAGACTTAACTTCTTTGAGATCACCGTACGAGAATCCATTCTTCACGTCCATTTTGGTCGTGGACCACCGCTTGTTCTGACCATGGAGGCAGTACTTAACTCTTGTGTTCATTTTTCTGTGGTGCAAATGTTTCTTTGTAATCACGCTTGAATGTTTGAGTGAATCACGAGCCGCCAATCTTGCTTTATACCTCTCGATTGATCCATCGACTTGAATTTTTAGCTTATAAATCCATTTGAAACCTACGACTTTCTTGCCTTTTGGAAGTTTGGTGATGCTCGCGTGTGTTGTGTTGATCTAGGGCTTTAAGTTCTTCTTGTATGGCTTCCTTCCCACACTCTTGCGCTATTGGCCTCATGAAAGTTTGAGGCTGTTTTGTAACTTTCGATATAGTCTTTGAGGAATGCGGCGTGGGTTGGTGTCAGCTCTCTTATATGACACGTAATTTGAGATGGGATGTGTGGGTTTGTAGGTGACAAAGTCTTGAAGTCTTGTGGGAGGTTTCTAACGCGTTGGATTACGTCGTGGAGCGGGAGGAGTTATCTCACGCTCGTTCACATCTTGTACCATATTGTGAGGATCATCTTGATTATCATCGTCTTAAATACAGATGTACCGTTAAGAAGAGACCGCCCGTTGTTACTTTCGGTGAGAGATGTATCAATGTTGACATGGTACTGTGATCTTGTTGTTGTAGAGCCTCGAGTTTGATTCTTGGTAATGGAAACACATCGAGATGTCATCCCTTGACTTGTGATTTCATGTGACTTCTTTGAAAAAAGGAGTTAGTTTAAGCCAAATGGAACATCTTTAGACACGATTAATCTCCCAAGTTGGGGATCATAACACTTATATCCCTTTTGTGTAGATGAATAACCAAGAAAAATACATTTATGACTCTAGGATCCAATTTATCTCGATGATGAGATTGAATATGTACAAAGCAGTCTGACGAAGACTACAGGTGTGAGAGGATTAATTTTCCTTCCTTTACGCTGACCTCTGAGGAGACTTAAAATCAAGACTAAATTTGGGTAATCTATTGATGATGTAGCGGCTATCAGCTCACCCTTGGGACTAGAATCTCTTTGGTACATTCATTTGTAGCATTAATGCTCTAGTTTTTCAAGTAAGTCTCGGTTTTGCGTTCGGTACACCATTTTGTTGAGGTGTGCTAACCTGACTTGTTTGATGCATAATGCCATGAATGCTCAAATATTGTTTCATGATATGGGACATGTATTCGGTGCCATTGTCAGACCTTAAGGTTTGAATTTTAGAGGAGAAATGATTTTTAACAAGGTTATGAAAGTCCTTAAATACTTCCATAACTTCATTATTAGACTTTAAAAGATATAATTATGACTCGAGAAAAATTATCAACAAAAATCACAAAATACTTATAACCACCAAAAGATTCATTAGTTGGTCCCCATACATCTGAATGAACTAGTTCAAAACACTTACTACAGACAAGGGAAGAATTAAAGGAAATCTAGTGGCACTTGTAGACAAGTGGCAAGTTTCACGTACAATTGCATCATTTCCTAAGTTTGGAAATAAAGTTGACAAAATTGGTGGAGAAGAGGGTGAGCTAAAGCGTTGATGCACCCTGATTGATTATCTTGGATAGGGTTAAACTTGGCTTGAAACCCTGCAGTATTGCTCTTGGATATGTAATAGAGACCATCTAAGTAAAACCACTTCACCAATCGTCTTTTTGGTGGCACAATCTGAAAAATGACATTGTGAGGAGAAAAAATGGCTTCATGATTCAAGGTATTTGTGATTTTTTCTGAGACGAAGTTGGAAGGGAAAGGAAGGTACATATAAAGCTATAGACTCGATTTCATCGACATTAATTTTATTTTTTCCTTTCCTAAAACCTTTACATTCGCATTTGCAATTGAAACTTGAGAAGGATTTGCTAATTTTTCAAACTTATGAGACTTTGACACGTGGTTTGTCGTATGATCTGTGTACGTGAATCTGACCCAAAAATCATGTAACATATTTATTTTAAGAAGCGGTTTTAAAGGCTTTTATGATATCTTGCATGTCCTCTTGTGGTATGAGTTTTGTATCGCGAGAAACACCTGCAAACTTCTTGTAGCAATGTTGTCGAGTTTCATGCTTACATGCTATCCGCGATCAATTCTAACTCCTGTGTCTTGTTTTGAAGATACAACGTAAACTTCGTTCATAAGTTAATTTGGATTATTTGTGAAGTTTTGAATGGATCGGAGCTATTAGAGGTAGAGGCGAGCATGATTTGCACGATGCTGTGATGCGTTTCACTTTACGTAAACCACTTATCCTTTATAAAATCGGTTTTAATTAGGATGTAGAATCAACATGTGTCCTTAATATGGCGTATAGTTGCGGTGTTGACAACGAGTTTGGATGCTTCCGCACTTTGTACTTTCTCGTTGGTTAGATGAGCTCTTTGCCTCAGTGCGCTAACCGTTTGTATCACTTGTTCATGACTTTCCTCCTTACTTCTTCACGTTGAATTGTCGCCGCGTACATTGGTGAAGGAAGGAAGTTCGATGTTCGTGAGTATGTGGCATCGTATATCTTCGTATGTTGAATGAGAACGAAGTTGAAATATCTTATCTTTCAGCTCTTGTTCGTAGCAAAGCTAAATGGGTTGTATGAGGACGATATATTTCTAACTTTCATTCCACATGATTTTCATGCTTCTAAGAGTTGTACAAAGGCTTACCATAACTTGTTGCGGTTTGATATGTCCTTTAATTGAAAAACTCGTGCGGACGTTGTTTTGTTGCCGTACATTTCCTTGGCCAATGATCTCCCGTAGTTGGTATGCGGATTGAGTAATTGAATATTTGACTAATTTACGTTCCATGGAATTTAGGGCGTGACATAACCAGGTTGATCCTTACTTAGCCCAGGATTCGTAGGTTGGTGAGGAAAGCATTGTCAGTCTTGATGCTTCCATTTATGAACCCTGACTTGGAGCACGCTGAGCCGGAGACAACTGTTTCTTGACCAAGGCAAGTAATTAAACTTCGTTGACAAAGTGAGCTTAATCTTTGATTTGGGTTGACATCCACAATGCGTATTCATGAAGGAAAGCAGATGAACTTTTTGGCACGATCTGGCGGCTTGTCTTGAGTCGTTTGAATTGAAGATGCTAAGATAATAATAAGCGAAGCGAAGTTAATTTTCTGCTTTCACGATCTGTGTTGAAAAAACAAGAAATAAATATACACAAAAGAGCTCTTATTATTTTCTTCATGTTTTCATTACAATTGTATAGCTATTTATAAGGAAATTTTACTCCTTCAATTACTCTTTGAATTAAGCATCCCTTGATTTACTCATTGAATTAAAGATTTCTTATTTTACTCATTGAATTAAGGATTTCTTGTTTTACTTCTTGAATTAAGGTCCTTGTTTTGCTCCTTAAATTAAGGTGCTTGTTTTATTCCTTGAATTAAGAGCTAATATACAATAAAATATCTTTACATAATTTACACAAATTTGACTACAACTTAATAAAGATTTATATGTTGAGTCACATTTTTAATCGATTAATTGTTTACATGTTCCATTGAGATAGGTTATCAAAATTAAAATGCACATATATTTCCTCTATTTAATTGGTGTGTTATAGTAGCATAATGTTTTTCAAAAATAAATAACTTTATCGTTTATAAAATTATTGAGAAATGCCATCATATGAATATATATATATATATATTTAAATTTACATCATATTTATTTTGTTTTTTAAAAAATTTGTCACCTACATGCAACAATTAAGTTCCGTATAAATTTATGTATATTTAAATTTTTAATTTTTTTTAATAAATAAGATATCATAATTAATTTAATATAAATATGTGTAAATCAAATTGAATTATTTGATATATAGAATAAATTAATTTTGGTTATTGGTACATCATTTTATAAAAAGGTATAAAAAATATTATATTTTTTAGGAACTTATTGAATTTTTTTTAAAAAAATAACATAATTTAGTCTAAAATAATTATAAAAAATAAATTCCATAAAATTTGAGCAATATAAAATAATAATGAATAATATTTTAAAAAAAATATTATTTTATCATCGTTAATTATTATATATATTTTATTATATATATATATTATTAAAAAAAACTATTGAGGTAATCTTTATTAAAATAAGATATTAATAATATATTCTTATATAATTTTAAAACTAATATATATCTTAATAAAAGTTTGCCGTATAAAAATTTTATCCAAATAAATTTTGGGAATTTTCATAGAAATGAAAGTTTATTTATTATAAATTTATAATAAATTATAATTAATGTAATATAATATTATTAATAAATATAATTAAATTTATATAATTATGGTATGTAAAAAAATAAGATAGTAAATTTATGTTATCAGTATACTGTTTGAAGGAAAAGATGTTCAAGTACTGAAGATATTGTCTTTGCATTATATGCGTGACAGGTTATGATCCAAACATCAAGTGGTGGCAGTTGTCGGCTGGAACGCCATTATTGTTCTCCGTCTCAAGTCTCAAGTCTCAAGTTGATCGTAAATATTTTTGTTTTGTTCTTTCATCGTTTGATTGGAAGTTGATCAATCAAGGAAAAAATTTAAAAATTTATAATAATAAAATATTAATATTAAAATTCATAATTATAAAAATATTATTTTATTTTATTTTTTATATTTTTATTGTCAAATTTTTTTTAATATCATTTGATATCAAATTACTTTTAAATTAAAGTACATTTATTTTAATATATTTATTATATTTAATGTTAAATATAATGTTGTTAAATTTTATTTAATTTTATTAAAATATTATTATTATTATTATTATAAGTTTTAAAATATTTAAAAATGAGACTCATAATTTATTAATGATTTTTTGAAAGAACTATATTAGAATTAATGAGATATTTTTTATACGTTAAATTATTATCATATAATAATTAATAAATAAATAATTATTAGATTTAGATAAATTTATTTTTTTAAAATCGATAATTAAATATTATATAAATTATATTTAACTTATACGTATTAAGGCCTTTTGAATTGATTTGGTTCTTTTGAATGAACCTTCACTACTTTTAAAAGAAGCAATTTCATTCAAACTGTTAACAACCTTCACAATTATAACCGTAATAAGATATAATAAATTTTATTCACAATTATACATATATATATATATATATTAATATCTTGATATTATTTTTAGATATTTTGAATAGAAATTATATCTTTTTGATAAGATTGGTACTTATACTTTCTATACGTGAAATTAGATAAAGATATTTGTAAAAATTTAAAGAAAAAAAAATAATAAAATAATTTAGTGATTAAAAAAATATAAATAAATAAATTAGAGTATTAAAATAAAACATTTTAATAACATTTGGTACGAAAAATATTAATATATTGACTAGGGTTCTGAATCATACAATAATATCTAGAATAACTTAAATTTATTATTCATTTTATGTGTATCAATACATTATTATTATCACTCATCTTTCGAGATTAAAAATTTGAACAAAATGAAATAAAAATTTAAAATAAAAGAAATACACATTTGTTATAATTTTATATTCATAATATTATCACAATTTTTTATTAATCTTAATTTTATTTAACAATAATAATATTAAATTGTAATTAATTATAAGATTAAAATATTTAATTTATGCAATTTAACGGTGATGTGTATTTATAGATACTACTTTATTTATTAAAACTTTAATATATTACAAAATAAATAGTTATATTATAATTTTTTTTCTATTATTATTTTTTTAAATTTTTACAAAATATCTTTGTCTAATTTATCACATAAAATAGATGTGATCAAATTTGACAACAAAAAATAATTACTCAAAATAATTAAAAAATATTCTTTTTAAAATAAACATCAAACACTTAAATTAAAGTTTTAAAATAAAATATTTTAATAACATATTATATAATAGAAAATGTATCCACACTAACTAGATGCCTATGAATTCCATTATTGTTCTTACTAAATAATAATCAAAATACTTGATCATTTCGCATGAGTCAGAGTATGAAACTAACAACAATCTGGGTGCAAATTTGTCCTTAGCACCGCATTGACTGACTTTAATAGGGGATCTTCACGTACACATATGACTAATTCATCCGGACCAGATCAAAGAATATTCTTTAATTTTAATTCTACCTTCTAACAACCACTAAAATTATGTACACTTATACAAATGGCATGACTGTGTTGCATGAGAATATTAAGCATGAAACTGTCATCAAAGGAAGCTTGACTTCTAGAAGCCGTTTGTGCTTCTATTTGAGACGTATAAGAAGCATGTAAAATAAGCCTAGTGCCCAGAATAGGGGATGAGTTTATACCAAATAGTTTTTTTTTTTTGTAAATTGTTTTTTCATAATTTTATTATAAAATTTTAATAACATATATTTGGTTCACTACTATTTTCAATAAATTTATTCATTTTTCTTTTTTTAAAATATAATTTAGATCAATTTTACTTTTCAATTTATCACGAATAAACTTGAAAGTTTGTGTCCTAGACCTACCCACCATTGAAAGAAGACCAAGTACTTGTTGTCCATTCCTCCGACTGATTTTGGATTCTCAATATATTTGCACCATTTGTCTCATAAAATTTGTAAAGATTATGAGTGTTAGTAATTTTCGTGGACAAAATATTTATCTGTAAATATTTTTAGGCCTGCTATCAAGTTTATCAAGAAAAACAAAACAAATGCTCGAATTTTATATAATTGCACTTCAGGTATATCTTTGATAACTACGATACATAGGATTACATTTAAACATTTAATAGCACAGACTTATAAATCTGAAATTATTTTTAGTACTAAAATATGGAATAAAATATGCTAAAAGATATTAGATAAGATATACTCTAAAATAAGATATGTTAAAAGATATTAGATAAGATATACTCTAAATTATAGTAGAAATCTTTAGCATAAAAGATACCATAAAATCTATTTTTAAAAGATATTAGACAATATATACTCTAAATTATAGTTGAAATCTTTAGCATAAAAGATATCATAAAATCTGTTTTAAAAGAAGTCTTATTTAAATAAGAGTATTTTTCATTAGT
Source organism: Hippophae rhamnoides (assembly GCA_033030585.1). NCBI lineage: Eukaryota > Viridiplantae > Streptophyta > Magnoliopsida > Rosales > Elaeagnaceae > Hippophae > Hippophae rhamnoides. Next base: position 5,306,318 of record CM065431.1, read on the forward strand.
GAGTATTACTAATCCTATTTGAAATAAAAAAGATATTTATTAATCATATAAGAGTTTTACTAATTAATAAGTATTAATAATCTTATTTGTAATAGAAAAGATATTTATCAATTACATAGGATTAAGAGTTTTAATTTTTTCTATAAATAAAACTCATTGTTCATTGTTTCAATCAACCACACAAGATCATTATTCTAATATTCTTAATTTCTCTATCTTATTTTACAAATATGAGATCATAATTCTTTAGGCTTCTTTATTTAGTTAATCTATCAAATATTGGTGGTTATGTTTGATTGATTAATAAACCTAATTATTTTATGATATTTGATAATATGTTCTTATGACTTTTTCTTTATTTTTGTTCTTAAATTGTTAGATCAAATAATTATTTTTGTTATATTATAGTTATTTGATTTGATTATTAATCTTTAAAGAAATTATTTATGTCTAAGATGATGGAGGGTAAAGTTATACCAATTGAGATTTTGGTTCCATTTATGTGATATATATGTTTTTTATAACAAAATATATTTTTTTACTTATTTAAAATTATATATATATATATGTAGTTTTTTATAATATAAAAAAATTACTTTTAAAAAAAATTAGGAAAAAGTAAAAATATATTAATAACGAACTTATATAGAAATATAAAAGGGAAGATAAAAGTCATCATATCATATGGTGGTAAACAACACACAAATGTGCAACCTTATATCTCTCAACTTTTTGGTTCTGGTCAACAAAAGCTATCAAAAATAATACAAAGAACATAAATTACGTTAATTAAAAAAAAATTATTTATCATAAATTTATAATAAATTATTAATAATATAATATAATATTATTAATAATTACAATTAAATATATATAATTATATTCAATAAAATTATTGTAAAAATTATAATTGTAATATAATTATGATATATAAAAGTATTCACTTTTTAATAACACTTTTAATATATTAGCGGACTAGTTCAAATCTCTTATGGAATTTGCATAATTTTAATTATTTACTATAATAATTTTGATTCTTGATTTTTGATTTTTTTAAGTGATTTTTCACTCCTGTATTTCAATTTTTTATAGAATAAAAATAAAATATAAAGTTTTACAAAAAGCAGAAAATATTATCAAATAATTATTACCTATTTTTTATTAAAAATTATAAGATATAAATTATTATCATATATATTAATAATTATTTTTATAAAATAATCACAAATCAGAAAAATTAATTAAATAATAACATTATAATCATGTACAAAAATAATAATATTTTATTATAAATATCACTGCATTTTAATTTTTTATCATTTTATAATCTTTGCAATTAAAATTAATTTTCTATTTTAAATTAGTAATATACAATTTATGGGGCTACGGCAACCCAATTCACTATATTAGCTCAGGCTTCTTATTATTTTCAGGTTTTTAAAGATAATATATTTGCAAAATTAGCAAAACAATTTTGTGGAGAATTAATTAACCAAAGAATAAAAGAATACTTTCCTTAACATTTGACTGACTTCTTAGATCAAATAATTTAATAAATCTATTTAAATTTCGATTTATCAGATTACATTCGAATATGTAATCGGGCTTAACTTGGATTAAAAATTATACGAATGAATTATTTTTAAAATTATAAATTAATATATATTTTATTTTATAATAAAAATCATAATTATATTAAATTATTATTTTAATTTAAAAATAAATATAAATATTAAACCTCTATAATAATTTAATAATTTTCTATTTTTACTCTTTTAATTTTCTTAATTATAATTATAAATAATCAATTTTTATATATATTATATTTTATATATGATAATAATTAATAAATAAATTTTAAAATCATTCTAACCTTATCCAATTCGAGAAAAAAACTTCACTCGAATTTGTATCGATTACGTTATCGGATTGATTCAGATTAAACATCTTCAAATCCAATACAAATCATGTTGAGCTAAACGATGAAAAACCTTTTTGAACCTTTAATTTCTACTACTCTAATTCAGTTACTAGTGCTAAAACGCACCAAATCTATAGCATAAAAATTTACAATAAATCAGTCATCTGATCTACATTATCATTGTCATCAAAATTAATTACTTGCCAACCGGAGCTGAACCATAAAGCAAAGAATTACACAAAAGAAAACCCTTGCTTCCTCTAGCAGTTTATCTTAGCTCCCCAGGCAGTAAAATATTTCTAATAAAGTCATGGATCATCCTATATATAGCGGGACAGAGGAATGAGCATCACACTTATATCATCGTAAGAGCCTCGAGAGACAGCTACTTCTACAAGCTTTTTACAGGCAACCAATGGTTCTGGCCTATCAACACCTAGGCACATTGTCCTAACGGTATCTACCGCTTCCTGATTCGTTACCTGTAACGACAATATACAGAATAAGATCTAGTTGGTAAACTTTGATACTTGTTGCTTTTAAGGATACAAAAAATAACTAAAATTTCATACAGGTTGCATTGCAATTTGCACAGTATACCATACCTTATCCCACAATCCATCTGATGCCAATATTAGAAACTCGTGGTCGGGTTTGATTTGAAGGATTTTAGTCTCTGGTTCTGCTATTACCCATTCTTTGAGATGTCGATCTCCAATTCCTCTTGACACGGCCAGAGATCCCTGAATTCGCCATACTCCACGGCATAAATCAACATAACCACCCTGGAAACACATTCATTACAAATTTATCTCGATTACAATCAAACTTTCATCTTATCATTATTAAGTTAAGGGCTACAAAGACAAACTCATTACCAGGTTCTGGATTCTATCCCTCTCGTCTTCCCTTGATGGGCGGTGATCAGATGTGATGGCCTGGGCAGTACCTCCTATGCTCATGACAGCTCGGCAGTCGCCAACATTTGACACAACAATGTTGCCATTTCTGATCAAAGCTGTCACACAGCATGAGCCTCCGTCAATATCCTTTTTAAGAAAATCAGAATCTGTATTCAGATATCCAGTCTTGATTGTCTCCTCCATGTCGTCATCATCATCACTCCCCACAATTTCATCTAAAATGTTTTTTGCCAAGTTATCTACGGCAAATTCTGCAGCTTTTGCACCTCCATGGCCATCATAAACACCAAAAAAGGCCTGCAAAGGTTATAAGTAAGGCACATCAGAAACCACTATCCTCCAATTTTCTAATAACTAGTCACTAAATGTAAGGGGGCAAAAGTCATTCTCATGTGCTTGGGCTAAAAATGGTTCAACTTTCAATCATAGTGGTTTCAATAAACTTATACGAAATATAAGAAAGTTCCCAAATTTCCAATTTTTCAGGTTCTATTACTTTTTAATAACAAATATAACAAATCTAAATCGCAAAATTTCAAAATTGAAAATTAAAAAGAAGATTTTTAGTTTACCTGTTTGGGATCACCTTGAAGATTAAGAGCAGCAGAGTACCGATCCTCCATAGCAACTCTTCTCCCTCTCTTACAATAAACAGAGTACTCATCTCTCTCAACCTCCAGAAAGTCCTGCCTCACAGCCAGCGACGGGGTCGGCGGAGTTGTGCCGAAACCTAACGACATCACCGGGATGTGCAATTTCGCCGGTCTTTCCCTCTTCGAAACCGTACCAGGAGACGAAGACGTTGAAGAAGCTAGCGATGCCGAAAGCCCAGAAGGAGGCCTCGGAATCCTAAGAGAAAACGGCAAAGAAGGCGAGGATGGAGACGAACACGAACACGAAGCAGAACAAGAAAACTGCGAAGTCTTAAGGTGGGTTAAGTTTAGGGTTTGTGTTTCATCAAAAGGAGAGATAATAGAAGTCGTGTTATAGAACAGCACCGGAGAATTAGGAACAGCGACAGAACACAACATGTCGCTTGTTTTCGATTTTTTTTGCTCCTACTCTGTGGTACCTAAAACGTTCTGAAATCAGAAATTATATTCCGGTTTGTGCTTCGTTATGTTTGTTCTCTGAGTTCGGTTTTCAGAATCTCTCTGTTTCTAAGGTTTTAAGATGAAAGTGTCTCTATATACGTACATAGAGAGAGAGAGAGAGAGAGAGAGAGAGAAGCTCAGAGGTGTCTTTCCTTTACCGAGTCCATTGTGTGACTGAGTGTCTCTAACGTTGTCTTGACCAACTAATTAATTTACGGCATTACGTCTAGAAGAAAGTCAGATATACAACTTAACTGGTTTTTCAGCCGTCAAGTATTCAAAACAATACTTTTAATTACATTTCTATTTTCCCTTACATTATTTTTTTAAATTAACATCTATAAATAAAAAAAATTAAATTTATATATATCACTTCAAATATTATACAAATAAAAATAAAAATACAATTAGAAATATTACTAGCACTATCCTAAATATGTTTCACTTAAATTTATAATTTTTCTCAGAGTCTATTAATTCTTAAAAAATTACATTATAAAAATAAATGATTAATTTTTATATTTTTTATTTTTATTTTAAAAAATTATTATATCAATTATTTATAATAAAATTTTATTTGTTAAATATAATTGAAAAATAAAAACTTAATTTTTTAAAAAGAATATAAATTAATTCTTATTTTTTAAAAATTAATAGATTAAATTATTTGAAAAAAAATTATTGAATTAAATAATCTAATTGCAATAATTAATGAGTTGACATTTAACTCTAATTTTATTTTCCATAGATTAAAAAACATTTTTTTTGAAGTTTGACTATTAGTTGATATAACTAAAGCAAGGAAATTAAAGCTTAAGTTACATTCCCCCGTTATCTATGTTTGATGATGGTTATCAAAATTAATATTTTAATTTTTAAGTAAATTTAATGGTCAAGATTTAAGATATTACTGTGTAACTTATTGAGAATGTAAGTTACAGTGCCGTTAAAGTAAAAGCTAATTTTAGACCATATTCGAACTTGCTTCTAGTTGTATTTACACCACGTTCACTCTAATCAAATAAAACAATGGAATTTAATATTTTAAATTGTATTTATATTAATTTACATCCACGTAATCATCTTTAAAAGCGTATAAAAAATCCGATAATACAATAATCCGATCAATCCAACCATAGGATTGAATCGAATGAAATTTTTTTAATCCATTAAGTTTAGATCGGATATTAAATTTTACTATGTACCATCTAATTCGACCGAATTAGATATATATTTACATTTGTGCATTAATCATATCTTCAATAGTCATTAATATTTCTATTATACACCACATTACACATTAATAAAATTAAAAACCCTAAAATATTATTTTATAATTAAACAAAAAAACCCTAAAGCTCGTCTACACTTATATATTTCATTTTCATTTTTCAATCCTACCATCACGCCTCACAACCCTCACTTCTTCTTCCCTAGTCCTTGATTTTAGATGGTTTTTGGTTGTATTGTCTCAACAATGGACGATGATGAAAATGACAACCCAAATGGCTTGGTATTTGGATCATGATATGGAAGGTAGTCCCTATTTTATTAGGTTTTAATTATACTTTTTGATTTCATTAATTTCTTTTCACTTTATGTATCTATTTTATGTATTGGATTATGGATGGAGTTTTTTTGTACTCGATTATTGATTGACGATTGATTGATCCATAGTGTTTTTAGTCAAAATTATCTTCTCTTATCATATTGGATAACTAGATGACATTTAGATGTTTAATTTTGTTTTCAATTCTTCTACGAGCATCTCTGGTGTACGCGACAAGAAGAATAGAGATTGGGTTTTGTAAGTAATCTTTATGGAAAAAATTGTATGTTGGTGTATGCGTATGAGTTTTGTTTGAATGGGTGTATGTGTAAGTATGTTGTCATTGTTAATGAATTTTTTTTCTCTATTTTAATCCAAACAAAAGAAAAGAGAGGAAATAAATGTTAATTAATTGTTAGGATATAAAACAATTTCCTTAATTTGGTTTGCTTTTGAAAACCTTTTTAGGTACGAAAGTTTACGAAACAAATGAAAAATAACTAGTTATGGAACCAGAGCTTAGATAGGGTGGCAATCTTAACATTGTTTTGGTTTTTAAATTATTGATTATAAGAATTAAAATTCAGGTAATGAGAAACTAAAAACACAAACATCTAAGGTAGTGAACATTCTGGTAGTGAAAAGCATAAACTTGTTTTCTTTGTTGTTTTATTTGAATGAGATTTTGTGTGTAATTTCAATTTTATTTATGATAGTTTACCCCAATTTGGTTTGAACTTTCATGGAGGTGATATAATGTCCATACTTGACCTTTATAGATTTGTTTAGGTGCTTTACAATTTATAGTTAATTCTTTTACTTTTTTATTTGATTATTGTTACTCTAATTACACATGAATTCTAGAAATTTGTATAAACTAAATACTTAGGTGTTTGCAAGAAATTATTAAAAAATTCAAATTCATGTTCTAGATGTTTCAACGTAAGTATATATTAGATTGCTTTTGAAATAGATTAGAATGCATAAGATTGACTTGTGTGGTCCAACTGATATGACTCCTTACTCTCACAACTATTATTCAAGTTCAAATAACACCCATATAATGTTTTCTTTATTTAATAAAAAAAAGTGACACCCTTTGTCTTAAAATAAAAAATAAAAAATAGTTTAGAGCGCATTAGTTGTGGCTTGAATTCTCTACTCAAATTGAGATTGACTATGTTTTTGAGTAGTTTATTTATGAATTTTTTTTATAAAAATTATGAAACTCTACCCTTGTGAGATATTTTTTAATAATAATTATCTTTTATCAATTTATTAATATTTTTTAAATATTACTAATAGATAATAAAATACTAAACAATAAGATGTTCGATGGATGTTAAAGAATGAAATGATAAATTTAATTTAACTTTAGATTATTGTAAACTATTATTTTGTTTATTGTTTGAACGAATGGTTAACTTTATTAAAATAACTATTATAATTGATATTTTATTATTTTTGTTTTATATAGGTTTGATCATTTGAGTTGTATTTTAATTTTTTATTTTGGTATTTTAAGGTTTCTTTTAGTTTAAATAAATTTATATTATGTGAAAATTTAAATTTTTTATTTAAAATTACGAAAAATAGAATTAATTAAGTTTATTGGTTAGATTGATCGTATTCAACCGATCTAATCCGAATAGATTATGGATTGATCATATTCAACCGATCAAATCCTAATAGTTTACAGATCAGATTAATTGTGAATTAAGATGTTTCAATTCAATTGAAAAATCAATATTAATATAAAATCAACAATTTTGATCCGATATACACCCCAAATCATCTTATTAAAGATAGTGTTATAAGATAATGCATTAAATGGGTAGGAACGAAATAATTATTATTTTTACGTTGTTAGTTTGCATTTTTAAATTGCATATATATTATAATTCCTTTTGAAATACCGAGTTTTTGAAATAAAAAAATTATATTTTTCAAGGTATCAAATAATTACTACTCCAAATATAAAAAGATGGATTTAGAGCACTCGAGTTCTCTTAGTAATTAAAAACCATTTTTTATACTTAAAAACAAAAAAAAATTATTTTTAAAAACAGATTAAATATTTGGGTATTGCTTTTAAGTCATTATTTTGACAACATTATATTTTATAAATAAAAAAAAGTGAGAACAATCTAAACGTATTTCCACTGTTTTTGAGAAAAAGTCGAAAGCAACAAGAATTCATTCATCAAGTCATATCCTATGCGTAACTTTTACACTTCGTAATTACAAGAACAATGAATACTACATTTATGAATTGTTTTGAACATATGGTAGCTTTTACTTTTTTTAATATATTTCTTCAATAATTTAATATATTCCAATTATTTTCATGCCTTCCTCTACAGTAAATTGGACGTGTTAAAGATTAACTTATAAGTCAAGAGCTCGAATCTGCTTCTAGATATATTTTGGTGTCCTTTAATTCCATTCTTTATTTTCCTTAAGCATAGACTACACATTTTCATTTGTTAAAAAATAATTATGATAAAAATATTTAAGAAAAAATAATCACAATTATTAGTTTACGTTTATTTTTTTATACCAATTTATATATATATATATTATGTGTCACTGTATATGATATAATTAAATGATAATAAATATATATTTTTAACTATTTTTTACGTACTTTTCACACACTTCTTTTCATATACGTGGAATATATGAAACATGTAACAACACATTAAAGTAATAATAAAGAACTTGACTCATTTCTTTTAAAAAAATTGAGAATCTTATTAATGCATGTAGGCGTATTGCTTTTTATTTTTGAAATATGAGAACTTTTAATTTTCTTATTTGTTGTTTATATAGAAAAACAAAACCAAAATTTTTATATGTTATCACTTGATTTACTTTTATAGTTGATTGATTTCAAATATAATTTAACATATATTTTTATATAAGATATTTAGTGTTTAAAAGAGAAGACTAATTTTAAAATAAGAACAAGTTTACTATGAAAAATAATTCTTAAGAAATAATTTGGACAAATACCATGACAATGATGTTTTTTATTTTTTGTTATTGAGAATAATTTTTAAAAACAATTGTCAAATAATTAATAATTTATAAAAAAAATTAAAACTATTTTTTAGTAATAATTTGAAGAAAATTAATGAAGAATTATTTTCAAGTTAAGTGGCCAAACATATCATTAAATTTTTGATAAAATTTAATTTAGTTCTTAATTTTTTGAAATATATTAATAATTTATATATATATAATAGATTCCTTATTTATTTTAAAAGTGTAACTAAGTTAATTTTAAATTAATTATTTCAATTCGATTATTATTTATATATATACAAGTGATGTGACATTATAAATAAGGAATAAATTTGATAATATTAAAATATTTATTTTTCTTACAAAAATATACTACTTTTAGTTATTTTAATTAGTGATAAATTTACTTCTTATTTATGATAAAACATGACTTTTACATCTTTAAATTGTAATCAAATTAAAATAATTAGCATAAACGAATTTACTTGCATTTTAAAAATAAGTAAACAACATGATGTATCTTTTTAGAAAAGTTAACATGATGTATCTTTTTAGAAAAGTTATGGATTAAAATGCATATTTTTAAAACCAAGTTATTTTAGAAGTTATTTTCCTAAAAAAAATCTTAATTTTCTAAATAATATATATGTACTAAATCAATGATATAGATATTAATATATTTTAAAATTAAATTTAATGTTTAATTATTAAATTAAGAAAAAATCAAAACAAATAAAGTGACATGGTTAATATATATATATTTCATGAGATAGATGATATTTTAGGAAGCTAGAATTAAAAAATTTCGGCTAAAGTACACATTAATCGCTATATTTTAATTAAGTTTATACAAAAGTCTTTGAATTTTTAAAATGTACAATTTGATTCTTAAATTTTTAAATTTTTATATATAGATTCCTAAATTTTTAAATCCTATAATTTAATACCTAAATTTTTAAAATTTCACATGTAAATCATAGCTTAGCTATTAAAATAAATATTTATGAATAAAAAATTTAGGATCTATATATAAAGTTTTAAAAATTTGGAGACTATATCATATGTTTTAAAAGTTTGGGAACTTATAAGTAAATTTTGTTAAAATTTAAGGAGCATTGATGCATTTTAATTAATTATTTATACACAATCGAATATTAGAAATTTATTTATTTATGAAAAAATAAAAATAATTAAACAAACCTTGAATTTAGATTTAAATTAAACCAAAATTGTAAGATTTTGTACTAAGTAATCATTTATTAAAGGAAAATTATAATTATTTTAAATGGTGTGGTAATATTGAAATTACTTATATTAAATCATTTGTATCGTTTAGTCTATTTGATTTGAAATAGTGTCATTTAGTCTCCTAGTTTTATAAAAATTATCAATTAAGGACAAATTATACTATTTTAATGATTTTTTATTTAAAATATTATTATTTTAAGTTAAGTAATTAAAACGCGATTAAAATATAAGTATTAAATATGGATAAAAATGAAATTTAATATGAAATAATTTTAAAAAATAAACAATAATCTTTCTTCACTAACTTAATTATTACTGATAATGGATTAAATACTTTTGGTGACAGAAATAAAGCCTTGATTTATGGTAAAGGCTTCATTAGTGCACCTAGAATTCATAATCTCAAAGATATACTTTATGTTGAAGGTCCCAAAGCTAATCTCATCAACATTAGTTAAATTTGTGATAACAAGTACACTGTCAAATTCACTCAAAAGAAGTGTCATGTGTATGATGATTTGGGTAATATCTTGGTAAAGGACACTAGATTAGAAGGCAATTTTTTGGGTTAGGTAATCCTTTGAAGGTTATGCGCAACAAGTTGAGTCTGAGTAGAGAAAAACTTTAACATTAATGCTTGGGTCATGTCAACTACAAGCTTTTGAAGAAAATCTCAAGTCTTAATGGTCTTCCTACTATCATCACTTTGCTTAAGCAAGTTGCCTTATTTAAGTATCTAAATTTTTAATTGAAGCCTCTTGGGTAGACAATTTTCTATTTACTAACTAGATAAAGTTTTTCATCATCCCCATTAAAGTATTTGCATTATCCTTAGTAGATGGCTTCTTCTCTTGGGCTTGTGATTGTTGTGATTATTGAAAACCTAATGATGTAAATGATTGATAGTTGAATTGATCACCACCTTGATTGTTGTTAATACTCCAAGAGAAATTTGTATGTTATCCCATCCTAGGTTACAAGTGTTTAAGTATGGATTATTATTTCCATTCATATTACCCATATAGCATGTTGACTCTAGAATATTTAGACGATTATCAAACAAATAAGTTTTTACACATAAGATACATGACATCCTTGAATCTTCACTACTACAAAAGGGGTATTTAAGTCGTTGTGTAAAGTCAATTTTTGGAAAAACTAACTTATAATGAATTTAAAGTCGGTTCGGTGTAGAACCGACGCTATCCACGTTGGACGTAGCATCGGTTGACATGCAGAACCGATGCTACCCATGTGGATAGTATCGGTTCGCCATGTCAACCGACGCCAGCCACATGGGTAGCGTCAGTTTTCCACGTCAACCGATACTACGTCCTATTTTTTAAATTAAAAAATGGATGAAGTAAATACAATTAAAATTAATTATTATTTTTTTTGACTCTTTAGACTTTAAGTTGGATTAAAATAGTATAATTTTTCCTTTGTTTTAGACAATTAGTTTTAAAAATTATATAATTTTGTTTATTTCTTTGGATATTTAAATTTATATATGTACCTACAATATATCTTTATTTAATTTTGTGTATATGTTTTAATTAAATATTATTCTAAAGTAATTATTTTTTTCTATTTCTATAGTACGTATATGCATAGTCTAAATAAAATAATAATTGACAAAAAAATATTTTAAATTGCATGGATATCATCGGTTGACGTGGCGAACCGACGCTACACACAGATAGCATCGGTTCTCCACGTCAACCGATGCTATCCACCTAATATATCCAAATTTGGCTTATTTTTACGCAGAATCCTAATTTCTTCATTTCTTTTCTCCATTTTCTCCCAAAACCGAGCTATACCCACCTTTTTTCTCAATTTCTGGCCACCTCCGACCACCATTTGCAACGTTGTTTTGTGAGTTATATTCTTCTTCTCATTATCTTTCAGATCTACTATTTTTTGAGCGAAATACTAAAAAACATTTATACCAATTTTTTGTATAAATTTTTGATTTAGGTATGTTTTAAATTTTGTTTGTTATTATGTTTGACTTATTTTATGTGAAAATAATATCTGAAATGTTGTGGGTTTGATGGATTATATATATTTACTGTACGTGGATAAATTTATTTATATCTTATAAATAATTATATTTTATTAAGTAGAATTTTGCAGCTTATTATTCAGTTTGTTTTATTTTTTGTATAAATTTTTGATTTAGGTATGTTTTTTATTTTGCTTATTATTATGTTTGACTTATTTTATGTGAAAATAATATCTGAAATGTTGTGAGTTTACTGTACATGGATAAATTTATTTATATATAAATAATTATATTTTATTAAGTAGTGAATAGACGAAAAATAATATGTTTTTTAAATTTGTAAGAAATTATATTGGTATAAGAGTTGTACGTGCTATCTATTGACTCTTAAAAAAATTGTAAATATATATTTATAAACTCAATAATTTAAATAATATATATATATATATATATTAATAAAAATCAAATAATAACTAAAAACTAAGTAGTATTGTTATTTTTATTTATATATGCTACTTATGTGTTAAAATGTTAAATATGTTACTATAGTAGTCCTTATATACTTCTATAGAATGTTATATACATATAATTAATATCTTTTTAATTATGATATAGTAATATGTTTAGAAATTAAAATCAATCAAAGTGATTGGTTTTTATATATTCATGCTGGCATATTGCTTATTTTTTAATTTGTATAGAAATGGCTTTGTAAAATGATTAAAATGATAATTGTTTTGTATTATGTATGTTTTGATATATATTCTAATAATTAGGAAATTTATATATAATAATACTTGAAATATATTCATTGGATACATAATTAAGTAATATGTTTAATTAATGTCATTAATAGAAAATGGACAAATGTTGGATGTCAAAGTGTAGAATTGAGTAAGAATATATTTCTGGAGTTGAAAGTTTCATGGAATTTTCTTGTAGAAATAGTAATACTGAAACTAGTATGATTCGATGCTCATGTGTTAAATGTAAAAATGAGCGATTTCATGAATTTGATGAGGTTAAGTATCACCTTATTCGTAATGGTATTCTTTTGAGCTATAAATGTTGGTATTATGATAGAGAAAATATTGATAATACTCATGGGGAAAAGATAAATAAGAATATGAGTGGATTACATACATCTTATCATAATGTACAGACAGAAAATATGTTTCATGGTGTTGAAGATGAATTACACAAGGATGATCCCAAAACCTTTAATAAACTCATAGAAGATGTCGAAAAACCGTTGTATCCAAAATTCAAAAAAGACACTAAAATGTCGGGATTGGTTAATTTGTACAATGTGAAGGCAAAACATGGTTTTTCTGACAAGGGATTCACAGAATTGCTAAATCTACTAGTCGATATGTTTCCTAAGGGTATTGAATTTCCATCTTCAATGTATGAAGTGAAGAAATCTCTTAGTCGATTTGGCATGGAATATCATAAGATTCAAGCTTGTCCAAATGATTGCATTCTTTATAGAAAATAATATGAGACATTACATGATTGTCCTATGTGTAAATAATCGAGATGGAAGCATGGTACAAATGAAAGTACAACACATAAGAAAGGTGTGCCTGCAAAGGTTCTTTGGTATTTTCCTCCGATTCCTCGCTTTCAAAGGTTGTTCAATAGTAAAGATACATCAAAGATGTTTACTTGGCATTCAGATAATCGATCTGATGATGGGATGCTACGTCATCATTGTGATTCTCCAAATTGGAAAGTAGTAGATAATTTATCTCCTCAATTTTCATCTGATCTGCGCAATCTTCCTCTTGCCATTGCTACTAATGGAATTAATCCACATAGTTCCCTTACTAGTAGATATAGTTGTTGGCCAGTAATTATGGTAACATACAACTTTCCTCCCTATTTGTGTATAAAAAGAAAATTCATGATGTTAACATTATTGATCTCAGGATCGAAACAACCCAGTGTTGATATTGATGTATATTTAAAGCCTCTGATAGATGATTTAAAGATGTTGTGGAATGATGGTGTAAATTTTTACGATGCACATAAAAAAAGAACACTTTAACTCAAAGGGGGTCCTTTTATGGACAATTAATGATTTTCCTGCCTATGGAAACTTATCAGGACATGCAACAAAAGGTTACAAGGGATGCCCTATATGTAGTGATGGAACTTCTGCAACTTATCTTGTTCACGGACGAAAGATGTCTTATAGAAGACATAGAAGATTTTTGCCATCTGGACACAAGTTTAGATACCAAAAGAAACCGTTCGATGGTGAAGAATATCATGATCATGCAACTCGACCATTGCGAGGTGTTGAGATATTAAGGCAATTGAATGATATGGCATTCAAATGATATGGAAAGATGAAAAAAAAACTCACTAAGGTAGGGAAATGAAAGAGGTCAACTAATGAAATGGGTGAAAATAAAAAAAATAGTTTGAACCGACTTACCATGGTTGTTGAAAAAAAAATCAATATTTTGAAAATTACCTTATTGGAAAGACCTACACTTTGACGACATTATTTTATTTGTAATTTAAGTTAACTATATGTATTGTATATATATTATTTGTTTTTATAATAAATTTAATTATCAAGTAATTAAATATATTTAAAATTTTAATTATTTGTATTATTATTTATATTTTAGTTTTTTATGCTATATATATTGAATAATACGAAAAATGAGAATAAAAAAAATCATAAAATGTACAGGTAAAGTCGATTCATCGCGTGAAACGACTTAAAATGTAAAGTCGGTTCACGTGATGAACCGAATTTACATTTTAAGTCGCTCAATTTAAAATCGGTTTTTAACCGACTTTAATGCCTATTTTTGTAATAGTGCTTGGATCTTGTTTATACTCGTGGGCGAGTTTTGAGTCTTCAAAAAATTCACTAAAGATGACATTTGAGCTGTAAGTGCTATGGTATTATTCACCTCATACAGTCTGACTACTCTTCTTGTGGCTACCATTTTGTCCATTGGTTATTGATAATTACTGCTAACCGTTTTCTCAAGTTAATCATAAGCTTGATTGTAAAATTTGGCTAGTAAATCTCCATTAGGTGGTGCATCAATAATGGTTCTTGTTTAAGCCATGGTGAGGACACTTATTTATCAATTCTTTGAATCTTTCTCATACTTCATATAAAGATTCCCCTTTATATTATTGGTAGGAGGTAATCTCATTCCTAGGCTTGATATTTTTTATTAGTAGGAAGTATTACATCAAGTATTTCTCTACCAAATCATTATAAGTTGTAATGGAATCAAGTAGTAAAGAGTTTAGCCAAGCTTGAGCACTATCTTACATAGAGTAAGAGAACAATTTAAACTCAAATGCCTCCTTATCCATATCACTAAATTTGAATGAATCTCAAACTTCAATAAACAATTTGATATGTAAATAAGGATCCTCTATTGGTAATCCGTTGAATTATCCAACTGTTTGTAATATTTGAAACATCACTATCTTTAGTTCAAACTGATTAACTTGAATATTTGGCCTTATAATACTCAGATTTAGCCCTTCTAACATAGGTAATTCATCTTATAATGTAAATGTAAATTTTTTTCTTATGGACTCTACCTAAGCAATAGAGCTAAATATGTTTCTAATAGTACTAAGGGGATGTTAAAATTTAAAATAAATATATAAATAAATTATAATTATAATTATAAAAAATAAATAAATCAAAATAACTAAAATAAAATAAAAAATTAATTTCTAATGTTTATAAACCTTGACAACGGTACTAAAAACTTGATTGACATGAATTACGTGCATTGTGTATGCAAGTATACGTATCGTAAAAAAAATAATATAATGATAAAAAAATATTGTTATAATTGAAATTATGTTATTAGAATCTAATTTTAAAACTAAAAAGTACATATCAATTTTTTTTATGTTTTGAGAATATAAAATTAAAAGAATTAAAAATAAATATTAGTAATTAATTAACTCAAAATTAGTAACTAAGAATATATTTGAAAAATATATAAGAATACTTAATCCTCTAATTTTTTAAATATATAAATAAGTAGAATCTTTCAGTATAACTACTAATAAATTACATGATCAATTAAATCTAACCTAACATGTATTCCTATATCAAGTAAATTACATAACATACAGTAGTTGACCTAATTAAACTCTCATGTAAATTAAATTTCATACTACTCATTAAGTTCATTAGTTATGGATCACATACATAAGAATCATACATATATGCCTAGAAACTATGCATGTTATTTAATCAAAATAAATAATTAAGTAATTTTCTTAAATTTATTTAATTACCTCTATAGATCAATTATTGGTCAAATAATTAATAGCATAAAAATCAGATTAAATAATATAATTAAATTGAAATCATAATTGAGGTAAAAATATTAGATAATCACATGTAAAAAATTGAGTTTATAAGACCCATAGATTAAAAAATTAGCTAGCACCATTCAATATGAAATTGATAAAAAAGAGGAGAAGAATAAATAAAATCAATCTCTTTTTAAATTTATACCAAATTATATCTCCTTTTGATTTTTTTTTTGTATTTTTCTCACTTCTTGGCACTAAAAACTGATAAAAAATATGTTAAATTCGACTCATTAGGATTTTTGGAGCAATTAAGGGATTAAACTAGGCTCAAATAAAATTTGGACAGTCAAACCAGTTTTAAATCAAAGGTTGAGATGAAAAAAAAATTAAACAGCATTGGCCAATCAAGGGGAAAAAAACTAGACGAATCAGCACGTGATGTGTGGTAGGACAGACTGGTCCTAATCAACGCATACTGAGTCGGTGACACATGGTGTGCTATGACTCATGGTTATGAATTACATGGCGCCCTGGAGGAACTAACGGACGAATTGCATGATGATGTGTGGCACGATTTTTTATTGCTTGGCAAAACTTGGATTGAATGTCGTGTCAACATGTGATAACACCTACTTCACTTGAAACATGCGATGTGCTCCTATTGGCTTTCCTTACTTGCTTGGCATCTATATAACGATGATTAGTTCCTTACTTGTATGGTGTCTTCTGATTGGTTATGCATTAAAAAATTAATAAAAATTCAAAAAAAAATATAAAATTCTCGAAAAATATATTTTCATCCCTTTTTACTAAATTTTTTATATTTTAATATTTTTAACCCTAAAAATACTACTTATTAAATTAAATAAATAAATATTAAGTAAAAAATGCATCAATAACTCTACTTTCATAGAGTCATCAATATATAAATGTATTAGCATATATATAAAAGAGAGTTGGTTGTGTAGTATTTATTTGATATTTTTTTATTAAATATATATATATATATATATAGAGAGAGAGAGAGAGGTGGTGGTTGCATTTATAAGTGAGATGTGATTTTTCCATTTATATAAAAAACATATTTTGTTTGATATTTTTATGTGTTTTGTGTAAATATTTTACTTTTATCAATTATACATCCTTAGATATGTACCGATTGAGTAGTGTTATATGCATCAAGTTTATAAGTCTATTTGTATTTTGTGTCTATGTGTTGGCTTTCCGTGTGTAAAACACAAAATCTGTTTATTTTACTTAGTGATTTGTCTTTCTCTATGTATGACTGGTTACTGAAGATTAGTAATGCACACATGTACATGATTTAGAACACTGTGATTAAAAGCATATTTTTTATACACCATGGAGTTAGTTGCTTAGTATGCATGGTAGGCCATGAGTGGTGGTTTTTGGTTTGATTTTGGTACTGGTATTTATGAAAATTTCTCGACATTTTTTAGAAAAAAATTATGATTTTTGGTATCTTTACAAGGCCCTCAACACACCCCTCGACAAGGCCATGGTTAGGTGGTTGGAAAAGACCATAGGGAGGTAGTAGCACAGTGGTTCAAATGTTTGTATTCCTTTTATAAATACCCATCTCTCTTCTTGTTTTTTACCCATAAAATCATAGTGGGGCTATGTTAAATTGATATTTTTTTTTCTACTTTTAGGTTACTATTATCTTGAGTATTGTTCAATATTAGTGATTTGTAACAATGTGGGAAAAATCATGCTCTTCAATGTTGAAGACTTGAGGTAGTGTTTGCAAGTTGTTTTATATGAGAAGCTTGTGTGGCTATGAGCCATTTTCAATCTGGTAGTTGCCTTCGTGCAACTATTTCTTGAGTAAGATCATGTGTGGCTGTGAGTCAGGTGTTGACTTATAGTTGCCTTCATGTAATTATTTCATATATGAAGAGTTTGTGTGGTTGTGAGATGTGTGTTGGCTGGTATTTCGTATAACTTTTTCATGTGTGAGAACTACATTGTGATAGGTGTTCGTGATTGAGAGTAGTAATCATGTTTGATTGTTCACTTCACATTACTTATCTTAGTAGTTGCTCGTACTATTTCAAGTGGTGTTGGCTTTGGAGGAAAGTCGGGTTCATATGTCAAACTAAGTCGTTGGAAAGGTAATAAGCGAGGGAAGCAATATGCAATTCGGACAATGGTCTTGACTGATAGAGGTAATATGGTTTTATTTTTGTCAAGATTGTAATTGTTTTAGTTTTTCGTGGATTTCTTTGCTGCTGAGTAATTGCCATAAGCAATCCCATAATGTTACCATATATATAGGGTTTCTATATGAGTTTATCTTGTTATATCTATTGTTACACATGATCTGCTATTATGTTAGTATAATATGAGTTTCTATCATGTATGTACTAACATATTAGATATAGACTTTGATTAGAATTTTTTAAATTTTTATAGATGCATACTTTCTTTCTTTTCTTTATAACATACCTATGGCTTTCTAATTAATACTTCTGATTTATGATTATGCATTTTCGGTTTGGTTCTTTAAGAAGTTTGTGTCTCCTTATCCTGATTGTGTACCATATGTTAGACTATTTCTTGTGGTATGCTTTATTATGTATGATTTCATGTTATGAGAGTACAATAATTATTTATCGAATATGTTCTCACACATAAGGTCTTGAAGTCACTGGAAATCCTTTATAGCTTTTCCACTATATATGATTGATTTGCATGCTATGTGATATTTGTTATACTTGTGCTTACTGTTAGCCTGGATAAGAGCCTGTGAGGTATACTGTCGTTAGTATGTTTTGCATATATTGTTGTTTCGTATTGACTGGTTATTTACTTGTGTGTTGAACTAAGTATGTTGTTTTTTGTTTTTGCTATGCTACTTACTTAATTCACGTTGTGAGGATTGCTTGCCAAATTGGTATAGAGCACACAAAAAAGATTTTATGGGTTGGCATTTTCACCCTCTTCTAAATCCCGATTACCTATTTGAGTACGAAAAAAAATTTACCTTCTTGTAATTTTTCTATCATATGAGAATCTTCGATTAGTATTACATCACATCATCCCTATTTAAGCTTAACCATCTGAGTGCTAAATCCTAGAGTTATACCTACACATACACATACCTTGTATGTTTGTGCCCTTTATTACCAACAATGTTGATTGTTGTTGTTCTATGAGGTTGTTTATCTCTATATTTTTTGTTATTTTCCTTTTCTTGTTTTTTTTTGTGCATATGTCTTTCTTATTGTTTCCTTGTCTTGCACATTATGTTAATTAACCATCAATGTTGATTGTTGTTGTTCTATGAGGTTGTTTACCTCCATATTTTTTGTTATTTGTCTTTTCCTGTTTTCTTTTTTGTGCATATGTCTTTCTTATTGTTTCCTTGTCTTACACATTATGTCAATTATCATATATTATTGTTATATATATATATATATTTGTTTAATATCTTTATGTTATTTTATTTAAATATTTTACTTTTATCAATTGTATATACTTAGTATCATATCATTGAATAGTATTACATGTATCAAATTATTATATACATTAAGTTATATATTATTTATTAATTAAATGTAAAGTTGAGATATTAAATTATGAAGTTATTGTGATATCACTTATTAAAATGGGTTAATTAGATCGGGTCATATGAATTTATGTATATATCTAGTTGTGATAAAAATATTTTATACTATTTTAAATTTTTTTCAAAAGGTCATAGTCATTTAATGTAATAGAGATTTTGACTTGTATTTTAAATAAAAATATATTTTATTTTTTATTTTCTTTAAATTTTAAAAATATATATTTTAATTATAATACACTTAATTTTTTATGTTTAATTCTTTTAGTTATATACTGATTATATAAATAAAGCTACTTTTATTATGTGATATGAAAAAATTAATAATTTATTATATTTTAATTAAATTATATTTATTTATTTTAATTCTATCATATCATCATTCTATTTACTTTTTCTCTGCCTACACAAATAACTTGAATTTCTTCTCCAATTTTACCATTGATTATGTCGTTAATTTATTGAAAATTATATTAATATTTTTTTTATAAATAATCATTTTATTAATATATGAATAAGTATGTTATTTGAAAAATGTTGATATTAAATATTTAAAAATTAAAATTAATTAATATTTTTATTTTTATCTCTATATTGAATTTTTATTGTTATTTTTGTGAAAATTGTGATTTAAAATATATTTTTTACTACTTTATTTAAAGTTTAAATAATGCATTTACATTGTATTAATTTTTTTAAAAATTTTTTATAGAAAGAGAGTGTGAAGTTTATAATAATTAATAAAGATATTATTTATTATGTAAATAACAATAACTTGTTATAACTCATAGCTTTAAAGTTTATAATATTTAATATAGATATTATTATTTATTATGTATACAAAACTAACTCATTCTACGTCAATAAAATAAAATTCATTTAAATATATTAAAACTTAAAATTTGAGTATAATCTAATCTATATTTTGTATGGATATAAAAATTAGTGTTAATAAAATATGTATTTTATTTTCGAGGAAGGATATAATTGAAATGTAATTTTACTGTTTTTATGTGTAGTTTTCCGGAAACATCAACGTAATTAAATGCCACCCAAATACAAAGAGAGCAACGCTAGTGGCTTTTCTTCCCTGCAATGGTGACATCCAAATTAAGACAAACAAAGCAGCCATATCAATAAAACTCCACCGCATAATAACTGAATGTTCTATCATTATTCTCACTCAATTTCCTCTGTCCAGTTCTAATTTCCAAATTCAATTCCTGAGTCCCTGTTTGGTTAGCGAGAAATTATACCGGAAGAAAGTAGAAAGATTGTATCTGAAAGGTGTTTTTCTTTCCTTTTTGTGGATTTAATTTAGAAGCAAGAAAAGGCTTATCTTGATGCTACTCCTCTACAACGTTTACTGCGACTTTAAGTTTTCTATTATTTTCCTTATCTTCAACGCAAACACTTTGAAATTTTAAAGTATTCGAAATTCGAACCCTCTTTTTCTTTTTAAATTTTATTTTATTTTTCCTGGGATTCGGAGGAGAGAAATGGGTTATTCTCTAGTGTTTTCGCCATTGACTGAATTGAAGTTATCGTATTGTTCGTCTTTTTCGCGTCACCGCTGTCGACTTTTTGTTCCTCAAATTAGTCAGAGTTGCTATGCTAGGGGTTTTCCGGTAGTTTGCTGCAAATTCAATAGCTCCAATTTTGATACTGTAAACCCGAATAAATTCCGAGATTTTAGGTTGTTAAAATCGGTTGAGTTGGACCGATTCATAACCAGCGACGACGAAGAGGAAACGAGTGAGGGTTTCTTTGAAGCAATTGAAGAATTGGAGAGAATGACAAGAGAGCCCTCAGATGTTCTTGAAGAAATGAACGACCGTTTATCTGCAAGGGAATTACAACTTGTGCTTGTGTATTTTTCTCAGGAGGGTAGGGACTCTTGGTGTGCATTAGAAGTGTTTGAGTGGCTTAAGAAGGAGAATAGAGTTGATAAGGAGACTATGGAGCTTATGGTTTCGATTATGTGTACTTGGGTTAAGAAGTTGATTGAAGAGGAACGTGATGTTGGGGATGTAGTTGACCTTCTTGTGGATATGGATTGTGTTGGTCTTAGACCAGGTTTTAGTATGATGGAGAAAGTGATTTCTTTGTATTGGGACATGGGTGAGAAGGAAAGAGCTGTTTTGTTTGTCAAGAATGTTTTGAGTCGTGGAATTGCTTATTCTGAAGATGATGGAGATGGACTTAAAGGAGGACCTACTGGATATCTCGCTTGGAAGATGATGGTAAGTGGCTTTTGAGACTGGTATACATTTTCTGTGGTAATTGGATTGTTCAAACTTTTAGGGTTTGTGAAAAACACTTTTGAACCAAATAGAAAATAAATTACCTTAACTTCTTTTCAGGAGTTAATGCACATTTTGTGCTTTAAGACATAAAAGCACTTTCCTGTGAAATCATTCTTGACTGAAAACAATTTTTAACGTAGGCAAAATCAAATACACCCTTAGATTCAGTTATGTTCTATTATATGCTGGGTGAAGAAAGTAGTTTTTCCTTTTAAAACTGCCCTGCTATTGGATTGTAGTAATATGAGATTGTTTATAGTTCTATTATGTCATTGTCTTGTTATTAGAGTTATGTGTGACTTGTTTAGTGTAACTTGTATATACTTTTGTGGCAATTTGATAATTCTCGCCTTTTGATTTGGTTATGTTTGTTCTTTTATATATTGGGAGAAGAAAGTAGCTTTTCTTTTCAAAACTGCACTGGTTTTAGATTGTTGTGATATGTGATTGTTTCTAGTTTTGGGAGGAATTATTTATTACTTGTATATTGGAGTATGCTGAGGTGTTATTCTAGTAGTATGCTGTTGAGTATTTTGAGGTGCGATCCATGTCAATTAAATTGCTAGGTTGTTTGACAAACTATGTAGAACTTGGATTTTTCTAGAAAACATTTGTACTTATCCCCACATCATCAATAGCGATAATAAGTTCTCCTAGTTCTAGCATGTAATTTTCTTACTATTAGAGATAGCTTGAGTTGCTTTTTCAGGTTTGGTTGGATGAAAAATTGATATAAATTTTCTGTTAACTGTTAAAACCTGAAATGATGCTTATCTGCACTTGTATTTGAAAAAAAAAAGTTGTGGCTCGAGTAACTTGATTGTTTGACTCTAATTAGTGAACAGATTTTCCGTCAGTAGGCAATGTTAGATATCAGAAGATTCGGAATGTCTAATAAATAATCAGCTCCAATTTTCTACAGCATTTTAGAGCTTGCTAAAGTGGTTCAATCTAACTACGAGTATTTTGTGTACCCCATACCATATAATTCTACAAGAGAGTCTGTGAGGACTACAGTGGTTATTGCTGTTTCAATCTAGTTCTTTTGTTACACATGTTCCCACACCCACAAAAAAGGCCACAGCTTGTTCTGCATTTTCCTCTTTCCCAATACACCATAGTTTTTTCCTCCATACCAGATCTTCCCCTCAACTTGCTTCGGTGGTTCAATTACATGCAACTGAGGTAGTGTTGGGCTGATCAGCCAATTTATGTGTGCTGGCATCTTGGTTTCAGGTTCACGGCTCACCAAGATGCAATGCAATTAATAGCTTGAGGCATTGGCTGAATGTTGTAGGTCATCCTGCTTCTGGGTGGATCATGAGGAGTTTGGGGAAGTACCGGGGGGAAATGTTGTGAATATAGGTAATGCAGGGTTGCTGAGGACTAGCTTTGTAATGGAGTTATTACAGTTGGGACTTGGGATACAACCTTTTATGATTTAGGTTATTTTGTTGGGTGCTGGATAGAAAGGTTTGGAATTCTGATGTTATTCTAGGAGCATTGGACATTTGGTATTCCTCACTTACCCAGTTTGAGTTTTTTAGAAACAATTAAAAGACCTATGTATGAGTAGCAAATAACTCTTCAATAAATGGTAAAAATTTCATAAAAAATTTTGTTCCCACGGCATCTTGGGAAAAATACATTCAAACTATATAATGGTGTCAACGATTAAGCATGTGATATGGCAATCTTCCCATTTAAGTTCAATATTACATCAATCTTAAAATACATGGTAGCTTACAATTATGTATTTAATTATAATGTCCAATTCTTTTGTCTCATTTTTAGTGTATCACTTTTTATACTACTAATGTGGATAAAAGTGACTAGAAGTGTGGACCCTTGTTGCATAAAATGTGATTTTTTTGTCCACGTGTTTACCAACCAGTGGTGGCACATGAACGGTGGGATAGGTGAATTGCTCTCTCAAGTATAAATCTAAATTATTCATGTTTGAATATGTCAGAATCTTGTGTAAATAAAAATCTCTAATGATTTCATCAGGCTGACGGCAATTATAAGGATGCTTTCAAGTTGGTGATTGATCTAAGGGAATCTGGATTAAAACCAGAGATGTATAGTTATCTTATAGCCATGACAGCAATTGTTAAAGAGCTCAATGAATTGGCAAAAGCTTTACGCAAGTTGAAGGGTTTTGCAAGGACTGGATTGATAGCTGAACTCGACAACGAAAATACTTCGCTTATTGAGAAGTATCAATCAGATCTTCTAAATAACGGAGTGCACTTGTCCAATTGGGTTATGCAAGAAGGAAAATCTTCACTCAATGGGGTGGTTCACGAGAGACTCTTAGCCATGTATATCTGTGCCGGTTGTGGCCTTGAGGCCGAAAGACAATTGTGGGAAATGAAGCTTGTGGGTAAAGAGACTGATGGGGATCTTCATGACATTGTGTTAGCCATATGTGCTTCACAAAAGGAAGATAACGCAATAGCACGGTTGCTTACTAGAGTGGAGGTTTCGAGTTCTCTGCGTAAAAGGAAAAGCCTTTCATGGTTGTTAAGAGGTTACATTAAAGGTGGGCATTTTAATAACGCTGCAGAAACAGTAATGAAAATGCTTGATTTGGGTTTGTATCCAGACTATTTGGACAGAGCAGCTGTGCTACAAGGGATTAGGAAGAGGATTCACCAACCTGGTGACGTGCAGACTTACCTTAAACTTTGTAAGCGCTTGTTTGATAGTGGTTTGATTGGACCTTGTCTTGTATATCTGTATATAAAGAAATATAAGTTGTGGATCTTAAAAATGCTTTGAAGAAGATTAGACTGGGGAAGCCAAGTTTGGTTTGAATTAGTTATAATGAATCAAATACGTACATAGATTCAGTGTAATGTATAAATTTTGTATAGTCATGTGACTTTGAGCTATATAGAAAGGTTTGGTCGGCCCAAAACCAAGGCACAGTTGAGGGCAGATATTAAAGCTTGTGCACGTTGCCTTGGGACTTGGATCATATATCTGTATTTATGGACACTTCTGTGAACCTTGCAAGGGAGCTCAAGTACATGTAAGTCATCCATGCTACATTGATCATGTTATATATATATTTTATGGTCCTGTTGACTTCTTACTCTGACTTTTTAAGTTTCGATTTCCTTTGATGCTTAAGTTAAGGTTGACTTTTTACGTTGAAGTTCTACAATTGATGATAATGTATGAAGCAAAAGGTGAACATGTCTCTGTTTGCTTCATCTATAATTAGGATAGTGCTTTCCTTTAATGTATCGGGTTAAGTTTATTACAATTATGTCATTTATGTTATGTGTTTATCATCTGTTAGATACAAACATATCAAGCCGTATAAGGGTGTCAAAAAATTATTGACATGTGATTATTTTTAAGTTTGTTACCTTATTAGTATCACATTATATTTTAAGTATTTTTTTTATTCATATTTTTGAGTTGTTATCTTAGTGATATTTTTATTTAAAAAAAATATTAATTTATTATAGTTTATCATTTAATTAAGGATTTTTTCCATCTAATAATAAATATTTTCGAATAATCAATTAATTTATTAATTTATTAAATAAAAGGATAAAACAGATAACCCTACCACTTTCC
This sequence comes from Hippophae rhamnoides, assembly GCA_033030585.1. Classification (NCBI taxonomy): domain Eukaryota; kingdom Viridiplantae; phylum Streptophyta; class Magnoliopsida; order Rosales; family Elaeagnaceae; genus Hippophae; species Hippophae rhamnoides. Next base: position 5,331,897 of record CM065431.1, read on the forward strand.
CATCCTCAAATACCCACTATACAGACTCGTGAAACCTTGCGAACATAATCAGCCACAAATTTTTCATCCCAAATACTCATCACATACACACATTAATCTTTTGATTATCAAACTACTATTTTCATTAGATAAGCCATCCATTCTCTGACATATGGGGTAACAATTTTTTAGAAATATCTTTCATTAAATTAAAAATAAAATGTTAGTTACGTGTAAAAAATGCATCAAATTAATATATATTTTTAAATAAAATGCTATTAAGATATTATCTTAAAAATATGAATAAAAAGGGATATTAAAAGTAAATGGTAATACTACTAAGTTACCAAATTTCATTTAGTATATTTGTAACATAATATAATATTAACACATGTTAGTTTTGGAGAAAAATAAATATAATAAATGATATTAACAAATCATCTTAACTATGATAATTTAAATATGTGATGTAGATGTTATCATGTTTTAAAATTTGAATTACTATTAAATCAATTAAAAAAATCAAATAAAAAAGAGATATTAAACACACTCAAAAATGAACGTTCATCGTAGTAATAATTCAAATATTACACTTCATATATTGAGCATATGTTTATAATTACATGGATACATTAAGGCTATTTTTTATGAATTTATTTCTAGTACCAGATCCTCTATTTCTCTCCCCTTCTTAACTATATATTCCCTCCTACGAAGCAAGTAAAACTAACGTGAATTGACAATTTTATACATCATGTTCATCCCAGTTAGATCTCATTCATTAAGACAAGACTCATACTTTTGTTTATATTTTTTTAGAGAATTCGCTGGCACTTCATCATCTGTTTTATATCTTCCCAGTTGCATTATTGGAGTTGGTGCTTCTTTTTATTTTTTATTTTATTTTTTAAGGTTCCTGTTCTTAAAATCACTCATCTGATTGGTCTATTATTGTATAGAGAAGATCAGTGAATCTTATGGAGGTGTTATCTATCTTTACGTGTGTATTAATAATCTTATGTGTTGTACTTGTTTGTAAAAAATATTCAAGGAGCCATGCAATAATGTTACTGAGCTGGTTTGTATTCGTATTCACGTTGTCTCAATGGCTGTCATATTTGAACTGATGACAAGGGCAGTGTGACCCAAATTTATGTGCCTTGTCTTTCATATCACAAGCCAAGTAGGACATATGGAAAAAGAATAAAAGAAAAACTTAGTTTTGAAAACTTGACAAGATAATGTTAGTTCGATGTTGGAATTGAAAATAGTAAAAGCTTTAATAGTAGTTGAGTCAATCCCAACAGACTTAAATGGATGGTCTGGTCTGGTCATAAAAATTAAAAAAAAAATATGATCTTTTATTTAGCCCAGACATGACAAGCACAAGCCATAACAATAATATTCATTAGCCCCTAATAGGATGGCATTTTGGTTTAATTTTTCGATATGATATAAATTATTTTTTAATTTAAATTGAGCGTAAATTTTTGTTTTTCTTTGTTGTGTAATGATATATGTTTTTTTTATTATAAATAAATAATTTGATTAATAATAACTTAAAAGTGTATAATATCAAAAAAATAATATAAATTTGAATGAAAACAATAATATTGACACTGGTTGTGGATGGAAGTATAGTAAGGAATAGCCATCAATAGGAAGTAGATTTTGGACTTTTGTACTAGTAGAAGTTGAATGTGAAAATTGACATAGAAACAGCAAAATGAAACAGAATGTTCACATGGGTCTTTGGCATGTTATCACATTTCTCCTCAAGGGTATTATATTCCCTTATATCATGCAACGTTCTATTATTTAGGGTTTCCACTAAAATACCTTATTAATATTATTAATTTTTTCCCTTTTTAATGCACGTAATTGATGCAATTACAAAGAAAATAATTATTTTAAATTAATTTAATTAAAAAATTGACAAAAAATATATTAGAAGTAATTCATCTATCACATTTTTATTGTATCATTTTGTGTGTCATCAATACTTAGTAAATACGAGATAAAAAATTTACATTTTATGCAATTAAAAAATACAATTTTACTCATTTTCGTTGTGTTTGTCGCATATTAGTAATATATATAACAACACATTAAAAATAACATAAAAAAATAGGACTCAAAAATATTTGACCTGCCTTAATCTCTTAATTAAAATGAGCGTGGGTTCTTATTACTACTCTCGAGTCATGTTTTTTTTTTCTTCTTAATTTTTTTATCAAATATTATTTGATATAGTTTTAACTAATAGTTTTAAATAAGAAATAAGAAATAATGAATCTTAGTGTCAGATAAATAAGTTAATCATTTTTTTTTTCTTTCTAATCTTTATATTGCTCTCATCTCTCTTTTATATTTCTTCTAAAACTCAATCTCTTAGTCTAAATTATTAAATGGAGTACTTAGATCAAAGACTTTTAAAACTCACAATAATTGGATTTTAAGGAGTCTAATTTCCTTCTGTCTTTATTTATACATAATCAATAATTAATTAGTTATTTGTTTTGCTAATTAGTTCAAGAATATTATTAACATATAGTTTACTGATGATCAATCAGATCGTGTCTGATTTGAAGCTGTGTTATTGCCCTTTGGAGCCAGCCAAGTTGGAGATAGTCATTGATTTATTTATTTCTGGGAAAAAACATTTTTGAAATATTTAGATGTTGTTGTGTCAGACTTTTACACAATTGGAAGGGTAATAATACGTTTCAAAGATCTCTTTGTCATGTGAAGAGAGAGACCGCAAATTTTCTATTTTGTGGGATATAAATGACTAATTTATCAAATATTTAATCTCAATAATTTATTTTGTAAATTCTGTTTAATCAAATGATACACATGCATGGTAGTTTAATGAAGCTAATTGAAGAATTAGCTAATTACAAACATGAGAAAAAAAAATCAATTTATTCACCTACTTTGGTCTATATCAACTTGGTATCTTATATTTAAATTTAAATTTAGTAAATTTGGTAAAAAACAATTTTAAAAAATATAACCGATATAATCTAAGTATCTTAAATTGAAACCAATAACATTTATAAAGTATAACATCAAACAGTTTATCAGATATATCTAATTGTGCTTTATCCCATTATTTTTGTGTAAGTTTTTCACTTAAAATTGCTACAAAGAAACTCTAAAGTTTCACACTAAAATAACTCTTTTTTTTTCTAATATTAATGAAGTATAAAATATTATTTTAATTTTTTTATCCTGTATATAAATAATTTAGTTATTTATTTGGTTTTATTTTTAAAATCCTTCGATTAAAAAAATATTTATTTACGTTATAAAAAAATAAAAGTGTTTTTTTTCTTAAGAGGAGTTAAAAATGAAAATACATAAATGAAAGAGGTTATGCAATGCAATTAAACTTAATTTTTATTTTATTCTATTAAATATATTTTACTAAAATTTGTTTAAATTATATTCTTGTTCTGATCAAAAAGTTATATTTTTTCATTAATTATTAATTTTTTTTATAATTTTTTAATTAATAATTGATTTTAATATTTTCTTGATAAACAAAGTCAAATCAAGGATGAGTTCAGAATTATATATATATATATTATAAGGATTATAAATGTTAATTATTTTTATAGATAAAATATTTATATTTAAACTTATTTTTAAGCTCACTAATAAGTGTATCAAGTAAAGTCGAAAAAATATCATAATTTTATAAAGTCATATTTTAAAAATATATGTTATAACTATAACACATAAGATTACACTTATGTATTTAATAACACATATTCATAAATCTGAAATTATTTTTTATGTTAAAATATAGAATAAGATATAGTTTAAATATTAGCCTAAAATATATCAAAAAATATAATTTAAAAGAATTTTTTTAAAAATAAGAATTTTCATAATTAATGAGTCTACTTTAAAAGAAGTATTATTTAAATAAGAATTTTATTAATTAATGAATATTACTAATCCTATTTATAATAAAATATATATTTATCAATTATATATAAATCTTTTTAATCACTGAGTATTACTAATACTAAATGAACACATAATCAATGTTGTGCTCAAATACTAAGTACTAAATCATAGATCCTAAACCTAAAACACAAAATCGTAAACATTAAATCTTAAACTTAAAATCTTAAATCATAAATTTTAAAATTTAAAAGACTAATTAAATTTAATGTTATTTTAGTCTTTGTAATATATAATTAAAAACACAATATATATATATATATATATATATTGTATTTTTAATTATTAAAATGTTATTTTTGTTATTTTTATTCTTAGGTATAAATAAACAATATATTGAGTATTTTAATCCATCAAAGATAAAGAAGCTTGTATATATGTTATTTTTATTTTAGGTGTAAATAAACAATATATGGAGTATTTTACTCCATCAAAGATAAAGAATCTCGTATAATATATATATATATATATAGTGTTTTTAATTATTAAAATGTTATTTTTGTTATTTTTATTATTAGGTGTAAATTGATAACATATTGAGTATTTTACTCCATCAAACTCGTATAATAATGTATTAATTGAATATTCGTGGAATGAATATGCTAATATTAAATGTAATATTTATTTTTCATTAATGTAATGTTTAGTTTACATAATAAATATAATATTTTAATTAGTGATTTTTTTTCATATTTAAAATATATTTTTTAATTAAATAAATAATAATATATAATTAATTAATTTGCTTAATATAATGATTATTACGAATTAATTAATAAAAGGGAAATAAACTATTTTTGTAAAAAAAATATAAGTTTTATTGTGATCTAGTGTAATGAGTTAGAAATTAAAGAAAGATACTGCAGTTTTTTACTAAAGTTACACTAAATTTTTTTTGAGTTGGAGATGCTCTCACAGTTACTAAAAAAAACAATGAAACTAAAAACTATATAAAATTGTGATCACAATTAAATGGCTTTGACCATTTAAATTTTGTAGATGTACTTACAACTTATTCAATTAGTAAATTTTAGATAAAATTATCTTGATTTTCAAATTAATGATATATATCCTAAACATATTACTCCATTTTGTGGCAAATGAAATTGTTATTAAACAATATGTAATTTAATTAAATATGTAAAATATCAATGATTCGAGTATAATTATGAGTATGTAAATAATGCATTAAAAACAAATTACTCTACTTTTAATTATATTATGTATTTAAATTATATCAAATATTATTAACAAAATTAATTAATAAATAAATAATAAAATCATACCAAATATCAATTAATTAAAATAATTAATAAAATTTACTCTAATACTCACTTTCTAACTAAAACAGATATTGTACATGTATTTAATTTAAAATTAAAATCTCAATTACTAACGCGTGAATGCTAACGTAATTATTTCAAACTAAAACATTTGTTTTCGCATGCATTTACTTTAACTTATTTGTAAATACATAAATATACAATCGTACACCTAATATAAAATCATACAACTTAGTATGAAGAGAACATATCTCTGAAAACTTTTCATATCTATGCTTTAATTGGAAGAAAAAAAAGAAGAAGGGTTGTTTCCTATAATGTACCCTAAAAGAAACCAAACAAAACTTCTATTCTTAAGTGTTTTTTTTTTCCTATATGTTATAATGTATTCTAACAAGTTAATCAATGTCCAATGACACTTTTCTTCTTTAACCAACATATGATCATCATTAAAAGAGAAAAAAATGAAAAATAAAATCATTTCAAGTAACACGCCTATATTACAATAAATATTACAATATTAGGTGTGATGAGACCATCTAACTAATTAATTGGTAATGCTCAATTGTTCACGGTCTTAATCCATGCCATTAACCTTTACTTGACAAGCAATTATACCACCATTGTTCTTGATTGTTTAAGTAAAAGCTTAAAATGGAAAAATGCAAAAATAAATTACTTTAATTTATTTATTTATATGATTTTAATTTTAATTCTTTTAAAAAAATTATATATTTTTATAAGATTAAAAATAAAATTATATAATTAAAAAATAATAATAATCGAAACAAGTTGACCTACTCTCATCAATGTGGGCTCCATCTTCCAAATTAACAAGGGAGTGGCCGAAACAAAGTGGTTCCACTAAACTGAATGCTTTGGAGTTAGCCACTTACTCAACTCAAACTTTCCCATAACAAAGCCACTGCCATCGAATCAGAAAAACGCAAACTTTGCTTAAAGAATCTGTCCCATGAAACATTTCGATAAGAAGCCATTTTCACTCTTATTTTCTCGTGAATCTAACGCCATCTTAAGCCTCTACTCTTTTTCTCTCTCTTTTTATGTCAGAAACGATGAACAATCATCGAGTTCCTAAAACTGTTTGAACCTTATTGTTTTCTAATAGTTATTCGATCTAAGAAATGCGAGCTCTTAAGTTTATAGACAAATTCAAAACCGCCCAAATTCACGCCTTTAATCCCACAGAAAATTCCAACCCCAAAACCCATGGTGGTGGAAACAGAGCAAAGCTTAATAGTAACGTTTTCGTTTCTTTTGGGTCTAACTCAAAATCCAAGAGCAACTCTGTTTCAACAAATGGAGTTTTTCTTCCCTTTGGACTTCCCAGAACTGACCTTCTTGAACCCACCATAGCTACTCATCTGAGACCAGTTGACTTTGTCGAAAGCTTAGCTGATCTTTATCGTCGTTTTGAAAATTGCCCTTCTGAATCGAACAAGTCATTGTTATGTATCGAACAGTACTCGCTTTTGCTCTGCCTCGGCGACCCTAAGATACTTCGGCGGTGTCTAAGAGAAGCCCGTCAATACGCTGTGGATTTGTACTCCAAAGTTGTGCTTTCGGCTTGGTTAAGATTCGAGAGGAGAGAGGTTGAGCTTGTAGATATGTCAGAGATGGATTGTAATGGGCAGATCTTTGAGTGTTCTAAGGCTGATTTGGTATCTGGGTATGATTCAAATTCTAATTATATTTGTTGTAAATGCTGTCAACGCTCTTCCGAGGTTGTTATTATGCCCAAGTTAGATGAGAGACTAAATTTGGAGAAGAGTGATGTTTCATTTTACATTAGGGGAGAGAGAGTTAAATGTGTTAGATATAAAATAGCTTCTCTTTCAATCCCATTTAAGGCAATGTTATATGGTGGTTTTAAGGAGTCTAAAATTAGAAAGATTGATTTTTCAGAAAATGGGATTTCAGTGGAGGGAATGAAAGCTGTGGAATTGTATAGTAGAACAAGAAAGTTGGAATCTTTTAGTCCCAATATTGTTATGGAGCTACTTTCTTTTTCAAATAGGTTTTGTTGTGAGGAGCTAAAGTCTGCTTGTGATGCCCATTTAGCTTCACTAGTTGTTGATATTGAGGATGCTTTAGTTTTTATTGAATATGGTTTGGATGAGACAGCAAATCTTGTTGTAGCTGTTTGTTTGCAGGTTTTCCTGAGAGAACTTCCTGGTTCTCTGTATAATCAAAAGATGATGAAATTTCTTTGTAATGTTGAAACTAGGGAGAGATTTGCCATGTTGGGTCATGCTTGTTTCTTATTGTATTATTTCCTAAGCCAAGTGGCTATTGAGGAAAGCATGGTTGCAGATACAACCGTGATGTTATTGGAGAGATTAAGAGAGTCTGCAGTTGAGAGATGGCAAAAGGCACTTGCTTTTCATCAATTGGGTTGTGTTTTGTTTGAGAGAAAAGAGTTTAGTAATGCCCGGCATTGCTTTGAGGCTGCTGCTGAAGAAGGTCATGTTTATTCTCTAGCTGGTGTTGCAAGAGCAAAGCACAAGATGGGGCAACAGTATTCTGCATATAGGTTGATGAATTCTGTTATTTTCAAGTATAAACCAGTTGGGTGGATGTACCAAGAACGTTCTCTCTATAATATCGGGAAGGAGAAGCTTCTGGATTTGGGAACTGCAACTGAATTGGATCCAGCCCTTTCGTTTCCTTATAAGTATAGAGCTGTTGCAAAGATGGAAGAAAAGAAAATAAGGGAGGCTATTTTGGAAATTAACAAAATAATTAGGTTTAAGCTTTCAACAGACTGTCTTGAATTACGGGCTTGGTTCTTCATTGCACTTGAAGATTATGAAAGGGCTCTAAGAGATATTCATGTCATCTTAACTCTGGAGCCTAATTATAAGATGTTTTGTGACAAGTTTAGTGGAGATTACATGGTTGAGCTCCTCAATCGAAAGGTTCAGAAACAGAGTCAAGCTGATTGTTGGATGTGCCTCTATGAACGATGGTCTTCTGTTGATGACATTGGCTCTCTGGCTATCATACATCAGATGCTTGCAAATGACCCTGGAAATAGCCTCCTGCTGTTTCGACAATCACTTCTTCTTTTAAGGTAAGTTTCTGGTTGTAGTTCTTGCCAATTGTTGTATATATGGCCGCAACTTTCTTTACAAAAAAGCATTTTATGTCAGATATCGTTAATAAATTTATGGTTACATGTAAAAGTGCTTCTGAACGAAACAGAAAAATATTTACCTACAGTGCTTTCAAGACTCATAAAGCACATTTGTGACAGAAGCACAAATAATGTGCTTCCTCTGGAACCATTTTCTTTCTTCTGCTTTCAGTTAGTTCATTGCATACTTTAAAAGTTAGTGAGAAAAGACAATCCATGTAAAAATAGAAATAATAACTTGTAGCTTTTTGAATAATGGAAAAGAACATGATGTTTTCAGGTTAAATTGTCAAAAAGCTGCAATGCACAGTTTGCGGTTGGCTAGAAATTATTCTAAATATGAGCATGAAAGATTGATCTATGAAGGATGGATTTTGTATGACACCGGAAATCGTGAAGAAGCTCTCTATAGAGCTGAGAAGTCAATTTCAATTCAACGATCATTTGAAGCTTTCTTTCTTAAAGCATATGCTTTGGCCGATACAAGCCTAGATCGTGAATCTTCATCTACTGTTATTCAGTTGCTGGAGGAAGCCCTTAAATGTCCTTCAGATGGTCTCAGAAAAGGACAGGTGAAAAAAATTCGAACTTTTTGCTAGTTATCATTACCATATGATGTACTTGTTTGTTAGTGATTTGTGATATATCGCAGGCACTAAACAATTTAGGCAGTATTTTTGTGGATTATGGTAATCTGGATAAAGCTGCAAACTGCTATATGAATGCCCTTGATATTAAGCATACAAGAGCTCATCAAGGTTTGGCTCGTGTTTATCACTTGAAAAATCAAAGGAAAGCTGCATATGATGAGATGACCAAGCTAATAGGGAAGGCTCAGTATAGTGCATCAGCTTATGAGAAACGGTCCGAGTACTGTGAGCGTGAAATGGCAAATAATGATCTTGATATGGCAACAGAACTGGACCCAACAAGAACATACCCATATAGATACAGGGCTGCTGGTAATTTTTGGATCCTTCTATATTTCCTCCCTTTTCGTTGCACATTGATTTCAAATAAAAATTTCTGTCTCTCTGTGTAAGCGCTTGTGGAGTTTGCATTTCTCCATCCTATGCATGGCACCGTATGTTTTCTGTGTTGTTTTTTCTTATTATTAATATATTGTATTACCAGTTCTGATGGATGACCAAAAGGAGAATGAAGCTGTAGAAGAGCTTTCAAGGGCCATTTCTTTCAGGGCCGATTTGCAAATGCTACACTTGCGTGCTGCATTTTATGATTCAATAGGTTATGTCAACTTGTCTCTCCGAGATTGTCAGGCAGCTCTCTGCATAGACCCCAGCCATGCAGAAACTCTCGATCTTTACAAAAGAGTACGAATTTCAGCTATCAATGAATGATTAATTCAAGCCAGTTGCCATTGTTCTTTAGACTTTTGGGAGAGCTCTCTAAGTTTGGCAGGCTATATGATAAAGGATAGGGATCAATGAGAAAGGGAAAAAAAAAGGAAGGCAGGAGGGTGTTGTGAGCTATAAACTACAAAGAGCTCTTTAGACCATTTTAGGGTCACCAAGAGCATGATTGAGGAGAGGCTATTGTGAACATAACTCCTCAATCTCATGGTATGCCAAAAACTCTTTGGTATTAGCTCATGTGTTCCAGCTTATAGTACTTTTGCTTTTTCATGAAGTTAGATATCTCATTTAGTACAGTATTTTACTCTATAATTTGTCTCCTTTGTACAGTATTTTACACTTTATTTTCTTTCTTTTTTACTTTGAAAAGGAAATGATGCAAGGACAGGTAGCTATAGACTATAGTTGGGTGTTATTTTGTGGTGAATGTAATGAATATGTCCCTGTCAACTGAAAGAAACAACTTTTGATATTGAACCAGTTTTGTTTTATGTCAGCATTAATGGGCATGCTTTAAAGATTTAAAGATAACTACTACTGATGGGGACTTTTTCCAAAGGTACCAGTCCTTATTAAAGACTTATTCGAATGAATGTAACTAATCTATACGAAGACTTTGACATGAAGTTATGTTCAACTAGATGAAGTCACTTCATCTAGCTTCAACTAGTATTTGTTGACAGAGGGTGCGATTATACCAATATTAATACATTGAATCAGATGTGTTCAGGTCGCTCTAAGCAATTAATGGCCTTAAGCGAGATTTGTAATAGGTGAAATCATTGATTATTTTTATAATATACGATGATGTGTTATTTTAAACTAATAAAATTTAAGATTAGTATATTATTTTAAACTAATAAAATTTAAGATTAGTATATTTTTTTCTTTAGAAAAGACAAATGTTTGATAGGAGATGGAGAGATTTTTTTATCTAATTAGTGAGTATTATATTCGATGAATAAGGAATAACATTTCTGTTTTATTGAGTCTTTTTATATATATTGAATATGATGTTTTTTTGGTTTAATTGAATAGTATAATTCAATTTCATATATAAAATTTCATTTTTAACCCATTTAGAAAAAAAATATTTATTATATTTTATTATGCTTTTATCAAGTAATAAATATTAAATTTACTTGATAAATTTATTTTATAAATGATAATATATACATTTCTTATTGTAGATATATAGGAAAAAACATTAAATAATTATAATTAATATCATTGTAGAAGAATAACTAAAACTAAAAACAATCATGTAGAATTAATTAATATAAAGATACAGTCATATATTTAAAGGTTCGTGAACTTGAGCATAAAGAAAAGCGGTAATTTATTATTTATCGAATTTAATTTCACTTAAGTTAGATAAGTAATATGTGAATGCTATTTTTAAGTATTATTTGTATCAATAGATTATATTAAACTTGGATTTAGTGTAAATTATATTTTATAAAATAAAATAAAAATTTAAAAACACTCCTTAAATTGGGGTCCCAAGCAAATTGCCTATATGGCCTGGAGTTGCATGTAGTGATCTCATCCAAATTAAATCCACTTTATTAAAATATGCTATTTTGGAGAAAAATACATCTTCTATCATTTTTTTTAAATTTTTAGAATATTATTAATTATTGATATAGATGAACATAAAAATATCAAAACTTTAATTTAACAAAAATATTGAAGATATTATTGATATTAATGAATATTTGAATAAAATTATACAAATGATGAAATGTATAACTATTTTTAAAATTTTGGGTGAACTTTTTTAAAATACATAAAAATAGATTAATTCAACTGATTTTTTCATTTAAACATTAAGTATGTGACTCAAATATGACATAAGATAACATAACTAATACTAAAATATTATGATTAATATTATTTTTGAATTAAAAAATAATTATTATTTTTAATTTTATGTTATCTATATAAATAATATTAAAATTAATAAAAAAGTGAATAATATAATTATAAAATTATTTTAAAAATAAAAACCACGAATATAAGTAATAAAAATTAACACGAGAGAATATTAATTTAAAAAATCATCTAACTAATTTTTTATAAATAAATCAAAATTTAACTAATGATAACTTATACTTAAATTTTTCTATTCTAAGTAAATGTCAAAATTTATATAAAACTAAAATCTATCATTTTTATAAGTATTAACTTAATTCATAATACAATAATAATTATATATATCTTTTAACATGATAAAATTAAAAGTATATAATTCAATATTTCGTGATATATTTATATCGATACTTCCAAAATTTTATAAAATTACAAAAGAATCGGTGAAAATATAAAAAAAAATTAACATTTTTTAACATTTCTTCAAAAATATAACAAAATTTATTGATATTGTGAAAAATATTTTGAAAACAACATATCTATATTGATATATTCATTTTACAAAAATTTCAATAGATATGTTAGAAATATCGTGGTTGAAAGAATCTACGATCCAATACACAATCAAATAATTAGGTAGACAGTATAAAAAAAACAGAAATAAAATAATATGATATATAAACACGTAACTTTGAACAACATATATTATATATATTCAACAGAAAACAACTATATATTAACTTTTAATCCTATTTTGACTAATTCAATTTCCATTATACATATTAGGGTTCTTCTCCTTGAGCATATAAAATTTTTGATGGTACTGGATCCTAATCCTTCCAGCACTAAGATTGGCAATAGCGTTAAAAGCATCACGAGAAAGGTTAATTGTTGAGGTACAAGTTGGACAATAATCAACAATTTTAACATCAATTTCGGCAAAGGTTTTGCAAGGCTGTGGTGCAAGATTGGTAGCACCAATGCATCTAACTCGAAACCTATGACCACATGCCTTCTTGTTTCTCCACAATGCCTTGCTTGCAGCAGCAACTAACACACCGTGATTTCCAGTTTGGTAACAAGCAGAGGCTATATGTTGAACCAAATGGAATAAGATTATCATACCCAACAATAATCCAGGCCAAAAAGGGAAGAAAAAAAGGACATTAAAATAGAGAGGGAGAATATAATTTAAGGTATGGGGTCTAAAATTTCTCTGATTTTACTGTTGGTGTTGTTTAATCTCCATATTATAAAAGATGTTTTTTAGTCCAAGTTTTGAGAAAATACGCATATTAAAATTAAATTATATTATTTAATAATTTTTTTACGTCTTAGATAATTAAAATACTATAAATATAAAACATGAGGTATTAATATGGTTAAGAAATAAGTTTCTTTTGAAATTATTTAAGAGCATAATGAATAATAATATTGTATCATATATTATTTAAAACAGTATTTTAAAAAAATATATCAAATAAATAAAAATTGTTACAATCAAGAAATATTAAAAAAACTATTGTGTATTCTTTATATTAACAGTAACTTTGCAATTGTTAAAGATTAAGTTTTAGCTATATTCTAATCACTTAATAAAAATTATTAAAAAAATTTATTTATTTTTAATTGATCACTTTATTAATATTAAGGACTAAAAAACACTTTACAACATGGGGAACCAAATGCGCGCATATAAAAGTTAAACTAAAAGACCTGACTAACCCATGTTATAAAAAAGTTTTAGATTAGCAGGTTTGTTCTTTAAAAAAAAAATTAACAATAACACGTTTGATACATTATGCCAGATTAGCTTAGATTGAAAGTGTTCAGCTTGCCTAGACAGTTTCCTAAATTTTGTTGCTTCAACTTTTTTAAATATAACATATTTAATCTAAGTTAAATTAAAATTACATCGTGATTTCTTTTTTTTTCATTATTTAATTATTTAATATTTTTATTTTAATACATTTAATTTATTATCTTTAATTTATACTAAATATATTAACTTTGAAAGGATAATAAGTGTTAAAGTGATCAAACAAGATTTAAGGATTAATTATGTTGTTAAACAGATAAAAACATAGCATAAGTTGTAAAATATTTGGTGTAATTATCACAAATTGTAAAATGTTTTTCATAAAATCATTTAAATAAAAATTTATATATTTATTAAAATAAGTTATATAATTTTGAATATAATCCTTGTCCATACACCTCACCTCATAACAAATTATTGATCTCTGTTTCTCATTTCTTATTTTTTATTTTTGTTGATCTTATATGTGGCTCCAGTCGGATAATCTCGCATGAATTTGTTTCATTAAAGAAAATTAAAAACTCTATTTATGTATTTATCATAAGTGTTAAATCTATGCATGTAAAACACTTAAAATTTAATAATTATAATTATTTAGATTTGAATACATAACCTCAAATTCTAATACTATATTAGAGTTTATTGAATAGTCAATTCTATTAAAAACTTAAGTTATTGAAAAAAATTAACAATATTTTATGCTTATTCTTAAGTTCTATCTTTTTTTTATTTTGCACATGTCACATAGTTAACAAAATTAAAATTTTAAAATTAAATTTTATTAATGAAAAATATTTAACAATATTTTTTAATAAAAATAAACTAACCAAAACAAACTTGAAAATAAAATAGAAGATACACCATATAAAGTAAAATAATGCTAAGGGGTACCCTTGCATCCAAATCAAATGAAACAAATAGTACAGCAAAAGGCACAAATTTATTTATTTTTTAATTTATAAAATGATATTTTTTATGATTGAATTGAAAAGGGACAAATTCAAAAAATCCAAACATTAATAATCAAATTTTATAGTGTAATCAAATTATTTTAAAACAAAATCTACAAATTTTAGGATAAATATGGAAAAAAAGTTAACAAAATAATTTTAATTGATTCAAAATAAGAGTACTTCAATGAAATTTAAATTAAAAAAATAAAAAATATATCAAATTATTAAAATTTTCATAAGAATCGTAACAATATATATGTATTTGAAAAAGTAAATTTTTGAGTATTTTTCTTTAATTATTTTTAGGCTCCCTTTAACATTGGCCTTTTTAATCGATAATATGATATTTATTTAATAAAATTTAATCTTTAATAACTTGAATTCTTAACTTTTAAATCGTAACGATAATAACACTAAATCTAAATTTGTATATGGGAAAAACATAATAAAATATATCTAATGTTACAATAAATTAAATTTAAATGAATAAGTTATCATATTATTAGTGATCTAATCTATATGGAAAGAAAAACAATTATTAAGTATTTTTGTTATATTCTTCTACATCTCTTGTTTGAACGATTATATTTATTTAAAATAAAAAATAAATAATTATTAACCTATTAGAGATAAAGTTTTTATATGAAATGAAATTATTTTCCTTATAGAAAAGAAGTAACAAGAAGAATAATAATTAGGATTTAAGACGAGAGAAATCAAGAAGAAACACGGATCAATTTGATTTAAAACCAATATGAAACTTTTAAGTAGTGATTATACACATAGAAATTAAATGTATAAGTTCTAAATATTTTTTGAAAAATATAAAAATAAAAAAATAAAGAAAAGAAAATAACTTACGGGTGTAAGGGGGATTATAATAGGTTGCAGTTCCTTTTATACCATCTCGATATACAACTAAAGCACTACAAATAGTCGTGCTCATGATAGCTAAAATTAAAATCTTCAAATGCATGGTTTCTTTAAGAGAAATTTCCTAATGATATTGCATCAAAAATATGTAACACATCGATTTTCATATAATCAACTCACACTTGTTTTTATAAGTGAGATTTATGTTTAATAAATTGACATCATCCGTTAAATGGAATATATTTTATGACATAAAAATACAAAATTACAGTAATTAATTCAAATGAAAACCAATGCATTTTTTTTCTCCAACGGACACTAGTAACTTTATATTAAATTCTTAATTAATCATTAAGGGTCTTTGTCAACAACAACAAAAATCATTAAGGTAAAATAAAAATATAGCATGTCCCATAGAAAGCAAGAAAAGTGCACTTTCTTCCCATGTATAAAGATTGGAATTTGCCTTTATCTTCTAATTGACTAATAATATGAAATTCTTAATTTATTCATTTGGTGCTGGCTTTTGCTTAAAGAAAACGCTTTGAAATATGTATGATTTTAGGATTCGTGTTCTATAATATGACTAAATTATTTATTTATTTATTTCTCTCTCGTATTTAAAGGTTTTAAAATTCAAAAAGTTAAGGTTTCAAAATGTGAGTTGTTTAATGCTATTTAAAAAAAGATGTGAGGTGTCAAAATAGTAATAATTTGTAATTGATGATAAATTATATTTATTTCTTTTACTAAAAGAATTAAAGTTTTCTGATTATTGTTATTTGAGTTTTTGATATGCCTATTAAACTTTTATTAAAATTTAATTCTATACTCTGTAATATTTTTTTGAATATTTTTTAGATAATAATGGTATCATTTTTCCCTTAACATTACGTTATGAACTAATGTTTTCATTATTTTAATTTCTTATTTTAGATTTGTAACCTCATTTTCTTTGTTAAAGGTTTCTAGATCTACATACTTTACCCATGATACCTTTCTATTTCTTGCTAAATTACTTTTTTCTTGATATTAGAGGTTTTCTTTTACACATGAGTTCCATTCTTTTGATATTTTAAATTTATTAATATTTTTGGTTTTATTATTTATCTCATTTCTTGAAAACTTTATCTATTTCTATGAATACATTATGTCCATATATTGAACTATTATGATCGTTTATTAATAAATAGCATACTATGTAGTGTACTAAAAATAGATGATTTTCTTCTTTTATTAAATCTCTTATTTTTAATTCATGTGCTAAACTTAATACTTTATTTAAGCTTTTATCATTAATATATTAAGCAAACCTAGGATATGCCATAAATTTTAATTTTTAGTATCTTAGGTTTTTATAGATCATTCTTAATAAAACATATTTCCTATTTATTATTCTATTATCTAGTAATGTTAGTTTCATTAGTGTATCAATTCCTCTTCTAAAATGTGTTTTTCTTGATTTTTGAATTTCTCATAAATAGATGTTGTAAAGTTTATAAGTGTTGTTGGTATTAGTGAACAAAATATCTAAATGTAATTTTAGTTGTTAGACGTGTATTTCAAGAACATTATTAAGCCAAAGAAACTAATGAACTTCAACAAACATATCTCAGATATATCTCTTTTCTTATACACGTTAGATTTTATAAAATATATAGAAACATGTTGAATTTAGGCTACTCGATTGATCGAGACATGTTTAGATTAATCGAGGTGAATAGATCAATTATACTCAAATTAAAAAGTTCAAGAATTAATTATTCATTTGAGTAGATTGAATAAGTTATTAATGATCGATCGATCGAGCACTAGATTGATCAAAAAATGGCTAGATCGATCTACCTATTTCAAAATTAATTATCATTACATTAGATCGATCGAAAATTTACTAGATCGTTGTATTGGATCAATCGAAAAGGATTTCTATCGATCAATTTTTGCATTTGATCAATCTAGTATAACTTAGATCGATTAGGCGTCCAAAGTTTTAACTTTCAACCTATTTCTTACTCGAATTGAATTGATTTATTACTATATTATCTTTGTTATTTAAAACTTTTTAAAATGATTCTATGGACATAATAGTAATTTACTTTGACCTAATACTTCAAAATATTCTATTTAAACAAACCTAAACATATAAATTTTGTCAACCCTATAAGAGAATTATCCTCTCATCTTAAGCTTTCTCAAATTGTTTTACAGAAACAATATCATATTTCTTTAGACTTCTTTATTTAATTATTTTATTAAACATTGATAGTTGTGTTTGATTGATTAATAAGCCTAATTAATTTATGATATTTTGATAAAATGTTAATAAAGCTTCTTCTTTATTTTGTTCTTAAATTATTAGATTAAATAATTGTGTGTAATATCATAATTATTTAGTTTAAAAAGAAGCTATCTATATTGAATTTGTGCTCAATCTACTTATTCTAAGGTTGTTAATTAATTTTGATTTTACTATTATTTTATCAAATTATCTAGTTATAATTTTTTATTATTGAATCTGCTCTATGACACACATTGTGTTAACTTTTTAAGTGTTAGTTGAATGATTTTGATAACTCCTGTGACTCAAGTTTATTAAAACTTTGGTCCAGATTGGAACAACTTACTTGGAGAGACTTTTAAAGAAAGCGAAGGCTTGTAACCAAATTACTTAGGGACATTACTTGGATGGGTAGTTTGAGTCCTAACTTTATAATCAAACATTATTTTAATAATAAATAGTTAAACAATCCGATACACATGTGATTTTACTATTAGATCATAGTTATGGTCTAGATTATTTCAAACTAAAAACCTTGTGTGTTACAAGTGATTGAATATCTAACTGTCTAGGAAAAATTTAAATTATCATATTTTTACTAATTATTTATTCAATCCGTCTACTAATAGATTTGTAATTAAATAAATTTTTATATATTTCTAAATTTTCTTTTATTTTTTTAAAATATTTTTAACAGTTTATCAATAATAATTTATTAACATCTTTTACTTTTTAAATTATGATAAGTTATTTACTTGAAATATTAATTATTCTCAAAGTTAAAAGTAACAGTATATATATTATATTTATAGTAAAAGTTATAGGAAAAACACTCAATATTATATTACTTAATTATCATCACCTAATATTTCATTGTTTTTCTCTTCTCAAAATAGAAAAAAAAATATTATCAAATGTAACTAATTTCATCCTCATACTCAAATATCAATTAAATACTCTAGTATAAATTAAGTAAGTATTTTTTATTAAGAAAAAAATATATTTCTTACTAATTAGTTAGTTACATAAAACTATAGATTTTATATATAATATAAAAGAAACAAAATACATGTAACATTAAATATCATATTCTATTCATATCTGAATACTCTTATTAGGTAACTTAAAATTTTGGTTGTAGTCGATCTTGATTATCCCAGCACTAAGATTAGCAATAGATTGAAAAGCGTGACGAGAGAGATTAATCGTTGAAGTACAAGTTGGACAATAATCAACAATAATAACATCAACTTTGGCATGAAGTTTGCAAGGTTGTGGTGCTCTATTCATGGCACCAATGCATCTAACTTCAAACTTTTCACCACATGTTTTGTTGTTTCTCCACAATATCTTGCTAGCAGCAGCAACGAACAGAACGTGGCTTTTTGTCTGGTAACAAGCTGAGGCTATATGTCGAAGCAAAATTGACAAGTAGATCAAACCCAACATTTAAGTCAAGAGAGAGAAAGAGCTCTAGAGAGAGAAGAAGAAGAAGAAGAAGAAGAAGAAGAAGAAGAAGAAGAAGAAGAAGAAGAAGAAGAAGAAGAAGAAGAAGAAGAAGAAGAAGAAGAATAGTGGGAGACACATGCAATTTTTAATTATGGAGATATAAAAAAGAGAATTAACTTACGGATGTAAGGTGGATTATAGTAGGTGGCAGTTGGCGCAGTTTCTTTGATACTTTTTGTATATACAAAATCACTACAAATGGTTTAGTATAACTAAAATCTTCAAATGCATTCTTTTTAGTGATTTTTTTTTAATTAATTGATACTTTTTTTCAAGAGGAATTGTGTAAAAGATATTGAATCAAAGATAGTTAACACATTGAGTTTTTTAAGTAACTGATTTACTCTTGTTTTTAAGTGAGATTTTTTAAAAATATATTGGATTTATATTCAAACTTCGGATAATTCAATTTTTTAGAAATTTTTGATAACTTTATATTTTCAAAAAAATTAATAAATTTAAAATTAGGAAAAATATTATGATTTAAACATGTAGGGAAAAAAATTATTTCAGAATGTTTCATAAAAATTAATATTTTCAATTTTTTTTAATAATTCAATATTATTAGAAAATTTCAAAAATATATATTTTTGAAATATCTAATAATAATAATAAAATCTTATAAATTTGAAAATTTTTAGTTTTGCATAATATAATTTAAAATTTAAGAAAATTTATTGCTTTTAACATTTTGGATGTATTTTTTTTTTACTTTTATAAAGTTTAAATAAATTCCTTTTCGAAATTTTAGAAACTTTTTTTTAGATTTGAAAATATTATAATTTTAATATTTTTGTTAAAATTTATATTCTACAAGTTTGACAATTTTCTATCTTATTTATAAACATTTCTAAAATTTCTATTTTATAAATCTTTGACAGTAGTATCCTCTAACAAATTTTGGTGAGTATTATAAATCTAAAGTTATAGACAATTCTATATATTTAAGATTTTAATAAACTACGGACATTTTATAATTATTAAATTTTATATATATATATTTGTATTTTAGAATGTTTAAAAAATTAATTTTAGTAAAATTTCGTAAACTTTTTATTTTTAGAACTTTTGGGAAAATTTTCATTTTTATAGTTCACATTTTTTTAAGTTACCAATATTTTTTTGAATTTTAAATAATATCATAAAAATTATATTTTTTAAAATTTTAAGAATTTATACTTTTTTATAAAATTTTTAAATAGAGTAATATTATTATTTTTTTGGAGAATTTTATAATTTAAATTTTTTTTATAAATATTTAAAAAAAATAGATAATTTAATAATTAAAATTGTGAAAATTTTATATTTTAAAAATTTTTAATAAAACTTTAATCTTATAAACTTGTATTTTATAAAATTTAATTTTTTTTACTACTTTTATAAATTTTTGAGAATAGTGCAATCTTATAAAATTATATTTTATAATAATGGATAATTATATATATTTAAATTTTTTGAAATTATAAAACTTTCAAATTTAATAATATAAAAATATGGAAAATTACTATTTATACTTTTTTGATAATTTTATTAGTTTTTAAAAGTTTCAAAAAATTTATATTTTTAAATATTTTGGAAATTTTTTTCTTTTTAAAGATATTTGATAATAGTATATTATTATAAATTATGCTAAAAATTTATCTTTTATGACAATTCTATATTTATAAAAAATTAAAATTTAAAACTTTAGGAATAAAATTATTATTATTATTATTATTATTATTATTATTATTATTATTATTATTTTGGGTGAATCTTTATATTAATGAAATACGGTTTGAAATATATTTTAGTAGAACTAGGTTTCGCATGTTAGCCCAGATACGACTTGTCCCATTATGGGCCATGCTGTGGTTCCGCTCATGAGTCATCGTTTTGCCGTCAATCATATCAAATTTTCAATGATCTGTGTCGTGCTGGCATGATCTGTTTGACACCCAAACCTAAAAGTGGGATGCAAATTCATCATGGCAAGACTCTTTAGCCAAATTATTTTTTAACTGGTATTTTAAGTATTTTTCAAATCCCAAAATCTTATACATTGGGCCTCAATTGTACCACGTATATGGGCCGGGCCTTTTAATTAGGAAAGATCCCATCCCTGTCTTAAAAAATTAATATTTTTAGATCAAAAAATATTAACAAGAGAATTTAAATATTTTATAACATAATTTCTCTTTGTATTTATAAAAATATTAAATTTTTATCATTATAATAATTGATTAAAAATAAATTATTTTTTTATAATATTAAAAATATGTAAATTTAAATAATGATAATAATAATAAAACACTAACATGAACATATATTATACAAATACTTACAATAAGTATGATTTATTATCCCTCGTGCTCCCATTTAATTCAAGAAAAATTTATCTCTTAAGGTAAAATAATCAAATAATAATAAATTTATAACACAGTTTATTATCTCACGAACTTTCAAGTATCTTAACTCTATCGAAAATACAAAAATTACTTTTATTTTCTATTTTATTTTTTCTTTCTATTCTTTTTTTTTTATCTTTCATTTATCTCTTCTATTTGTCTCTCTTTTTATGTCCTTTTTAAAGACAAATAAACAAGAATTTTTTTAAAAAGAAATGAAATGGCAGGAGAGAAATAAAGAGAATTAAAAAAATGAATTAAATGAAAACGATAGATTAAACAAAACGGTGTTGTAAGAAGCTGTAATTGAACAAAAAAAAAAAACAGTCCCAAAATTAATTTTATACTCAAATTTTTTGACATTTATAAACTATACCTTTTAATGTATTCTTTTACCGAATGAAATTGAAAAAAATTATTTTTGAAACAAAAAAAAAAGAAGAAGGAAGAAGACTATAGCTTCATGTAATATTTAATAATTCAAATACATCGTGCATTATGTATTTTTTTGAACGAATTTTTTTCGGCATTCATACAAAATATATAAAAATATTCATAGGTCCGGGATATTTTTATCATTGGATGGATATTGATATAATAAATATTCATCAAATTTTTTAATAATTTATTTAACTTTTATAATTAAAAAAAATTATCAATATCTTTAAGCATTTGTAAAATTAAATTCTCAAATAGTTTAACCCTTGATTATATATACGAAGTAAACTTTGAAGGGAAAAGATTCTGGCTTGTAGTCTTTGCAGGTAAAAGGATTTATGGTTGGAATATTATTTTAATCAATTATATTATTTATTTATAATTAAATATTAAGTTTTCGTATGTTTTAAAAATAATTATTATATTTTATTGATTTAATAGATATTAATTTGAGAATAGATAATTTAGTACTTACCATTAATTTTATTAATTATTATTTTAAAGATAATTGCCCACAATTTGTAAGATCGATGCGTGGACAAGTTACAGATAACAGTAGCGGAGGAGACGCATCAACTCGTTGATAGCGACTTCCATTACCCACTTGTTTTTCTTTTATCTGACTATTTCTGTCCTACATGCTCATATTGTTTTAAATTATATATATATAGCATTATAAATTAATTATTTTAATATTTTTTTAAGTGATTTAACTCAAATAATTTTATTTAATAACGATTAAATTTATTTTAATTATATTATTAGATTTAAATTAAAAAATATTAACATACGAAGATATGTTATTAAAAATAAATTAATTCAGTTTATTTTAAATAAATATTATTTTTAATGTAATAATTTTATCTCATAAACATATTGTATTATATATAAATTTTTAAAAATATAATTCTAAAATTACACGGGGTAAACAAATATATATATATATATGTGTGTTAAATCACGTCACCTTTAAAACTTATATTAGCAAAAGAAAAGGAGAAAAGTGTTATTAATTATATTAATTAAGAACATCACCTTCTTCTCTCATAAAATCTCTCTAATTTCACAGTTTTCTGGTTCATCTTTTTTAAATCATACAGTATTATTAATATTTTAATCATTTTTGTTAACAACAATTGATTTTAACATCAGGTATAACACACTGTTAACATAAATGATAAAAATGGTATAAATATCAAATTGTATTAAAAGTTAATGGTATTTTTCTTCTACTTAAACAATTGAGATATTTTTATTACCGATTCCAATTACGACATAAACAAATTATTAAGAGAGTTTATAAAAATACACAGATTTGACCCTAATTACTTTGTTTTAGAATGAGTATGCTCATCAAATATATGCACGTGTTAGCAACAAATATAAAGAATTGTAAATAATATCTGCAAGTATAACTATAAATACCATGCATACCCAACAAGTAAAATTCAAAAATTGATACTACTAAATATTAAAAACATGAACTCAAAATTGTCTAGAAATCAAACATCTCAAAGCATACGTTGAAAGAATAATCAATAATGTCTTCGTTAAAAAAAAGGTTTAAATCCAAATACCTTTAAAAAAATGTATTTTAACCTTGTATTTAATAGATAAAACATAACAAATCCATTATCTTTATGTAAAACTCAATAAAAGTCTATTTTTGAAAAATATCATTTCAAATCTATTATTTTGATATAAAGGGCCATAAAAATCTATTTTTAAAAAATATGTTAGTTATGCATTTGACGCAGTACATGTTATTCATGCATTTGATACGCTTAGTGTGACTTACATTTTTTTTCAAAAAATGGATTTTTGTGACTCTTTTTATAAGGATGAACTTATATTTTCTTAACTAATAGGTATAAATTTAAAATACACTTTTATTAAAGATATTGAAATTAGGTTACCCTTGGTACATTTTAAACATCTAACATCAAAAGACAGCACTGTAACAATATTAGTTGAAACTTATTTTAGGTTTTCTGTTTTCATGGAATAGGTAGAAAACATTATCTACAACAGTTCAAATCTTTAGTGCATGAAGTGAAGCCATCAAGATTGGTACAAGGTCTAAGATATCCTGTAACCCAGAAAGAACACTAGAAGTAGAAGACGGAACCAGCCGAGCTTATTAAGATGGACAGAAACATTCTAACAATCTAACTGGTAAAACTACAATCTCTGACATATGACAATGACAACTAAGTATTATCCTCTGCTTCTCTTAATAATTTTTTTTTTTACCCACGGATTAACAATTTGATTCTCTGCAAATATTCCAGTAACATTGACCCTCTACTCAAATGTCATATCTGAATCTTATGGTCCATTCTACCAACAAATTAACACTATAACACTAGATAAAATAACACACCAACAAGATCAAAACAGACTATCTAAAAAAATAAAATGAAAAAGAGTCGATAAATAGAAACCTGTATTAGGATTAGGCCACCATTGTTAACTTGTGTTAACTTGTGGTTTGATGTGTAAGACTTTTCGTTCCTTACTTCAATTCAAAAGCTCAAACCATGTCAAATAATGCATAATAAAAAGCATTGGCTTAGCGGTTCTGGTCTCACCTGTTGTATCCCAAAAAGAATATTCCCATACAGGACAATGGGAATGAGAAGCTTGTTCACCATCATTAATAACCAATGGAAAATCGGATTGCATATATTACATGAATTCCCATTTTCCTCAGATTGCCAAGTTAACTACTACGTACTTTCAAGGATTTGCTATTATTTGAACTTGGGATCAACCACAATTATTGTCATCTACTGAACAAACTATGACACAGCCTTTTCTAATCAACAGAAAATACTTGGCAGTATCACTGACGGCATGTTTTGTAACCAATTCTATTAAGTTTCAGTTTTTGAACTAAAGTTTTCAGAATAAGTGGTTTGATAATTAATTTCATTTTCAAGTTAGAAACTCAATTTCACTTTTACACATTTCTTTGCTTTTGAAACATTTAAAAAAAAATTGAAAAACATATTTCAAGTTCACATTATTTTTTTTATTAGTTAACTTTACTTCTTCTTTATTATAACTTAGGAGAGAATGAAAGAATATTAACGAGTTTTTTTCTTCTTTTTTTCCTCTCTAAATGAATTAGAAAACATAAAACAGAACTTAAAAATAAAACTCTTACAAAAAGAACCCTAAAGTACTCAATATCACTGATATGTCATACATATAACAGTCTAGTGACACAGATGTTTACCCACATCAGTCCTATTTGTGCCTCAGTGGCTCTATGTCGAATTACTCCTCATCAACTAATATTAGAAGCGCTGAACTGTCGAATTACTCCAAGCTTTACGCCCGGTTTCTCAAACTATTGTTAATGCTTAACAGTTTCAAACTTTTCTAGAGCTATCAATAACTTCAATCCAATGCATCTGAAATCTAAAACCTAGACTTTTCTTTCTTTTGATACGCAGTGTAAGTGGGCTAGTATTTGTATCACAAGGCTCCTACATTCTGGAGTCTAACTTAGAAAGTTTAAAGAGGAATTGATTGGCTCATGACATATTGTGAGCTATGCTCGTTAAGTAAAATCAATTTCAATTGGGCTTTCAATCAATCTTATACCACTTGTTACTATCAAGTGTTACATAATACTAGTAAAACTTTGCTCCCTACATCAGCCAGACAGAAAAGAAATAAAGTTCTGTATTCCAATCATTAAAAAGACAAAAGCAAAAAAAAAAAAAAGGTTAAAAAGTGACAATCATGTCTAGTAAATGAACTTACAATTAACCAAGAAGAATTGTTTAGGTTTAAAACATACATAAACTTTTGGAAAAGTCAGTAATAAATAAATTAATACGTGATATCAGGAAAGTTATATATTTAATAACTAATAACTTATTAAATTGAAAATATTTGACATTTACTATACATATAATCATTACTTAAAAAAGATAATAAATGTATATAAATATAGTTTACCACTTTAATAAATTTTTGGAAGAATTAGCTTTTTAATAACCAAATCAAAAATTCTCAGCCCAATTGTAAAAAGATTAAACATATTTGCTCAAAGAAGTTGGTCAACAATTTCCACGAAAATGATTCTTCCAAAGGAAAGGTATACTAAAACTTAAAGAAAGCTACCAATTCAATAAAATATTTAAAAAGATCATAAATATACTCCATAGCCGCCAATCAATATAGAATAACGATCTTTCTTAGCCAAAAATATATATTAAGAATAATGCTCAATTATACCTTTTTAAGACAAAAAAAAATGTATATACCTTTTTAAAACATAAAAAAACAATTTCAACAAACACAATAATAATACCAATATAAGTGTCAAAAACAAATCATAACAAGATAGGACGGACAAGAAAAAGAAGAGGATAAGTAGAATTAGTTTACTAATATGGGTTTTCATTATGTTACTAATATTATTTTAATTAAGTACAAATTTTATAGAAGTTAGAAGCCATAATATTCTTAACAAAACAACATTTCATTGAGTATTTGACAATGTTAGCTCTCTTAATATTTTTGCTACACATTCTTACAATACCCAACAAATAATAATAAAAAAAAATCGAAAATAAGAGTTATTTTCTCTTAAATATAACATTTTGTTTACCACACAATCTCTTTTTATTTTTATTTATACTCCTTGGTCAACAATCACATAAGGGGGCGTAAGAACAAGAAGGGCACCTGATCAAACCATTCTCATTGCAAGTGGTACAACACTTGAAGCCACCGCCTTTCTCAGAGTATAACTTGTGACTCCCATTACACTCCTCGCATAGAATAAATCTATATCCACCGCACGATTCACATACTCCTGTATCCACTACGGGCAAGCCTTCCACAATTTTCTTGAGCTCGCCTGTCTCATTGAGCTGTTTAATTTCATCGGCCCCACCTATGTATCTTCCACCAATAAAAACACGCGGTACAGTCAATTTTCTTTGACCAAGAATTTGCTGCAACTCGCTTAGAAACCGAGAATCCATCGACAGATCTCGTTCGTCAATTGAAACACGAAACCCTCGTAAAATAGATCGAACGGCCTTGCATGCTTCGAATGTAGACCGAACAACTCGGAGGCTCGTGAAGTATACGACAATGCGTTTCTCAGATCCCGGGAGAGAGATCGATGGTTCCGATTGTTTAGCTGGAGCTAGTGATTCTTCAACTGGGTTTGGGGAAGACGAAGCGAGATCGAGCTGGAGTGGGATTTGAGAGGGGAGACGAGTTGACCAGGTTCTGAGGAGCGAGTTGGTGAGTCGGACTCGGTTGAAAACAGAGGAGATTCTTCTTGCGGGTTGAGGAGGTTCAACGGCGCAGAGGGTTTCAATGTCTTTGAAGGATGAAAAAGTGAAAGGTGAGGTCGTTGACGACGTGTCGTTTAATCGAGGAGTAGATGATTTTCCCCATGACCGCCACATTTGGGGGTGTTGGGTTTGAAGGTTTTTGGGGCTATGAGATTTCAACCTAGAGAAGACAAAAAAAAAAGAGGAGGCAATAAGATAAAATAAAAATTGAAACTTTAAGGGGTAGATAGAAGTGAATGAGAGAAATTATTATTTGGGGTTTGTTTTTTGGCCTTATTGTTTTGATTTCTGGGGTTTGATCGCTGATATTAAAGGCTACGGTGATTGGGGGTGAGAGCAATAGAAAAGCTGAAAAGGGTGAATTTTGGGAAAAATCTGGCTTTTTTTCTCTTTTTAGCTTTTAGCTTTTAGCTTTTTTACGAAGGCTCGTAAAGAGATAGAGATGAATAGAAGATGAGGAGGTGAATCCAAATGAAAAATTGAGAGTTTTTGTCAAGGGTTCGAGGGATAAGATGGTTGGTTAAGGTAGTTGAGAAGGGCGTCTTTGTTACTTTCTTTAGCTTTAATGGGATTTTAAGAGATCTTATAGAAACCGAGGATAATGACTCTGTTTATTATTTTTATATGTTTTATTTAATTAAAAATAATAATATTTTAAAATTTATAACGAATAAAAATAAAATTAAAAATTAAATAAGTTTTTGTATTTAATATTATATAAATTTAAATTAAACAGTATCAAATTAAACTATATTTATTATAAAATGATATATTATATTTTTTAATGATAAAAATATATTTATCTGCTTTTAAAAAAAATATTTGGTTTGCTCTTATTTTTAACCTTTTGATTTCTCAGCTATTTGTTAGGGAATTTCAAAATTGACAAAGCTAAATGGCTAATTATAGTGGGTGTTTTTCTTTTTCCCCTTCTTTCTCATTAGCTAAATTATAAGGGATGGTTCTATTAATTACTGATTCTTGTATAATATTTGTTTATCTCTAAAGTTTTGAATTAGAGAAAGAAAAAAAAAGTGGATTTAATTACTTTCAACCCTAACATCATGAAAGTAATTTATGTTTAGAAAAAAAGTGAAGTCAGTTTAAGTAAATAAGGAGATTGCTAAATTTGTGTCTACTTTAAACAGTTTCTTAACTTTAACTACAATGCTGCTTTGCCTTCAATCACAAATTGGCTCACAAAAGAGCCCCCAAAGTTTCAAAATTGGCATGATCATTAGAACCTACAGCTACTGTTTGTTTAGCACTAGATTTTATCACTCACACACTGCATAGGGTTTGGGAGAGAGATGTGACATATGACAAACTCATTAAGAACGATTGGTTTCTATTTAGTTCGGGAAGATATTGTAAGGTAGACTCATATAAGTTAAAAACTAGTGGTGGACTCATGATTACGGAGGAATTTGATAATTTAAATTTAATAAATTAATAATTATTATTATTCAAAAAAGTATTTTATAAAATAAAATAAAAAAGTAAATAATTCTGTCTATATAAAGTTGAAAGTAAATCTTTATATATAAAGTTTTAGGTTTTTTTTATTAGTAGTTTGTACAAAGGTTACGGGGATATGTGATTATAGAATTGTTATTATCATTATTTTATAATTTAATTAAATATATTATAAATAAAAATTAATTTGTTAAGTTTTATGTAAAAAATTTAATTTAAAATCATTTCTCAATTCTTAATTTTAGTTTTATAATTATAATTCTAATTAAAACTCATCACATTTTCTTATTTTCTTATTTTCTTATTGTGTATTGATTAATAAAATTATTGTAAATAAAACTAAATAATGAGCAATCTACTATTCACTCATTAAATTTAATTTATTCAATATATTAAGGTTTAAAAAGACAATAATATTACTAATTATAACAATTATTTTATTTTTAATTTAAACATTCAGTTTTATTTATGATAACATCTATACCCTAAGTTTTAAAATATTAACCTCTAAATTTTAAATTTTAAATCATAAATCTTAAAATTTAAACCCTATATTCAAAAAATATGTAATTATCATCCAACGTATCATTTATATATATTAATATATGTTTGATTTATTTTGTTATAATATTTTTCTCCTTTAGAATGTGGTTATATAAGAATATTTTTCAAATTAATTACATATTTCAAAAGTTAGAATTGGTATTTTTAAGTACCAATATTATTACTTTGGTATTTTTATTATTATTTTATCTTTATTTTCAATTGTTATATTTAAAGTATTTCTATTTAAGTTACTAATATATATTTTGATTCATTTTAATAATAATTTCAATAAATTAATATATTTTAAAGGTTTTATTACTACTAAAATTAACCAAAATAGTTACCAATAATTTAAATAGAGTTATTTTCAATTGTATTAATTAAGAATAAAGATTAAAAAAATATCAAAATAAAAATAAAAATATCTTAAATATAAAATCCCTAAATTTCCATTTGATTAGGTAAAAGGTATTTTCTCGATAGTAATTCCACTTTTATTATTTTGATAGTTAGTTCACTTAATCCAATCAAATTATTATAAAATTAACAAAATTGTCACTTATTTAACGTATGGGCACTGTTTTAAATAAGTAGTTAAAGATATATATACATATATATATTGATATTATTTTAAATTTTATTTTATTTTCTTTGTTTATTCTACTATATGTTTAAATTTATGTGATATAATGATAAATAAATAAATTTATTCATAAAATTTTAAATTAATTAGACCATATATATCAAAAATTAATAGAATAAATAATATTAATTAAATTATTTAATATTATAGAAGCCTTTTTATTGAAGATGTTTAGTTCAATTTATCTTTCAAAATTTAAAATAAAATATAAAAATATATATGTAATTATTTTGAAATATAAGATAATTTTTTAAAAATTATTTTAGAATAATTTGAACATTTATATATAATAGTGGTTAAATGCACACAAGTGTATTTGTTGTATTAAAACTTTGATTAATATTTTTATATAAATTTTTATTTAATTATGTGAAAAATTAAAATATAAAATTATATTTGATCTATGCTCAATAACAAAATAACACTAGAAAAAACATCACACAAACTCACGGATCAGAAAACATTAGAGACATTATGTAAAATAACACTCTTAAAATTTATAATAACAAAATAACACTCTAATAATATTTAATAATATCTAATTAAAAGTTGTTCATTATTAAACGATTCTAAATAATTATAGTTTAATTTTAGCATCGTTTAAAAGGTTGACCTTTTCTTAAATATTAACAATATATAAAAACTTAATGTAACGAGTGTTATTTTATAATTACAAGTTTTAATTAATATTTTTTTCAAAACTATATAAACAACTTATAAAATAGTAATAAATATCAATATTATTGAAAATAACTTTCACTGTGTTAAAAACAAATCATACATAATATAACAAAGAGTTATATATATATGAAAAAGGAATTGTTGAAGTATAGTTAAATTTTATTACTGCTAATAACTTGGTAGAAATAAATTTTATTTTCATAGAAATAAATAAAAATAAATGATGTGTTTGATATTTTATTTTTATTATTGATAAAAAGTAAAATAAATATTTAAAATATATTATAAGAAATAAATACATCATAATTAAAATTTACTCATATGTGAATACATGATGAGACATTTGAAAGCATAAAGATACAGTATTAAATTTTTTATAATAAAATTATGAAAACCTTAAACATGTAAATTTTATAAACATTTTTATTAATTTTATTGTCATTAAAATAATTTTAAAAATTCATGGGAAAGATATATATATCTCCCTCCTTGATAATACATATTTAAATTTTAAAGCTCTAATCGATAAAAATTAAAAACAATTATTGGTTTTAAGAGATAATAATGATATGAATTATAAAAAAATATTTTATTTGCATTATTATCATTTATTTTTATTACTTCTTTGTTACTTGATAAATACTTAAGGTTATTTTAATTTAATAAAATTTGTAAGTATCAAAAGTAAGTGTTTTTTAAATAAGATACTTTAAGTTTTAACTATCACATATATATACCCACGTAGGAAAAAAATTATTACACATCTTTTAAAGTGAATAATTTTAATTAAATGAATTAAAAAATTATAATAATGATATAAATTTACAATCAAGATATTAAAATTAAATATAATCACATAATTATTCATTAATGATTTATACGCGATTTATTATCTATTATTTTTTTTTACCTATTCACTTCATACCTAAGAAGTGATGAAAAGTATACATACAATATTAACAAAAAACATTTTTTTACTAAAAATATTGTTACTAATTAGTTTTCACGTTATTTTATTCATGTAAATTAAAATCACAACTATGATATGTAAATGATTAATATGTTAACAAAATAGTAACTACATTGTTAAAAAATATTAAAATAAATTATAAAAAAATTTAAAATAAATTAAGTAAAATTTTAAAAATAATAAGAATTATAATATTTTTTAAAATTATTATTCAAATAAAATATATCTAAAGATGAATAAAATAAAACATGCAACGTATAAAATATAAAAAAAAACTTATAAAAGACGATGATAATTTTATAAATATTAATAAATTTTAAAGATAAATAAAATATATCAATTTTAATAATATAATTTATCCATGAGTTATAATTAATAGAATTTTTCTTTTACAAAAGATGAATTCTATAATTTTTTTTCTTTATTTTTTTCCTTTAAGTTCTTTTTATAATAATTATATATTTAAAAATTGAAAATAAATAATAAAATAGAAAATAAATAAGTAAATAAGAGAGATAAAAAACTTTAAAAGATATAAAATATATTTATAAGAGTTAAGGTGATGTAAAATACATAATTTTAAATTTAGTTTATATTTACCATCTAGAATGATAATATTATGTTAATTAAAGCAAAAGAAAAAAGAAGGATAAAACCATCTAAAATAAAAAATGACACATAGGTAAATATATACTAATAAGATATGAGATATAATAAATTGTCACAATTTATTATAATAATTTTTTTCCTAAGAATTGTATTAAATAATGATTCATTGGTTGAAAATTTATTATATTACAGTGAAAAGGGAGAAAAGGACGAGGAAAAAAGATATTTATATTTTGGATAAATTAAAAATTAGAAAATAGGCTCATACGGGTTCGTAACTATTTTTATTTCACATTGGACTCCCAATTTTTAATTTCAGTACTATTTTTATTATATTTTAACAAATATACAATTAGACATCTCTAAAAAAACGTAACAAAATTTGCTAATTATATAACTAAAAATTAGATACATTATTTTGAAAACATGTGTATAATTTTATATAATAAAATTGAATAATTATTCAATAAATTATATAAATAAATATAAAAAACATGTGTAATTAGTTATTTAAATATATATTAACCAAAAATTTAAATAATAAGTAGATGAAAGTTAATCATTTAGTATGTAATCAACTTAGTTAGGATGAATATGATTATCGATTAATCAAAATTCAATTAGTAAAATAATTATTCAATTTAATTAAACATGTGTCCAATTATATCTCGATTAAAATGATTACTAATTAACCAAATATTAACTTATTGAAAAATTATTAATTTAATTGAATATGTATCCAATTTAACTACAATGTATGTGTCACTTTCCGATAACAACGTGACCAATTGAACAATTTTACAATTTAATTAAACATGTATTCAATGTGACTCTACACCATTAGGATCACCAACTGATCAAACATCAGTCAATTGGATAACTATTCAACTCAATTGGATATATTTTTAACTTGATTACGAAGAATGAAGTCACCAATAGATCAAACTTTAAGTAGTTTAACAACGTTTCAATATTAATAAGTTAAATTAAACAAATATATACTCAAAATTAAGTTATAATTTGTCAATAAAAATTAAGATTATTTTTTATTACTTTATATAAAAAGTTACTTATAAAGTATCTAAAATTATCAAAACATGTTTTTTAAGTATATGTTAAAATTTAGTATAACTCAAACATATATATAAATATTTTTAAATATAAACATGTTATCAAAATTGTAAATATTCTTTTGCTTTATTTATCTTAAATTTAAAATAAACTTTAATTCGGCAGAATGTTATTATTAAGTTTATTTAGGGTTAGATAATTATATATAATTAAAAACTTTCAGTAATTTATGTTACTATAAATTTGTTATATATAATATGGCTTAAACTTAAAGGAAAAACTGGAAAGAAAAGAGCATGATGATCTAGAACGTGGGAAGGGGACCATGAAATAATTACATTGGCGGAGACAATGCATGTTTAGTAGTTCTGAATCATTTGTTCGAAAAAAGCTAAAGGTTAAAGTTGAAAGTAGAAAGAAAAACCCACCATTACCATGTCCATATGTGGTGGATTCTGAAAAGTTTCACATGGTTTCAATATTCTGAAATAAGTAAGGTAC
Source organism: Hippophae rhamnoides (assembly GCA_033030585.1). Classification (NCBI taxonomy): domain Eukaryota; kingdom Viridiplantae; phylum Streptophyta; class Magnoliopsida; order Rosales; family Elaeagnaceae; genus Hippophae; species Hippophae rhamnoides. Next base: position 5,365,620 of record CM065431.1, read on the forward strand.
TGAGTGGGTGGAGGGTAATGAACCCACTTGCTTTAATTTTTCTTTTCTTTTTTATCTTCCCTTTACTCTTTTAAGGGTTTAGGATTTCTAAGTGGGAAAATGCTACATGATTGGTTTGATTAGACATATAAAAACCCTAGAAAAAGAGATCCTATTCTATATAATCATGTGTACAAAAATTAATATTATTTTGTGAGGAAGAATACTGCATCATCTTCTATTTCAAAGCTAAGCTAATCCATAATGGTGATATACCATACAAAAAACTAACATCTAATGAATATGATAGGCATGTAGTATTCTTCTCAAAAGAAGAGAAAAACTTTTTTTTAGAAAACCCTAGAAAAAGATCCTATTCTATATAATCATGTGTACAAAATTTAATATTTTTTTTTGTGAAGGAAGACTACTGCATCATCTTCTATTTCAAAGCTAGGCCAATCCATAATGGTGATAAATATTGTTTACTATAAGAAAAATTAACATCTAATGAATATGATAAGCATGTAGTATTCTTCTCAAAAGATATTTGTGAGAGAAAAACTTTTTCTCTTTAAATATTTCTAAATAGTTTTCTCTGTGTAATTTGACTAGGAAAATTGAAATAAATTATGTTATATTTTCAAGATAATTTAATTGTAAATTTTATATTTTTAGTTTTTGGGAACATGCATCTTATGTTATGAATATATTATTAAAATTAAAAAGATAAATATATTTTTTACCATCAAACTTAATAATAACTAAAAAATATTATCGAATTTCATACGATTAATATTAAATTTTTTTGTTATTTCATTATCATTAAACTTTATAAATGTTATAAAAATACCATTGCATTTTTTTGTTATTTCTATATAATTAAATTTTACAAATATTTTAAAAATATCATCAAAATTTTTGTTACCTTTATATTGTTAAATTTTATAAATGTAAAAAGTTTGATATTATTTTTATAACAATTGTAAAGTTTGATGGTATGAAAATAAAGAATCAAAATTCTATGATATTTTTGTAACATCCTTCAAAATTTAGTAATAAAAAATTTATTTACTCAAATTAAAATAATCTAATACAATTAAATGGTCAAAAAATATACGAAATTTTAGACTAAGAAGAAAAATATGGTTTACTATGTATTCTATTTTACTTATCTTTTTATTAGTTTTTTTAAATAATATTTTTTTATTTAATTTGTTAGTTAAGTAGTAATATAAAAATTAAGATTAGAAATAAAAGACATTTTTTTAATTATCACACACCATCATTATAATTAACAAAATAAATTAATTACGTTTATATCTTACGACTAATTTGACCCATTAAAAACAATAACAAAATTTATAATATTTTAACAATTTTAGAACACATATTCAAACACAATTTCAAAAATATTAATCCAACACTTTTTCCAAAAAAATAAATTTATTGTTAAAATTGAACCAATCTATTTTATATACCCGTTTCAAAATGTAGAACTATCCACCAAATTTTGGAGAAGTTTGAGATCAACTAAAAAGATGTAGCATTTTATAAGTATAATTTATTTTTGATAAGTTTTATTTCAAATTCTATTTATATATTATTAGAATCTATAATTTAAAATAAAAATGATCATTCAATATTTTTTTCTTTCTAAAGTTTCAATTTTATGGGAATTCTTTAAAGGAGTTAAAAATCAAATTATAAAATTTTGATCATGGTATTGAAAAAGGAGTTATAAATCAAATTTAGCCCATAAATGAGGTATATTATACCCTTACCAAAAACATACTAATTTCAAAACACCAGATAAATCTTATTAGCGAGCAATGTCAAGAAAAATATTAATAAACTATGGTTGATTAGGTGCCCATCACTGGTCCTGGGTTGGCCCAATGGTTAACAAAATATAAGTGAGGTCCAGTACTTAATAAATTAGTGAAACTTCTTGATTTCATTTCATACTCCTTAAAATTTTCTTTGTCCTCACTTTATGATATCTTAAACATGCTCTGTTGTAATTATAAACCAATCTTATTATAGGATTTCATCCAACAATTATGAGTAATAATAACTCTCAACAATTGTGTAATTATAAACCAATCATATTAAGCAAAAAAAAAAAGAGAGAGTACTAATAACTCTAAACTTCAGCAAATAAAATATAAGAAGACTTCATAATTTATCAAAATTTTCTAGTTTTACTTTCTTTAAAAATTTACTAAATTTTATTTGTCAAGGATAAGAGATTTAAAAAAAATATAATTCTTTTTCCCTTTCTCAAAAAATGAGAAGTTATCATTGCAACGTGTAATTATTATAAATACCTCAAACCATTTTATTTATGCTAACAAAGACAAACCTAAGCATGTAGCTTTTATCCGCATTCTTAAATACCATTTTCTAAGAATGCTACTATCCATCAACATCCAAATAGAAAAATAGTAAAAGACCAAGCTAGCCTACAATTATATTCAGGACTTATATCATGTTTGGTATAAAATAATTCAACATAATACGAGAAATCCTAGTCTATAATATGATTCATCAGTTAGTCTAATCAGTCTAATCAAATTGAGTTATAAGGTAAGTTTTAGAATTAATTAAATATCTAATAGATAAATTATTAATATTTAAACCTTTAATTATCCAATCCTAAGATAATTAAGTGGGTAAAACTCCGACATTTGAATTTAAATCTATTTCTACGTGTAAGAGTTATCAACATGTATAATTCTCCTATAAATATTTACCAATGCACAATCACAACTAAATTACTTCAACATATAGTAACTTATCCTCTCAATTTGACAGTAAAATTTACACATTTACTTAATGATAAAAAGGAATCCATAATGATATGTTATTTGTTCTTAAGTACACAAGAAGCGAGAAGTGCACCAATCTTTGACGTTGACAAAAATTGGCATTAACATTTGGCACCATCTATGATAATGAGTATGCTATGCTAGTTGAATAATAACTAAAAGAAAGATTTACAATAACCTCCGACATTTGAAACTAGTTGGTTCTTAAGAAAAGCTCTTGAAAAAGTTTAGAAGAAAACCGATACAGAAAAAGTTTATTCTACACGGTCTTTAAAGGCTGCACCTTATGTCTTTTCAAGATGAACCAACCTCTTAACTTGAACGGTCGAGTTTTTGCAAAGAACCATGAGGTCCCACCTCATGTCCAATAAGTTATGTAGACACTGTACAAGCTCCTAGAACCAAAACTTTATCCAAGATAAAAGATAGAGAAAATGGTGCACACTTCTTTTGGTTCCACTAGTAGGGTCACTTGGTAGTACACCTACCATCGAAAAAGATATGGCCGAATATGGCACATCCATCATCACCCAAAGAGTGATTGGATAAAATGTATCAAATACACAATGGCTAGCCAAACTCGATGGTGTTGCCCAAGTATTACCAATTGATCCTTCAAGGGTAACAAGCAATTGAACTTGAAAAAGTCCCTATGGCATATTTCAATACCTATAGTACACCAGATCTGGTCATAGCCACATAAGCTCAGATCATAGATGTGACCCTCATCGATGAGGTCTAAGCCCACGGCTCGGACAGACAAGTTTAGTCCATAACTTCCATGAACCAACAAGCATGCACCATAGCCATTGCCATCAAATTATGGGTTGATTTTTGACACTTCTAGAGAGTAAGGCATCCTAGGATACTGGACATGAAATCCGAGTTGGTTAGACATGGTGGCACAACTAAAAAGGGACCCACCTTTCACTTTTTTATCCATCCAAGTGTACTCTATTAGGATCTCAAAATCCGTGCATTATATGAAAAATATAATACCACTATCATAAGGAATCCTAGGATACTGGACATGAAATCCCAGTTGGTTAGACATGGTGGCACAACTAAAAAAGGATCCATCTTTCACTTTTCTATCCATCCAAGTGTACTTTATTAGGATCTCAAAATTTGTGCATTATATGAAAAATATAAGACCACTATCGGAAAAATCATGTACGAATAATCATCTTTCAAAATTTCATGTCGAACATATATCGGGGTGGTTCATACGCTCCACCATGTGCAACTAGTGTAAGTGGGCATCAACCAGTTTAGATGGACTTCCATCCATGCCCTTTGTCGACGTTCTATTCAAGTCAACTGTGATCGTGGTGGTGTGAGGTTGAAAATCTTTGTTCAACTTGTTTGACATATGGTAGGAATTTATTATCCTTGGTGAAAATTTGGCCATTTGATTCAAGAATTCATTTTTAATGGACAGAAATGTGTGGCCTTTTGAGGCCGTGTAGGATGAACTTCTTCTAAAACAATTTCATTTTGAACTTTTGGGATCTTTTTTCAAAGACCACCTAATTCAAAATGTTGGAGGATACTGTAAATCTTTTTCTCTCTAGTTGTGATTCAACATTGATGATTGGTGCACCTATCCCTTCCTATAGACCTAAAAATAGAAAACATACCATTAAGGTAGACCTTCAGAAAGTGTGGTGGCCTTTAGCCCTTTAATACATAAGTAAGGAGACAGATGAGACTAAAATCTCTTCTAGTAATATAGAGAGATGTATATATTAGAGGGAGAGAGAAAGAGTTAGATCTTGGTGTTTATGATTAGAAAAAGAAGTTATATTAGTTAAGTTCTTGAGTTCTTTTATGGTGAGTGAGTGATGAACATTTATAAGAAAAGAATATACCTATTAATGACTCTTCCTATAGACATAAACTTACTTTCGAATGTCAAAGATGCATTTCTCTAATTATTTCATTGTCGAATAATTAAGATTTTAAATATTAATTATTTATCTATTAAATATATGATTGAAACTGAAACTCTTTTAATGATTTTATACTGATTGGGTTAACTTGTGAGACATATTATCAATTAAGAACTTTTATATTACACCTCGTAGCATGAATTATTTTACACCAAAAATATATCAATCCATATAACAATAGTAAAGCAAATCATAAACCTAATTGAAATAAAAACTAGACATTAATTACAAACTAGTAATCTCAACTCGAACCAGAAACATCATCGAGTGATGATGCGTATAACACAAACTAGACCTTGATCACAAAAGCAATTTTTTAAAGGAATCGCAAACAAGACACGAGAAAGATGGCTTACAAACACATTAAAATTACTTTGCGAGGATGTAGCATGAGATCTAGATGATCATAATTCTTGGATATCACGAGGAAAAATAAAGTTCATCAAATCGCAAACCAAAAAGCACAAGCGAAACTAAAGACCAAGCACAGAAAAAAAATCTTACAAAAAAAATAGGGATTTTTTTCTATAAGAAACATATCCTATATAATACTTTAAAAAAAATTCAAGTGAGATTTAGTTTAAAAATAATTAAATTATAACTTACTAAATAATTTAATAATCAAAATTTTTGTCACTTTTTCTAATCTCATCCTATTTTCTTTTTCCTCTTTTTTTAATTCTCATTCTCATTTTCTTCCCCCTTCTCTCTCTTTATTTTATAAAAGAAGACCAGAAGAATATACTTATCTACAAACTTTTAATAAATAATAATTTATCTACAAATATTTATTAATAATAATTTTATTTAAATATTTAAATATAATTATTTAAATATAATTTATATATTATATTATATTAATATTAATAATAATTATAATAATATTATATTAGATAATATTTTCATGTAAAATTTGTGATATAATATTATATGTTTGTATTGTATCTTTTAGAAAGTTTGATTGATATATTTTACAATTTTTTTTAATAATTTAATTATTTTTTATATCATAATTATAATTATATTTAATAATAATAATAATGTATTATATTATTTATGAATTATCGTATTTTTCCTATCATTTTCAATATTCGTTATTAATTATTACACCGAATGTAACATTTTCTTGATCAGTCATAGTTAGGGTTTCTTAAATTTTTTCGTTCCTCTGATTAACTTATATCTTAAGTGGAAGAGGAAGAAGAAAGAAAATGGAAAACGGTGATGTTAACCAGAATGCTTTAAACATCAAAGTCAAGTTTGGTGGGAGTTTGATACCCATCTCGAATTTATCTCCAGACTCAACAGTCAAAGAGCTCAAGGCCCTCCTTCAACCGCTCACCGATGTCCTTCCCCGTGGTCAAAAGCTCATTTGTAAAGGTTCTTTCTTTCTTTCTCTTACTACTTTTTTTTGTTTCGCTTACTCTTTTATTGCCAAAACAGATAAATCTTTTAATTTTATTGTAAATCTTTTACTTCTTGGCATTTGGGTTTGTTTCAATAGGGAAGCTTTTGGTGGACGACATGACTCTTAGGGCATCAGAGGTCACGGATGGGTCTAGGATTATGCTCATGGCATCTCAGGGTTTACACCAAGGGGTATTATTATTATTATTATTATTATTATTATTATTATTATTATTATTATTATTATTATTATTATTATTATTATTTCATTTAATCCCGTGATTATGATATAAAAAAAACTCTTTTAGTTGCATTTGGAATTTGTCCTTGGTGGAAACTGAAGGACTTGTATGTTTGACAATCAAGAATAATAAATAAAACTTGCAATATGGTTTGTCTGATCTAGTTATGTCTAAAAACTATGGGTATACAATCAAATTGATCTCTTTTACGATTCTTTTATTTTAAAGTGAATAGTGTCATTAAATTTCATCTCTAGTATTCTTGTTTTATGAAGAAACTTTTGAATTATTAAATGCAGATTTTAAAGTTTCTTGAATTGTGGAATTTATCAGGCTGGTCCGATCCTGAAACAAGCTCAGGACCGCCCAATTTCTAGAGCTGACAATGCTAGTAAAATGGCCAAAGAAAAGATGCAAGTTTCAGTTAAGGACCGATCAGAACGGTGGAAAGCTACTGGAGTTATAGCACTGGCTGAATGCAGCTTAATGGTATAGTACACCAGTCTTTGATGTTGTTGATTGTTTCTGCAATTGGCTGAATTTGTGTTGTTGATTATAAGTCAATTTCTGTTGTTGATTGTTTCTGCAATTGGTATTGTGTTTCCATTAACGTTTGAATAATAAATTGTTTTACTATCATATTTCACACACTTAAAATTCCTGACAACATGACATTACCGTTTGATGTGAAGAATGAAAGAAGCTTTTCACCTTGTGTTATGGTTTTATGTTTTCCTTCCTTCTTTTGGATTATATGAGATTTTTTATGTATGAAAAATCGGGATTTTTCTCTTTCTACGAGACAAGAAAAGTTGGAAAAACATATTCTTATTGCAATTAAATTTCTTATATAGCCTTAGTAAACTTGTGGTTTTTCAAATGTTGTATTATTCTTTATGATTGAATTTGGAAGGTGGTACCCAAGGAAGTTTGGACTTTTGGAACTTCAGCAAGAGTGTTAGATCTAAACAACAATGCTATTCAGGAAATACCTGATCAAATCAGTAACCTAAGTTCCTTACAGGTGAGTACTTGCTCCACCGCATTTTCGAATGTTGCATTTTTGCTGCTTCAATCTCTTTCTTTAGAATCTAAAACACTTACTTCTAAAAGTTTTGTTGTTTCAAGAAATTGCTCGTGAATGCCAATAATATAAATTACAATGGTATTAGCTGGAAAGGAGTAACATCTTTGAACTATTTGACAGTTCTTTCTCTGAACCAAAACCAGTGAGTATTTCTTATCCATTATTATAACATGTAGGTAGCTGCTTGCTTTATTCACATTTTGGATATATTTTTGTTTTATTTCAATCCATGAAAAAAAAACAACAAAAGAAATAGCTTTAAATACAATTTATTTATTATCTTAATTTCGTGGCAGATTTAAGTGTACTGATATAGTGAAAGAAGTATAAATAAATAAAAATGATATTGTTGCTCAGCTTCAATATTGTTTCACTTTCTAATAATGATTTCTAAAATCTGTATTGAGAGAAACAAAACTACCTTACTACTAACACTTTGACACAATTAGAAGTATATGATTGGACGTTTGCACACCTTTATATAAGCGTATATGTTTGAACAATACATTATATTGTTTTATATCTAGGATTTGGTACCTTAGTAGTACTCTCTAATTACATTTTTGGTACCCTTTTTATCCTTATTTTTCTAGTAGTATTTTAGTGATACTCACATTTAAAAAAAGGGACCAATTTAGTGCAATTTTTCATTTTATTGGAGATTCATGTTTGTGCATCACATGGGCTTTTAATTAAGGGAATTTGTGTTATTTTCATCTCTTCCTATCCCTTGAACATTAACAGATTTTTTTTATCACCATCGTTGGGTCCTTAAATAAACGTGTTAATACTTTTTGACTCATTTTATACTTCAATGAATCAAAAAGCATTAAAATATTTATTTAAGGACCCAAAAATGGTGAGAAAAAAGCTGTTAATGTTTCAGGGACAAAAAAAGGCAAAAATGGTACAAATGCTATTTATTAAAAGCACATGTGTTGCATAAGTGTGGAAAATCCATAATAAAATGAAAAATTGCACCAAATTGGTACCTTTTTTTTAAATGTGGGTATCATTAAGGTACCACATTAAAAAATAAGGGTACCAAAAATGAAATTAGGGTATATTAACTAACAAATTTACCAAACCCTTGTATCTGCATGGTTTATAAATGTAGGAAGCCACTTTAAGGATTTTTTTCCCTGATTTAAAATATATTTTTGGAGGAATAGAGCCCTGTTCCCTGTAAGTTCTGTCAGTTTCTATTGGTGTAGGTCATACAAGTTCCATTTAGCTCAGACTGGATAAAGATGCTTCTACTCGTTGTGCTTTCTCTATGCATTGAGCTGCATTTGCTTATAAGTTAGGACGTTAATCTTTCTGGTTACACTTCTTGGAACACTATTCTTATACTTTTATTTGAAGATAAGTTTTAGTCTGTAATTAGGGATGGTAATTTCACCCAACAATTCAATGCCCATGGGTACCTGAACCGGTTCAGGGCACAGCATTTCAGAGGACAAACGGTTTAATGCATGTCCCATTTTCTAGAATACTGGTTAGTTTTGGACTTTTGGGTCAGATTTCAACTGTTATAATATTTTCAAATAAATAAACAGGTTAGTTCGGTTTTGCACTGTGGGTCAATATGGTTCAGTTCAAGTCCGACCTGAACCTACCCATTGCCATCCTTATTTGTAATTTATGAAAACCATTGTTGCAAAAGGCTATTTTGAGGCTTGTCTTGAGACAAGGCTTAAAAAAAAAGTTCTTAGCTCAGATGATAAATTAAAGCTTACGCCTTTTTGGTTTGAACCTCGCATTTAAAGCTTTTACGCCTTGAGGTGATTGAGGCTTTAGCCACAAATGGTTCATATGTTACCCGTAAAATCTTGACCCAATTTCACAAAATAAGAAAAAAAGAAGGTAAAAAGTTATTGATAATAAAAACAAAAAGGAGAGTATCATAATCTCATGAACAAAGTCGGAAACATTTTATATTCCAGAGAAAATTCAGTCCTACTGACTGTGCCTTTCTTTTCTTTGCATTCATTTCTTTCTGATGAATAACATAACTTACTGGCAGGTTGACAACTTTGCCATCTCTAGTGGGCGGGTTGACTTCACTTAGACAGCTTCATGTTGCAAACAACAAGTTGACTAGCCTTCCATCTGAAATTGGACTTCTGACTCAACTAGAAATTTTGAAAGTCAACGGTAATAGGTAATGTTCATAATCCATACCCATAGCGAATTTGCTATTTCTGTGTTTACATTTTTGCTGTTTTTTTCCCATTAGAATAAAAGGACAATGAACTGATCCTTGTGCATTGTTATTTTTTATTTGGAATGTCATTCAATTTTTACTAACTATTATTAGATTTAAGATTTAGAAGCTTTAAATATACGTGTATTTACTGTCTTTTTTCCTCCAAAATTTTGTCGCTTTCTACCTCTTAAAGCAAAAAACTTTTTAATTTTTCGGTTTTATAAATTCAGCAATTTAGTTCTTTGATCTTTTGCATAAATGTGGAGATTCTATTCTTGAAGGAAATTGATGATGCATCTGGATAATTTGTATTAACTAGCTATGTGCTGTTCTGATATCCAATGAATGTGGTCTTGATTGATGCCACTTGTCTCTCTGTCTCAGGATATGTTCCATACCTGAATCCATAGGGGATTGTAAGGCTCTTACTGAGGTACAACTCTCGGTGTTTTTCATGGTTTATGTTCCTACTATGCTTCGTTGTTCAGCTACTTTATTCACTGGCCCAACTTGGTTCCAATTTGTTGCAGACTGATCTATCATCAAACCTCCTCTTCAGTTTGCCGGATTCATTAGGCAATTTACATAACTTGAAGGTTGCAACTTCTCCTCTGGTGCACAAATACTATTGGTCACTATCATAACATCATTTACATTTCCTAAAAGACGTTAAATCATTTACATTTTATGTAAGTCGATTACACTTGAGAATTTGAAGACAGAATTGATTTTGCTTTGCCTACTGAGTGCTACTTACAATTTGTACTCTGCAGTTGTTGCATCTCTCTAACAATGGACTGAAGTCTCTTCCCTCTACACTATTCAAGAATTGCCTGCAACTCACTACACTCGATCTGCACAGGACAGAAGTTACCATGGATGTCCTCCGTCAGGTGTGTACCATGTATTTTATTTATTCATTTAGTTTTGATAATGCATTTATGATTTTATTGAAAGAGAAATATATTCTGTCAGATTGAAGGATGGGAGGATTTTGATAAGCGACGGCGCTTGAAGCATCAGAAGCAACTTGATTTCAGAGTGGTGGGTTCTGCTGAATTTGACGAGGGAGCTGATAAAAATTTGTGACTTTTGCCAATCATATACTGCTTGAAAAATTCTTATTCTTAGTCCAAGCTGACTTTTGTACTTAGATTTAAATAACAGAATTTTTTTAGCGGTAATCGCCTGAAATAAGTTCGAGTTTTACACCATTTTACAATGTAACAATGTAGTTTAAGTTGAAATTTTATAATAGAGATTAGTTAAAGTTGAGAGAAACAAATGTGGCCTGAGCCATGGGAAAAAGAGAGAGTTTACACGGCCGTGTAAAAATGACTGCAACAGATTTCTCGCCATTTTCTCATCAATTTACGGCTGTTGTGCTAGGCAATGATTGACGAATGTTATAATAACGTCTTCTTTTTTTCCCAAGATTCCATGGAGAAATCATAAAGTTCAAAACATAGTAATCTTAAATGAGACCAAAAACTTAAAGAACGGAATAAGAATAAAGTCCATGCTAATCACATACAAGAGAATTATATAATAATAACAACACTTCCAGCTATTATTAAAAATAAAATTAAAAAAAGTATTATAAAAAACAACACTTCCAGCTATTTAATTAATCAACAACACACTTCCAGCATGACTGGAAGGAAAGAACAATTAAAAAAACCCTAATTAGAGGTTACAGAAAGCCACTATCAGAGCGACACGAATAAAAATTCTTGTAACAAAGTTTTTAGCTGTTAAACTACCCACCGCAGCAGTGACCACTATTGCATAAGAAGCTTGTAAATCTCTTAATAAAAATAAACAAAGAAGTAGAGAAAGACTAAAATTCTCAACAGTAATCATTAAAGCACTATAATATTCTTGAAAAAATTGATGTGAGAAGTGGTCAAACCCACATCCTTTGAGCACTCCGTGAAGAAAAATGAAGCCTACCATAATGTGAGATGTTGACTTAACCAAGCCACACCCACCAAAACCTTGACACCCAAATGGTGTACAGAACGTCCAAATAGCTCACAAAATCCTAACAAGAGGACACAATAACAAAGAAATTTAGGGGTTTGGTATACTTGTGGTTCTCTTATTAAGGATATGGGTACCTGTTAGTACCTCTTTGGAGAATCTCTAATGTGTTACGGTTTTTAAATTTTTTAGAGAGAAATGTGAAATGATAGTAATAATGAGATTCTTTATTTTTCTCACTAAGAATGTATATATAACACATACTAAATAGACATAGAGATTACATAGGTAGGCACTCTCATTCGAGCTATATAAGAATACATATAAAAGCCATTTTATATATAATCAGGTCGCTATATTCGTGTTGCTTGAGGTCTTGTGTACAAAGAAGTGTTCTAGGTCGTTCACTTAGGTGATGCCTTGATCATCAAGTCTTAGTCAATTGCTTTCAAGGGTCAGGTTGTTATGTAAGAGCCATAAACGAGTGCAATTTTCACCATACAAGCTATCTACATCAGGTTCTTAGGGCTAGGGATGGGCATGGGGACGGGCGGGGACGAATTTGAATATAACTGTCCCCAAACCGAATTATAAAATTTGTCCCCGAAACCGCCCAAAAACCGTTGCAGTTCGGGGACAGTTTTTTTATCCGCGGTTAACAGTTCGGGACAGTTATTAAAAAAAACTGAAAAAACCGTTTTCCAAAATCCTATTCAATTGAACTCTTTTTAGCAATACAATACAACTAAAACAAATTGTTGATATTGAATTTGTTATCTCAATTTAAATGTGTTATTTTGAGTTTATGATAAAAAATAATCAACATTTAATAATATATATTTCTATGAATCTAGATAAGATTAAATACATATCAACAAGAAACACAAGATATAAATAAAATATTATAAACTAATACAAATATTGAAATCTAATTAAATAAATTTAAGAAAACTTCAATTACAATAAATCAAAACTTCTTTCTTCTAATTATTCATCAAATGTACGCGTTTCCTGAAAAAATCAAACAGATAAAATCAATTTTATAAACCAAAAGAATAAATTGATTAATAAATAATGTAATTTTTTTTACCTCAACATCATCTTCTGCAATATTAATAGTGGAAGCGGATGAACCAGGAGATAACATATCTGAATAAATTATAAAACATTTGAATACATAATTAAATAATTAATATATAATACATAAAACAAGTGTTAATAAAATATAATATGTGCAAGTATTAAATATATAAACTTATACCTTGTTTATGAATATTAGCCCATAACCAATCTTGAGTACACATCAAAGCTTCAAATGTGTTTTCTTTGAGTCTACTACGATGTTTGCTCACTATTCTACCACTTGTACTAAATGTAGATTCTGAAGCAACTGTGGTGACCAGAATAGCCAAGATATCTTTAGCCATATCATGCATTATTGGATACTTGTGTTTATTACACTTCCACCAAGACAATATATCAAACTCTTCATCCGAAATTTCTACATCAGCCTCCTCTAAATAAGAGTCTAACTCAGATTTCAAAGATCCAGATTTATTTTGCATTAATTTCCATTGTTTATACTCATTTATACCACTAGGATTAAGAACACTAGTACCTTTTGAACTTTGAGATGTAATGGAATGTGTTGAAAATTCCATTTATCGACTCTCTTCTACAATTCGTTTAGTTCGATACATATTTATCAAATCATAACACTTTGTTCTCACCTTTTCAATTTCAAAAATGGCATTCTCTCCATATATTCTTGGAAAATAGAATTCGAGATAATTCATCTTAAATCTAGGATCCAAAACAACTCCTATAGCCATGACAATATTAACTTCTTGCCAATACTTATCAAATTTTACAAGCATGTTTGACGCCATTTCCTTGACCAAATCATTCTCATCATTAATCCAATTATATAATGACAATTTGATGTCACAAATATGAGGAAATAACATGTTTATGTTGGGATAGTTGGAACCAAAAATCAATTCAGTAACCTTGTAAAATACTTCTAACTTATCGCAAATTGTACTTGCCATTTTCCAATCCAATGCATAAGGAAGACTATTATAATTCTTATCCAATTGTTTTAAACGAGGAAACACTTTCTCATAAAACAATGCATTTTTAAGCATTAAAAAAGTAGAGTTCCAACGAGTTTGACAATCAAGAGATAAATTCTTACAAGAAGACTTCATCTCTTGAGATGCAATCTTCTTAAATTTTTCCTCTCTCTTTTGTGTTGCTGTCCAATATGCAACACTATCTCTAACTTTGACAATGCATTGAGAAATTAGATTTAATCCATCTTTCACTACCAAATTTAATATGTAAGCAGCACAACGCATGTGAAAAATATCTCCATACAATAACATTGAAGCTCTATCTAATGAATCTAACAGATCAGGTAACATTGAATCATTAGTAGAACAATTATCTAAAGTTAAGGTTGAAATCTTACGATCAATGTTCCAATCCAAAAAGAAACTCATTAATTCTTTACCAATAACAGCAGTATTGTGTGGAGCAGGAACATATATAAACCTACAAAATATTATATAATAACAATAAAATTGTTATATACAATCATTTAATTTATCAAATCTCTAAAAAAATATTTAATAAATGTATAAATTTCAACAATAAACTTAAAAATTACCTTATTATTTTACTATGCAAGTATCAATTGTCATCGATGAAATGAGAAGTTATAGCCATGAACCCTTTGTTCTCATTTCCATACTTCCACATATCACTCGTAATTGTAACACGACTTTTGTTGTTCTCCAACATATCCATCATTTTTTTCTCAACATCATAAATCTTTATAATGTCTCTCTTAATTGTTGCCCGAGAAATAGGCTTCCATATTAGTTGTAATGAATGTGAATACTCCCTAAATCCATGATGCTCAACAATACTAAGAGGATACTCATGTAGAATTATCATCTTTGCACATTTATCACGAGAAACTTGAGAATCAAAATTCCAATGTCCTAATTCAATTCTATCCCTTTTCTTGTTAGGATTTAACAATGATTGACCGATACCCCTTTCTTGACGTTTGAATGGACAACCTTTTGTATTTGCTTTCAAATGAGATGTCCCATTCCTTGTATCACCTCCTAACCGTTTTCCGCAATAATTACATATTGCCTTCCATATCCCATTAATTCTCTTCCTATCAAAATGAACCCCTGCTTCAGACTTTAATTTAGCCTTCCCATCTTCTTCCTCACTACATTCATTTGATGGTTGGCTTTGTGTATGTTCAGGTGAAGAGGTTGATGCAAGGAGAGGAAAATTTGTATGTTGATCGGCACTTGAAGTTCCACCACTTGTTACCTCCGCATTAAGTTCAATGTCATTTACTCCTTGAGATGATTGTGGTGAAACATTCTAAAAAAATAATTTTCAAAATTTAAATTCATATATAAAAAATATATACATATACTTTCTATTATCTCACATTACCTTTTCAACATATTCACTTGTCATGATATTTAAAGTCTCTGTCTTCTTCTCAAATCTCTAACTCTACAAGACACGATAAGTTAAGTAGTTAACTATATTTCAACATCTCCAAATAGATATTCAGGTTTCAGAAACAATACTGAAATGAAAAAAACATAGTTTCTCAAGGTTCTACAAAGCTTTCCACTATAATACAGAAGTATCAATAATCATTTCAGCAATCTGATATAAGTTACCCATATTTCAACATCTCCAAACAGATATTCAGGTTTCAGAAACAATACTGAAATGAAAAAAACATAGTTTCTCAAAGCAAAGCTTTCCACCATAATATAGAAGTATCAATAATCATTTCAGCAATCTGATATAAGTTAACAATATTTCAACATCTCTAAACAGATATTCAGGTTTCAGAAACAATACTGAAATGAACGGTGACGGTTGGCTATGTAAACGGGGATGGCTGGCCGTGAGAATCCGCGATGGTCGGCCGTGAATCGCGACGGCGTGCAGCCGTGAATCCAGATGTCTTACGCCGTAAATGCGATGGCTTGCATGAGCAGCGATGGCTTACGCTGTGAACGGCGATGGCCGGGTAGTCTATCGGCGATGGCTAGCCATGCGTTGAGAAAGCGACGATGGCGTTGTGAAGTGTGAACGGGACCGGCGACGACGGCGAAAACCTTGATGGTAGCGTAAGCGGCGTTGTAAGATGGAAGATGGAAGAAAAATTAGGGATGACTGGATGTGATCTACTGATCTGGCCTCTGAGGCTCTGAAATTGAAAAAAAAAAGAAAAAAAAGAGGCACCGAGTGTGTTTCTATGAGTGGGAATTAGGGTTTGGCATAAATAGGTTTATAAATTAAGTTTAAAATAAATAAATTTTAATTAATTTCGGGTACAGACGGGTACGACTTTGAGTATAACCGTAATCAAATCGTACCTACTCCTTTATGTTTGGTTTTTACCTGAAATCGAATCCGTCCCCGAAATTACACGATTAAAAACCGAATCAACGGTTTTTTTGTCCATCCATACTTAGGACCGGGTATATGCTATCTAGATAATACCAAATAGTACTCATATTCTCTTGCCACAAAGGTACCCTACATTTAAAAAAAATGGTACTCTTTTAGTACCCATATTTGAGAAATAATGCTCTTTTAGTCTAATTTCATTAAATTAAATAGGGGATTTCAAATCATGCGACTTACACGTGGTATTCAATGAAGAGCATTTTTGGAATTAAGTTTTAAAATAAATTAATTTTGAATAAAAAATAAAAAAATCATAACGAGTATAAGAGAAGAAAAAGCCAAAATTCGTGAAGGAATAAAAGCTGATGGATTGGAGGTCATAAGGCATAAGTTAATTGATTTTTTTTTAGTTAAAATGAGACTTGTATTTTTTATAGCTGGATTTCTTTTTTTTTTTTTATATCTAACTACATCGGGACAGGTAAGCAAACTATGGAGGAAAAAAACTAGCTTGGTGGGAATGGTAAGTATATAATTAAAATGACTATAAATGCCCTTCATTTTTTAATTATTTTAATAATATTGGACTAAAAGGTTACCATTTCTTAAATGGGGGTATTGAAAAGATATTAATTTTTAGATGTAAGTACTAATATGTATCAGTACCTGTAATAGAGGAACCAAAAGTGTACCAAACCACCCGAATTTCAAGGTGAAAAAGGAAGATAAAAAATCTATTTTTTAAGAGCAAAACGATAAAAGAGAAACAACAAACTAAAAAATATACAAAACAAATGGAGAAGAAGACAACGAATAGAGAAATTCTTCCAAAAAGGGACTTTCTCTGCAATGGAGGAGACAAATTCTTAAAGTAGTGGAGATGATATAAAAGAAGACAATTAAAGGAGAAAAAATGAGAAAAAATGTTAACAGGAAGGTTGTGACTTATGTAGCATCTTTGGTTGAAAATAATGTTGTTCGTTTGATTAGTTTTTTTGTTAAGAGTGGTGATATTGTGGATATAACTCATTCCTCTTAGAATAATAAAATTAAAAAAACCTTTAACACAATATAATTTAACATCTCTTTTATTTTGCATCGAGTCATATAGTGGCTATTTGGAAGAATTGCAAGTACTACAGGGTTATATAGAGATTTAAGAGAAAAAGAGAGAGTTAGATCCCCTTAATGAGTTATATAAGTCCATATATATAGGCTACATTACCTTCAAGTGTTAGCATCCTATTGGAACGACTGCAATTGACTTATACTTACACTAAAATAGGTCCATTATCCTAGGATGAGATCGTACTCATGTACTCCTACAATATATGTCTTCTTATCTTTTGGACAAGTCAAGTCCCCCATTGTTAGGTACCTCCGATCGGGTACCCCGTTGTTAGGCATATCGGTTTGGGTACACAAGGTGCCCCATAAACCTTGCATCCACTCTTGAAACTCCTCAGATTGGCATGTATAAGTACCCCGTGGTCATGACGTACCTAGATCCATGACACCTAAAGATGAAGTCCCCAATTATTTTATCTTGAAGCAAAAAGAAAGAATCCTACTCTAATCGGGGCATGTCATTTCAATAGATAATTACAACACAACTTTTGGGGGTATAATCTTTTCAACCTCCCCTAGGAAATCCAGGTCCCTTACTCACTATATTAAGAGTTATAACTTTTTTTCTAAATTCATTTCCATAAGAGTTTTATAAGTCAAAAATCTCCCTTTAGAGAAATCCAGTCTGTGTAAAGAATTATAGGCCATACTAGAAGAATTCCAGCCCGTGCTCTAGGAATTTTAGGTCGTGAAAGAAGAAAATTAGTATGTTATTTTTAGGTGCTTTACTTTACCTCATTTTAATTTTCTTGTTTTTATCTATGGCCAAGCAACCTAGCTCCCAATCTACTAGGGTTCCACCTAGGTCCATCCCCACCACATGAACCAATGACATCCTACACCCAATCATTCGTAGGTACAACAAACGGGGTAGAGATGTATAGGTAAGGGAACCCATAGCACGAGATAGAAAATTGGCACTACCAATTTCTTACCCTAGTCCAAGTGATGGGATCCATGTACAAGGAACTACACTGTTTCACATAAAGCACTCCAAGACATCGTGAAGGTAGGTCAAACATCACGTGAGACTACATCGAGCCATATTGAAGCCACCATCAATGGAGGTCAAGTTCCCACATCCATTAACACCCTGGTTCAAGATCTATTGTGTACCTTTATCTCAAGTCATGTACCTCCCATCCATATCAACATTTCTCAAAAGGTTCAGAGGAAAAATAAGGCACATCGTCCACTAATCGGAGAAGCCTCAACTAAAACCTTGGGTAACAAAATTCAAAAATTAACAAGCAATTTTACTGTGGATGACATGTATCACCTTAGACCTGAGTTGGCACTTCTTCAAAATGCATACTTAATTTCATCTCATATGGAACTGGTTCCAATCCTCTAGCACCTCTTCAAAATGCATGATCCATCCAAAGGATGGTACGTACTACACTAGATAGCCTTGTGAGTTGATTTGAGGTTTCATATTCCACAAGTTGTTACTCGTTTTTTATCCACCAATGACCTGAGTTGGCACAAATAAATCCCAATGGGTGGAGAACATTACTAGGTCTAGCTATAGTCAGTGGAGAGCTTGGCTACAAGCTAGAAGAAGTTGAGATACGAGCCATGTATTGAATCAAGAGGAATGAGGTCGATGAAGGTAAGGCATACATCTAAGCCATTACTCACTATGATCTCATTTTGAACTTGTTTGATAATCAACCAAAATGTAAGGAAAATTATATCTATATGGGTGGAGATATAGAGGGCGAAGAGTTCGTGGTCCTAGTATGTGTTACCTAGAACCATAACTTTGATACCTCGATGCCACGAGGTCAAGAGATGCTACTCAATCTTAGGGAAGGTAAGGAGAAAGTATGTCATTTTGAGCTGTAAAACTCCTACTACATATCATATAAATACATTCTCATTGAACTTTGCTTCAGAGCTTCTAGGGTGTGGAAAGACTACCCTACTGGACCTCAAAAGGTACTTGTATTTTTGTTCTTGGATTTATTTCAACTCATGGCTCATTATTGCTCGTGTTTATCATGCATGTATGGATTTGATAAGTGTTGGAATTGATGACCTGGTAGCTAACCTCTGTGTCGATGAGTTGATCGAGATTAACTCCTCCAAGAAACCTAAAAAGGCATTCCTTAAGGTGAGGATCTCGGTTTCTCAGGAAGGGGCCTATCTGAGATGACATTCTATCCTAAAAAAGAAGTCTGTGGAGAACCATCACCTCATGAAAAGCCATTGGCCTTAAAGAAAAGGAGATCAAAATATCCTCCCCGTGAAATGAAGACTTCCTTCATTCCAATATCGTAGCCACATACACATCGTGTGGATGATCTACTTATGAAAAAAAATATTAGAATAGAAAGTACACAATTAACCATATTTAAAGAGGGGGTCTTTAGGAAACCCAAGGTACTTGTGGATATATATCACCACTTCAGGGGTGATTTAGACCAAGCTCGCATCCAAGTGACTCTGAGAGAGAATGGGCTAATACACAAGGAGATGGATACATGTCATATGTTAAAGGTATATAGTTATATACTTGTATTTAATTTTATCAATTTATATAATTCTAACCCCTTTTTTTATTGTAGGTTGTGTCCTTGATGAAGGATGAGGAAATTTCTAATACTACATATCGTGCCAATGCACATGAGATTGAAACCCTAGTCACCCAATTTCATAGTGCCCTCAAGGAAAAGAAAAATGTGCTAGAAGAAAAAGAGAAGCGCATTAGAGTGTAAGAAACCAAAATTATTGATATAGGGAATGACATGGTAGATGGTACCCAAACATTGAAGGCAATCTCAAGCTTCTCCTTGGAAGACACACCTTGGCCAAAAAGGCCAAAGAATGGGCTAGAATTATCAAGGAATAGGCTAGGTTAGTTGAAGAATAGCCTTAATAGGGTGAGGATACCATGGGGTCCTTAATAGAATAAGTGATCTCACTGAATGATCTAGTGGCTAGGCTTAAAGAAGATTATACTCGTTACGACCAACTTTATGGCACAAACTATGAAGTCCCACTCTCTACCTACTTTCTTTGGTTATATACATGATCTAAAAAGTTCACAGGCTACTCCTTTTGAACAACCTAAGTTGTACCACTTGTTTCCTTTCTTGTTTATAACCAGCTAGTGAGACCTAGTCCGAGAGAAGATGAAGCTCGTGAAGAGACCCAAGCCAAAACCCCTAGTTTATTTTTATACTTATATTTTCTTTCTCTCTCTCTCTCTCTTTTTGTTTTTGTGCATTGAGTGCTCCAAACTTTTGGAAGTGTATTTATAACCATTTGGTCCTAGAAATTTTAACAACACTTTAATAATTGCGATTTTCAATTTTTTAGTCTCTTACTTAGTTACTTTAGTCATCTGTTTGAGAAATTTAGTTCAAACACCTCGTTCCTATGGAATTCACAAATTTGAACTTTGATGACCATATGAATAACTTTCTTATGGATACGAGCAACATGGAGCCACATGTGCTCGTGTTTAAATGGGGTGATTCATACTCCCATACAAGGGGTAGGATGTAGACATCTAATGGAAATTAGGTTGATTCTAAGAAAGACATGATATCCATTATGGTAAGTCCTCTACTAAATGAGATGGATGTTGATTTTTTGAAAGATGATACAGAGTGCCCTGTTTAACATGATCACGAGGTAACACGTTCACCTATTTATAATGCTAAGACCTAGTGTTAAAAAATTACCCAGTAAAAACCCACCTAGGGCTATCCCTAAAAAATCTAAAGGAAGTGCCCAAACAATTCCTTGCATGTTATGTCACGATAAGAACCTTCCTTTACTTTTCAATGATAGTATTTTTGGGAATAAAGTGGTCCAAGATGATCTATATTATTATTTTGGCACCCTCGAAGATCGGTCATCCATCTCTCACGTAAGAAAAGGTAAAGGTTCAATTTGGCATATGGTAGCCTTATTTGTAATACTTTCTTTTGTAGGCAATTTTTATTGTATATGACTTTGAAATATTTGCTTGACAACTATACGAAGTAGGACGTTTTGTCAAGAAAGACATTAAGTTAGGCATGCTACTTATATAGAAGCATCTCAAGAACTATAGGGTCTTAAGGATGAAGTTTGTCTCATTAATAAAGGATGTGGCGTAATTCTTCAAGAGAAGAAGTCCTTTTATGTCAAGAGGTTTATCGTTGTAAAATGTGTTATTTCAAGATGGAAAGGTCTTTGAGTGTTTCTAAGAGAGATGAGCATTGATTGATATACTTGTATTATTGTAGTCATTTAATGAAATGAGACTTTCCCTTGTTTTTAATCTGTTTTGCTTTGTTTTCAAGAGATGCACTATTGTGAACTTGAGACTCTTACTTAGGATGGGCCATACGCCTATATCCTAAGTGGGGGGATTGTTTGGCATTCTTCTCCATATTTAAGGATTATCACGTTATTTTATTTACGAGACAAGTGGTAGGAAAAAGTCAAAAATTATATTCTTCACTTATTATGTTCAAACCAAAGAAGAGGTTCACATTTGTGAACTCATGATCTTTTCTTAGGATTGGTCATACACCTCTTATACCCACATCTCAAGTTGGGGGACCATTTGGCCTTCTCCTCTATACTTGGGGGTTATCACATTATTTATTTGTGAGATAGGTCATAGGAATAAGGAAGAAAGTACATTCTTCACTTATTTTGTTCAACCCAAAGAAGAGTTTCACATTTATAAACTCATGATCCTTTCTTAAGATGTCTCGTACAACTCTTATACTCGTATCCCAAAGAGGGACCGTTTGACCTCTTCTTCCATACTTGGGGGTTATCATGTTATTTTATTTGTGGGACACTTATTGCAAATTTTTTGAACAACTTTATTGATTGGGGTCAATATACATGGTGTTCCATTTAAAAGTAGTACTTCTTTAGTTGTTTTCTATTGCAGCTTAAGTCTTCTTTTTCGTCATTTTCTATCTTGTAAGACCCTCCAAAGGTAATGTTGTAGATCATATAAGGGCCTTCCCATGTTACTACGAATTTTTCAAAAAATAGTTTCTATATTATTTTTGAGAGCCTTACGCAAGACCCAATCTCCCATGTTGAAATTTTTAGACTTGACTAATTTGTTGTAAGATCATTAGACTATTCATTTTTGTACCTCTATCCTTATCAAGGCATTCTCTCTTTTATCTTTTAATAGTAACATGTCTTCTCTTTGGGTGTCATTGTTGTCTCTTTAAGACATATCAAAACTTAAGTTAGGTTATTGTATTTTTTAGGGAATGATAGCTTCCATCACGTAAACCAAAGAAAATAGGCTTTCTCCTATTACAGTCCTTGGGGTTGTTCTAGTGGCACATAGAACTCGAAGAAATTCATCAACCCACTTACCATTTGCTCATTCTAGTTGCTTTCATAAAATATTACTCAATGTATTATTTGAAGACTTTGCTTGACCATTATCATGTGTTCTATATGGGGTGGAATGTGACAGCTTGATATTGATTTTTTAACAAACAGATGCCAAATTATGGGCAGTGAATTACCAATCATTATTATTTACTAATTCATTCCACTCCTAAACCTTTTGAATTACAAGCCCCATCTACATATACCATCTACAATTCTGGGGTAGGTACTTCTATTAATTCCACTTCCTTGGGTGTCTTTTCTTATTCATTTGTGAGTTCATTCCATGTCTACTTTGCAATAAATTTGATCAACGTTTGTCCTTTTATAGCTAATTTTGGCTTATACTATATATCAAAGTAGATCAACTCAATAACTATTTGAGAAAGGCGACCTGATTGTTTTGACTTGCCTAGAATATTCTTGAGAGGGTGAGATGTCAAGACAATTATCTTGTGAGTGCCAAATTAATTTCTAAGCTTTCTAGAAGCCATCCTTATGGTGAATGCCACCTTGTCTATAAGTGGGTACCTTTGTTTTGCTTCGGTCAAAGAATGGTTGACATAGTACATGGGTTGTTATATTTCCTTTCTATCTATAATGAGAATGACACTACCTGCCTTTTTAGTGAATGTAAGATACAAGTATAAACTTAACCAATCCTTGGATTTGTCAAGATGGGTGCTTTTCTAGGTATTCCTTGATGGAATAAAAAAAATTTGCACTCTTTATTCTACAAATAATCTTTATTTTTCTTTAAGGGTTGAAATAAAGGTAAAAATTCTTTCATACATTTGGATACAAAAAAATTTAATGTAGTTATACGTCCATTCAACTATTGCAACTCTTTAAGGCACCATAGAGATCTCATGTTGATGAGAGCAAAAATCTTATCAAGATTAGCCTCAATTCCTTAGGAAGATACTAGGTATTTCAAGAATTTTCCTAACGTTACCCCAAAGACACACTTCTTAGGATTGAGACATATCTCATAATGCCTAATGATAGCAAAAACCTCTTCTAAATCAAGAACATGAGATTTTTGGTTTTGGTTTTGGTTTTGGTTTTGATCATCATATTATTCATATATACTTCTATGTTACTCCTTATCTACTTCTCGAACATTCTATTGACTAGCCTATGATAAGTTACTGATAATTGTATTTTATATAGTTATTTTCATCAATTTTAGTAATGATAATTGCTATGTTCTTTTAATATTTAGTTAATTTTTGTTAAATAAATTAATATTTTCTTTTTATGCGCTAAAAATACATTTTTAATAAAATTAAATAATTTGTATCAATTTATAATTTAAATAGTTTCTTAATTACAATTTATAAAAATCGAAAATATAATTTAAATTAAATTTGGGCTTAATTATAATTATTAAAAGTTTAAAAATTTAATTTAAAATTAGCAAAGGGCTTAACTGTAATTTAAGAAAGTACAAAATGTAATTTGGATTAAATTTGTGGGTCAAAATACAATCAATGGAAGTTTAATTTTCGCGCAGGAGAGATGATGTCCACGCGCAAGATCACACTCGCCCAACGTGGACCGTTCGATCAAAGAATCAACGACTCAGATTCGCGCGTGTTCGTGGCCTACGAGGAGAGTGGGTACGGATCTTCGTTCGCGCGGCTCGGCGTGCCGGTGGGCCTCGAGCATCACGTGGCGGCGCATCGAAGTGGGACCCGCATGTTGGTTGCGCATGTTTCCCTGAGGTGCGTCGGCGACGGGTTGGATCTCTTGAACGGTCCCGGATTGAGCGCGCGTGGAACCGAGGCATCGCGCGTTGAGCCGGGTTCGTGTAACAATCGTGTGTGAGGCGGGTTATGGAAACGGCGTGCATCCTCGGTTTTCTGAGAATAAAGAATGCGCCACGTGTCCCCAATATTTAAGCAAATAAAAGTTCGACACGTGGCTATTTAATGAATGCGAATGCACGGATCAAGTCACCGTTCAGTAGTTGCACTCGCTTTCTCGGCGCTCCAATCAGGTGCTTCGGTTTACTGCGTCGCCGTTCCTTTCAACGAATGAGATGCGTCCACGTGTCCCACTATTTGTTTCAGCGAATCAGACACTGACACGTGGCATGCATAAAGAATTAAAAAAATGAAGAATCGGCGCCCCTGTCTCATGCGTGAATTAAATAAAATTTTTCGATACCAAAATCGATACGCGTGATTTTTGTTTTTTGATAAATAAAAATGTAATATTTTAGATGTATTTTTTAGCTATAAATAGGTGATATTATGATAGAGTTAAAGAGTTTTTTTTTAGTTTAGAATTTTTGTGGTGTTCGGTTTTTGACTGCAGAACACGCAGAAGCCATTTTTTGGCTTTTGTTGTGTTCTGCGTGTGCCAAATATTTACGATTTGTAATGTTTTAATTTCCTTTCTTCTTCTTCTAATTTTTCTACATTTGTTGTAATTTTTATTTTAATTTAATGAAGTAATTTAATTTTTCTAGGGTTGCATTTGATCTAAATTTATGAAGCTTTTATTTTAACTATTTTTGAAAGATTTATAAAACGTTCGATTTGTTCATTCTATTTTGTGTTTAATGCTTTTTGATTATTTACGAATTTTATCAAAACGATTTGTGGCATAAAAATAAACTTGAGAAAGGCATTTTTGTGTATATTGCTCGTAAATAGAATGACATGTATGATGAAAGATATGAATATACCCTAATTGTATGTGTGGCCATTTGAGAACTTAGAACTTAATGAATCTTATTAAATTTAATTCTCATAGAGATATAATGAATTAATTTAACGAGGTGTGTTTGTACGGAGCTCGGAAGAGATGTATGAATAAAAAAAAGAAGTTTTCGGTTGACAAATTAAATGTACTAAAAAATATAAATCCAAAGAAAATAATATGATTGGAGTGTATTAGTTTGGTGAAAAATTGCAATCCTAGAGTTCTCTTTTTTTTTGTTACCTTTTTCCTTATCAACGATTATTTTGGATAAAATCAGAGAGATATAATTTTAGTACTCAACAAACTATAGTAACAAATCCTCGTGGGAACGATACTCTACTTACAAATCTTTATTACTTGTGACCGTGTATACTTGCACGATTTTCTGTGTGTTGCAAAACACACAACAGTTACATCTACATTTTTCAACCTATAAGGAATTCTTATGTAACAATAGGTCCCTTCCGTTGTAATGGATGTTGTGTTTTCTTCATTCCTTGGGTGCTTTGACCCTACAGTGGCATCTACCAATTGGTCAATGTTAGGTAGAGGAAACCAATCCTTTAAGGTGACATTCTTAACATCCGTGAAATCCATACATATGAAGTGGTCATCCTGTCCTTATTAGCTAGAACAACATTCTAGAGCCATGTGGGGTAGTCTACCTCCTTCATCCATCCTACTTTTTTTTGAGTGAATTGACTTTGTTTGTGATTATGTCATTTTTTTTCTCTTACAAATCTCCTTTTTCATTGTTGAATTGGTTTTTTCGTGTGATCCACATTCATCTCATGTGGGACTATATTAGGATCATTACTAAGTATATCTTCTGGCTTCCAAGTGAATAAGTCCACATTTCTCTTCAAGAATTACACCAATTCATTTTTAGTATCTCTAAGGAGTTTAGAACTAATCTTCAACATTTTTTCCTCCTCTGAAATCCTAATAAAAGTGACATCATAGTTTGTTAATATTCGATTGCGTTGATGGTACGTACTTGTAGGTCTTCTAACTTGAGCATCATTTAATTACTATCTTGAACTAAAAGGTTATGCATTTTTCATAAGGGTATTATATTAGCTTTTATCCCTTTCTTAATCAATTTTTAATTATTTTATCCTATCCACCGTCGGATACTTCACTAATTGGTGGTAGGTTTAGAAGACATCCTTTATCTTATGAATCCAGGGCCTTCCCAATATTGAGTTGTAAGAGGTAGGAGTATTCAAAATGATAAATTTGTAAGTATAATTGCTTCCTTTAATAAGATAGAGAGTCGTATTGTACCCACTAACATGGTGGTGTTTCCATTAAATCTTACTAATGGAATTTTTTGTTGAGTTATCTCTTTGGGGTCTATTCCCATATTGAGCAGCGCTGATAAGTATAACAAATTTGAGAAACTACTATTATCCACCAATAACTATGCACCTCACAATGTGCAATTTTATTTGTGATCATTAAAGGGTCATCATGAGCTAGTAAAGTTTATCTTCCCTTAAAAATTATAGGAAACATTTTTCCTTCATGTATCAAGGTATAAACAAGTTAATGGGTGTCTCTTACTTCTCTTGCATACCTTTTTTGAGAATTGTGATAGGTCCCGACATGGTTAGGCAGCCATGGATAGTATGAATCACTCGAACATCACCTTGAGGTGGTTGGATTGGTTTGTTGCCTTCTCTTGAATGGTGATTAAGGGGAACCACATCCCTTCTTGGATTACTTCTTCTATTCTCCTCTCTTGGCCTTTTATTTCTTTCTACTTTATCCCCCAAGTATCCATTGGAAAAAAGTTGTTCAATCTCTCACTTAAGATGTCGAAAATCCTTGGTACAATGACCTGTGTCTTTATGAAAGGCTTAATATTTGTTTAGGCCTCTCTAAGGAGCTCTTATGGGTTGTGACCTCACCTGCTCCATTCTCTCTATCCTTTGTACTGCGTTAGCTAGGGATACTCATAATGGAGGTTCTCTAAAAGGAGACAAAACCCTACCCCAAGTCCCTAGTCGTCTCATGGGTGTTATTATTGGCTTGAAACAGGATGGATTTGGGTGTCTATCCACAAATGATTTTCTATCCCCACTATCTTTGCTTGTAGTAGATTTGTCAGACGATTTGGAGAATGGAGTTTTGAAGGGTTTCATCTCTCTCTACATTGACAAACTTTTGGGCCTTATTATAAACCACATCAACAGAATATGGGGTGGTCTTGCTCAACTCCATAAATAAACATATGTCCCTCTTTTTTCCCTTTATGAAAGCTTTAATAGCGATGGAGTCGGGGCATTGTGAGATTTTCATTTTCTTCATTTTGAATATCTTCATATAACTCATTTTCTTGGATGATGGAGAACAAGTGATGTAACTCTTTTCGGATAGGTTTGTTGCAAGCATAGTTGGTAATAAAAACCTTTACCAATTAATTAAAATTATTGATGATTTTTGTAGGAAGCTCTATGAACCATTTTTACGTTGTATCCTAAAAGGTATATGCAAAGATCTTATAAATATGGTGCATCTTTTTTTCTTTTGGCTACACATATTGGCGACATAACCATCTTAAAGTGTATGACATGAACTACATGATCCTTCATTCCCTTATATGGTGGACATTTCAAAGAGGAGAACTTGGGTGGCGAACCATCAACTCTATATCATCCGAGAAAGGTGATGCTGATAATTGATCACACATGGCTTCAATATAGTTCAAATGGAATCCTTTACCCTACTTTTTGAGCTGATCAACCACTTTTTCTTCTATTTTTTCCTCCATCTTCTTCCATTTTTAATTTTATTTGCTATCGAGATGATCTATATGAGTCTTGATATATAGATAAGTGTCTAGGTGACATAGCTTAGATTGATGAGGAGTAGTTTGATTGGGATATTAGGATTCATATAGTAGGTCTTGTGATTAATTTATGGGTGTGGGTTCTCCATATGTAAGTCTTGGTTCTTGACAATGATGCCTTCTCAGCTCATGAGAAAGAACTTGTTGAGACTTTGTTGGGCGTGATTGTTTTGGGGAGGGGGGAGGGGGGGGAGGGGGGGTGTGTGTGTGGCTATTATAGTTTGAAAGAAGCTTTGAAATTCTTCTCAATATTTCTCTTGTAGTAAAAGTTTGTGTAATTCTTTATTGTCATTCTATGATTTGATGAAATGTGTTGCAACTCCACAATTTGTTGCTGCATTTTTTCCATCTTGGTGTCCTTTTCTAAGGATGCATCCTCAGAACGAACGTAAACTGAGCTAACTACACGTGGGATTATCCTTATAACTTCACACCTTCTAACTTTAGAGAATGATGGTTGAATGGAGTTGTAACCCCAGTCCAAAGTGAGGTGTAAGATAAGAAATGTGGTGAGGTACATGTTCATTAGGGTCATTTTCAAGAACTTGAAACATGGGATGGTTCTTAGGTTTACTTCTCCTTAAATCAAAGATATTGGGGTGGTTGATAATGTTGATATAGGTGGATTTTTCTATGACATGAGGTGATTTTCTTAGTTTTTAAATGAAATGTGTCAAATTCTTTCAATGGAATGAAAAAATCTATGATCCTATAGTGGGTACCAATTGTTTAATAGAATTGAAGTGCTATAAAGTTACAGGGAGATTTAAAAGAGAGAGTAATCCCCTTAATAAATAGTCTCTGTTACCTCAAGGTGTTAGCATCCTATTAAAATAACATCTGATTTATATTAACACTAAAATAATTCTATTATCTTAAGATGAAGTTATGTGAATGCATTCCACAATATATGTGTTATTGTCTTTTGACTTAATGCCTAAGCCATCTAGGCTCGAGTTCCCTAAGCACCCCGTGAACATCACATCCATTCTTGAAACTCTTTAGATTGGATCCTTGAACTACATATTCCATGATCACGAAGTACCTAGGTCCATGACACCCGTACCAACCCTAGATCTGTACCACGTTATAGCCTTATGCTTTTGAGTAAATTTCTACTAATTTTTTTGTAATATGAGTCACATATCAACTTTTAAGTCTGATTGTACTTGTAAACAATCTAGTGTCATGTCATTTGTAAATTATGACGGACATTTTCTTGTAACCTCCACGTAATCTCTAGAGGATTTAGTAACATTTCCTCACCCCCCAATCTAAAATGAAATAACCTCTAATATTTCACCTATAAAATGTTATACAAACGAGGGGACACAAACCTTGTGTCCGTTTCCCTGTGTTTTGAACTACACTACTTGTCTCAAACGTGACAAATCTAACTTGTGCAGTTTATTATTGAAAAAGCTCGGTTTCATTTTTACAACCAATAATAATATAGAATGTATCAATTCAAATATGCGTCAAGTTTGTGAGAGCAATTATACTATTACAAGTTTAGAACAACGCCCAAAACAAAAAACAAAAAGACAACCAAAAACACCAAAATATATATATATTTCCCTTCCGTTTATTCTTCTTTGTGAAACATGTTTCCATATTTCAAGTGCCTGAACGAGAACTCCCAATAAAGAATAGAGGGGAGGTGAGAAAAGCCTCAACCAGAAAAGAAGGTAGATCCCATAAACATTATGAAAAGGATACTTCTAAATTTATATATACAGTACTAAGGATTATTATTAGAACGAAGTTTTCTTATGTATGTATGCCCATCAAGTCATCATCAATCTAACATAAAATGGAAAACACAAGCTAACGGTAGTAAATGGATATCTGTGGGATGTCGACATCATTATCATCATCATCCTCACACGCTACAACAACATCCAAGTGACGGCGGTAAGTAGGCAAATCTGCTTTAGCAACATCCCTAGCTAGATCCACCATTTTCTTGTCCATTCGCTCCTTGTGTTTTGGGAACATACTGTTATAAAGCAAGCAACTCCCAAATGAGATGCTATATGCATTCAGCCCTTTCTCTTTTAGCCAGTCAATAAGTTCCCTGAGAGTTGGATTGCCCTTCAAGACCCACCTATCCCATACAGTCCAGTTCATGTCACGGTGCTTAAAGATCTTTGGCGGAACCGGCTCGGCCATGGAAAACAAAGGAAGTGCTAGATTGGCAAATGTGTTGCGGTAGTCTTCCATTTTATGGCCTCCATCTATAACCTTATAAAGTTCCAAGCACACGAGACCCGTGGCCATTGCAGTGGAAGTTGCAATTGCAGGTATAATACGTCCAGCGATGAACTTTGCTTTCAGCTTGTCAACCTCAGGAATGCTGTAATTCCTAGCTCTCATGTTGGCAAGCCCAGCTATAATATCCATGTGGTAGTTGGTATCATCATCCTACAAGTTTAGCAGGCCAGGTCAATGGAAATCAAAAGGTTTTCAAATTCTATATTATAGGATATTATAATCAAATCAACCACACAATTTTTGAATATTAGAATAAATGTTTAAACATTCAATGTATGAACCATCTTTACTAACAAACCAGATAATCACTCGAGCTATGTCAGGGGTGTGGACTGGAAATGATACGCAAAACATGGAATGAATTAGAGTCCATGACCAATATAAGCGAGGTACATGCAGGGGAACATGCACGGATGAAACCTAAAGTTCTATCCTGAAACTAAAGAACAGGTCTGTTCAATGATGCTTTACTACAACTAATCAGTGTCCATTAGGATTCTTACAAATGCATGCACGTAGATTGAGAGACACAGAGAAGAAGATAGAGACCTTCTCAAACTGAATTGGTTTCATCCTGAAGCCTGGTGGCAACTTCTGTCGACAATGCTCTAACTTGAGAATCAATTCCTCAATTTTCTGTGCATCATCGGCTGATGCAGCAGTAATATTGGTAGCCTTCTCATCAGTCTCAATTTTAACATCTTTTTGGGGCTGAAATTCTGGAAGTACCACTCTGTTCACAGCTTCGGCTAACTTCTTTGGGTTTTTCGCCCAGTCAGGAATAGGAATGCCAAATGTCTCTGCACGTAGTATGGATGCAGCCATAATAAAGTGAAGGTGACCAGGATCAATGGCTGAGAACTGCAGGGGATGAGGGAATCGCTTTGGAGCAGACCAGAATGGAGCCCCAGTACTTGTTGCAGCATCTTCAGGGAAAGTATAAATCAACTGCTTCACACGATTAGCAAAATAATCTTCAAACCTGATCGAACAAAAAGACAATTAGAATTTATTACTCATTTTTGCAATTTAAGAGGTTCTAGCGGAAAAGAGAGATTCAAATGTAGGGAATTACTTTAAACGAGCCCAGGTAATGCAATCTTGAAATGTCTCACACTTCTCTTTGTCAAGACACTCGATAACACGCTCCAAGGTGTCCCTGGACTGAGCATCACCAGCATTTCTCATTGCATCAGCATATTCACTTGGGTTAGAAAGATATGCATTCACTTCTTCTGGAGTCTTCTCTAGCAAACCTTCAAATTCAGAACGAGCCCATGTCAAACAATGGTCAATATTGTGAGGAAAAGAATGCACGGTACACATGGGTGCTTGTTTTTCAGGCGGATCTCTTGAGGCACCATAGTTTTCAGTTAAGTGGGGAATAACCATCTGAGTGTTGCATTTGGCACCAAGAGTCCCTGATTCAAGAAGTGGCTTCTGAAAATATAAACACCTTTGATCAACATACAGCCTAGCATTGACATTGTCTAGGGCATTGATCACAACACTTAAATTCTCCCAAAAATCATCATTAAAAACATTTTCTGTCTCAGGGCCAACACGATTTTGCAGTGCTTCAATCTTGAGACAGGGATTAATAGATGCAGCAGCAGATGCAGCAACTGTGGATTTGGCCTGCCCAATGTTCCAATCACGAAATAGGAACTGCCTGCTGAGATTACTCTTCTCAATTACATCATCATCTGTGAGAGTCAATTTTCCTTGATTGCCACATGAAATTCCCATCAGCGCAAGATTTTTTAAGAACTCGCATCCTAGTGCACCAGATCCAACAACAAACACTTTTGCCTCCTCAAGTTTCTTCTGAAGCCTGGAACCAAAAACTGAAATTTGTGCATCATAACGGGTATTCAATGGTCTGAAATCACTTGAATTTAATGGCTCTGTTGGAAGTGACTCCACTGAGTCAAAGTAGAAGAACTGTAAAATCAAAGAACAAAAGGTTAGCCGAACCAGAAAATACCATAAAAAGGATTAAATAACAATCAGTTTCCCCTAACCAGCAGTCCAGCACAATACTTCTTATACAGTATTGACCGGTAATGATGCTTAAAATCAACTGGATCTAGTTACTTTTAGTTGAACTTCTTGAAATAAATGGTCACATTGTTTTATGCAAGTACATCTCAAGGGATATGCATGGATTTGGGCTTTTGTCAAAAGGTACATCAGTATGTATCATGACAACTTTTGTTAAAGACTGACAAATACGGGGCATCAGTATGCATAGAGGGACAAACTGACAAATACAGTGTATTCCTGAACTCTAAAAGTGTACATTCAAGAAATAGCAAAAGAACCATACTAACCTGGAAAAGTGGATGAAACTTTCCAGAGCATGCCTTAACAACCTCTTGGCCTACAATTCCACCAAACATGGCAGCCATAGGGTTCAATACTGCCTTTGCACCGAAAGCAAAATGGCGCAGGAGTTTTGGATTAATATCTTCTAACCTATTGTCTCCAAGACTCTCATTCATGCTACCAGCAATAGATATGAGTTTTTGAGCATCTTCTTCAGACCCTGCGACAGGGAAGCGTCCTAACTCACACACAAACTTATCCAGTGCTTGAAATGCCAAGTGTAGGAGAGGTGGTCGCTCAAATTTGGAGAAATCACTCATAAGAAATTCACCCGGGTCATTAAGTGCTTCTCTAAATGACTTAAAGTTCAACACTTTGGGCTGCTTAACCTGTGTGACAATGCCACCTCTCTCATAAGCTCCATAATTGGTGGTATCCTCCTCAAGAATAAATGAGTAAGGCCTCACACTTTTGATCTTCCTCAGCTTTCCATCGTTCACTTCTGTCATTCCTCGAACTTCTGAGAATATAACAAGATCTCCATCCTGGAATTCAAGTCTTTCATCATCTACACATGACACTAGAGCCGGGTTGTCATTGGTGATGGATGCAATAATACCAGCGTGTGGTTCTTCTCCATCAATGTCAAAAACAGTAAAATGTGGTCCAAAGTCACAAAAGACAGAACCAAATAGGCCTCTGACTTCAGTTTTAATGAAGGCAATAGGTGGCTGATGACTGTGACAATAATCATTGAACTCAATGGCCTTTTCATGATTGATGTCTGTGAATACAACGGCCTAGACACCAGAAAAATACATTGGTGAACTTAAAACAAACTGCAACACAGAATAAATAAAAAGAAAAGCCCATGCATGTTGCCGAATACATCATGGTATATTTATTTAAATTTTAGGACTTCTAAACTCTAGATCCCACTGTTCTCCATTAAATTTGAAAAAATTTAGGACTTCTAAAATCTAGATCCCATTGCCCTCCATTAAATTTGAAAACCTAATCTAGCATTTCTTATAAAAATGGAAATATGACCAAATTGGCAAATAATGCTGAAAACTAAAAGAAATAGTGGATAAACCAACACATGAATTGAGAAGAAAATACCTGGAAATCAGAAAGCTGTTCCTTAGTCAATTTTGTTGTCAAAGTACGTACAAGTACTGCATTGTTGAGCTCTTGCAATTTCTGAACAGAAGCAAGTGCTCTGTTCTTACCAACATCATTCTCAGCAAAAGAGAAATTGCTAGACAAATCCCATAGATCCACTGTTCCTTCATCGTGCAAGGTCACAGACTTCACACCAGCAAGAATGAGATTCTTTGCTGCAAAAGCATAATCCAATTGATAGTGAGAAATTTAGACTGTCACAAACTCCATTTCATGAGTCACAAATAATTAACCCTCCTTATATTGGAAGGTTATAAATACGCAAAAGGATAACCGAATGGAATTTGTCACCACTGCAAAAACAAGGTTCAATTCACAACCAAAAAGCATGCAAGTCTAAACCCATGATGCACAGATAACATGTTAACAAAAGAAAAAAACATGAAAATCAGCAAATAAAGAATAGATGATAAATCCTCCATGATTTTGTCATAAGCAAGGTTGTTTCTTTTTCTTCTTTTTTTTTCCTAGGGATAAAAGTATTTTGTAGTACACAGCGAAAGAAAAAGAACCAAATAACAATCCCCTTCCACAAGAATCTCTAACCATATCAGCAATCTTTTAATATTAACAGATAAACAAGAAACTTCATTGCAAACATGTTTAACTAGCGATCATTAAAAACCCATTTTCTGGGAAAAGCAAATAGATACATATGAGATACAAATACACGAGTTCTTAAAAAAAATGCCAACACATAAGCCCACTTGAGCATAGAGAATATATGAATTCTGAGTAAACATCTAGATTCGAGTACCAATTTCAGATGTGCAGGTTTGTTTGTTCATAAAAAAGTTCTTAAAAAAATGACACCGTATATAGGTGGGATTTAATTTTAAAGAATAAAAAAAATAAAAAAATCAGAAGGGTTTACAAGATCCATACCAATCTCAGCACCAAGACCCTGCATCCCAGAAACAAGTACGTTTGATGCAAATAATCTTCGCATAGTCTCGCGTCCATAGACAGCGAGCTGCCGACTATGAAGATCCTCATCAATATCCGTATGGTTAGAATTGCCTAAAGCCATCGCAAGCGAATCTTCTTGTTCTTCTTGAGCTAAACTAGAACTACCGTTATCACTACTGTTACTGTTCTTGTCGTAGTTTTTTTTCACCGTCGATTCGGCGGTGGCAGAAACACAGCAGCTGATCCGATGCTTCTTAAGAGAAGATGAATTTCCTGTGCTTGTATTGGTATCACCGTCCTCTTCTACAATTGTTACGTCACCAGATCTCTTTCTAGGAAGCATAAAGAGCCGTAAACTGCTAAAAACGCCACAAAACCTCATCGTCACCACCAAAACCAAAGAACCAACAATAAACAACCCTACTTGTCTACCACCAACACCACCACGATGATCGGAGATTTGCAACAAAATTCCCATAACGATCGAAACCATAACTATAAAAACTCCTAACCCTAACCCAAACTTGAGCATGATTCGAAGCCAATAATTCGAAGCAAAGATAGATCAATTAGAGAAAAACAGAGAAGTGAAGATATTAAAGGGAAAAAAACGTACCCGTTAGGACTTCCAGTAGGAAAAGAATGGAATCTGAGAGTGGAAATTCAGAGATTAAGCTTTTGGATTGTGGGAGAGAAGCTTACGAGGTACAAAATTTGACAATTGTTGGTTATACTTCTAGTATTATTATCTCACAGTGAGGTTCGAGGAAGGGGCTGAGATTTCAGGGGTATAAATGAAATTACATGATTTTTAAGGCTTTGAGTTTGAGCAGCTGTGGTCAGGTGGTGCCGTTCGAGGTCGGTGACATTCCTTTTTTTTTTTTGCCTCTTTATTCCAAAAGAAACAGAGACACCGATAAACAGAAAAAGGGAGTTATTGGACAAGTTCATATAAATGAGGGGTAGTTTCGTAAAATTACACTTACTGTATACGTGAGGATTAACGAACATTCTCGTTGTCCGACTTTCCTATCCGTCCGTGGCAAACTATGCATTTTTTTTATACGGTTGATTTTTTTTTTCCTAATATCTTTTTCAATCTAAAAGTAAATTTTCACATTTTGTCATTTATCTAAAAAAAAAAAGTTTAGTAAAGTGAGAATGATGCTTTTATTTTTATCTTTTAATTACTTTTGAATATATATTTAAAATATTTTTATTTTATATTCAAAAATATAAAATTAATAAAATTATTGGGGTTTTCCTAACGGACAATCATTAAATAAAATTCAAATAAATTTTATTTTTTAAAATTTAATTTTAATGTAATTAGATAAAAAAAAATTAAAAGTATTCATCAAGAGGTAAAAATAAAAAAACTGCTATAAATATTTTTTAACAATTCCTACTTAAATTCGATCTTTAATTATATTATATTGGACGAGGAATTTATTATACAAAAGCGAATATTCAGTTTCTTTTTTAGGGAAAAAAACATTCAAATTAAAAGGAAATATATTTGCATTAGATGATTTTTTAAAGAAAAATTATTTTTATTTTTTTATTATTTTTAAATATATATTTGAAGCAGTAAAGACCACCAAATATTCTTAATGATATGTTCAAAGAAATTTCATTTTTAACACTTAGTAATTTTAAGTTTAAAATCGACTAAGACAAAAATAAAAATAAAAAATAATAAACAACTGCTCAAAAGAGAACCTCCTATTTTATTTAGTTATTTAAATGCAAATATGTCCGTATGTAAGTATAATTAAATTTCGTTAAATTTAATTCAGTTAAATATCATCGAGTTTTTATTTTTATCATATAAATTTTTAAAATGTTATTTTATATAATTTTATATTTTTTTTATATTTATACGTATAGGTATATTAAGAAAAATACAATGATATCATCACATAGAACAAATACAAATAAGTAAGTTAGGTAACTTTGGACTATAAATCAACGTTATGCAATAGAGAATAATATTACAAGTTTATTTTATGCTCCAATCAATTGGAGTCACTATTCACTAAGAATTAAATTTTTAATTCTTTTGGAGATTTCCGTCGAGCGTCCATTGCGCTTTACTATACAACAAGACGCAAAGAATCTAATGGAAATTTCATTTTTGAGCATAATACACTTTTGTGCTGTACTTATTGGATTAGTTCTGTTTATTCATCTAATATAAAAATATAATTAATTAAGTTAAAAATTAATTTAAAAAAATAATAATAAAAATTAAGCATTTTATCAATAAAAAAATAAAAATAAAAAAACAACTTTTCTTATTGTCCCACCATGAGCACACAACAACCAACCATCATCACTAAAAATAAATTGTTGCTATCACAACATTACACCACTAATCGACATCAGACCTCCCACAACTACCAATCGAAGTCAGACATCCTAGAACCATTGTGCAAGTTAGGCTTACTATTCTTCACGTTGTGATACTACCTCTTGTCACCACCATCAGTCATACTTGTCTGTCTCTAGTTTCCTAACAAAACCAACTCTTTTTCTTCCTTTCTCTAACATACATTTTATGTTACATGCACATTTTATAAAAGAATATGTATAGAGGGTACATAATAAAGATATAATTCTATAAGTAAATAATTAACATGCAGAATTAATAAAAAAAATTATGAAAAAAACAAAGAAAAATGAATGCGTTCAACTCCTAAACATGTACTCGTATTAAAAGTTCCAACCAAGTCCTTGTTTGTCCATGTAGAGGGACACTTTCACATTCTTTTTTGTTCTTTTGTATGATGATGGATGTGAATAAG
This sequence comes from Hippophae rhamnoides, assembly GCA_033030585.1. Classification (NCBI taxonomy): domain Eukaryota; kingdom Viridiplantae; phylum Streptophyta; class Magnoliopsida; order Rosales; family Elaeagnaceae; genus Hippophae; species Hippophae rhamnoides. The sequence continues at coordinate 5,403,338 of CM065431.1, forward strand.
TTAAGAGATTATTAAATAAGTCATGAAACTCCCTGTATAAAATGTGTTATAAAACATCTAGCAATTTGAAAAAAAATAACATGAACAAGGTATACCTACAATTTTTTTTTACCATTGATAAGTCAATTTGTCAAACAAAATTAAACATCTAATGACTAAACGTGAGTTAGAATATCAAATTAGATCTTACTATTGATGAATTGTATCTTTTCATAAACTAAACGTATACAATTAAACGCTAAACTAAATAGATAATCCTCACAAATAGGCATATTTGAATTAATAGAATTTCATTATAGGATGGAGAAGTTGAAATGATTAAATGAAAATGACATTATATCATAACCACATTCATTTGTAATTTTTTGGAGAACCCTAAAAAACAAAAGCCAAAAATGAGAACTCTTTTTTTATACCAAAAGAACAACATATTTGTTAACGAGATAGACAACAAACAAATCAAAAATGTGTTGCCACTTAACCACCACCAAAGAAAAAGAAGTAATATCATGATCTGATTACAAAAATAACTATTAGAAATAAGCGTTAAAATAATAATAAAAAATGGGAGAGAAAGAGTGCCCATAAATTTGCTCCCTCAACTAGTCCCACATTCTTTTTTTTATATCTCTTTAGAGGTGTTAATAAGGCTTTATCTTAGGACTTAGGGTTGAGTCCCAAAGGAGTACCCAATTTTGTAGAAGGGTAAGGAGATAGGTAATTGTTAGTTTACTACACACGCGCATACCGCAAGCACAGTACGTATGAGATGAGATGACACTTTATTTTTTACATAAATATTATTTTATTTTTATTAAAAATATAATAATAATTTTTTTAACCGATCAGAGAAGACTTAATTTATTAAAATGAGTCTTTCTATGCCTACGTTTCCTTCAATAATCATTTTTTCATTAATGTTATTCCCATGTTTTTCTCAACAAACATTGCTTTCACATTTTCCTCGATGTGTTTTTTTCTGATGTTTAGTCCCACTTTTTTCTTTATATTCAACTTTAATTTTCATTTATAAATAGAGACAGTGGTAGAGGTGTAGCATTTCGATCTTTTACAATACAATATAGTTTTGAGACATAACCAAAATTTGTGTTGCTTTATCCTGGTAACAACGGGATCGATAGCTATTTGTACAATTTATGCATAACCATGAAACACTTTAAAAGGTGTGACTCAAACCAACCAATAACTTTGGTAACTTTGTTCCTTCTTTTATTACTTATGCAATAACAATTTTAAAACACTTTAATTTGTCATGTCTGTTGAAATTGCTACTAATGATCTTAACAAATCCTTCTGTTTTGAGAGGTTGTATTTTAAAAGATGGAAACAAAAAATGCTATTTTTTATTACCATGAAAAATGTTACTTATGTTTTAAATACTATTAAACCTGAACTGCTTGCTAAACCTACTGAAACTCAAACTAAGAATTATCAATATTGGGTAGAAGATGACTTTTTGTGTAAAATATTTATCCTTAATTGTTTGGCTGAGGATTTGTATAATTACTATAGCTCTGCTAAGAAAATTTGTGATGCTTTCCAAATGAAGTATGACATTGAGGAAGCTGGAACAAAAAAAGTTACTGTCAATAGATACCTGAAATATCAAATAATTGATGACAAAATCTGTAGAAACTTAATCACATGAATTGTAAAATATAACACATGAAATAATTTATGAATGTATGTCTTTAGATGATCAACTCCAAATTGTTGTAATAATTGATAAATTACCTTCTGTATGAAAAGACTTTAAAAATGTTATTAGGCACAAAACTAAAGAGTTTTCTCTAGAAAGTATTATTACTTGTCTTTATATTGAGGAAGAAGCTCAAAAGCAAGACCAAAGATATAAAAAGAAACCTTCCTCTATGATTCTAAAACTTGAAGAGAGGAAGTTGAAGAATTAGAACCGCAATACCAACCAAAATTGAAATAGATATCCTCCACGAAATGGACCTCAACTCCCCCAAGAAATGAAATATTTATGTGTTATAATTGTAACAGACCTAACCACTTGGCTAGGAGCTACCGGAATAGGCCTCATGCTTCTCCGCAAGTGAAACTAACCAAATCGCAACTTATTGCTATGATAATTGAAATCAACTTTATTAGTGGATCCGATGGATGGTGGGTAGACTCTGGCGTTATTGGCCTCATGTGTTATAATCGCTATTTTTTCAAGTCCTATTCTGAAACAAAGGATAAGAAAGTGTTATTGGGTGATTTCCATTCCACTATAATTGCTAGTACTGGTGAGGTGAAATTAAATTTTACCTTTGAAAAGACTGTCATTTTGAAGGATGTTCTGCATATGCTAGAGGTGAGAAAGAATTTAGTCTTGGAATATCTTCTCAACAAGGTTAGGTTTACTCAAAATATTGAAACTGATTTGTATATAATTATTAAAAATAATATTTTTGTTAGGAAAGAGTATGTCACTGATTGTGTTTAAACTAAATGTTGAAATAAGTAAAACTTCTTCTTCTACTTACATGTTGTGTTATTTTAATACTTGACATGCTAGACTTTGTCACGTTAATAAATGTATAATTAAGAATATGAGTAGCTTGAGACTTATAGCTAATATATTTTTAAATGATTTTGAAAAATGTGAATTTTGTAGTTAAGTTAAAATTACCAAAACCTCACATAAATCAATAGTTAGATCATCTGAACCGTTTAAATTAATTCATTCTGGTATATGTTAACTAGATAGTGTTTTAACTAGAAATAGAACAAAAAAATTTTATTTTATTACTTTTACTAATGATTGTTATGACTATACTTTTGTGTACTTAATGAAAAATAAAAGCAAAGCATGTGACATGTTTAAAGTATTTTTGACTGAAGTTAAAAACTAAATTAATAGAAAATAAAAAGATTTCAAAGTGATAGAGATAATGAATATGATTTTAGTACTTTCAATGATTTTTATAAAACTTATGAAATCATTCATGAAATAAATGCACCTTATTCTTTTGAAATGAATAATAAAGCTGAAAAAAATAGAACTTTTATTGAATTAATTGTTACTATTTTACTAAACTCTTGTGGTGCTTCTCATTAATGGGGATAAATTTTATTAACTATTTGTTATATGCTTAATAGAATTCCTAAATGTACAAATAAAACTTCTCCTTATGAAATTTTGAAAAATAAGAAACCTAACTTGTCTTATTTTAAAATGTAGAGTTGTCTAACCTATGTTCGTATTCCTGATCCTAAAAGAAATCATTTGCTTATAGAGCTTATGAATGTATATGTTGTATTGAAAAATGCCAAGGCAAAAGACCTTCTCAAACAAAACAAGCTCTCTTAAAGTTGTATTATTCTTATTCTCTTTTTCTCTTTTTTTCCTTGATACAAATCATATATATATATATATATATATATATTATTGTTATAACTAATATACAGTTGGAATACACTAATATAAAGCTGAAAATAAAGTTATAAGTCACCCTAAAAATCAGAAAACTACCTCTTGAAAATCAGGAGCTGCTTAAGAATCAATCATACGCCTAGATTGATTTCCTAGGCGTATATTTATTAGATATTCTAAGAATATTAAAGCTTATATATTCTTTGATTTGAATGATTATGTTATTATAGAATCAAATGCCATTGACTTTTTCGAACATAGGTTTTCTTTTAAATTGAAGAATGATATATGACTCGACTTCTAGTGACCTGTCTATAATTAAAACTAAGACCTATATATGGAATTAGATTCTAAACTTAGGAGAAGTAAATGAGTTTTAACCACCAAAATTATAGGTTTGACTTTTATGCTTATATTTTAGAGGAAAATCCCCAAACTTTTTAAAAAGCTTTATCTTATTTAAATGCCAACTTTTAGGAAGAAACCATCAATGATAAAATGGACTCTTTTGAGTTAAATAAAACTTGACATTTAGTTGATTTATCCCAAGTTCTAATGGATATTTAAGAAATTGAAACCTGATAATAGTGTTGAAAAGTATAAGGTAAGGCTTGCCTTGTACCCAAAGGATATAGACAAAGAGAAAATGTAGATTTCTTATATACTTTTTTACTCGTCATTTTAATAACTTTTATTCATGTGTTATTTTCTCTTGTTGTTATTCGTGATCTTGTTATTCACCAAATGGAAGTGAAAATTACTTTTTTAAATGGTGATTTAGAATAAGAGATTTATATGAACCAACCTAAAAACTTTGTTATCATTGGTCAAGAAAATAAAGTTTGAAAATTAGATGAATCTCTATATGGATTTAAACAAGCACCAAAACAATGTCATGAAAACTTTGATAATCTTGTTATCTCACATGGTTTCAAAATGAATGAAAGTGACAAATGTATTTATTATAAGTTTGAAAATAACATTTGTACTATCATATGTCTCTATGTGGATTACCTGCTTATTTTTTGTTCAAATATTCATTTTGTAAATAATGTGAAAATTTTGTTGAATGCTAATTTTGATATGAAAAATCTCGAATAATCAAGTGTAATCCTTGGAATAAAGATTATTAGGTCTTAAAAGGAATTTTCTTTAGATCAATCTCATTGCATTGGCATAAACATGCATGTACTCCTTATTATCCAAGTGTAAATTTGTTCAAGAGCACTAGATATGGTGTTATACAAACTGAGTATATGAGCATTATTAGTAGCTTACGTTATACTACTGATTGCAATACGCCCAACATAACTTATGTTATAGGATTACTTTGTAGATTTACTAGTAGATCTAATATAGAGCATTGAAATGCTATTGAAAGGACTATGAACCTTGGATTACATTAACATAGGTTTCTCACAGTCCTAAAAGGATACAACGATGCTAATTGGAACACCCTTTCAGAAGATTCTAAAGCAACCAGTGGCTATATATTTAACATAGTTGATGGAGTTGTTTCCTAGAAGGCTAAAAAACAAACTATTTTGGCTTAATATACGATAGAGCCTAAGATGATAGCACTAGCTACTGCTAGTGAGGAAACATGTTGGTTAAGAAGTTTGTTAGCTGAGATCTATTTATGGGAAAGATCGATTACAGCTATCTTGATCCACTGTAGTAGTATCGCAGTTATTTCAAAGATTTAGAATCGTTATTATAACGACAAGGGACGATAGATACATAGTAAGCACAATACTATTAAAGAATTTCTCTCTATAGGAGCTGTAAGAGTGAATCATGTACATATTGATAATAACTTGCCTAATCCCTTGAAGAAAAGACTAATTAGAGAGACGGTTTTCAAAATCTCAAAGCCAATCTTGAATCACGTTTTCTGGACTTTCTGAATGGAACTAAAGCCTTTAGAGTGATGAGTTACTCATGACAGTAACCTAACTTATATTTGGAGATCCCAAGAAATAAGTTCAATGAGTAATAACAAATCATATAGTGATATGGAAAGAATCATACTATTTTATGTTCTATTATGTATTATTAGAAACATGAAATCTTGAAGTGATAGAATGATGAGTTAAATATTAACTCTTAATAAATTCTATACTCTATGTGGAATAGAGTACATAGCTACATGAGTGCTCTTGATAGACTCACCAATGTGAATGTGAAAGTGTAGTTGCTTCCTATGAAATTTTGGGCAAAATTTACTAGAGTATTTACTATACTGGGATAGATGTGCATAATTGTAAAGCATAGGTTTTATGAACTATATCTTAAAAAGGTTGTATGTGATGTTATTAGAGATAAATTTAAAAACTACGAGTTACTCTAATACATTCTAAATTATTCTCATTATGCAAAAGTTCAAGTCATAGACACTTTCTGTTTATTCATAATCTTATATTTTGATTAATTGCTTGATGAAAACTATTTTTAAAAAAATTCAAATAAAAGATTGTTGAAAATAAGTATAAATTTTAAAAAATTAAGAAGAGAAAAAGTACTTATAAGTTTGCACCCTCAACTTATCTCACATTGTTTTTTTTTACATCTCTTTAAAGATGTTAATAAGGTTTTTATCTTGGGACTTGAGGTTGGGTCCCAAAAGAATACCCCGTTTTGTGAAGGAGTGAAGAGACAAATAATTATTTGTTTACCACACACATGCGATGTCATTGTCATTCGACTGACCAAACAAGCCAAGTTTGAGTCCAAGTGTGTGCATGTATATAAGGTGAGTTGGCAATTTATTTTTTATTCAATAATATATTTTTTTTGAACCAATCAAAAAAGACTCAATTTATTAAAATAAATACCTCTACCTAGGGGTGTGCAAAAAATCCGATCATCCGATCTATCCGATCTGATCCGTTGATTTTTCATCCGATCCGATCCAATCCGATGGTGGATTGGATGGAGATTTTTTCCATCCGTTAAGTGCAGATCGGATGGCGGATTTCACTACGATTCATCCGATCCGACCGAAATTAATTATATATATATTTATTTAATTTTTTAATGTTTTTTGTTAAGTCAAATAATTTTATATTATGATTTATGTAAAAATTTAAAAAATTTATTTAAAAATACAAAAAATAGAGTTAATTAAATTTATTGGTCGGATTAATCGGATTGATCGGATGTCATCCGAATAATTTACGGATTGGATTGAGCGGATGTAAGAAGTGATCGGATCAGTTACGGATTAGGATGTTTCAATCTGAGCAGATGGTCGGATCGGATCGGATGACAAAAAAATCAACGATTTCAATCCGATGAACAGTCCTACCTCTACCCACATTTCCCTTAACATTTGTTTTTTTCCAAAAGCATTACTCTCGCACTTCCCACAACAAACAATACTCCCACATTTCCCTCAATGTTTTTTTCTAACGTTTCCTCTATATCTAACTTTAGTTTTTATATATAAATAGAGACAATGACCTTAGTAATTTGATACAACAAAAATCAACTCTCTCTCATTTTCTTTTTATTCTTTGATTCGAGCAACATAGTTTTAATGAAGGTGTAGCTTTATGGTTTTCTAAAGTGTAGTATAATTTTGAGACAAAGTCAAATTCTGGACTGTTTAATCCCAAGAATTACGAAACTGATAGCTACTTGCACAATTTGGACGAGATACAAAATGTCTTAAAGAGAACTGTGTAACCCGCTATCCATTCCAAATAATAACTTTGGTAACTTCGTTCATTCTTTTATTACCAGTGCAGCAACAATAACACTGTTCAACTTTGTATCAAACAGGATTATAGACAGCCTTGTGCACCAATACTAAAATAGAATGGAATGTAACTATTTTCAACAGAACCATCAAGTTCTGATTTCCAATCCAAAAATCCTTCTAGCAGAATTAGGATAGCAAAAGAAGCTAATTGTAATAAACTGAAACGAGTGGGATGTCAACATCATTGTCCTCATCATCCTCACAAGCCACAACAACATCCAAGTGGTGACGGTATGTAGGCAAATCCATTTTGGCTACTTCCCTAGCCAGATCTGCCAACTTGTCCATTTGATCCCTATGTCGAGTGGAAATGCTGTTAAAAAGCAAGCAACTTCCACAAGAGATGCTATTAGCATTTAGTCTTTTGTCCTTGAGCCAGTCAATAAGTTCCCGAAGGGTTGGATTGTCTTTCAAAATCCATCTATCCCAAATAGTCCAGCTCATTTCATTATGCTTGATGATCTTTGAAGAAACTGGCTCAGCCATGGAAAATAATGGCAATGCTAGATTGGCAAATGTGTTGCAGTAGTCCTAAACTTTATGAACTTCACTAAAAAATTTGTAGAGTTCTAAGCACACCAGACCAGTTGCCATTGATATAGATGTTGCAATTGTAGGGATCATCCTTCCAGCAATGAACTTGGCTTTTAGCTTGTCAACCTCAGGAATACTGCAATTCCTAGCCCCCATGTTGGCAAGACCAGCTATCAGATCCATGTGGTAGTTGGTATCATTGTCTGACAAGTTTGGCAGTCGATAAAAATCATACATAATTTAAATTTTCCTAAGCAAATTAAGGAATGAATATGTAAGGATTGTACATACAGAAAAATATAAATACTGAATTGATTTCATCCTGAAACCAGTTGGCAACTTCTGTCAGCAATGCTCCAACTTTATAATCAATTCATCAATTATCTTTGCATCATCAACAGATGCAGCAGTAAGATCAGTAGCCTTCTCATCAGTCACAATTTTGACATCTTTCTTGGGCTGAAATTCTGGAATCATCACTCTGTCCACAGCTTTACCTAACTTATTTGGGTTTTTAACCCAATCAGGAATTGGAATCCCAGAAATCTATGCTCGTAGGATTGCTCTAGATATAACAAAAAGGAGGTGACTTGGGTCTGCAAGCAAGAACTGCAGAGGATGAGGGAATCACTAAGGAGCAGACCAGAATGGAGCACCAGAACTAATTGTAGCCTCCTCAGGAAAAGTATAGACCAACTGTTTCACACGGTTCACAAAATAATCTTCAAACCTGACCAAATATTAAACACAAAACATCAGAACATATGAAACATATACTCTCAAACTTGTGGTTTATTAACGAGGGTGAAAGCACATATGGCAAAAAGAACGTCAAAGCAAAATTGTTATAAATTAACACTAACGAAAGCAAAGTTCGAGTTCAATTTGGTTGCACAAATATATAATTATTGGTAACAGAAAAATAATTAGTGAGAAAAATAAATGACATACAATGATTTGAGTGATTCAACCTTTCAACGTGAAAATTCTACTCCATTGACGACAGCACACCAAGAGAAAATTCACTAATAATCAAATGGAGATACAAACACCAATCTTCAAAGAACTTCATAAAATATACCAAAACCCAAATACATCTAGAAAATAACTCCCTCTAATTTATTGATAATATATAACAAGATAAATTAACAAACTTGGTATTTAATCAAATATTACCGTACAAATGATATCAGCAGCTTACTGCATATGGCTTGAACAAATAGCAGCTCTGCTGCCTGGTGATATCTCGCCTATGAAGTTCGACAGCTACTGTTTTCTCTTTTTCTTTCTCAAAGCAATTGAGCCAAAGATGGCACTGATGATTGAGGAAAACAAACAAAAGAAAAAAGGAGATGAAATTTATTTGCTGATTTGTGCTGTCTCACACAGCTTCTTCTCTTTTTTTGTGTCTGCTCACCCCAAAACCATTGAATAACATATAAACACAAGAAGAAGGCAAGGGTTTAATATATGGGTTTTGGGAGTAAGATTTTTTTTATTTTGGGCCAATTTAACAAAAATAAATCATCCGAGTAAATACCTTAGGCGAGCCCAGAAAATGCAATCTTGAAATGTCTCGCATTTTTCTTTGTTAAGACACTCGAGCACAAGCTCCAAGTTATCTCTTGCCTGCGCATCACCAGCATTTTTCCTTCCACTGGTATAATGACTAGGCTTGTATAGGTATGCATTCACTTCTGCAGGAGGCTTCTCAAGTAAACCCTCAAATTCAGAACGAGCCCATGTTAAACAGTGATCAATGTTGTGTGGAAAGGAGTGTACAGTGCACATAGGTGCTTGTTTTTCAGGTGGATCTCTTGAAGCTTCATAGTTTTCCTTAAGGTGAGGGATGACCATCTGAGTGTTGCACTTTGCACCAAGCGTTCCTGACTCCAAAAGAGGCTTCTGGAAATATAGACATCTCTGATCAACATACAGCCTGGCATTAACATTGTCAAGTGCACTAATCACGACACTCAACTTCTCCCAAAAGGCATCATCGAAGACATGCTCAGTCTCTGCTCCAACTCGATTTTTCAGGGCTTCAATTTTGAGATAAGGATTAATTGCTGTAGCAGCAAAAGAAGCAACTGCTGATTTTGCATGTCCAATGTTCCAATCGAGAAATAGGAATTGCCTGCTAAGGTTGCTTTTTTCAAAGACATCATCATCTTTAATTGTTAATTTCCCTTGACTGCCACATAAAACTCCCATCAGGGCCAGATTTTTCAATAACTCACATCCCAAGGCACCAGATCCAACAACAAACACTTTAGCCTCCTCAAGTTTCTTCTGGAACCTGGACCCAAATACTGAAATCTGAGCAGCATAACGACCATTCATTGGTCTGAATTCACTTGAATCTAATGTCTCTGTAGGATGTGACTCCACTGAGTCGAAGTAAAAAAACTGCAAAAACAGAATCATTGGTATGTAAAACCAAAAAGAAGAACAAGAATTGTTTCACAATCATCTATTTTCTAATCAACTGACTTTGCCACCAACAAATACGATTGATATGTACAGCCAATTACTAATCTAAAAATGAAAAAATTCAAAGAGGTGTTATTCATGGTTCCAATGGATACTTATTTATGTATATGTGTGGGTGTGGGTGTGCAAGATAGATACATAGGGGTTCCAATAAAGTGCATCTTTCCCAAATAGCTAGCTGAAAGCCCATCCACACACCTAAGGACTTAAGGCATCTCCAGGTTTTGCATCACAAACTAAAATGCTGAGAGTATTCCTCGACTTTCTTTTTCTTGTATTTTCACTCCCTGCTTGTTACTGGAATAGGAGTAATCCAAGACGACCCTGACATTACAAAACTTGTTCACACTAACCTGCAATAGTGTGTGAAACTTTCCAGAACAAGTTTTAACCACTTCTTGTTCAACGATACCACCAAATATTGCAGCCATTGGGTTCAGAATGGCCTTGGCACCAAAGGCAAAGTGTCACAGAAGTTTTGGATTAATATCTGCTAGCCTCCCTTCTCCCAGACTCTCGTTGACGTTACCAGCAATAGATATAAGCTTATGAGCATCCTCTTCTGATCCAGCAACAGGCATACGTCCTAGTTCGGATGAAAACTAATCCAGCGCTTGAAATGCCAAGTGTAAAAGATGTGGTCTATCAAACTTAGAGAAATCACTCAGAAGAAAATCCCCAGGATCCTTTAAAGCTTCTCTCAATGGCTTAAAATTCAACACTTTGGGCTATTTCACCTGGGTGACAATACCACCTCTTTCATAGGTGCCAAAGTTTGCAGTATCCTCCTCAAGAGTAAACGAATGTGCCCTTGTATTCTTTATCTTCCTTGACTTTCCATCATTCAGTTCAGTCATTCCCCGAAATTCTGAGAACACAACAAGATCGCCGTCCTGAAACTCAAGTCTTTCATCATCAACACATGTCACTAGTGAAGGGTTATCATTGCTGATGGATTCTATGATGCCTGTGTGAGGGTCCTCTCCATCAACATCAAAAACAGTGAACTTGGGTCCAAAGACACAGAACACAGAGCCAAAAAGGCCTTTAACTTCAGTTTTAATGAAGGTAATAGGAGGCTGATGATTGTGACAATAGTCAATGAACTCAATGGCCTTTTCAAAACTGATGTCAGTGAATACAACCGCCTGCAACATCAGAATAATTAATCAGAAACTTACAAACCATAAGAAAAATACAACAATTAATAAGGCATGTTTAAGTCTTTTGCCCAATCATAAAATAAAATATCAACCTTTGCAACTTCATATGCATAGACACATCACCTCTATCGCCTACTTCAAAACAATCTAGCAATTTGCATAGATGTATACAATAAAACATACAAAATTGCTACTAACTTCTACAAAATAAGCTAATAGTGGATAAATCAGCAAAACAAGCATTGAAGATGGAATACCTGAAATTCAGAAAGTTGTTCCTGTGAAGAGTATAGAGAGATAAGAAGAAAGAATGATTTAATGTTGTATTGGTGTATTTAGAATGTACATAAAGAACCCTATTCATAGGATTGTAATAAGTGTAGTACAAGTGAAATAGTGGAAGTGTAGTACAAGTGTAGTAATACAAGTGTAGTATAAGTGAAGTGAATTACAATATCAAATATAACTTAACATCCACCCTCAAACTCAAGGAGAAAGAGAAACAATCAACTTGAGTTTGGAAACTAATTCTTGAAATCTACCTGGTAGATGAGATTTGGTGAAGATGTCAGCTGTTTGATCTGTGGAGGATATTGATTTGAGACAAACAATGTCTTGAAGAACATGTTGACGAACAAAATGACAATCAATCTCGATATGTTTTGTTCGTTCATGAAATACATTATTGTGAGCAATCCGAATAGCACTGATTGTCACAATATAGATAGTCATGCTGGATCGAGAACACCCATATCGCCAGTAACCAACTGAGCCAAAGAAGTTCTTTCGAAAGTGGTGTCGCCAAGAGCACGATATTCACCGTCGATCGAGAAGTGAGAGATTGTTTCTGCTTCGCCAAGATATAAGAGAGTTTCAAGAAAGAAACAATATCCGGGTAGAGCCGATCGACGGTCACTCCGCCTAATCAAAGATCGAAGAGGCGAAAAGAAGAAGATTAGACTTGTTGGAAAAGCGAGCACCGTGAAACACGGGTGCCTTTGATGTAGCGAAGAATGCGAAGAACCGCAGATAATGGGTGGACCAGCATACATGAATTGACTAACCGTGACGAACAACCTAGGCAATGTCGTGGACGAGCGACCGTGAGATAAACAAGGTTGCTTACTGGGGTCATTCGTATAACGTGGGCATCCGAGAGAATAGTACCATCTAATGGAGTAAGTTTGACATTGGTTTCTAGAGGTGTTGATGCAGCTTTTTGCAATCAAGAAGTGCCACCGATTAAGAATACTTCCAAGAGTACTTTGCTTGGTATAGATAATATCCTCGAGAATCGACGAGATTTTTAGGCCCAAGAAAGTAGAAGACGACCAAGGTCTTTCATTTCAAATTGATGACTCAAACCGTCGAGATCAATAATTCCATTGTGAGTCATTCCTAAGCTATGATCATATCATCTACATAAAGGAAAGTGAAGTGTTACACCAAATGTGAGTCTTCCGAATAAAGAGACCGAGTCATAAGAACCTAAGTGAAACCAAAGTCAAGTAGCGACGTTTACAACCAAGCTCGGCGAGCTTGTTTGAAACATGTAGAGCACCACGAAGTCCCCATACTTGATGCGCGAACGAAGCTGTATTCAGGAGAGGTTTCATATAAACTTCCTCGCCATGTCTCCATTGAAAAAGCATTTTTGACATCCATTTGAAACATGTTCCAATTTCGGGCAAAAGAAAGAATAAAGAATGATACTTCTCGAACGAAAGAGTCGAGCTACATGCGTGCAAAGTTTCTTCATAGTCGATTCCATATTCCCGTGTAAAATCCTTTGCAAACTGCATTTAGGCTTTATATCGTTCCACTGCACCCATCCGAATGAGTTTTGATTTTCAAGATCCACTTACAACCAATCAAAGATTTATTAGATGGAAGATCAACAAGATCTCACATGTACAGGTTGTTAACGTCACGTAATTCATCTCATAGCCACGCTAATAAGGGTTAACTAGCTTCTCTATAGTTTCGGGGGTTCATGGCTGAGACAAAATAGTAGAGAAACATTGGTAATCACGAAGATAAAAAAAAGACTACTTACACGAGTAGTAACGACGGCTGATGACTGGACAATCAAAGTCGTCTTCAAGATGTTGTTAGTAGGATCGTTGCCAGGCGAGCATACATCGTGAGTAAGCCAGTAGCAGACGGCGCAGTGGTAATGAGCAATGTCGTGAGGAAATAAATCAATAGTCATTAAAAAATGAGAGCAGGTAAGAGACGAGATGAAATGAAGAACAGAGGAAAACATTTTATGTTCCCAAAAGATGACATTTACGACGAGAGCTAATCGCTAGAGATGTGGTCCCAACAACGATAGCCTTTGCGTTCTATTCCATACCCTAAGAAACAACAAAGACGACGAGGTTCTAATTTATTGTGTTCATGCAGGTTAAGAAAAACAGCACAACCAAACACTTTGAGTAGTTCATAAGATGGAGTATACCATAGAGACGCTTAAGGTGGATTGATCAGAATAATAAAAGGTACTGGGAACACGATTGATGGTATAAATAGTCAGTAGAAGAGTCGCTTCAACCCCAAAAGCTGCTCAGACAAGAACTAGAAAAACGCAGGAGAAAGTACCTAACAAAGATAAGAATATACCGTATTTTCGCCAACTCTTCCATTTTGTCGAGATGTGCCAGACAAGAATATTGAGAAAGAGTCCCATTTTGTCAAGAAAATTTAAAAAATTTGTTTCTTTATATTCCATAGCATTATCACCAAGACTTTGATATTTTGAGAAAATCGGGTTTTAACCATTTGGGCAAAATCATAATAAATTTCAGTAATTCAGATCTATGTTTCATGAGAAAATCCATGTGAATCTTGAATAATCATCAATAAAAATGACAAAATAAACACATCCCCCACAAGAGATGGGACGACCCCAAACATCATAATGAATTAAGTCAAAAGGGGACAAGTGAATCACTTTATTAAAACATAAAGCAGGTTGTTTTCCCCAATTGACAAGGCAAACAATTTACATTATCGAAATAGAAACAGATCCTAATTTACCGTAAGATGCTGGTGGATCTAAGACGCCCTATAGCACGTACGCCTGCATTTGTACGCCATGCGCTGACAGAGCAGAAGCAAAGAATCTTAAGTGCGGCGAGAATCGGGTAGACGAAGATTGATAAGTTCAAATAATCGCCCAACCTACAGTACATTATCTCAGGATCCGTCCTGCCTGTGGATCCTGCGACATGACAACCAAGAGGAAAAAGTAATAGTAAGACCAAGTTCACATAATCGACCAACAGAGATAAGATTTCTAGAGTAAGGTCGGGAATATGAAAGCGTGTCGTAAAGTGATATGTAAGATGTGGAAACTTGTCCTACAAAGATTAACATACGCATACGCGAACCATCGCGCTTGAATTAAAGGTTCGGAGATGGAAGATCGGCTGGGAGAGAAGATGTAGTATCATGAGTCATACGGTTACAACAAGCTTAATCAAAATACCATAAAGATTTACCCGATGTGAGCAGACAAGGCAAGAGGGAAGCATTACTAGATCGTAGAGAACATGTTTGGGTAAGACCTTCAAGTTCGAGCAGAAAGTAAATTTGTTCACATTATCCTCATAGCAATGGTGATGATGAGTTACTATTTTTACCGAAACATGGAGAGGATTCCGAGAGAAATGCCGGCAGGATTTCGAGAGGAACGCCGGTAGGATTCCTCGATAACGCCGGTAGGATTCAGCAATCTCTATTAAAGTTGTCCCCGACCCTTCGTCAGACAATATATACATACCCGAACGACATGTAAGCTCACATCGGGGTTGCGACAAGAGGGGTACCATGACGTTCAAGTCCTCTTTAACCTCGCTTTAGGGCGATAAAAGCGGTGGCAAGAATGCAATCAGATGATGAACTTTGAAAACCCCCCATCCGAGTTTCTTCAGAGCGAAGCTCTGGCCACAAAGAAGATCTAAGGATGGAAAAGGACTGGCGGAGTATGGGTAAAGCCCGAATGTTCAAACCGATCACAGAGCCGCGAGAAAAAATAACAAGACGCCGGTGATTACGGTAAGTTGCAAACATCTCAACATCAATCTGTCATTCGTCAAGTTGGTTCGGGGAAAAGAGCTAGTTGATCCTAAATAGTACGCATTTTGGAGAAATTGGTTAATGGTTCGATCTCCCTTGGTAATGCAAGAGTTATTAAAAGTTGATATTGGTTGGCCAACTGTCAGAAAGCGAGCCTCAAGAAATTCCCAAACTTCTTCGCGCAAGTCAAACGCCCAAATTCACCATGAATTCGAGGATAAAGGTGTTATGGAACTGCAAGTAATAATTTGACGATGTTTATTCTCCCGCCACAAGGCAATCAAAGAACAATGAGTTATTTTCGCGGTTTCTTCGACGATAGAGATATCACTGCCGCTATGAAACGCCATAGCTTCAAGGCCCTTTCAAGAAACTTTTCATCGTCAGGCCCGGTGTAGGTAGTTAGTATCATCAAGTGGCAGTAGATTGGTTTTTGTGGATATCATTTCGGTCCGCCTTAACGAAATAATGGAATCGGGTTGCGTGAGCCGAGCCGAGCAGGAGCCGAGCCGGGCGAGAGCCGAGGCCGGGAGCCGAGCCGAGCGGGAGCGAGCCGGTCGGGAGCGAGCCGATTTAAGGCGAGCCGGCCAGAGCTGAGCCGAGTCGAGGTGAGCCGGCCGAGGCGAGCCTGTTTGGAGCGCAGAAAGAGAGTGCACTTTGATAGAAATTTTAAAGGTATACGAGAGGCTCGATACCACGTGGAAGAAAGTATGTAGAGATAAGCAAGAAAAGAATGATTTAATGTTGTCATTGACACGCTGCTTAAATGTACATATGTTAACCCTATTTATAGGATTGCAATGTCAGAAGATAAGTGAAATAATGCAGTAAGACAAGTGAAATAGTGGAAGCAGTAAGATGAAATAATACAAACAGAAGCATGTTGAAGCTCAATTACAATATCAAATATAACTTAACAGTTCCTTTGTAAATGCTTAAGTCAAGGTTCGTACAACTACAGCATTGTTAAGTTCTTGCATTTTTTGTACAGAAGCAAGGGCTCTGTGTTTACCCGCGTCAGCCTCAGAAAAACAAAATTACTGGATAGATCCCATCGATGTACTGTGCCCTGCATTGCAGGGTCACAGACTTAACACCAGCAAGAATGAGGTTCTTTACTGCAAAATATAAATCCCATCAGATAATAAGTTCAAGAATGACAAGTTCCACCCCCAACCCTGGCAGAAGGTAGGAAGCAAAATAATCACATGACAAGAATAAAAAATCTAAATGCATGGAAAATATACAAGTCATCTCTCATCTCATCTTTAGGAAGTTTTCTTTGAAATATAATAATGACAAGCAGAAAGGAAAAAAAAAACAAGATTCCCAACCTCCAGGATTCTACTGATCTTGCCACAGCATTCTTAGAAAAAATTATACCATAAAAAGTTGAACATCATACATAAATTAAGCTAGTTAATAGTCAATAACCATTCACCTAACTAGCAATTCCAGTTTTTTTTTCCTTTCCCTTTTTCCCCCTTTGCCATAATGCCATTACTTTTTCCACAAGTTGTCCAATTAGTTTGAGAAACAACCAAACCACTAAACTGGATCAAAATGGTCAATAAAAGCAACATAAATATTACCTAAATTTTAGGCTTATGAAGTGGGTTTGGACAATAACACCATTCATCCATTTTAAACAGTAAAACATAGAAATAATCACCAAGGCTCACAAAACATGAAAAGAATAAGAGATATTAAATCCATTAAGGTCTTAGCTGAGCATGTAACATTAAAACTTAATAATCATGATTCCCCAAAATTAAGCGTAGCAGAAATCCCAACATCATTATCCATTTCCCTAAAATTTGTACAACATCAACACAAATGTGACATCCGACCATAACCATGTGCGTTTCAATGATACATACCAATCTCAGCACCATAGCCCTGCATCCCTGATATGACGTTGCTGTTATTTTCAGCAGACCCAGCGACGGCAACACCACCAATCAGATGCTTCTTCAAGAAAGATGATTCACCCTCACTGATGTTGGTATCACTGTCCTCTTCAACAGCTTCTCCTTCACAATCTCTCTTTCTAGGAAGCATATAGAGAAATGATCTGCCAAAAACACAGATCATATCCACAAATAAGAAGAAATTTTTTGTACCGAAAATCGCAAACATAAATTTTGAAAAAAATAGTTTCTGAAAAAACAAATCTTTAGCAAATTTATAACCTATCAAAAATAAATCTTCAAGTACACCTAAAGATTGGCTTGAGGGCGATTATTTTAACATTTTTGACCCATTGTTTCTGTCAAAAATTTCTTTAAAATGTATAACCTAGAATTAAAAATAATTCTCAACATTGAGTATATTTTCTATATAATGTTAATCCATTCTAAAAAAAAAAGTGCTGTATTTTGTTTATGTATGTTAACTTCACGTTTGCAAAACATGAACTTTGTTTATTTTATTTAATGTTTTTGTTTTTTCATGTAAGATTAGTTATTACAAATTAATAAGACATTTAGTTGCATTTTGTATGCGAATATATTTACACACATCACGCGATTTATTTTCGTAGCGTGTATGCTAGGTGGAGTCGCCCTTAAACCGACGTTATTGCTTGTGTTTTTAGTTCGATTCGGATACATGTATTTATAAAAATTACTTGGTAATTTTTAAATCGAAAAATGTGCTTTGTGGTACCTCAATAAGGTCCTCGACAAGGACCTCGTCAGACCCCTTGATAAACCCTCAGTGAGGTTAGATTATTTCTATGAATATTCCCTCTCTTCTTATTTCCTATCTAGAAAAATTGTAATGAAAGTTTGTTAAATTGACATCTTATTTTTATATTTTCAAATTACTATTACTTTGAGAGTTGTTTGGTATTAGTGATACGTGACTGAGTAAGCAAAAATATGCTTTTGAATAGTAAGTACTCAAGGCGATGTTTATGAGTTGGTTTTTTATGAGAAGACTATGTGACAGTGAGTCGTGTGTTTGCTGGTTTTTGCCTTCGTGTAACTTTTTATATGTGAGAACAACTCTGCGATAGTGGATTGAGCTAAATTGTTTGAGTTCTTATATACTTGGTTATGTGCAATACGTGGATTGAATGTGTGTTCAACGTATACGATTTATGGTTCATGGCTAGGTTGTGTGTCCCATGGAGATTATTAAGTGTTCATGTTTGAGGGTGGTTCTGTTGATTATTCATATTACTCATTATTGATCTACGATTTTTTATCACACTATATAAGGTGGTGTTGGCTTTGGAGAAAAGTCAACTTTGTGTGTTAAACCAAGTTGTTGGAAAGTCAACAAATGAGGGCATTAATATGTAGTTTGAATAGTGGTCCTAGCTAATAGAGGTAGTGGTAGTTTTATTTCTGTTAGGGTTGTAATTATTTTATAACTTAGTAAATTTGTTTGTTGTCGAGTGGTCGCCATAAATAAACTGAGGATGTTACCACATAGATATGAATTCTATATGCGTTTATCTCATTATATTTGGTGTTGTGCATGCTTTATTGTTTGACTAGTACAATCTGATTTTAAATTATATATATTTATACATACTAAGGTTTAAACTCTGATTAGAAAATATTTAATATTTATTACTTATTTTTTTATTATTGATAATATATACGTTACTTATTTACGGTTTTCAGTGATTATTTATATTGTTACTATGATTATCAATTAAGTGTTTATCAGCACGTGAACTTGGTGTAAGTCTTTAAGGAGTTGGTATCTCCTTACCCTAGTTATGTACCAGATGACAAACTCTTTTGAAAGATATGCTATATTTTATTTGATCATTTGTTGTGATAATATAATCATCATTTATCAAATATGTTCTCATATATGAAGTCTTTAAGTGATTGAAAATCATTTGATGTTCTAGTATGTATTTTTGTCTCACATGATGTTTGTTATTTGTCATGTTTTTACTTGTAGTTGGTATGTAGATGAGCTTATGAGACACATTTTTACTATTATGTTTATTGCAATTTGTTCTCCCTTACTTTTGCTTTTTTATTGTGTGTTGAATTGAGTATATTATTTTGTATTATCGCTATATTATTTGTTTACGTTTGTAAGGTTGGCTTAGTACATTTATTATGGTGTTTTCAAAAAGATTACATGAGTAGTGTCTCCATCCTCATCTAGGTTTCAATTAATTATTTAAGTTGGAAGAACAATTAACTTTCGTGTAATTATTCCTATGTACAAGAATCTTCAAAAATAAAAGTTAAGTTTGCGTGAATATGATTAGGTTTAGAAATTATAATTTATAAAAAATGATAAATTTATTAATTAATATGTATAAATATAATCAAATTAAAATGTATTTATAATAAAGTAGGTTGGTTCGATTTTGTCATTTTTTAAAACAAAAAACTCTACCCAACTCGATTATACAATTTTATAAATTATATAACTTACAACCAACCTACAAAAAAATGTAAATTAAATTTAGATGTATATTCGATCAATTGTGTTGCTTTTGAAAAAAATATGTCAACCTCTATTATAAGATAATTTAGTCCAATTTTTTAAATTAAAAATTAAAAATCAATATTTTAATATTTTTAATGCTAAATTTCCAAAAAAAAATTACAACCTTTAAATTATTATTATGTTACATTATTATCTAATACATATCTTGATTTTATCATTTCATTTTCAAATACCTTCCTTAAAAGGATTTAAAAAGTCATTAAGTATAACATAATTCACGTTATGTGACATAATATGAGAAGTCTTAGTTAAAAATAAGTCACAGGTTAATACAATCAAGTTAACATATAAACATTAATATCAGGTAAATATCTAACATGATAAATAATTGGTATTTAAACTCTTAATTATCCGACAATAAAATAATTAAACATATAAAACTCAAGCATTAAAAATAAATCTATCAATATAGGTAAGAGTCATCAGTAAATATATTTTCTTTTATAAATGGTCGCTATCATTCAACATTATAACATAATTTCTTAAGTTCTTAACTACAGACAATGAGATCTATATTTTCTCACTAAATATATCCCTCTGTATCACAAATAGAGACACTAACATCGTGTTCTCTGTTCTCAAGTCCACATGAAGTAGAGGTATATCTAATCATTGATGTTGATAAACATTGATATCAATATCTGGAACCGTATGTGAAAATGAGTGTACTCTACTAGTTAAATCACAACTAAAAAGAAAGATTTATAGTATTTTCCAACATTCTGAACTAGGTGGTCCTTGAAAAAAAAGTTCAGAAGAAAACAATTCTAGAAGAAGTTCAGTCTATATTCACACATTTATGTCCTTTTCAAGATGAACAAACCTTTTGAATCAAACAATTAAGTTTCTATAAGAGACAATAAGGTCTCACCTCATGTCCAACAAGTTGTGCAACCACCTATACAGATTGTCAACCCTACACCGCCATGGCCATAGTGAGTCCAAACGGAGTGCCAAAAAAAGGCATAGATGCAAGTCTATCTTAATACAATGGAGAACGTGCTCTAGACCATCTTGGAATGTGTCTACCATGACCACAAGCCCCTGAACCAAAGGACATCCATATAGCACCTTTTAGTGTCCACAATGCATCAAATCCTGCTCACATCTATACATGCTTAGACTAAAGACGTGATCCATCCCAATGAGGTCAAAGTCCACGAGTTGGATAGATAATTTTGACCAACACAATCTAAAGCCATCCATTTACTGAGGCTCGAACCCTGTCCCTCCATCCATCCATCTTGAATCGCTTGGGACCCATTCGTCTAGACTTGTGTGAGCATCTTGAAGCACGTAGGTAGGATCGGTTTATCTAGGTTAGCCATAAAGATAATGCGACCTTAATTTCCAATGGTTGTCATAGAAACAACCAACTCAGGGACATATCTACAGTCCTTTATCCCATCATCGATCGATTAACTATCCAATTATACGTGGTATTATAAAAACTTAACAAAGGTAAACTCTCAAACCTAGATATTTCTAATGAGCCCTCATTCACCCCAAAAATCATGGACATTCCACTTATAGATAAATTCAAGATGCACAATGTGAGCTCTTATAATGGTAACAAGTACCTATTAGAACACCTCGAGAAATTTGAAGATTGGATGGACCTTTATGTTATAGTGATGCAATCAAGTATCAAGCCTTCCAACTCACCCTAATTGATAAAGCTCGAGCTTGGTATCATACCCTCAAGCCCAGTACAATTGGTACATTCATCAAGTTCAGAAAGCAATTTATTTCCGATTTTTTTCTCAAAAAGAAAAAGATGATGATTCTACGTCAAGGGAAAGATGAGAGCATAAAAGATTTCTTCGACAGGTTCAACAGCGAAAAAATCCAAGTGACCAACTATTCTGATTCAGTGGCTATGAGTGCACTATACCAAGCTTTTCGCCAAGGACCCCTTTGAAGGGACTTGACAAAAAACTTTTCAACCATATATGCAAAGGACACTCAACTAGTTAATGTGTACATCAATATCAAAGAGATAGACAATAATAGGAGAGTTAATGACCTACCCAATGATGAAAATACAAGATCACCACCCAAGGTTAAGGATGAGCTTAGACTATCAAGGAATAAAAGACCCCACTAGGACTGTAGAGATGAGAAAGATAAGGGACAGAGTTCAAGCTACATTGGCCTAAACTTTTGTACCTATGCACCCTTGACTATACCCAAAGAAACATTCCTTATGCAAGTTGAAAAACCAACACATAATACGCTTAATATTGGCTAGAACAAAGATCAATATCGTAGGTTCCACAGGGACTCAGGGTATTCAAATGAGAAATGTCGAGATTTGAAAAATGAAATTAAGTACCTCATCAAGAAGGGATAACTTGGAGAGTTTGTTCGAAATGAAAGACCAAAATAACGACGGGCCTATTCAGCAAGGGAGCGGAAACATATTCCCATATAAGAAGTACAAGATGTCTAAGTCATCATGGGTGATCCCACAGGAGGTGACTCTAATAATGCTTGTAAGGCACATATTAAGGAGACCTACCAAGAAACCTTCTATATCATTTCTATGCATATCCCAAACAAAGATCCTAACCTGACGGGCTCATAGATAACCTTTTCGGAGAAGGAATCCCATAGGCTACATCATCCTCACACTGATGCATTGATGATCATACTTCCAGTGAAAAATATAAACTTGCACAGAATTTTTATTGACACTAATAGCTCAACTAACATCTTGTTCTTTGAGGCATGGAAAGTTATGAAACTCGTTCATCCATTGAGTTTGGTGACCACACCATTAGTGCTCTCTAGAGCTTTAATATTTTCTAAAGAATATGTGACCCTATCAATCACAATAGGGTAGGACACTAATATGAACACATTCATGGTGGACTTCTTCATGGTAAACTATTCATCACCATACAATGGGATTTTGGGATGACCATTCATGCATGCAATTGCTATAGTCTCCACTTACCACCTTGCCCTAAAGTTTCCCATAAAAAATGGAATATGGACAGTGCTAAGAGAACAAAGAGTAGCCAAGGAAGGTTATACCTTGAGGGTTCATATAGGACAAAAATGAGATCCTAATGGACAAAAGTAAAGTGTACCTTATTAGTCTTGTTTTTATTTTCCTTCATTTAAAATTGTTGCATTTTAAATTCATAGACTTATGTTTAAATCTAGCTCTATAATTTGAAATTCATGAATAAAGGGGACATTTTCACATTGAAAGGCAAAAAACTACACTTAATATATATTTGTGCTATTCAACAAGGATAGAAAAGTCCAAACTATAAAGGGACTTATAGGTGTGGACTATGAAAAGTTACATACTAGTATCCTAGGAGTCAATAGGGCTACAACTTATGTGTCCTATTTTTACGAGCCATATTAGACCTTTAAATAGGTAGAAACTATGCTTCGGGTTCAAGAGTTGCTACAACTTTTGTGCCCCACCTCCATTGGCTATGCTGGACCTTTGAACAGACAATAACTATGCCATAAGATTAAGAGTTGCTACAACTTATACGTCCCACCTCTACATGTCATGCTATACTTTTGAATAGGCAATAACTACATCACAAATGGATCTCACAAAAAAATAAAAGAGGTAATGGATGCTATATAAGTACATAATTACAAGTATATGATTCAAAAGTACAAGAATAGCAAAGCAACGTGAACATATATATATATATATATATATATATATATATATATATATATACATATATATATATATATATATATATATATATATGTCAAAAGGTCTATACAAAGACTTAAACTCTAACATTATGATCCAAGCATGTGGTAAACCATTGGGCCCTGGAAACCCTACTAGGCATGTCATAGTTTACAAGCTCTATAAACTTTGAAGACTTGGAACAGGGGACGACCTCGAAGAAGTCAAAATAAGAGCACCCAACTCAATTGGTCATGAATCTATATCATCTACAATAAACACTAAATATTCTAAAAACACTTAGACATAAGAGCCAAAACTTAGTGTATAGGCTTAGGGGTTGTCACTCTCCAGTATGGCTACTACAAGGTGCAAACTTGAGTAAGTAACTCTCTCAGAAAATACAAAGCTTAAAGCATATGAAGTGTCTAGACATCTTTAGTCTCTAAGAATGATTGAAGGTTGTGAAGTAAAGACTTTTTCCTAGCACAAACTTCTACCTAATAGATCATGACGCCCTATTCACTGCCTTTCTAGGTCGTGCCACATCATGTCTCCTCCCAGAGAATGACATCTCTAATGGTGCACTTTTACATGTCCTTTCTTATCAAGTACATTCTTAAAGTGTTCAACCATATATCCTAATTCTGAACAAAGTTCGGGCACGAGTCAAGCACAAAACTTGTTAAGTAGACCAATATATTGGTCCTATTAGAACTTGAGGTGATTAAGACATGATCCATTACTACCTGAATCCTTTAAAAAAGTCCAGACCTTTTTGCACCAATGACACTTCGTCCCAACAAAAGACAGAAGTACACAAGTTAGAAAAATAATTACAACAAAGAAAAGCCTGAGTGTTAAAAAGTGGAGATATCTACAAGAGTAGTATCAAAACCCTTACACTTACCTATTCCTCCCAGAAAAAGGTAGTCATGTCACTATCATTACAAACATAACTGCATTGTCAAGATGGTCCAAAACCATTGCCCAACCCGACGCATACCCGACCACTGATGCATGAACTTGAGCCACTCATACCATGCTCAGATACACCAAGGGTGGTTGGACCATAATCGGCCATCATGAGTGACCGAGCCATAGCCAGATATACCATTAGTGACCGGACCATGGTCTATTGGACATTGGTCACCCACTCCTTCATCGGTCCTCCATTCCGCTACCACCTCACACAACCTATCTCGGTCTATGCTCGCTCGTCCCCATGATAGTAAACTATGATCCTATTCATCGGTCACTCCATCCTTTCTTAAGATCTTAGGTAGTCAGTGGGCTCACAAGCCCACACACTTAGTGAACCTATTGAGTAGTGATTTTGACGTTAACATAACTCCCAAACTGAGAGTCTAATTGAGACTCCGTAAAATCTACCGACAATGGGACATCGTTGCAAACATTTTGAATGCACAAAAAAGCAAGAAATTTTTCATACGTGCAAGTAATGACTACATAAGAGTTGACTTGACACCATTAGTGAGGTTTAGAAAACAATGAAACCAAGTGATGATATAATGAAAAAATAGACATCATGTACCAAGCATAGCAAGTCTAGGGGGTTGATATTGAGTGTAAAATAGTTTATGTCATGTTGCGTAATATGAGAGGTTATATTTAACAAATAACTTATAGGCCATCCTAATCAGCGCTTAGTTAGTAGATAAACGTTAATATCAGTTAAATATCTAACATGATAAACGACTCGCATTCAAACTCTTAATTATCTGAAAATCAAAAAATTAAGCAGATAAAACTCTGACATTCGAAAATAAGTCTATCATTATAGGTAAGAGTCATCAATATATAAATTATCTCCTATAAATAGTCACCATTATTCAACATTATAACATAACTTCTTAACTTCTCAATTACAAACACTAAAGTTTATACTTTCTTTCTAAATATCTCTCCCTGCATCACAAGAGGAGATATTAATCTCCTATTTCTTATCACTACCAAAATTTACTTAAATATCGTGAGTCAAAGACCAACACATCCTATGATAGTTTAGGTCTTAACGTTGTATTCTTTATTCTTGGGTCCACACCAATAGAGATATATCTAATCATCAATATTAAAAGAAATCGACGTAAATAAAATGTAATAAATTTCTCTTTTTATTATTTTAATAAATTTAAAGGAAAAATATAATAACTTTCATCTTTTCATTCTTTTAATAAATTTAAAGGGAATTCTTTATAATTTATGTATACTCTGTCTTTAATTCATGTGCTCATGTTGAATTAGAAATTGCTACTCTTGTAATTAATATTTTTAAGTAAATGCATTTATTTATCAGTAGTAACTCATTTTTTTATTGAAAGGGGTTACGTTAGCACAAAATACAAAGATACAACTTGTTATAAGTAGGAATGGGATTGTTCCGAGTCTTCTTATTAATTTTAAATATATTTAAATAATAATTATTAGTTATGAATATATAATAATTTTTTAATAATTTAATTACATATTTTATTTAATAACATTTATTTAAAAATATATTTAAATTATAAAAATTAAATATTAATATAATCTTTATTTTATTATATTATTTAAATATTAATATTAATATTTATTTTTAACTATTTAATATATATTTCTAAATAAAATAAAATAAAATATAAATTAATAATAAATAAAATTTAATGTAATTATTTTAAATATTACTTATTTTATTATTAAAAATATTATTTTTTATATAATTACATGTATATAAAAATAATAATATAAATATATATTTAATTTAATTAATTATAATTTTAATATTGTGATAATCATTATCATCTTACTCCTTATAATTACAATTATTTAAAAAAAATATCTTTAATAATTATTTTTTTATTCTGAAGTAAAAAAAAATATAAATAACTATAATTTTACTCATGTACAATTAAAATATCAACCCTTATCTATAAAAAAATATATTTGGCCAACAATTTTGGCAAATTGTCCCAACCTTTACCGATTCTGAAACCTCGTAGAAAAATACGAAAAATATTATTGACTCTTTGGAGTAAGTTTTAGATGTACTTGACTCACCACCTTCACATGATGATTTAGTAAGCCCTTCTAATACCTTTTTGACACGTGTTAATTACTTTACAAATTGTTATCTTCACGTTGACGTTTGTTATATTTATGACTTTTAATTTTTCTTAATCCCGTCCCTACATTATTATTACAATATAAATGTCTCAAAACAAGATCGGGATGCAACACAAACCAAAGGCCTTACTACAAGTTTCGGGTCTGATATTCTGCATACATAGCAGTTAGTATATTAGTATTTTAAATATTTTATATTATTGAAAGTTTTTATTTTAATATTTATAATTTTAATATTAATATTTTTTTATATTTTTAAATAGTATTCAAATTTTTTATTTAAAATAATCTTTTTAATCTTTACAAAATATTTTTTCTTATTTACAATTTAAAAAGTGAAATTTTTTTTACACATTAATAATACAAATATTTTTAATTATTTATTTATAAAAAATATTTATATTATTATCTTTATCATTTATATTTTTAATTCTTATTTATATTATTTATTGGAACATAATGAAAATATTTTTTATGATTAACAGATAAGAATAATAATAAAAATATTTTTTTTATAAATAATTAACCAAAAATTTTTGTGGTGTTAGAAAAAAAAAAGATTCTAACAATTGTGAAGAGTATAGAGAGATAAGAATAAAGAATGATTTAATGTTATATTGGTGTGTTTAGAATATACATAGAGAATCCTATTTATAGGATTGTAACAAGTGACGTACAAATGTAATACAAGTGTAGTATAAGTGAAATAGTGAAAGTGTAGTACAATTGTAGTACAAGTGAAATAGTGAGTACAAGTGAATTACAATATCAAATATAACTTAACAACAATTAAGAATAAAAAAATATTAATATTAAAATAAAATCTTTTAATAATATAAAATATTTAGAATATCAGATAAGTAATTGTAGGATACCGATCTCGTCCTAAAGCATAGAATTATCCGAGATCGATCTAATATGTTTCCAATAGATGAATTATTATTTTTATTCAAAAAAATAGATGCATTATTATTATTAATTTTCTTTAAAAAAAACAAAAGCAGTTCTATTAGTTAGAGCTATTGTATTTTAGTACGGGGCAAATTAAATCTTGTAAACGTGATACTGTTGCTGTAATTTTTTTCGATCAAGCTATAAAATCCCTATTAACGTATTGAGAAAATATTGGCCAAAGTGTGTCTAGGTTTCTTTAAAATAAAAAAATGAATTTTTCTATAATATTATTATTACAAAAGATATATTTATTTAACATATATATAATTAAAATAATATTATTTAAGTAATAAAAAATAGAATTAAAAATTAAAAAATAAATAAGACCGAGAAACTATCAATATTCTAAGTATTATAGTAGTCGAATGATGAAAATAATATTAGAATGATAATTTTAATTCATATTAATAAATTTGTGTAAAGTTACATGATAAATTTAATTAAAAAATATTTAAAATTTTATTTTATCATTTAAGAATTTCTTCTTAAAATTAACATAATAAATAAATAAATAAATGTAATTCCTAATTTAGGAGATTAATTTATGTTGAGTAAAATTTAGAATACATAACTCTAAATTTATTAATATTAGAATACATAACTCTAAATTTATTAATATTTGATCCAAACAAGTAAACAAAATGTTTCTATTATACTCATAATAAAAAATATTATAACACATTTGATAGACAATTTACAAATTGAAGATAAATACAAACACTCAAACTAAAAATACAAAAATTTATTCGTTTTTGATGTGATAATTAAACCAAATATAAGATAGGTTATTTATAGTACTAACTGTACAATCTACACTATACAAATATAAAACTAAGAAATAATTTTAACCATACAAATATTATCACATTTTATCCCATTTATTTTTCTACAGTTTATTTATTTTTCTATATCCTTCGATCACCTTATTTGTTAAATTAATATTGATTTTCAACCATCTACTCTATTAACATAATAACTCTATTAACATAATAAAAATAACCTAAATGAATATTGCAAGTTTGCAACTATTGTCCTAACATATAATCTAACTACAGTAAACTACGTTAAGAGGAAGTAAAAAATATGGATTCTTGGCTGTCTCACGTTAGGGAAAGAAGCTTTATTTTTATCACTGGTTTATACATGCGTGTACATAAAAGTTATTAATATAGACGCATTTACAGAAAAATAAAGTTTTAATAATAAATCACATAATAATTATATAAAATTTTATTATTTTTATTTTTATATTTTATTTAAAATATATATTAAATTAATTATAGAATAAAAATAACGTAAATATTTTGAATAATATAATAAATTAAGAATTACATTCACATTTAATTTTTAAAATTAAATATAATTTTAAATAAATGTTAAAAATAAAAATTATAGTTAAATAAAAAAATTAATATTAACTAATAAACGAAGATTATTATCTAAATATATTTGAAACTGATACGAAATAATTATGGTTATTAATATAATCATTTTTTCAATTATTCGTGTCTATTTTTAAGTTATGATATTCTATCTAATAAATATAAAATTAAAATATAATTTTATTAAATATGGCAACTAGTCTTATATTATATCACGAAAAATTATTATAAATTACATGTAATTAACAGTGAATTGTAATATCGATAGATATATGTAATCTCCCGATCAATGATTACAACCAATGTAAAAAGTTTTTTTTCCTTGCCAGTATAAAGAATTTGTTACAATATATATTATATTTTACATTTACATTTTTTTATTTTTCTAAGATTTAATCTCTTTATATTTTAATTTTTATAATTTAATTATTTTATTTTTTTATAATTTAATCCCATTATTTTTTTTATAATTTTAACGTATTTAATCTAAAATTTAAAACAACTTGAAATTAAATGTTAAAATTATGAAAAAATAAGGTACCAAATTGTAAGGAAACAATTAGGAAAAACAACAAGTATAGATCTATTAAATTTTATAACCACAAATATAACACGTATTATATCCACATCATATATTATTTTATTTTGAACGTTGTTCAATTAAATACTATTTAAATTAAACTACAATTATTTAAATCCGTTCAATATTAAATGTTATTTAATTTAATCATATTTAATATTGTTTAAGTGCTATTTTTGTTATTATAAATTTTAAAAGTATTATTTTTAAAAAAATTTAAAAATAAATTATAAACATATTAAAATATGAAAATTAAAAAATAAAAAATAAAAAGATAAAACTATAAGAAAAAAGAACAGGATAACAAAATATAAAATATATGAAAAAATTGAATGATTTATAAAATTAATAAGACCTTTGAGTTATATTTCATTTTTTACCAAATTCTCTATTGTTGTAAAGGTTAACACTATTATGATAAAGTATTATCTTACTTAACAATATTAGTGATAAGGTTACACGTATTAAATTAATACCTTATTATAAATTTCATTTTTTATTAAAACTGTTCCATTAAGGCATTCGTGGTAAACATTTCCATACTAACCAAATGCACTTCTACATTAAACTAATATTCTATTACAAATTTTTTTTTTCAAAATTACTCCAAGATAAGTCATATTATTATTGTAGTAAAGCCTTCTAATTAATTTTGGTAAAAAAAATAAAATATTATCAAAAATCAGATATTTTTGTAATTTAACCTTAGTAATAAAGAGAAAAATATTATCGAGTGATATACTTATTTTTAATAACAGTTTAATCATATTATTATTATTATTATTAAATTATATTATTATTATTAAAAAGTGATTACATAAGAATAAAATTGATTTTTTTAATTTTTAATTCTATTATATTCAAATTATTTTAATTTAAATAAATTGTAAACGAAAGAATTGTAGAAAAAATAAATATAAAATTTAAATATTATTTTTAAAATAAGTATAATGTAGCGATCTTCCTAGTAAAAAAAAGTAATAAGATTATTTACTTATTTTTAATTATATGTATTAAATATTATTTTTTATTAATATTTTTAAATTTATAAGAAGTAAAAATAAACGTTTGAAATTTAAAAATTACAAAGTAGAGAAACTATTAAATGAAAAAAAAAATGGGAGGCCTAAAGTCAAGTCTAGGAATCAGGAAAGAGGTCATTGAGGAAGATTTATAGTTAATTTGACTGGTTAAGTCGCGTGCCGACCCCGCAGTGCATGTGAAGTGAAATCTACAAACATGATCAACTGATCATGTGAAGCCTGTCATGACGTCTCCTTCTACTGCCTAAATACAGCCTGTTTCAAACTCAAGCGAACACCAGCCTACTATTCATAAAAAATATTAAAAAAAAACACCCTACAATTATTTTATTTTCCCTTTTTTGTTTGAAGCACATGATAATAATTTTAAATTTATATTTTAAGATAATTTATTTTACTTTAATTTCAAAAGCAAAGCAGGCCAAGATTCCGTCATGATGCTAAAAGTAACCTACAACTCAAACACCAACTTCAATCATTGACTTCAACATGTTAATATTCTCAAGAACAATTTGATTTTTCCTACTTTATTCATGTGTCAAGAAACTGTTATTATTTTCCGGGAATCTCTCACAAAAGGCAAATTATGCTCAAAAGGTATCAACCTGTACTTCATTGCAATCTTGTAGTCTAAATAGTCTTTATGAGAGCTGTCATCACCTTAAGCTTAAAAAACAATAGCTAGCTCTTCTCTAATTTCTCAATAATTGCTGATGACATAAAAACAAGAGTGATATTATCTACACAGCATATACACACACTAAGACATACATAAAAGTTCAATGCTATCACAGTCAACTTCATGATAGTGACAATGCAACCTTGAATGAAATGAAAGTGATTGAGAGTTTTCCATAACAGAGAGTCAGTCCAATTGTCCATAAAAGGGCAAATGCATATGTGATCTATCACTTCGATCAAAGGTTAATATTCTCAATAAATCACATATTCTATTATTTTCAATTGATTTTAGTTAGTTTAATAATTATTTTTACACTCCTGAAAAGACAATTGTAAGTAAGTTTTGAGGTTAAATTTTAACATAACGGTAGATCTATTATTGTCTTTTGGCTATTATTAATGGCCTTTGCTTACTTTTATCTCATGTCTTTTGCAATTTTACAAGTTGAATTGTTCAACTTGAAGGAAAGAATGAGAATATTAAATATTCATTATTTAGTTTCATTATTAATGGTGAAAACTGTAGTATAAAAATATTAAATTATTATTATTATATTTCTTAATTAATTTAAGAATCGTATTACTCAAATTAAGATTTTAAGAATATATATATATATATATATATATATATAACAATATGGACCCTTGTGTGAATGACACCACACCAACTGAAAGATATATATATATATATAACAAGATGGACCCTTGTGTGAATGACCTCACACCAACTTAAAGGAAACATTTTTATTTAGTAGAGGACAAAACCTTAGGATGCTATAGACTATAGGCTTCTATATCTATCACTGGTGAATTATAAGCCCACCAAATGCATGATTTTATATTTCCTTCTATCATATCATGCACACCTTGTCAAATGATTTCTCATGATTCAGCTGTTTTTACAATTTAATAATAAGATGGATAAACTTTTGTTTTTATATTTATATTATGTAAAAAAAATTAATTTATTATTTTTATTATTCTTTTAATTTAATATATATTTTATTAATATTTCTCTCAATCAACTATTTCTTTTTAAAAAAATTATTTTCTCTCTTAGACTACCTTTTTTTTTATCATAACTAAAATCTCAATATATATTTAAAGCTTTAAAATTCATATTTATTTAAAAATGAGAGAAATTAGATGAGTATTAAAGAGTTTTTTTAATTTTTGAATAGAATATTTGATTGAAATATATTATAATAATATAATTACTCAATTATAACAAAAAAATAATAAACTACTTTTTTTTATATAATATAAATATCAAAATAAAATTTTGTAATAACAAATAGTTTAACAAATATTGCTGTTTATAGCTATATACGGATTACGTAAAAAGTAAGAAGAGGGTGCCTTGAGGGAGTTAAAACTAAATAGTGTGCATAGTATGTGCCCAGTGCCGTATGTACTTTAACTCCAATTAATATTTTTTTCAAAAATAATTTATTAAAATCTAATTCACATATAAATTATATTTTTTTATTTTAAACAAATTTAAAAGTAAATTTATAATATATAAAAAATAATTCAAAATTATTTTTATATATTTAAAGATTAAAAAGTGATTATTATTTTTCTAAAAATTAATTTTTAATATACAGTTTATTTCTTAAATTTATAAAATATAATAATTATATAAATTCTTTTGATTTTAAAATTAAAAAATATCATAAGTTAAATTTTAAATCATAAATATAAGATGAGTATTAAAATAATTTATAAATTAATTAACATTAATAATGATTATTTTTAACACTTATTATATTTTAATTCACAAAAAAATTGTCTATAAAATACTACTTTTTATTTTAAATGATGACATATTTCTTCATAAAAATGAATGATTATATTGAGAAGTTTTATAAGATATATAATTATAAATAAAATAATAACAATGATTATATATAATTGTGGTTGAGTTATAAATAAATATGAATTATATTTACAATAATTTTTGGATTTTGTTTTATACAACTCAAATAATAGACTTATCTCTAAACCAGTAACATGTTAAAAGTTATCTCTGATTTATGGATCTTATATTTAATATTTGATACTTTTATATATGTACAATTTAATCATGTTTAAAAAATAATAATGGCTACGCCACTGTATATGCCTATGAGGAGTCATAACAAAACCAATAGATAAACAAGAGTCATATTATATTCTTAACCTAAATTTAATAAAGGGCATGCTTTTCCATAAAATATATATTCTGTATGATTTTTATGAATGGTAAATGAAAGAAGACTTGTTTGTTCATTCCAGAAACAGACTTTACGCATATACATCTATGCGTTGTATTCACTATTTGGGTCCAAGAAGTTTGAAAAAGTTTGTAAAGATGCTACCTACAGCTGTTGTTGGTGGAACTTTGCAATATTGATAGAATTTCCGAAAACTGAGGACGCTTCGATGGGGAATTGTTCCAGCACTTGGACATCAAAGACTTCAGCATTTGTGGACAATCCTTTGGAATCTCAGGTCTCAAACCACAAGCAGCTATTCCCACTGCAGCTTGTACAGGTGAAAATGCAGCATAAGCTGCTTCCCCTGTCACCATTTCCCAGATAATCATCCCAAAACTATATACATTGCTCATGCAGGTCTCACTAACGCATTCTGGGTCACCAGCAATAATCTGAACTCACCAAAAGGGAAAGGTAAAAATTAAAAAAAAATGACATTAGATAATTGATACTATAATTATTGATTGGGCTACATATACCACAAAAATGGGAAAAAGGGGAAGAAAAATAAGCTTCATGAATAGAATATGCCAGCAATTAAGGTGTTGGTCCAACACTATGATTAATAAATTGAACAGATAAATATGTCATCATAAGATGTGTGCGTCTGAGTGTAAACATATATTTGGAAAAGGAGATTGTTTGAGCAAATAATGGTGATTGAAATCTAAAAGTTCCAGCTCCACCAAAGGTACATCATAAGCACAAAAGTAGCACTAAGCCACTAATTAAGTTTAGTGGAATACATAGGGCTGTTTAAAACAAAACAATAAGTTTATGTTTGCTTGATAATAACATGAAGGTATTTTTTTGTTTGGTTTGTCTTTTAATTTAAAATAAAATATAAAAACATTCCAATTAACAAAAATTATCATTATTTTCACATCTTTCGGGAATAAGTTAAAATGCTATATTTTTCCACATTTGTATATTTATTATTATTTATCATTTTATCTCATTTAAAAGTCAAAAAAATATTATTTTCAAATTTGTCTCATTTATAATTTTATAAATTTTATTTTAATATTATCATTGTTTTGATTCCATATTAAAACAAACAAATTAAAGGTAATATTGTTTTCATTAAATTAAATGTAAACATAACCTAATTAATGTATTAGAAAGTAAAGTATAAGCAATTATGAAAACAAGTTATACATGCTCAAAGAATGGTGTCGGGATAAGTGACATAAAAGCCCCGTTTGATGAGAGTGGACTAATCTTGAGAAATTTATTTGGATTCAATGAATCCAGATAAAAACAAAAGGAACTTTTGGTATGGCCAATAAATTGAGTGTTGGAATTCTGTATGCTGCCAAAAGATCCAGGCAAATCCTAAGAAAATAAGCGAACAACAGCTTCAAATGCATAAGCTCAAAGAGGCAAAGGGTAGGTCACTTCACAGGCTCAAATTATGTTGAGAAAAATAATATAAAAGCACATAAAAAAAAGTCAGAAACAAAGTTTTCTTTCACCGTGTTCTCTTAAGAATCGGGTATATCCATTAACCTACGAAACAGTGGCAAGATAATCAATTACTTTCTCCAATTCTAGGCTTTACCCTAAAGACAAGGAATGGACCAGATGCTAAATGATACATAGGCTCTTAGAATTATTCATTATAATGACTTGCACTCTGGATCGAAATTTCTATTCTTATAAAAAATTAAATTATTTCTATAAATAGATTAGTATGTAGCTCTAAAAGGCTAGGTTCATTGCCACAATAATAATCTCTCTCATCAATTGGATGACTTTTATCTAAAGAACGAAGTCAACAATAAAAATAACCAACCTCAGGAGCTAGCCACCGATAGCCATCAGTCTCATACTCCATTGCATCCCCAATGCTCTTGCATGCAGCAACTATACCCAGGTCACCTAAGCAAGCATTGCCCTGCCTATCCAATAAGATCCTCTGTGTGTTAAGATCTCTATATGCAACTTCATGATCATTCATGAACTTGAGCCCTTCTGCTACGTCAGCAGCAATTCTTACTATGTCTTTAATCTGAAGCTTCTTGCTTTTAAGCATTAAGTCATAAGCCGATCCACATTCCATCAACTTTGTCACGACACACAACCCATGAATTTCATCAACACAAACACCGTAGAATTGCAAAATATTCTTGTGCCCACATGTCATGAGCTCCAAAAAGTCTTTATGGAGCTCAAAATCATAAGAGTTTCCCTTTTCACATCCTTTAAGTTTCTCAATTCCCACCTTCTTTCCCCTGTAAACTCCCTTATATGAGTTTGGTCCAATCTGATCACTAAACTCTAGATTATCAGAATTCAAAAGCCATTTTCCTATTTCGTCTCCACCTGATTTTACAGTCTGCCACTCATCAACAGACACTATAAACGATGAAGTAGGTAGAGGCATCTGAAGCTGAATCTTCTGGCTTGAACTCTCCATTCCATTCCTAAAATTTGAATCGCCAAAATCATCCTCAACGTCTCCCAATTCTTTACCTTTTGTATTCTCTTCTTGACATCCACAAAGCCCAAATGGGAGCTTCACTGGTTTCGGCTTCTTAACAGCAGATTTCAGAGCATTTTCAATCCGAGTCCTGAACGATTTCTCTTGCCCAGACTGGATCAGGAGAAGAACAACACCAAGAGTAAATCCTTTCTTCTCAAAGATCTGTATCTTCTTGCAACAAATGGACGCACTATCAAGAGCACCAGAAAGAATAGGCCATGAAATCGAGGAGTTACAAACAAATGTAAGCTTGAAAACAGACCCCTGAATTTCATCTTCAGAAACTTCTTGGATCAATATGGCAGGGTGGTCTTCAATTGATACCTGTTCTATCAGTTTAATATGAAGAAACACCTCTCTCATTTCAAAACCCGCCTGAGCATAACTGCAAAATCAGAGCAAAAAATACCGTAAATCATCAAAATGAAACAAACACACACCCAATGTCCTGCTTTGCTGCTGAGAAAATGGCAGTGAGGAACCCATTAAAAAAAAATCAAATCTTGAAATTTATAATTTCCTTATTATTTAAAGTCGAAAGAGGGAAAACCCATTTAGTTAAATCATTTCCATTTTTTCAACTTACAAAAAGAGACTAAAACTTAAAAAACGCTCAAACTCCAAACCTGAGAGGCATCGAATCGTAATGCTTGCGAATGTTGGAAACAAGCTTCTCCGGAAGCTGACTACCTGGATAAAGCTGCGTAAGATTTCGTACCACACTACCCCACATAACTTTCCTACAAGTCTCGATCTTCACCGAAGACGAAGACGCCTGCTGGTCACGTGTCGAGTCGAGATTCAACGAGTTCTTAAACGAAGCTATAGCTTCGGACACATTTCGACTAAGTTTCTGAAGCTTTTTCTGCATAGCTGATGATTCTTTTACTCCGATACCTGAAGAATTCTCCGATAATGACTCTTCCGATCTGTTTTGGGTCCTCATCAGGACTTGCTCCACCATATCTTCGTCCGTACTAGCTCGGCTCGACCAGCATTCCAAAGCTGCTGCCATAGCTAGCCTTTGGACCTCAAAATATGTGACTGTGAGTCCGTAACTCGGGAAACCGGAAGACTCCGTATCTTAGCTTTATGCAAAAAGATAAACAAAACCCAGAGAAAAACAGAGGGAAAGAGAGAGCCCGAGAGCGGTTTCTGACGAGAAATAATGCAGTGGTGGTGGTATTTGTTAGTAAGGAGAATAAATTCGCTAATAAATAGACGAGTTTGATTGAGTATGAAAACGACCTTGATTATTTTCCTGTTCCATGATTTGATCAACGGTGATGGGCTTAAGAAGAAGTTATTGGGTCCCATCAATAGTACCTGGTCTGCCACGTAGGAAGTGCTTAGGTGGGAAATTGCTTGTGGAAACTGAAATCGGCGCCGTTGATTTGGGAGAATCTTAGCATTGCCATTTGGAATTCTTTATTACTTTTTTCCTTTGTGGGTCCAAGAGTCTGGCTTCTGTTTTCGTTTTGGCTTTTTTTTCTTTGAACCGGAAAATAAATTTGGGACCCAGACTTGTTGATTCACATGCGGATTTAATATCAATTAGAAAATATTCAAAATGTAGGCATGACGATAAAGTAGAACGATTGGGGACGAGCGAATTTCGATTTTGGTCTATAAAATATTAAAATGTTAATTAGAATCAAAATCTGATCGATTAGGTTATATTAAACTAATTTAGTTAATTACCTAGTCATTATCTTTTATTAAACGTATATATATAAATGTTATTATTATTAAGGGGAGTACAAAAAATTTATAACTTAAAAAATCACAAAAATTCTGCATTTATAGGATCACATGTGAAACACATGACTGATATAATAATAAGAATATTTTTGATTTAATCATTATATAATAAATTTTTAAAATTTTATTTAAAAAAATAAACCAAAGGAATTGCATATTTAAAAATTATTAAATAATTTAATCAATCTGTTTAAATTAAAAATTATACAATTTATTTATATTTGTGTTGATAAATTTTATAATACGTTATATCTGATCTAAACTAAATTATTATTAAATTATAAATAAATGTATATTTTATTTTATAATATATTATATTTACATATTATGTATATTATAATTATATTAAATTATTATTTTAACTTGAAAATAAATATAGATTTTTATAATAATTTAATAATTATATTGATTAATTTTTATTCTTTTAATTTTTTTAATTATGATTATAAATAATAATATTTATTACAAAAATATCAATTTAAAATTTAAATTTATATATGTCGTATTTTATATATAACAATAATTTATAAATTAAATTTCAATACTAATCTAATTTTATAGGATTCGAAAAAATTTGATACGTTCGAATTCAGATTGATTATATCAAATATGATTTGAATTAAAAATCTTAAAATTCATTTGGATTAGATTCGTATTTAAATTTATCAAAAATAAACGATTTTGAGAAGCATTGTTCACTCCTATCAATACCCACCCCACTTCATCTAAAAACTACTCCCTTCCAAAAACTGATACCCGCACAGCCCTACGTCAAAGAACCAACCCTCCATTTTCGTTCAAAACAAATTTCTACATGCATGACTTCAATCACACGCTTTTTCTTTAAAATCTAATGAAAAGAGTGTCTATAGTTTTTGAAAGGAGAAAAAAAAATGCTTTATAGAAATATGAAATTTTGTAATCATGTTGTAATAGATAACAAGAATAATTGTGATGAGTTAAGAGATATTGCAGTGAAAGGCTATAAAGTAATAGTTGTAGGTATGGATGGTGATGGGTTATGGGTGCATTAGTTTTGCTTCCCTGTTTATTTTCTTCCTTATTTTTAATTTTTTTTTAAATTATGGGTGAAATAAAAAAAATACTTTTATAAAATAGTTAAACCAAAAATGTCCTTACAATATAAGTTATGTGCTTAGCATGTGCTCTCATTTATACTAGTTTAAGACTTTTGTGATATTTTTAAAAAAATCATAAGAATCTTGTATAGAAAGATATTGGACCTTGGTTGCCTTTCATCCAAGTTAATAGTTTCAATCTATACTTTAAATTAACTTATTTTAAAATAGATTTAAATTATTTTGATTTTATATTAATATTAAATTAATAAATAAAGATTTTATGTTTAATAAAAAATTTAATAGAAAAGTGTTATATATTAGTATTTGAATTTTATTTGTGCACCTTTTTAAGCAGAGAAAAAGTCTAATTAAAAACTCGATGATAAAAAATAATTTAGAAAATTTATTAGTTATATTAAATATAATTATACAAATTACCCAAAATACTTAATTTTAAATAATATTTTATTTTTTATCAAAATTATTTAGAGTTATGACTTATCATAATAGTGGTGTTAGCATTACTTTTTGGTAAAAAATGAAATTCATAAAAAGAAATTGGCTTAATATACAAAGATATTTATCAAGTATGAGAAAACTTAACATTAGTATATAATATTGTAGTAAAACTTACTTCGATGAGACAATGACTTATTATAATAGTGATATGACTTATCTTATAACGATTTTAGTAAAAAATGAAATTTATGATAAGATATTAGTATATTGTAAGAAAAATATTAATCCAATATATAATACTTACTACTTGCATTAATGTCATGTAAGACTTACCATTACCAAACAATTCATTACCATAACAATGATAAGCCTCGTATGTAGAGCAATTTAAGTAAAAAAATATATAATCTAATCCAAATACTTATTAATTTTATAAATTACTCAAAATAAATACTAGAGAATAATAATATAAAATATTTTACCTTTTTAATTGACACAAAAATTTAACTAAAATTAGATGTCCATAAACATATATATGATATTATATATACATGTATTATAATTGTATAAAGAAAATAAATAAATATGGATATTATCAATATATAAGTAGGTTTTATTAAGTGTCAGTTTGTTAAATTTAAAATCTTAACTAACCTAATATAATTGTTTTTTTCTTTCTACATTTTTAAAATTGAAAACCAATATATTTGAACCAATAAAACAAAAAACTCAATTTGGACTCGATTTTGGTCAAGTGAGTTAATTCTCGATTATAATATTCACCCTTAAACACGATCATTCCCTTCTAAAATATTTCCTTTTTGACACAAATATCTTATTCTCAATTAAAATAACAAGTAATATAGTTGGAAGTATAATCTCAAATATAAGTGCAATAAATAACATCTCTTAGAATAATAAATATACAATATTTATTCATTATTCATACTCCCACTGTTGGTTCTTATTAAAGAAATAAATACTATTATCAAATCAAATTGTCTACTTTTAAAAATACTCATTTCTAAAAATAGAAACTTTGTTCTTAAAATAGTAATTTTTACTCTGAAAATATGGCTATCTTAATTGTATTGTTTGATTTTTTTAATTAAATATTAAATATTTATGTTTTTTAAATAAATAATTACATTAATATTATATTTTATTGTTATGGAATCCTTTATCATTACTTTATCTAAAAATAATAAATAATTTATTGTAAATATAGTATTTCATGTAATGATTTGATATTAGTACTTACTATGAAACTAGATAGAAAGGAGAATTGTTTAGCTAGAAAATACTTTTATGATATTTCATTGAGCCCTACTTGATACAAGAATAGTCTATTTATATGAGTACTTATATATATGTAATGAGTGCTTAAAAAATATTAAAAATATCGAACAACGTCGAACTTATGCACGCATTCGTCCAAACCTACGCGCGTTGTTGCATCCAATTGCACCCCATATGCCAAATTTGCGCACACCATTGCTTGTGTCAATACCTGTACATTTTGCATCTACGATGATGTCAGCATCCGCCTATTACAAGTTTTTCCCATTTTTATCATTTTTTTACTACTCTCTTCACTTATAAATACATATATCTCCTCTGTTAGAAAACATACCAAAAACACCTTAAAAACATATTTTTATCCCTTTCTTTCTTAGTTTTTTTTGTTTTTTGTTTTAATGTTCTTTTATTCGAACTAGTTATGTTTTTGTAAATTTTTAAATTTGAAGTCGTATTTTGACTAGTAAAGCTATAAATCCAATTCTTAACCAAACTATTAAAGAGATTACAATTGAAAAAATACGTATTTAAGAAGAAAGTTTTAGGTATAACTCAAACAAGAAAATGAATTATGTGATTAATATAATCTTCTAATATGATGTGTGATTATTGACAACATTTGTTCTCTCTAAACAAGAAAATTTGAACGATATAACTTGATTAAAAAACTCAAATTGATAGTTGGATAAGAGATTACATATGATCCTTACGAAGTTTGAGCTTCATTTCATGTAAAAATCACTGTAACAACATTCTTGCTTGGTGTAACCATTAAAGTAGAAACGAGTTTTTCTTAAACCTAAAGGACTTTATACCATATGAAATTAGAAAGAAAAAAAAACACTATTATAAAAATGGATATTTAAGTCGATATGTAAAGTCGGTTTTTAGAAAAAATTTGATTTATAATAAATTTAAAATTGAGTTGGTGTAAAACAAAATTTACACGTAAACGTAGCGTCAATTTAAATTTGTAAAGTTATAATGTGATTTTAAATGTGAGAGACCAAACTTCATTTTGGTTAAAAGGTTTTACGGACCAACATACTTGAAAAGCCGATAGAAAATAAGCTGTGTTTTTGGAGAATAAAAAGTTTTACCTTCGTACTTAATTTATATCAAATATATACCAATTTTACATTAATAGAAATTGTGAATGAGTCCTAAGAACATTCACCGGATTACTCACGAGATAATAGCTACACATTCAAAGTCTTAACAAGGGACCAACATGTTAAGTTAAACAAGTATTTCGTAGGCTTTTAAACAACAATATTGAAGTATCCCTTTTTTTGTAACGTAAAATTCGGTTTTTATAATCGTTAAATAACTTTACTAAAAAATTCTTAAAATGTTAATGATGTGATGTGCCATGCACATTATTTTTTACTTTGGCATAGTTGAATATTAAAATTTTAGGAT
The DNA here is from genome assembly GCA_033030585.1 of Hippophae rhamnoides. Taxonomy (NCBI): domain Eukaryota; kingdom Viridiplantae; phylum Streptophyta; class Magnoliopsida; order Rosales; family Elaeagnaceae; genus Hippophae; species Hippophae rhamnoides. The sequence continues at coordinate 5,445,467 of CM065431.1, forward strand.
ATAAAATAATAAATTAAATTGTTGAAAGTAACCATAACAATGTCAAATATTACGGTAAAAAAGCAGGTAATATTTCATAACAATTTTTATTTATAATTTTTTATTTTTGATTAAATAATTGATTTTATGATTTATAATTTTTTTTATAAAAATAATCACTAAGATATTTAATAATTTTTTTTAAGAAAAATCAAAAATAAAATGCAACTTGCTTGATAATACTTTATAATTTTTAATTTTTTTATTTCAAAAATTCAATTTTTGTTTGGTAATAATAATTTTTGATTTTTAAATTTTTTTTATTATTTAAAAAAATCATATTTTTATCATTTTTTTCTAATATTTATACGTACAAAAATCATATACTTGGTTTACTCTTTATAAGAATACTTAGTGAAAATAAAAAATAAGAAATATTTTTTTTAGATTTATGAATCACTCTATATTTAAGAAATAATTTACTTTAACATGTAAAATTTAAAATAAAAAATCATTATGAAATGTAACTAATTAAAAAATCAAAAATCAAAAATCAAAAATCCTTAACTCAAATCAAATTACTTATATTATGTTTGAATTATGATTTAAAAATAATTTTATAATTTATTATTTTTTATAAAAATAATTATCATTGCAATGGAAAATGATATTTACAATTGATTTAAAAAAAAATTATCTACAAGTTATTTAATAATACGCTCTATTTTATGATTTTTACATGTAAAAAAGTCATACGATTTTATTTTATTTTTAAAAATTTATAAATAATATTATATTTTAATAATAATTCTTTAAAATTATGAAAATCAAATTATAAATTATTATCAAACATATATGATTAAAAAATTAATTAAAAAATTAAAAATCAGCAATTTTGTTTCTTTGCAACCCTCGGGCGTTTAGCATGCACAAGGATGAATCTGAAAAATGTTGGATTCATTAATAACGCTCACCTTCAGTTATCCAAAACTTTTAGGGAGGCAAGTGTAATTTCTACAAAATGGTTTCCAAGTCACCACTCCAAAATATACAATTACAAACAACGCTGAAAAAGCAGGAAATCTGAAATCCCAAATTCGCACGTCCAGATCTCAATTCAAGTTCTTCCAAATTAAGAAAGAGCGATTCTCACGAAAATTGAAAAACCAAACTGCATCACAGGTTCAATAAAAAAAATTATACATTGTTCAACCGTTTCCTTATCTATCATGGCTTCTTCTAGCAAAATGGAAACTGATGGAGAAGACGAAGTTCTTGACGAAGAGGTTAATTACCTTTTTTATTTTTAATTATCTAGGTGACTCCATGAGTAGCGTATTCTAGGTTATTAACTTATTTTAAATTTCATATTTTTCCATTATGGCAATAATTTATCGGATTGTGAGATGTGATCGCTTTAAAGCTAGCTTTACTCTGAACCAGTGCATAAACATTTAGGCGAAACGATCATGATTACAACTTTACATGAAATGAGAATTTTGTTTCGTTGATGAGTAACATAAGCGAAAAACGAAATTGATTGAAGATAAAATAATACATATCTTATTTCATATAACACATGTGCAGCTTGAGCATTTCGATGATTTCACTCTCGCTTCTTCATGGGAAAGGTAATTTACATTAATTGATAAGCACATGTATTTATTTATGTGAGATGAAGGTGTGTAATCTACATAAGTACATATATGTACGAAGTACGAATGTACATTGGTAAAAGAATTGTCAACTTCATGTTGGTTGGGGAAAGACTGTTAGACAAATGAGTGGCCAAAGATAAATAAGAATGAAGAAGAGAAATGGTTTTGATTATTAATTTTATATTTTCTAGGTTCATCTCTGATATAGAGGCGGTTTGTAGACAGTGGATTGCTGATGGTCCAAAGAATCTGTTGGTACGTTTGCATTTATCAGAAAAGCTTACTATTTGTATTTCATCGCCATTTATATCTGTTAGTCTACTTTATATTATGAGTGATGCATCTTTTCTTTTTTTTTTTTGGTAGTGATTTTTTAATGATTTATTTAAACAGAAGTATGTTTTATTTTTGCTGGTATTAGTCGTATTTCATCATTTTAAAGTTTAGCTGAGAATATAATTGTTGGATTCTTTTGATTAAAGTAGTGATGGGAGAGCATATTGGATGCGGGGAGTTGTTAGCAGAATAATATTTCCAAAGAAAAACAAAATTAAAGAAAAAAAAGTCGGTTATTTTACCCGCTACTTGTTTCAATCTACTTTTATTACAAGGATACATACAGATGCTTGGATTTCTCTATGCACTTATCACGAAAATGTAGAGTTTTCCCCTTTCTCCCATGCGCTGAGTAATCGCTGGCACCTATACATGCATGCTTAATAATTTTGGCACTTTATCATTTGCTTGAATGTTTCATGAGGCTTCAAAAACAATTGCTTCAGATGTATTTCCAATACTGTTTTGTGAGGAAACGGGAAAATATTAAGTTTTCCATTAAAGCAACATTTGATTTTGGCTTTACTCATATCTGTCTAATCCAAAATGGTATATTGTGTTTTTTTGGTCGAAGAAAAAAAATGCGGCTCAGATGGAGTCTTCAAAGGATTTATTTAAGGTCAAACATGATCTGAAGGATGTTAGTAAAAGTTATTGCATGGAATACTACTTCTCAACTGATGATGGTAATCTGGAACTTATCTGAATAATTTTGTCATTCACTTGGTTTGCAGTCTAATAGATTTAGTAATTTGGCTATTGGCTACAGGCATGCTTTTGAATTGGGATTCTACATCACATGATATACAGTTGTGTTTTGGGGTCAAAGAGTTTTTGGTATGATTTTGTTTGTACACCATTAATACATCATGTACAGCTTTCTTGTTTTTATGCCTGTTGTGTCTATTATCAGCTAATTGCTCCTCAAAGTGCCAGTGGTGTAGTTCTTGATGCACCTGAATCTAGCAAGTTGCTGAGTGCAGTTGCAATTGCCTTGTCAAATTGTTCAAGGTGTGATTTTTGTGGACCTTTTGCCATATAATTTATAATTACTAAAGAAGAACAAATGTTTATATTTCTACACATCTAGATCAATGCTACCATTCCTTTGTGATCATAACCAAATTTTGTTCCTTATGTTCAAATTCAGTAAATATTTATTTTTCAAACTTATAACACGCTTTTCTATTAATAAAAAATGTTTTTTGGTGCTTTATCTTGTTAAATGTTTTATTGATTTATAGAGAACTCTGATTTCTATTTAAAATTTATCTCCAGTTTGTGGCCAGCATTTGTTCCAGTGCATGCTCCATCTCGGAAAGCATATTTTGGTATCCAAAATATGGGAACAGTTTTTACCAGAAGATTTGAGGCAGATTATATAGGTAGCCAGGTTCCTGTCAAATTGATGCATTTGGAAGGATTGTATGAGCTGTTTGTTTCCAAATTTGTAAGTGTCCACAATTTTTTATATATCTTAAAGGTTAAATCCTTATCTTAATTAAGCAAGGGTTTAGAACTTCCTCTTGTGGACGGTTTGAAGTTGATGACTTACTTGTGTTATATTGTTGTTTTTTTCATTTTGGTTCTCTTAATTCTTTTAATATCTCTGAAGTCAAGGACAAAACTGAATGTTTGTAAATGTCAATTGGGCTTCGTATAGAGCATTGCAGGAAAAGAAAATCATTTTCCTCATAAGCTACGTATGAAAGGATTTTTTTTTTTTGAAGAACATCTGAAAAAGTGATGTCTAGATTTATAACTGCAAGTAATTTGTTGTTTTGTAATAATTTTTCCGTATGCTCCATCCTTTCTTCCACAGTTCAGTGCTGGCAGCAAATGCCTTGAACTTATGTTAGATTTTAGGTTACTTGGCACTTCATTGCTTTTCACAATAGCGAATTTTATTTGGTTTTGAAGGCGTACTCCACATTGGACTTTTCTGTTCATCTTTTCAAAGTCCACTTTACAATGAAGCTAACGTACAAAACCCTTCTATATGATGACGATGATTTACAAGGAGCTGATGCTGGTGTTGAATATGGGGGAAGCCCTGCATGTGAGAAACACAAAACCCAGTGGGATGATGATTGTCCATGGAGTGAGTGGTATTATGCAGAAGACCCGGTAAAAGGTAAAAATAAATATTTTGCATAAGATAATAACTATCTGCTTTCTCCAGAATAATTATATATGGATAATAACTTGCTATTTGTTTTCTATCTAAATAATTCATGTACCATTTGCTTCTCTAAGGGGCTAAGAACCATCACATTGTTTGGTGGGCATCCTTTAAAGTTTTATTGTTGTAAGTCTCATCCAATATGTGATATAGTTGTTTCTTTTGTATGCATTGACTGAAAGCAGGGTTTGAATTAGTTGTCATTTGGTCAGAAAAGATGGTTGAAAGTTCCTCAGAAATGGCTGAACTGGAAAATTCGTCCCCTCATGATGCTGCAAAGTGGATATTGCATCCGAACTTGTAAGAAGCGTCTTTAATAGGGTCTTGTTATGAACTTTGTGATTTAAAATCATGATAGGTGTATATAGTATGCATTGAATGGTTCTCTGCCATGCATTTTTCAAACGCTTATTTGCATTTGATTCTTATGTACTATTTATTTATTTTGCATTTATTTCTCCATTTTGCTGAACCTTATGAAAAGGCCATATTCTGAAACTCGAAATGCCCTAACTAGAACGATGTAAAGTTGTTAATAAACTAGCTAAACATGTAGCAGTTGTACTTTATACTCCTTTTACTAGTTAAATCACATATATAGAACTATTCATACGGATAAGGATTACTGTATAAATTATTGACTTAATTTTTAAAAAATATTTTTTCTTTAATATTCTTTAGCCAGGGTTTCATTTATTGTTCCTATAAGCTAGCATGATCCCACTATCCCATAGTGTTCTTATAGATGCCATATATTCTTGAAGGGTCCATTTGGTTGTTAAAATGACAAGATGAGTAGCATGTTGATTTTGTTTTTGGCCCATTAAGTTTGAATTTTTTTTAATGCTAATTATCTAAAACTTGTTTTGATTTATATTCACTATCTCTCTTGTTTCATTTTATGATGGTCAATTTCATCTTTTTTCGCATTCATGTCCAGAGGGAAATTTTTTTTTTCTTTAGGAATGATGGTTTTGAGGGAAACCAAATTGGTTTTTCTTCCCAGTTGCGCCTTTTGATTGATGCATTGGATACCTCCTTCAAGGCTCAATTTATGGAAGATTTTGTGTCAGGTTTGAAGATAATGTTGAATACCAACTTGAAGCATCTAATTTGATTAAACTACAGTTTCCATACTGTTTTAGTTGTTTTTTATGGAACACATCAGATCTCAAGATTTGGTCCTTTTTGTTGTGACAGTTGAAAACCCGAGTCCCGATAATTCAAAGACCTCAACTGTTATACCTCCACCTACGGTTGTTGATCGTGTGCTTAAAGATCTGTTTCATGAGGGTACTTCTATGGCCCCAACTTTTGTTTCTAGATGATGATTGTATAAGAACTTTGCATGCCTTGAGCTCACAAAGTTCTACCATATATCCCTTGTTAAATCTTGGTATAATTCCAGTGTTCCTTTGCACTGAATGGGAAACTTATAAGTAAGCTTTCTTTTTCTCTTTCAACATGAGGTCAAAATATGCATTAAGGTCAAAATATGCATTAAGCCTATTGGAGTTATGGAAGCTTTCCATAGTGATTCATGGCAGATTGCTTGGTTTTAAAGTCACTCCAAGATAATGAGTTCAATAAAGAGTGTTGAAAAAGATTTGTCCTCAAATTGTAATAAACATTGGAAAAAGTGGAACCTTGCTTGGAAGCATAATTAATTTCGTAGCTATGATTGATTAGGACACATTATATATGTAAGTTTGGAAGGAAGGTTGATTTGCTTCTGATACTGTGATTTGATTGTCGATGTAGGAGTCGAACTCCCAGATTTTAGTGGTGGTGAGCACAAGATTTCTCGAGCTATTAAAGGCGCACCTCTTCAATCTCTTTTTTCACAGTTTTGCTTGCATGCTCTTTGGTTTGGAAACTGTAATGTACGTGGTATGTATAAAAGATAGATCTCTATTGTTCGCATGGATAGGACATGTTAAAATATAAACATTGGAGCAATGTGTATCTTTAGTTTCATGGTTTTCCCAAAGAATATTATCATTTCACCTTATAACAGTATGTTTGCCTTTATTATGCATGGTCAGCTATTGCCGTGATTTGGATAGAATTTGTAAGAGAAGTTAGATGGTGTTGGGAAGAGTCACAACCATTGCCCCGAATGCCACCCAATGGTTCAATTGACTTGTCCACTTGTTTGATTAACCAGAAACTTCAAATGGTAATACTTCGAACATGCTCAGCAGGATTATTTCACTATTTTTTTGACAGATCTCAGAGTGTTTGGTACCTCAAACGTACTCTCGTTGATGCATTAGTATCATTTATATCCCATGTTATTAAAATGTTTCATTTTTTGTACCGTAATTCAAGTATTGATACACTTTTTAGCTATTTTAAATAGTGTTTGATCCTTTTTTATCAAAGTTGACCACATGTGTCTTACATGTCAAATTAGACAAGACATTTCTAGAAATTTAAGAAATAAAATAACAATAGAAAAATAAAATTAATGGCTAAAAGGGTTACCAATAATTAAATTTAGAATACTAAAATATATAACATTTTAATAACATAAGTAATGAATTCTATTACCACTAATTATTTGAGGTTTAAAAATTTAATAAAATTACATAAAAATATAAAACTACTTATTTATTATAATTTTATAGTGACAATATTATCACAATTTAAAATATCATTATCATAATTTTTTAATTATTTCAACTTTCTTCAATAATAATGACACTAAATTATAATTAATTATAAGATTAAAGAATTCAGTCCATACACTTTGTTGGGCTAATTATAAATAGGTATTACTTCATTTAAACTTTCACATATTATAAAATAAGTAGTCATGACATTTTTTTTTATCTGCAGGGAAAAGGGAAAAAATAGCTAATGGTTTTTTTTATAGTCCCTCCCGCCCTTCCCCTTAAATTCTTGTCCAATTTGTCATGTTGGATACATGTGGTCAACTTTGATAAAAAATGAGCGAACACTATTTAAAATAGCTAATAGTTTTTTTTATAGTGCCTCTCCCCCCTTAAATTCTTGTCTAATTTGTCACGTTGGATATATGTGGTCAACTTTGATAAAAAAATGAGTGAATGCTATTCAAAATAGCTAAATGGATGCAATTACTTGAATTGAGGTACTAAAATGAAACTTTTAATGACATAGAACATAAAGGGTATCAATGCATTAACTAGGATATCCCTTGTCAGAGATATTATATTGACATTATGAGTCTTGGTGATTAGAAAACATATATTCTGAAATATGTTGCTATACTTGAGTTGCACTTTTCAGTTTAGTTTATCTTTGAAATTGCTGAACTGAATCTTGCTTATTCTTTTCAGTAATGATTAATTTTTTGTTAAGTTCGAGCATTTTAATAGAGTGCTCAATGTTTGTTAACTTTGATGCGACTTGTAAATTGATAATTAACAGCCAATCTAACCTAGCCAAACAAATCGTTTTCTAAATTGGTAACATGATATGCGTGTTTTGTTTAGCCATTATGATTAGGACTGTTCAGCGGATCGAAACTGCTAATTTTATACTCATCCGATCCGATCCGATCATTCGTTCGGATTGAAACATCCTAATCCGCAATCGATCCGATCACCTTTCACATCCGATCAATTCAATCCGTAAACTATTCAGATGATATCTGACCAATAAACTTAATTAACTCTTTATTTTGTATTTTTAAATAATTTTTTAAAATTTTTCACATAAATCATAATATAAAATTACTTGACTTAAAAGAAATATTAAAAAATCAAATAAATATATATATAATTAATTTTGGTCGGATCTGATAGGATTATATGAATCATAGTGAAATCCGCCATCCGATCCGCACTTAACGGATGGAAAAAATTTCCATCCGATCCGACCATCATATCGAATGAAAAATCAACGGATTGAATCAAATTGATCGGATGATCGGATTTTTTGCACACCCCTAATTATGATAACTTACAAGTTGGTGATAAATTAACCTTTTTGTTTTGTTTTTAAGCTTGCAATATGTATTGAGAGAAAGCGCCAATCAAATGAAGACTTTCAAGATTGCTTCGGAAGTGAGGATCGTGCTTCTTCTAATGCTGAGGTCACAACAATTCTTTGCTTTATTTTTTTTTTGTGTATTTATGGGATTATTTCTTGCTACAACCAACTATATAGTCCTTTAAACCAGGAAGTACTTTGTCAACATTAATTGCAGGAAGATGTAGATGAAGTGGAATCACCAATTAGGCAAACATCTGTTGAATATTTTAGAGGGAAACGAGACAGGTGAACTAAGCAAGTGAGATTCTCTGGGATTTTTTCATAAAATGCTTAATCATTAACTTGAAATTTTTTTTTGGGGGGGCTTTTAAAGGTTTGACAGGTTGTTACACTGAAATGTTTTTAATCACTGAATTGAATTTGCCAATTAATCCATCAAGATAGGATCAATGAATAATAAGCCTGAAAAGTGAGGGGCACATTGGCTTCACTTATGAGCCTCAAGACATTGTTAAGGATCACATCATGTTCTCTTCTTCACCATTAATTCACAAGGCACAGTTGCAACTTCTATGAAAGATTAGAGCCATTGAAGATTTATGTTTTCTAAATGCTTAGTTTTTCTGGTCATCCTTAAGATGGGAGTATTAGGTGGTCATTAAGTTTGGGTTGATGTGAAGTAATCATGATTTCTTCCAAAATTCCCCTTATTTCATGTGTCCTTTAGATTTTTGTGTGATGTTAGTCCCATGACTCCATGCAGCTCTTTTTCTACACCAAATGGTTTACTCGCTTCTACATCAGGTGTATCAAAACCTAGCACAAAGCCCAATGACGATGATGATGTGGTCTCTGTAGACGTGAAACCTTCAGATGGCTTTAGTAGGGGTTCAGCTGGTGTTGTAGGTTTGAAGCTTCTAAAGTCAAATCAGAGCATGCATGCACCATTTACGCAGGTGCCTATAATATCCACTTTCATCATTATATATTCTCTGAATACAAGTAGAGAACATTACAAATTTCTTCTCTTAACCAATGTAGGATACACCACTTATGACAGAAGACATGCATGAAGAAAGACTCCAGGCTATCGAAGCCTGCAGTGATTCATTTGTAAGCATATAAATAAGTTTTCTTACAAGATTTGCATGACATTATAGTTACTTGGGTATTTCTGCTTCCACTTTTTTATAAGCAGTTTTACGTATGTCTATTATCATGAGTTATATATCAACTGTGAACAAAAACACAGGAGCTTGGGTTTCTTGACTCAAAAGTCTCCAGAGAAAAAGACTCTTTTCAAAGGAATTTTAAGATCATTCCATTACGTTAAGGACTTTTCCACCTAAGTGGAGGTTCAGAAGCTTCTTCAGGTTTTTTGTGAAGTCATAAATATGCATCTTTAAATAAGATGCCATGTCATTACGATGTTGCTGTTGAGGTAAATGCAGGATGGAGCCCTAAAAGTTGAAAGTAGACTATACCCCTAAGAAATATCTTTGCATTTTCTTCATTGGTTGTGTAAATCTAAACAAGTTCCTTATTTAATGTCTCAACCAAGCCTATGTTCCGGTTCCTTGCTATACAACTATATTGAGAACTTCTGCAGAGAAGCTTCTATTTCCTTGCAGATCACTATGCATGCTAGTCTCGAAGAGTTTGGTTTTGTCAGTGAAATAAACCTTTGAATTCAATCTTTTGCAGAACTTCTCTGCTCAGTTGGAGAAGGAGATCTTATCTTCAGGTGATAAACTTAAAATGGTTGATACCCTCAAATTTATGTCATTGTTTCGCACTAGGCTTTTCACCTAGAATTTACTATCATAATAAGGTCAATTAGTGACTTATAGAGCTGCATGGAAAATCAGAGAGCCTTTTACTAGGGAAACATTCAAAAGATAACGCTTTGTAACTATGATAACTCAATCTTTTCTGCTTCTGTACTTCTTAAAGTTCATGGTATGTGACCGTACCATCTCATCTTATATAATTTGAATGGTGGGTTTTATCTTCAGTTCTCGTGCTTGCTCACTTTTGATTCCCAGATATGGTGTCATTTGGAGAGATGATGAGGTGGTATCTTTGCAAGATTGTCATTTTTTTTTACCCTTTGCCATCTTCTTCCCTTTTCTTCTTAACAAAGTTTCTCTTTGTTATGTTGTATAATTGTGTCTAGAATTTCAAAATGCATGTGATGCACATTTTTCACTTTTAACAACCGTGTTCAACAGACATTGAATTTATACCCGTTGGAAAATATTTGATGTCTGTTTTTGTTAGACACAATCTAATTGTCACCAACACACTTCTAAATTTGAATTAGATATGTCGGCATTTAAAGCGGCAAATCCAGGTGCTGTTTTCGAAGATTTTATAAGGTGGCATTCTCCTAGAGACTGGGAGAATATTGATGGTGAAGAGAGTACATCATCCAGAAGTTCTGCTACATTTGAGTCAAAAGACGACTGGCCTCCTCGAGGAAGGCTCTCACAGAGAATGTCTGAGCATGGAAATTTGTGGAGAAATATTTGGAATGATGTTCCTGCTTTGCCAGCTTCTGAACAAAAGTCACTTCTGGATCCAAACAGAGAAGGAGAGAAGGTATGTCATCTTTGTTTCTTAAATTTTTTCCGGCTGTAATGAACCCAAAGGAGTCCTTTTACTCAATTATTAACTTATTGAGACACTCAATGTATAGATGATCTCTTTTGATTCTTTATGGTATTTTATATTCTCTAGATACTTCATTACTTGGAAACAGTACGGCCACATCAGTTGCTAGAGCAGATGGTTTGTACTGCCTTCAGAGCATCAGCAGATACTTTGAGCCAAACTAGTTATGGGGCCTTTAAAGAGATGACAATTAAAATTGATCAGCTTTACCGTACTATGGCATCCTCTTTGAGGCCTTTGCAAGGTTTGCACTATCTTATTTATTTTCTTTCAGTTAATAACTACTTGGAAACAAGTTTATAACTTGATGTTTACGGTGTGTTCCAGCAAATAATCTGTCTGATGACAGTGAGATTATTGAAGACCTAAGAAGGCTTTGTGCTGTCTTTGAGCATGTTGAGAAGTTACTCATACTTGCAGCTTCTCTTCGTCGCAAGTTCTTGGAAGCTCCACGCCTCGCTGAAGCAATTTTCAGTGACTACTTCAGTTGCTATCTTCCAAGAATGGGAACAAGTTCAACAGGAGAGAAAGTTCAGAAAGTAAGTCTTTTTTTTCCTGATAAACTTGTATGTAGAAGTCTAGTTCATGAAGTTGAATCTGCTTTTGTTAAATGTACTCCGAGAGATAAGATGGAGATAATATGGAGTATGTATTCTCTGTTTTCTCTTCTTCTCTACAACACTATAATACAATCTATTTATAGAAATACAAAGTGTCCACTAATTCTAGGAATAGAGCAATTTGGTAACAATAATGAAAATACGACTTGATTTAGCACTAACTCTGACTGTGCAACACTAATAATATTCTCTGAAAATCTACTGCTCACTTGAGTTGGGTAATAGATATTAATCATTCCTAACTGACTCGGTCTTCGAAGATTGTTCGAGTAATGCTTGGTAAGGATATCTGCAATTTGATGTTTAGTAGATGTATATAGTAGGTCTACAATTTTTTCATCTATCTTTTCTTTAATGAAATGACGATCAATTTCTACATGTATTTGGTTCGATCATGATGAGCTGGATTTTTGCAGATTCTTGTGCGGCTTGATTGTCGTGCGTGCGATAGGTTCGAGAGTCGTGAAGTCCGATTCGTTGGTAGCCTTTCAACACGTTCCTTCCAAATCCAGCGTGAGCCATGGCTCTAAATTCGACCCTGTTTGCTTGACGTACTCTTGTTTTTCTTCGCCATGATTCTGAGGTTTCCCATGCTGAATGTCTGATATCCGGTGGTAGATCTGCGATCCATTATAGAGCACCTTGATCGACGTCGCAAAGACTTCAATTTTTCTAGTGAGATTCTTGAAATATAATCCTTTTCCTGGTGTCATCTTGAGATACACGATATACGATGAAGCGCTTCCAGTGTGTTCTTGGTGGGGTATTGTTCATAAATTGACTTTACAGCTTTGCGAAAAACCGATATACGGTCTAGTGTGAGATAGGTAAATGAGTTTTCCCAGCTAATCTTTGATATGACCTTTGTCCCAGGTGTACTATTTTTCTTTGATTAGGAGTTTTATTGTAGAATCCGTGGCGTTTACTGTTTGGTTTACACCCCAATCATTCCGGTTTCTTTGAGAAGATCAAGTACGTACTTCACTTTGAGATATAGATATGCCCTTTTTGTTCGTCTTTACTTCCGTCCATCCAGAAAATATTTGAGATTGCTAGATCTTTGATCTCAAATTCCTTGAGCGAATTCTTTGAGTTTATCCATCTCGATTGTAGAATTACACATTAGAACAAGTATAAATGCATTATCTGATTAGGATAACTATTCGTAGATTTGGAGAAGTGTTTGACGAATAGTGTGTGATCGATTGGCATTGATTGTACCCGTATCTCTTGAAACTTTAGAGAACTTATCAAACCAGGCACGTGGAGTAATTTCAATCCATTATAAGGATTTCTTAAGTTTGCGGACTACATTGGTTGGAGCAATTCAATTCAGTAGGAATGTCCATGTAGACTTCTTCTTCGAGATCACCGTTAAGGAATGCATTCTTGACATCTAATTGGTAGAGAGGCCAATCCAAGTTAGATCTTTATGGAGAGAAGAACACGAATAGTGTTGAGTTTTGCTACGGGTGCAAAGTACGATATCATCGCCCGTATGTATGCGGGTGAATCGCCTTAGCCGGCGAGCTTTGAGTCTTTCTCACACTCTGATGCCTTTGTGTTTGATTGTAAAGATCCATTTACATCCAACGGTTTGTTTTCCCAGATGGTAGTTACGCGATCTCGAAATCTTGTTTTTCTACAGAACAGTTGAGTTCTTCCTGAAATAGGCATTTGTCTTGTCGGGTCTACGAAAATGCTTCCCGTGAATAGAATTTGGAACCTCATTTGATCGAGGTTCTTGATAAATGTACCTTATACCCTGGTGAGAGATTTTTATAGGAAATAAAGTTGTAGATGGGGTGGTTTGTGCGTGATCTTACACCTTTCCTTATAGCAATTGGCAAATTCAAATCATTAGGAGGTAATTCGATAATATGAGGTTCGGTGGTGTTACCTTGTGAATTGTCGGAGTGGCACGTACTCGGGTTGGATTCCTGGAATGGCTCGAATATGCTCGGTTCTGCTTCTTTCTTGAGTTGTTTTCCTTAGAGTAGACAAGGAGATCATTGTTTGGGACAAGGAAGTTTGGATCTGTTGGTAGAGAAGTTGAGGATTCATTGGGAGTAGTAAGAGTATTTATTTGAGATATTGAGTCAACTTTCTAGAGGTTGCGGAATAGGATTTGTGGGAGGCGAGTACTTATGATATTCGAAAATTTGGTATTCATTGGCTATGTTCTCCCCCCGAATAATGATTTGGAATAGTACGGATATTGTTCAAAAATGTGACATCCATTGTATTATAGAATCGTTTTGTGATGGGAGAAAAACATTTGTATCCTTTTACGGTATGATGAATACCACAGGAATATGCATTTGATGGCTCGAGGATCGAGTTTGCCAACTATGATGTACGTGGACGTAAGCGGAGAACATCCAAAAATTTTAAAGGGAGCATGTGACACGATTTTTATGTGTGGGTATGACTAGTAGGTATTGATAGGTGTTTTAAATAAGAGGGACACGGATGGCATCCTATCGATAAGATAGGTACGTAGAAACAGCGTCCACCCAAAAATGTTGGGGAGGGCATGAGTTGTGAACATGAGGGATCTGCGACCTCGAGAAGATGCCTATTCTTTCTTTGACCACCCCGTTTTGTTGAGGTGTGTCGACACGTGAGCTTAGATGGACGATCCGAGCAACGGATAATCGGTAAGGGTGGAAGTGAAATATTCTTTAGCATTGTCAGTTCAATACCTGGATTTTTGTTTGAAATTGAGTTTGAATCATGGTATTAAAATTTTTAAAAATTTGACATGCTTGATTTTTCTTTCATTAGGAATAACCCGAGTGGTTCGAGTATGATCATCCACAAATGAAATGAACCAAGCGTGTCCCCGCGTGATGTTTTTGATTGAGAAGGTCCACGAGAATATCGATTGAATTAATGAGAAAGGATGTGATTTTTTATGTGGAAGATGAGGATATGAAGTTAACATGTTTTGAAAATTGACATCTTTAAAAAACTTAGAATTTTTATTTCTAAATGATGAAGGAAAAAGTTTACGTAAATACTTGAAATTAGGATGACCTAAGCGATAGTGATTGACATGATTTCACCATCTTTATTGGACTTAAGGTTTAACAAAGCTTTATTACGATTAGAAACTTAGGATAGAACTTGGTGGGCTTGTCTTGTTGAAGGTTCTTCACCTTGTTGAGGAGATAGAGTCGGCGTTCCTTAGCTTGCAATCATCTTCCCAGAATCTGGAGTTCACGAAATTCCATAGGTTATGAACAAATTTAGCCATACAATTTTTTATCAGGGTGAGTTTAGTAATTGATACAAGATTACAATCAAGTGTAGGAGCAAGAAGGACGAGAATCTAGAATAAAGGAGTTTGAAATTTTGGTGAACCAATTCTGTTACTTTGGATCTAGAGCAGAGTCAGCCATTAGGACCGTGTGTCCGATCGATAGAATTTAAGATTTATGAGAAAGAAGCGTCGCCGTCATGTGGTGCAGGCCAGGAATCAACAATCCATTGGTCTATGCTTTGTTTCACGTTAAGAGCGTTGAGGGTGTTACGATTGAGCTATAGTGGCGAGATGATGTGGTGAGGATTGTCCCGAATAATTTCTGGAGGAGATCAATCTGTTCCTTGCTAAAGCGAGCGGTCAGGTTGACTCGTTGCCTTGAGATTTAGAGCGATTTTTCCATGACTTTCTTTGTTGATGTCTTTGTGTGGCCAGGTGGTTTCCAATCAGTGGGCTTACCGTAGAATTTTCCGTGAGGTTTCCTTAGTATGACCAGGTTCTCGACAATGATCACCAAGGTCTTCGACGAGGAGGTTATCGTATTATAAGAGTTGATGGCCTCGAATGGCAAGTGCGAGATCCTTCTCGCGAAATGGTAGATTGAGAACCCATCATTGTAGATTGAGGACCCACGTCATTACTTTCTTTCGACTCTCCTCTTGACGGACTTGAGAGAAGGCTTCACGAATCTTGGGCAAGGTTTTGTCTTGCGAGAATTCTGCAGCATCATCGAATCTTTATGGAGTCGGTAAAAATTTGAAAACCAGTTTCTTGTCAATAATACTGTTTGTACAAGATCTTTGTCTGTCAGACGGTCGATTCGTGAACCTCAAAGAGATCTAATTGTTTGCAACCGAGTGAGAGAGTTAAAGTATTGTGTAGCGGACAACTCTCTAGCGAAGATCATGGAGGATGCTCTCGATCTCGAAATAGTTCGACATATTATCGGAAGCCCCGGAATAAGTGTCTTTGGTGCGTCCATATTCCTTTGGCGGTTTTGTAGAGAAGAAAATTCTCTCCGATTTAGTTTATCGTGGAATTGATCAACCAAGACATTACCATATTGTTTTGATTTCCATGTTACGTATTGTAGATCGTCTTTGTTTGGAGGCTATGACGCCCATAAGGGTAATCATCTTTCATTTTTTAAAGCATCTCGCTTGTCATGTGGATTGAGACCATTGAAGATAATTGTGCCCATTTAATTTGTATTGGTGATGGGCATAAGACTATTGTCAGTGGAACCAAGAATTATAGGTTTTCGTAAGTGGCCATTTGTTGCAATTGTAGATTATCGTGGATTGAAAATTGTGAAATTTTTTTTTTTTTTTGAATAATCATTTGGCCAAGATTCCGGATAGGGTTTAGGATCAGGATTAGGGTTTAATAAGATCAGATGGGTTAATAGATCAGTAGGGTTTAATATCGGGTAGGGTTTAATGGTCAGTATATATATTAAGCGACTTACTCCTGCGAGCAAAAAAAACAAAACAAAGCGAAATGATTCTGGTAGACTTATAGATGGCGATGATGATGATCGTAGAAGCGATGAGAGATGGTGGCGGCGATGGCCCAGATGGAAATATTGTGAGAAAATGGATTTCTACTTGTCCTGGAATGTCTGGCATGAAAATGGATTTACCGCTTTCTGCTTTACGCTACGGATTTACGCTACGCTGCGGATTACGCTATAACGCTTTCTAGATTTACGCTACAACTACAACTACGGATTTTAACTGGATTTACGGTTTTTGCTTTTAGGATTACCTGGATTTCAATTTACGGATTTACCGGATTTTTGGATTTAATTTACGGATTTCAATTTTGTTCCTTAGACGAAATTGATATAACATAAAATTGGATTTACGGATTTGAAATGCTACGTCTATGTTAAATGTCTTTCGAGAGATAAGATGGAGATAATATGGAGTATGTATTCTCTGTTTTCTAACTTCTTCTACAACACTATAATACAATCTGATACATTGTAAATACGAAAGTGTCCATAATTAGGAATAGAGCAATTTGGTATAACAATAATGAAAATACGAACGATTTACACTAACTCTGACTGTCTGGACTAATAATATTCTCTGAAAATCTACAGCTTTACAATTTAGGCAACCTCTGTCCTGGGTAGCTTGCTTCCTTCAGTTTTACTATTTTAAGTTTTAACTATAACGAGGATGATTTTAAATTGCTAATAAATAAAAGTTTTGCTGCAATTTTTTGAAATAGTTGATATTGTTGCCATATAGTGGGCTTCATTTTTAGTTGGAATCCCTTGCATCTATTTGTACTATGACTGACACTTTGCAATGTTTATCTTTGTCAAGGAGTTCAACAAGAAGCAACTAGTAAGGATTCAGGAAAGGTCGGTAGTCTCAAATATGTTTATACCTCCCACTGCTAATCAGTCATGGAGAAAGGTTTTAAGCATGGGAAATCTCCTTAATGGCCATGAACCAATCCTCAGGGAGATTATATTTTCTACACGTGATAGAGTGAGTGGCAATCACTATGCAGTTGATCCTGTGGTGCATCAACAAGAAATAGAAATGTATCGTATGTACATATGTGGAACCTCAAATGATCTGAGGGTGGCGCTTTCTGTTACATCATGTGATTAATCTCTTAGAAGTAATGTACTATTAAATATACATTTGTGAAAATTCAAATCCCATCTTCATCTTTAGTGTAATGCTCACAAGGTACCATGGAATAGGGTAATAATAGTCTTTTCTTTTATGGATTATCCATGATCAATGTGATCATATCCATTTTAAATTGCCTTTGTGATTTCCGGCATACGTGGACTCAGAGCATCAGCTTGGTTTTGTGGCCACGACATTGAGCTCCCTTTTGTTTGCCCCTTTGAAAAATTATGTCTCTATATCTGATCTTCTTTTAATGTAATTGCAAGTGAATAATAACCAATTAATTGATCGGGATCTGTAATTCTTGTTGCTCAGCAGCCATCTGAAATAATCCCTCTTTAACATTGTATGATGAATATGTATTATACCTCAGTCGAAAGTTTTAGCTTTCAATATCTTGTGTCAAGTCAAAAGGATTGGGAAGTATGTATGTATGTATGGTTCTTGAAGTTTAAAAGACAATGAAGTGAGCTCTATATGGAGTAACTATATTGTTCTTTTCAATACTAATTTCTTTTTCTTGAATGTCTTGGTCTGATGAATGAACTTTGAACCCATTTTATTGGAGAAACATTTACACATGCAAGTGATTATATTTTATGAAATCTTTTAAGCTGAAATAATTATTCTTTCACCATGTTAATATTTCACACGTTGGAAGAGCTTGATTCCGACAATGTAGTGGGACATGATAACAGTGAAGGATATCAAGGAATCGTCTATCTCAATCGTATTGTGTCATAATTTACGGCTACGCAAAAGCTTGGTCACCACTCAGACTCAGTATACTAAGGAGACAAAGGAAAAGGTAAGACCTACTCGCTTTTCAAATATTGTACCTTCCTTGGATATGTTTTGATTCCTACCATGTCCTCTTCTACTTCTAAGTTCTAAGCACTTGAAAATATAGGATATCTTCTTAATCTACATAAATAGATAAGTAACGAAACAATAATGAAAAAGTTAAACAGACCCGTCATTTTCCTAATTGATTTAGAAGTCTTGATCAGTTAGTGACATTGTTACACAAACATCTAGCTTGCTTTTCACGGTGATAATTACCTGATTTGTTTGTGCCATTCCATTTTATTTTATTTTGTCCATTCCTTTATTCTCTATCTTTCTTGGCGTTTTATACTTTTGAGCCAAGTAGTCCTATAAAAAAGATTCATAATGGTTTTGGAGTCAACATCATGAGAAAAAATAGAATGGTGGGTGGACGGTAATAAATGAAACAAGGATGTGTACTACTCACATTGGATTATGGGCATTTAAAAACATCGACTCTTGAGGCTTTTATCAAAAGATCAAATGGTGTACATATTTCACGTATGTATCTGCAAGTTCTGACTTCTAAGCCCCAAAGAGCAAAGACAATAAACTTTGTTCTTATTTTACAGACGCGCGCAGTAAATAAAATAATATTATTTTGGAGAATTGTTAGTATCACAAATTTGAGTTTAAGTTGTGAGAGGTCTATTTAAAGAATCTTGCTATTTACCCGACCCACGTAACTACCAGTTAATCCCGTTATAAAAAGATTTAATTTTTCAGCATTTAATATTAAATTAAAATAAATGAAAATTGTAACTCACTCCTACATTTAAGAGGAAGAAAATACAAATGGTAGGTCTGAACCAATGGTAGGTCTGTGCACAAATGGTAGTCTATCTACGATGGTAGGTCATCTAACATTGATATGCGATTTTGCCTTTTATAAATAGTCAACGTCTTTCTTAGAAACATCAACACAACAAACAAGAGAGAAGATAAGCAAAGCGAAGGAACAATTTTCGAAGAAAAAATAGTGTTGTGTGAGAAAGTGGGAGAGAATATCTTAGAAAAATATTGGGATATTTTTAAAAGTAATGACAAAATAGTGAGTTTGGGAAACACTTGTGTGACACTATTTTGGGTTTATCTTAATTTGTTGTATTCATACCTTTTGTACCCATTAATCTTATTAGTAGAAGAAATAATTTCGGAGTTTGTCCGTGAACTTAGCCCAAATTAAAGGGTGAACCACGTTAAATTTCGGTGTCATTATTCTACTTCTGTTGAATTCATTTTATCTTTACCCGTCAGGCCACAACTGGTATCGAAATTTCTAGTAAAATTCTTAATATCTTTCTGTGGTTGCGGCGTAGATCGATCTTCCACACCAGAAAAGATTTTATTAGGTCCAGGGTGTATTGATTTACAGAAAAAGAAACACAGTGAAAAAAAAATGTCAAGCCAAAAGGTAGATATTGAGAAATTTAATGGCAATAATAATTTCTCTTTATGGCAAAGGAGGATGAAAGATATTCTCATTCAACAGAAGATCCATAAGGCTTTGCTGGGAAAAGAAAGATGGTAACAACCGTCACCGAGGAACAATGGGAGGAAATAGATGAGATTGCAGCTAGTACAATCCGTCTAAATCTCTCAGACAGTGTCTTGCAAAATATTGAATAAAAAAATTGCAAGACTGCTAAAGAAACATGGGAGACTCTAGAAAACGTGTACATGTCAAAGAACCTTGCCAATAAATTTTATTTGTGGAAGGAGCTATATCAGATGAGGAAGGAAGATAATGTGAGCATGATGCAGCATGTTAGAAATTTCAACATCAAGCTTTCTCACTTAGCAAGATTTAATGTGAGTTTTGGCGATGAAAAGAAAGCTGTGATGTTGTTGGCATCACTACCCTCATCATATAATCATATCACAACAACTCTTACTTATGCAAAAGACAAGATGGAGTTTGAAGTTTTTGTAGAAGCCTTGTTCTCATATGAGAAACAAAACAAGGAAAGAGATTCAGAAGCACAAGCCCTTATCATAGAGTCTAGAGGAAGGAGACTGTATAAAGAACAAAAACCCAGAAGTAAGAGGAGAGGCAAATCAAACAAATTTGCCAATGTTGAATGCCATCATTGTAAGAGGAAGGGTCATATTAAGAAATTTTGTCAGGTGTTCAAAAAGGAACAAGAAACGAACAAAGGCAAAGTAACGAAGAAGGACGACAGCAGTGATGATAAGCAAACAAATACCATAGACGAGTTCAATATCGTTTATGATGAAGATTTTATCAATCTTGCATCACACGAGACCAGTTGGGTGATTGATAGTGGTGCTACAGTTCACGCTACATCGCGTAGAGAATTTTTCTCATCATACACACCTGGAAGTTTTGGTGTTGTTAGAATGGGAAATGAAGGCCTGTCAAAGGTAGTAGGCAGAGGAGACGTTTGCTTGGAAATAGAGAATGGAACCAGACTATTCCTGAAGGATGTCAGGCATATTCCAGATATGCGCCTGAATTTGATCTCTGTGCACAAACTTGCAAATGAAGGATATTGTAGCTTCTTCATTTATGTCAAATGGAAACTTACAAAAGGCTCCTTAGTAGTGGCTAGAGGTGAGAAGCATACAAATCTGTATATAATGCAAGCAAAGCTCTCCACTGACACATTAAATGCCATAGAGAAAGATAGTGCAGCTGAGTTATGGCATAAGAGACTCAGTCACATGGGTGAAAAAGGTATGACAAGTCTAGCCAAAAAGAAGATATTGCCTGGAATGGATGAAGTACATTTGGAGAAATGTGTTCATTGTCTAGCAGGAAAGCAAAATATGGTTGCTTTCAAGAGCTTCCCTCCTTCCAGAATGAATAATATTTTAGATCTGATTCATTCAGATTTGTGTGTACCAATGTCAAAGTCACTTGGTGGTGCTCAATACTTTGTGACTTTCATTGATGATCATTCAAGGAAGGCGTGGGTATATCTTCTAAAGACAAAGGATCAAGTACTAGATGTCTTCAAAGAATTTCATGCCTCAGTTGAGAGACAGACTGGAAAGAAGCTGAAGTGCATCCGGACAGACAATGGTGGAGAATACACAGGACCTTTCCATGCTTATTGCAAAAAGCATGGTATTCGGCATCAGATGACACCTCCAAAGACATCGCAGTTGAATGGCTTAGCTGAGAGGATGAATAGAACTTTGATGGAGAGAGTTAGATGTCTACTCTCACATGCAAAGTTGCCTAAAAATTTTTGGGGTGAAACCATACTCACAGCTGCACATGTGTTGAATCTTTCACCCTGTACTCCTCTGAAGATGGATGTTCCAAATAAAGTGTGGTCAAGAAAGGATGTTTCCTATGATCATCTGCGAGTGTTTGGCTGCAAAGCATTTGTTCATATCCCCAAGGATGAGAGATCCAAACTTGATTCCAAAACAAGACAGTGTATTTTTATTGGCTATGGTCAAGATCAATTTGGCTATAGATTTTACGATCTAGTTGCAAAGAGACTTGTCAGGAGCCGTGATGTTGTATTTGTTGAAGATGAGACCATTGAAGATATTATCAAAATGAAGAAAGATGTTCCTAATTCCAATGGTGACTCATCAGATTTGGAATTAATTCATCCAACATCAGTGCCAAGACAAGTTGGAGATGAAGACCAGGTTTATCCACCTGATGAAGATGATGCCCCCATAGAAGTTGGTTCTCAAGATGAGAGAAATGATGATATTCATTATCCAGTACCAACACTTGTGGCTTCTCCTGTTCCACTGAGAATAAGTGATAGAGTGAGACGACCCTCTATCTCATATCCTCCAGATGAGTATGTAACTTTCACTGATGGGGGAGAACTTGAGAGTTATGAAGAGGCTATGGATGACGAATCTAAACAAAAATGGATTGAAGCCATGAAAGATGAGATGAAGTCCTTGCATGAGAACAAAACCTTTGAGTTGATGAAGCTGCCCAAAGGGAAGAAGGCCTTGAAAAATAAATGGGTGTTCAGGGTGAAGCATGAAGGACACAGTTCCAGTCCGCGATACAAAGCCAGATTGGTTGTCAAAGGATTCAGCCAAAGAAAAGGTATTGACTTTGACGAGATTTTCTCTCCAGTTGTAAAAATGACATCCATCCGTGTTGTGCTAGGGTTAGCAGCAAGTCTTGACTTGGAGGTTGAGCAAATGGATGTCAAAACTGCCTTTTTACATGGTGACTTGGAAGAAGAGATATACATGGAGCAACCAGAGGGTTTTCAGCAAAAGGGAAAAGAAGATTATGTCTGCAAATTGAAGAAAAGTCTCTACGGCTTAAAACAGGCACCAAGACAATGGTACAAGAAGTTTGAGTCTGTTATGGGGGAGCAAGGCTACAAAAAGACTACTTCAGACCATTGTGTTTTTGTGCAGAAATTGTCTAATGATGATTTTATTATTCTTTTGCTCTATGTGGATGATATGTTGATTGTTGGCCGAAATATTTCCAGAATCAACAACTTGAAAACACAGTTGAGTAAGTCTTTTTCATGAAAGACTTAGGACCAGCAAAACAGATTCTTGGCATGACTATTATTAGAGACAGAGGCGCCAAGAAATTATGGTTGTCACAGGAGAAGTACATTGAGAAAGTACTTCAGAGATTTCATATGAATAAGGCTAAAGCGATTAGTTGTCCTTCTGCTAATCACTTTAAGCTAACTTCTAAGCAGAGCCCTTTTACAGACAAAGAGAAGGAAGAGATGAAAGAGGTTCCATATGCTTCATCAGTTGGAATTGTGAGTAGATTCCTTTCAAATCCTGGAAAGGAACATTGGGCTGCAGTGAAATGGATTTTCAGGTATCTTCGAGGTTCTTCCAAAATATGCCTATGTTTTGGAAATGATAAACCTGTGTTAGTTGGATACACAGATGCAGATATGGTTGGTGATGTGGATTCCAGAAAATCCACTTCAGGTTACCTAATTACATTTGCAGGGAGAGCTGTGTCATGGCAATCAAAGTTACAAAAATGTGTTGCATTGTTCACTATCGAAGCATAGTTTATAGCAGCAACGGAAGCATGTAAAGAGTTGATATGGATGAAAAAGTTCTTGAAAGAACTTGGGTTGCAACAAGACAGTTATCAGTTATTTTGTGATAGTCAGAGTGCTATCCATCTTGGAAATAATTCCTCCTTTCATTCGAGATCAAAACATATTGATGTGAGATACCACTGGATTATGGATGTAATGAAGAAGAAGCTATTACAACTTGAGAAGATCCATACAGAAGAAAATGGATCAGACATGTTAACAAAAATTCTCCCGAGACAAAATTTTGAATACTGTCGTTTAGCTGCTGGATTGGTGGAGCCCTCTATGTAGTCGGGAGGGGGAGATTTGTAAGTCCCTCCTACATTTAAGAGAAATAAAACACAAATGGTAGGTGCGACAACCAATGATAGGTGCAACCACAAATGGTAGGTGCAACCACCAATGTTAGGTGCAACCATAAATTGTAGGTGCAACCATAAATTGTAGGTGCAACCACAAATGGTAGGTACAACCACAATGGCAGGTGCATCTAACATTGATATGCAATTTTGCCTATAAATAGGCAATTTCTTTGCCTTAGAGAAACATCAACACAACAAACAAGAAGAGAAGCTAAGCAAAGTCAAAGGAACAATTTCCTTTGAAGAAAAATAGTGTTGTGTGAGAAAGTGGGAGAGAATATCTTAGAAAAATATTGGGATATTTTTTTAAAGGGGAGTGACAAAATAGGGAGTTTGGGAAACACTTGTGTGACACTATTTTGGGTTTATCTCAATTTCTTGTATTGCCTCTCACTTTGTACCCATTAATCTTATTAGTGGAAGAAATAATTTCGGAGTTTGTCCCGTGGACTTAGCCCAAATTAAAGGGTGAACCATGTTCACGAAACCATTTTGGAACAATTAAGAACCACATGCGTCCTTAAAAAAATTTCTACACTTATTAAGCAATCATCTACATCTGTTTTCCTCATATTTATCCTAAAAAAATACTTCAATCGTGCATCGATCAATGTCATTTTATACATATAAAATTGTACATCAATTTTCACAAATTTATAATAAATTATTAGTCGCTGTGCGTTCATATGTTTATTTGTTTATTTGTGTCACACAAGTGTTCGGGGACAAAATGAACAAAAAGAGATAAAAATGTGTGCTTAAAAAAACAGAATACTCGATCAATCGAGCTTCGATCAAGATTAATCAAAGACCCTTATATGGAAAATATGGATAAACATACTATATCAATTAAGTCACAGGTCGATAGATCAAAATATGACTCAATGAATCGAAGAACTACGTATAATAACTATCGTTGCTAGATCGATCCAAAAGAGAGCTCTTGGTTGGAAATTTGTAAGGTTAGATCGATCAAGCTTAGTCTCGATGATCGAGCAGTCCAACCATCAACCAAATCTAGTAGTTTTTAGTACTAGTTTTCAATCCTAATCATTTAATCAAACAAAGTCTTATCTTACTCGAGTTATGCTCGAGAAATATACTATATATTCAATATATTAGGTCATTAAAATACAAAAATAGATACGAGGAACAAGAGAGATAAAATAACACTATAAGGATAACTCTGAGAGGAGATTTTAAAAAATACCGAAAATTAGGATTACATTAGTTTTATTCTCTAATTTTCATAAGCTTAATCAATTTCTTTATAGTTTTTCGTGCAAATAGGGTTTATTCTTGTGTGAATTTATGTCTTACTAATTTAATAATGTGATTGGGATAATTTTAAGCCTTTAATTATGATTTAATTAATTTAATATCATGAATTATTTTAATTTTAATTCTTGATGTGTTTAATTTTATGTTTGAATGTTAGTTTAAATGTCAAAACTATACATGTTATGAATTAGGATGTACAACTAGTTTATTGTATGGATTTATTTATTGCTAGTTTAAGTATTAGATATGAGTATAATTGAATACCTAAGTTATTAATATATTTAATTTTATTTAGTTTAATTATTGATTTTTTTAAATCTTAATGTAATAAATAAATTAAATCTAGTAAACATATATTTATGTTGTTTAGGATTTAAGTTTGTCAATTATTGTGTTTTAAAACAAAGGTATAAAATCTTAAGGTTATCTAAATTTCTAAAGTAAAAATTCAAAATTTAAAAAATATTTTAAATTATGAAATTGATTTAAAATTTAGGAAACTAATTTTTATTTCTTACATAATTAATTGAATTATAAATTAGTATACAATTTATCTTTATTATTTTATAATATTTTTATTTTACTCACAATCATCCAAATCCCCCTTACCTAACTTTATATAACTCAATAACAAACTAGTAATTATAACTATAATTGTTACCAATGTTTTGAGAGTTCTATTCTTGCTTGCAAACATGTTTATGTTAGAGATTATTGTTATAAAGCTCCTTAATTTAAGGAGCAAAACATGGAACAAAACAAGGAGTAAAACATGGAGCTTAATTCAAGGAGCAATTCAAGAAACCATTAATTTAAGGAGTAATTCAAGGAGTGAATTTTCCTATAAATAGATGTGTAATTGTAATGAATTAACCATCCAAAGTTTTCATTCCAATTGAGAGAAAAGCTTAGAGAGCAAAGCTTTTGTGAGAGAAAATTGAGAGTAATTTTCTTGAGTGTAATTGGGTTAGGGGTTGTGAGCGTTGTAAACACCTTGTGTAATTTCTACTCTTTCAGTAAAAAGATCTGCAGACGGAGTTCGGAGGACGTAAGCAAGATTGGCGAACTCAGATTATCAAATTTGTGTTATTTTATATTCTTCTCGCCAAGTTTGGCATCGGGAATTTGCGTTATTTCACAAGCGGTATCGAGTATTGGTAGTGATTTACTGTCAAATTTACGCAGAAATAATCGAGAAACGATCCGAGAGGAAGTCATGTTTTAGTGGGAGCAATGGCCGCGAGATGAAGGAAGGGTGAAACTCGAGAAATTTGATGGCACTGATTTCGGGTTTTGGAAAATGCGAGATAGAGGATTATATGTATCAAAGAAATCTATATCAACCTCTCTCGGGGAAGAAGCCGGGAGAGCTATGAAGGAAGAAGATTGGAATCTTCTAGACGAATAGCCTCGGAGTTATTCTATTGACGTTATCCCGTAATGTTGCTTTCAACATAGCAAAGGAAAAGACCACGGCGGGTCTTATGGCAAGCTCTCTCCAATATGTATGAGAAGCCGTGACCTCGAACAAAGTGCAACGATGAGGCGCTTGTTCAGTGCGGATGACGGAAGGCGCGTGTAGCTCGACATCTCGATGAACTCGACACGATTACAGCCGGTTGAGTTCGGTGGAAATGGTCGATGAAGAAGTACGGCATTGATACTTTTGTCTTCTGCACGGAAAATTTGGAATGCTCTTGTCACGGTGTGAGTAGCTCGTCGGGAAAGCAATAAGTTGAAATTTGTGATGTTCGTGATTTGGTTCTCGGTGAAGAGATCAGCGTGAAGCAATTGAATCGTTAACCTCTTCGGTTTGCATACGAGTCGAAGGAAGAAATTCGGCCAAAGGAAATGGACGTGGTGGCGCGACTACGAGGTAGATCGAAACGGGAGGTCGAATCTAGGAATCCTAATAATTCCCGTGGCTCGAAGACTATCGAGTGTTGGAATTGTGGAAGAACACAGCCTTGCAAAAATCGGTGCGAGAATGCCTTGAAGGACAAAGCAAGTGAAGGCGAGGCAAATGTTACTTCCGCCTCGGGAGGAGATGATGCATTGATATGCTTTCTTTGGAAACAAGGAAGAATCTTGGGTGTTAGACTACTGGAGCATCGTTCCATGCTACTTCACTGAAAAAGAATTCTTGAGAAATATGTCTAGGAAACCTTGGAAGGTATATATTGGTGATGATCAACCATGTGCTATTATTGGCAAGGTGTAGTGAAGATTAAGTTGAGCAGTTTGTTTGGGAGGCGAAGGATGTTAGGCGTATTCCCGATCTCGAAGAGAACTTAATCTCGGTGGGGCGATTGGCCGATGAAAGGCTACAACTACGATCTTCGTGGTGATGATTGGAAGATTTCAAAGGGTGCGATGACGGTTGCTCGAGGCAAGAAAAGTGGCACTCTTTACATGGCCGGCGGAGAGCACGTTGTTCAATTACGATTGGGCAATGAAACACCGAAATCTGTGGCACGGAGACTAGGCCATATGAGTGAGAAGAGGATGAAGATTATGCCTTTCGAAGGGAAAACTTCGGTACGGTACGGAGAGATGAACATGTGCGAGGTGCGTACTTGGAAAGCAAAAGGAGTCGGCTTTCGGACAGTTGCGGAGATCCCAGAAGGAAAAGGCTAGAGCTTATTCACTCGATGTTTGGGGACCAACGGACCGGAGTCTCTATTGGTGGGAAACACTGCCCGTGACTTTCATCGATGATCGCTCTCGGAAGGTATAGGTTTTACTTTCTAAAGCATAAGTCACGAAGTATTTGAGGCTTTCGGAAGATGGAAAGCTATGGTGGAAAATGAGACGGGTTTAAAGATCAAAAAGCTCGAGCGATAATGGTGGTGAATATGAAGACACGGATTCAAAAATTTGCTATGAGCACGGGATTAGAATGGAAAGAAGCGTATGCCGGCACGCCCTCAGCACAATGGTGTGGGCGGGCGTATAGACAGCGTTGTGAAGAGCCGGGAAACGTGCATTCGTATACGGTCGAGGTCTAGAAGCAGTGCAGGCGGAAAGCGATCAACGTAAGCGAACACTTGATCAATAGAGGCCCATCGTTTCCATTGGAGCATAGAATACTAGAGGAGGTATGGAGCGGAAAAGAGGTGGAAACTATCACATCTAAAAGTTTTCGGTTGTGTAGCATTTGTGCATATCGGTGATCAAGGCGAGGAATAAGCTTGATCCCCAAATCCAAGAAATGCACGTTCGTTGGGCTATGGTGAGGATGAGTTTGGCTACTGGCATTTTGGGATGACAAAAGAAGAAAGTTATCCGTAGCGAGAGATGTGATTTTCAACGAAGGGTGATGTATAAGGACATGCATAAAATGAGCGCCAATGACTCGGAGACGGGAATGAGTCGGTATTTGCGGATGCGGATGATGTCCCGGATACTTCCATGACGGAACCAATTGTAACAAGTCCTCGACGGAGGAACTTGTTGGACAAACGATACACGTCATTCAGGCCTTGCTGACCTCTTTACTCCGGCTCTGTGAGAAGGTCTTCTCGACCTTATGTGCCTAACGGAGATCATGGGCTTATATGTTCTTTTGACTAATGGAGGGAGCCAGATGCTATGATGAAGCTTGTCGGACTCGAGATTCAACAAGTGGGAGCTTGTATGAAAGAAGAAATGAAATCTCTCATCTCGACAGACGTAACTAGGCGAGTTACCTATGGGAAAAGAAGGCACTTCACAACAAATGGGTGTCTTAGGGTGAAAGAGAGAGGCTTGTGATGGTTCCGAAAGTACAAAGCCGCTAGTTGTCAAGGGTTTCCAACGAAGGAAGGAGTTGACTCTGGCGACATTTTTGCTCCGTTGTGAAGCTCAATCTTATCGGATCGGTATTGAGCATTAGCCATCAAGATCTTCATCTTGAGCAGTTAGATGTGAACTGCATTCCTTCATGGAGATTTAGATGAAGAAATATGCATGTACCGGAGAAGGTTTCTCGAGAAAGGGAAGAAAAACGTGGTGTGCGAGACTTAAGAAGAGTTTGTATGGCTGAAACAAGCCCCGAGACAATGGTACAAAAAAAATTGACGACTTCATGTACAAGGAAGGTTTCCGAAGTGCAATGCGATCATTGTTGCTACTTGAGAGATATAGGTCCAGTTATATCATTTTACTACTTTATGTTGATGATATGTTAGTGGAGTTCGAGATATGGATGATATTAAAAGGTTAGACGACGGTGTCAAAGGAATTTGACATGAAAGACTTGGGTCCGACAAAGAAGATTCTTGGAATTCAAATCACAAGAAATAAGAAGAAAGGATCCTTGCAATTATCTCGAGCGATACATCAATCGTGTTTTGCAAAAGATTCAACATGGGCGATGCCAAGCGATTCATGGCGCACCGCAGCCGGTCATTTTCGCCTATCCGAGGATCTGTCCCCTCGAACGAGAGGAAGAGAGAATTCATGGCTAAGGTTCCTTATACCTCGGCCATTGGAAGTTTGATGTATGCAATGGTGTACATGCAAGACAGGACATTGGCCGTACGGTGGGAGTTGTTCGCGGTTATGTCAAATCCGGGGAAAACTCATTGGGAAATAGTCGAGTGGATTTTGAGGGGTATCTGCGAGGCACCACGAGAAAAGTGTTTGTACTTTAGTAAAGGAGAGTTAAAAGTACAAGGATACGTAGATCTGGACTTTAGAGGTGAAGTTGATCGCATGAAGAAGCACCCATGCTTGGTTATATATTCTTTGTTGGAGCTACAATTTGTTAGTTGGATGTCACGAAATGAGAAAATTGTCACTCATCCCTTCTGAGAGGCTAAGTATGTAGCGATGGCGAAGCTAGTAAAGAGATGATATGGCTTGAGGTTTGTTAGCGAGTTGGGATTCAAACAAGAGAAGAATGTTATGCGTAGTGATGGTCGAAGTGCAATACACTGTGAAGAATTGACATTTCATTCAGAGACCAAACATATTGGACTTCGTTATCACTTCATCATATCTCTATTAGAAGATGATGTGTTAATCTTGGAGAAGATTCAAAGGAAGCAAAAATCCATGAGATATGTTAACAAAGGTGGTGATTATTGACAAGCGAAGTTGTGCTCAATTTCGGTTGGTCCTTAAAATGTAAAGACTAGAAAAGTTCTTTGCATTGATCGAGTGTGAAGGCAAGTTGAAATCGGTCTTCAAGTGGGAGGTGTTAGAGATTATTGTTATAAAGCTCCTTAATTTAAGGAGCAAATTAAGGAGCAAAACATGGAACAAAACAAGGAGTAAAACATGGAGCTTAATTCAAGGAGCAATTCAAGGAACCATTAATTTAAGGAGTAATTCAAGGAGTGAATTTTCCTATAAATAGATGTGTAATTGTAATGAATTAACCATCCAAAGTTTTCATTCCAATTGAGAGAAAAGCTTAGAGAGCAAAGCTTTTGTAGGAGAAAATTAAGAGTAATTTTTGTTGGTCCAACTAATGTGGGCCATCCACAAAGAAAAAAAAAGAGGGAAGAAGAAAGTCTCTGGCGTGCCGAAAGAAAAGGAATAAAAGAAAGAAAAGAAAGAAGAAAAGAAAAGAAAAGAAAGAAAAAAAAGGTCAAAAAATCTCTCAGGTGTAATCAGGAGAGAAAGATGAAATTTTGGCTATATAAAGCCTTAGCTTCAATCTCAAATAGATCAGTGAGAAAATAAAAGAGAGTGAGAGAGTTTACGAAATTTTGAGAGAGAAATTAAGAAACCAATTTGTGAAGTTTTATCCTGAAAACTTGAAGATACATGTTGTTGTATTTTTGTGAGAGATCCACCTTAAGGTGAAGTGTGTAATCCCATCTTATTATAGTGGAAGTTTAAGTGGCCTACGGGTCCCATGGTTGTTACTTTCATTTTGAAAGGTTTTTCCACGCTAAAATTTTGGTGTCATTTTTATTCTATTTTGATTTGGGAAATTATCCTGGGTGTGTGGAATTTATTTCTTTAAAACCATCCATTTTTCCCAACAAAGTGGTATCATAGCCAAGTTATTTTTAGTAAGAGAGTGTACACATATACAGTACTATTCATATATACTGTATTGTACTATTCACGGATACTATTCACGGGTACTATTCACTTGTACTATTCACATGTACTATTCACTTGTACTATTCACGGGTACTATTCATTGTCAGAAAAGTATCAAGTTCGGCGAAACCTGGTGACTCACGATTCAAATGGAGGAAAGCACAGGTAATATGATAAAATTAACCGCATTTAATTATGCAATTTGGAAGCCGAAGATGGAGGATCTTTTATACATTAAAGATCTATGGAAGCCAATTATAATCAATGCGAAGGAGAAAGAAATAAGCAAATCACGAGACATTGAATGGGCCGTTACGGGCAAGAAAGTGTCTTCTTCAAATCAGACAATGGATCGACAAAGCATTTTCAAAATTTTGCTAATGAACACGGGCCTTATGTTTTTTGGCAAAAGTTGGAGAAAATGTATGCGAGAACAAACATGCAGAATAAAGCAAATCGATGCGACGATTAGTCAATTTGAAGTATAAAAGACGGGCGGCGTATCGGAACGTATGAGTGAGTTTCAAGGCATTGTAGATCAGCTCGGCCTCACATGAAGATATTTGTAAGAAGGCAACAGCGTTTTTGATGTTGAGTTCTCTACCGAAAAGTTGGGATACTCTAGTTGTGTCGATCGGCAACTCGACTCACGGACGGTGGCACTTACCATGGATATGGTAAAGGCAGAATGTTAAAGCGAAGAGTCTCGACGAAAAGATGAAGGCTATACTCACGACAGGACGGCATCGTGCGAAACAAGGCAAGCAAGAATGGCGGGGGAGAAGTAAAAGTAAAAATCCCGTAACCAAAGTCAACAAAGAGGACGGTCGAAGTCTAGATCGAGGTATGACATGAAGTGTCATCGTGCGATAGCTTTGGACAACCGTTCGAGAATGTAGAAGGTTAAAGGCGGAACAATCCGAGAAATCGAGAGCGAAGCCGAACAAATGACACCCATGGTATCGCTTTGAAGAAGTTGTCATCGTTCGAGATCGATTATGTCAATCTTGCATGCCAGAGACACTTCTTTGGGTAGTTGACTCGGTGACTTCCTATCATGTTACCTCCCGTGCCAGGAATTCTTCTCAACCTACGCTCGAGGTGATTTTGGATGTGTGAGGATGGGAAATGATGATGCATCAAAAATTGTCGGCATTGGAAATATTTATCTAGAGACTAATCTTGGATGCAGTTACTTGAAGATGTGAGGCATGTTCCGATATCATTCGATTTAATCTCTAGGTATGCTTGATGATGATGGATCTGATAATTATTTTGGTGGAGGAAAGTGGAAGCTCACCAAAGAGCAATCAGTAATAATAAAGGCAAGAAAGATACGTCTTCACACATCGCCTGACGAAATGTGTAGAGGAGAAGTAAATGCCACGAGGAAAGAAGTTTCCTCTGAGCTATGGCATAAGCGACTTCGGCCACGTGAGTGAAAAAGGTCTCGAGAATTCTTTCCAAAAATGAGGTCTTGCAGAATGAAAGGTACACCCTTGAGCTTGTGTTGAGTGTATTATGGGAAAACAACGTAGAGTTGCGTTTCGTAGTCTCACGCATCTAGAAAGGAAAATATTCTAGATTTAATACACGGATGTATGTCTGATGAGTTGTAAGTCATTAGGAGGTGCTCATTATTTTTGTGACATTTATTGATGACCATTCAAGAAAAGTATGGACTTTTGCTTTGAAAACTAAAGATCAAGTCATGAAGTTTTCAAGCGGTTCCGTATAAAATTGAGAGAGAAAGCGCGGACGTGCTAAAGTGTGTGCGTCTGCGAGATAATGGTGGTGAGTATCGTGGACCATTCGAAGAAATGCTGAAGTTTTGGCATCGGTGGAAAAATTAGTACCAAGACACCTCGACACGCCACGGTGTCGCGAGAGAGAATGAAACGAGAACTATCTGTGAAAGAGTCGGATCTATGCTCTGAATGCAAAGCGCAAACACCTTTTGGGGGAGGCGTGCGGACGGTCGATTTAATCAACCTTTCTCCATCGGTTCCTTTGAGCTGACGTCTGCGGAAAAGAGTTTGGACGGGGAGAGGCGTTTCTTACAAACAGAAAGTATTCGGTTGTAGAGCATTTGCTCGCATCCCGAAGATGGCGGTCAAGTTGGATGGAAAAGCGAAACAATGTATCTTTATGGGATATGCCCCATGAAGAATTTGGCCTACGGAACTTTGGGATCCTGTGAAAGGATTGTCGAAGCGGAGACGTGATATTTCTTGAAGACCCGAACAATCGAGGACTTTGAGAAATCCGAGAAACCACGGTCGGATGAAATTCGGTTAATGCGGACCCCGGTCTACTCCACTGCGATAAATCGATGACGGGAGTCACGCGGTGCGATGATGTCGATCCATGGTGGCGGTTGAGAACCCGGAACAAGTCTGCGAACAAGTCCAAGTACGGTGAGGAGATCTACCGAGTACGACAACCTGGTCGTATATATTCTCTAACGAGTATGTGATGCTCGCGTAGAAGGAGAACAGAGACTTATGACAAAGCATCAACGATCGACATAAGGCGAGTGGCTTAAAGCCGTACGAGGAAGAAATGAAATCTCTGCGTGATAACCACGCATTTGACGATGGAAACTACCACGGGGAAGAAAAGCTCTCAAAACAAGTGGGTGTACTGAGAATCAAAAGTGAAGAAGAGCGGCATTTCATGACCACGCTATAAAGCAAGATTGGTTGTGAAAGGATTAGAAGCGAAGAAAGGCGTTGACTTCGATGAAATATTCTCACAGTGGTTAAAATGTCTTCAATCCAGGAGTTGTTCTTGGTTTTGGCGGCTAGTCTTAATCTGGAAGTTGAACAACTTGATGTAAAGGCGCATTCTTACATGGTGATCTTGATGAAGAAATCTATATGGAGCGGCCAGAAGGTTTCAAGTCAAAAGCAAAGCGTTGGTATGCGGACTAAAGAAAAGCTTGTATGGTCAGGAAAGAGCACCGAGGCGGTGTACAAAGTTTGACTTCATTCATGGAGAAAAATGAATACAACGGAACGGTGATGAGTGCGTCTTCGTGAGAAATTCTCGATGGTGATTTTATTATTCTTTTGCTTTATGTTGATGATATGTTAATTGTGGGTCAAAATATTGACAAGATTAACAAGTTAAAGAAGGAGTTGAGCAAGTCCTTTGCAATGAAGGACTTAGGACACCTTAAGCGGATTCTTGGCATGACGATTACCGTAACGGTAAGCAAAAGATGCGCTTTCCCAACGGTATGTTGAAAAAGTTCTTGAAAGATTCAACATGAGCAAAAGCTAAAAGCGGTAGTTGTCGACACGAGCCAACGAACTTAATGTGAGTCGATGTCCTCGAGTGAGGAGGATAAATCGAGAGATGACGAGGTGCCTTGTATGCATCGGCGGTTAGCGAGTCTAATGTATGTATGGTATGTACTAGACCGGACATTGCACGTGATGTTGGCGTTGT
The DNA here is from genome assembly GCA_033030585.1 of Hippophae rhamnoides. NCBI lineage: Eukaryota > Viridiplantae > Streptophyta > Magnoliopsida > Rosales > Elaeagnaceae > Hippophae > Hippophae rhamnoides. The sequence goes on from CM065431.1 coordinate 5,479,817, forward strand.
GAGCGATTCCTATCAAATCACGGAAAGGAACATTGGGCGGTATCGAATGGATACTCGGGTATCTTAGAGGAACCTCGATCATTGTTTATGCTTTGGTAATAATAAACTGTATTAGAAGGATATCTGATTCGGATATGGTGGCGACGTAGATACGAGGAAATCTATATCAGTACTAATAACATTTGGAGGAGGAAATTGTTTCATGGCAATCACGATTACAAAGTGTATTGCTTTAAGTACCATGACGAGTACATTGCGATCATGAAGGTTGTAAGGAGATCACTTGTGGATGAAAAAGTTCCTCTGAGAATTGCATCGAGAACCAAGAAAATTATGTTCTTTATTGCGTGATCGGTCAGTGCAATTCATCTTGGCAGAACTTGACCTTCCGCTCAAGGTCGAACCACGTTGGCGTAAGGTATCATTGGATTCGTGATGTGTTGGAGCATAAACTGCTTGAAAGTTGAAAAGGTTCGTACCCGATGATAGCAGGCGGATATGATGACAATAGTAACTAGAAAAACTTGTTATGCGTAGAAAGATTGCGGGTATGGAAGAGCTGTCCACCTTAAGGTGGAGGGGAGATTTGTTGGTCGAATAATGTGGGCCGTCCTAAAGAAAAAAAAGAGGGAAGAAGAAAGTCTACGGCGTCTTGCGAAGAAAGGAATAAAAGAAAGAAAAAGAAAGAAAAGGAAGAAAAGAAAGAAAAAAAAAGGTCAAAAAATCTCTCCGTGTGTCAGGAGAGAAAGATGAAAGTTTGGTATATAAAGCCTTAGCTTGATCTCAAATAGATCAGTGAGAAAATAAAAGAGAGAGTTTAGAAATTTTGAGAGAGAAATTAAGGAAACGATTTGTGAAGTTTATCGCAAAAATTGAAGATACGTATTTGTTGTATTTTGTGAGAGATCGCTGAAGGTGAAGTGTGTAATCGTCTTATTATAGTGAAAGTTTAAGTGGCTTTTCTACGAATTAAAATGGTTATTCTTTCGTTTAAAAAGGTTTTTAGCATTAAAATTTTGGTGTCATTTTTATTCTATTTTGATTTGGGAAATTATCCTGGGTGTGTGGAATTTATTTCTTTAAAACCATCCATTTTTCTCAACAATTTTCTTGAGTGTAATTGGGTTTAGGGTTGTGAGCGTTATGTAGCGCTTTTGTAATTCTATTTCTTTAGGTAAAAAAAATGCTATGACGGTCGGAGGCGTAGCGAATTGGCGAACTCCGTTATCAAATTTGTGTTATTTTATATTCTTGCTTTCTCATAAGTTTTGCTTATCGGGAATTTGCGTTATTTCCCAACAGTTTAAATTTACACGATGTTTTTAAGAGAAGAAAGGTTTATCTTTTAATGTGCCATTTCAGGTTGTGTCATGCGCGACATAGATCTCCTCAACTGACATTGCCGTTGTCGCCTGCTTCGTCTCAGCCACCGTGTTTCACCTCAGTCGCCTCGCCTCGCCTCGCCTTAGTTGGCCCCAGCATCCACCGTTCCAAGCAGTTAGAACGCATAGGTAATGCCCTTACTGCGGCTTATGTCAAGTTGGGTTTTCTCACTGACACTTATAATATCTTTTTTGTGACTTTGTCGAATCGTAGTATCTTGTACTGCTTTAATTTTGAGATTTTCGGAGTCCAATCGAGAACATGAAGCTGTCAAACTTTTCTTTAGAATAAGGAATTTAAGTATTGAAACTAACGAATATAGTTTTGTCGCAATTTTAACTGCTACTGTTCAAGCTTTGGAGTTGGAGTTGGAATTGGGTTTGCAAGTTCATGCCATGGTGTTAAAATTGGATTATTTGGATTGTGTTTTTGTTTGGGTTAGTATGGAAAGTGTGGTTTTGGATAGTATAGTTTTTTTTTTTTAATAATAATCTTGTCACACTATTAAACACACTCCTTCACTACTAACAAACACTTTAATCAATCTTAATTATAACGAAATTCACATCATAAACACACCCTTGTCATGACCACAAAGCGACAAGTCATCTATAGTTGTTAATTTCATCAGTCAATTTCTCTAAAGCAACTCTGTTCTCTTTATTTAGTCCATAACCAGATAAAATTCTAATTACCCAAAACTGAGCTCTACAAGAAGAATGCTCTTTTTCCCAACTAAAGTAATTAACTCCATAAACAGTTGTTTTTGCAAGACTCATGAACTCAGATCTTGATTCCAAAGTACCAATACCGCCCTTTTAACGTGATGGAACTTTAAGATAATGAAGGATAAATTTAGTGATTGTTAAACTGTTATTATCAGTCCCAAAAGACCCAAGACTCTAAATCAACTTCTCAATAATCATTAGGGAAAAATGGTCAGATCTTTAGCCACGCCATGGTTTGTTTGAGGAGGAGGTTGAGATTATAATTAGCTTAATTGATTCAGGGGTTGTTTTAGATGAATATGATATTCTAAACCCAAATGGAGTTATTCTAGTGAAGATCCATAAGTAGCTAAGCGTTACTAATGCACTAATTGAGTTTTGTATTAATTTTGAGGAAGTAAAAGGTCTTATAGCTTTGTTTGAGAGAATTGCATGTTAGAGATGTTTCAATATTGTTTAAATTTAATATATAAAATGAATGTATGATTCTTATAATGGTATCTCCCAACGATAAATGATCATTACATGTTCATTTAAATTATCTTTTTAGTATTTATCCCACCAAATTAAGTATTATTATAAATAAGTTAATTAAATATTTTTCACTAATAATTATTTTTAATAAAATTAATTAATAATTTATTTAATAGGTTCTATACAACCTAATGATATTAAGTATGAATTTTATGTCATACAATACATGATAGATGTTATATACAATTCAAAACAAATCATCAAAAATTAATCAAGATTGTATTCTTAATTGAGGTAAATGTTGTACTTATTTACAATATGTGAATAAATATATTACGATGATATTATTATATTTGGGGGTAAGATTTAGCTAAGTTTTGTAATTAATTAATAATATTAGTGATTAATTAAGTCTCAATATTATTTCTGTTTAATTCGATAGTAATAATAACATTTTGACTATAACGAAAATATGTATTAAAAATTACTTTACATTTTGTAACTAATTAATCATTAATTATATATTAGTTATCAATTGGTTAGTTATGTATAATTAGTGTTATTTAAATGATGATATTATCATTATTGATCTTGAATATATTAAGAATATAAATATTTTGGATGTATATTCTATTTACGTTGTAATTATAATATTGAAAATTTTTAAAAAAGTCTTTTGGGCCCATCAATAACCGACCCAAAATAGTAGCCCAAAACCATTTCAAAAAGCTACAAGAACAACTATTGAAATGTATCCCAAAAAAAGAGAAGTTAAAAACTGTTACCAAAAGTCTTTTTTTTTTTTTTTTTTTGAAACGGTTGTTATTTTAGATATTGAAACCGTATCCGTTGAGAAGCATACATATAGGATGCTTTTGACTGAAAAGCCAACCATCTCACAAAATGATTTTTGTAATAGTGTTAGGCACAAATTATGATACCATTTGTTAGACATATATAGTCAAAACCCAAAAAGCTAACATATTAAAGTAGAAAGGGCAGAGCTAGAAAAAAAATTAGGAGGTGAAAATTAAATTTTTTTTAATGACATAAGGTAATAAAAAACTTTAGAGCTTTGACATTCTTATTTTATTGGAACATTTTATAAAAATTATCTAAGTAAATAAAAGATAAAATACAATCAAGTTTATACATAAATATATTAAATTAACCAATTAATTATAATTTTAAAAATAAAACTAAAATAAATATATTAAAGTACAAAATATAAGATATAAAAATTAGATGATTTTATTGAAATATTAAAGAGTTAAAATACAAAATCATAACATAAAATTAATAAGAATTACAATGAATTATTTTCACTATAAATCTAAACTTTTCGTGCTATATTGGAACATAAACCTAGAGTTTTGATTTATCACATTATAATATATAACAAAAATTTCATAAAATAAATAAAATGACAAAAAATAATAAGTTAATAGAGTATTGAAATCATACATGTATATAAAATTAATGAACAAAAAACTAATATAAACAAATGAGAAGTTCAATCAAACACATTAAATTTATAAGTATTAAAACTAAAAATAAAATAAAAATATTAAAAATCTAAAAATATAAGATATAATTTATGATTTTAAATTTGAGATAATATTTAAAAAATACATTTTGATCAATAATATAAGACTAAAAAATTAAAGTAAAGGTAAAACAAGAAAAAAAATATTAACATTTTCATATAAAGAAATTGTTGAATAAATTACAAATATATTAAAATATAATGTAATATATATTAGACAATGTTAAAATTTAAATTTAAATAAATTTTAAGAAACTTTGATAATTTAATTAACAAAAACTTTAAATACGAAGCTTCACGTTAAGATATTTTTTCTTATTTTTATTTTTTATAAAACATTAATATTCTATTTTTATGAATTTAACAAAAGTTAAATAATTGAAATATGTTTGGATTACAATATATCATACATAAAGACTAAATAAATATTTTATATAATATATAAATAATTATTTTTATACAGTATATGTGACTATAATTCTATGTGTGTAGCTAATGTTTCTGAATACATATATAAAAATGCTTATTTTTATCCACTTTATTCACAATTACTATCACTTTTATTATATCAAGAAATAAAGAGACCAATTAGAATACTATAAATGAAATATATTTATTAAATTTTAAAAATATACCTATAATTAATTTTTTATATAAATTTTAGCGTATAGTCCCAAGAAGTTCCACCTTAGTAAAGTAATATCTTATCATAATTATATATTTTAATTTATTGTACAAACATCTATATGTACACGCAATAATATTTTAGTAGAAACTATTTATTAGTTTATTTTGGTATATATGGAGGGCCATATCTACAGGAACGTTCTGATGTTTTTTTTAGTCAATGAACGATAAATCAAAATTTAGAAAAGTTTATTCGATTAAATCTGTGTTTTGGGTTGAGTGTGATTTTATTCTGGACAAAGTTGATTGTCACTCACGGGTGATAATTACTGATTTAATATCACCATTACATTATTAGAGAATCAGAACTTAATAATAATATTTTTAATTCTTTATATGTATTTTGTTAATAAAAGATAATTAATCTGAGCTGTTAATCACAATCTAAGAATAAGCAGACAATTAAGCTGTTAATTTCTTATATAGTGGGTGGATAAGAGCTTCAAAAGTTGATGTTTGCATCATTGGATTATATATTCTCTAGATTTCCAATATTGACTAAACCCAAAAATGATATTACAATTCATTATAGAACCAGATTTGCATATCGATGATTAATTTAGTAAGTTGTATGACACCAAATCAATATATTAATGACACTATTATAAAATGTGATATTTAATTAGATATGTAAAGTTAATTTTTTTTCAAAAATTTACTTATAAAGAATTTAAAGTCAGTTCGATATAGAACCAACGTTACACATAACGTTGATTGACGTGTCGAATCGACGCAACACGTGGACATAGCGTCGGTTCTACGTGTCAATTGATGCTACATACGTGGATAGCGTTGGTTCACTACATCAACTGATGTTACGTCCTACACATAGCGTCGATTTCACATATCAACCGACACTACGAACTACGTGGATAGCGTTGGTTAACAGGTAGAACCGACACTACACATGTGAATATTTCTTTTTCTCTTATTTCTTCTTCAGACAGAAACTATTCCAAGCGCTACATAAGTCTCAAAAATTCAAAACCTCATCCACTATTTCTTATTTTTTTGCCACCTACGACTACCAATTCAAACGCCGGTTAGTGGGTTTTCTTACTCTTTAACTTATTTTTTAGATCCCTTATTTTTTAGATCCCCTGTTTTTTAAGCAAAATACTCAAAAAAATTATGCCAATTTCTCACTTACAAAACAACATTTTTCCTTTATTTTGTCACTTCATTTACTCTTGTAAATATTTCTATTAATCCTATGCACTTATTATTCATATTTTTTTTCTGTTATTATGTATATAGGTTTTGTATTATAAAATCAATAGAAGAATACAATGATCTTAAATAACATAGAATAACACCATGGTAATTTTTATACTATTAATTAATACTTAATTTTTTAATTATTTATATTATTTAAACTATTTGTTAAACAGATTTTGGTTTTTTTTTGCTATTATATAATGATCGAATACAAGTTTTAATTTAAATATAATAGAAAATGAGTAAATTTTGTAAAAAATTAAAAATTTAAAGTTGTTTCAACGCGTGAATTGACTTTAAATTTTAATAGTCTATTTATAGTAATGCGAATATTTGTTTTTAAATATATATTACATACAATCACAATTTCGAACATATATAACAATTATTTATTTATGAAAATTTGTATAATGTATAAGAACATCTCAAACTTAACACGTTAAAATGGTGTAAAGTTATTCCAATCTTACATCAAATATAACGTGATGAATAGTATCGTATCAAATTTAAAGCTATATTATTCACAAAAGTTATTTTTTTAAATATAAAATATAAAAATATTGTTTGAATTTATATTTTTCTTTAACTATATATCATATACTAAAATATATTACAATTATATATTGTTATTATTTAATAATTTTTTTTAATTTTTATTATTAAATTAAAATTAAATATATAATATAAAAATAGTAAAAAAATAGTAAATATAATATAAACTAAAACAACGATTTCGTAATAAGATAAATTATTTTTACTTTTTTTAATCTTTTTGTAAATGAATATATTTTTCGTATAATATTTAATATTATGTGATATAAATACTTAAAATTATAATACAATTTTTACATTATTAAAATAATACAAAATGGTGTAATTAACGAGTTAGAGATACTCTAGCTAACATGAGTTATACAGTAACATGTTAAACCAATGATATTATATACCTAGAGTTTGGTAAATAACCCTTCACTTTTTATTTGAAGTTATAAATTTGAAAAAGACTTGAGAGATTCAAAATTATACATTGAGATGAGTACAAGATTTTATTCATACACCAACGTTTTCACTACTTATTGAAATGAGCCGTACGTTAGAATTACAAGGTGTTGATAGAGAATCGTTCATTTCATAACCCGAATGGTAATATTTGGACTCGAATTACTAATCTCATCAATTAAAATGTTTATATAATAATTTGAGTCCCGAATTACTAATCTAGTCAAATAAATTTTTTACTTAATAATTTTAATATTTAAGTTATTTTAAAAATTCAAATATTTGCTATGGCAACGACAGCTGAATCAGTATGGCTACCTTACTTTTAATTTCTATACATTGAAAGAAAAATTTGGCATATGACAAATGCTGTTAATTCTAGATATAACACAATTATAAATAGGACAACATAATGAAAAATATAGGTATAATTAAGATTTCATGACTGTATAATATATATATATATATATATATATATATGATGGATAATTTTATGGTAAATTAATAAAGCTAGATGAACAAGATTAAAATCAGAAAAACTAATGGTTATATTGCAGGATTTGAGAAAGAATGTTTATGACTCTTCCTTATTCGCCCTATATTCTAATTCATTTTAATGTTTGATTGAAATAATTAACACCGTAATGTTTTAGAAAACATAAATTGTTAGGAAATTTGGATAAAATGACATAATTACAAATTCTCTCTTCCAAGATATTCCTTAGCAGAATATCAAATAACAGAGAAATAGATAATACATAACACAAGAATTATAGTGGAACTTCAAATTAGAGAAAAACCACTTTCGTTGTCAAAAGACAACTAGAGAAAAATTCACTATGTGGAAAATTGTTACAACCACACTCTCAGTAATTTTCTCACACGCCCAAAAGACAAGAGCAATTACAAGCCCAAGAAAATTTTCCCACAAAATTCTCTTACTTAAGAATTTCTCATACAAGTTTTTCTCTATTTTTGGGATGATTATCAATGAAGAAATGAAACCATATTTATAACCTTCAAGTTCTCATTTCATATGCCAAACATTTCTTTATTCAACAAAATTAGGCTACCTAATTTTCCTATTCTTTATTCAAACAAGTTTAGTCATCTCCATCTTTGACAATATGATAAGCTAACTTTCATGAATTTTCTTCTAAATTAAGCACCTCCTATGTTAACTAACAAACCTAATATTATTTTTAATCAATTATAACATATATAACAAAGATATATAAGTATATTATTTTCGACAATAAAATAGAAATCTTTCTCGTATGATTATTTGTTTGTTCGTGGTAAATAAAATTTCTTCACTGTATGGAATATGGTCAGCACGATAGTTGTTAGGATTCAAGGATTGCAAAAAAACACCATCACTTCATTCAATTAGAAGGGTCGTCTTTATCATCATTCATCTCATACTCTGAAACCTTTGTGATTTCTTAACTACTCAAAAGATAGTTTTTTATTTAATAAAAATATGATAAAGAAAATAAGCGAAATAGGAGCATGGTGGTTAATTAGAGAAGAAAGAAACTTGAAAAAAATTTAATGATGAAATGAGGGAAAGACACTCACGCAATAGCTTTTTTGCATTCTCTATGGAAAAAGCTATATTCTTCTCTGAAATTCGGATTGAAGTGAGAGAATTTTCTCTCTAAGTTCTCACTTAGCTATAGTTTAGAGTGCAATATGAGTTGATTTTTTTTTTTAAATAAAATAACTCCTTTTCTTCAATATTATTCTGCTAAATCAATAACATAATTTACCTGTGTTAAAAAAACAAATTAATTTCTTTATACATATATATATATATGGTGTGTCGTATGTTATTTTGTTAAAATTGCAATCAATTAAGTTAAAATTGCAATTAATTAACAAAACAATTTGATTTGAATAAACTATCCTGAGGTGTCACTTCACCAAGGATGTCATATGCTTGTCTTTCATTGTAAGGTAAAGTTCTTCGTGACAAGGAAAAAGTGTTATCATGATAAACCTTTCCTTATAATAAATTATAAAAGGATGACACATGTTCGACCTATCATTGTTAAAAGTAAGACTTATTAGGATAAATTAATATTTTAATAAGTTTTGATGTATAAATATAGTATTTATAAAAAGTTTATAAGTGTAAGTATTGTTAATAAATCAATAAATAATATATTAGTTGTATGCAACTAATATATTTTATAATTTGTATATTAGTTGTATGCAACTAATATATTGTATCTTAAAAGCACTTTTAAGAAAAGCAGTTTCATTTTCTTCTATATTTATACATGTATTGCTCTTCAGTATTTGTTATCTTGTAAATACATTAATTAAATTCAATTTGGTATCAGAGCAGGAAAGAAACAAAAAAAAATTTACCGATTTCTGAATAGAAGCGGCGTAGCGCCGTATTCTGATATGTTTAGCTCGCGTTGTAGTTCACCAGTCATTGTCCACCGCGAGTCCGATCCGCGTTGTTCAAGCGGTGTCATTCCTTGCGCGCCTGCGATTCAGCCACTAGCGACCCAGCGTTGTTGACCAGCGCCGTCGGCTTGCGACCTGGCAGCGCGATTCGGCCTCGCGCGGCCCCCGAGCGACGTTCAAGCCCCGGCACGGTTCGGCCCGCGTCGACTCGCGACCTGCTGCGCGCGATTCGACCAGCGCCGCCTGCACGCGGGTTCGGCCTGCGCAACGTGACGTCGGTAGAAACCTGGTGTCGCGGTTTCTTAAACTTCTGGCGCCGTCGGTCGCGACGCCTTAACGCACCGCTTCGGCCAGCGCCGCAGCGTGCGTTCGATCGCGCCCGCACGTGCCGTTCGGTCCCGCGCCCTGCGCGGCCGTTCGGCCCACGCGTGCGCGTCGTTGACCACGGTTTGCGGTTTCTTACATTTCGAGTTTTAATTATCTCTTCACCCGTTGCCAGCGGATTCACCAAAATATTTTTTTTAGTTATAAATTAGTATAATTGATTAAGGCTGCGCTCTTGGTGAAGATTCGACCTTCCCGCGTTCTGAAATATTTACATTTTGATGCTTCGTACCGACCACTGGCCCGTCACCTGCTGTGACCTTGCACGCCGATTCGGCCCGACCACAACCGTCGACGAGCCCGTGACTCTTAGCCACGTGACTCACAGCCGTCTCAACCGTGACGCAAACATTCAAAGCCCGTTTATCGGTGACCGGAAAAACAAAAAAAACCAAAATTTTTATTCATTGCACAATATACTTGTTATTATTATTTCAATGGAAGATTCCGAGACAACGTCAAGTTTCTAGAATTCATGAAGTTCCAAATTTTGAAGTTTAGTTAAGAGTTGAGGAAATTGGTTCTTTTGGGGGTACTAAACTTAATGGTACAAATTTTCGAACATGGAAAAAAGTTATGTCTGTTTATCTTCGTGGAATGCATAAGATGGGACATGTATACGGATCAATCAGACTCACAGTCAAGATGATGTAGAAGCTATACTCGGTGGGAAGATGATGATGGCTTTGTCATATCAATCTATTTAGGCAATCTTAATGATATATTACAAATGGTGGAGGAATGTAGGCCCGATGAGGGTATATGGAATACCTTAAAGCGATCTTTATACAAATGAGTCGACTTTATTCAAGTTAAGCGAACTCATTATGTCTGAAAGTGGCATGCGATGGGCAAATGAAACGGTATCTCTTTTTTACCAAGTGATTTGAAAATGTATGTATGAAATTTGAAATTGACAAGAAATGCCCAGTACAAAATTAAAAATCGAGGAAGATGTACGTGGTACCGAGAAGGAGAAGGAGCTTGAGCGAGTGCGTAGCTTTCTTAAGAGGCCTTGATATAAAACACAATAGTGCTAAGGCGAATTGCTTGAATGTCGAATCCTCAGGAGCTTGATTACGCCTGCTACGTACATCGCGTAGTAAAGGCGAATCTCGACGAAGTCTTCGTCGAACACGTGTTGAAGTATGAGCCTAGCCATTCAAGCTAAATCAAAGGCACATTTCCTCCGTGACACTCGATTTCATCTCAATTTCATCTCATCACGGGGCCGCCCGCAAGCTTTCCCAATCGCGCCGTTCTCTGCTCTTGTGCGATGAGCAGGGGCATCTCAGTGAAACTTGTTGGAAACTATATCCAGCGAAACCAAAGCGACAACCCGGGTGCCTCGTTCTGAAAAAGCGTGCTGGGTGTCAAGAACCGGACTACTATGGACAGAATCATCCTTTGGAATATGGAGGTATCCTGACTTGATAGCTAGTCGTGGTAAGAATTGTATGACGCCCTTAAATGTTTCTCGCTCTGTTGAGTGCAATACTTGGATTATTGATTCTGCATGCATCGATCATATGACTTATGATAAATCTTTTTAATAAGTTATCTCCCGCATGAGTGTCTTATGTTACAAATGCTAATGGTGAGGCCTTTTTGTCTTAGAACGAGGGTGGTTCATATCATTCCATCTTTCTGACTCCATGTGTTTTATATGTACGACATCTCATCACTTAATATACGGCTCCCACGATTGAATATTGAGTCTAAATGCTTTATAACCTTTTATCTATGTATGTGATTTTTCGGGATCTTAACACTAGGGAAATAATTGGTCGAGGGTATACGAGAGGCGATTGTTCGGCTTGGATCGGAACTACGGAGGAGAAACCGAGAACACGGGCAAGCTCTTGCATTGATTTCTGGAGTTCGATAAAGCTAAGTGAAATTTGGTTGTGGCATCGCCGCTTAAGACATCCGTCTTTTAGTCTTATGAAAAAAACCATGCCTACTTTGTTGTTAGTGTGTGGTGTTAGTGAGGCTTGTGTTGCATTGTGAGACTTGTGTTTTGGCCAAGAGCCATCGTGGTATTTATTCTCCTAGTATTTCTAATTAAAGTACTATTCCTTTTGAATTAATTCATTCTGATGTTTGGGGACCATCTAAAGAATTCGGGTATGAGATATTTTGTTTCATTTATCGACGACTGTACAAGGTTATCATGGATTTCTCTTCTTAGAACAAAAGATGAAGTCTTTTCTGTTTTTCAAAATTTTCATACCTTTGTTCAGAGACAATATAATGGCATCATTCGGATCTCCGTTCTGACAATGGAGGGGAATATGTTAATCATGTTTTTCAACAATTTTTCAAAACAAATGGGATTATTCACCAAACTACTTGTCCACAAACATCGGAACAAAATGGAGTGTCTGAAAGAAAAAATCGTCATTTACTTGATATGGCTCGTGCACTCTTATTTAGTGCTTATATGCCAAAATATCTTTGGGGTGATGTTGTACAGGCTTCTACCCATCTCATCAATCGTCTCCCGTCTAGTGTCCTTAATGGAAAATTCCCATTTCAGATTCTCGCATCTTACGTATCCTTATCATCCTTTCATAATCTTCCTACTCGAGTATTTGGTTGTGTGATTTTTGTGCATGTTCCTAAAAATCGACGTTCTAAATTAGATTATGGGCAATTAAATGTGTGTTTGTTGGTTATGGAAGTTATCAAAAAGTCTGAAGTCTTTTATCCACTTTGACGAGAAAAGTATTATGTTACTATGGATGTTACCTTCTTTGAGGGACATGAGTTATTTTTCCTTACACGTCTTGCTCGTCGGGGGAGAATACATATTTCGAAAAGCGCTGTATCATGGTGAAGGGAGGCGTGGGTGAGTCGCGGTGATGTTTGATGAAACGGATGAGACTTCTATTTCATTGAATCAGTCATTACGAAGCAGGATGCTTAGTATTCAAGCACGAATTCAACTACGACCAAATGACATTGAAGACGAAGCGTACCGCCCAGGCATTACTCACACCCTTGATCCATGACTCACAGTCTTGAATGTCACTCGTATGAGGTATGTACACCTGCGATACTAATAACATCGAGTCTAATGTTGGACGGTATGTGTTACCGAATAGGTCTCTTCGAAGTCGACCAACCAAAAGGTATGAACCAAATATTCATGCAAAAGGTTGGTTACTGAGGCAATAATTCTACCGCGCTCTGTTTCTCGAACATCGACGAGGAAAGGTATGACTCTAATCATTTATGTTGATGATATGGTAATCCTTAGTGATGATACTATTGAGATGGATAAATTACAAAGACAAGACTAGCCTCACGAATTCGAAATGAAGGACTTAGGTGAACTAAAGTACTTCTTAGGAATTGAGGTAGCGAGAGAAGAGAAGGAATATATCTTTGTCAAAGGAAGTACATTATTGATGCGCTAACGAGAGACGGAGTATGTTGGATTGCAAACCTATTGATACTCTTGTATTGAAACCGTGGTTTAGCGTGAGTATCAGATCAATCTATGGCGGTCGAGCCGTATCGAGGAGATTGGTTGGATGTTTTATTTACTTAGCTCGTACTAGACCCGGATGTTGCATATGCGGTAAGTGTGGTGAGTCGGTTCGTACCTGATCAAGTGAGAACCATATGAATGTTGTTTTGAGAATTTTAAGGTATTTGAAATCGAACCGAGGAAGGGGAGTAATGTTATACAAGACCATGACAATCCCTCTTGAAGTACTGTGGATTCACAAATGCAGATTGGGTAGGAAGTATTACGGATAGAAAGTCAACATCGAGTTATTTCACCTTTGTGGGAGGGTGGTTACATGGAAAAGTAAGAAAGCGAGAAAGTGGTGTACGATCTAGTGTTGAGGCGAGAATATAGAGGTATGGCTCGTGGGGTTTGTGAATTGTTGTGGATAAGAACTTTGTTATTAGATTTGGGTTTTAGAACTCAAAAATACTATGCGGATGTATTGTGACAATCGGCAGCCATTGATATATCACAAAATCGATCTACAACATGATCGCCAAAGCGTATAGAGGTTAATCGTCACTTTATAAAAGAGAAGTTAGATGCTAAACTTATTAGTTTTCCTTTTGTTACCACAGAAGAGCAACTTGCAGATATACTTACCAAATGAGTCTCCAAGAAGTCATTATATGGCTCACTAAGCAAGTTGGGCATGATTGATATCTACGCGCCAACTTGAGGAGGAGTGTTAATAAATCACTAAATGGTATATTAGTTGTATGCAACTAATATACAGCTTCTTAAAAGCACTTTTAAGAAAAGCATATTCCTTTTCTTCTATATTTATACATGTATTGCTCTTCAGTATTTGATATCTTGTAAATACATTAAGTAAATTCAATTCAAATCACTTATAATAAGCGATAAATGTACTCACAAAATTAACCTCAAGAGAAATTGCGTGATTTTAGATAATTTTTTAATTTTCTTAAAAATTTAATCAAATACGAAAATAAAATTCTCTAAAATTTGATACACAAATTTTGTATTAATGAAAAGCTTGCACATACACGAATCACTTATAATAAATTAGAAATATACTCGTAATATCGATCTCAAGAAGAATTATGTGATCTTAGATAATTATTCTTTATTTTTCTTAAAAATTTAAATAAATATGAAAATAAAATCTAAACATTCTATCACAATTATTGGATTTTAAAAATCCTAATTTAATAACAAATAATTTAAATCCTAATTTAAATTAAGATAATTTAAAAGATATATATATAATATTGATTATCAATGGAGGATTAATGAAAATATTAAATTAAGTTAATTAAAATATAAGTTCATATTATTGTTTTTTCTTTTAAGTATAAAAATGCATTCGATCACGATTCTTCTTCTTTTTCAATCAAATTAATCAATTTCTTCAGTCAGGATCATTAACTAATTGATTAAATTATATCTAATATAAAAATATAACAAATCATTTAATTTATTGCCTTCGATCGGGTCATCAATTTAAACGCTTATTTAAGTTATTCAAATTAGATATAAATGATGTGTTTGAAATCTAATTCTCATATTTTAAATCTATTAAGAAGAATAAATAACTAATAAATTATTCATAAGTAAATCTTGTAACAAATAGTGAATAAATAAATAATCTCGATTTATTTAATATTAAAAATGTTCACCTAAATAATCTATATAAACATATCAATACAACTAAATTCTTATTAATTAAATCAACTAAACATGATATCAATTACAATTAAATTCACTCAAGAAATGCAAAAATATTAATATGCAAATATAAAAATACAAATTAATTAGATCCTCGTACCAACAATGGATGGATGATATGCCGTGCTCTAAAATTGTGATCTTGATCTTCAATTATCAACGATCTTTTCTTCTTTCATGATCTGAAAAAACTTTTTAACATTGTCTCTTATTTGTTCTTGTCTAATCTAAATTATGTAAAAAAATAAAATGAAAACTAAGAACTATGAAACTATATACGGTTGGAAATTAATCTCAAAAGGTATGTAAAACCTAAAACCTAAATAGAATGTTTATAAGAAAAATTCGTGTATAGAGGACTTCAGGTCAAAATAATGTCTATGTGCCATGGCACAATAATTTTCTCGCCACAATATAGACTTCGATCACATCATACAATTTTAACCTAAGAAGGCCTCAGAAATGGCATAACATATTTCACTTATAACACACAAAGTTCAACATGCCTAGTTATTCTTCCCAAGAGATGTGCATCGCGGCACACTTAATTCTTCGTTACGACATTATTTATTTATAATGAATTTTGCATTGTACACCTTACAAACTAGTTGCCTCTTGATTTAAGGCTTACATATCTTTGTCTTTTAAGCTTTTATAGTGCAAGATAAGCGCTCCAAGTGTTGTTTTTTGTGTATTGACAAGTTTATCTATTTTGAAGCTAAAAACATCTGAAATACAACAAAATATATATGTGATTCCAAAAAGATAGATTTTCATAAATAATCACATAAACATGCTATAATCAAACTATTTATTTCAACTAAACACAATAAAATTATGAAATATGAGTTCTTTTTAAGCACTGGTCACGACATTCAATCAACTTCTTGCTAACATTTAGCAAGCAAAGTGAATTAAAAAATTAATACAAAATAAATAAATAAACTAAACTATATTGACCTAAATCATTTTTCGTATATCGATGGGATGTATTTAGCATATATAACAAGATTTTAAATCCCTAAATGACTCTAGATGAGTTAAAGTCTTTTGAGAGCTTTCAATAATAAAACACACAAATATCTTAACATGTAAAAATTAAAACTAAAAACAATTCACATGACAAAAATAAAAAGTAAAACTAAAAATAAAAAAATAAAAACTAAAATCAACAAAAATTTCTCATGCTTTAGTTTTTTTTAATTCATAATCAAAATCTCAAGCATAAGTTATTTCAACATCTTAAAAGATGATAATTTATTGCTCAAATTAATTATATATTACAAATTCATCTCACATCACAAGCATATATATGATATTAACTCACATCATCATAGTATTAAGAATCCAAATTCATTCTAATTTTATTTTTCACAAGATATACTCTCAATCTCAATATCACATTGAGTCTATTAGTTTAAGCACTCAATAAAGTATATGCAAACAAAAATTCTGTGAAGAATAAAGAAAAAAGGTTCACATATATTTATGAACAATAAATGTTTAAAGGTGAATAGCATTACTCTCATGAAAATAATCAAATACTAGGATTATAAATCTCATACTTCAATCAAAATCATTAAGCAAAAATTTAAATATATACCTCTAAAGGAATAAAAATGTTATTTACATCAAGGGAATTATTCTCACTATTTGGATGATAGTCATATCACTATTTCGAAGAATTTAAGGTCATATTATTTAGTTATATTATTTTTTTCTTTTTTTATTCTTTCTCTTTTTTCCTTAAAGAATAGGCCCATATGCATTTATATATTTTGATAAATGGCTATTTTGTTCTAAGAGAATCTCTCACACACACACAGATATATATATATATATATATATCTTTTTTAGTAGAATTTAAGCATTAATAAAGATAGGTATATACATTTAATTTTTACTCCAATCATTTAATATAAGCAATAAAAATAAGTGCAATATAATTCATTAGACATTTAAAATCCTAATATTCAATACAAAATCAATAAAAATCATTTAACAATTTAAAATAATAAGAAAAATATTTAAAGTAATAGAAAAAAATCTTTAATTAGAATAAAACACTTTAACTCAACAATCTCACAAATGAGTGTTTACTATTTGATTCTTAAATATTATTTTGAGTTTATTCCAACATTAACATTTAAGCATGAAACATAAACTATAAATGGAACTAATTCTAATAATCCATTAATATGTTTAAGACATCAAACAAAAAAAATATTTTTTTAATTTTTTATTTAAAACCAACAAATATGTTAAGCAATAAATTTGAAAAATATTAAATAAAAATAAATAACAAAATACATAATAAAACTAAAACAAATAAAAATAAACAACAAAAAACGAGTAAATAAAATAAATAAATAAAAATAGAAAATAAATGGATAAAAGAAAATAAAAAAATAAACAATTAAACATAAATTAATAAAATAAAATAAAATAATAAACAGTAAACAAAAAATAAAAATAAAATAAAAATCTAAATAATCTACAAATATTTGCCAAAAAACTCACGAATATTAACAAAGGTTTTTTAAAAATTTTGATAATAAAAATCTAAGATGTTATTTTCTCTTAACAATTGCGTTAAAAATTTGGTGCGCAAATTTTGTATTTATAAACTTATTGCAAGTGCATAAATTACTTATAATAAGCAATAAGTATACTTACAAGTTTAGTCTTACGAGAAACTTTGTGGTTTTAGATAATTTTTCAATTTTTTTAAAAAATTTAAATAAATATGAAAATAAAACTTAAATATTCTATAACAATGAATGGATTTAAAAAATCATAATTTAATGACAAATAATTAAAATAACTAAATATAGATTTGACATAAATAAATTCAACGTAGATATATAATTAATAATCAATGGAGTATTAATGAAAATATTTAGCTAGTTAATCATGTTAATTTAGAAATATGTTGGTTGATTAAAATATAAAATTATATTATTGATTTTTTATTTTTGAAGTATAAAAAAACCTTTCGTTACGATCGTTTTGCTTTGTTAATCAAACCAATAAATTCCTTCGGTTATGATCATTAACTAATTGATTAAATTATGTCTAATTCCTAAAGAAAATCTTAATTATATACCTTCGGTTGTGTTACAAATTTAAACTCTTATTCAAAGTGTTAAAATTAGATCTAAATGATATCTCTGAAACTAGATTTTCATATTTTAAATATATTATGAAGAATAAATAGCTAATAAATAACTCTTGTAACAATTATTGAATAAAGAAATAATCCCAATTTATTTAATATTAAAAATATTCACCTAAATAATATATACAAATATAACAACAAAACAAAATTTTCATTGACTAAATTAGCGAGATATGTTTAAAATTAATTTCATAATCACTGGATTAAAATCGACATTCATTCAAGATATACAAAAAGATTAACATGAAAATATAAAAATAAAAATTAGATTTCATTACCAATAATGGATGGATGTTGTGTCCTACTCTAAAATTGTGATCTTGATTTTCAAAATGATCTTCAATTTTCAACAATCTTTTCTTTTTTCTTCATGTGAAAAAAACTCCCTAATGTTACCTCTTATTTGTTTTTGTCTAATTTAATTTGTGTATAAAAACTAAAAATAAAAATAAGAACTATGAGACCGTAGACGGTTGGAAAGTAATATTGGTTGGAAAGTAATATTAGAAGCTATGTAAAACCTAAAACCTAAATCAAGTATATATCACAAAAAGTTGGTACATAGAACCTTTGGTCAAAATTATGTTCCTAGTACAATTTCAACCCGAGAATGCTTCATCGTGACACAATATATTTAATGTCGTAGCATGCAAAGCTCAATATGCTCAATTATTCTTTCCAAGAGATATTCACCACAGAACACTTAATTTTTCACTATAGTACACTTTTTTTCTTGAACTTTACTTTATACGTCGTTATAAACTGGTTAGTGCCTTAATCTTTTAAACTCTTAGGGTACAAACTAAGTGCTCTAAGTACTCTTCTTAGTGTATTGATTATTTTATCAGTTTTGAAGTTAAAAATATCTTAAATATAACAAAATATATTCGTGATTTTGAATATATAGATTTACATAAATATACTATAATCAAACCTATTTGTTTTAATTAAGTAAAATAAAATCGTAAAATATGAATACTTTTCAAGCACTTATCAAACCTTCCCTCACGAAAAAATTATAAAAACCTTAAAAAACATATGCAAGTCTTCTCAATATCGAGGTAAGACTTCCCTTAGATGACACTTGAAAAAGGATGGAATATGATTGCATTATCATTGTCAAGATCAAATACTTGAAAGACCATAGCACAAGTTTGCCATGTAAAAGCTTTTTTAATGTCGTGATAAAACCTATCACGATAATGGTAAGGCTTCCCTCCTGTGCAGCATGAAAAAAGATGGCATATTCTTACTTTGTAATTGTCAAGGTAAGGCTTACTACATCATTTGTGTGTCGATAAAAACTAAAAAAATATTAAATTACAATTATATAAAACTCATAATTTTTATTTGAGATCATATCATAACAAGTAAAAAGTAATCAATTAGTATACATTACATAGTACAAGATAGACACAAGTGACTACTATAACACTAACTCAATTTGCATAGATGAATTATTAATTGTATCAAATAACAATCCAAGTTAACTCATTATTATATAGCTTGTTTTTATATAAATGGAGCTAATTATGAGCATCAATTTAAATTTATGTGATCTTTTTATTACTATTATTATTTTATTTATGAATATATATTTCTCATTGATTAAAAGAAATAATATATTATTAAGTTTAATACTTCTAACATTTATTTGTTATTATTATACTCTTATTTGAAATACATTAAAAAAATGTTAAAGTAACCACCAAAATTTACATTAGTATCAAAAATATCAATAAATTCAAACAAAACAAGTAATATTAACGTTATTTTTTAAAATTTATTATTAATAATAATCTTAATTGTCTTGTTTTCTCATTTTTATATTTTTTCACTTTAAATTCAAATTCTTTCATCATAAATCTCCGAATTCAAAATCCTATCCTTAATTTTCCTTCTATACTCTTAATCAATAACTAATTAAAAATAAATATACAAAATTTAAATAAATTATTTTCTTTAAAAAAATGATAAAAATATATAAATTTGGAACATATTATAGCATACAATTTAATCTTAATTGTCTTATTTTCTCATTTTTATATCCTTTCACTCTAAATTCAAATTCTTCCATCATAAATTTCTAATTTCAAAATCATATCCCTAATTTCACTTTTATATTCTTCATCAATAACTAATTCAAAATAAATATATAAAATTTAAATAAATTAT
Organism: Hippophae rhamnoides; assembly: GCA_033030585.1. Lineage (NCBI taxonomy): Eukaryota > Viridiplantae > Streptophyta > Magnoliopsida > Rosales > Elaeagnaceae > Hippophae > Hippophae rhamnoides. Next base: position 5,500,222 of record CM065431.1, read on the forward strand.
TTTCTTTAAAAAAAGAGGTAATATATATATATATATATTTGGAACATTATATAGCAAACAATTATACTACTAATTTATATTACTCTGGTGTTAGCTAAATGCCAACAGAATTAGCCAAAAACTATATTAAAATACCATGATCTTGTTGAACTAAACTTGCCACAATACCTGGATCAAATATGCTTTCTTTAAGTAGTTCATCAAGATTAGTTCAAACTTTCGTACACGCTATAGCAAGAATTTTATTTCCATTCACTCTAGAGTGAAACCAAGCCACCCCCATTTATTAAGAATTAATGAAACTTCAAAATTATTTGATTAAAATGGCTATACATGAACTTATCATGACTTATATGTACAAACATATAGGCTAGAGTGCACATTTAGACAAAGAAACCTAGTCTTTTAATACATAACATATATATGCTTCAAGTATAAACTAAAATTTAATGTAAAATATATGTGTATGTATAACTATTTATATTATAAAATAAATTAGTGATAATAAATTATGCCATGAATTGGGATTATAGATCATGTTTCTTAATGGGATAGGACATCCCCAAATTATTATACCATTTTTTTACACCTTAATATTTCTACCCTTGAGATATAAGAGAATAATTTTCTCTTTTATTTTTTTTTATAAATATCAACTATTGACATATGAGAGTATAAAAAAATGTATAATGAATTTAGGTTATGGATCATGTCCCTTAATATGTATAATAAATTTTGATAAATTATAAATAATTAAATTGTACTACAAAATATATATTTTTGTATTAAAAGGACTTTTTTTTTATTTTGGTACTACTTTTTTGTTACATATAAAGTCATTTAAGTTGTAATTAAATCTTGAACACAACATCTCTAACATATTCAAATGAATTTCATATTAATAAGCCAAATTATTTGTTATGATTAACCGACCCCAGCAAGCATATCAAAAGTTAAATCTTATTTCTCTTAAAATAATTATTTTTTTAATAGTAATATAATTCAAGTGTGGGTAAGATTTATAATATAGGATTGGTAACAATATTACTTCTAATGACCAATTTATTAGTAATTTAAATAAAGTTAATAAAATTGAGTTTTGGTTGATTGTCAATAAAATAAAAATATTATAAAATAATAAAAGTAAATTGTACAAGAGATAAAAGACATGTGATCATGAGACTATATTCACTCTTAGTCTACAATTAAACTAATCATATCATGAAGTAAAATCAATTTCTTAAGTTTTAAATCATATTCATAATTTAAAACGCTTCTTGAATTCTTACTTTAGCTTTAAAAATATTGGTATGTTTAAGACTTCATATTTTTTATCACTTAATTGATTAAAAATTTGATTATTAAGAAACCTAAATCTTTAATATTATCGAGATATACTTAGTAGATTTAATTCACTTATTATATTAAAATCTAAAATAATAACAACTAAATTATGCAAGATTAAATATGTTGATAATTTTTAATCTAAACTTAATCCTACTTATAACAGAAGCCATAAAATGTTAATTCAAATAATAATATTAGCAATTATTGATTGATATCTTAAACTAGTAATAAAAATATCATGCAATAAAGTATATGTACGTCCTAATTCATAACATGTATAATTTTGAAATTTAAACATAAAATTAAATATATCAAAAATTAAGATTGAAAGTAAAACAATTCATGATATTGAGTTAATTAAATTATAATCTAGAACTTGAAATTAGCTCATGATAATAATGAATTATTTAAATAGACATAGGCTTCACAAAGTCCAATAAACTAATTAAATGAATTTGATTTAAATGAATTTTTGAAGTAAAATGAATCAAAAATATTAATTTTCAACTTGTTATTCAATAATCTTCAAGAATGACACAAAGATGAATTTAAAAAAAATATCTTAATTTTCGTATGTGTTGGTTGTTGTGTTTTTTTAATGGGTTTTGTTTGGATATTTATAGCAAAAAAATTAAGTTTTTGTACTCAAATTAAATTTAAATCGTTGGATGGAAGGTAATGGATGGGATCACTTTATAATACGTAGTGGTGTGCAAAATATTTGATCATTCGATTAATTCGATTAATTTAATCTGATTTGTTAATTTTTTGATTATTTTGATCCGACTATCGAATTGGATTGGATGAAAAAAAAATTCAATACATTAAATTTGGATTGGATGACAGATTTCAGTATGTATGATCCGATCCGACCGAAAATAATTAAATATATATTTACATTTATACATTAGTCATATCCTTATTGATCATTTCTATTTCTATTAAGTTTTCATTTAGTTATAATAAGTTTAAGTTATGTAAAAATTTAATTTTTTTATTAAAAAATATTAAAATTATAATTAATTAAGTTTATTGGTAGGATTGATTGGATTCGATTTATTTAATCTAAATAAATTATGAATTAAATTTTATCGTGTTTTAAAAATAATAAGATTAATTGTGAATTAAGATTATTAAAATATCAAATTAAATCAAATTAAATGAGTATAAAATAAATAATTTTGATAAGAGATAAAATAGCTATGTATTTAAAAAAAAGGAATTAGAGTGAACAGACACATCACGCGAAAGACAAACGTTAGAACTGGATTTTCAGCATAATGACACGTTGTTGTCGCACGCGTTGGAAATAAACTGGGCAAGACGATGTGTCGTATGGGATCACTAGATGAATGTGCAATGGGTTGGCATCATACTTCTCATGCGGACTTGAAATGGTGCCTAGCACTTGGTGCAAAGTACATTAATACGCCTTTTTAAGTTTATCCACGTAATTCAAAAAAATAAAAAAATACTAGAAAAATCTCAACAAAACAAAATATTTTTCATAAATATAAAATAAATAATTTAACACATTATAATAATAAAATATATATAAATATAAAATAGTTAACATTTAAAATATATATAAAATATTAATTATTAATTATGTCGTATAATTAATGTTTATAACATCAATTACTTTATATTTAATTTAATTATTATAATAATAATAGTCTCGTTTGGCAAACTTTATAGGTTGTATATTTTTGTTTGAGTTAATTTATTTAAAGAATTTAACAATTCAATAATTTTTTGGTGAAAACTTTACTCTCGTGCATACGTAGTAGTAATAAAATAAAAATTATCATTTTCGAATTCTAGCACAACATGAAAAGGTGTTATTTGTTTTTTAATTAAAAAAAAACTATGTGACTGACAAACGCTTTCAGATTTAGTTATTAAATTTTAATAACAAACACCTGAAGGAAAATAAATTAATTAATAGCTACAACTAGGAGTGTCCATGGTTCGGTCCGGTCCGATTTTTTCTAAAAAAAATCTAACCGGACCGAACCGTTCATATTACTAAAACCGGACCGGACCGGACCGTTTGAAACGGTTTTAAAAAATAAAAACCGGACCGGACCGTTTGACTTATAAAGCAGATTGGTCGGTTTATTTTCGGTTTGGTTCGATTTTTTATAATTTAATGAAGTAAAATATGAAATTTTTAATATATTATTAAACCGGTCGATCCGGTTTGAGCAGTTTAAAATTAATACAAACCGGATCGGACCGTTTGATTAGTAAAGCCGGTCGGTTTGGTCGATCCGATCGGTTTCTGATTTGTCGGTCAATCCGGTTTTTGGACACCCCTAGCTACAACCGTTAAAAGATAACATTTCTAAAAATTATAATAACAAATACACATCATAATAAAATTGAAATATTTAATTAGATGACGTTTAATAATAAATATATCTAAATAATCATATTTTAAATTAAACGGTAGTCAATTAGACGATTGTTAATATAAAATGATATGTTAAATTTTTTTATTATTAAAAATATATGATGTAGATATAATATGTATTATTTTATAATTATAAGTTTTAATATATGTTTGTATTATTTTTTTAAAGAATAAAAAAAATTAATTTCATTTTTATATTGGTTAAATATACTTACAAAATCATCACGAATGTTAAAATTTAGTCGTTTTTTTTAAGTATTTAAAAAAATTTAATTTATTTTGTATTAAAAAAATATCTTTTTCTACGTGATTTTTTATCTGATAGTTTTGTTTTGCTTATATTTTTTTTCCTTATTAGTTGTTTTAAATTAAAATTTATATTATGTTGTTTTACCTAATGTCATTTTTTTCATCTAGATATTCGATTAAGATGATCTATCTCGTAATTATGTTAATAAAATTTTATATTTTATTGTTAATTTATATCTTTATTTAGATTCATAGTATCAAAAATTATAATATGATATTAAGATTTTATTTTTCGTAAATAATAATTAATATATCAATTAGAGTAACTAAAGAGTCGATCCAAAAATGGTATAATTTAGCAAAACATAAAAATTTAAGTTTTTTCCCATATGTTTTGGAATATATTTATTTTTTGTTTAACAATTTTAATTATTGATATATTTATATTGATGATTTTTTATCTATATTATATATTTTGATATTTAATAAAAAAAATTTAAAAGAATAACCAGTTATTTTCCCTTTTCATTTTTGAATAAAAGTTCACAAATTACGCATTTAAATTATCATTGTGTTATCAACGAATATTTTATCTGATAATATAAATTCTCTAAAGAAATGTGCATGTTATGGTTCATTATTGCAGCATAACAAAGAGTGAGAATAGGAATAAAAAATGTAAGTAGCTTTGAATTAGGAATTGGTTAAACATTATATTTTGATAATTTTATTTTAATAAATTTAAAAATTGATTATTTTTTTTAAATTATTACATTTTATTTTTTTAATTTAAAAATTATATTTATTTAATTAATTTATATATTTATTTAATTAAATTATATTTAATTAATAATTAAGATTTATTAATTTTTTATACTCAGACACTTTTTAAAAAACTTGAAAAAATGGGTTTTTTAATAATTATTTAAAAAATCGTCCCCAAATCATAACGATTTTCCAATAATTTTAAGTACAAATTTTATAATTTTAATTCGAGAATAATTATATCAATAATTATTTACGGTACTCTTATCCATGTACATTATTAATCAAAATTACTATTTAGAGTAATTACTCTTTTATCACATAATTAATTTTAATATTTAATAATTTTCATACCTTTTTAATAGAGATAATCTACCATTTTAACTATTTATAAATCATTATAATAATTCTTAAATTAGAATGTACGTGGAAGAAAAAATATCAATATATTTTAATACGTAACGATTATAAACAAATTTAGACGTAAATTCATCATTTCATATCATTCGTTATAATTTAAATATATTTTATACAATTTTAATATAACGGTTATTTGAAAAATTTTAAAAATTTTAAGAAATATAATTTGGTAACTAACTTTAATTTTCATTGATTAATATCCTTTTAAATAATTATATAATTATATAATTAATATTTTTAATATATATTGTTTGTATAATGATTTAATGATAGGATTTTTTTTCTAATTTTAAGTTACATGTTAATGTTAGTTAAAAAATTAAATTAAATAAAAAAATTATTTTATTTTTATTTAAATTTTTTTTTTAAAAAAGGTCGATTGATCAGGCATCAGCAAATATTTCTGATCTGAACTCGTTTGATTCAGTTTAGTCTAACAAGCGAGTCAGATCAGTTGGAATCGAGTCTGACCCGGTTCGTTGTCCTCCTCTTTCTCACACCCAAAAAGGGGCTACCATGAGAATCAGTGATAATCCTCTCGCATAATCCAATAAAAAAAATTAATCAAATTTTAAATTTATAATTTGAAATAAAATAAAATAAATCTTGTACGAATTACCACAAATTCAAGACACTCATTTATTTTATTTGTATGTAATAAAAAATGGTAAAAAATAAAATAAAATAATTTATTTATTTAAATATTATTAAAATAATTAATTAATATAAAATAAATAATTTTATACTTACACTTCTAGAATTTACAGAAAACATCAATAAAAATAACTATTAAATATAATTATTTATTCTATTTTTATTATATTTTTAAGAAGTAATTAAAGAAATGTAAATGACTCATTTTTTACTTATTTTCTATTATTGTTAATAAACACAATTTCTCTTTCAATTTTATCTCTCAACATTCATTTTTTTTATATTGACTGATGGACCCATAAATTAACTTAATTCAAAAAGTAACCAATTTTACTATATTCATGGTAAAATTGAAGTTTTTATATTTTAATCCATGGCCACAAGTCTCTATCAATTTACCAGAGTCTTATTACTATTTTTTGGAGTAAGATCTAGTATTGAACAGTGATGCAAATATCTGCCATCGGGTTAAATAACTGCAAAGAACCCCGAAATTTTCAACATTAATATCACCTTCACTCACAGTGGCGGAGCTTGTATGTATGATTGTTGCGTGGGTTGATGTATCATTTTATAATATATATATATATACATAATTGTGCAAGAAATTTTTTAATAGTAAAATTAAAAATTATATAAGAAAGGATTCATATATATATATATATCATAATACTTACTTTACAATATATTGTATAAAATTTAAAAATTATACAACTATAATAAAATATTACAAAAGTATTTTATACATCCCTCAAAGTATAAAATTTATTTATCATAAAAACATATTAATATATTTATGTATCAATAAATTATAAAGATGAATGTTTCGTCAAATACTCTAATAGTAAAAACTCTAAAAAAAATAGTAATTAAACAAGATTACGTGTGTGGTCCTTTTAGTTAATAAAAAAAATGAAAAATAGGAATGGGACGAAAATATATTCGATGAGGTATTATTTAATAATTCCAAGATTTTTTGTTTATATTTTTTTATAATTTATTTTAGTATTTTGAGTTAACATTTTTTTTTTATTTCTTCTTTTTTCTTTTACATAATGATTGAGTTTATCACCGGCCTAATTGCTTAGTGATAAAAGATGATATATATATATATTATTTTTTTATAAATGGTTTTGAGTATTTTGTAGTTTAAAATTGTTAGTGATTAAATGTATATATATCAAAGTAATTTATATAGATTGAAAAAAATAAAAATAAAATAAAAATTATATATTTTTAAATTTATAATTATAAAAATAATATCACTTGCTTTCAACTAATATATTTTACTATTAAATAAAAATTTAAATACATCATTTTATATTACAATTCATCAAATTTAAAGTCAAACTATGGTATTTAAATTTATATAATGTTAAATTATGTTCAATTCAACACCGTTCAAATATTATTAAGTGTTATTTTTATTGTTATAAATTTTAAAAATATTATTTTATGAAACTTTTCAAAAATATTAATTGAGCTAATATGTTTAATGTTTAATAAGTTTATATATAATATAAAAAACTTTTCCAAACTTTTATAGTGTACTTCATCCTCTCAACAACTACAACCCTTCATCTCTATTCACTGATAGTTAAGGGTGATAATTCGGACCAATTTAGCTAATTTGATTTTATTTAAACTAACTCATTCAAAATTGATATAACTATAAATCAATTCAAATTTAATTCGAGTTAGTAAAGTTAAGTTCGAACTCAAACCGAATACAAACAAGTTGGTTCAAACTAGTATGAATTAATAATTACATGCGTTTTTTAATAAATTGAACATTTTTTATTAATCCAAAAATATATTGAATGATTAAAGTTCGTTAGCTCAAATAACATTACATGAAACACCAAAAAATAAGTGAATTAATATTATAACAACTAATCTTTAGAACCAATGATATATTAATACAATGAATAAATTACACAAATAATGAAGATAATACAACTCCTTATATGCACTTCTTATGTTACGATAACTAATTAATTATAAAATAAGAACACTAGTAAACATAAGTTAAAGAAAGTTAATTTTTAAAATAAGAAGCCAATTTCTAAATAAATTCGTCAAATATAAACGCTATCAAATTGCTCTCGTACAAAAATTAAAGGCTATCATATCTTCATGAAAACTCATAATTTAAATAAAAAGCTTCAAATCTCAACATAATTTCCCATCGTCACTAAACAAAGAAATATATAAGTAAGATTAAATAAAAAAATTCTTCTAAAATTGACCACATATAAATAAAGCTCTTTTAGTGTATTTAAGTAGATCATGCACTGCATACAAAAAAATCATATTTTTAAGTAGACATGGAAAATATTCAAGCTTATATCAATGGACGTAGGATTACTATTAGAGAAGAGTGAAACAATACTAGAGAAATAACTGCTATTGGTTGTTGGAGAAGCAGAGAGTTGAAAGAGTGAGACTGAATTGGTTGAGAATTAAGAAGAAATGTGTTCCTCAAATTTCAAGTTTTTAACCTAGCGTGTAAGTTATAACGTTTACATGTTATATTTTTTAAAAAAAAATTATTTCGGACTAACAAGTTAGTTCGAACCCAGCCTAATCTAGCTTGATTTTTTCAAATTATTTAAGCTTGTCCAAATTTGATTGAAATTTAATTCAATTATTGTTCAATTTGTGTTATACGATTCAAGTTTGATTCGATTAATTGAACTATGACACAAATTAATACCCCTAGTCATAGTTTATTCTTAACCTAAATTTCTTAAAATTTTATATAAATTTTCATATATTTAGTTTTAAATTAATATATATTTAATTTAAAATAGTATTTATTCATAAATTAAATATTTAATACTTAAATACAATATTATAAATGAAAAATACATTCGATTTTCAATCCTAATTGTAATAACCAGGGTGGTGAATCTCGCTGTGGCCTGTGGATACGTGCTAAGTCAACTGCTCTACTCTACAAGAGTACCAAGTCAATGGCAAAAATAATTAGCATACGTATCACTAAGACATCTCAAGTTTTTGTCAAATTACAAAAAATACTCCTTAAATTTAAAAATTATACAATTACATCCCCTCAATTATTATTTTCTCTTAATTGTTATTTATCTTGTTATTGCAAATAACTCAATTGAAAAGTCTAGAATAACGATCTGGATTATGATCTTTATTTTCCTTTCTCAAATAAGTTGGTGTTTCTATATATATATATATTGTGTTTGTGTTTGTATGTAATTTTGTTTAAAATAGTTTCAATTAAATATGTTTTGTTAGAAATCCGTTCAGTTAAAAACATTTTATTGTTTAATTAAATATGATTCTTTTTCAAATATTTTTTTTCAAACGTTAAGAATGTAATATAACAAACTTCGTTCACTTGTATATAAAAGCACTTGCTTAATCATCTGAAATAAGTTAGACAATGTGTTCAAAGGAAAATATTTGTTAAGGCTTAGATGTACGTCATTTTCTATTTGGTAAAATAAATTTATTTTTAAGATTCATAACTATAAAATTTATATTGTATTTCTTAACTAGATTTTATTATAAGTTGATTTTTTTCATCAAGAGTATTCGACTAAAAGTATCTATATCGTATTTATGTTAGTAAAATTTTATATTTTATTATTAATTTATATTTTTATTTAGATTCGTAACATCAAAAATCACAAAAAATTATAATATAATATTAAGATTTTATTTTTTACGAATAACAATAAATATAACATTAACTAAATATTCCATAGAAGAGTTGTATACTTATATAATTGAGTGAAAGATAAAAGAGTACTTTCGTTATGTTTAAAATTATTTTTATTTTTTGTTTAATAATTCTAATGTCAATATTAAAATACACTTTTATACTAATTTATAAGAGAATAAATTAACACATTTTATATAATATCAATATCCCACCTTATTTTATCTCATTTTTAAATTACTTTTCTGGTAGGAAGAATTCTATATCATATTAATAATTAAAAAGTAAACTTTTTATTAAATACTATTAAGATTATATTTATAAATAATAAATTATTTATAATTTATTAAAATTCGTTATTTTAAATTGTTACTTCTTCTCATATAGGTAAGATTCATCGTTCATCCATCCTCACTTTTAACATCCCATCATCAATCTCTTTCTCTCTCCTCATTTTTTGTTTTTTCCTCCGTCAAACCTCCTATTCAATATTTCTCATGATCCAAACAGACAAAACTCACAAAAAGCAAAAACCAAATACACAGAACTCACCCCGTGATGAAATGACTCCATACTAGTACTAGAACTAGTATGGAATATAGAGATCTATAGAGAGGGAGAGAGAGAAAAAAAATCCAATAAAAAAATAAAACATCAAGTTAAAAACAAACAAGTCAAAATCAAAACCTCATCAATATCATATCACAAAATAAAACCCATCAAGCGTAAGAAGAAACTTTGACTTGGGGAGCTATGGGTTCAACTTCAGGAGCAACAACAACAATTACACCAACATATACACTACCCGACCCGAATATCGTTCAAGATCCATCATCAACAGGATCGGTCCAAATATCAGAAACTAATCCAACGAGTTCATCACCATCACTACCAGCACCACCGAGTCGATACGAGTCACAAAAAAGGCGAGATTGGAACACCTTCTTACAATACTTGAGAAACCACAAACCTCCACTAACATTAGCACGGTGCAGTGGGGCCCACGTTCTGGAATTCTTGAAATACTTAGACCAGTTTGGAAAAACAAAGGTTCATATTTCGGATTGTCCGTTTTTCGGACACCCGAATCCACCAGCTCCATGTGCTTGTCCGCTAAAACAAGCTTGGGGAAGTCTAGACGCGCTAATCGGACGGCTGAGAGCTGCTTATGAAGAGAACGGTGGACGACCAGAGTCAAACCCATTTGGGGCACGTGCGGTGAGGATTTATTTGAAGGAAGTGAGAGAAAGTCAAGCTAAAGCTAGAGGGATTCCTTATGAGAAGAAAAAGAGGAAGAGACCAACCGTTACTACTGCGACGAATAGAAATATGTTGCCGGTGACGGCAAGTAGTAGTGGGCCCGGCGGCGGAGGAGAAGGGGTTGAAGGGCGTAAGAGTCTCATTGCTACAAGTACTACTACTGCTGCTGCTACTACAATATAAGTTTTACTAAATTAATTTCTATTTTAATTGTTTACTATATATATATTACTATGATATTTGCTATAAGCCTATAACTAATTAATTGTTATTATGGGTTTATGATTAACTGTATATCTGACGATTTACTTATGATTGAATCGACCCAAATTAAGAAATTTTCATCCAAAAAGTTTATTTTCCTCTGTTTAATTTCTCTGGACTTTTTATTAAATGATAATTAATTTCGTGTTTTGTTCTTCGTTATTAAAAATGGTTAAAAAAATCGCTTTATTTACGCTTGTTCGTATTTAAGATTCAATTTTTATTTGATAAATTTTAAAGATAAATATGATTTCGAGTATAAATTGAACATGAAACAATAAATATGATTCGTTTCGTTTTTTTCTGTAATTAAAATTAATTATATTTATTTAATTAAATTATATATATTTTTTTAGATTTTGTTTTTTGAGTATTTTTTTGATTCGGTTACGAGGAGTAACACATCACTACTGAGTATATGTGTATATAGATTTGTAAAACTATAAACTCTATTACAGATTTTTTTTTTCCTTCAATTGATGCAATTCAAACTTACCAGTGCACTAATTTATTATTTTGGATGTGATAAAAGTATTTTAAAAAATAGTCATATTATTAGCATTCAGAGTTGAATATAATAAAAAATTTTTTTTTTGCTCATATTAAGCATATAACCTAATTACTTTATGTGATTAATAATTTTAAAATAAAGCAATTATTATATAGTTTGGAAGATATGAGATATAGAAATAACTGGTGGGTGAATTACGTTTGGTCGCTTTTAACATTTTAATTCTTTAATAAAAATTTTGTAATGTTTTGTACATTAATTTTTTATGTTTAATAATTTCAATTTAAATTTAAAAATAATAAAATAAATAATTTTTTCATACATTATTTTTAAATTTGAAAAATGATATAAATTTTTTTATTAAAGAATCAAAGTTTTAAAAAATGATCAAATTAATAAACAAAATATATAATTCATCTTCTTTTTTTCCTTTCAAAAAATGGTCTATAAATTTTTTAAAAATATAAAGTAGATTTTCTTTTTAACTTGACATGGTGGGTGGGGCATTGTTTTTACGTTTTTCATTGCTTTGAAAAATTGTCTTAAGAGTTTTGATTACGAAAAGAAATTGTTAATTTAACAGTATAATTTAGATAAGAAATTTAATTATAGTTTGATTAAAAATATTTATGTTTTTTAAATTATAAATAAATAAATATTTTTTAACGTTATATTAAATAATAAAATTATTTATATAATTTATAAATGAAAACATTTATTGTTTTTATTGTCTTTGTTTTATATTACCCATAACATGGGAAAAATCTAGCCATTATTCCGAATCTTTCTATTCTTTGCTCTTCTTATTTATGAAGTTAAAAATAACACATCCAATTATTTGGGTTTCTCCTAGAAGTTCTTTTATATAGGTACTACTAATTTTTTGTCTGTTTTATTGATTGAACCAATTCAAATAAAGACAGTGGTCTCATAAATGGAAATAAGAGAAATATGACAGTCTCTAAAGCCAATAGCATTTTGCCAAGTTTTCAGCTCTTTGCTTAATCATATGGTCCCTCACTCCCTGCCTCTGCCGCCAGTACGATTCTCACTAATAGATGGGAAGAGCTTCATATTCATACCATCCATTTATATTTAATTATTAATTACCATATAATAATTAAATATAAAATAATTATTTATTTATTTTTAAACAATTTAATTATATATTATATTATAATTAATATAAATATAAATATAAAAATTATATTAATTATAATAACAAATCACACTCAAAAAAATAAAAATAAATCAAGGTAAATTATTCATTGTTACTAATATTTTAATATAAATATGAATTGTTAGATTTTTTTTTACTATTCTAAAAAATAGAAAGTTTATGAGTTAGATGTACCGTAGATAATGGATCTTGATATTTTTAATAAATATTAATTATATTTTAATTATAATTGATAAAAATAAATAAAATATCAAATGAAAAATATTTGTAATTATTCATACAATTATCAAGTGGAACATTTTCGTTCTACTAAAAAAAATTGTGCAAAAATGATTGAAAATTATATAATAATAAAAAAAATTGTACATCAAATTTGAACTTTTGAATAGCTTTACTTTCTTACCGCCTCTTTTGTATCATTTTGTAGGCATAGTTGTGAATGAACAAAAACAAAAATAGCCCGTTAATTTATCTGTAAATATCTAAACCAATGGTTAAGTTTTTACCTAATAAATTTTAAATTTTAGACCATAATTTTGGTTACAGATCAAACATTATGTAATTGTATAATTCGTTCGTAATAAAAATTAATTTATATATTTAATAAATTATATTTTTTTTATTTTTTCGAGTATATTTTAATAATCATTCTGAATTTTTATCTGTGTGTAAAAATTCGTCATCAAATCTTAATAATTTTTAAAAAAATTTTAAATATATATTTTATAATTCAGTTTAAAAATAATTATATAAAACATTATTTTTGTTGGTATCCGTCTCATCCATGAACACAATCTATCTACTATTAGTGCTCACCTTTTTTTTTTTTACTAGCTATTATTATTATTTTACACGTTTTAGTTTCAGGTGCTTCCCAGTTAATTCCCTTGAATATTTACTATTATAATTAAAAATTAATTTTTAAATTTTATGATTCAGTTAATTTTTTATAACCCTTATATTATACAAAAGTTGCGTTTCCCTCCTCTTTTTTCTAATTTCATCCTCACGAAAGTAACATTTAGTTTTGTGATAGCACAACAAATATAATTTTATAATAAAATATAAAAAAAAAAACAAATAGTGCCTACGTGATATCTGCTCTTATTTTTATTCAGAGTAAACCACCACCTCAGTGTGAAAACGACAACTAGCCAACCCTTACCTCCATTCTATTGTAAATCTCATTCTCTATAATTACATATAATTATATATATATATATATATATATAATTATGGTATTATATTGGGTTATTATAATTGTGCAATGCCCACCAGTCGCTTACAAACAAAATCAAATTATTATTTCAATTTTACAAATAATAATAATACATATATCCAATATGAAATGATGCTGCATCTATTGTCTTATACTAGCTCATGATCATTATGTGATAAAATAATTTTTATTTTTCATTTTTAATTTCTTTTATTATTATTTTCAACTCGTAGCACTGATCCATACGCATTTAGCTTTTTTATTTCACTTTCTAGCTTTATGGGAGAACAATAATTTCAATTGGATTCACACTATTCCTTTTCCCTCTTCATTTCCCCACCTTACATCAACCATAAAATTATACCACATCGATATCATTTTAAAATTATTATTTTTATCTATATATTAATCTAAAATTATTTATAATATGTTTATATTTGTTTTGTTGATATTTCCTTATAAATCTAAATTTTCGTTTATATGTATTATGTATTATGTATGAGATCTTAAAAGTAAAAAAAAAAATGGTAATAAAGATTAAATTTCTTTTAAAGAATATTTAAATATCAAATTATTAAAGCTCTGATTTTTATGCATAAGCAAACAAATATAATTAGTTTTGAATTATTAAATATGATTATTAATATATTTAAATAAATGATTTTTATTCTAAATTGTATTTTTCATCGATTTATCTCAAAAATACTTCTATTGTCTCGAATATTTACTATTTATTTTATAACAAGTTATATATATCATATTAATATTATGTTTTGATATAAATTATCATCCTAGCGTGAATAAAAGTATATAAGTAATTAATTTATGAATAGTATTATATTCAAACTATGTATATCATATGATATAATATAGAAGTGTAGTATTTGAGACTTAAAAATATAAATGTTAAATTATAATAAAAAAATTAAATAATTAATTTTAATATATAATATGAACACAATTTTCATTTTAATATTTAACTACATTAATAAAGCTTTAGATGCAAAATTTTAATAAAGTTGTAATTTTAATAATTTTATATCCATTGATTATGATTATAGTGTGATTCGAATTTTTAATTCATTTAGTCTCCGATTTATTTTAAAATATTATAAAAATTATAATTTAATTATTTTACAGTTAAGTAATACTATTAAATTAATTTTGATTAAAGTGAATGAATTGAAGTTTAGTACTCAATTTTTAATATTGAATGTTGAATTATTGTTGTCGATTTTTAACATCGAGTGAATAACTGTGTAGAAAATTTAATTTTTTTTTTCACTGATAGGAAAACCAAATGGAGAAAATATATTTGTGGAGTGCGTTAAGATATCACATTTCTTACCCTATCAAAAATTCCAATTTTTTTATTATTTTATATAATAATTTTTAAAAATATAACATTATAATTAAGAATACATTTTATTTTGATTTTTTACCAACATTAAAATAAATAATTTATATAATATATCTAATAAAAATAAATTAAATTTATTTTATTTTATTAATTTATAATATTAAATATAAAATAAAATATATATTATCTCTTAATAAAAAACACAAATTTCATAAATCTTTTAAAATTTTGATAAAGAGTATTTGTATCTTTAAAATATCACTATTTTTATTATAGTATTGTTTATCATTATTCTTAATTGTAACACATCGAATATTTTTATTTAAATTATCAATATTTAATTTAATCAAATTTAATAATAATATTAAAAAATTAGATACTTCAATGCAAGGCCATATATTATTTCCTTTCAAAAACTAAATTACTAACCCGAATTCAATATAAAACCAAACATTCGTTTATATATATATATACATTGCAAGTTAGTTGATACATATAGTTCAAAAAATATTAAAATTGATCTTATCTAGATGGAGTCTAAAAGTTATAAAAAAATCGAGTGAATTAAACAGAATTTATAATATTAATATATATTGATTTTTTAAAATATATTTTTAATTATTAATTTAAATATTATAATTATCATTTTAAATTTATTTAAAATTATAAAATATAAACTTAATCAATTTTTACTCATATATTCAAAGTAATTCTCATTACTTATATTTTAAGTCTCCCTCAAATCATTTTCAAATTGATATAAAATCTATAAATTAATATTTTTTTTCTAACAATACTATTAAACTATATGTTTTTGATTGATAATATAATATTTCACTTGAATTTACATCTTTATTTGATGTTAATCAAGATGTTAAACACTCTTTAATTTCTCTAATTATTTTTCATAAATTTTTTAATAATTAATTTTAAAAACAACGATAATTTTATATTTACATAATATATATTATAATAATCTTATCTCTTATTAGTTATAAGAAGTTAAGTAAATATAATATATGATTGTAACAACTTTCAATTTACGTTATATAATATATTTTTTTGTTTCAATTATATTAATCTTTTTATATTATATTATGATTATAAATTCAAAATCGTTAAATTAATCTCCCTAAAATCGACCTTTTAGTTTGATTTCAAAGTTTTTTTTGGATCATAGGTCTATTAAGATTTTGGATTTGTCAAAAATGTCAAGATAATATTGGCTAATAAAATGGTCAAAAAAATGACCTAATCAACTTACAACCATCCTTAGTTTAGGGGTATCGATTACGGTTAAAAGTTGTACAAAATAGATATTAATAATCTAAATAGATATATTTAATGTATATTAATTTAAAATAAAAAATATTAAAATAAAAATTAAGTTACTCTAAAAATACTAATAATGAAAATATTTATGTATCACGAAAAATGTAAATAAGTGTGGTTATTCTAGTTTTATAAGTATTTGATCTATATATTTTAATCTTGTAATTTTTTAAATAAATTTAATTATTAATGTATTTTAAAATTACTATGAATTAAGGAAAATTTTAAAAAATTGTAATTTTTTTAGAAGTAAAATAAAAATTATATATTTTATTTTTAAAATACATTAAAAAAAGAAAAAAGAAAAACTCCCTCTCCCCTCTCTCCTTTATTTCTCAACTCTTTTTTTCTACCTCTACCCGCAGCTGCACCATCCCCAGAATTGCAAATGAGACCCTTGGACCTAGGACCATGAGTATCAGCAGCCATGACTCAGAGGAATTACCCATAAGTATTCTTTTGGGCAAAGAATTCAAAGGAATCCTCTCTGTAGAGGAAGATCGAACCAGGCGACTAGCGTCGTTTGGTCGGACGGGAATTAGTCGACGAGGACCCCGAGACGGGCGAGACGAGGGTGATTTGTCGTCGTGAACTCAAGTTAGGCTTTTTTTTTTAATAAAATATATAATTAAAATTTTAAAATTTTAAAATTAATAAAATTCATATAAAAAACACAAAATTAAAATATATAAATGACATGATTATATTCGAAATCCGCTCGATTTACAGCACTACGTTGAATGTTATATTCAGACCCAGAAATCGTAACCCAGCCCAAATAAATCTGACCCACCTTATAAAAAACCACGACACCGATCTAAAACCCTTTTTATATCCCTTTGCTCAGCTTCTACCGGCCAAGACCTTGGCTTTTTTACGCTATGGTACTAGAACCAACTTTTCCTCTACTGACCTACGCATTTTTGAATTCGTATATTCTGATTATTGACAACCGATTTTTCTACGTGTGTTACAGGCTAGAGGGTTGAAGAAACACTTGAAGAGGCTAAAAGCTCCAAAGCATTGGATGCTTGACAAGCTTTGGGGTGCTTTTGTAAGTTTAATACACTGCAAATTTATTATCTTTCTTGATTTTAGGTTTTTTCTTGAATTGAGTGTATTTTTTTTCATGAGTACATATTTTCCTATTTTAGGCTCCCAAGCCGTCTTTGGTCCACACGATTCCAGGGAATGCTTGCCCCTGATTCTCATTCTAAGGAATAGGTTGAAATATGCCCTTACATACAGGGAAGTCATTGCAATATTAATGCAAATGCAGATTATGGTTGATGGCAAAGTTAGAACTGACAAGACCTACCCAGCTGGATTTATGGGTATGCTTGCCACTGTCTAATGATTTGAATATCATTAAAGATGCTTAGGCTGCTACCGTGTTATGTTTATTGTTTTGTTGAAATTGAGTTACTTTTGTGAATTTTCTTAAATGTGTGGTGTTTTCTTTTTTCAGATGTTGTTACCATTCCCAAAACAAATGAAAATTTCCGTCTTCTTTATGATACTAAGGGTCGGTTTCGTCTCCACTCAATCAGAGACGAGGTGGCAAAGGTTGGTATAAGACATCACTGCTGAGAACTTGTTTTGATTTTTAGTGGTGTTTGTTCAGTGTCTATAATTATGAATTATCTGTGCGACTTATTGGAATTAGTTCCAAGTTTGATACTATAAATATTCTGTTGTAGATAGAGGCTCTCTTAGTGAAGAAACAACTACCACGAATATTCTTTTAGCTAAAAAAATAAAAATTCATTGATTAGGCATCCAAGCATAATGTTTGAAAATGAAATGGAGCACGGTCTCGAATGTTTTGAATATTTTGTAATATAGTTAGCCGTATTTAATATATATATATATATAAAGGTGGGGTAAATAATCCGATTAATTTGTTTAAAATAATAAATCCGATTCGTCAGATTTAAATCGAATTAGATTGATAAATTTTATATTCGAATCAGATTCGTATTGAAAATTGTACAATTAGTTCAGTTTAAGATTAAAAATTATACAATCAGTTTAGATTCGGATTAACATATATTATAATCTATTGTATTTGATCCTCACTGAATTACTACTAAATTATAAATAAATACATATTTTATTTTATATTATGTTATATTTAAATATAACATAATTATATTAGATTATTATTTTAGCTTAAAAATAAATATAAATGTTTATAATAATTTAATAATTGTACATATATACTTTTTAATCTTTTGATTTTTTTTAATTTTGTGACTAAAAATAATAATATTTGTTACAAAAATATAAATTTAAAATTTATATTTGTATATATCATGTTTTATATATGACAATAATTCATAAATAAATTTCAATATTAACATGCTTCTATCGATTTTTTTTAATTCGTATTGATTATATCATCGAATTGGATTCGGATTGAAAATCTTTACTTCCGTTTGGACAAGAGATTGACTAAAAACAAGCATATCATATTTAAAATGTCTTTATTAACATTTGTTTTCTCGTTGAAATTTTGAAACACTACTATTTGATCGTTTTTGAAATATATGCTAATTGTTTGGCTGTATTAGTGTAATTACCTTTGCACAATATGGTTATACAATATTAAGGTACCGGTAAGAATGCTCTATAGAGGAGTTATATGTTGTAGCCTTTTAAATAAGAATAAGAAATAATCACCATGAATATCCTTTGACTAGTTATGCATGCTTACTCTTTTGAACGTAAAGGGAAATGCAAATCAGCATTTATGTCATTAGACTAATTTCCTTCAGTCGTTCCTTGGGGATTGTGTTACACTAGGCTATATCATACAGTTCATTCTGTTATGATTTCTGGTCGAAGCGTTGTTTCTTTTATTTTATGTATATAGCTGCAATATATGCTTTCTATGATGTTTGGTTGCTTTATATGTAAATTGGAGTTGATGGTTATAAGCGTGTAGTGGTATATTTTAGACTCAAATGTCAACTCGTGTTTGTATTTATACTTAATTGTTTAAAATCTCGGTTCAGTTCAAACTCTGCAAGGTTAGATCAGTGCAGTTTGGGCAAAAGGGTATCCCCTATCTGAACACATATGATGGGCGAACTATTCGCTACCCAGACCCTCTTATCAAGGCCAATGACACCATTAAGTGCGATTTGGAAACCAACAAGATTACTGAATTCATTAAGTTTGATGTTGGAAATGTTGTGATGGTGACTGGAGGAAGAAACAGGGGACGTGTTGGAATCATTAAAAACAGGGAGAAACATAAGGGTACTTTTGAGACCATCCATGTCCAAGATGCCGCTGGCCATGAGTTTGCAACGCGTCTAGGCAATGTGTTCACCATTGGAAAGGGGACCAAGCCATGGGTTTCTCTTCCTAAGGGCAAGGGTATCAAATTGTCCATTATTGAAGAAGCAAGGAAGAGACATGCAATCCAGACTGCTACTACTGCTTGAGTTCATATTTCTAAAAGATCTCTTAGATTATATTTGTTTGCTTCCTACTCTTCTCACCTATGCTAAGATATTTTAATTCACTTTTTATGTTTTGGACTTCTGAATTTTTATGATTAAAATATTTGTAATTAACAAAACACGCATACTACTGGAAGACTATTAAATTTTTACCAGGAAATCCGGGGTTTAAGAATAATATAAGAGATCATGATAGTTTACTTTGTCTAAAGCTTTGAAACTTCTAATGCTTAAGAATTTATACGGTTTAGTCATGCATTGATAAAATATCAATAGAATTATAGATTTACAAATACATGAATTAATTTTATTTAATAAGTTAATTTTTTGGGATGAGAGTTCATTGTTTTGTAGAAATTCATGAGAGGCATGGTTTATCAAATGGTATTAGAATGGTGTTTGATTTGGGTTTAAAATGAAAATTCTCTAAATTTTATGATAATATACATCTGTTTCAGAAGTATTGTAGGATGAAGAACAAGTAAGGTGGATTGAATTAAAAGATCAATGAGAAGCATTGAATTTTGAGGATCTTAAAAAGTTGGGCAAGTGGGTTAATGTCAAAATTCTTGAAAGGTTAGTTAGGTTGGATTGGCTTGAATCAGAGCATAGAATTAGGGAATCAAGTGATCTTTTTTGAAGGGAGAATTGTTGAGAAAGGAAAAATATAAAGTTTCACGATGATAGAATATCAATGAGAGCATAAGTCAACTCATGAGTATGAGATTATAATAGCTTTAAAATGATTAAAATTGTAAAAATGATAAGAATAATAATAAAAAAACATTATTATGCTAGTAATGCATTATAGATGATCAAAATTTCCTTATTATTGTTAGCAACATAGTTGGAGGTTCGAAGATCATTACTGGCAACCTTATTAAAGGAATGTAAAGCTTATTGATTATTCCTCATAGTTTAATGTGATAGTTTAAAGATTTTTCATTTAAATTAATATAAATTTTCTATACATCTTAAAACATTTTGTAAAATTTTTGTATAGGTTATAGAAATACATTTTGATAAAGCTCACATATTTATGTACAATTTTTGTACATTTTACAAAATAACCTAGAATACAAAAATATTCATAATAATTAATATTTTAAATTTGAAACTTATCTATTCTAAGACTTAAATTCAAGTTTATTGTTGAAGATTTTTCATAATTGTTCAATTCAAATAGATAACCAGTATCTAGATGAAAAGTAGAAACGTTAACCTATAGAATCTGTTTGCGAGCTTTATATCAATTCTACCAATTAAGCTTCACATATATAAATTAAGCAAATTATACGCAAGAGTACAAACTACATGCTCAATTTA
This sequence comes from Hippophae rhamnoides, assembly GCA_033030585.1. Taxonomy (NCBI): domain Eukaryota; kingdom Viridiplantae; phylum Streptophyta; class Magnoliopsida; order Rosales; family Elaeagnaceae; genus Hippophae; species Hippophae rhamnoides. The sequence goes on from CM065431.1 coordinate 5,521,695, forward strand.
ACATACAATTAAACACTTGGTAGATATAGAAACAACAATATATAGAATACATACTAATGACGGTGTGCCTCACAATCTAATATTGAGACTAGTAACATGCATACTTTGCAAATAATACATAGCTTGTGATACAAACATAAGTATTGAAAAACTAAAAAAAAAACAATCATTTCAAGACCACGCATGTATTCGGTAATGATGATTGTACTTTCATAGCATACAATTGAACATATATTGTAAACCCTAATAAATAGTGATACTTGGTACACTTTCAATGTAAGGAGATATAGATTCTTTAGAGACTCACACCAAACTCGTATGCAGATAAAAAACAAATTATATTAACACACAATCTGATCATGCATAACTACAAAGAAAGAACCCAATACCTGATACATAATTAGGTTAACGAGATACTGACTTCTTAAGGACTTAACCCAAACAGGCAGACGATATAGAGATAAACTACTCACAAATAATCACCGATGTAGTAAAAATAATTACAAACACACAATATAAAGCAGAAACAATTTTCAATAGTCAACAAGTTGGAAATAAATAATAAAAGCTTTTAACTCAAAGTTTAAACTTTAGTATGTAAAAATAAACCACATTTAAACTTTGATTCTACAAGCCACATATTAAAGCATGCACGACACTAGATATAATGAGGTAAACCCACCAAGAGACCTTATGTATGTGGTAATATCATCGAGTTGCTTAAGGTAACCACTCAACAACAAAGAATCTACTACACAATTAAACAATTTTAACTTTAAAAGAAATAAAACCACCAATACTTCTATTAGTTGGGACCTCTGTCCGAATAGTCCATTATTATTTTTACTTGTTGCTTCCACAATTACCTAATTTGATACACGAACTTGACTCTCATCTAAATCTTACACCACCAAATGTGGTGTGATAAGAAAGCACATCTCAGTAACATTAAGTGTAACGAACTAAAAACTTTGAAGACCACTCTCAAACTCTAACAACTAATAATCTTCGTGCGACACACAATCTACCACAAACAATCAAGGGACACAAAGTAAAACATGTGAGAATCAAAGAATTTAACTCTGCTCATTCTCACATTAGAAGAAAAGTTGCACAAGGATAACTACTCGTCGACACAAGGCTCATACATTTACGAATCACTAATATCAAATAACACATAAGTTATTAGTGATTTGAAAATAAAAAATTAAGATGATAATTTGATAAAACTATACTACATATTTTCTGGATAAAAAAACAAGAGAGAAGAGTATTTTTAGAACTTGATCAGTCATCTCGCCATGGACTTTGCCAAAGGTGGTGGCGAGGTGCCATAAAATCTCAGTTTTTGTTTTCAAAAATTACTGAGTAATTTTCATAAATACCCGCACTTAAAACGAAACAATAACATGAGCAATAGCGTCAGTGAGTGAGCGTGCAATACTTAACCTAGCATGCACATTACGAAAACCAACATAATAATGTATGTAAACATGCTCCCACACAAACTATATCCAACTATGTACGTACATGCATTTATGATCTGCAATAACTAACCTTAGATAAAGAAAGACTAAACACTCATTAAAAATATATAGAAACTGTGTTTTGTATACGAAAAACAAACACACGGGCAGTGAGAACAACAAGACTTACAATTATGATAGTTTAAATTTTTTTCCTATTATTCTAAAAGAAATTTGTTTTATTATATATTTGTGAAATAAAAAATAATACAAAATATCTGTAAAGCTTTTAAAATTATGTATATCATACATAATTGTCTAGAATATGATATTATAAACTTTTCAAAGTAAAAAAACCAAAACATAATAGCAATAAACAATAAAGCAAAAAGAATATAATAATCTTTGATTTCCTCACCTTATTAAGTAGAAACTAAAATAATAATAAAAAACCATCTCCGTCTAATTATAGACTTAAAACTCCATATTGAATTTACACCATAAATATACACGTAAACTATACATAAAATTTATATGTATTTATCTAATATAAACAATATAAAATTTATGTAAAACTATGTACATAAAGTTCACATGCACTTATCCGATATTTATTAGAAACATGATATTTATTAGAAACATAATATTGAAATAATTTTATGTAACATAAATAAAATGATTAAAATAATTACCATAAATGATCAATCTTAAATAAAATAATAATTATACACGAATAATAAGAAAATATAAAACGCAATGAAAAAAATATAAATATAAAATTACGAAAAAACACTTATTTAATATTTATTAGAAACATAATATTTAAAGAATTTTATGTAACATAAATAAAATAATAAAAATAATTACCTATAAACAATCAATCTTAAATAAAATAATAATTGTACACGAAGAATAAGAAAATGTAAAACGTAATGGAAAGAAATATAAAATTAAAATTAAAAAAAACCAAATAACAACAAAAATAAGAAAACGACGTAGACAAATTGAAAGAATGAGGGGGAGGAGGAAATAATTACTTATAAAACGAACAAGCTCAAATGAAATAGAAATTACATGCGAAGAATATGAAAATACAAAAAGCAATGCAAAAAAATACAAATATAAAAAAACACAAATAAAAACAAAAATAAGAAAAAGACATACACAAATTGAGAAGAGGAGGATGATAGCAATGAATTGGCTACTTGCAAGTTTTTTATGACTTTGAACTATACAACATCATTGTAAAATACAATCAAAGATGACTACAAGCTTGTAAAAGGATTTAGTAAAGACAAGTAAATTCATTGAAAGAGATTTCTCAAAGTATAAAAAAACCATATGTATAAATCCCTAATTTGTTAATTCCATAGTATATGTAAAAATTTGAAATTTTTATGTGTGTATGTTATCATAGACGTATCGTAATTTCATTTTTGGTATCATTTTTTATCTATAATTGTTAGGTAATATATTAATAATATTTATATTTAAAAAATATATTAATTTGATATAATTTTTTATTCTATTAAGAATTTTTTATACTTATGCACCACATGTGTTTTTAACGAAGAAAATTTATGATATTTTCTTCTCTTTCAGTTTTTAACTAAGAATATTTATGATATTTTCATCTCTTTCAGTCTTGAAACATTAACAAATTTTTCTCATCATTTTTGTCCTTGAATAAATGTTTTAGGATCATTAAAATCATAAAATGAGGAGATAAAATAATTTAAAAATATTAAAATATTTATTTAAAGATTTAAAATGGTGAAAAAAAAGTTAATAATGTTTTAGAGACATAAATAGATGAAAATATCATAAAAACCCTTTATTAAAAGCGCACATTTTATACATGTTTGAATAATCTCTAATAAAATTAAAAAAAAGTGCACCAAATTTGTGTTATGAATACATTAAGAATACATGACATTTACTCTACTCTGACCTTACCTTATTCTACCAATGTGCTCACCATGGAATCATTCTGACAAAAAAAAATGAAAACCTAGCCTATTCTTTTCACATTTAGTCGTTTTGTTTCATATAATAACTAATGAATTTGAGTATATCGAGGGGCAATTGAAACCTTGGGTGAGTAAATTCAGATGCAATGAGAATCTCTAGTGAGTGAGCAGCTTAGACGTTCAAAAGAAGATAACAAAAACTAAAATTATTTGCCCAAAACGAAGACGTTTTGTTATTTTTTTTTAAATTCCTCGAATTTCATATCGGGTTGCTATTTTAAGTACTTAATGCATCAACCCATCAAATAGGTTAATCCTTTATATTGGTAAGTCATTGTCTTGTTAATACCGATTAATTATTTTCTTTTGATTAAGTGATTAATTTATATGTTTTTATAAAATTAATATGATTAAAATTTCTAATTAATACAACCAAAGTAATATACGAGTACCTTATGCCTTCTTTGCTACAATTATTAATAAATATTATTATATATATTGGAGATAAAATTAAGGAGTAAATTAATGAATATTCTTAATTTAAGGAGTAAATAAAGAAACTTAATTTAAGGAATAAATCAATTATTCGAGATAAAATTAAAGAATAAATTAAAAAATTTAATTTAATAAATAAATTAAGAAGTAAATCAATGAGTTATTATCTTTAATTTAAGGATAAAAACAAAAAATCATTAATTTTATCGTGAGAGAAAAAAGATAGATGTGATTGATTGAATAGCAGATCATTGAGATAGAAAAAAACATGATAGAAACCTGAGAGAAAAATATTAGAATTTATGTATTTAAAGGTATTAGTAAGAATATTATTAAAATTGTAAGTGGGTCGTCAATGAAAACAATAATAAAGGTCATATAATTTAATATGGTTTACTTTATTGAAATTATTTATTTATAGACGTATTTATCATATTTTATTGTCAAAAAATTTCACTTATTTTTTCTCAATACAATAACATTACATATATGAGTTTGAGTTAAAAGTGTTATTTAGTTATTGTAATTATACTATTTATACAATTTAATCCGTAAATATTGAAACGAGTTTGTAATTTAAAAATAAGATTAATTAATTTAAAAAAATTAAATTTTTTTAAAGATAAAATATAAAATATATATTTTATTAATACTCTTTTTTTCTTTCTATCATTTTATACTCTTTTTCTTCATTTATTTTATTTTCTCTTTTAATTTTATTTTTTATTAATAAAATAATGAGGGAGAGAAAGAATGATATTTTCTCTTTTAATTTTATTTTTTATTAATAAAATAATGAGGGAGAGAAAGGATGATAAAGAGAGAAAGGAAAAGGGAGCTAAAAAAGTAGAAAGGGATACAGAGAGAAAAAAATTTTTTTTTTTATTAATAAAATAAAAATATACAAATTTTAATAGTTATATAATTTATTAATAATTATTAAAAAAAAATCAACCTGTGACTTCAAATAAGAAACTATCTACACCGTCCATTACTTTTAAAATGCGCGATTGTAGTAAGGACCGTCTAATCACAAAGCGACACGGAACTATGGAGGTCGTGGTGAACACGACGACATGGGCATGATATCCGTACAAATGAGGCTACGTTCGGCTCGGGAACAAGGCTAGTCTTTATTTATTTATTTTTATTATTATTGTTTCCTGTCAAATTGTCTTTTTTTTTTCTGTCAAATAGTCTTATCTATATAAAGTATAAACCTTTCTACTTGCCGAAAACATTTTTACCCTAATCTTTCTCTCTCTAAAACCATCCGTAAGAAATACCCAGGTCTAGATCATGGCTGGGATGTACGGTCGAGACGCCGGTGATACTGGCCCTCCATCCTACGGGGGTGGAGGTCATGGCGGTGGCGGATACGGAGGAAATACTGGAAGTTATGGTGGAAGTGGCGGCGGATATGGAGGTAAGGGCAACGATGGTGGATATGGTGGTGGTGGTCGTGGCGGTGGCGGTGGCCGAGGTGGTGGTGGTGCTTATGGCGGTGGTGGACGAGGTTTGTGTTTCATGTTCTTCTTTGTTTTTTTTTGTCTACAACGGTGTTCGATTGATTTGATTAATGTGATTTTATATTGAAAGGAGGAGGATTTAATGGAGGAGATCGTGGAGGAAGAGGTGGCGGCAGTGGCGGAAGAGGTGGTCGTGGTGGTGGCAGCGGTAGAGACGGAGATTGGCTTTGCCCAAATCCAAGGTATAATCTTTATGTAATCTTTCGTTATTTTTCTTGATTAAGTGTTTGGTTTTCACAAATATTATATTCAGATATGTAATTGATGGATCCATGTCCCGATCTTGTTATTTTATTTTTAATAATAGAGATGAATCTGTAATATTGATACTGTTTCGCTTGTATATAGTTGTGGTAATTTGAACTTTGCTAGAAGAGTTGAATGTAATAAGTGTGGTACCCCCTCTCCTGCTGGTGGTGGTGATCGTGGAGGTAGTAGCGGTGGTTACAATAGGGGTGGTGGTGGTGGTGGATATGGTGGAAACCGAGGGGATAGAGGTGGTAACTATGAAGGAGGTAGAGGTGGTAACTATGAAGGAGGTAGAGGTGGTAACTATGAAGGAGGTAGAGGTGGTGGTTATGATGCTAGAAGTGGAGGTAATAGAGGTAGTGTTTCTTATGTTGGAAATCAAGGTAGAGAAGATGTAGGGTATGGTCAGGTTCCGTCACCTGCTGCACCCACATCATATGGTGGTGCTGGTGGCGATTATGGTCCACCCCACAATACTTATGGTGGGAATTCCAATTATGGTACTGAGGCTGTTCCTCCTCCTACGAGTTATACTGGTGGTCCTAATTCGTACCCTCCATCCTATGGTGGACCTGCTGGTGGTTATGGTGGAGAAGGTGGTGGTGATGCTAGGAGTGGCGGTAGAGGTGGCCCTCCAGGAAGATACAATGGTGATGGGGGTCGGGGTGGTTATAGCTCTGCACCTACAGAGTCCCCAGCTAAGGTGAAGCAGTGCGACAATAATTGTGATGATACTTGTGACAATGCTAGAATTTACATATCCAATTTGCCGCCAGATGTTACCACTGAAGAACTGAGGGAACTCTTTGGAGGCATTGGACAAGTAAATCTACATCTTTTCTTTAGAACGAAATGCTCAACGTCTATTATATTTAATTGTTTTATAGAATGTTTCACTTCATCTTGAGTTACTGTTTTATATTATCCATGTGGTCCTTTTTGTTGTTATTCAATTAGAGCATCCCTTATTTTTTTTACCATCTTATAAGACGGAATTAAAGGAATGTTGCAATTGTGAAAAATGCTTTCTTGTTTATTTTGTCTGGGGTAAAGATAATCTTTGTTGTTTATTTAATTAGAGTTGTCCAAATTTTATTGTATCTTAATTATACATAGCTAAAGGAATGTGGCAATTGTGAAAAATGCTCTCTTTCTTATTTTGTCTGGGGTGAAGATAATTGTCTGACTGGCTGTGTGATGTTAATTGTTTTGCAGGTAGGTAGAATCAAGCAGAAACGTGGGTATAAAGACCAGTGGCCATATAACATCAAAATATACACAGATGAAACGGGAAATAACAAAGGAGATGCGTGCCTAGCCTATGAAGATCCATCTGCAGCACATTCTGCAGGTGGATTTTACAATGGTATTTACTGACCCGTTATTCATATCATAATGATATATTTTGAGTTGCCTGTATGTTCAACCCTTGACTTATCTTTCACAGATTATGATCTGAGAGGTTATAAGATCAGTGTTGTTATGGCAGAGAAGTCGGCACCGAGGGCACCGCCTGCTTCTAGGTACCATTCATATGCACTTTTCTATTTATCTTGTGGGATTTTATGTGTTCTAAGTTATGGTTTTTATGAGTCAGTTCGTCTTGATAAGAATCATTGAAAAGTGTCCTGATTTAATCAAGCATATTAGTATATTTAGTATGTAGTTTGCTATAAGGGATGTTCTTTTGTTACTTGGATTGCTTCTCAATTGTTATTATTATGGTAACAAATTAACAATTGCTTCTCTATTAGTGAAGATCTTGTGTCTTATTGGTGATTTTTATTTTCATGAAGTACCAAGATTTTCTAAATTTGGATATGGATTGTTATTTTATGAAATAAATGTTTTTTTTATATTTTGCGTGGGATGTTTTATCCTTGTTTTTTCTTAATTAATTTTTAGATAATTTAGGACATCCGATATTGCTTTATTTAGATAAATAGATTTGACCTACAATGCACAACTTTGTTCAGTTGTGTTATAACGAGGTTTGTCAGTGAGATGAAATAAGTTCATTAAAATAACATGCAACTGCTGAAATATCTTGCCAATAGAGTGATATAATTTCAGCTTGCGTTGGAAGAAGATTATGAAAGGTGTTTTAACTATTGTTTTGTGCTGGCAGTGGTGGTAGAGGCGGATATGGCGGTGGTGGAGACAGGCGCAGGGATAATTATGGTTCTGGGCCAGATAGACATCAGCATGGCGGAAATCGTTCACGACCTTACTGAGGGTGCATCAAATCAAGCGTTTTATGTAATGAGATTTATGATTTGGATGGGGTTAATTTGTATTTTCATTGGAGGGGTTCTTGAAATTGAGTTTTAAAAGAGGTAGGTTGTGCACTTACCTTGAGCAAGGCCTCTCTAATATGTTCATTACTTTACCTATTAAAACACGGAGGAGTTTTGTATTGTAGGCATGGGATTGATTTAACCACCATACATATTTTTATAGAGGCCATTGGATAATCTCCAAAAAGCTTGCTGCTATGCTAGGTTAATAGTTTCAGGTGAGTCGTACTTTCTCATGATCCTGTCCCTTGTTCTTGTTTTGCTTTGCAATTCTTCAGCTGTTGTGCAGCATGTAAATTTGCTTGCATTGGAACATGCATGCACGTCTCTAAAATGCAAGCATTTATAGCATTTGTGCATGGTTTGGATTGTCATGTTCATACATGCATGTTCCGATGAGTCCGAGTTGTGGCAGTTTTGTACCCTGATTTGGTTTGGGCAGTAGTTGTCGTATATCATGTATTGAAGTTTTAAATATTACCGTTTTTGATAAATTTGTTAGGGTCACATGTGGTTCACTAAGTAGTTCATCAGGACATGTAGGGTATGGATGTTCATTAGTAGGTGATAAATTCTCCCTTTCAACAAAGAAGTCTCAGAAATTGGTACGAACTATGAAGCATGTGAGGAGCTAGCATCTTCAAAATTTCAAACGTTGATAAAGATAAATACCATGAGCAAATACTTGTCCTGTTTTGATGATTGGTATTAGCTTTTTGTTCATTAGGACAGGGATAGCTGCTTTTTTCATAAAGTTACATTTAAAGAACTGTTTTTGATAACATGACTTTTGTACGAGTGATTTAGTCATATGCTTAGTGATTCTTCCGGAGTGAAACCTGTTTTGTACCATGGCACATACAATAACAAATAAAAAGGTGACGTTCTATTTTGATTTTTGTACTTGTGACACTTAAATCAAAACCGTTCATTCTTTGTAATGTATTATAAAAGTACAAGATCAATAGCTGATAATAATGGGTAAATGGTTATTAGTCCCGTAATTATGCTTAAATGAGCACTTCGGTTTTTAATTGTTTAGGCATGTAATTCATAAAATTTGTTAATTAAGATAAATTAACATGACCGTGTTAAGTTTATTTGCTAACAGTGCATAATTGTCACATGCAAATTTACCAACAAAAAAATTAAAAAAATAAATGAATAAGTCACGTGCAATTAAATGTTATGATAATTTTGCACTTTTATCATCCTCACCAAGCGATTAATTTTCAATAATAGCCACACTTGTACTGTTATTGTTAGGGTGGTAAATTGTGTCAATTTTGTTTACCGATTTGATAAATGGGTTGTCTTAGGTCAATCTATTAATAAAAAGTACCTTTATTGCATAGGGTCATTTTGGTTCAATATGATTTTTTAAATTTATTTGAATTGTGTGGTGGTTGGGTTTAATGGATTAAATAATATTAAAATATTAATTTAATAATTTATTTTAAAGTTATTGTGTTGTGTAGTGTTTGACTCGTTAAACAAAAGATTAAATATCGTGTTATTATGTGTTTGAGTTGATTTTGTATCATGTTAAAAATTGACATCTTTAATTGGAGTCATAATAAAAATGAAAAGGAGGTATTCATAACGATACATAATTTTAAGGGGATAAAGTAATACTTTTCACGATCAGAAATTTGAGAAAAGCTTTGTATGGCACGGGTTAAGAGGGTAGATATAGTTGATTATGTTGGTTATTAAGTTATTTTATAAATTGAATTTATTTGTGTAGTTTTTTAAAATTTAAAATCTTAATTGATTTATGATTTTTTAAATTAATCTATGGTTAACTCAGAGGTTTAATAGCTATAATTATAATATGATATAATTTAAATCGAATATTTTTACCATCATATGTTCTTAATGATTCATTATCATTAAAAATGGATTAATAGTTTTAAAAGGTATTATGTATAGAATTGACACTGGAGTAACAACTATTCAGCAACCATTTTTGCATCTTATGAAAAAAAAAACTTAAAATGAAAATAGTAGAAAAGAGTAATATTAGATTAACTTTACTTTTTTTTTAAGGTAAAATTTGAGTAAAGTATTAATATAATTATAATTTAATGATAATAATAGAAATTATAATATATAAATATATTAACAAATAATTAAAAATAGTTAAAAATGAGTGCATTAGGAGTGTGAATTTGGTTGTATTGATAATGTAAGGACTATGAGTGCTTGTTATTTTCGTAGACAAAATATTTACTTGTAAACTAGTTTGTAGGTCTGTTATCAAGTCTATTAAGAAAAACCCAACAAATACTCAAGTTTTAAATAATCGTACTTCAGGTATATCTTTTATAATTACGACACATAAAATTTCATTTATACATTCAACAGTACATGTTCATAAATCTAAAATTATTTTTGATGCTTAAATATTTTTTATGTGTCTTAATATTTTTTAAGATGTGATTTAAAAATATAAATATTTTTTTTATCAAGGTTTTGAATGGTATTTGAAAAATTAAGCCCAAAATGTATTTAAACCTAATACTATTAGGGATTATAATTATCTATAAAAAGATACATTAGGGTTGAGGAATAACAAAAATATATTTGCTGAACAAAAAAATATTGCGGCTGCCGATTTCATCCAAAGGAACAATCAAAATCTGGTTGAATTAAAAAAAAAAAACACTACCAAATGCATTGAAGGAGTCGCAATCTACTGAAGAATAAAACAAAACAAAAAAACGAAAAGCAGAACGGTGCAACAATTGTCAATCTGGGGTGAGTTCTTCCTTTGGCGGCAGCAAAGTTACAAATTCAGTTTATATATATATATATATACACACATTACAGGAGGCTTTGAAGTAAGTATGAGGCTTTGAAGTAAGTATGATATAATTAATATATATATATATATATTGAAAGGTATTACAGGAGGCTTTGAAGTAAGTATGATATAATTAATATATATGTATTGAAAGGTATTACAGGAGGCTTGAAGTAAGTATGATATAATTAATATATATATATATATATATATATATATATATATATATTGAAAGTTACTTAGGAACTTGAAAAGAAACGTAATTAATATATATTGATTTTCTTAATTAATTTAATTCTTTTGGATTAGATGTTTAGATATTTAGATTAAATAATTTTATATGTAATCATGAATATTTGATTTGAGTATTAAATTTTAAGAAAGTTATTTTTAATGAATCTGTATTTAATCGTTTTGCTCTAGAATTTTCTAGTTGATTTGATTTAAGTGATATATGTTTTGAATCATTTAGTTAGTATTATTCATTGTTAAACCATTCTATAACACACACGGTTACTTGTGTTTCTTTTTGTACTAACCTTTTTGCAGTTGATTTGTAAACGATCTGATTTGCCGGGAGTTTATTGAAACGTTGGTCTAGAAATCGTTCATGCTAATATTGGAAATTGTGAAAAAAGAGCAGGGGCTCGTAAGTAAAATACATTGGGGCAGTATCCTAAGCATGGTAGCATAAGACCGAGTTTGTAGTTGAACATTTAATTTTCATAGTTGAAAGTTAGGTAGTCCGGTGGACTAGTTGTTTTCCTCTTAGGTCATTGTTTTGGCCTAGGTTGTTTCCACCTAAAAATATCGCGTGTTATTATTTTATTTCCGTACTTTATTCTTACACGTAATTTCATGTCTGGTCGTTTTGTTTAAGTTATCAAGTTATAAATTAATAAAAAAATTAAGAATAACCTATTCACCCCTCAAAGTTAATCATGTCCATAAATTAAATTATAAACTTTCAGATAATATTAATATAATTATTATATTATATAAATATATGGATAAATAATTAAAAAAATTAGTGTATGTTAATTGTTGATTCGATTTGATCGTATGGATTTTGTTATTTTAAAACCTACAATCGAGTATATTAAGTTGGTTTACATCATTTTTGAACCAATTTCAACAACTAACTTAAAAGAAAAAAAATATTGGCTTAATTTGATCATTAATCAGGGTTTGTTGGTCAGTTTTCAGTAGAGTTCAATCCTCGCAAGGGCCTATGCCAAGCATTGATGGACTGATATGTTGAAAATCAACACCAAAATAATAATTAAAGAGGTAGAGAAATAAATGAAGTGGTTGAAGAGGTAGAGAAATAAATGAAATGGTTGAAGGTTGTAGAAAGAAATGAAGTAGTTGAAGGTTGTAGAAATAAATGAAGTAGTTGAAGGTTGTAGAAATAAATGAAGTAGTTGAAGGTTGTAGAAATAAATGAAGTGGTTGAAGGTTGTAGAAAAGAGAAGCGTGTAGATAAGATTTGTATGGCTAGGATTATTTCTTAGTTTTATATTTGTGTGATGTAGATTGCATGGTGAGTCTTATAAATACCTCATGCATTTGGTTTAATCATTCCATAAAAAACAAATAAGTCTTTGTATTCTTAGTTTGAGTGTGAGTTGAGAGCTTTCTCTTTGAGTGTTTGTATTTCTCTTCAATTTGTGAGTTGTCTTTGAAAGGTGTTATAGTGAGTATAATACAAGTAATTTGTTTACTTGTTTGGATCTAATATTAGTAAATTTAGAGTTGTTTATTCTAAATTTTACTCAAAATGATATATACTATTAATCTTTCCCATTCACAATTTTTTTTTATTTTCTCCTTGCACAAAAGCTTTAGCGGATGGCAGGGGCGTGCATAAGGTCTATGACACGGGTGCATGGAAATATTTATCCTTGAACTTATCTCGAAGAAGATGGCCAAAATGTTTATTCAATTCCAAACCCGAGTATTTATTGTTTGAACTAAAAACAAAAGATGGTCACCACGACTTTGGCCATAATAAAAGAAAATACAAATACAAGGCCGTTACATATTATTTGCTCAACATGTCAATAGCATAATACTGTAATAGCTTTGAAATTAGTAAAAGGCGTCTGAGTACACAATATACTTTGCACCTCCAAGGAAGCTTGACATGAAAAGAACTGTGACACAGTTTCATTGACATACCCACAAAGAGGGCATGAGTCTTTTTGGCAACGACCTCATTGTAACGATGAGTGGCACACAAGAAGAATCTCATTTAAACATCACCAAAGTGATTAAGCTTAGAATGCTAAGTTTTGGTACCTGCTTCTATATACCCATATGTTGTAGCCTTAGAGGTTAGTCCGTTGTTCTCACATTAATCCACATAAGCATTAGACAATGAGAAAGTAAGGCTACTTCCAAGTTTAAGGGAGTAACAAAAGTGGAAGTAGCATCTTGAGTGGTTTTTTATAACATATATTATGATAATAATTTAAGTTTGTACACTAACTATATTACATATATATGGAGGTAGTTCTTGTAACTGAAAAGAACCTTTCTTACTTTCGTCAAATGGCGCCATTTTGCTATGTTATGGGCAACAGAATTTGTTTTTCTTGAAATCCATAATGCAGAAAATTTTCAAATGAACCTAATAGCAAATAAGCTTCTTCCAAGAATTGAGTTGCATCTCAAGCTATATGGAAGAGGGTTTATTATACAAAAAAAAAGGGATGATATTTTGACGATCACCTTCAACTGTTATTCTTTTAATACTCATTGTATTAGTCATTCTGATTACGAGAGTTGATGCTCTAGCTTCAATAATTTCTGCAGAACAAGCCTTGAGCATTTTGCCCAAGCACCCAATGACAACAATAGGACCTACTCCATCTTTAAAGCTCCATCAAAGTTGAATTTTAGGCATCCATCATGAGGTTTTCTTCCCACTTAATGAACTCATAATCTAAGGAAGATACCATCTTTTCCATTTCATTTTCCAGCAGACCATTTTTGAATGACTTAAAGCTTTTTCTCAAGAACAGAATGCTCTTATGAAAGTCATGTTGTTCATTTCTAAAGATTTTATTATTGCTCATGTTTCAGGTGCATCGTAGCGTTGTAACAATTGCAAGTGTGAATGCATGCTTTTGTTTCTTGCCTTTGATCAACGCATCAAGGGGCCTCCAAAATGAATTTAAAAAAGGTGAATATATATGCATTTTGAAATTGCTGCAATGGGATATATCACCTTGCCAAAGACAATGAGTATATTGACATCTAAGGAACAAGTGATTTGTTGTTTCATCTTCATTTCCACATAATTTACGTTCCTTAGAGATCATTGGGACAAATCTTTGTAAATTTACCAGCACAGATAGAACATTAGAAATTAATCTCCAAATGAAAATCTTATATCAGTCATGAAGTTTTGAAGCGTAAAGCAATGTCCCCACTGGTTCTTGATCACCTACATTTAGACTGTCTTTTGTACAAGACCTGGTAAGCAAATTTAACCGATCCGACTAATTTGGAATCCAAATGTGCTTGTCCAATAAGTCTACATCAGGACTCCTTAATCTATTAATAAAATTGGAAGCAATCATATCAAACAATTGATTAATCAGGACTCAGCTCCAACCAGATTTAGCAGAAGCTAATTGAGCAACATGCATTGATTACAAAACACATTCCATTCTTGGCTTAACAAGGTTATGCATCTTGAGGGTTGAAGACAGAATAGGCTCTTTCTTTCATGTATTAAATAAATGAAGTATATTTATTATATAAGATTTAATTATTATTATTGATAAATATAACCTAACTATTATATAAAATTGCTAGTAATAAAATTTTAATTGTATCTTTTTTGCCTTAATTAAATTAATAAATACTTGTTGTGTATGTGTGAGTAAAGAGATATAAAATATAAGGTGGAAGAGTGAATAATACTTTTGCGCTCCTTGTAATACTCTTAGTGTGTTACTTCACATAGGGGTTGATTTGTAATAAGTATGTCATGATTATTATATAGTATTAAACATAATTTTGTATATTATAAAGTTAAATCGTATAGTAAGAAACAAAATTTATATAATTTTATAAATTTATTTTTTTACCAAGTAGGAGTGTGAATCTAACCGTATTAGATATCTAAGTATAAATTTTTAATTTTAAAATTATATGTTTTTATTTAATTTTTTCTTTTTTCTTATATAAAAAAAACAGTAAAATATATTATAATGTTCTCATATTAATAAAAAATTAAATATGATCACTCTTCACTTGATTTTTAATCCATTGTGACCAAAATATCCTTAATTTTTATTATTGATGAATTATGATTAAATTTTAATCACATATTTGTCCAATTTAATCAACAAAAATTAAATGGTTTCAATTATGATTAAATTTTAACCACATATTTGTCTAATTTAATCAACAAAAATTAAATGATTATCCTGTAATTTGGTCAACTAATATCTTGATTTTTGGGAATCAAGTTCAACACATGTTCAATTAATTAGAAAGTTGTTAAATTGGTTTAATCGAACAGCCTAACTTGTTAAGTTTAAGTTAAATATATTTTCAATTAATTAGAAGCAGATAACTCTATTCTTGGTAGTTAAATCGGACAAATGTCTATTTAAATTTGATATTTATCCTAATAATCTAATTTTAATCTACAATTGATCTCATTTTTCAAAGCTGAATTAAACCCATATCGCACCTAACGCAACGAAGTTCGATCCTATTTATGTAATTCCAAAGAAAATTACACCCTGTTTCTGTATTTTAGAAAGAAAAGAAAAAAAGAAGGGAAAATTTAGAACTTCAAAGATAATATCAACAACTTCAATGGGAATAGTTTTTCTCTAAAGGAGTAAATGACCGCAATGTTAACTGTATCACACTTACTCTCCTTTTGTTGTACCATTGTTCTTGCAAGACATGCTTCATCCAATATGTTTCATACTCCATTCAGTAACAACATCAATGAGTAAACAAGAACCAAAACTAACTTGTACCCACACCAAGTTAGTCATCCCATTCCACTTCATATAATTGTCTAATGGACATTATCAATACAACAACAAAATAAATCTTCATCAAAATGTAGTAGAGAGAGAAATTGCACTCATGAAGATGGTAGTGCCGTCGTGAGTTTCGATACACACCAATGAAGGTTTTTTTTCCCTTCATAAAATTGATTTTTTAAAAAATAGAGTTTGATATGTAAGTCCCTCCTACATTTAAGAGGAAGAAAACACCAATGGTAGGTGCAACTACAATGGTAGGTGCAACCACAAATGGTAGGTGCAACCACCAATGGTAGGTGCAACCACAAATGGTAGGTGCAACCACCAATGGTAGGTGCAACTACAATGGTAGGTGCATCTAACATTGATATGCAATTTTGCCTATAACAGCAATGTCTTTGCTCTTGTAGAAACATCAACACACCAAACAAGAAGTTGAAGCTAGAAGCAAAGCTAAAGGAACAATTTCCTTTGAAGAAATATAGTGTCATGTGTAAGAAAGTGGGAGAGAATATCTTAGAAAATATCGGGATATTTTTCTAAAGTGTGGAGTGACAAAAATAAAGGAAGTTTGGGAAACATCAGGTGCGACACTATTTTTGGGTTTATCTCAATTTGTTGTATTGCTCTCACTTTGTACCCATTAATCTTATTAGTGGAAGAAATACTTTTCTGAGTTTGTCCCGTGGACTTAGCCCAAATTAAAGTGGTGAACCACGTTAAATTTCCTGTCATTATTTTACCGTTGAATTCATTTTATCTTTACCCGCCGTGCCCAACAACTGGTATCGTAATGGTCTAGTAAAATTCTTAATATGCTCGTGGTTAAAGATAGACTGATCTTCCACATCGAAAAGATTTTTATTAGGTCCGTGGCGTATTTATTTACGTAAAAAAAGAAACACAAATAAAAAAAATGTCAAGCTGTGGTGGTAGATATTGAGAAATTTAATGGCAATAATAATTTCTCTTTATGGCAAAGCGAGGATGAAAGATATTCTCATTCAACGTATAGTCCATAAGGCGTTCATTGAAAAGAAAAGAAGGTAGCAAATCACCGAGGAACAACGTGGAGGAAATAGACGATTGCGCCACAATTGCCTAAATCTTCAGACGTTGTCTTGCAAAACATTGAATCAAAAATTGCAAGACTCAACATGTAAACACGGGAGACTCTAGAAAACGTGTACATGTCGTTAACCTTGCCAATAAATTTTATTTGTAAAGGAGCTATATCAGGAAGGAAGATAATGCTGAGCATGATGCAACATGTTAGCAATTTCAACAACAAGCTTTCTCACTTAGCAAGATTTAATGTGAGTTTTCATGGCTTAAGAGAAAGTCATGTGTTGTTGGCATCACTACCCTCATCATATAACCATATCACAACAACTCGACTTATGCAAAAGACAAGATGGAGTTTGAAGTTGTCAAGCCTTGTTCTCATACGAGAAACAAAACAAGGAAAGAGATTCAAGCACAAGCCCTTATCACGCAGTCGTAGGAAGGAGACCGTACAAAGAACAAAAATCGAGAAGTAAGAAAGAGAGGCAAATCAAACAAATTTGCCAATGTTGAATGCCATCATTGTGGGTAAGGGTCACATTAAGAAATTTTGTCGGTGTTCTAAGGAACAAGAAACGAACACATGCAAAGTAACAAAAAAAGGACGACAGCTGGATGATGAGCAAACAAATACCATGGACGAGTTCAATATCGCTTATGCATTGAAGATTTTGTCAATCTTGCATCACACGAGACCAACATTGGGTGATTGACAAGGCATAGCTCACGCTACATCGCGTAGAATTTTTCTCATCATACACACCCTGGAAGTTTTGGTGTTGTTAGAACGGGAAACGGGTCCACAAAGGTAAGAGGCGTAGGAGACGCTTGCTTGGAAACAGAGAACTGAACCGCTCATTTCTCAAGGATGTCGCATATTCCGTATACGCGCTACCGATTTGATCTCTCACACACGATCAGAATGAAGGATATCAGCTCCTTCCATTTATGACAAATGGAAACTTACAAAAGGCTCCTTAGTAGGGCTGAGGTGAAAGCATACAACTTTGTATATAATGCAAGCAAAACTTTCACCGACACAAGAAATGCCATGTAGAAAGATAAATGGAAATTTTATGGCGGATAAGAGACTACTACTTGTGAAAAAGGTTTGACAAGTCTAGCCAAAAAGAAGATATTGCCTGGAATGGATGAAGACATTTGGAGAAATGTGTTCATTCAGCAGAAAGCAAAATAGGTTGCTTTCAAGAGCTTCTCTCCTTCCGCGTAATGAATAATATTTTAGATCCGATTCATTCAGATGCATGTGGACCAATGCCAAAGTCACTGCCAAGGTGCTCAATACTTTGTGACTTTCATCATGATCATTCAAGGAAGACGTGTATATCTTCTAAAGACAAAGGATCAAAAGTGTGCGATGTCTTCAAAGAATTTCATGTCTCGGAGAGAGACAGACCGGAGTTAAGCTAAAGCTGCATCCTGGACAGTACAACGGTGGAGAATACATCGACCTTTCCATGCTTATTGCAAAAAGCATGGTATTCTAGGCATCGATGACACCTCCAAAGACACCGGCAGCTTGAATGGCTTAAATGAGAGGATGAATAGAACTTTTGATGGAGCAGAGTTAGATGTCTACTCGCTCACATGCAAAGTTGCCTAAAATTTTTTTGGGTGAAACCATACTCATAACAGACATGTGTCAATCTTTCACCTTGTACTCCTCTCAAGATGGATGTTCCAAATAAAGCGCGGTCGGGAAAGGATGTTTCCTATGATCATCCTGCGAGTGTTTGGGCAAAGCATTTGTTCATATCCCCAAGGATGAGAGATCCAAACTTCGATGCCAAAACAAGACAAGCAGTATTTTTATTGCCATGGTCAAGATCAATTTGGCTATAGATTTTACGATCCGGCCATTTAAAAGAGACTTGTCGCAGCCGTGATGCTATATTTGTCAAGATGAGACCATCAAGATATTATCAAAATGAAGAAAGATGTTCCTAATTCCAATGGTGACTCATCGATTTGGAATTAATTCCTCCAACATCGCCAAGACAAGTTGGAGACGAAGACCGTGTTTATCCACCCGACGAAGATGATGCCCCCCATGTAAGTTGGTTCTCGAAGACGAGGAAAATAATGATGTTCATTATTCAAGACCAACACCCGCGCTTTCTCCCGTTCCACCGAGAAGAAGTGATAGAGCCGAGACGACCCTCTATCTCATATCCTCCACGAGTATGTAACTTTCACCGACGGGGAGAACCCGAGAATTATGAAGAGAAGATGGCGAATCCAAACAAAAATGGATCAAGCCATGCAAGATGAGATGAAGTCCTTGCAGACAGAACAAAACCTTTCGAGTCGACGAAATTGCCCAAAGGGAAGAAGGCCTTGAAAAATAAATGGGTGTTCAGGGGCAAGCAATGCGACATAGTTCCAAATTACCTATACAAAGCCGATTGGTTGTCAAAGGATTCAGTCAAAGAAAAGGTGTCACTTTGATGAGATTTTCTCTCCGCTTGTGAAAATGACATCCATTCGCATCGTACAGGGTTAGCATCATGTCTTAACTCGAGGTTGAGCAAATGGATGTCAAACCGCTTCCTACATGGGCGACTTGGAAGAAGAGATATACACATGGAAAGGTGCAGGGTTTTCACCAAAGGGAAAAGAAGATTATGTCTCGCAAATTGAAGAAAAGTCTCTACCGCTTAAAATGTGCACCAAGACAATGGTACAAGAAGTTCGGAAATCATATTGGGAGCAAGGCTACAAAAAGACTACTTGAGACCATCATTGTGTTTTGTGCGTAAATTCTCTAATGATGATTTTATTATTCTTTTTGCTCTACGTGGATGATACGTTGATTGTTCGTCAAATATTTTAATCAACAACTTGAAAACGTTAGCTTGAGTAAGTCTTTTTCCATGAAAGACTTAGGACCAAAGAAAATGCATTCTCTTGGCATGACTATTATTGCATGACAGAAAGCGCCAAGAAATTACGGTTGTCACAGGAGTATAAGTACATCGAGAAAGTACTCTCGGAGATTTCATATGAATAAGGCTAAAGCGATTGTCCTCTTCGCTAATCACTTTAAGCTAAGTTCTAAGCAAAGCCCTTCTACGTATTAAAGTTATAAGGAAGAGATGGAAGAGGTTCCATATGCTTCAAAGAAGCTGAAGTCTAATGTATGCCATGGTTCAGTACACTGGCCGCATATCACTCACGTTAGCTTGAATCAGTAGCATTCCTTTCAAATCCTGGAAAGAACATCGGGTTGCGTGGAAAATGGATTTTCGTGTATCTTCGAGGTTCTTCCAAAATATGTCTATGTTTTGGAAATGATAAACCCGTGTTAGTTGGATACACAGACGCAGATATGGGTGATGTGGATTCCGTAAAATCCACTTCGTGTTACTTGATTACATTTCGCAGGAGTCGTGTCACGGCAATCAAAGTTACAAAACGTGTTGCATTGTCCACTACCGAAGCGTAATTCATAGCAAAGAACTAAGCATGTAAAGAGTTGTTATGGATGAAAAAGTTCTTGAAAGAGCTCGGGGTTACAACAAGACGCTTATCGGCTATTTTGTGATAGTCGTAGCTATCCATCTTGGAAAGAATGCCTCCTTTCATTCGAGATCAAAACATATTGACGTGAGATATCACCGGATTAGGGATGTAATGGAGTTAAGCTATTACAACTGAGTAAGATCCATACGTAAGAAAATGGATCGACATGTTAACAAAAATTCTCCGAGACAAAATTTTGAATACCGTCGCTTAGTCAGGCTGGATTGGCGAGCCTCTACGTAGTCGAGGGGAGATTTGTAAGTCCCTCCTACATTTAAGAGGAAGAAAACACCAATGGTAGGTGCAACTACAATGGTAGTGCAACCACAAATGGTGCGCAACCACCAATGGTAGGTGCAACCACAAATTCAGAAGGCAGAACCACCAATTGGTAGGTGCAACCTACAATGGTAGGTGCATCTAACATTGATATGTAATTTTGCCTATAAATAGGCAATGTCTTTGCCTTAGAGAACCATCAACACACCAAACAAGAAGTGAAGCAAAGCCAAAGGAACAATTTCCTTTGAAGAAATATGAGCATGTGTAAGAAAGTGGGAGAGAATATCTTAGAAAAATATTGGGATATTTTTCTAAAAGGAGTGACAAAATAGTGAGTTTGGGAAACACTCTGTGACACTATTTCTGGGTTTATCTCAATTTGTTGTATTGCCTCCTCACTTTGTACCCATTAATCTTATTAAGGGAAGAAATACTTTTCTAGTTCATGTCTCGCGGACTTAGCCCAAATTAAAGGGTGAACCACGTTAAATTTCCGGTGTCATTATTTTACTCTGTTGAATTCATTTTATCTTTACCCGCTGTGCCCAACATGATATGCAAAGAATTCTAGTTGGACGGAAGAAGAAGAGCCATTAAATTGTGAGGAAAAAGTGGTTTTACTCTTATTTGGAGGAGTACAAATGAAAACTATGTGATTTAAAAGCCCATAAAGTAATAAGGGGACAATTATGTCATTACATTGATTCATTAATAAACACATTTAGGGTTTGATGAGATAGTATTCTACATAGAATTTTAGAATTGCAGCAACAAAGGCAGAAAAAAGAACAATTTTCTCTCTCCATCAATTATTCATCAAGTGTTCTGATCGAAGTCCGTTTGTGGTTCGATTAAGCTGAAATTTTGCAAGCAGGTTCAAGACTCAAGATTCTTTAATCTGTGCGGTGGGATTTGGATTTGGCTCACCGGTTTGGGAAATTCTGAGCAGTGAAAAGTGACTACGAATTGGGTTAGATTTCTCCATTTTTCTTGAAATAATTGTTAGTTTCCAAGAAGTGTATTCTTGATGATGTTGTTGATTGTTTGCCTCTAGTTTTACCTAGAGAGAACTGTTGTACAATTGTTTCTTGATAGTGGAAGTTTTGGAGAGGAGTGCCGTGGTTGTTTTCTTCCTACACCGGGAAGGTTTTTCCACGTAAATTGCTTGTGTTGATTTTGTGCATGTTTCATTTTAAGCTCTATTTATTTGTTTCCTAAAAGATTCACACAAAGAAGGAGAATAGGTTTAATTTCGATGTTTAGAGCTTGATTGAGTTCAAATTGAAATTGCGATTCTCCTAACAAAGTGGTATCAAAACTGTGGTTATTATTGTGGAATTTCTTGTGTTGAATAATGGAAGTAAATTTGTGTAGAATGATTATTATCAATGGTTCTAATTATCACACTTGGAAAGGAAAAATGGAAGATCTCCTTTATGACAAGTCTGTGGGTATATAAGGCAGTGGGTAGATGATAATGTTTTGAATCATATTAGTGGAGAAATACATGCACGGTCACTATGGAATAAACTTGAAGAGTTGTATGCTCAGAAAACAGGAAATAATAAAATGTTTCTTATAAAGCAATTGATGGCTTTAAGGTACCAAGATGGAACTATGTTGACAGATCACTTGAATACGTTCCAAGGAATAATCAATCAGTTAGCTGGAATGGGCATCAAGTTTGATGATGAGATTCACGGGTTATGTTTATTGGGTATATTGCCGGACTCTTGGGAAACATTTAGAATGTCATTAAGTAACTCAGCTCCAAATGGTGTAATCAATATGGATCTGGCTAAGAGTAGTGTTTTGAATGAAGAAATGAGAAGAAAATCACATGGGTCTTCTCAACAGTAAGAGATTTTGGTTACAGAAAGAAGAGGGAGGAGTAAAAGCAAAGGTTTCAAGAACAAAGAAAAAGGAAGAAGCAAGTCTAGGTTTTCTAATATTGAGTGTCATCACTGTGGCATGCAAGGGCATATCAAGAAATATTGTAGACAGTTGAAGCGGGATAACAAGAGGAAAGACAAAGAACAAGAGGGTGATGTTGGTAAAGAAAATGATCGAGTTGCCACTGCTAGTTCAGAAGACTTTCTCGTTGTGTATAATGAAGATGTTGTCAATGTTGCATGTCACGAAGTCAGTTGGGTTATTGATAATGGAGCCTCCATTCATGCTACGTCTCGAGAGGACTTCTTTACATCCTATACATCAGGTGACATTGGGACAGTGAAGTTGGGTAATGATGGTTTGGTTAAAGTCATTTGTATTGGAGATGTGTGTTTGGAGATGAATAATGGCACGAGGCTACTTCTTAGAGGGATAAAGCATATTCCTGATATTCGTTTGAACTTGATCTCTGCAGGTAAACTTGATGATGAAGGATATTGCAATAACTTTAGTAATGGTCAATGGAAACTTACTAAAGGTGCTATGGTTGTTGCTCGTGGGAACAAGCATTCCAGTTTGTATATACTACATGCGAGACTCTTCAAAGGCGTTATTAATGCTGTGATAGATGAGATCACATCAGAATTGTGGCATAAGAGACTTGCTCACATGAGTGAGAAAGGCTTGGTAGTATTAACTAAAAAGAATTTTCTTTTTGGAATGAATGATGTTTGTCTAAGAAAATGCACTCATTGTTTGGCAGGGAAACAAAATAGAGTTTCTTTCAAGAGTTTCCCTCCTTCAAGAAAACAATACATACTTGATTTGGTACATTCAGATGTATGTGGTCCTATGAAGACAAAAAAATTTAGGCAGTGCCAGTTATTTTGTGACCTTCATAGATGATTGTTCAAGAAAGTTGTGGGTGTACACTTTGAAGAGCAAAGATCAAGTATTAGATGTGTTTAAACAATTTCAAGCCTTAGTGGAGAGACAGACTGGGAAGAAATTGCAGTGCATCAGAACAGATAATGGGGGAGAGTATTCAGGTCCTTTTGATGAATATTGTATGCATCAGGGCATTCGACATCAAAGACACCTCCCAAGACTCCTCAGTTAAATGAGTTGGCTGAGAGAATGAACAAGAAATTTGTTGAAAGAGTAAGATGTCTTCTTTCACAGGCTCAATTGCCAAGATCTTTCTAGGGTGAGGCTTTGAATACAATTGTACATGTTATTAATCTCACACCATGTGTTCCTCTTCAGTTTGATGTACCAAATAGAGTTTGGACTGGCAAAGATGTTTCTTATGATCATCTTCGTGTTTTTGGTTGCAAGGCATTTGTGCATATACCAAAAGATGAGAGATCTAAGCTCGATGTGAAGACACGACAGTGTATCTTTGTTGGTTATGGTCTGGATGAATTTGGCTACATATTTTATGATCCAGTTGAGAAGAAACTAGTAAGGAGTTGTGATGTTGTGTTTATAGAAGATCAAACTATACAAGATGTTGAAAAGATAGGAAAAGGAGTCCATCAGTATAGCGATGATTTGATTGACTTAGATCCGGTTCCTTTATCAGTACAGATGGAACAAAATGTTCAAGAAGACCAACATGGTTTAGATGATGTAGATATTCAAGCTGAAACAGATCACCAGACTACTAATCAGTTGCTAGAACCAGAAATTCCACCCATGAGGTCTACCAGAGACTGACATCCTTCCATACGGTATGATACAGATGAGTATGTGTTATTGACAAATGAGGGAGAACCTCAATGTTATATAGAAGCGATGGAAGATGGAAATAGAGCACACTGGGTTGGTGCTATGGAAGATGAGATGCAATCACTGTATGACAATCACATGTTTGAGCTGGTAAAGTTGCCTAAGGGTAAGAGAGCTTTGAATAACAAGTGGGTATACAGGGTGAAGCAAGAAGAACAAAATTCACAACCACGATACAAAGCTAGACTGGTCGTCAAGGGATTCAGTGAGAGAAAAGGTATTAATTTTGATGATATTTTCTCTTATGTTGTGAAGATGTCTTCCATACGTGTTGTTCTAGGTCTAGCAGCAAGCTTGAATTTAGAAATTGAGCAAATGGATGTGAAAACTGCCTTTCTTCATGGTGATTTGGAGGAAGAGAATTATATGGAGTAGCCAGAGGGTTTTGAGGTTAAAGGAAAAGAGGATTATGTATGTCGGTTAAAGAAAAGCCTCTACGGGTTGAAGCAAGCACCTAGACAATGGTATAAGAAGTTTGAGTCAGTTATGGGGGAGCATGGTTGCAAGAAGACTACTTCTGATCATTGTGTTTTTGTGCATAAATTCTCTGATGATGACTTTATCATTTTATTGCTCTATGTTGATGACATGCTGATTATTGGCAGAAATTCTTCAAGAATTGATAATTTGAAGAAGCAGTTGAGTAAGTCCTTTGCCATGAAGGACTTGGGGTCAGCAAAACAAATTCTTGGTATTCGAATTTGTCGAGAAAAGAAAAGAAAGAAGTTGTACATGTCACAGGAGTGGTACATCAACAAAGTACTTGAAAGGTTTCATATGGATAAAGCTAAAGTGGTTTATTCTCCTTTATCTAATCACTTTAAGTTGAGATCGAGTCAATGCCCTTCAACAGATAAAGAGAAGGAAGATATGGAAAAGGTTCCATATGCCTCAGTAGTAGGAAGCTTAATGTATGCAATGGTGTGTACGAGGCCAGACATAGCTCACGCAGTTGGAGTTGTTAGTCGTTTTCTTTCGAATCTAGGAGGAGAGCATTAGGATGCAGTAAAGTGGAATATGAGATATCTTCGAGGTACTTCCAAGTTAACACTTAGCTTTGGAAGTGGAAAACCAGTGTTAGTTGGATACACTGATTCAGATTTAGCAAGAGATGAAGATTCTCTTAAGTCTACTTCAGGTTATCTAATTACTTTATCTGGTGGAGCAGTTTCTTAGCAAACAAGATTGCAAAAGTGTGTTGCACTTTCTACAGTAGAGGCGGAATTTATTGCAGCAACGGAAGCCTGTAAGGAGTTGTTGTGGATGAAACAGTTCTTGAGAGAACTTGGTTTCAAGCAACATAAATATGTGTTATTCTATGATAATTAGAGTTCTATTCACCTAGTGAAGAACTCGGCATTTCACTCAAGATCAAAGCATATTGATGTGAGATATCATTGGATAAGAGATACTCTTAACAATAAGTTGCTTGAACTTGAGAAAATTCATACTGATGAGAATGGATCTGACATGCTGACAAAATCAGTGTCAAGAGAAAAACTTGAAGTTTGTTGTTCAATTATCGGGATGACGGATCCCTCTATTTAATCGAAAAAGGGGGAGATTTGTTGGGTTTTCCTCTTATTTGGAGGAGCCCAAATGAAGCCCATGTGGCTTAAAATCCCATGGAGTAATAAGGGGGCAATTATGTCATTACTTTGCTTCATTAATAAACCCATTTAGGGTTTGATGAGATAGGATTCTGCAGAGAATTTCAGAATTGAAGCAACAAAGGCAGAAAAGAGAGTAGTTTTCCCTCTCCAGCCAGTCTTCATCAAGTGCTCTGATCGAAGGCCGTTTGTGGTCCGATTAAGCTGAAATTGTGCAGGCAGGTTCACGACTCAAGACTCTTTAATCTGTACGGTGGGATTTGGATTTGGCTCACCGGTTTGGGAAATTATGAGCAGTGAACAGTGACTACGAATTGGGTTAGATTTCTCCATTTTTCTTGAAATAATTGTTAGTTTCCAAGAAGTGTATTCTTGATGATTTTGTTGGTTGTTTGCCTCTAGTTTTACCTAGAGAGAACTATTGTACAATTGTTTCTTGATAGTGGAAGTTTTGGAGAGGAGTGCCGTGGTTGTTTCCTTCCTACACCGGGAAGATTTTTCCACGTAAATTGCTTGTGTTGATTTTGTGCATGTTTCATTTTAAGCTCTATTTATTTGTTTCCTAAAAGATTCACACAAAGAAGGAGAATATGTTTAATTTCGATGTTTAGAGCTTAATTGAGTTCAAATTGAAATTGCGATTCTCCTAACAAACAGAAATACATGAAGAGAGGTAGAGGAGTATGGAGGTAGGGACGGATACGTTGAAAATGATGTGAAGCCCTAATCTATGACTAAGGTAAGGATGTAGTAGGTATTTTAAGAAAAATGCAATTGGGTGCTTTAAATTGGATTGAGTATCACATGAGTTCATTTATTTGTATAATTATGACTGATTTCATAAGAATTTAAAGGGATAGAATGTAAAGAATTATAATACTAATAGAAATGTTTATAGCTTCGTAAGTTTCAACAATATGTTAAATAATCTTTTTTTTTTTTTGAGTAAATTTGTATAATTATTTATTATTATTTTTATTTTAAAATGAAAAATTCTCATTTCTTAACTTTATTTTATTTTAATATTTATCATTATTTTTATTCCTATAAACATAATAATAATAATATTGAATTTCATTCCTATTATCATTATCATTTTCTTTTTACTAACTAAACATCATCTAAATTATTCTTTTTATTTTAACATTTTAAAAATAAATTGGAACAGTATAGTATATTTTTTAATTTTTTGATAAATTATTTTGATAAATTTATTTTTGATGGAATTTTTATATATTTTTAGATACTTTTTTATATTGCATAGTACGGTTTTGTTTTTGAATTAAAACTACAACTCTATAATATCACAAATAAGTGTTACACATGTTAAAAAATTATAAGATCACTCAAATTGGAATTCACACACTAAGTTATCTCCTATCTATTATCTTCAAAGACAATTACAAGAAGTTAAATGTTGTACCTCCATTGTATTGCTTGGAGTTGAGACACCAACTGCACCATTTGTTTGGTCTTGATGACGATGGATTAGAGAGAAATTATTTGTGTAGTTTTCAACACTATTGATTTTGTTTTTACATGTATAGCCATTATCTATGATATTATAAAGTTATAGTTTTGATCTAAATAGATATTTATAGAAAATGTGATACAGAAAAATGTTCAAAAATAAAAATATAAAATTTACAATTATAGTTGATAAAAAAATTATAAAAATATAATATTTTTCAAATTTAGTTTTAAAATATTAAAATAAAATAATAATTTTGATTTCATTAATTTTTTTATTATTATTACATAATTTTTTATTAATAAAATAATATTTTATTGTTTAAAAAATACATAAATTATTCTATTTTTATACGGATAGTGACGTAAGTGTCTATTGTTGAAGTGAAATGATTAAATTATCTACTTAACACAAACAAAAGTGATTTTTACAACCCTTTACCATTTCACAGTTACAAATAATCATTTTTTTATCATATTTTTTAACTATTATTAAGATATCATTTATATATATTATTTTTAGTAATAGACAATATGATTACAAAATTGATAAAAATAAAAATAAAATTTGATTGTTTGTTATTATGTTATCATTTTTTTAATAAAAAATAAATAAACTACTATAAAAAATAAAAAATAAATTAAACTACATGACATAATTAAAAGATTTGGGTGCATTTCTCTCTTTGAATTATAATAAGAATTGGTATATTTCAACCCGTTATCTAAAATAATATTTATTTTTATTTTTAAATATAAAATAATTAAATATAAAATTAAATAAATTTTTATAATAAAATATTTTGATATTTAATAAAATTATATAAAATAAATTACATATTATACTAATTATAAAATATTTTTATTAATTTTTATCAATTTTTATTATATAAATTAATTATAATATAATTTAACATAATTAAGTGCAGTATAATAATAATTAGTCCATTAAGTAAGGTGTACAATATCAATAGAGAACTAAAAGGTTGCCTGCAACCCCGTCATCTTGATGACATTCGCTAATTCTCCATGAAGGGGTAAATAAAGGGTGGGGTTATAGTAGTAAATTTTTAAATAATTTAATTATTTTATTTTAATAAAATGAGATATTTTAATTATTTTTTAAATAATATAATATTATTTTATTAATAATTTTTATATTATAATTAAATAAATTCGATGAAGATAAGATTATGATTTTATTTTAATAATTTAAAATTAAATTTAAATAGTATAATATTTTTTTAAATTATTATAAATTAGTGTTTTTTATAAATAATATATTTTGATAAAAATTATAAACTTTACAATATTAAATAAAAAAATTACAAAATCAATAAAATTAAAACATTATAAATGAGTTCTTTCTAATCCTTTATTGATTTTGTAATTTTTCATGCTTATATGTATGATATTGTAAAATCTATAATTTCGCTTCAAACACTATGTTTACAAAAATTGTGTTATAAAAAATGTCAAAAATATTTTTTCATAAAATATAAATTTACAACAAAAGTTAACAAAAAAAAAATTAAAAGATATATATTATGCCGTTTAATTTAATTTTAAATTATTAAAATAAAATAATAATTTTATTTGTATTAAATTCATTTTATATTATATCATAATTTTTATTAATAAGATAATAATTTATTATTTAAAATTAATTAAATTATTTTATTTTATAAAAAAAAGACATAAATATCTATTATAAAATAAAATAATTAAAATATTCTAATAACATGAATAAAATAACTCTTAATCATATCTCACTTAATCTATAAAGAAACATAAAGAAAGGTATTTATGTATTTTGGATCACCATTTTTGACTCTTCACAATCTGATTTGAAAATGACACTGAATACAGAAGACTACGGCCAAAATAGTCTGCTTCAATATTTGAAAAATATACCGACTACATTAATACGATTAGTGGACACTATAACTGCCAACCGTACCCGTAATTTAAGATAGTATAGCTCTTCCTTCTCCTAGCTCTATTCCCAAGTCGGAGGCAGACTTCCTGGAACTTGGGTTCTTGATAATGTTAATTGAAATTAATATTAAAAATATATAATTTTATATAATTTTATACACATTTTTTTAGATTATAACAAATAATAATATTAACATACAAATTTAATTAAAAAATATTTTTTTAATTTATAAAATAATATTTATAAGAGATGTGAAGATAAAAAATAAATATAAATTTATGATATATTCTTTCTGTTAGGTTTGTCGCTTCCCTTTGTTTTAAGCTTCCCATCCACCTTTGCATTTATGCAACATTTATTGCTCATCTACTATCGTCCTCAAACACCAAATAAGAATGTTAATGACATGTCATATAAATTTTTACATAATCACATTAATTACAGAATTCTACGTGTTAAAATAACTTTTAAAATAAATAATTTATTTAAAAATTTTGAAAACTGTTATACTATAATTTAGGTAAATATACATCAAATTTATCTATAAACTAATATTTCTAAAACATTAAATTACCATAATAAAAAAGCAATATTACCGTACTTCTTAAGTATATACCATTTGAATTCATATGATAATTTTTTATTTAATATAAATTATTAAATTTAATTATATTTATCAATAATAATACGTAATAAATATATAATATCATTTATATTACGTATTAAATTTAAGATACAAAATATTTATATGCTAAGAAATTGCTGTACTAGGTTGTTAGTATGACCTTAAGGTCAGAAGTTAGTCTGGTAGGCAGATATACAGTGTTTTTTAGATAAAAATCTTTTTCTTTTTTTATTATTATCAAATTTGATACATAAAATTAAGGATATATATAGATTGATTGGTTGATTTTTGTGATATTTTATAAATCAACCTTGACGTTTTTAAAAAATTTAAAACTTTTACTGATATATTAATTTTTAAAAATCAACCTTTAAATTCTACGAGACCGATTTAAAAAAAATATTGATTCGATGATTTTACACCTATAATATAACATAAAAATAAAAGTGTAAATAATTTATAAGTCATAACACTTGAAAAAATTAATTAAATCAATTTTTTTTTAAAATATAAATATTATTTTATCTTTGTTTGAAGGAAATACGGTGTTTAAATTTAGAGTAGAGGATAACATTGGAGGAGAAAGAAGATAATGTTAGAGACGTACTCGAAGCCTGGATGACGATATTATTGGTTGAAGGAGAAGTCAACAAGTTCTGGTGTGCCATTGTTAGCACGTCTGTTGTTAGCGCTAATGTGAGTCTGAGTGAGAGGAGTCTAAGAGTGAAAGTGAGAGGAGCAGTACAGAAATAATTAAAAATTATATTAAAAAGATTAATATGTATAAAAAATTGTATTTTTATGGAACTTCAATTGACTCGATAAGATTGATTCTTACATTTTTTTTAATCTTATTTAAATAAACTAATCTAAAATAAAAATTTGATTTAAACTCAGATTCAAATTAATTAGTTGATTTTTGTAAAAATAAATAAATACCGATCCCTGCATAAAACAACTTCATAGATGTAAAATTACTCTTATCACAACCATTCAACCATCCTGTGAAAGTTTTCAAACTTCAAAGCCCCTCGAAATCTCAAAATCAGAAAAGTACAAAATAAAAAGTAGTTAATAACGTGATATTCTAACTAATATAATTTAAAAATAATCATTTTTTTAAAATAAAAAACATTTTTGCTCAACCCAACAAATAAACTTCTTAACACACACACCCCCACACTCACTCCCTATATATCTCTAATTGATTTCGAATCCTATTACCTCATCTCCTTTTTTGCCATATTCAATCACATGATTTGTTCTTTTTCATCAAGAAATTAAAACCCATATGATATTTTTTTGAGATATTAAATGGATGTGGAAGCTTCAACTTCATCTCCTAGAAACGGGAACACAGAGAAACCCATGTTGAATGGTTTTGGTAGAGAAGATGGGAGCTCTCAACCTCATCGATCTCACAAACGTAGAAACTTATGCTTGGCCGTATTGGCCATTATTTTGCTTATAGTATCAATCTTCATGATTTTATCCCAAACAGTTTTCAAGCCGAAACATCCCAAAACGACCGTTAATTCGGTCTCCATTGAAGACCTGGATTTGGGTTTGAGCATAACGAGTTTAAGCGTGGATCTAAATGTGACTTTGGGTGTGGATCTATCAACCAAGAACCCCAATAAGATGGCCTTCAAGTACAAAAATAGTACCGCCCTTTTGAACTACAGAGGTCATTTAGTCGGCGAGGCTACTATTCCCGCCGGTAAGATATCAGCCGACGAGACAAAATCTATGAATCTCACGCTTACCATAATGGTTGATCGTTTGCTCACGAAGTCCCAGCTTTATTCGGACGTTTTGGTTGGTACTCTACCTCTCAATACCTTAACGAAAATCTCCGGCAAGGTTACGTTTCTGGGTTTCATTAAGTTCAAGGTGGTCTCTACTACTTCTTGTGATCTCACCATCAAAATCTCTAGTAGAAGCGTTGAGAATCAAAAGTGTTCTTATAAAACAAAGTTATGATTACCCATTTTGGTTCTATTAGGGAATGATTTCTGGTTTATATTCCTTTACTCTGTTTGCACATTATGGTACCACTATACTGAAATTGTTGTTTCTTGTTGTAACTTTTTTTTTTTAAACATACTTCGTAGTCTTTTTGAAATATAGTTTTTGATTTTACTTTCTGATTAATAGAAGCATTGTTTCATGAGATACGTATTAAGTGATTAATGATTAGGTAGATATTCTTTAAAATTGTCAGTAAAAAGGATTTATTAAATTATTAAATTTGGAGTGAGCATTTGAAGTCCAAAGCTCCCAAATAAAATACATAAATGTAAAATTACATATTTGATGCGTAATAAATTGTATAATATTACTAAAAAGTTAAACCTAAAGTTATGCCAAGGGGAGAGCTTAATAGTGATGATTGACTGTGTATGAATTATGAAATGCTTTAACCACACAGAAATTTCTGCTTTATACTTTTTTTTATAACTACAAGTGATTTTTAATAACTCAAATTAATTCTTAAGATAAGCTATTGAGAAATATTATTATTAATTTTAGGAGAAATAACTAATAAGTTTAAGTGAAAGACATAAATCTCATGTAGTTTTATTTTTAATTAAAAAGATTTTTTTATAACATAAAATAAAATGTTATTTGTTATTTGTTATATATTTTTTATAACATAAACAATATTTTTTTTTCTTTTTAAAAGTGAAACCATAAAATAAATGAGACATATATGAATTAAAGTGATAATAATACTTAGTTTTGAGAGTAGTTTTACATGTATGTTTCATTTCTCATAAGGTTAATAAAATGTTAAGTAAAACTATTTCCAATATTTTTATTAGAAACATCTAAATACTTTTTTTAAAACAATTTTTAATTAAATCACTTCATTTTAAATTACTTTCCATACCCGAAATATATAATATATTGTTCTTTCGTTTATTCTCATAAATGTGTATTAGTTTATGCAATTCTCTTCATGTTGAATACATATATAGTTTGCGAATATTAATGCATATATTGTGGAAGATGCAATTGAAATTTGGAAGGAGCAATTTGGTCTACAAATAGACGTTTTAGGAAGTTATAAAATTACTTAATTAACTAACTTGTACTCATTTTTTTAAAATAAAATTATTTTCTCATCTGTTGTTTCTTATTTACAGGTAGATATCTTCCAATTCTCACCTTTCAAGGAGTTTTTTCTTGTCTTTTATATTGTGTTAAAGCATCTTGGTTAAAACCTGTACTTTTAAGAACTTATTATTCCCCTTTTGTATCCTAATAAAATTCATTACAGTTTGTTTATATATATATATATATATATATAACCAGTTGTAGTTATAAAATTTGATATAAAAAATGTCATCCGTCTCAGCAAAACGTAAGCATATAAAAAATTTATAATTTACAAAAAGATGGATATTGAAGTTAATTTCAATTAAATAATTTTATAAAGTATTAAATATGAGATTTTGAATGTGTTAGTGTACCTCTAAAATGTGACACTTCACTTCAGGAATTTTCTTCCTTGGACTGCAATTTTAGAACCTTATACTGGAAAAGAGTGATTAGGATGTATTATTTTTTGAACAAAGTTATTTTTACTAGTCCTTTTGTAAGTGTTCTTCTATATGGTGTTTAATCCCTTATATTCTTGCAGAAATAATTTAGATCTATTATATGTCCATCTACTGTGTT
The DNA here is from genome assembly GCA_033030585.1 of Hippophae rhamnoides. Lineage (NCBI taxonomy): Eukaryota > Viridiplantae > Streptophyta > Magnoliopsida > Rosales > Elaeagnaceae > Hippophae > Hippophae rhamnoides. The sequence continues at coordinate 5,555,430 of CM065431.1, forward strand.
CTTTGAAATTGTGGAATGTGGATTAATAACATTAAGCTCCCCATTAACAAAACCATGATCTGTTACACGGATAGAAAGAGCCTGCAAAAAAGAGAAGTAAATCATTCAAACACTAACTATAAATGTAAGAATTCATCAGTATGCCCTCATCAGCTATTAGTTTCCCGCTGAAAAACCTATTTAGAGTTGCTGTGAAAACATAATTTGAGGGAGGGAGGGAGGTGGACAAAAACTTTGAGTACAAGTTCAGGACTGGTTCTTACAAAAGCTTTCTGATTTATCAACCTTGGTCTGTTATTTCCATGCCTAAGTCAGTCTGTGACATTGGTGCAGATCCATACTGAGCAGTAGGTTCACCACCACCCTGAACCTGAGAATCAAAGGTATACATTAGGTGCATTCAAAAGTGCACCAGGATCTTGCTTACAAACCAGTGTTACTTGTTTTTTCCTTATTTCTTTTTTGGCTATAATTTTCTAGTATGGTCTCGTAACTGTTTGTGTTGATAGCTTTTGCAGAGTCCATAAAACACATCGATGACATTTCCACGGTGTCCTACATATTTTTATTATTCAGAGTATCTAGTATGAATCCTCTACGTCATGCTTAAGAAGGTATTAGAAGGATTCACTCCATATGGTATCAACTTATAGATAAGGAAACAAAACTTCACAAGGATCTTTGTGGATACCTGATGCAAGCTGTACAGATAATTGTATGGTTTTCCGCCATATCCCATATCATGATTGCTGTGAGGTGCAGTGTACCCAGTATCTGAATATTGAAGTAGCATCAGAACACAAAGTTACTGAGCAAGCCTTCTCTCTTTAATCATAGAAGGTTGCAAAAAAATAAAAATAAATAAATAAGTGGCACTGGAGATGACTTACTGGGGTTTGCTGCTGCAGATGCAGCCCTTGCTCGCTTCTCCGCATTTGCCAGCTCAGTTTGTAGTCTTTCAATTTCACGAGCCATGATGTCCATGTTTTTGTCTATTGTCTTTCTATTCACAATGTTACTAGCATGCGTTTTCTTCTCAATTTCAATTGCAGCCCTATTAAGATTCATCCAATGGAGGAGAAGTAACTAAAAAGTATAATATCCCCGGAAATAATTAAGAAATGCTTTTTTGGGACCAGAGTTTTTTAGTTTCATTAAAACCAAGCAAAGAAAATTATAATCCTCACGGAATTTTCAAATTGTCCTTCTGACTTGTACGCATGAAGTTAATAGTCATTACAATCAGTTTTGCAAAGTGGTACCAGTATAAAGATAGAGCTCACAGAAAAAATAAAAATATGTACCAGGTAGCATATGGGCATAGCATTGCTATAATTATCGTTAATAAAGTAAGAGTAACCTAGATATTTAGCTTTATGGAAGTGACTTAGTAAGATGAACAATGCTTTCCAATTGTTCTAGCCTTCTAGGTAACATTATAGCAGCAAGAGAAATGTTCAGATCATGTAAATTTATATATATTTTTGCACCCAAATCAATTATATAGTGACAAAAGGCAGAATTGTTTTGAAAAATGGAAAAATGATTCAGTTTTCTAAATAATTATAACACATGTCATGATATAAGTGGATTGGGTGCAAAAATGGATGCAAGTTTATGTGTTCCTAGCATTCTTCCAATTAACCGTATGAAAAAGTTGAGATATATTTTGCATCTTAACGTTTCTATACATTTTTGGATAAAGTCATCACCCAATCCCAACATATGTGAGAAAATTTCCAAAACCTGTTAGTTCAATATACCTCCAGAATATTATTTCCATTATAATCATATAAATATCAAATTTTAAACTTACCATGAGTATCAAGTTTAGGAGTCCACATAGGGCACTCTCAATAGCAGTATATACAATTATAGTGCTTTGTAATTTTACCATCTTGAATGCAATAAACAATCTCAAACCATTTCCATTTATTCACCAGAAATTTCCAATATCCATTCCATTTCCATTATCGGTTATTCAAATGTATTTTTTGCACTAATTATTATTCAACGCTATTAGAAAGAATTTACCATTTAATGATAGTAAATTCTGCATATTAACTAACAATGCCATTCATAAGAAAAAAATATCAGCCTCCATCTTTAAATACAAAGGACTATATAAATGAAATTCGAAAAACATGAAATATTGTGTAATTAAAAACAGGTTAACATTTATACCCTCTCTCCTAAGTTGGTCAAGAAAGGGAGGATAGAAACTGAGGATCAAATACCTTCCTTTCTGAATCTCCAAGTTTAAGGTTTCAATCTCAGCCAGGATCGTCGGCACCTGTTTCGTCTCCGATCGAGCCCTGACAAGATCATCCTCAATGTCCCTCAACTTTGCTTCCAATTCCTGACGTATTGCCCCGAGCTCCTTCACATCAGTTCTGACCTGGGCCAACTCGGTGCTCATAGCATCAATGGTTCGAACCTCAGCGTCCAATTTGAGAGACCTTTCATAGACCTCTCTGACCTCAGCATCCCTCTTGGCTTTGGCCTCAGCCGCAGCAGCCGATAAGGCTCGGAGCTCCTGCTGTTTAGCGGCTAGTTCTTGCTTGAGCGCCACGTGGTTGGAAGCCAGCCGTTGGTTGTCTACGAGGAGGGATTGGATCTCACGGTGCTGGATGTCTATGAGGTCTTCGAGGGCAGTTGAGGATTGGGCTCGGACCGAGGTTGAGGCTGAGGGAATGGCAACGCGGTGGACGAGGCGTGAGTTAGGAATTGCAGTGTTTGGGACTCGATTTAGATGATTCCTTCCCGCCATATGTCTTGTTCCTTCCTACTTCCTACTTCCTACTACGCCTTTGCCCCTGGTCTTTTGTGCACTAAGGAAGAGATGGCTGTTCTCCGGCACTAAGGCTCAACACGCAACTCCCGTACCAAAAAAAAAAAAAAAAGTTGCAAATTGGTCCACAATCTTCACGCACTTCTATTACTTAATATCTTTATCAATTTGTTTTTTTTTTTACTTAGTATATACTATTTAACATTAATAAATAAGTTTGTATGATATTTAAAAAAATAGTAAAATACAGTATTTATTTTTTTTATAAAATTAATAACTTTTTATTTCGAATGAAATTATATATTTATATCTAGTTTATATTAAAGGAGGGTTGACTTCTTCTTATTTATTTGATAATTTTTTTTAATATTTTTAACATATTTGATATGGTTTTTTTTTCCTCTTATGTCAACAACAGTAAACATATATAGCACTGAAATACGGCAAAAAAATTTCTTAACATTTATATTATTTTAAGATTCATTTATGTTTTTCATACTAAAGTTATTTTTATCATAAAACTTGTACATATATCAATGTGTTATAATATAATTTATCTAACAATTGTTTTAATTTTATATTTTTTTAATTTAACATTTAATTCACATTTATATTGATGACTCTAGCGCATTTTTTACTTAATATTTATTTATTTTATTTAATAAATAATATTTTTATGTAAAAAAAATTAAAATATAATATTTTTAGTGAAAAATGAGTAAAAATATAATTTTTAAATTTTTCCTAAATTTTTAACGTAAGATTAATTAGAAGTTACCACGTGTCATGTCACGCAAGTAAAAGAGTTGATTGTGAAATCCACCTAAGTATTGAGAATGAATCAGGTCACATTGTGTGTGAGGAGTGTAAATACACACCACGTGCTACCATGACATTCAATTCCAGTTCGAAAAATCGGTCAACTCGCTATGACACATGTCACCACCTGTGCACCACGTGTTACTAACTCGGTGAGCGTAGACTATGACCAGTCTTCCTTACCACGTGTCGCTCCCTAATTCGCCAATGAATTTTATGATGCCACGTGTCACATTTTAATTGGCTAAAATTATTAATTTTGCTTGTTTTGATTGTAACCCTTGATATGAAGCTGATCGGTTGGTCCAGATCACACCTGATTTTTATTTATGCCCCTAATCACTCCATAAAACCCTAATTAACATCCATTAGCATAATTTTGGTTAGTTTTTAGAGCTAAAAAGAGAGAAAAATACAAAAAAAAAAATCAAGAGATAACACAATTTTGATGTAGATTCAAGAGATAATTAATTCTACAATTCAAGAGATTGATTGTATTTTTTTTCTACAATTTTCTTTATCAATTTTATGTCTTTCTTTATGGAAAAATATGAGCTTTATGAACACAATTATGTGTAATTAATTAATCTAGGAATCTTACGAACCCATTTTTCACCATGTGATGATATAAAATTTTACCCTAATTATAATTATAATTTAATTATATATATTAATCTAATTTTTATGTTATTAATTGTTTGACCAACAATTTATCTATAAAGACAATTAAATATATTTGAAAGAATTATTTAATTGTTTGTCTTGATTAAATAACATACATAGTTTCTAGATAAAGATGTATAATTTTTATGTATGTAATCCATAATTGATGAACTTAATGAGTAGTATGCAATTTAATTAGCATGAAGGTGTGATTAAATTAATTACTATATGGTGTGTAGTTTACTTGAGAGAGAAATACATGTTAAATTAGATTCAATTGATCATGTAATTAATTAATAATTATATTGGGGGATTTTAGTGATTTGTATGTTTAGAAAATTGAGGGATTAAGTATTCGTAGATATTTTCTTATATATTTTTTAGTCACAAAAATCTGTTTTAATTAATTATTGATATTACTTTTAGTTATTTTAATTTTGCTTCCTTAAAATATAAAAACACTAAAAAAATTGATTTTTATTATTTTTAATTTTAAAAATTAATTTCTAATAAAATAATCTCCGTAGAAACAATCTTTACTTATCATTATATTATTTGTTATGATATGTATACTTGCGTAATTATTGTACATATAATTTACAATTTATGTAACGATCGTGTATTATTATTTTTTATATTGTAAACAATTATTAAATTACTCTAATTGAGTAAAAGCTTTGACATTATTTTTTGATTCATGTACACCAAAAACATTTCAAGGTTTAGAAATTAATAAAAAAATTTGAAGTAATAAGTGAAGAATATTTTTTATCATAATATATATATATATATCAATCTATACATCAAAATATAATTTATTTCTATTAATAAGTATTCTTATAATTATTTTAATAATAACTTTTTAAATTTAATATTTAATTCAACCCTAAAACATCACTTATTTTATAAAAAACTTAATTCATATAAAATTATTATTAAAAAAATTAAATTAAAAAGAGCACGCCACTTTATTTATAAAACAACTTAATTTATATAAAATACTATTAAAGAAATTAAATTAAGGGAGCACGTGAAGAAGCTACATGCCCCAAAACTGGTTTTATATATAAAAGAGAAAAAAAAACTGTGGTTATCATTTAAATTATGTAATTATTATTTATATTATTCTAATTATATTGTTAAGAAAAAAGATAATATTTTTTAATAACATTAGATGAAAATTATTATAATTAAAATTAAATATAAATATAAAATTAAATAAAAAGATAAAAATAATTATTTAACTTCATGTAGTCACTTTCTTATAAAAATAATACTAAATTATTACATAAATTAAGGCATACTTTTAGAATAATAACCTCTTCATTTTATAACTTGTTGATGTTTAAATATCAATAAATATTAACATATTTTTATAATAAATATATAATATTTTTATAAATAATGATATAGTAAAATGTATAAAAATAATAATTTGATTAAAATAAATATATTTTAAAAATAATAAATAGAGATTTAAGAAGCGATGTTTAAATATCAATAAATATTAAAATATTTTTATAATAAATATATAATATTTTTATAAATAATGATATAGTAAAATGTATAAAAATAATAATTTGATTAAAATAAATATATTTTAAAAATAATAAATAGAGATTTAAGAAGTATATAATTTCATTTAAGAGCCATATATTAATTATTTTAAAAACCTACAATCATTTTTTACAAGTTTATAAGTTTGATGATATCAAAATATATTCGTCTAAAAAGATATATATTTTATAATAGTTTAAAAAAATATTAATATTATTTTTAGTTTAAAAAAAGATAAATTAAAACTTAGTCAACAATTTGTATATAAATATTTTTTTTCTCTCTCCTCCCCTCCTTCTCAACCATTTTTTTCTTTTCTCGAAAAAATAAAACTGTATATTTTTTTTTCTTAAAAAAAATCAAAAATAAAAATATCCCCATTTACTAAATTTTAATAAATAACAATTTATTTTTATTATAAATAAAAATAAATTATATTTATATAATAAAAAATATATAATTTTTTATAACAAATAACTTATCAAAATTTTATTATAAAATAATTTAAAATAATAATAATAAATTAAAAAATTTAAATTATTAAAAAATTTACTAAATAGTTACAACCATTCTTATGAAAAATTATTGATATTTTTTTAAAAATAAATTATTTAAGATTAAAAAATTAAAAAATAGATTACATTATAACACATATATTTAATATTATTATAATTTTTTATTTTTATTAAGATAAAAAATATTTATTAACAATAATTTTATTTAAATATTAAAATATAATTAATTAGATATAGTTTATTATATTAATAATAAAAATAATTATAATAATATTATATTAGATAATATTTTGACGCAAAGTTTACGTCAAAATATTATATATTTATATTTATATCTTGTATAAAGTTAGATATAGAGGTTTTTAATTTTTTTAATTATTTAATTATTTTTATGAATATTATTTTTTATATCATAATTATAATTAATATTATAATTTTTTATTAAATATAATTATAATTATATTTAATAATAATATTAATAATATATTATATTATTTATGAATTATCAAGTATTATTTTTTATATAAATTTATATTTATTTTATTATAAAATAAATTATTTTTATTTTTTAAAATAAAACTTTAATATATTATATGATAAAAGAGATTTATGTATTTTAAAATTAAGACAAATCTCCTTAAAATAAAATAAAAAAGTGAAATAAAAGTCAGACATTTGGTTAAATTTCGTCAATATTTATGTTTACATTTTAATGATCTCTTATTGCTGGTAAAATCAAAAAGAGAAATTTAGAATAAATCTCGAAATTTACCGAAATATCCAATAAATTATAAAATATTTGAAATTAATTAAAATTATAATAAAATAATTATTTAGTTTTACATATTTTAACACAATTAAAATATTTCATATTATTTTTTTAAAATACTTTTTTTTCTATTTCAAAATTTTATAACTAAGATATCTACTATTTTTTTCCATCTTAAATTCAACATCTTTTCCACCTTTTTATTATTTATTAATATAAATTTTAATATTTTGATAACTAAAAACTCATAATATTACAGATAAAAGAAATGTATATCAAAAATATAAAATAAAAGAAAATTTTCAAAAAAATTAAATCAATAATAAGTTATAACATATATGTCTTATAATTTTTTTTCATGCAAGAACTTTATTCAGAAATCACTAAGTCTTATCAAGTCTCTTATAGATAAAATATTGATGGGTATTTGAAAAATATATTAATATATTAATAAATATATTAATTTTAATAAAATTTTATTTTTATTTTAAATTAACGAAATGTTCAAATAAAATACGGGACCGTATTTGAAATTTCACAACCTACAAAAAATATTTGAGTTTCAAGTAAGGTTTCAGGGCATTTTAGACAAATACACCCCAGACTTGGGCCATATGGGTCCATATCAACCTATTTAAGCGGAAAGGAAGCTTACCCGCCAATTTATTCCCAGAGTGTCACATGTAATTGATCAGCAAATCTCCCTCTTTTACTTCCAATTTCTAAGCATATGGTATTATTCTTCTCGATTTCTCGATCTGTTTATTTCGTTCTGCGCCTTTTGTTTTCTCTGATTGAAATGTCGTAGTTGTGTAGATTCGATAGAGCGAATCTACAAATTCTTGAAGCATTTTCGGTTTCTAAGGATGCAAAATCGTCAATGGAATTTCAATCGTGATTGCGAGAGTCCGATAGATCTGTATATTTTCATGCTATTCGCGAAATTTCAGAGAAATCTGTCGAGCATAAATTCTCGTTCTTGAATTCCTCGTCCGGGCTTCCGCACCTATAGGTGACGTTGAGCATATCTTATCTATTCTAACTTTCATTTCATAGAGCCATCATTCGGATATGCGTATTATCATTGTCATTTCTTTGTTCTTGCTCAGTTTTTTTTTAATATTTATTTTGCTATGTGAGGAAAAACAAGCTTGACCTGAAGATCTAATCTTATCATGTTCGCTAAAGTTCCCCTGTATTGATGACGTCTAACCTATCTCCATTTTGAGAAGTAGATCATGCTATGGATATATATTCAATATTTAGTTAAACATTATGTAGGATAATAGGATTGGTTGGCCTGATTTTCTGTTGATCTATTAAGGTTTTTAAGCTTTGATTTGCTTGTTATCTAAGATGACTTCAGAGTTGCGTGGCTTTCAGATACAAGGATTGAAGCCTTACTTATGAGTGAAGCTAAGTCCTTGAGTTACCAGGAGCTGCAGGTTTCCTGTGTTAGTTAACCGAGATCCAATGAAAATTTACGCGTAGCTTCTGGTCTTTGACATAAAAAAAATCATTGTAGTAACGAAACGGACATGTGATAATTTTGTCCTAGCTAGTGGAACAAGAAAGACATGGATCTATATTCGATACATAATCAAAAGATTTCCCCCACCTCACCACGCCCCTCCCTGTCTATCCAACCCTGGCTGAGCGCGGCTTGAAAGCCATCATCCTGGATTTTTTTTCGTATGTCGGAGAACTCACCTTTTTACATTAATTATTAGAAAAATTCCTCAAGTTTCTATACAAAAAATGAAAAATCCGGGTAGAAGTACAAACAAAAAGAGAGAGAAGTAGAAAAGGACAAGGACGAAAAAGTCACCTAAAACGGTCTAAGATACCAATCCAATTTATATAACTTATTGAATGGTTCGATGAATTCATTCTCCATCCCCTCACTAACACTACTACTAATTCTCGTTTGATAGGAATTCTATTAAAGAGCTTGGAATATCATCTAGCAATCATATTACGATAGATAAATACTATATTTTGACTAACTCTTTATACTTATAATAATGAAATAAGGATTTAATAGTTTTTTAATACGTAGTTTTTATAAAATCTTTTTTGAATCTTTCTTATTTGCAACCACTACTACGTAGCCATTTTTCCTAGTTTTCGTTTCTGACTATCCTGTTGTAGCAATAACCGATGGTGGAGTCATTACCGTTGCTACTGTTGGAGTACTCCTACACGTTGTTGCTCTCATAACCGTTGCTTCTTATCTCTCTACTCATGGATACCAGACCATGTCTCAGTTCATTTCCTTTTCATCTCATCCGGACATTCAATTTCACATCACTCGAAGTAGTTAACATATTCACAGTCATATCAAGTCCGTAGGATGGCTTCGAAAAGACCAAGAGAGTCTTTATTTACACTATTCTTTGCATCTCGAGAGACGCAATCAATTAGTGTTAATTATTTGGCCCAAAATCCCATTAGCCCAAAGCCCATATATCTCATTAGAAACCCTCAGCTGCCTTCTATATATATATATATCATTCCCTTGCTGCGTTAGGTGTGCAGCAGCTGAAAACAAATTAAAGCTGCAGAGAAAGCAGTAGCCACAGAAAAGAAAGTTGAAACGTGTAAGAACCGCTTGAGAGAAAGAATAGCCAAAACCGTAGAAGAATAGAATTGTAGTTGTGAAAAATACACAACATCAAGCATTAAGTTTGAAGACCACGGTGAAGACAAAAGCGTGTAGCTAGAAAGATGAGAACAACGCAGTTTTTTCGCCACCTCCACGCTTCTCTTGTTCTGCAGAATATCAAATAAAGTCAATTTATTTCTTGGGTTTGTTTGGTGATTCTTTTAAAATATTTGGGTACATTTTGATATTAGTGTATTTTGTTAAATCTCTCGAAATTGGTGTTTGTATCTCGCTTTTGATTATTAATGGATTTTCCTCGGTGTCTTGGTCAATTGGAGTAGACTTTTCACATTGAAAAGTTAAACCACTTAAATCATTTGTGCCATTTAATTTCTTACTACTTATTACTTTCATTGCTACCCATTATTATTAATTTGTCTAAAATTGGACCCGATCTTTGCTTACACCAAGTGCGGTCTTTAACAAATTGGTATCGCAGCTATCGGGTAATTCGAAATTGGGCTCGATTAAGTTTGCTCTTACGGATTTATTTTGAAGTTTAGGTTATCCTGATTGATTTCATATTTTTACGGGTTGTCTTACGTTTTATTTAATATTGGGTTTTTTTTCCGTCATGCGGCAAAATATGAAATTGAGAAATTCAATGGTAGAAATGATTTTAGTCTTTGGCGTTTAAGATGCTGGGTCAGTATTAGTTAAAGAAGAACTCGTTAAGACAACTTGAAGGTAAGGATAAATTGCCGTAAAATTGAATGACGAAGAAAAAGATGCATTGATGGAAAATGCTTTGAGTTCAATTCGGCTTATCCTTGTCATGAGGTATTACGCGAGGTTGGTGATGAGAATCTCCTATTTGAGTTATGGCTTAAATTGGAGAATTTGTATACGACCAAGTCTTTGACCGATCATTTATATTTGAAGCGGCGTTTGTATACATTAGAATGTCGGAAGGTACACCTTTGCACGATCATCGTGATGAATTTACTAAAATTATTCGTGATTTGAAAAATGGTGGTGTTAAGATTGATGATGAGGATCGGGCCTTGGATTCTATTATGTTCTTTACCTCATTCATTTCGAGCATTTTTGTTGAAATTTATGCTATATGGGCGAGACACTATTTCTTTGGAAGATGTCAAAGCGACTTTGAATTCCGTAGAGTTGAAGAAAAAGGGTATGCAAGCAACAATGAAAATAGCGTGGTTTATTTGTCAGGAGGGTAGAAATCAAGAAAAGGCACAAGCAAGAATAGAGGCAAGTCTAGATCCAAATCTAGAAAAGAAAAGATAAATGCAATTATTGCACATTCGGAAAGCAACCTTTGAAAGTAAATTATCCGAAACTCAAAGGTAAAGGAAAATGCGCCACAACGTCTTTTAGTACTAATGATGTCATTGGTGTTGCGAGATAGTTAAGTTCCGATGGTGAAAATGTTCTATCGGTATCTATTGGTTCTCCACGGAGATGTTTGGATTCTTGATTCGGGTTGCACTTACCATATGTGCCTCGGTAGATTGGTTGCTTCTTATCGATTCATTGATGGGGTGTTGTCTTGATGGGAAACAATATGTGTCTGTGAGAGGGCACTTCGGATCAACCATCGTGGACGAGATAGACGATTTTGCTCATGATGTAGCGTAAGAGCAACATGACGCAACCATACAAGATTTCGCTAAGGGTAAAGGGAATAAGAGAGATTAGACGCCTCCTCGGCAGATGCGCAGACTTAGTTTCTTTTGCATTGCGCGTGAAGTCTATTCGAGGTGCGAACCTTCTAGTTATCATGGCAGTCCTTTGTGATGCGTACATTCGATGGTTGGTTGCTATATGAATGAAGAGATTAAATCACTTCATAAGAATCATACATGGGAATTGGTGAAACCGCTGGGCAAGAAGATTGTTGGAAACAAATGGGTCTTCAAGAAAAAGGAATGTATACCCGAGGTTGAAATGCCTAGGTTATGCAAAGGGCTATGTCGGAAAAGTTATTGACTTGATGAAGTATTTTCTCCGTTGTGAAACATAGCTCTATTCGTGTTGCTTGCTATGGTTGCATTGTTTGACATGGAATTAGAACAGCTTGATGTCAAGACAACCTTCTTACATGTGGTGAGCTTGAAGAACAAATATATATGCATCAACCATAGGGGTTTGTTGTTCCGGTAAGGAAGATCATGTTTGTTTATTGAAAAAGTCTTTATATGGGTCAAGCAATCTCCAAGGCGGTGGTATAAGCGGTTTGATTCTTTTATGATTGATCATGGTTACTTTGAGTGATTATGATAGTTGTGTTTATCATAAAAAGATTCCATGATGGTTCATCGAGTTTATTTGTTGCTTTATGTTGATGACATACTTATTGCTTCTAAGAATAAGTGTGAGATTCGAGAAATTAAAGTCTCAACTTAACGGTGAATTTGAGATGAAAGATTTGGGTGTAGCGAAGAAAATTTTGGGCATGGAAATTTACGAGGGGATAGTATGACGGGCAAGCTTTATTTGACTCGAGAAAAGTTATATTGAAAAAGTTCTTGAACGCTTTGGCATGAAAGATTCTAAACCTCATGAGTACGCCGTTAGGCTGCGCATTTCGTGCTTTCTTTGGATTTGTCACCACGGTCGGAAGAAGAAGAACGGTACATGTCTCGGGTTCCATATGCTAATGCCGTTGGGAGTTTGATGTCTGCTATGGTTTGTACTCGCCCGGACATTTCCACGCAGCTAGTGTTGTCGCCAGATATATGGGTAATCTTGGTAAGGGTCATTCGCGTGTGACGATGAAATGGATACTTCGGTATTCGGAGGTACATCTAATTTTGGTTTGGTATATAATGGAAGTTCTAATACCGTTATCGCGTTGTTATGGTTATGTGGATTAGATTATCTTTGGTGATCTGGATAGAAGAAGATCTCGACATGTTATGTTTTCACTCTTTCTCATCAGGCCATTAGTTGAAGGCTACTTTACGCTACGTTGCTTTGTTCAGCCTGCAGTGGCGGTAATATATGGCAGCGTAAGCTGTGAAAGAAGCCATTTGGCTTAGAGGTTTGGTTTGTGATTTGGGTTTACAACAGGATACTTCTGTTGTATTTTGTGATAGTCAGAGCGCGATACACTTGATAAAGAATACTATGTATCATGAAAGAACCAAACACATTGATGTCAGATATCACTTCGTTCGTGACATTGTCTCTCAGGGTGCTATTGTTGTCAATAAGATAATCACTACACAGAATCCAACTGATATGTTAACCAAACCAGTTCCATTTAATAAGTTCAAGCATTGCTTGGAATTGATTGGTATTTGGAGAAGATGATCACCCTTTGGGGTTTTGGACGACGGTTATTTGGTAATCCGAAGAATTTCATATTTTGAAGAATTTGTTTTCTGTTTTGAGCCAAGGTGGAGATTTGTTAATTATTTGGCCCAAAACCCCATTAGCCCAAAGCCCATATATCTCATTAGAAACCCTCAGCTGCCTTCTATATATATATATCATTCCCGCAAGCGTTAGGTGTCTGAATTAAAACAAATTAAAGCTGCAGAGAAAGCAAGAGCCACCAGAAGAAAGAAAGTTAATGAAGCGAACTCTTGAGAGAAAGAATAGCAAAGCAGCCGCTGAGAGAGAATAAGTGCAGTAGAAAAAATACACAACATCAGTTGAAGACCGCGAAGACCAAGCTGAACCGGTGAAGACAAAGCTGCGTGTAGACATAAAGATAGAGAACAACGTTTTTTCGCCACCTCCACGCTTCTACTCTTGTTCGGTAATATCAAATAAAGTCAAATTTATTTGCTTTGGGTTTGTTGGTGATTCTTTGCAGAAAATATTTGGGTACATTTTGATATTAGTGTATTTTGTTAAATCTCTCTGGAAATTGTTGTTTGTATCTCCTTTTGATTATTAATGGATTTTTCTCGGTGTGCCGTCGTCAGTGGAGTTGACTTTTCACATTGAAAAGTTGAACCACTTAAATCATTGTGTGCCATTTCATTTCTTACTGCTTATTGCTTTTGCCGTTACCCATTATTATTAATTTGTGCAACCAAAATTGGACTCGATCTTTGCTTCCACAAGTGCCAATTCTTTAACAATTAGTGAGCATCCTATCTCATAAGAAAAGCCTTAAGGCTTGGTTGCGGGAGAATCATAATATTAATGCGAATTTAATCAAGCTCTAAACAGCATAATGAAACCTATTCTACTTCTTTGTATGAATCTTTTAGGAAACAAATAAATAGAACTTAAAATAAAACATACACAAAATTAACACAACCATTTTACGTAAAAAAACCTTATCGGTGTAGAAAGGAAAGAAACACAACACTCCATCTCCAAAACTTCCACTATCAAGAAACAATTGTACAAAAGTTCTCTTTAGATAAAAATAAAGGGAAACAATCAACAATATCATCAAGAATACAACTTCTCGAAAACTAACAATTATTTCAAGAAAATGGAGAGATCAAACCCAATTTCGTAATCCCTATTCACGACCCAGATTTCTCAAAAAGGTTAGCTAAATTCAAATCCCACCATTCAAATTGAAGAGTCTTGAGTTGTGAACCTTCTTGCAAAATTTTAGTTTAATTTGACCACAAACAAACTTCAATCGGAGCACTTGATGAAGACTTGTTAGAGAAGAAAAATTGAAAAACTGCTATCTGTTTTTTTTTGTTTTTCTGCTAGCTGCTGCAGATCTTATTCTTTCTCAACCAATCCTAAATGAATTTATTAATGAAGTAATTAAATGATCAAAATTACCCTTTCTTTCTTCATGAGCCATGAAACCACATGGATTTTTTTGGGTTCCTCCAAACAAGAGGAAAAACCCAACATCCTGCTGGACTAGTTAACTGTCTGGATAGTCTCTGAATCACAGTAAAGGTTTCTGCTATTGGATACTATTTTTTGAAGTTCCTTTCATGTACCGTGCATTTTTATTGTTATCGTTCATTTTCTTATCTGACTACATGACAAGTATGTTCTGAAATTTCAAATAGTAGCCTTTTTATAATGAACCGCTTGAGAGTGTTTTTACCTAACTTTGAGTCTCATCGAGTATGGATTCATTAGTAAGGAGGAAACTAAGAGCAAGAGAAATTTGGGGACAGAATCTGGTTTACATAATTAACTTTAATGGTTAGAAATTTCCTTCCTGTTTTTCTCGGTTCTTTCAAGTTTGGTGAATTGGATAATCAATATTCATGATGAGTATTTGTATTAGAAAAAAAGTTCGAATTCGGAATGGGGAGTTCTAGGCCTGTTGGGATAGTTTTAGAACTGCGTTACATAGTTTTAGGACAATATGTACTTTTATTTGCTTTTAGTTACTTAGCATATGGCACTTGCAAATTTTTGTGTTCCTTGAGGTCCATGTTAGCTTAATCTTGATCAAACCTCATTCTCACATGTGGAAGTTAAGCTTCTGTGTTTGTCTTATTTTGTCCTATAAGTTTAGCAGCTTGTATAATATTGATTGGTTTCTTCCTAAGTTCTGTTTTCTCTGTGATTACCGTCTTATGTGATGAACTAAATTGCTTCTTTAAAAAAAAAAAAAAATTCATGAGAACGACATTGTGTCAATGTAATTTTTTTTATTAATATATGATATAATACTGAAAAACACGTTGGACATTCCCATCTTTAATATCATGGTCTCAAGTTTTCCAGTTTCACTTATTTCCAGTTTCACTTAAAGTTCCTGTCTCCTGGCACTTCATGCTGGATGTTTGCTTTTACTGGTACGTGATATTACTCTTTATCGTAGAAATCCATGACCTAATTCTCTCTAAAAGAGCTCTTATAGAAGAAGGGTTGCCAAGGACTTATAAATGCAACGGAAGAAGAGTTTTTAACCAATGGGGGACTTAACAGTCCCTCTCTACATTGGCTGGTGGTCCTGGTTGGCATTGGATGAGTGAAGCCCGCGAGTGAGAGTACCGTCAGGCTCTTGGGCTCCGATGGAAGCGAAGAAGCCAGGGATTTATAAGTGCAACAGAAGCATAGTTTTTGGTCAATGGGGGATTTAACATTCATGATACCAGAGAAATTCTACGAAGGATTCGAAAATAACTGACTGTTGTGGAATTGTTTATGTTAATGAATGGATGAAGAAACTCAAGGAGTGTTCCATGTATTCGGCTTCTTTAAACTATGGTGTCTTATTAGTCCTATTATTCTTCAAATTAATATGACATATATATTTTCTTTTATATATGTACCTTAGGGCCTCTGTTAGAGTATGTGTGTATATATATATATGTTATGATTTATGCATATAACAGGTCATTTGTATCACTTTCTTGAACTAGTTGGTCCTTAACTACATGTAATCCGTAGTTATTTGGGTCAGTTAAGCTTAAATTATTCTATGAAGTGACTTCATCCCCAACTTAACTTGAATGCTATCTAAGAAAGTTTGTATGAATTTACTCATGATGACTAAATGATAAGTAAGTTGCATCACGAAAACTGGGGAAAGGCTGAATTCATTTCAGGTTACTATCTGTGTCTTTTTCTGCAACTCTGATACCAGCTTGATCTGGTAAATCTATATTTCTTTTCTACCAATCATTGTAAAAACCATTTCATTGCAGAATCTGGAGAGTTGCATGGACAATCTTTTAGATGCTAGAAAGCATAACAAATTAATTCTTATGCCCTTTAGGCATGGAGGTTGAGCACGTCATAGTAGTCATGTATTAGGTTAGAATTTAGACATATTTAAGCAAGTGAAAGATGAGATTGAATAGATTTTTTGGAATTTGCTGAAAATTTCTAGACGATAATCATTATAGTATATTTTGAAAATGGTTTTAGATTATGAGTTCTTGCCTTTTTAAAAATCATTGTAACGCCTAAATGATTGGCCACAGTGTTTTGTTGATGCTTGAAGAACCGTGTTCAATAGTGGAATGTATGAAAAGTACTTGATGACATCAAAGATTGCTAGCTAAGATTGGATCATATATCTGCCAAATATGAAGATACTGTGAATTTTCTTTTATATTGGAATTTGTTGAATAATTTTAGTTGATATGGTAAATTTTGCATGCTAGCTTTCATGTGTGCCTTAAGATTCCTTCTATAACAATACATCTGTTAAGCTATTATTTGTTAATAAATCATTAATGGTATATTAGTTGTATATAACTAATATACTTTATCAACTGTATATTAGTTGTATGCAACTAATATATTTTTCCAAAAGCACTTTTTCAAAAAGCAGATTCTTATTTTCTGTATTTATACATGTATTAATCTTCATTGTAATAAAGTGTTTGTAAATACATTCAGTCAATTTAATTTGGTATCAAAGCAGGAAAGAAATAAATAAATAAAATAAAATTTGTTTCTGGTTTGAGTAGCGACATCACGGCGCTACGTCGGTTTTTATGCGATTCATAATGCGCTTTTCGGTCGTGTCATCCACGCTCGACCACTGCGTTCGGAGTCACGTAGCCACGCCGTTCCGACCATTGGCGTCCTACGAGTCAACTTCGTGCCACTCTTGTCTTGTGCGTCTACGCGCCCTCTGCGTTCTTCCTGCGCCGCACTATTTGTTTCTGAACTATTTTTTTCCTTTTGCAAGTTTTAAGAGCTGCCACTTTTTGCCCTAATTCACCTAAGTCCAAGCCCAAGCCCAAATCAGCCCAAGCCCAAGCCCTTCAGTTCACTTATCAGCCCACCCCGACCCAAAAAAAAATCACAATTCTTATTCCGCTGCACAATATATATATTTTTTATTTCAATGGAAGATTTAAGACAACATCAAGTTTCCAGATTTCATGAAGTTTCAAATTTTGAAGTTTCTGTTAAGAATTCAGAAATTGGTTCTTTCGGAGGTACTAAACTTAATGGTACAAATTTTCGAACATGGAAAAAAGTTATGTCTGTTTATCTTCGTGGGATGCATAAGATGGGCCATGTATCTGGATCAATTAGGGCTCCTAGTTAAGATGATATAGAAGCCTATACTAGGTGGGAAGATGATGATGGCTTTGTCATGTCAATTCTATTTAGAGCCATCATTGATGATATCTTACCAATGGTGGAGGAATGTGAAACTGCTGAGGCCATATGGAATACCTTAAGCGATCTTTATACAAATGAGTCCGACTTTATTCAAGTTCATGAACTCATTGCAGAAGTGGCCGGCATGCGACAAAATAGGCAACCAATATCTCTTTTTTTTTTACCAAGTCGAAAAATGTATGGGTTGAAATTGACCGAGAAATGCCGTGTAAAATTAAAAATCCGTAACACCTTCTATGGTACCCGAAGGAGAAAGAGCTTGAGCAGTACATGCCTTTTTAAGAGGCCTTGATACAAAACGTAATAGTGCTAAAAGGCGAATTACTTCGAATGTCAGACCTTTCGAGCTTGACTACTGCCTTTACATACATTCGTAAAGACGAATCTCAGCAAGAGAGTCTTCATTAGGCACATGTTGAGGTATCAAGCCTAGCCATTCAAGCCAAATCAAAGGCACCCTTCCTTCAGCAACAAAATTCAATTCCACCTCATCAGCAGGGACCTCCACCGGGTTTTACCAATCGCCTTCGTTCTCCCTGCTCTTATTGCAATGAACAGGGTCATCTTCGTGAGACTTGTTGGAAACTATATCCACACTTGAAACCAAAAGCAGACTACTATAGAGCAAAACGACAACATGGGCATCGTTCTAAAGCAAAAGCAGCTGCCGTGCAAATTGTCCAAGAACCGGCATTACCATGGACGAATCATCCTATGGAATGTGGAGGTATCCTACGCCTTCAATACCGGTCGTGGTAAGATTGGTATGACTTAAATGTTTCTCACTCTGTTGGGTCTAATACTTGGATTATTGATTACGGTGCATCCGATCATATGACTTATGATAAATCTTATTTTTAACGAGTTATCTCCCCCACGCTGTCTTATGTTATGAATGCTAATGGTGGGCCTTTCTGTCTTAGGAAAGTGGGCCGGCTTTATATCACTCCATCTTTACAGCCCATAATGTTTTATATGTACCTAACTTATCTCATCACTTAATATCTACGTCCCACGCTTGAACCTTGAGTCTAAATGCTTTGTAACCTTTTATCCTATGTATGTGATTTTTCGGGATCTTCTTACCGTGGAAATAATTAGTCGAGGTATTTGAGGGCGCATTGTTCCGTTTGGATCGAAGCCATGCGAGGGGAGAAACCAGGAGCACGGGTAAGCATTGCATTGACTTTTAGTTCCGATAAGCTAAGTGAAATTTGGTTGTGGCATCGCCGCTTAGGGCATCAGTCTTTTAGTCTTATGAAAAAAACCATGCCCACTTTATTTATTGGTGTTAGTGAGACAGTTTTACATTGTGAGACTTGTGTTTTGGCCAAGAGTCATCTTATTACTTATTCTCCTAGCATTTCTAATAAAAGTACTATTCCTTTTGAATTAATTCATTATGATGTTTGGGGACCATCTAAAGAGCCCACTATATCGGGTATGAGATATTTTGTTTCGTTTATCGATGACTGTACAAGGTTATCGTGGATTTCTTTTCTTAGAACAAAAGATGAAGTTTTTTCAATTTTTTAAAATTTTCATACCTTTGTTCAAACACAATATAATGGCATCATTCGGATCTTCCGTTCTGACAATGGGGGGGAATATGTTAATAATGTTTTTAAAAAAAAAATTCAAAACACATGGGATTATTCACCAAACTACTTGTCCACAAACACCGGGACAAAATGGAGTGTCTGAAAGAAAAAATCGTCATTTACTTGATATGGCTCGTGCACTCTTATTTAGTTCTTATATGCCAAAATACCTTTGGGGTGATGCTGTACAAGCTTCCCCCCATCTCATCAATCGTTTCCTATCTAGTGTCCTTAACGAAAAAATCCCATTCCAAATTCTCGCATCTTATGTCTCCTTATCATCCTTCCATAATCTTCCTACCTGTGTATTTGGTTGTGTTGCTTTTGTGCATGTTCCTAAAAATCAAAGATCTAAATTAGATGCCCGGACAATTAAATGTGTGTTTGTTGGTTATGGAAGTTATCAGAAAGGGTACAAGTGCTTCCATCCACCAACCAGAAAGTATTATGTTACTATGGATGTTACCTTCTTTGAGGACATGAGTTATTTTTCCTCACCTGGACATCGCTTGCGTGGAGAATACATTATCGAAGAACTGTATCATGGTGAGGGGGAGGCATTAGGTGAGTCACCAACTGATGTTTCAATGAGACCAGATGAGACTTCTAATTCATTGAATCCAGTTATTGCAGAAACAAATGCTTCAAGTATTCAAGCACCAAATTCACTTACAATAAATGACATTGAAGACAGAACTGTACCCTCAGGCATTACTCTTACCCTTGATCAATAACTCCTTGGTACTGAAGGTCACTCATCTGAGGTATGTACACCTACTGATACTAATAGCATCGAGTCTAATGTTGGATAGTATGTGTTACCAAATAGGTCTACTCGAGGTCAACCAGTCAAAAGGTATGAACCAAATATTCATGCAAAATCAAAATACCCAGTAGCCAATTTCATGTCCAATAAAAGATTATCTAAGTCATATAAATCATTTGTGAATCAAATATCTGGTGTATCAGTACCTAACAAAGTGCAGGATGCGTTGGGAGATCCAATATGGAGGAAGGAAATGGATGAAGAGATGGATGCGTTAAAGAAGAACGATACTTGGCAACTTGTGTCACCACCACAAGGAAAAAAGGCAGTTGGTTGTCGATGGGTGTTTACTATAAAACATAATGGTGATGGATCAGTAAATCAGTATAAAGCTCGTCTTGTAGCAAAAGGGTTTACTCAAACGTATGGTGTAGACTACGATGAGACTTTTGCTCTTGTTGCCAAAATGAACACGATTCGGGTTCTGCTCTTACTTGCTGCTAACCTAAACTGGCCACTTTGGCAGTTTGATGTCAAGAATGCATTTTTTCATGGAGAATTAGTCGAGGAGGTGTACATGAGTCTTCCACCTGGGTATGTAGTTGATTCTCCTGGTAATTTTGTATGCAAATTGAGGAAGTCTCTGTATGGCCTCAAGCAATCCCCTCGAGCATGGTTTGGAAGGTTTTCATAGTTCATGTAAAAGGTTGGTTACAAACAGAGTAATTCAGACCACACTCTATTTCTCAAACATCAACGAGGGAAGGTAACAACCCTAATCATTTATGTTGATGATACTATTGAGATGGATAAATTACAAAGATAGCTAGCCTCTGAATTCGAGATGAAGGACTTAGGTGAACTCAAGTACTTCTTAGGAATTGAGGTAGCCAGGGGAAGAGAAGGAATATATCTGTGTCAGAGGAAGTACATTATTGATCTGCTAATAGAGACAGGTATGTTGGATTGCAAACCTATTAACACTCCTATTGAGCAAAACCATTGTTTAGCAGAGTATCTAGATCAGATACCAACTGATCGAGCTCGCTATCAGAGATTGGTTGGACATTTGATTTACTTAGCTCATACCAGACCAGATGTTGCATATGCAGTAAGTGTGGTGAGTCAGTTCATGCATAATCCAAGTGAGAACTATATGAATGTTGTTTTGAGAATTTTAAGGTATTTGAAATCGGCTCCAGGAAGGGGAGTAATGTTCTCTAAACATAACAATCCTCTTGAAGTTTGTGGATTCACAGATGCATATTGGGCAGGAAGTATTACAGATAGAAAGTCAACATCGGGTTATTTCACCTTTGTGGGAGGAAATTTGGTTACATGGAAAAGTAAGAAGTAGAAAGTGGTGGTACGATCTAGTGTTGAGGCCGAGTATAGAGGTATGGCTCATGGGGTTTATGAATTGCTGTGGATAAGAACTTTGTTATTGGATTTGGGTTTCGAACTCAAAAATACTATGCAGATGTATTGTGACAATCGAACAGCCATTGATATATCACAAAATCCAGTACAACATGATCGCACTAAACATGAAGAGGTTGATCGTCACTTTATAAAAGAGAAGTTAGATGCCAAACTTATTAGTTTTCCTTTTGTTCCTACAGAAGAACAACTTGCAGATATGCTTACCAAAAGAGTCTCTAAGAAGTCATTATATGGCTCACTAAGCAAGTTGGGCATGATTGAAATCTATGCACCAACTTGAGGAGGAGTGTTAATAAATCATTAATGGAATATTAGTTGTATACAACTAATATACTTTTTCAGCTGTATATTAGTTGTATGCAACTAATATATTTTTTCAAAAAACAGATTCTTATTTTCTGTATTTATACATGTATTAATCTTCATTGTAATCAAGTGATTGTAAATACATTCAATCAATTTAATTTTATTCAGCATCTAAAGAAATGGGTTGCTTCTAATTGAAGGCTATGCCTACTGAAAGTCTTTACGCATGTCTGAAACAAACTCCTATTAGGTCAGTACCCTTTATTTCTTCTAAGATTTAATATCTGAAGTTAGTAGTTGGCTATTCATTGTGGTTACTTTCTTTGAAAAATTTGATGATCCTCTTTTTTATGTTCCATACCGGTCTACTAAAATTGCTGACCTATGAGTGGTAGATTTCTGCCATGTCAAAAATTCAAACCATAGTCATGATCTCAAAGCAACCTTAAAAAGTGAGATTTTCCACTATAAGCGTTAGGCTATCCTTTCTGGCGACTTTACTAAACTAAAATGTACCATTCACTAAAGTGGGGAGAAGAACAAAAAATAAAAGGGGTCACAGTAAAACCTGAAAGCATGAGAGGTTATCTCCTCTCCTTTGAACTGTTGCAATGGCAGCAATGGGGAAATTCTACATTTACAATATTTTGTCTCCAATCTTACATTTAAGTACATGGAAAACAGAAAACATACAAACCTTTCCAAATACATACTCCCACTGATCTCAAATATCCCACTTTCATATGGAAAAAGGAGAAAACTTAATTAGGTTAATCTATTCCATGTAAGCTTATTCTAGAAATGTGACCGTGTGCGCAACAATATTTGCATGCTTTCTTCCCTTTTTGTAGATTAAAATTAATGGAGAATTCATTTTTCTTCTGCTGAATGTTCACAAATATGGTTGGCTATGTAATACCTATCATTATTATGGATAGGAAACATTTTTTTTACGTAGATAATCTGTTAATGAAAGACAATACAGTTAGTATCCCAGCCATGGTTTTAAAAGGCGAAAACTAACCTTGATGTGTTTACTTTTATTGAGGCCAGGCCTAACTCTTAAGCCTATGCCTTAAAGTTAAAATTTCAGAAAAACATATAAAATATAAATAGATAATAAGAAATAAATATAAAAAAATAACAGTTTTGGCAACAACAAAAACATCATAGTATATCCATAAGAACTTAAAATCAGCAACTAAAAGTTTAAAACAATCAACAACAGCTAAAATTTTTAGTAATTCATTGTATAGAATGAGAAGAACTAAAAACGAAAGAAAAGGCAAGCAAATAAATAATAATAATAAATGCCTCATTAAGGTTTCAATCTTACTAAAGAGAGTAAAGAACAAAGAAAAACAATTCAAAGAGGATGGGGTAAAAAGGAAGGGTTGCTGGATTACAATTTTAAAATTGAGAGGATATGAGAAGTACCTCAAAGAAATCAAAGGGCTGAAAATGGTGGAACATGGCTGATATGTTTGAAGGGCCTACATTGACTGAGCTTTCTAGCTATTTTGTTTTTGGGGTTTCTCTTGTTTATGAACTTGGAAAGGCCGAATTTGATAGGGGCTTTCTTTTAAAACAAAAATTGGATCAAATTATGTGTTACAAGCTCATCAATTTAACAAAATTTAAAGGCATAAGCCACTCTTGTAACTTAAGCCTTGAGGCGTAAGGTGAGGTGTAAGCCTTTAAAAACATTGAAAATCCTAGGCTTGATGCAATTTTGCTGAAAAAAAAAATCCTTAAGCAGAGCCTTGAGGACAGCCTTAGTTTTTTTAAATTACCATTCTACGTGATAACACAATTTGTGATTTTGAGTACATATACTATAATTTTACTTTTACATTTGGCTAAAATCAAGGCTGTTTTATTTCTTATAATTTTTGTGGGAAAAGTTGTTTTTATTAATTAAAAAAAAAAACTAAACTGAGATAATAGTGAAGAAAGTTTACCTGTCTAATCTTACGATAATAAACAAACATGTGTCTTTTTAGCATCTGTCAAGCTTCTACTACAAACGTGTTATGTATTAGAAGAATAAAATCTATTTGTTTTAGCTGGCGTGCATGTATTCTTGTCGAACTAGAAAACCATATGGCATCACATAGCTTCTAAAGCCGCAATGGATAGTGGTTATTTGTTCCTTTCATTGAGTTGTATGTTATAATTAAATTAATCCTATGCAAGGAAAAAAGCTGAAAACATAAAGAAGTTTGACAGATGCTAACAAGCTTTTCCAAGTGTTTTGAGCTAGGGAGATGGGGTGGGTATCCCCAATATGATACAATAAAAAAAATTAATGATTATTGATCACTAATTATTTTATGTTATTAAAAAGTCTTAATATTCTTTATTATAATTAACAAGAAAAAAATTATCAAAAATTTGGTGGAGATTTTTTTGTATATGTAACATGCACACGACATGAGTATTATTAACCTTTTAACATAGTGCCAGAATATGATAAAATGTTCACATCTCTCCTTCGAAAAAGTTTCTTTTTCACCATTGATATTGTTAGAATTTTACTTGTTATAGTTATCTCGTTATAAATATACTTACAAATAATATTTTAAAAAATATCGAATTAAATTTTTTTTATTCTAAATATCAAGATTTAAAATCGTAAAAATAAATAGAGAATTTAAAACGTAATGATTTATGTGATTCTACTCGAAACAATCTTAATATATTAAGAAGTAAAAAACAACGTATTCAATGTGAGTAAAATAATGTATTAAATAACAAGTAGAAGAGAACCTAACACAATTAAAGGATTGAAAAACCCTAACACACTCAAGTTCTTGCGCACACACATTAAGATACAAAGAGAGAAGGGGTTGTGATGAGTGCTTTGAAGTGAATGGAAGGGGATATTTATAGGTGAGGATGGAGAGAAAAAATGAGTAAAAAAATGTTAAAAAAAACGTATAATGGAACTGCTGAGGTCATCAATGACGTCGGCGTGGCGTCACGTGAAAACGCGTGAAAAATGGGGTGAAACGTTGGTAGCGGAGGGCGGCTGCCAGCGGCTGCGTGCGCGTTAAGGGGTTGTCATGTAGCGTGAGCGATGAATCAGCATGGTTGGGCGGGCTTGGGCGGTAGCGTTTTTCTCCTTTTTGACATTTTTGACATTTTTGTCCCATTTTGTCCAATGTTTCCATATTTGTCGACCTATACGCATTTATTTATTAATATATTTGTGATGTATTGCTTAGATACTTTGAGTCTTTAAGTTGTATTTTTAAGCCAAAATACCTGAAAAACAATAAAAATACCCGTGATTCCGAAAAAGACAAATTTATATAAATATATGATAAAACATATAAATATATATATTTTTAATCAATTAATTTACATAAAATCATGGTTATTTTAGTATTTTTTGAGCATTCATAACAAAGAGAGAAGAGAATGATAGCCAAACGAAGTAAGGAAATGAAACGAGAGAGCTGCATCCGAAAAACTCTAATAGAGGATATATATACAATTCATGCTAAATGACCACTCTGTCCCTTAGTCTTCAGTCCATTACCGGCTCTTGAAATAAGCCCGTGGATCTGTATAAAACCAGCCTAGTAAGTAATAAAGCCCAGTAGCCCAATATATGATATAATACAATAAATCACATATTAATCACATTTAATACAATATATATATATTCATGCAAGGTACATGTCATTTAATCATGCTTCCTATATTTCCTAAATACTCCCAATATCATAGTGGCATAAAAATTGATAGATATTTACACACTCTAATATATTTTAGACTGCATTGGTTGGGTTATGTTATAAGGAATTATTTATTACTTATAAAGAATGATGGTGTAGACTCTCATCAATCACATTGCAAATAGATATGCAAAAAAGGTGAAAAGCAATATTTTCAAGAATATGTTTGCACTTATGTTGTTGATTGATTGGAGTGTAACGTACGAAATATTATAGGAGCAATCAGTAATTTCTCTTTTTCTGATTGAGATTATTAATTGCCAGTCAGTAAAATACCATTGTTTTAAGAACACCATATGGATAAATTTTAGTTAAAAATTTGGCTCTATTTTCTATAATTTTAAATAATTTTAGCTTGTACTTAGTAACATTTCTATATGTGCACTCAAAAATTTAAAAGAAAAGAAAGATCCATAGTTTATCATTTTGATATTGAGTTTGTTGATCCTTCCGGATAACTGAGAATCTTTTGAGTAAAAATGCAGCAGTGCATCTAAAATTAGCACGATCCTCCCTCATGTGTTAAGAACAACTAGTTTCTACCCTGATGTTTTTTTTTTCTCTCTCTCTCTCTCTCCCTTTTGGTTGATTATGAGAAACTTAGCATTTTTGAATAGAAATGATAGCATTGGGAATCCAACCCTACACTGTTCGAGTCAGGGTCAGTCTTTCTTGAATTTCCTGGAGAAATTGCCCTTGTTAAAGATTGTTTCTACTCTTCATCATTTTAGATTTTGAAAACAATGCAAATCTCAAGGATCGAATCTTCCAAATCACCAAGTCGCATTTAATGTTTGCATCGGAGCTTCTATGTTTTTATTTTCTCTATGATGATGAAAGATGTCTGTTTTTCCTCTACTTTATACAAAGCTTAAAAAATTATAGTAAAACAAAGTTTACAAGTTTCGCACCGTCTAGAGCCTAAAAGTTTTTTTTGTCTTTTCCTAGAGCTTAGGGGTTTGAAAAACTTGAAACTGAAAACTGAAAAATAAAACACGCGTTTTGTGAGATAATGAACTAAATGAATTTCAACACTGTGGCCCCATTTCTTTTTAATTAGTAAGTAATAAGGGACTAACAGAAAACATAGACGTAGTTTATAAGACAACGCACATAAAATAAGAATATATACATGTCATGACAACTAGGGAAAGAGTGCTGTTTATCTCGGAACAAAAGATTAGAAGCTTGGAATCATGTGGGAAGCATTAAATGATAGAGAGAGAGAGAGAGAGAGAGAGAGAGGGAGAGAAGAGGTCTTGGGGTTCCTCAACTCCTATGGTTTTAGTTCAATCTCTCTCGAACTGGGTTTTCTTTTTATAATCCTTAAGCCTTTGCTACATGTCGGATCTCAATAACTGGTTCACATTAATTTCTTCCTGGACTTTTCTCATAATATAATGTAAAATATGGTTTCTGATTTATTATAATTTATAAGGTGCAATCGCAGGACGTGGTGTTACTTAGACATGCAAAAATGTTCTGTAAATATATATAACACTGGCATGCTTATTTTGTTTTTTTAATCGAAATGTTGTTTCTTTATATTAGCCTGGCTTTTTGACAGATTCAATCTGTTATGTGATTTATATTTTCTCATTAGTGGCCTCCAAAATATTCTGTAATTATTTTACTTAATCTTGGTTCAGATTGCTTCATCTTGTGCATGTGCGCTTGTGTACATCCTATTTGTACAACTACTGAATACCCTTATTGATGTTCAAGCGTACTGTATTACACTTTGGTATTGGCATTGACCAGTGGTTGTTGAAGGCTAAGTAAATATTTCATTATAAATTAATTTCTACTATTTTCAAAAGGAAACAAATGATAGGTAGGTTCTATATATGTTGGAATTTTTTATCATTTTCATAATATCAAAAGTTTGGTGTATGCCCCCAGCATCAGTTTTTTTTTTTTTCATTTTCTGCTGGGAAAATATAGATCATATTTATTTGTCCCCAAAAGAAGGTAATTTTACCTAATACATATTAATACAGTTTTCCACGTGTCCTTCATCTGCAATTTTACCTAAATTATTTTTTCTTTTTCCCAGAACTAAGAGCCAAATTTGTATCGGATGTGGTGTTATCGTTTGTTTTTGGAATAAGAAGGTAAATCTTCTATGCTAATAATATTGTAAGTTATTTTGTCTTTTTATAGAGTGTTTCCAACTTATTTTTCTAAGTTAAACTGATTCCTTAATTTTTTTAGAAAAGAAAATTAAATTTGATAACTACCAACATGGTGTTTGTGTGTGTTGTTGTGCCAGACACCAATAACTCAGTGGAGTAAAACATGGAGCATACAATAATGGTAGTGGATCCATAAAACATGGATATGTAGGAATTATGGTTATTGTTTAATTTTCGTTTTATACATATATCTCAACTATTGTACAGAAATTATAACAGAAATAATAATGAAATATACTGATAATTATTAGAGAAATACCATATTTTGACATGGTATCAGAGCAGGTTATTGCTAATGAACTACCAGTTTTTGATTGCTGATTTACAAATTTGCAGATTTGCTGATTTATTGATCTCTGATTTCTGACATACATAATTTGTATTGTGAATAGCAAGATGTGACATACATAATTTGTATTGTGAATTTTCCCCTTTCTTATATTGAAAGGGAAATATTTTGATTTTATGGTGGAAAAATATTTTGAAAAGAAAGGCTATATATCAAAAATTTGAAATAGATTTCAAACAGGAATGGAGTCACAAACACTCCACACTCCGGATACATATTTCCTCTCAACTTTTGTAATGTGACCTTTACTTGTAATATATGCTTTTTGTTTCAAAAATATTATGTATTTTTAAATTTTGATATGTTTTTATATCATTTGTATCAAAATATTTATATTTGTATCTTATACAGCATTTTATTCTAAAGAGTGATAAAAGGTTGGTATTTTCTTAAAAAATAGTCTTATTTGAATTATTTCCCTCAATTTTTATTTGATAAATTAATATTCAAAAGAACACTTTTTAATAATAAAAAGCAACTTTTTTGATTAGCTCTCCCTCAAATATGCTATGTTTTTATTCAATTTTGTGACTTGTATGAAATATTTTTTTAATAAATTTAATTGTAAAAATTTAATTTGACTTCTTTATTATTTTCTTTTACTAAGTAACTACTATTTTATATTTTTATTTCTATGTTTGTTCACAAATTTTATACTTTTTGAAAAAAAATATATAAATAGGGCTTTTTATTTATTCTATATTGCTTAAACTTTTTTTATAAATTTCTTACTAGCTAACTATATACATATTTTGTTTTGTATTGATTGTAGTCTACATAATGTCCCCGCCATTAATTAATCTCAAATGAAGTGGAGTCACAATAACAATATGCTCAATTAATAATAATTTCTTGATACATGAAATTATTTACTTAGTGTATTTAATTTTTTTGAGAAAGTAAATTTCATTAATTAAAGATTAAAAAGTAACGATTGATAAAAAAATTATTAATCTAAATACATTAATAATAAAAATTAGTAAATTAGAATTAAAAACTTTCTTAAACATCCGAAAAAAATAATTTAAGATTTCATCTTTTGCTTTACTGTAAAGTTATTCCATAAACTTTCTATTTGCTTTAATAAATATATCAACCATTTTTCAAAAAGCAAAAAAAAAAAAAATCTTGATAATAAACATTATTATTCATGATTTTTGATACAAAAATTTAGATCAATATCTACGTTGATAATAAAATATAAATTTAACGAACATAAATATAATAGAAGTCATTTTAGATAAATATTTAGATGAAATAAAATTATTATAGAGTAGATCTAGATAAATAAATACAAATATGTGTTTTTATTTAAAACAGTTAATAAAATAAACAAAACAAATTTACTAGAGAGATTAGACCTAAATGAATAAAGACAAATATATGTTTTTATTTAAAACAGTTAATAAAATAAACAAAACAAATTTACTAGATAGATTTTTATGGAAGGAAAATTAATGAAGACTGTAGGGGAAAAGAGTCAAAGAAAAATGACTAGGGTTTTATGAAAAAAATTATATTAAACTAAACAATATCTACTTTTAAATTTATTCAAATTAGAAAATATTACTCGTAGATGGTGCATGAACATTAATAAAAATTTACTGTACAATTAGGTATTGGTTTGTGCGCGTTAACTGAATGGAGTTGGTGTTTGATGACTGAGAGAGAGATGAATTTTTTGTCACAAAGAAAGGGTGAGATGTATGTTTTTATTTTTATTTTTATAAATATATATATCAAAATAAAGGAGAGATGTATGTTTCAATGTGAATGTTCGCAAACAAACATTCACGTCGAGCCCAATATATCTCTCGGAGTCTTGGTCCGGGTTAGGGTTTCACATTGTTAATTCTCACTGTGTTACTAAGCCCTAGACCCAATTAGTCTCTCTCTCTCTCTCTCTTAGGTGCAATTAAATGCTCTCACATTTTTCTAATAGTATATTAGAAACCCAATTCAAAATAACTAGAATATTAATTCATCTCTTACTCACACCAGCTCAAGAATATAAGAAGCCATATTTAAAAATGAGTCAAACTAGAACGTGAAAGCTATCCAACTGCATGGATGCCAACCTATCACGCGCCTAAGCGGTGGTCAACCTTCAACCATTGTTTTTCACTAAGATCTATTTCTCTGTGTTTTACCTAATTGTCCATAATACTAATTAACATTAAGATGTATGATTTCTTTGGATTGATTCGTAAAAGCAAGTAGGAACTGATATTTAATCTTTTATTAAAATATAGTGTTACTTCTACGTACACTTCTTGGGAATATTTTTCAAGACCATCATTTTTAATTATTTATTTATTAATAATGTGAATCTTTGTTATATTTTAATAGTGAAGCATGTGGAACCATTCTAATCTTGGCTAGCACCTCCTAAACTAATATAAATATGCATATCATGTTCATTCTCTTCAACAATAAGCTTTTACTTAAACTTCTTAAGTTCAGAGTTCATCTTATAAACCAGCTTCCCGATCTTCTTACGTATAACTACAAAAAAGAGTTATTGTTAGTGCAAATAATGGGGGGTTCGTCACCTTGTGCTTCTTGCAAGTTGTTGCGGCGCCGATGCGCCAAAGATTGCATTTTTGCTCCTTATTTTCCTTCTGATGACCCTCATAAGTTTGCTATTGTTCACAAGGTCTTTGGAGCTAGCAATGTCAGCAAAATGTTGCAGGTATCTATCTATCTATCTATCTATCTATCCATTAGCTTATTCTTCTTGTGATCACGAAAGTCAGTTTATTATATTCTTCTTTATATTATCACTAGGCGAAAAATTGGCTTTAAGAACAGTCATAAAGTACCAGCCATTGACATTTCAAAAATAAATAAATAAAAAGAAAGTTCTCTATCCAGGCACTATTAATGACCGTCATGGAAAGCAAAAAACCAGTCATGAAAAGGGGAAAATAAGGGTTACCAAGATCATATTAGTCTTCTATATACGTATAAATATGTATGATTAAAGTGGAATAACAGCCATTTACATATATTGGATAACTAATTTGTTACATCTGTTTAATCGGTAAATAATGCAAACAGGAGCTACCAATTCATCAAAGAGGTGACGCAGTGAGCAGTTTGGTATATGAGGCAAATGCAAGAGTGAGAGACCCAGTTTATGGATGTGTTGGGGCAATATCATATCTTCAAAACCAAGTTTCTCAGTTACAGATGCAACTTGCAGTAGCACAAGCTGAGATATTGTGCATCCAGATGCAACATGAGGACTCTAACTTACCATTAAATCAAATTCATGATCATCATCAAGACGACAAATCCTTATTTTTGTCATCATCATCGTCTTCTAATAATAATATTAGTAATAACTTCACTAACATTAATAATCCACAATACTTGGGTTTTACTTCTTCTAGCAATGTAATTCAAGACCCTCTTAAAAGAGAGTCTCTTTGGACATGATATCCAATATCTTTTTTTTCTTCCCTTTAATGCATTAATTAATATTTCAACCTTATTATTTTCCAACATATTTTTCTATTTTTTCCTCTCTTTTTTTTTTAGTGTGTGAATATTATTATTCAACATAACCCTTTGCTGCAAAATTAAGGATATAAATGACTATTTATAAGATGAGTATAAAGAGCAAAAGATAAAAGAACTGAATTTACGGGTCAAACCCTGCATGTGGGACATGAAGTAGACTGGGGTTAGAAGCAAACAGTGATGATTGGTAAGCTATTGCCACTAACTCTTTATGACAGTTGCAGTTCATTCTTTTCTTTTTCGTATCTTTAATTGTATTATAGTTTATCTTCAATAATCATACTCACAAATAGATTAAAAATTAATAATTCAAATCAATGGTTAAAAATAATTTATTTTTAATATGAAAATAATCACCTCTACTAATTATATGAAATCCTTGTTCAAATATGTGGGAAAACGTGTATGTCTCCTAGTTAAGATTAGACGATTTTGAGAATCATCTACACCCTAGTAGTTTCGTCCAACTATAGAGCTCCTCTCAATCGGATTTACATATAATATTTTTAAAAAAAATTAAGAGGATTTTAGATTTTTTTTTCTTTTTACGAATAATAATTTTAATATTAATTAGTTTTTCTTTTTTATTGTAACCGTGCGACTTGAACGAAGGAATATTGGTAATTTTCTCTTGTATCACAACATCAATACTATTAATTATTATCACATTAACAAAATAACTTTGTTCTATTTGTGATTGAACAAAAAAGGAGAACGAAAGTGAGTACGTATAAAGGGTGGAAAATAAAAAAATAAAAAAAAATTTGTTTGAGACTTGAGTCTGAGGATCTATTTTGCTGCTACCCTGCCCGACCGTGATAACTTAACACGGCATAGGTGGACCAACATATAGTTATTTTTTCGAATTTTATTAATTGTAAGTAAACACAACGTTCTAGAGGGAGCTGCTTTAGCTTGTGCTCATCGTGAGATCGATGAGCTGCGCTACAAACATAATGATAATATTAAGAAGATAATAATCAATAAACATGTAATAAAACAAAATGTAATATGTGAAAGTTTTCTTTTATTACAATTTGATAACTACTACTACAATAATAATAATAATAATAATAATAATAATAATAATAATGTAGAATGATCATTAATTGTTTTATATATATTTTAATACATTTGGTTTAGCATCTTATAAAGTCATCGTATGAAAATATACATATATGATCATTTATCGTTTTTATAAGTAAAACATTTTAATTATTTTTGCAATCATTTTATCATCCAAATTTTACATAAAAATAATAATTTATTCGTTAATTTGAAATAATGACATATATAAAAGGCAAAAATGACATGGGTGCCTTTTATTTGATTAAAAATATTAATTTTTTAATTTTTAAAATGTATTTATTAATTTTTTTACTTATAAAAAATATGTACATATTAATCATTTTATTTATTTATAAAAAAAAAAAGCTACAAAAATAAATGTATTGATAAAAAAATTTTAAACAGATATCAATCAAAACAAAAATTATAAATATAATTAAAGAGGGTATTATTTTCTTTTACCTGCATCCTATAATTAGAATACTCTTGAAAACTTTACTTTTTAAAAGTAAGTTTAAAATTATCGAATATCTCTTTTTAGTATAATTTTTATAAATAAATAGAACTTGTTAAAATTAAAGAATTAAATAGTATCTTTTGTATCTATAAAAATATCAATATATCATTATATTATACAAAACTAAAAGTATTATAGACTAAATGTATATGATATTGTTCAGAAGGTAGTAGGAAGATAGAAGCTGGGGAATGAATATATATTTTACCGAAAATGGAAAATGTGAATTTCTAAGTCAAATTTGAAAGGTGTTTTATTCTTCTTAGCATGTGTTTGTAATATTGACTATTCAAGAACATTGAATTGGCCTTTATGAGACATTCAGAAACTGTATTTTTCAATTTCAAAAGTATATATCCATCGATTCAGAAAAAAAAAAGTATATTCATTGCGAGCAAACATAAGATGGAGTATATATTCATCCATCATTGATTTAACAAAAAAAAAAAAGCATCACACTACTTTCTTGTCAACTTTTGATTACAAGTATCTAAATAAGTTTGTAATAAAAAATATTTATGATAGGATAATAATGAAGATTCATATGCTTCCATAGTACTTTGTTTAACAAATAACTAAAAATATTATACATTTTAGATAAATATCAAATAATATAATACATTATTATTATTATCGAGTATAATTACTTTAAGGTACATATTGATAAAAAATTATTATATTAATTATAATTATAATAAATAATAATATACAGAAAAGCCAAGTATCAAGGAAAAAGGAAGGAAAAAGTCAGTGTCTCTTGAAAACTTTCAATTCATATGTATAAGAAAATCTACTTTAGTTCGAGTCGTCATCAACTAACCCATTGAATTGATATTTGTTTATTAACACTTTTTCGGTCACATTTATACTCTATGATGCTACAGTTCATATCTATAAATTAAGGTCAATGGTCCCAAATCTTGTGCAGAAAAAGGGCACCATTGGGCCCTCCCAGCTCCCTCTTTGCCAAGCTGGATCTTTCAACCAACATTAACAAGTCAGCCCATGAGTTAACCAAATCATAAGATGCTACTTACAATAATTGATGACACATTTAGCAAGGATGCATTAAATATTAATACTTTATTTTTAAAACATATTATATTAATTATTATTAAAATCAACTTCTTAATTATTAATGAAACTATCTTTAATAATATTTTATTTTTTTAAAAAAATTATTAAATAAAAAAAATTAAATAAAAAAATTATGATTTTTTGTATTTTTTTCAAAGAAAATAATTAAAATCTTAATCTATCAAAATAATAGAAAAGAGAAGAAGACAAAAGTTTAAGAATTTAATTATAGTTTGTTGATGATGAAAGATAATCCCTGACCTTCAATTTTGTTCTTGATCTCCAATTTCTCTTCCTATAGTCGTGGGAGCTGTTTCTCTTTGGATTTAATTTTTAATTTGTAAATTATGAGTTTAATTAAATAATTTTGATGCATATGAATTATATATAGGGTTTGAATTGACATAGGAGTGATTTAGTTTCTCCTCTTAACAAAGCTTACAAAAAATTGCTGTAACTTTTATTGAAATCACATAAAATATGTGTAAGTCTCATGTTTTGAAATCCTTGTTGAATATGCATAATCGAACATTTATCAATTCACAAAGAAATGGCAAAAACTATAGAGCTAGTGCATCAATTTCTCTTCACTTTTTCAATATTTGAGTGTTTAAATTTTTCATTTTAAACTAACTAAAGAGTGTAATGGTTAAATGATTATGTTGTGGTGGGATGTATTTAGTTAATTAATATTTTTATTATATATTCAATTATTTTAATGATCTAAAATATTTTGAGATATATATTTAAAGGATATTTGTAGTACATAAATAAATAGAATGACCGTACTCAATTAGATGTACTAGCTTTCTACACTTATTGTAGAATGATCTAGAATAAGTGTAGAAATCTAGCAATAGAGTAGATAAACTCATTTTTAAGAAGTCCAATAATGAATAACTAAAGACTGGTATCCCAAATTTGCAACTCACATACTCAATTAGATGGTTGCTATTGATGCTATGAATGATTTGGAGAACATAACATCAATTGAAAGAGAAAGAAAGAAGGAAAATGGGAGAGGGAGCAGAAAAATCTGATTTAGTTATCAATAGCTATGCTTTTAAGTGGACAATTATGTGAGTTCAAATGTCTCCCATATATATATATATATATATATATATATATATGTATAGGATTGTATAATATGTTATTTCAAAAAGGTTATTATTATATATCATAAATTTCTTAATAATAATTTTCTTTTAAAAAAATATTAATTTTATTTCTTAAAATTATTTATAATGACTTCACAACATCATATTCTTTAAATTTAGTTTGAATTTTATTAGCTAAATTGCAAATCATAAACAAACAATAGAATAAATTAATTTAATATTTTTTTAATCAAAGTTATAAAATTTAAATAATTAATATAGACAGTGAGTAGTATAATTAATTTTTTTTAAATAATAAAGTAACTAAAGAGAATAACACTGTGTATTTAAATTTTAAATTTCATCTCAAATTTATGATGTCTATTACGAGAGAAAGACTAATAAAAAGAAAGATAAAAAATAATTTAATAATATAAATAAAATAAATATAATAATTTAATTAAAAAAAAGAAAAAAAAACATTAAATCCCAAATTTTAAAAAATAAGATTAAAATTAGTCATGCAAGTATTAATCTTGATTTGATTCATTATTAAAATAAAAAAAATGAATCATTATTATAATGTTTGTTTTATTATTGAAATAAAATATAAAATATTATATATTATTTTAATATTTTTATATTCAATAAAATTTAAATAATATCATTTAATTATTATTTTTTAAAAAATAAATTATTAAAATTATTATTTTTTAAAATAATTATTATTTAAAAATAAAATATATTATTATTACGCCAGCTATCAATGCTAATATAATTTTTTATGTCAACAGCACATCCGAATTCAATCCAGACCGAAATACTTTCGATCTCCCACTTAAATTCATTTTCAAAACATTCTCAAACTTTCATTCTTTTAACTACCCAAAAACTCTGCTCTCTTCCAGAAACTCCCCAATTCTCCATGGCCACAGAGGCCACAACCAAGTTTCAAAGCCAGGACTTTAGACCTATCCCTCAGCCTCCAGATTTTCATCCAGAGCTCACCGTTTCATCCCACGATGGTCTTCACTTTTGGCAGTTCATGATCGCGGGTTCAATAGCCGGTTCAATTGAGCACATGGCTATGTTTCCGATTGATACCATCAAGACCCATATGCAGGCTTTAGGCTCTTGCCCAATTAAATCTGTTGGTGTTCGACAGGCCCTTCAATCCATATTGAAAACGGAGGGTCCAAGTGGACTCTATAGAGGTATTGGGGCAATGGGTTTAGGTGCTGGACCCGCCCACACAGTGTATTTTACTATATATGAGATTTCTAAGAAGTTTTCTCTGTTGGGAATCCCAACAATTCGGCTGCTCATGCTATATCTGGGGTGTTTGCTACCATTGCTAGTGACTCAGTGTTTACGCCAATGGATATGGTTAAGCAGAGATTGCAATTGAGTAATAGTCCTTGTAAGGGAGTTTGGGATTGTGTTAAGCGGGTATCGAAGGAAGAGGGTTTAAAGGCATTTTATGCATCGTATAGGACTACAATATTGATGAATGCTCCGTTTACTGCAGTGTATTTTTCTACATATGAGGCTGCGAAGACGGGTTTGTCGGACATTTCGCCAGAGAGTGCCAGTGATGAGAGTCTGGTTGTTCATGTTGGGAAATAACGCAAATTCCCAATAAGCCAGATTTATGATAAAGCAAGGATAGAAAATAACACAAAATTTGATAACGGAGTTCGCCAATCTGCTTAATGCCTCCTGACCGTCAGATCTTTTACCGAAAGGGAGAAATTACATGAGTGTTGCTTACAACACTCATGTCAACTCACAACCCAATTACACCTAAAATTACTCTCAATTTTCTCACAAAAGCCTTTTCTCTCTAAGCTTTTTCTCTCAATTGGAATGAACACTTTTGGATGGTTAATTCATTACAATTACACATCTATTTATAGGAAAATTCACTCCTTGAATTACTCCTTAAATTAATGAATCGTTCCTTAATTGCTCCTAGAATTAAGCTCCATGCCTTGTTTTGTTCCATGTTTTGCTCCATGTTTTACTCTTGTTTTGTTCCATGTTTTTGCTTTAATTTGCTCCTTAAATTAAGCGAGCTTTATAACAATAATATCTAACAATCTCCCATCAAGACTGATTTCAACTGCCTTCACACCTCGATCAACGCAGCTTTCTAGTCTGTTATTCTAGAGACCCGAAGTTGAAGCCGAGTACAACTTCGGTTGTCAATAATCACCACCTTTGTTAACATATTGATTTTTGCTCCTCGAATCTTCTCCAAGATTAACACATCATCTTCTAATAGTAGACTGGATGAAGTGATAACGGTTCAATATGCTTCAGAATGAAATGAATTCTTTGCTGTGGACAGACTTCGACTATCACTGCGGTAACATTCTTCTCTGTTTGAATCCCAACTCGGCTTAACAAACTCAAGCCATATCATCTCTTTACTAGCTTCACACGCTACATACTCACCGTAGTGGATAGAGTGACAATTTTCTCAGATTTCATGACATCCAACTAACAAATAGTTCCAACAAGAATATATAACCAACAATGTGGCTTCTTCTGCGGATCAACTTCACCTCCAAAAGTCTACTGATCCTCGTACTTTTAACTCTCCTTTACTAAAGTACAAACACTTTTCACAGTGGTTTGCAGATACCTCAAAATCCACTGATCGCTTGTTGAAGTTTTCCACTGGATTTGACATAAATCTGCTAACAACTCCACGTGATGTCAATGTCCTGGTCTCGTACGCACTATGCGTACATCAAACTTCAATGGCCGAGGCATAAGGAACCTTAGCCATGAATTCTCTCTTCCTCTCGTTCGGGTGACTCCATCTCGATAGGCGAAAATGACTGGGCCCAAGTAACCGGCTTGG
The DNA here is from genome assembly GCA_033030585.1 of Hippophae rhamnoides. Classification (NCBI taxonomy): domain Eukaryota; kingdom Viridiplantae; phylum Streptophyta; class Magnoliopsida; order Rosales; family Elaeagnaceae; genus Hippophae; species Hippophae rhamnoides. The sequence goes on from CM065431.1 coordinate 5,593,766, forward strand.
CATCGTCACGTTGAATCTATGCAAAACACGATTGATGTACTCTCACCGAGATAACCGCAAGGATCCTTTCTTCTTATTTCTTGTGATTTGCATTCCAAGAATCTTTTGCCGGACCCAAGTCTTTCATGTCAAACTCCTTTGACACCGATGCTTCAATCTTCCGATATCATCCATATCCGAACCTCGCTACTAACATATCATCAACATAAAGTAGTAAAATGATATAACCTGACCTATATCTCTTCAAGTAGCAACAATGGTCGCATTGCACTTCGAAACCTTCCTCATAAGCTATCAAACTTTCGTACCATTGTCTCGAGCCTTGTTTCGTGCCATACAAACTCTTCTTAAGTCTCGCACACCATGCTTCTTCTTCCTCTCTCCGAGAAACCTTCTGGCGTACACGTGATATCTCTTCATCTAAATCTCCACAAGGAATGCGTCACATCCAACTCCGTTCAAGATGAAGATCTTCGACATGGCTACGCTCAATACCGATCTGATAGTATTGCTTTCACAACGGGAGCAAAAATGTCGGTGTAGTCAACTCCTTCCTTCGTTTAAAGCCTTGGCTAATGAAGAACCAGGCGGGCTTTGTATCTCTTGGAACCATCACGCTTCCTCTTTCACCCTAAGACACCCATTTGTTGTGAAGTGCCTTCTTTCCCATAGGTAACTCACCTAGTTCCACGTCAGGGTTGGAGATTTAGAGATTTCATTTCTTCTTTCATAAACAAGCTCCCACTTGTCGAATCTCGAGTCCGACAAGCTTCATCATAGCATTCGTGCTCCCTCCATCGGCCAAAGAACATATAGTTCATGTATCTCAGCATTACGAGGTCGAAGACCTTCTCAATACGTGAGGTAGAGGCAGGGTCATTGTCGAATGTTGTGTCTTGCTTTGTCCAACAAGTTCCTCCGGGTCGAGGACTTATTACAATTGGTTCTGCTGGGGGAAGTATCTCGACATCATCTCGCATCTCGCAAATACCGACTCATTCTCGCTCCGAGGCACGGCGCGTCTATTTTACGTACGTCCTTATACATCACCCTTTCGTTGAAAATCACATCTCACGATAACTTTCTTCTTTCGTCATCCCAAATGCGGTAGCCAAACTCATCCTCACCATACCGATGAACGTGCATTTCTTGGACTGGGATCGCTTTATTCCTACCTTGATCACCGATATGCACAAATGCTACACAAATTAAAACTTTTAGATGTGATAGTTTCACCTCTTTTTCGCTCCATACCTCCTCCTGCATTCTATGCTCCAATGGAACAGATGGGCCTCGTTGATCGAAGTGTCGGCCGTGTTCGACCGCTTCGCCCGAACCGCTTTGCAGAGACCCGACCGTATACGAATGCTTGCTCTTTCGTCAACGTCTCTGCCTCATACGCCCGCCACACCATCGTGTCTGAGGCGTGCCCCGTGCACGCTCTTTCCATTCTCGATCCCACGCTCATAGCAAAAATTTTTGAATCCCTGTCTTCATATTCACCACCATTATCTGATCTGAGCTTTGATCTTCAAACCCGTCTCATTTTCCACCATAGCTTTCCATCTTCCGAAAGCCTCAAATACTTCGTACTTATGCTTTAGAAAGTAAACCCATACCTTCCGAGAAATGATCATCGATGAAAGTCACGAAGCATTGTTTCCCACCAATGGACGGACTCGGGTCCCCAAACATCCGAGTGAATAAGCTCTAGCTTTTCCTTCTTTCGGGGTTCTACCACTTGTCCGAAAGTCGACTCTCTTTGCTTTCCAAGTATACACTTCGCATACGTGTCCATCTCTACAGACCATAGACTGGAAGTTTTCCTTTTGAAGGCATAATCTTCATCCCCTTCTCACCTCACGTGGCCTAATCTCCGTGCCACAGGTTTGGTGTTTCATTGCACTCGCTACAATTGTGATTGAACAACACGCTTCTGTTTGTCATGTAAAGAGTGCCACTTTTCTTGCCTCGAGCAACCGTCATCGCACCTTGAAATCTTCCAATCATCACCACGGAAGATCGTAGCTGTAGCCTTCACCAGCCAATCGCCCCACCGAGATTAAGTTCCTTCGAGGTCGGGAATACGCCCACATCCCGCCTCCCAAACGGATCCGTTTTAACTTAATCTTCACTACACCTTCGCACAAGACATGGTTGATCATCACCAAGATATACCTTTCCAAGGTTTCCGGGGACATATTTCTCGAAGAATTCTTTCTGCGGAAGTAGTACGGAACGATGCTCCAGAGTCTAGCACCCAAGATTCTTCCTTGCTCTCCAAAGAGCATATCAATGCATCATCTCCTCCCGAGGTGGAAGTAACATTTGTCTCTGCCTTCACTTGTTTGTCCTTCTGGGCATTCTTGCACCGATTTTTGTAGTGCCGGTTCTTCCACAATTCCAACACTCGATAGTCTTCGAGCCATGGGAATTATTAGGATTCCTAGATTGGACCTCTCACCGTCCTTTGATCTACCTCAGAGTCGGCTCTACCACGTCCATTTCCTTTGGTTGAATTTCTTCCTCTTGACTCTCAGATGCAAACTCAAGAGGCCGACGATTCACCGTCTCTACGTCGGATCTCTTCATCGAGAACCAAATCACGAACATCGTCATTTCAACTTATTGCTCCCCGACGAGCCACTTCACACCGTGACAAGTAGCATTCCAAACTTTCCTGCAGAAGACAAAAGTATCAATGCCGTACTTCTTCATCGAATTCAATTTCCACCGAACTCAACCGGGTTGTAAACTGTGTTTGAGTTCTTCGAGATGTTGAGCTACCGATGCGCCTTCCGTCATCCGCAAATTGAACAAGCGCCTCAATCGTGCACTTTGTTTCGAGTCACGGCTTCTCATACATATTGGAGAGAGTCGCCACAAGACCCGCCGTGGTCTTTTCCTTTGCTATGTTGAAAGCAACATTACGGATAACGTCAATCGAATAACTCCTATGCATCTGCCTGTAAGATTCCAATCTTCTTCCTTCATGTCTCTCGGCTTCTTCCCGAGAGGTTGATATAGATTTCTTTGATACGTATAATCCTCTATCTCGCATTTTCCAAAACCCGAATCAGGCCATCAAATTTCTCGAGTTTCACCTCCTTCCTTCATCCGCGCGTCATCATTCTCCACTAAAATCCGACTTCCTTCCGGATCGTTTCGACTATTTCTTGCAGAAATTGATTAAATCACTACCAATACCGATACTTGCATGTTAAATAACGCAAATTCCCAATAAGCCAGATTTATGATAAAGCAAGGATAGAAAATAACACAAAATTTGATAACGGAGGTCGGCCAATCTTGCTTACGTCTCCTGACTCCACAGATCTTTTACCCAGTGGAGAAATTACACAAGGTGTTTACAACACTCACAACTCACAACCACAATTACACCCAAGAAAATTACTTCAATTTTCTCTCACAAAAGCCTTTTCTCTAAGCTTTTCTCTCAATTGGAATGAACACTTTTGGATGGTTAATTCATTACAATTACACATCTATTTATAGGAAAATTCACTCCTTGAATTACTCCTTAAATTAATGGTTCCTTGAATTGCTCCTAGAATTAAGCTCCATGTTTTACTCCTTGTTTTGTTCCATGTTTTGCTCCATGTTTTACTCCTTGTTTTGTTCCATGTTTTGCTCCTTAATTTGCTCCTTAAATTAAGGAGCTTTATAACAATAATATCTAACAGTTCATGCCACTGCTGGAGCTGTGGCTTTGGCAGCTGTAGTGACCACACCACTCGATGTGGTTAAGACTCAATTACAGTGTCAGGTATATTCTTCTATTCTGTTTTAACAAACTGAGCTCTTTGTGCGTTGTTTTGCTTAGGAGAAACTTTCTTAGGCTTTGGTGCACTGGATTAGTATATCTATCTTTTAAAATTTTGATCAAAGTGGCCATCTTGTGAATAAAAACTGAATCGTAATGTTTTCTGCTTGAGGCATCGAATAATCTGAGGAACCAAAGGAAAAAAAGACACTTGAACAGTCAGTCAGTCTTACATTCTAAAAGAAAATATTGAAACAATGGATAGCTATGATGAAGCAAAAAAAAAAAGGTCTCCTCTTGTAATGAGACATAAAAAAGTATTTAGTTTTAAGTGAAATCCATGGACACATGGTGCTGCCATTGGATCTAAATAAATTACACGAAAAATTGGCATTATGTAATGCCATTATTGCAATCTGTACTTGATTAAGCATTCCCATTATCACCAATGGAGTAACTTAAGTGCCCATGAAGATTTTTCGAACCCTTTTTATATATAAACAGAGTAAAATACTGTATAACAGGTGACAGACATGTAAGAACCTAAGTGTAAACTTAGACTACCAGCTAGTAGTTATTCCCTGTTTTACATATATCTTGAATTTAGGCTGGAAATACAAGCTAATGGCTATTAAAATATTCATGAAGCTTCCGTTTACATTTAGCTACTTGTTTCTATGAATGAGGCGGCTACAACCTGTGTCTGGTATCATACTGCCTTAGTTGCATCCCCGTCTCGATTCTTGCTATCATGGTTATCTTTGATTTCTTTTGCTTTTCTATTTTCACATCTCCTTTTGATGTTATTTGTGTATGGAAAATATTGAAAGTTATATTTTAGGAGGAAGGTGTTGTTGCCAGAACTGGGCAGTATATGCACGGACTTAGGACAAAATTTAATGTCTCAATACTTTCTCTGCAGGGGGTTTGCGGATGTGATAGATTTAAAAATGGTTCAATCAGAGATGTTATTCGAACAATATTAAAGAAGGATGGTTACAGAGGACTAATCCGGGGATGGACTCCAATGATGCTTTTTCACGCTCCTGCAGCTGCTATCTGCTGGTCTACCTACGAAGCTTCTAAAACCTTCTTCCAAGAACTGAATCTTAGCAGCAACAATGGTGCCATAACTTGAACAACCACGTAAAACAAAGGACATGCATGATTCTACTGCTACATTTCAGATTCTTCTGTATCATTAAACATACAAACGGATTCCCACGAAGCATGAGTTGGCAGTGTGAGCAAGCAATGCTCATACGTGACATCAGTCTAGTTATTGAGCGGTACTACTTACTAGTTAGGTTAAACGGTGAGACTTCAATTTTTTTCCTATTGTATACTCTTATAGTAGTTCAAACTGATCATTTTTTCAAATGTTCTTTGTCATCAGTTCTAATAAGTAAGTACACCACTAGGTTCTTTTTCCCCGGATTATAACAAATACTCTCTTTAGTTAATGATTCGTGCTTCTGCAGCCTGTGGATGCAATGTCATATATGAATGTTGTATTTGTTTTTTAGCATTTGTCTGATTCTTGCCCTCTAAGAGGTCTGATCAATCTCATCTCCTTTGAAGTTTCTGAAGTTTTTTAGGGTTGTACAAGCGATATAATTTCTTTCTATAGTTATCATCAAATTTGTGATAGGATTATAGATTAATTACCCTAAATAAATCTGCAGGTGAACATTGTACTATGAGTTTCTTACTCCCTGCATTGGATGATGCACCATATAATGTAAAATTCTTTACATTTTGGGCATGTATGATTTGTGAAATGGAAAAATAATGATAATAGCGATGATAATGAAATTGAATAAAAATTAAATTATATTAATATTGGTTTGAAAGGAATCATTTTTAATATTTGGTTTTCAGTTGCAATGTAATAAAATATATTGTATTTTACTCTAATACCTAATAATACTATTAACTAAAAGTTTATCATTTAAATATTTTTCTAAAATTAAAAAAATTATAATAATTTTTTTTAATAAGTAGTTTATATTAAATGTTTGTTTATATGATTTAAAGTAATCATCTTTTTTTTGGAGAGGTAGTGTGAAATACCATTTTCTGCAGTAATCTCTCAGGAACAAAGTATTCAAGAAAGAAAGGGTATTGGATCTAGATGAGACTCAAGCATAAGTATTAAAGATGTTTGATTTTATTTCTAAATCAAATTTAAGAACTCAATATGACAAACTATAAAAAAGTATGTTTGGGGTCTCCTTGTTAATGATGAGATTTAATTTAAGGTTGCTAGGTGTTTTGTAGCAAACGATAAATGGTATGGAAATCTTTAGATTTTTCTATAGATGTCGAAAAGTAAAGGGGCTTGAAATTTAGACGTTTGTTTAGAGAGAAAAACGGTTGTTGTATAAGGGCAAAACCGGAACAAAATGTTTGCGAGCAATAGAGACATAAATGAATGAGTTTTTCCTAGGTTAACGACCGAAAAATCTTTTTTTTTCATTATAAATAATAATCGATTTCATTTCATGGTTAATATCGCAACCAAAATTAATATAATCAATTTCATTTTCAAGTTTATTTATTCCAACCTAAATGTAACCTTAATGTACGCATGCCACATTTGATTAACTGTTCACATACCTTTCAATGGTCAGAAACATTGACGTCATTTGAAACTAAACTAATAAGTTGGTTGGGCATGTAAGTTTTTTTTTAAAAAATTATTATTAATATTATTATTATTTTTAGAGAATTTATTTTAACCTTAAGGTGTATTTGGTATGTAGCATAAAATAATAAATATGATAAATTTTAATCAATCAGATGTTTGGCATGATCATGACAGTATAAAAATAGTAGCAATTTGCCATAATTTTTATTACAAAATTTTAATGATTAATTTGATCCATTATTCTTCTATCTTTCCATTTTTTCTCACTTAAGAAAAAAAAAAGAAAAGACTTCATTTTGCTATATCAGATTTTGTTAATATAGAGTTGATCTAAACACGTAATATTTTAATAGAAGATGATATTTTAATTCAATCAATTTACTGTGTTGCAGTTCAGTTAAGTACAATTCCAGATGGCGTGCCAAACACACCCTAAGATAAAGCAAAAGTAGGAAAGGAAAAAAAAAATGAAAGAAGGAAAAAATAACGAGTCAAGTTGAGTTCTTGTTGCTTTAGAGGGCCGCTTTAAAATAATAACATTGTTACAAAAAATTGAATTATGATACAACTACCTGCAGAGATATTCCTGTGTTAAATCCTTATCTTTCAAAAGAAAAAAAATATTTCAAGATCTAACCACACGACCAATAATCACGGTTATATCATCAGGCTTTCCACCTGTCCAAAAATTTGAATCAGTTATGCTATGATAATTATTGTTGGTTTAAGTGCATGGGATGACACTTTTTTATAGGTGAAATTTCATTTCTAATCTCTTCTAAGGCTGAATACAAGTTCATTTTTTTATAAAGACACTAAACATTAGTTCATGTGTTTGTGACGTTTCGAATATATGTTCAACGCATTTTCTCTACATTTTATCTGATATGAACATTTGTTCATCTTTATATTTTATAACACAATTTGATATCAGAAAATTAATCTAGATACTTTGTGTTCAATACATGTTTTAAATGTTACAACAATTTGAACAAGCGTTAAGCCCTGGGAAGAGAATTATAAATGAAATGGAGACATGAATGTATCATATCATCATCTTCACGATGAGAGTTGTAAGTTGACTGTTAACATACCTGTAAGTTTCATCCCCAGAATTTTCTTCCATAAGGGAACATCATAATCCTGAAAATAAAATAAAACCAGAATATGATAGTTGTCTTTATTGCAAAGATACAATTGTCATTCAAACAGGTATTTGATAGATGATGTTACCTTGGATTTAGCCTCCAATGCATACGGAGAATCAAAGCTTGAATCCCTTGAATGAATGCTTGCCAAACCAGCTAATGCCTTTGCTAGCAAATAAATTGACTCTTGAATAAGGCAATGTCTGTGGCTCTAATAAGTCCAACTGATTAATTGGTATTTGAAAACATACCAGCCTCAAGAACATCTTTGTATCTGGATGTTGTCGAAATGATTTCATTGTCATAAACATTATCAAATAGCCCATCCGAGCCCACTACAATGATGTCTCCTTCTGTTAGTTCAAGGTTGCTGACCTGAAGTTGAAGAAGGATCATCATTACAATCAATCCAGGGGTAATTGGTATTTAATTTTCTTAATTGCATACAGAACAGAAGAAATTTCTTTCAAATTATCCAATGTAACACAAAGCGGGTTGCATGAAACGTAAGTTGAGTGTCTTAACTCTTAATTGATAAAGCATTTCCCAGCAACATTGAACATCAAACTTGTTGGAATTTTACTATATATGTCAGCTTCTTATAGAATATTGAATACAATGGTCTAATGATTCTCATAAAGAAATGGTAATCTGTTAAATTAATCAAAATTATCAAGCATACTGCAAAAAGGCCTAACCTGGAGAGTCTCAAATCAGGATGATACTGTAAAGAACCATTATCTTGGAAAATTAAGATCACTTAGTGTTAATACACAACAATAAACAAGACTGAAGTTATGAAATTACTAAACTAGCCTCCATTATAAGAAAACACTAGTTTTTTTGCTTGAAAGAAAATACTAGCTAATAACTGATACTTTAACTGTTCCAACGCTTTTGTAACACTTAATTGAAATCTCTTTGACTAGTTTAATAAGAATATAGAAAAAGGCCTCAAGCATTCAAGCATGGATCTCAAAAACTGACCCAGGCTGCATTAAAGTGTAGGGAGTCATGTGCACTAATCGGTTGATAGCATGGTTGATCAAATGTTGAAAAGTTAGCAACAAGTGTCATCATACCGTTGCGTCCAGATATGTTTGTCCAACTGCCTCTGAGCTTAGTTGGTAAGGACAGTCAAAGTAATGTTCTTGTGGAGATGTGGAAAAAACTACTTGGCCTGTAAACTGACCGAGAATTCAATGCAATTTGAACAACAGGGGAACCAAATTGAAAGAGTGGCAAATAGGCTAAGATTGACAAACATAAAGATTGCATATTACCTTCACGAATTACCTTTAGCCCACAATCTCCAACATTAGCAATCTTCAAGATTCCGTGCCTCTCCAATATGGCGACAATTCTACTCATACAAGCAGAAAGTTGACACGGTCACACATCACAAAATAAAAAAATTGCACGCACAACTAGAAAATCTCAGACAAGTGATAGCTTACACAGTCGCAGAACCTATAGAGGTGGTAGCAGCATGTGCTTTCCTGATGAGAATCTGAGGATCATTGTTAACCTGCCAAACAAGTGGAGCACCATAAGTATCAGTTAATGTCTACATATCAACGATTATAATTTCAAACAAATGATTGAACGAGAAGTTTGGAGCAGAAACAGTGTGCCAAACACTAGCGATTAAAAACAAAAGAACATACAACCTACCTCCTCATCTGCAACTAAATATGAAGCATTAGCTATCAATTCCCGAGGGAACAATGAAGCATCCACATTTTTCTCAGCCCAACTGCAAGTAGAAAAGGGAGGGTACAGCTATGAAATACTCCAATTTCAAGAAACCCTGGCATTGCTAGAGCTTAACAATGAAAATTTTCAATAATAAGCCACTACTACCAATAAATGGTACATGTTAAATCTGTCAGACTGTTAGTTGTATGTTTCTTTCCAATTGGAGAACACAAGAAGAACATGATATATAAAAACAGAAAGCCCAGCCTCATACCCAGATACACCATCAGCAACAACAATAACACCCCCACTGTGGTCGCTCACAAAGAAAGCATCTTCCCCACCTTTGTCAACCTTTATCAGATGTCAATATCAAAGATTATCAGTTTTTTTTTAATTTTATTTAAAAAACTTGATATTTGACACGGTTAATGAACATTGTAGATTATAAGGCATGAAGGAGAAATAGTTGGGTGGTGCAATACCTTTTTGGGGTGTGGAATAAGGTGAGTCCCAACACAAATTGATACCTCTGACCTATAAACTCGGCAAAATAGATCAAACCATTTTGTTTCAGTAAGGATAAATATAATTAACAAACATAAAGCTATTGTTTAGTTTAAGTTCAAAAGATTTGTTTCCGACTTTGTGAATAAAATCCATATCGCGAGATATATTCATACTGTAGAAAACAAAAACTAGCCAACTATTGAAAAGGAAAAGAAAAACCCAATGGTCTGAATTCAATTTCCCAGCAATTGGTGAAGTCTATGATTTTCAAGTTTTACCATGCAATAATTACAAGTCAAATAAACCGAAATTTTGAGGATAAAAAAAAAACTAATCAAGAAATGACTCACCGAACTGAATTTCCAGATTGAAAACAGCAAAGCGATGTTCTATTCCTTGAAGTTTCAACCATACTTGATAGAGTAGAACGCCGTGGATATAAAGGTGAACGAAACTGAGGAATTGAGACCTTCAACATGGGAATTGTCATGATCTCCCACCTTCGACTCCCTCTCTTGTGTCACAGCTACCCCCAGCTTTCAGAGGTTCAAGTTTCAACGAATGGCTAAACATCATAGGTTTCACAATATCAAGTGCGAATGGGTGAATTATTTCAAATAGTTAAATACTTATCGATCAAAACTTCAACAAGCACCAGTGGTCTAGTGGTAGAATAGTACCCTGCCACGGTACAGACCCGGGTTCGATTCCCGGCTGGTGCATCTATTTTGATATTTTCATTTTGTTTTTGTTTTCCTTATATATCCTTATATATTTAAATTTATTTTTGCTAAACTTCACTGTATTTTGATTGTATAAATAATTGTGAGGTTATGGACTGAATATAACGATTGAGCTCGAATGTTCGATTATCTTCGCGTAGACACTCACTATTCGGATATCCGGCAATGAACGCCACGCCAATCAACCTTACTGATTTCATGGAAGGTCAGTTTTTTTTTTTAAATTATTATTAGTAAGGTTCATTTCATAAAGTTCTGTAGAAGATCGAACAAATCTAAATTTCGTTTCTCGTCTTGATGTTTCAGAACTCGTCGATGATAGCGATTCAGATACAAACCTCGATGAAAACGATACTCCCGAATACTACCAACCAATTTCTGTCATCGAAGACACAGACGATGAAAATTCGGAGCCGATCAACGGCAATGGCTATGAAGCTTACGAAGGTCAACAAAACGACGGCGTTGGATACAATCCTTCCCTGCAGCTATCAAATGGCCATCTTTGTGCGAGTGAAGCAGTGAACGGAATGTTGTCGCTTGATTTAAACGAAAACACAGAGCATAGTAAGAGTAGCAGCGAAGGTGAAGAGGAAGAGATGCCGACAAGAGAGGCTTCCGATTCGGAGATACTAAGAGCTTTTCGGGAGGACGAGAATCGGAGAAACGCGCCATTGACACCTGAGAATGCGACGAGAATTAGGGAAGCTATGCGAGGAATTTCGTTCGGCGGAGCAACACCAGATTGGGTGGGGCAAGTTCCTGAGGATGGATGGATCGATCAGCTTCGTAGATTGAGGCAGTCATCGCAGGCTTAGAATTTGAATTTTTTTTTAATTATTTGGGATCTAATTCTTCTTTCCTTTTGGAAATTTCAATCCCTTTATCTATTTTCCTCTTTTGTTGTTGTTCTCGAGTTCTTTTCTGGAAGCTTATTGAAGGCTGCAAAATGACTGAAAGTTTTACATATGAGTGGAGAATAGTTCTAATAATATTTGCCAGTAACCAATGAGTTTATCTTCTTATTGATGTGAATCAAATACATCAATAAGCTTGTTTAGCCAATAATAAAAATAGTGTACTATAAGCTTTCAGAGTTACAGGAGGAGAACACAGACACTCATCGCATAGATAACAAAGAAGACCATAGCCAAGAAATTAATGGTGGCACTATGGTTTTGTAAAGTACAGAAATTCAATAAATATAGGCAGTTTGGCATCGCAAATGAAGTCTGTTTTATCTGAATTCGATTACTTCTTCAAAAAAATTCCTTATTGCACCACTGCAAAAATCTTCAACTAATTAAAACAAACTAGCATCTTTCTTAAGTCGTTGTATGCGTGTAGCCTTTGGTCTGCCCATAGTTTAAGAAAAACTCTCAAATCCTACAGATGTGAAAGATAGTGGCAGGGATGGCATAGAAGGAGCTACAATCTTGACTCCTCCTCAAGCACCAATATTCTCTAGCTCAGCACCTTTGTTCATTCTCTTGACAATACCAGCTATAACCTGATAATTGATTTAAACATTAGTTCCATGATGAGTATAGCTGAAGTTTTAATCTGTATGATACTGGTATAATTGCCAAAAAAAAAAAAGAATTAAAGTTAATGTATTTTTACCTTTCCAGGTCCCAATTCATAACTCTTCTTTAGTTCCTTGTTTAGAAGAGTCTTGATTGTTGTTTCCCATTGAACCGGTGAAGTCACCTAAGATGTATAATCAAATCCAGAACAATATCTCTCGTCAGATTGACCAAAAAGGGCAAGAGAAAAAAAAAAGGAATTGGAAGGAAAAGAGTCCCCCACCTGTCGCGCCAGTATCTTCTTAATTGTTTCAGGGTCTGCATGAGGCTGTGCATCCACATTTGAGATGACTGGTATTCTTGGAGTTCTAATCTGCGTTGCTGCCAATGCAGCCTCCAGTCTTGACACAGCTGGTTCCATGAAACTAGTGTGGAAAGCACCAGCAACAGCTAGACGCACCTGAAGAAAGAAACGGATAAGAGAGGAATTGTTGTTAAAACTAAATGGGAAGTAAAGCTTAGATAAAGCTATTAGTGAAAATAACAATACCGTCATTCGAGCTTTGAATGACTTTGCCTTAGCTTCTACAGCTTCAACTCCCATTAAGCCTCCAGACACAGCATAATTTCCCTACCAGAGTACATATGGCAATATAAGAGTGAAATATTTATTACATCAATCAACAAGCAACTACCAGCTAGGCTTATCATAGGAGATCTGGAGGTCTGGAGAATCCTTACAGGGCATAGGTAATTTGCAATCTGGACTTGATTAGCATCATCAACTTCTTGATTGGCTGCATCACACAACTGTTGAACCTTGTCGGAGTCCAGCCCTATGATGCTGACCATGGCACTTTTTGCAGCATCAGCAGCATCCTAAAGGAAACATCACTATTGAAATAAGCAACAACATCATTTATAAGACCATGGACTTTTGACAACTATGAAGTTACCTGCATGGCTTCTCCACGCAGTTTGACTAGCTTTAGCCCGTCTTCAAAACTGAAGAGTTGAACATACCAACAGGAAAGAAACATCAATACAAGAGAACCACAGAATGAATATTTTTTAAAAAGTACTTGATACATGGGTTACTTGTACAAGGCAAAGAGCTCGAGGATGGCTAGCTACATAAATGACCAGAAACAAATTTGTACTTTTAACTTGCTCCAAATAGGCCTCTGAAATCCGCCTCAAGAGCAATCTCTTCTTCAAATTTAAAACCCACCAGAAAGGTTGCCGTGCATAATTCATGGTTTTAACTTATAACGAATAGATATTGACCAAGGAAAAATATTATGAGTAACAGAATTTAAGCCCAAGGTGTACAGTGAGTCATCTACTCTACAAAGTCTGCTTATGTAATCTCGGAAGCACATCATTGTTTTGATATGAGAAATTTATAGATTATGGTTCTAACCAATTTTCCCATTCCTGGCTAGATGACTGACCTGAAGGCCCCAGCAAATGCAAGAGCAGTATATTCTCCCAAGCTTAGACCACACGTGACATCAACAGAATCAATGATCTGCTGACCTCCATTACGAGCACGAAGTAATTCTACAGCAGCAAGACTTGTGACGTAGATAGCAGGCTGCAAAGATGCAGAATCAATTGCTAATCAGGACTATAATTCATTTTTAAAAATATCATTTGTCCTCAATACAAAATATGGTCAAAGTTAACACTAACAGAGAAGTCCAGTGAGTGAATGCGTGAGAAAAAAGATAGGAGCAGAGAGATTATTTGATAAAGTGCTGGTTTGGTAAGAAAAGAAAAATGGGATAATAGGGTAGTCAAGAAACAAGATCTCTTTAGGATTAAGCAGAACTCACTATAATACCTGGCTTATAACAGTTGAATCTAGCTTCTCTTTTGGTCCATTGATGCAAACATCTAGAAGGTCAAACCTGAAAGAAGAGCCCTATATCGCAATACTCTCAAGAGATAAACAGTAAAGACATGGGGGAAGATTGAGTAGAATCTACCCTAGAATATCATTTGCTTTCTCGTACAACTCTGCAGCAGCCGGCAAACTTTGAGCCTCCTTTCCCATTCCAACAGCTTGTGCACCCTGTTACATAAAAATAGCGAAACAACAACAAATGAAGCTCAATCCTGATTCATCTTAGTAGAATTTGAAGACCATACAAAGTGCCCTGATTATAGATACAGCCAACTCACATGGAAATTAAATTTCTCAAAGTTTAATTTTTACATGCAACAGAGGCAATTCTTAGTATTTGTTTTAATCACATGGGAGAGATCGAGTCTCAGCGCCAGGCGCCAAACCACTAGGTAAACACACAATTCTTACTATTTTAATAAATCAGAGTTCACTAACATTACCAAGCCAATTTCTCAAAGGGAGAGGGACAAGTTCCAGGCACTTTGTATAATGAACTTATTTGTATCTATTTTCAAGAGAACAAATATTTAGTCTTTTTTATATTAAAAATTGGGATATTAAGTCCAGTTAGCACATTATTGTTCAAAAATTGACAAAAATCTCACATTTTTTAAGTGTCCTCGTCGTTTCAAAATAATTTAAATCTTTCTAATATTTTCTAATGAGCCATTTTTGGGTTTAAAATATACACCTGCCAAACACAATAGTTTCGTCGATTTTGTTACACTAATGTAATAATGAACTTATATGTCCAATAGGACTAACTATTTAAGGGATCAATGTGACCTTTTCTCAAATTAAATCTCAAAATGAAGCTCATTTTATAACAAAATCTCGGATCAATTTAATCTTTTCAAATCATATCCAAATTGATCAAGCACAATGTGAACCAGAGAATTTATATTTAAGTAACTTACTTGACCAGGGAAGAGAAAAGCAAGACTAGGCGTGTAATCGGAAAACAAGGAATCGTCAATCACAGTCTGCGAACCAACAGCAACGCTCATGAAAACCCTAGATCGAGCGAGGTTTCTAGAACCGAAGCATGGCATTCCATTTCTGAAGCCGAAGAAGGAAGAAGAACTGGGGGAGGAATTGACAGAGTGGGATAGAGGAAGAAAAAGCGAAGGGAGAGTAAGAGAAGAGCTCATGGCGGCGAATGTTTGGGAAGATAGGGAGAGTCGAGTATGGAGGATAAGAAGAGGATTGTGAAGAAGATGGGCGAGCATAAATGGATATATTGGAAACTCCGATTTTTTCTTTTATAGTGAACAGATGACTGCAAGTTTGGTGTGTGATTAGCGGAGTTTACGAAGGTAGACGTTGAAGAGCGCTTTGAAAACTAAAGAAAAACCGGCCAACTGCCAATTTGGCTTTCCCTTGCTACGCTCATTGTCGTTAGTTGTACAATGTACTCCAATTCTCGCCGTCAAATGTCATCAAAATAATTAATTAAAATAAAAAAAATTATTGATTTTAGTCACTTTTTTTAAATTTTTTAATAATGTATTTATATCTCACATAAAATAAAAATATTTTGAGTTTATATTACAATAACTATATTTTTGAACTATATAAAAAAACAAGAGGTTTTACACTTATCAAGTTAAATTTATACTAAATAATTTTTTTAAAATAATATTTTGTAATGAAAAATATACAATTTTTAAAACATTACTTTATAATTAATAAAGAGAGATATATGTATTAAACTTATATTTTTTATTAGATATTTTAATGTTTTATATCCTTAATGTTTGAATTATATAATAAAATACATTTAATTTTTTAGGTGTTACAAAAATATCGTTATCTTTTTTATGTAAGTTAAAAAAATACCATAACAAGTAAATGTGTATATAGGGAAAATTTTAATAATATTTTTGAGGTAAAATATTATTAACCTTTTGATATAAGTTAAAAAAATACTATAACAAGTAACCGGTTTAAAATGTATAAGGAATTGATCACTTGGAAATTTTAAAATGTTATTAACTTTTTGATATAAGTTAAAAAAAAATACCATAACAACTTACGGGGTTAAAATGTATATGGAAATTTATCACTTGATACGGAAAAAATTTAATCATATTTTTGGGGTTTTAATTTTTTTTAAAATATTAAAAATATCAATAATATTGACGAGCTAAAAGAGTGAAATATAAGGATAAAAGAATAATTGTACCGGCTAGAGATGTGATAAGGTTTTGGGATTGCAAGCTGCACCCTTATGCTAACAAGAAAGTCAAAAACCTTTCCTCATATTCTTCTCCTTTCTCTTTCATCCTTTGAAATCCTAAGCACACCGTACCTTCGTCTTCTATTGAAAAGATGATTTTTTATAAAAAAAACAAGTGAAGCAAATTGCTTGTCTTATCACACATTATATCACTTAGAAGATATATAAATAGAAAAAAGTTCGTTATTGGATTTAGGTCACAGTAAGTATCTATTTTTGTGGAAGGGGAGAAGACCTAAGTAAATGTGATACCACACATGCATCGTTATCGTCCTATTGACCGATAGATCATGCCGAGCCGAGTGCGTGAGGTGGCATTTTATTTTATTTTTTGAACTTTTTTTATTAAAATACTTTTCCACTTAGAAAAATGGTTGTTACCTTTTAGCCGTTATTTTCTTTTACTCAAAATATGACCATTATTTTTTTTTACTGAGATATATTCGTTAAATGGTTGTTACTTTTTTTTATTCAGAAAATGATCGTTATTCTTCTCTACTCAGAAAAATGGTTATTATGTTTTCTACCTAGACATGACCGTTATTATCATAATGACCACACGTTTTATGAAACTTATAAATAGAGGGTCTCAGTTTTCAGTTTCTACACAACAATTTGCAAACACATCTCACTAAGAAAAAAAATTATCTCAGAAAGAAAAAGAAGAAAATTCTAAATTAATTTTGAGTTTTCAGAGCAGTAAAATTTTACGGTTATAGTATTTCGGTTTTCATCAGTAAAGTGAAGTTTTGAGACAAAAAAACAAAGATTTTGGGCTGTTTTATCCTAAAGACGATGAGGTTGTGTTTGCTTGCACAAATTTAGACAGAACCGCAAAACGTCTTAAAGAGAACGACATAATCCGCGATTCAACTCAAGTAGTTCTTTTTAAATTATCGATAATATTATTTCAATATTGTTTTTACGTACTTGTTTTAACATCTTCTTCCGTTAACAACAACGTTAAGAACAAGAAGGATATAGTCACAGGACCATAAAAGGTCACCATTTGGTCAAGATTGGCTTTCCATATTTTGACTCCTCAAAAAGTAGTGTTGGTTTAGAATTTTAGTGTGTAATCACCAAATAAGTTCAAGCTTTATGAACCAGCACTTTGCAACTATTACAAAAGAAAATGAAAATTTAGATAAAGATGCAAAGATTATCATAATTTAGAAACAACCTTTTTCAAGTTCCAATTTTTTTTTTTTTTTTAATTTTTACTTCAGATCTGTTTCTCTTCCAAGTTCATTATAACGCAATTGGGCATGTGGATATGGATTTTTAGCACCTGGCTTCCACAATGGAAACATTGCTAATAGTGCACCTTCCCTTTTCAAAGAAGAAAATGGTTGTGGTTCTTGCTTTCAGGTTATTTAATTTGTGCACATTTATTTTACTGATGAATTGCTTTTTAATTATCAATTTGAAACTTCTGTTTTAATTTAGAGTTAACTGATGTTGATTTTCATTAACTACATCTTTTTAAATTTATTGCGTACACGTAATAAGAAAACTAAATATTGGTTCAATAACACTTGTAAAAACGATAATGATTAAAATTACATTAGAAAGCAATAATTGTCATTTGTAAAAATTTATAGGATTAGAAGAGAAAAATATTTCAAAACGATTTACTTATAAAATACTAATACTTATATTCTATATTTATTTTTGTAATATAATATTATTGTTATAAAAAAGTAATCATATAAAAATAAATATAATTTTTAATTTTATTTTTTTAATTTTATTCCATTATATTGATAAAGAATGTTATATTTTGAATTAAATGTAATTAAAAAATAAAATAAAATCATAAAAAATATTTTTTTGTTATTATTTGATCACTTTTTATAATTATTAGACTAAATTATTATAAAAATAAACATATAAATTAAATTTTATTTTAAAAATAAATATAAGATCTTTACGGTAACATTCTCAAAAATAAAATACAAAAAAAAGTTAATTTTTTTCTTAAAGATAAAATCTCAACCCATAGATATACATCACAAAAAAATTTATACGAGTAGAAGAGAAAAATATTTCAAGATGATTTATTTATTGTAAAAATGATACTTAAATTTTATAACATAATTATATTATTATAAAAAAGTAACACAAAAAAAGAACAAATATAATTATTTTATTTTATTTTATTTTTAATTTTTTCAATTACATTAGATAAAAAAGAAAGTTATATTTTAAATAAATTATAATTAAAAAATAAAATAAAAATAGAAAAAAATAATTATTTTATCGACTTTTTATAATAATTAGAATAAATTATTATAAAACTTAATATATGAACTAAATTTTATTTTTAAAATAAATATAATACCTTTGCAATCACGTTCTCAAAAATAAAATAGAAAAGAAAAAAAATTGGTTATAATTTGGAACAGCTTAGCCATTTTTTATATAAGTTAATAAAAAATGGTAGCTACACGGCATCCTTCTAGTAAATAGACTTTCTCTAATAAATCATTTTTTAATTAAATAAAGAAATACTGTTCAACTAACAATTTAAATAACGTCTACAAATATTAAAGGCTATATATAAAGTATACATTAAATATTAAGAATATTAAAACTTGTTTTTTTGAAACCTTGATGACATTACTGCAAAAACTTGAAATCTTAAGAGTATCAGATAAATTTTCCCCTGTAATCTATTTTTTAAATATAAACTCGTCCAACCAGAAAGCTAGCACCAAACATACTCAAACTCTTTCTTTCATTTTAAGTTACGTTACCATCTTTTTTTTTTTTGACGAAGATAATGGATTTATTTTACTTAATTAATAAATACAGTTTTAAAATATATTTTTATTAAAAGTAATAGATTTTAATAATAATAATTTTTTAAATAATTATATATTTTATCTAGTTAATAAATACGAATTTAAAATATAAAATAAAAATTATATATTTTATCAATAAAAAGCATTAAAAAAAAACTAATCCTCGCTTTTTTGCTTTTCTTCTATCTTTCTTTCTCAATCTTAACTCACTTTTTCTTTATCACTTATTCTTTCTCTTAATTTTATTTTTTATTAATAAAATAATAATTAAAGAATAAAATAAAAAGAAATATTTAGAGGAAAAAAGAAGGGAGAGAGAAATAAAGAAAGAGAAAAACCGAGAGGATAGGGATGAAACTATTTTTTTTTATAAATAAATAATTCTTATTTTATTCATAAAAATTATAATTTTTAAAAATTTTAAGTTAATTGATTTGTATTATTAAATTACAATCTTAATAAAATTCATTTAAAAAATTATAAAATTAAAATATATAAATAATATAATTAAAAGAACTGAAAAGACCATCTACCCATCTGTCCCTAAAAGCAACGATTGATTTCCATTCAAGATCCTCAAATCATATGCCTTGTAGTAGTGGAGCAATAAAAAAGCATATGATTTAGAAACAATGAAAAAAATGATGTTCATAATGACACAAAATCTAAATTATTATTATTATTATTATTATCATAATACGTTACATAAAGGGCAGATAACATTAAAAAGACGTACCTGTTTTTATGATCTATTTCAATTAAATAGAAAAACATCATTAAATAACAACCAACAACTTCCGAAAAAACATGGTAAATAATCACATGGCTCACTAGGTCAATAATATACCTTGATAGTAATTTATCATATCATCTTTATAATTAGTCAAGCCTGAGTTCACTAATTGTATCCCTCGTTCTAAGTACTATTGATTTATTCTCTCTCATGACTAGAAACTATAAAATATGAGAAAATATTGTGTGAAATAAGAAATTGAAAACATTCATTTAGATATTAATATTACGTAAAAAATTTTAATTTATTATTTTTAATTTTTTTATTTCAATTAACTATTTTTGTTATTAAAATATCTTTTAATAAACTATTTTGACAAAAAATTAATCGATTTTTAAGAGGCATAAATAAGACAATGAATTTATAACTTCATTTTTCATACATATCATTTAAATTTTTAGATCAAATTTACCAATTTATTGTCAAAATAATTGATCAAAAGACAACTCAATAACACAAAAAACAAATTAAAACAATAAATAACAAATAATAAATTCTTTGTCCAAATACTTTTTTAATAAAAAAATGTCCATAAAAGAAAGATAGGACCAAACACCCAAAACAATAAGTGGAAGTTTGTTTATTTAGTTATGGATCTAATTATCTAATCAGTAGAAGTATACCAAATTAAAATTTCGCAGAATGGCTAAGCAAGCTATAATGTGTAAACAAAGTAATGCAAAAATATAAAGATCAACACATGAGATTTTTACGTGAAAACACCCTAAATCATACCAATGATTTAAGAGAAAAACTATTGATCCTTCGGATTACCATACTATCAACTATGAACAATAAATATCTAATTACAAGACTAGAACTCAAACTATCCACCAAGGTAATGACCCCAAATAATCTACTTATAAGCCACTGCTTTATCATAGTCTCTAAAAGAAAGATATCCATACCCGAACAAACGCTCCTAGTTAATCGAATTAGTACTGACATCATCTAAAAAGTTAGCAAATAAAAACAAGTGTAAGCATGTGTCTTATAGTAGATTCAATAATAAACAACCCTAACTAGTTAATTTAAGCAATAGATCAGATAAATTGAAAACAACTAGCAATTTTAGAACATTCACTTAAAAACACAATAACACAATTATTGTAAGCTTGTTAATCCATCAAACAAAACCACAAATATTTGATAAATTAACTTAATAAAAAAGCCTACTTGAATAGTTTTAGCAAAACAAAAGAGAGAATATATTATGAAGAGAATAAACATAATTAAGCTCCTGTATGGTTAATCTCAAAGGTTTATATTTATAAAATATTTTGAAGCAGTTTAAGTCAAAGTGAAATTATCATCTTGTCCATAAAATCGATTAAAATAATTTTAAGAAATAAGGATAATATAGTAAAAAGCCAATTCAATTCGTATTAGAAATAAGTTTTAAAATCAAAGCCATGGCCGCTCAATAAATCTAATATATGCTTGATCGATAAATTACATAGTTTGATATCGAGTGTATTATTTAATTAATTCAAAAAAGTATATCGATTTAGTCATTAATTTTGATCGGTCTAGTGTTTGATTGATTGAGTGTTAATTCCTTGATCGATCTAGTCATATAAACAAATAACTCAGTCAAGTAATATAGCTTGATTGAGTAGCCTATTTTCATATTATTTCTGTGTCTAATATGTAATCTAATGTGTATAAGAATAAAGATATACTTGAGATGTGATCATTGGAGCTCGATAGTTTCTTAGACTTGAAAATATTCTTCTAAGACACACCTAAAAACTAAAATTATAATTATATATTTTGTTTATAAGTATTGCAAACTCTCATATAAATATTATAATCTCTCCCTTTGTCATATTCGTATGAAAAAATCTCTCTCTCTCACTACATAACGCTCATAGGAAAAAATAAATTTTTACAATGGAACTATCCTATAATCTGATAGACCATATTCACTTGAATCTCGAAAACTCATATATCTATTGAAAAACAAAAACATAAATGTCCAAACAACTTGTCACGAAAGATTAGTTATTCATTAATTCAGTATATATAATAATATAAAAGGAAAAAAGATATTCATAAATAAGTAATCATAAAATAGAACTTAAAAGCATAACTTTCCCAATGTGTAATATCTCCCCCCAAGATAAATATCCCATTTAGATTCTTTCGATAAATTTAATATTTCAACTTATCTCCCCTTTTTGTCACACAATAAATAATATTACATTAAAGCTTATAGCCCATATGAGGAAAGAAAAGATGTATGTTATGAATGAACTCTCCTATGTTATATAATTCCCCGTAATAAAATAAAAGGACAAGAATTTATAAAATTTGATAAATATATATATTTTTATTTAGGATAGGAAATTGAGCTAAGCATGATTGCAACTATACACACAAGTATGAAATTGATTTGTATGACTATATATTAACAACATAAATAAATATAAATGAGACAAATAACATACTAACACATATGATGACTTAACGACAGTCACTTAAAGTGAGATAAATATTAGAAATCTAATGGTATGTCAATCTATCTATTTATGATTAGTTATGAAAGATATATAAAATAGAGCATCACATATCATGCAAGATTTCAATTAAATTCATACTTGTATATAATAACAATTTTCTTACTAAGAGGGAACTTTAATAAATTTTTATTTTTTATTCCCTCTCATTATTTATTATTTTATTTTATTTTTTTGTATGAGAGTATGACTATTTATTTTTCTTTTTGTATAACGATTTATGACTCTTTTTTGTGCATTCAATTATTATTTTTATTTTATATAGCTTTTTCCTAGATAATATTATTTTTCTTTTGCGAAGAAAATATGCACAAGTCAAAATACATAGTATGATAACTTTCACACTAGTTGTGAGGTAATCCTCTTTGCTTACTGTGATAGTTTTCATACATCATAATAAGTAACCCTCTCAAAACTAGGTATCTCTTTATAGGAGCATTTATATAGTGAAAGATAGAATTCAGCCATAATTTTAATAGTCAAGCTTATCTCATATCCTAAAATCTCACATAATTAATTATAAACTTCTAATATGACATACTTATATGTCTAGTGAGTGTGTGATCAGGTTTATGTTGACATTGATCACTAGATGTGAAAAATATGTAAATGTGTCAGTCACAATATCCATTTGCATATTGCATAGTGCATAGTCATAAAATATGAAAGTAGTATGTAATATTCATGTCAAGTTAACGTAAGTTTTTTTATATAACTAAAACTAAAGATACACAAAAAAGAACAAAGCTGAAGATACTCACCTAAGACTAGAATCAATTAAGCACTCAAATAAATGTGCCTAGGTGAATAAGAAATACAATCAATTGATCGTAAACAAGCCATCTTTCCTATCCAAAACTTTCTTCAATTTTAGTTTCATTATATTTATGGATTTGGATTCAATTGACTTTATTGTTGTAGCCTTTTCGTTGACTTACCTTTAAGCTTTACATTCATCCTAAAGAAATATACAATATGCATGATAGGATTATGGTAATTAGTCTTAGAATTCTAAATGTTGAATTTTATAGGCCTTTTTGAACCAATAATTTCATGCTTTCTAATAGAATTACTGAGCATGTTATAATAATCTCCATTCATTCTAGAATATGATGCAACATGTATAGATGGATGATGACTATTAATCCTACCATATGAGACATGGAAATAATTACTACATTTAAGAACATTTATCAAAAATATACACTTGAGTCTAATATGACCTTTCCTACCACAATGATGATAGACAAACACAAACTTAATAGATTTTTCAATCATAGGTGTAATTTTTGTTTATGTATAATGAGTAACATTAAGAATAAGATTAGAAGGCCTTATCATAGTGGTCTTTGGTATTGAAGCTATATTTGTAGCCTGTGAAGAGGAAGAGTATGAGGGTTTTACAAAATTAGTTGTTTTTGAAGATGATAGCGTAGAATCATCATCTACATAGGCTAGCCTTTTCTTGTCTCCAATAGGTTTTCTATAGTTAAGAACTTTGTTTAGCCTTACAACTTCAATGGTTAACCTTTTCGCAACTTCTTTTGATTGTTCAAGTTCTTGCACTGGATTTTGTTTTTTTTTAATTCTAAACCTACAATAATTAAATTCAAAATATTAGAACGTTAAAAAAAATCAAGATTATATTTTTCTAGTACCGATGAATTTACTTCATAAGATTTCAGTTTTTCATTAAGTTTAATTACTTATACAATTCTTTTGGCTAAGAGCTTCAATTCTTCATCATCCACATAATTGTCACCATCATCAGTCATGCTAGTTTTGAAAATGATACCTATGTTCTTTGGAGGTGTTTGAAAGCTTATCTCAAAGGTTTGAAGTGATCTAACAAGATCTTTTATTTTGATGGTGTTTACATCTGTGCTTTTATCAATGACAATGATCTTAGCATGGAAGTGATCTAGTAATGAGCAAAAAATCTTTTGAACTATCCTGAAATTATCAATTTTCTCTCTATGACTAGCAGATGTATTAGTAATATCACATAATCTAGTATAAATTTTAGAAAAAGTCTCATCTTCTTTCATCTTAATATTCTCAAATTGAGTACTAAGTATACAATTTTTTGTTCATTTAACTTGTAAGGTGCCTTCATGTGCAACCTTTAAAATATCCAAAGCATGTTTAGTAGTATTAACATGAGAAATATGAAAAAAATTCATCAACAGAAACAACATTAAAAATAGCATTAATACTTTTTTGATTCTAGTTACTAGCAGTTTTTTCTTCAATGATCCAATCTGTCCTAGGCTTAGATGTGACAACATCATCTTTAGTAACCGTAGATGGTTCCCAATCATAAAGCACATAATTACAGACACCCTTATCTATAAACCATAGAAAGGCTCTCATATGAGCCTTCCAATAAGGGTGATTGGACCCATCAAAGTAAGGTGCACATGTTGTAGATGAACCCTCTCTCAAGTGATCCATAACAATGTTTTAGGCATGCTATGTTTATCTAGTGATTGCTCTGTTACTAAGTGAAAGTTCGTTTATTTAATTTTGATCTAATTATCTAATCAACAAAAGTATAACAAATTAAAATTTTATAGAACAACTAAGCAAGCAATCACGATTAAATAAAGTAATACGGAAATATAAATATCAACACAAGAGATTTTTAGATGGAAAAAACCTAGGCCACACCAATGACCTAAGAGGAAACCATCGATCCATAGGACTACCTAACTATTCATTATGAAAAATAAGTATTTAATTATGAGACTATGACTTAAGCTACCCACTAAGGTAATGCCCTTAACTAATCTACTTACAAGCCATTACTTTCATCATAATCTCTACAAGAAAGACGTTTGGATATGGACTAACATTCTGACAAACTCGAGTTCTATGAGTTAATCGAAGCCGTACCGCTGTCACCTAAAATGTTAGCATATAAACACAAGTGTAAGAGTGTGTCCTATAGCAGATTTAATAATAAATAACCCTAACTAGTTGATTTAAACAATATATCAAATAAATAAAAAAAACTATAAAATAATCAATTAAAAGCACAATAACATAATTATTGTATTCTTGTTAATCCATCAAGCACAACCATAAATGTTTGATATATTAACTTAATGAAAAAGTATACTTGAATAGTTTTAGCAAAACAAGAAAGAGAATATAAGATGAGGAGAATAAGCACAACTAAACTCTTGTGTGGTTAGTTTTAATTATATGCTTAGGTTTACATTAATAGAATATTTTTAAGCACTTTACGTCAATGTAAAATTACCATATTGTCCATAAAATCAGTTAAAATAATTTTAAGCAATAAGGATAATTGATGAGTGCTCAAAAAGCACTAAAATTACCATGATTTTATGCACATTAATTGATTAAAAATATATATATATATATATATATTTATATGTTTTATCATATATTTGTATAAATTTGTCTTTTTCGGAATCACGAGTATTTTTATTGTTTTTCAGGTATTTTCGCTTAAAAACGTCACTTAAAGACTCAAAAAGGAATACTGGAAGCAATACATCACAAATATATTAATAAATAAATGGGGAAAGGTCAACAAATATGGAAAAATTGGACAAAATGGGTCGAAAAGGTCAAAAATGTCAAAAAGGAGAAAATCACGCCGGAGGCCCCCACCTCGCGCGTGGCCAGTCAGCTGCGCGCGCAGCATGGCCCACATCCGCGCGCTTTCCTCCAAATCCACGCGCACCGTAGCGCGCTATCACTGTTCACGCGCGCGCGCACTGCTGTTGCCCTCCGCGCGCGCCGATGCCATTTCGCCCCATTTTTCACGTGCAGCCGCCCCCATGATGTCATGCTGATGTCATCAATGACCTCACCATTTGCACTACGCATTTTCACCATTTTTTAACATTTTTTCCCCACTTTTTCTCTCCATTCTCACCTATAAATACCCCCTTTCTCTTCACTTCATACAACACCTCAAAACACACTTCTCTCTTCTTTCTTTCTCTCCATTTCTTAGTTTTTTAGGTTTTTTAGTTTTTCTTATGTTTTAGCTAGTTTCTCTTAATTTTATAGTTCTTCCCTAAAAACTAAGAAATGGAGAGAAAGAAAGAAGAGAGAAGTGTGTTTTGAGGTGTTGTATGAA
Source organism: Hippophae rhamnoides (assembly GCA_033030585.1). NCBI lineage: Eukaryota > Viridiplantae > Streptophyta > Magnoliopsida > Rosales > Elaeagnaceae > Hippophae > Hippophae rhamnoides. The sequence goes on from CM065431.1 coordinate 5,620,212, forward strand.
GTGAAGAGAATGGGGGTATTTATAGGTGAGAATGGAGAGAAAAAGTGGGTGAAAAAATGTTAAAAAATGGTGAAAACGCGTAGTGCAAATGGTGAGGTCATTGATGACGTCAGCATGACGTCATGGGGGCGGCTGCACGTGAAAAATGGGGCGAAATGGCATCGGCGTGCGTGGAGGGCAGCTGGGGCGCGCACAGGCGCGCGCAGAAGGCAGCAGCAGCGCGCGCGTGCATGAATAGTGATAGCGCGCGCGTGCATGAATAGTGATAGCGCGCGTGGATCTGGAGGAAGGCGCGCGCATCTGCGCGCGGACGTGGGCCATGCTGCGAGCGTGGCTCGGCGCTGGTGCGCGCGGGGTGGGCTGCTCCGGGCGCGATTTTCTCTTTTTTGACATTTTTGACCTTTTCGACCCATTTTGTCCAATTTTTCCATATTTGTTGACCTTTCCCCATTTATTTATTAAAATATTTGTGATGTATTGCTTCCAGTATTCCTTTTTGAGTCTTTAAGTGACGTTTTTAAGCGAAAATACCTGAAAAACAATAAAAATACCCGTGATTCCGAAAAAGACAAATTTATATAAATATATGATAGAACATATAAATATATATATTTTTAATCAATTAATGTGCATAAAATCATGGTAATTTTAGTGCTTTTGGAGCACTCATCAATAATATAGTAGAAATTCAATTCAATTCGTATTAGAAATATGTTTTAAAATCAAAACCCTCGCCATTCGATCAATTGAATCATATGCTCAACCAATCAAGTACATAATTTGATTGATCGAGTATATAATTCGATTGATCTAGTGTATCATTTAATCAATTCAAAAAAGTGGATTAATCTAGTCATTAATCCCGATTGATCTAGTTCTTGATCGATTGATTATTAATTCTTTGATTGATCTAGTCATATAAATAAATAATTCAATCAAGTAATATTGCTTGATCGATTTAATCACTACTCAATCGATCGAGTAGCCTATTTTCATATTATTCTTATTTGTAATCCAATGTGCATAAAAACATAGATATACTTGAGATGTGATCATTGTAGCTTTTTATTTTCTTTGGCTTGGAAATATTCTTCTAAGACACACCTAAAAACTAAAAATTATAATTATATGTTTTGTTCACAAATATCGCTAGCTCTTATATAAACCTTATCATAAGTTATTGTCCCATTATATTTGAAATTTTCTTGTCAACATAGACTACATATAAATTATATTTCACATTGTAATATAAAGATTTAACACATGTATTACCAAACTCAACTTAAATGTAAATATATTGTACATCTTAAAATATCAAAAATTAATAATTCAAAAAAGATAGGATAATTTATGTTAAAAAAGAATAAAATTAAAAAGTCTCCCGATAAAAATGTAGAAGCAAGGCACCATAAATCTTATAATTATTTAATTTAAGCATCTTAATTCCATAATTATTACATTTAGTATCAAATGTCTTATAATTTTTGAAACAAGGTTACAATAGTCCCGTTATTATGTACAAATGAACATTTTAATTCCATAATTTTTGAGTTTAGCACCTATAGTGTTGTTATTTATGAAAGTTAGGTATTATAGTATAAAATTTATGGGAATATAAATACTCAATTTTAATACTTTTGATGAACTAAAATTGTCCATTTTAATAGTTATAGGCTTAAAAGTGTTTAATTTTTATAATAATATGAATATTTAATCAATAAATTACAAGATTAAAGTATTCATATTAAAAAATTATGTTACTTAATATGCTCATTTGATTAAAATTACAAGATCCCTTGTACATTTTGCGCATAAAATATGATCAATTTAAAACATTAATGACCTCATGGTTAAAATTTTAAAAATACAATACCACAATAAATGACCAAAAAAATCTTATGCTTAAAAAATTAAACTAAATATTGCCTAGATGACGAACAATTTTCAAACAATGTTGCCAAATCTTCTTTATAAGTTTTCTAAATAGCAGGGAATGGAACTTGGGTGAGTGATGATACTCAGCACACTCAGCATACTTGAAACATTAAGAAAACATAACATACAAAACATACTTTAGATGGAAAATTATGGAGTAGTGCTTGTAATGCATGGCCATGTTTTTGAGATACTTTTCAATGCCTTACTTTTTTTAGGAGTATCGTGAATCATCTTTAAACTTATTATAACAGGGCTTTATATAAGTCACCCATCTATGAGTAGCATGTATGAAAGGTATATGCAAGTGAGCCTTATATTATAGTTTGAAATAAACAGGAATTCTATATCACTCTCACATGAACAAATGTGTCCAAACTCAAGGTAAGGACTCATATTGTTGATTTTCTCTGATTTTTGTTGAGAGAGTTATTGAATTGATTTTGGCTTAATGTCTAATGTTATATTTATACATTGAAAGGAAGAAACTAGCCGTTATTAAACTAGTCGTTAAACTAGCCGTTACTAAACTAGCCGTTACTAAACTAGCCGTTACTAAACTATCCGTTACTAACTAGCCGTTATTAAACTAATTATTTTCAACACATATGTCTCCAAGTACCCATAATTACATAAGAGACACCTCCTATATATGGCCATTAAGAACTTATGTCATGTCAGTCTTAGACATTAAATTTGTATAAAAATGATTCAAGCATCCTACCAAAACATATAAATGTTTGCTTGAAACTTTACCTATGAAAAACTTATTTATTTTCAAAATGTTTGCGTCAATAAAAACATATCTGTGAAGATATGCATTAATAATACAAATATCAAATGGTGATCCAAATAACATTAGAAAAACTTGCAATATAGATTATGAAAAGTTATAAAATACTATTTCACATCAAACAATAAAATAACACAAATACATTATTATTGTTATAAATATATATAATCATATAATCAAACATGAACAAATACTTAATATTTCAAGTAGGTTGTTAACATATTTAAAATAAATGTATAATTCAAATTCTCACATTAATATAAAAACCTAAGTAAGGTAGCTATTGTTACCTAGACTTAACATAATGCCCCTGTTTCTCGTTCTTTTTCTTCTCAATCTATATCTTTGTTATCGTCTTAGGTGTCATACTCCTATTACTAAGATTAATTATTTATGAAATATTTAAATATCCCCTCAAGGAAGTACCACTGGGAATAGAATTTTATTTTATCTAAATACAAGTCTTATTTATACGATGCAATATATATATATCATGTCCAAGGATTTGTATAAAATAGTTACAAACTCTTTTACTCTTATGCCTAAATTATACACAATTCTAAGTATATTGAAGAAGTTTCGAATAATTTTGAGATCATTTTAGTAAAAAATTTGGATTTAATCAAGGATTATAATATTGATGTGTATAGATATATCGATAATTCGATTTTATAAAAATATCGGGGATATTATCAATATTGATAGAAATTCATGTAAAAATTAAAAAAAAGTATTATTCAAAAATATTAAATTTTAGATAATAACTTAAAAAAGAGAAAATTAAATAATATTACATCTAATAGAGTAGTCTTCTTAATAAATTAATAACTACATGTTAAATAAAAGAATAACTTAAGTGAAAATAAGGTGTTCAAATATTAAGAAAATAAGAAATTATGCTTTAATTACACCCAAAAGAATTTTTTTAGAGAGTTTAAAACACATACAATCTTGATTCAAGCAATTAATATTGGTGTCATGACATATAGTTAAAGACATTTTAGTATAATAATTAAGATATTATGATTATGCTATTTGACCTATTTTTACTGTTTTCCATGTGTAAAGTATTATGAGTATTGTCAATTTTCATGAACAACACATTTATTTGTAAACTAGTTTATAGGCTGTTATCATGTCTTTCAAGTAAAGTCAAAGAAACACCAAAATTCTGGATAGTTACACTTCAGGTATAATATCTATATTAACACAACTAGAATTACATTTCACTGCTATAATAAAGGGCATTTAAGTTTGCATTTAAATTTGGTTCTAGGGTTGGACAAACAAAATGATAAACCAGACCGAATTGAAAAAAATGGATTACATCGAACATTTCAGTTCGATTTTCTACTAATTTTGGTTTGATTTATAAAATTTAAGAATTATTCATTCTAGATTGGACCATTGTAATATATAATGATTATTATTTGACACAATATATGGTATAACTCCTTGGAAGTATACAGATCATCTTGGTCTTTAGATAAGTCCTAGTTATTGCATTTACTTTTTTTATTATTCCATTGAAGTAAAAACATAAAAAATAAATAAAATTGTGCTTGATAAGTATTGAACTCAAAGTGCATTTAATGTAAAAAAACAAAATTAACTAACATGCCACAAAATTGATAATACATTTATTGAATAAATAGTTATTTAATTATAACTATATACTTAACAATTTAACTGTAACCAGACTAGACTATTTTGATTTTATCAATTCGGTCTGGTCCGATTTAATAAGCATAAATGATTTGGTATAGTTTTAATAAAGTTTTTGAAAATTGAACTGGATCGTACCGTGTCCACCACTATTCGATTCTAAGTAAAAATTGTCTTATAATTAATTTTAAATCAGTAAGCTTATAAACCATCTTAAAATTTAAAATTGGTTCTAGTAAAAAGTTGATTTTAAATGAACTTATAATTAAAAAATATTAAAACAATTGCACTATAGCATTAGTAGAAATGTATAGCTAATGTGATGTCACGTGTAAAATCTTTGATACTTGGGTTAATATGTGTTATAAAATTGAAAATAAGACGTGAAAGGAATACAAAATTTTTACTTACCTAGAAATCATGTGTTTTCATACTTGGATGCCCTTAATAAAGAAGAATTGTATAGAACCCCTAAAGATCACTTGTTGATAACTGCCCAAGTATAGAAACATTTTGTAGATTACAAACATATGTATATACTTCAAGTTATTAAGGAAGAACATCAAAATATTTATTAAGGAAGAACATCAAAATATTCAAATGCAAAATATTATTTCTAACCGTATTGGGAGGTTATCAAATCTTAAAGTAAGACAAAAGGTAATTAATTTAATTTATAACTATTTTATATTTAAATCATTAACTAAGTTTATAAATTGGTTAATAAATTTATTTAATTTATGTATATAAGAAATTGAATTAGGTAGACCAATAATCCAAGTTGAACTGTAGATAAAAATAGAGATATAAAAAAAGCCAGAACCATTAAGTAAACAAGGAGAAGAAGAACCTAATAAATTGGTTAGTAATTTAACGTGATATAACATTCTTGTTATAATTGCAAATATTCATGTAATAATGTATAATACTCTTTATTGTTTTATTATTTATAGAGAACAATTAAATAACAAATAAATAGGGATGAAATAATTGAACAACCAGGAAAGGATGTCATATACTATATATTTGGATCAAAACATCCTGGTTAGGTTAGAGGGGAAGCCAATATGATGGTGTCATGTAATTTTTTAATATTCCAAAGCAAATGCCTAAATTTGTAAGTAAGGATAAGTACAAAAAAAATTGAAGACGAATTGAACTCTTTTAAGGCTACTGTATTGAGTGAGTTTGCATCTATAAAGCAATTTTAATGTTACTATGCTAGGCCATCATAACATATTCTAGGCATGTCACATTGGAAAGACATGTCAATTATGCAAAAATGCCAACATACTTCAATCAAGGCATGCCCTATTGGATAGGTATGCTTCACATGCCATCTCATAGCCAACATATATCTCCTATGGAAAATAGTCCCTATTAGACCCATGAAACTATGTATGTTAGGAATGTACATGAAATCTCATAGTATTCCAATGTCTCCAATGTAATCTATGCATTTTATCCATCATTCATAAGAATTTTTTGAAGAGAAATCTTGGATCTTCAACTATGATTGTTGCAAGCAAAAATAGTATGAATGATGGATGTATTGTGCCAATTTCTCAAGAAATATCTTATATTATCATTATACTATCTTATATATTAGTCGAGTGCATATTACAATTATTTAAGGTTTAAATGATCGATTTAAGTATAATTCAAGTGTAAACAAGGTGAGTTCTAAATCACTAATAGCTTTCATTTATGTAGAGCATGTGATTTTATTTAATTTATCTAATTAATTATACATAATGATTTTATATAGGGCATATTATTATCAATTCGAAGCTAATTACCTATCACATTTACAGATGTTTTATTATTTTTCTTTTGTGAAACCTTATCAAGAGAAATCTCCTCACATAAGGGCAAAATAATTATATGATCGAGCACTAATACTTTAAAGAAATCAAAAGTTGATAATCTCTTGACCACTAAAATATGAACAAGGTGAAGATTATTGGATGTTGGTAATCCTAGATCTACATCATAATCATATTTGGTATTGTGACTCGACTTCTATACCATTGAATGAAGATTGTAAAATAGTAGTTGAAATATAAGATTTATAACTAGCTATTTTTCTTATATTATTCTTTGCTTTGAGTAAATATGAAAATACTAATTCTTTCAAACTTTGATAGGGCACGAAAAATATGGAATAAGAGTAAGGGAATGGAAAATGTGAATAAGAGTAGGGTATGAAACATGTGGAATAAAAGTAAGGGTGTGGAAGATGTGGGATAAGAGTAAGGGTATTGTCATTAAAAAAATCACAAAAGCTTGCATGACATAATGTTATGGTATGTACAAGTGAATATTAATAAAATTCTTTATTAATTTAATGATGTTTACGATTAAATAATAAATATATTCAAATTGATAAACATATATACTTGTCTTTTGTAAGTTCCACAATAATAAGATGGAGTTATATATAGTTACTATATCATGAAATTTATGAGTGAGATCATCTCAAATATCAACATACCAATTAATGATGTGATAATCTATTTAACAAATATACTCTTTCAACATATAAGTTATTTTTTAATAAATTTATAACGTTAAATAATATAATTTGAATTTCAATATACGTAGTTCTTTTTTTTTTTGAGTAAAACAGGGTACAATATGCAAATTTTTGAAGATTTATGAGTGGAAGGAGTGGAATACATGCTTCATATTATAAGGTAGCAAGTAGAATCATAAAGAAAATCTAATGATATTATGGAATAGCAATAGATATTATTATTATTATTATTATTATTATTATTATTATTATTATGTGTTTATATTGTAAATAAAAACATATATAGTAATATATATATGCAATTTCATATTTAATATACCATGCATATATATATTTGTTTGTATTTAGTAATATTGTAGTTAAGTTAAATTTATATATATACATTGTATGTAAGTTATTTTTTGTTATAAGTTAGTTCTAAAATAATTAACATCCAGTTTTTTAACTTTATAATGAATAAAAGGTTTTAAAAAACCCTTTTAAACATATTCTAGTTGATTTATGCTACTATGTGATCAAAACATGTAGGGCCTAGTAAAAAATAACTAAAAATATGTTTAATGGTTGTGTCATTTTAAGTTGATACTTAGCTCGAATTGAATTTTAAATTTTAAATCAGTTCTACCGTAGAATCGACCTAAAATTTAAAATTAATTCTATATGTCAACACACTTAAAAATTTAAAATCTTTATTCTACATATGATTGAATTTAAATTTTTAAGTAGGTTAACATATTAGATCATTTTTAAATTTTAATTTGGTTGACATGTAAGACCAACTTTAAATTTTTTGTTAGTTGATAAACTAAATTTGATACATAAATATTTGGTTTGATAACCTTCCACTAATTCATCTTTTATTTTTGGTAAATCAAAAGGTAATATCTCATATTTTGTAAGGTAGGATGGGCAGTTAGTCAGATCTAGTATGGATCTCCTAGGATTCCCTCGTCTGGGATCCATGGGGAATAAGATCAAGTTGCCCCTTGCAAACAAGTTATTGCACTATCTCCCTTCAACCCTTTGAGTGAAATGCAACAAAAGAAAAGAAATTCCATGGACCGACTCCATCATCTCCACCCCGTAGGAACTAAAAGACCACTCCAAGGATGTTGTTTAAATTTTAAGTTGGTTCTATAGTAGAAGTAATTTAAAAATTTAAAGTCGATTCTATCCTAGAATTGACTTAAAAATTTAAATCACTTATTTTAAGTCGGCTCATTAAACTGGCTTAAAACCCAGTTTAAGTTGGTTAAAAACCTACTTAAAAGTCCTTTATTGTAGTAGTATTCATGCATTCAAAGTCACATAACATTTAGAATGATTTATGCTTATCAAATTATTGTTACTAAAATATAGCGAAAGATATAGTCCAAAATAGTATAAAATATAAGCTAAAATATACCCTAGGATATATGCTACAATCTCAACTAAAATCGTAGATTTTTATACGTGGATTGAGAACCCTTTTTCATATAGGAATAGTCTAAATTAGAAAACTTCTATCTTAGTAAATATTGTAACCCATTGAGTTACATTGACAACACATTTTAATTCATCATGTTTAGATATCGAATGAAAATGATATGACAAGAATAGTGATATATGCTTAATAATTGTTACTAATCATATTTGGATTATGATTGTCTTTTCACAATGATTTAGGATTATAGTTTTAATTTTTCTTATAAATACAACACATTGCTAATTGTTACAACATACCACATAACTCATAAGAATACAAAAACTACATGCTATTATTTCCTATAAATTTCATAGTTTTATTCATTATTTTCTATAATCAAATAACTTATTTTCTCTAGGATTCTTTTATGCTTGCATTAATTCTTCACAAGTGTGATTCTGATTTATTGAATTAATTGTCAAGGTTTAAAGAAGTTATTTTCATTTATCTTTGTCAATATCTTTTGTCCTAGATTTACTATAGATTTTTTCGATTGATTTTTTTGTTGAATCCACTCATTTAGGATTTATTTATTATTGAAGTCCATATAGAACACACATAGAAACTTGTATATTTGTGCTAATCTTTTTTGAAATTGTTCTTCAAAAGTATCTGCTTGGTAAGGAGTTAATTGGAACATTGGTTAGAATCGATACACACTAATCTTAGATGCTATTAAAATAGAGTAGAAGATTATATGTAAAGTATATTGAGGCATTATCTATGTGAAGGAAGCATAAGAATGAGTGCACATTTGAACATTTAATTTTTATAGTTGATAGATTAGGTGGTCTAATGGACCGATGGTTTTCCTTTAAGGTCATTGTTATGGCCAAGTTATTTCTACCTAAATATCATATGTCTTTTACTTATTTCTACATTTACTATTGTTATGATATTGTATATTTGATCATTGTAATTAGTTTATTAATTTGAAATTAATTATTTTTAAAATAATCTATTCACTTCTTCTTCTTTTGTTTTTTGTCTAAGGTCATTATTATGGCTAAGCTATTTTCATCTAAATATCATGTCTTTTATTTATTTCTACATTTACTGTTGATATGCTATTGTACACTTGACCTTGTGATTTAGTTTATTAAGTTGAAATTAATCATTTTAAAAATAATCTATTCACTTCTTCTTCTTTTGTTAGATTTATAAATTTAGGATTTTTAGTGTGAATATGAAACTATAGGATAAGCCAATAATTTCTAAATTATCGGGGAGGATTTTAAAAGATTTCATAAGTATTATGTACACTTATATTACTTTAGATATCAATTTCATTCTTATTAATGGTTATTAAAGATAAATTTACCGTCATAATTTTCTCTTCTAATTTTTTTTCATATCATTGTATCATTCATGATGTCTCCTTGTATATTTCTTTACAATAACACATATTCTTGGACCAATAGCTCCACACCTATAATCTTTATTTTGTGTGGTATGTGTATTGTTAGCTTCACAAGTAAATGAACTTAAAAGTATGGTATATATAGCACCAGATTTTATATTCCTTTCATCTCCATCATCATCATTTCTTGTATTATCATACTCGTCCCTATCTTTTTCTTTCTCTTTGTTATCTAATGACTCAAAAAATTACTTTTTTAAGAAAAAACCTTATAATGTGTTTATAGTTTGCCTAGTGGTGTAGCGGTAGAATTCACTGCTCTCTTATTTCAAGTCAGGATTTTGAACCACACCAAAACATTATTTTATTTAAAAAATATTATCAAAATAACTTTATTCACCTAAAATCCTTTATTAAGAAGTAGGAAAAACTCAACAAATTACACTATTTAAACTTCATAAAAATTCGATAATACGTTGGACTATATCCATTTTTTTGTAAAAATTACACTATAAAAGTTGATATATTTATATTATCGGTAGTATCTACGATATTCGATAATATCTTGATAATTTTTTTAAAATGATAATACATTGGCATATGCATATCAAACCTTATCGATAATGAATATTATCAATGATATATGAGGACATATCCCAATTTTTAATCTATGTCTTTAATAAAAGATTGTCAAAACTGTAGTTGCAAATTTCAATAGTGACACCTCTCGGTTACAATAAATTAAAATTTATTATGAAATCCAAAAAATTATAAATTTTGGATGAAACAAACTTAACACACAATTTACAATGCCATAAAAATTTAATATGCATTTGATTTTTAAACCTATTCAAATTATGCATTCTTTTTATTTCAAAGTTGTCTCAAGCTTATTGTTCCACAAAAAAAAGTTTTTTCCAAGTGATTTAAAATTCAAAATAATTCTCATTGAGTCTAGTTTACAATAAATCTACAAAGCTAGATGAAAAATAAAAAGGTTAATTACGTTTTATACCTACGAAGTATAGAGTTAGTTACAAATATATACAAAACTTATTTAGTTATAATTATACTCACAATATAAAGGTAACCATAAAAACATACCCATCGTATGCTAAATTGAACAAGTTGAGAAGATATTAAGTATATATTTACCACTTTACTTGAGTTCATTTAGTAAAATTGTATGATATTAGAGTGAAAGTAAAAAATATATGGAGAATGTTAGATGAGCACGTAATATAATAAAATGAAAGAAAATATTTTCAAATAATGAACTTAAGATGGGGTATTGGTATGTATTTTATAAAATAAAGAGACATATTTATAAGGATGTGGTGACACCAAGATCACTAAACTTGTATCTTTGAGATACATTAATTCCTAAATTTTTAACTAATATACTTATGCCATATTATAAAAAAATGAACACTTTAGTCATACTTTAGGGACCAAAATGTCCCATCTTAGCAATGTTTATGAACTAAAGTGCCCAAAGACATAATTTTAGAGATCTTTTTGGTACATGATGTCCTAAACGTTTAAAATATGTGTACTAAAATGTACCAGTTGAAAATTTAGAGAACATAGTATACCAAAGACATAAGTTTAAGGACTAAAGGAGTACTTCTTCATATAACACATGTAAAATATTTATCAAAAAGTTGAGAGGGGATCATGCCCCCTAAAAATAAGGTATGGCCCTATCCTAGGGAATTAACAAGAGTTGTAAATTTTTTAATTATGTAGTATAATCCAATTTATAAATATAGTTTTATTTTTAAACCCTTCTGTTTATGCACATTTCTTTTTACATATAAAAAAATTATTTTAATATTAAAAAATATGTTAGATATATGTTTTTTATATAACGTAAAAAAACATATATTTTCTTTTTCGTGGGATTAAAAATGAATTTTTTAGTAAAACTTGGAGGACAAACTTATATAAAAAACATTAAACATGAAATAATACATATTTATTGTAAATAATAATGAAATTCAAATTAAGAGGCTTGTATGTGATACGGTTAAGACAAATTTTCCACCCACTATAAGTGTTTGAGAATCATGGACATTTATATCTCAAAATACAACAATAAACTAGCAGCAAATATACACTAATACAACTACTTTGGCTAACTAAAAAAACTTTTTGAACTAAGAAATTGGTTTCCCATATCTTTTGGAAAATGACTTCCCATTCTTTAGAAATCTTTATTCATTCATGAGCTTTATTCTCATTCCCTTCAATGTTGACTCAAGTAACTCTCTACTTAACCCTTTGGTTAAAGGATCCTCTATGTTATTATTTGACTTCACATAGTGAATAATGATAGCCCTAGTTGTGAATAATTGCCTAATGGTATTAAGTCTATGATGTTTATGTCATGACTTACCATTGTATATGTTGCTCTATTCCTTTCCAATAGCATGTTGACTATATCAATGAATTCAAATTTCAAACATAGGCTTTTCCCACTTAGAAATATCTTCTAAGAAATTGCATAATCATTCAACCTCTTTGCACATTCATCCAAAGCAATGAATTCAAATTTCTAAAATTACATAAACTAGTATCACTCGTATCAATTCTTGAATTCAACATTTCCTAGGTAAATTAGATCATTTGATCATTACCATAATGAGTTTGTCATCAGCTTAAAGACACAATTTGACATAACATCCTTGACATAACAATCTTGGTCCTGACTATCTTCATTCATAGTCTCATAAGTTTCTTTAGATAAACTTGATTCCCTATGGGACTTACAAGGAAATACATGTTCAAAGATAAATGCATTTCTTGATTCCATTATGACATTCATATGTGTGTCTATGATCTTTGATTTACTCATAAGAAACCGATAAGCACTAATGTGATATGTATAGACAATAAATAATTCATATGGTGTTTTTGTGCCTTCTTATGAACTACTTTACTTAAAATGTAATTAGCCAATAAAATATCATCCTCCATAATGCAATAGCATTATACCCATCATTTATATCAAGGTGCAATATTTTTCGTCTAATAATGGTGTCATGGTTTAATGAATGATTCCATGTTGTGTATGAAATTTACCAATTAATGCTTCGTACTTACCATTACTTTGTAAAACCTTAACCTTTTTTGTTGAGTTGATTTTCAACTTCAACTATATAGAGAACAACTTTCTCTATAGCTTATCTTTTTTTTTATGTAAATATACATAATAATATTTTGTGTTATCATCAACAAAAAATTAAAAAAATACTTATTGCCACCCATTGTTCAATCAAATTTTAAATCACATATATCATTATAGATTAAATAAAGACCTTTCGTATTCATTTTAATTTGCTGAAAAGATAACCTATTCATTTTACCTCTATACAAATCTCATACTTACGCATGGAACCAATTTATAAAGGGTTTATGATCAATGTTTATTAACTTGCACAGGTAATCTTAGTCTTCCATACCATAGTTTGAACGACAAACAATTAAACAGACAAATTAATAAGATAATTAATGTTTAGCTTAAAGGTCATTACCCCAAGTTTGGACTACCTCTGAATTACTTAGTAATTTAATATAATCATTATATTCTTGGTCAATATGACCTTACTAGACTCAACATTCATCCAGAGTTTATGTTTCATAAGAAACAAACATCTCAAGGTTCTTTCAGATCTTTAAGACATACAATATACTTTTTAGAGTCATTTTTTTCTTGTGGTCATGATCTTTAAGATCACTTTGCCTCACTCTCAATCATAAAGGTTAACGAATTTCTCATTCACAACTTCTTACAATTCTCAAATGGTTTGAAGGAATTAAATAATTCATTATATGAATAACGTGCTTTATAGCACCAATGTCGATCCATCAATTTTTTGAGTTAAATTTGACTAAATTCACATTAAAAAAACAACCACCAATATGTTCATATTAAAACCAAAATGACAATATCATCCATCATATTCGTTGTTATCTCAAAAATAAATTAATACTTTTAGATGTACTGATATCCAAAATGAACCAAAATTAAATTTTAAAATATCATAATAAATTTTAAAATTTAATTTAATATATTTTATTCAAAATTTAATTAACTAAACTTGAAAATTATTTTTTTAAACAATAAAAATTTATTTTCCTACAATCCAGATTCATATTTTAACAAATATGAAAATCTAAAAATTTACAAAATTAAATATTTTAAAATGAATGATATAAAATTTACTATTTTATAAATATAAAATTTACTTCTTTTTTGAAACAAAATTCCCTACTTTTTTCATTTCAAAAACCAAATATTTCATAAATACAAAATTCATTAATTTTGTAAACTTCAAAAATAAAATAATACAAAATTTACTATTGTCCAAGTATGAAATTGGAAAGTAAAACTAAAATAGAAAAAGTAAAAAGTACTAAATTTTCCAATTCACTAGAATATGGAGAAAGACTGCTCAGTTTCACTATCATAATCGGATAACAAAACTAATCGAAAAGTATATAACAAAGATAATTCATATGATAATTATCTTATTTAAATAACAAACTAAATTGAATTTGTAGTTGACCCAAATAGAATACTAAAAGATACGTAATAATTAAAACAACAACCTGTAAATAATTAAAGGAATAGAAAATCAAACTGATTTCATGCATCAGTTCTAAATCTTACTCTTATCGAGTTTGTATCATCTCGTCCCTTCTAGGGTTTTGATATTTAAGAGTCTATTGAATGCTGCTGCTAGGTTTTTACCCTTTCCCTCATCCTCGCCTCTACTTCCACCGTCCCCTTTCCCTTTCTTCTTTTTCATTTCCTCAACCCTTCTTCAAGACCCCTGGATTTAGCCCTCTTTAGTTTTTATATTTTGATAACAAGGCTTTAGTCAGCTTACACTCAGTGGTTTGTCGTTGTCTCATACCATCGCTCAGTGGTTTACCAATTTTAAATTTGTGGTTATTTGGGGTGTAAATATCTTCAAGGGATAGTACATTTTTATTATTATTTTGAGTCTCTAATAATATTTCGATTGACACATCCAAACATCAAGGTAATGAATAATATAAAGGGCTTTAAAAATTTCTCTCACAAATCTTCATGGTGTCTTATTGTTTCTAGTTTTAAACTAACTTTTAACTCATTGTTATAATTGATTAGAAGGATTATGATAGTTCTTCGTAGACTTTATATACTATTTTAATGAAACTTTCTTTATTTGTTATAAAAAAAATGATTTCATGCATTAAAACAAAGCAATTAACAAAGAAAAACAATCATTTCATAGAGCAATTTCATATAACAACATTACAAAGTTCCATAAATATAAAGTACCCAATACACTTGTATATTTACTAGAATATTTGTAAAGCAAATTATAAAAAAAATATCAAAAATTTTGAGATCAAATATATATTTACCATTATGAAAATAACTTGTTCGTCGTATAAGAAATTGGAGAATTTTTCTTAAGATTGTTAGTAAAACATGGAGGATAAACAAATAGTAAAAAAATTAAACATCAAAATAATACAGAATTATCGTAAATAATTGAAAGTTTATAAAATACAGACATGATTAACCTAGAGGATGGTGAATATATTATTTTAAATTATTTTATAATTTGATAACATAAGTAAAGAGGTTAGATATGTAATCGTGTGTAAGAATAAAAAGTTTTATGTACTTCTTTAACTCTTAGATCTACAAAGTTTTATTAAGATGTAGATTCTTTTATTCTATATGATAATTCATCGAGATATCTCTTCAATCAATCATGGGTCATAATAAGAGATTTTGTAAAGGATTTTAAGTTTTAAATAGAAATGGCATCAAATGGGTATATCAAGTCATTTTATTTTTTAAAAATATGTCATTGTATCAATTGATTTGGCTAAACTAATAGATGTATAAAAGTAATATCGATCATTTTCCAAATGACTTGAGCTTTTGTAAAAGTTGATTTTTTAATAACTTCTAACATGGTATCAGAGCATGAGATTATGTATTCAAAGCCTAGTAACCCCAATTGTTAAATTGAAAGTGTTTGGCCTATATGGTGCAAGAGCTCAGACACTTGTATGAGAGTAATAAATGTATAAAATCAATATTGGTCATTCTTCAATAGTTTAAGCTTTTGAGAAAGTTAATTTTTCTATAATTTCTAGCATAAATACTAAAATGAAGATTAATATAGAGAAAATGCTAAAGGCAAATAAATATTCTTTCTCAGATTTATTGGGTGTCTCACTAAAAGCTAGGTTTAATTTTTCAATTTAATCATTTGATGTATCTCAAAATAGGAGATTGGTCTTTATTGCATACTTTTTCTATCTTTAATAAAAAAAATTCACTATTTCTATAAGAAAGATTTTTTCATTGAATGTTTACTTGCCAACCAATTTGAACCATATAAAGAACTAAATAGCTTTTATAACAAAGACTAAGTGAAGACCTTTCTAAAGTCTTCTATAAGGATGAAAATATTTTAGGTATTTTCAATAATGTTTTCATAATATTCATATTTTATTAGAATTGACACCAATTTGATAATTTGTGGCAATATTACTATCGAAATTTTTCATTATTTCTATGAGAAAGATATGATTTTTCATTGAATGTTTACTTGTCAACCAATTTGAACTATGTAAAGAACTTAATGTCTTTCATAATAAAGACTAAGTGAAGACCTTTCTAAAGTCTTTTGTAAGGATTGAAACTTTTTAGGTATTTCCGATAATGTTTTCATATTATTCATATTTTATTATAATTGACACCAATTTGATAGCTTGTAGCAATATTACTATCGAAATTTTCTACTATTTCTATGAGAAAGATATGATTTTTTCATTAAATGTTTACTTGTTAATTAATTTGAACCATATAAAGAACTTTTTGGCTTTCATAACAAAGACTAAGTGAAGACCTTTCTAAAGTATTTTGTAAGGATTGAAACATTTTAGGTATTTTCGATAATGTTTTCATAATATTCATATTTTTAAAAATTGACATCAATTTGATAGCTTGTACTGTCGAAATTTTCCACTATTTCTATGAGAAAGATATGATTTTTTCATTGAATGTTTACTTGTCAACCAATTTTAACCATATAAAGAACTTAATGGCTTTCATAACAAAGACTAAGTAAAGACCTTTCTAAAGTTTTTTGTAAGGACGAAAATATTTTAAGTATTTTCAATAATGTTTTCATAATATTCATATTTTATTAGAATTGACACCAATTTGATAATTTGTGGCAATATTACTATCGAAATTTTTCACTATTTTTATGAAAAAGATATGATTTTTTCATTGAATATTTACTTGTTAATCAATTTGAATCATATAAAGAACTTAATGGTTTTCGTAACAAAGATTAAGTTAAGATCTTTCTGTAATCTTTTACGAGGATGGAAATATTTTAAGTATTTTCAATAATATTTTCATATTATTCATATTTTATAACAATCGACTTAAATTTGATATCTTGTAGCAATATTACTATCGAAAGTTTCTACTATTTCTATGAGAAAGATATGATTTTTTCATTAAATGTTTACTTGTCAATTAATTTGAACCATATAAAGAACTTTTTGGCTTTCATAACCAAGATTAAGTGAAGACCTTTCTAAAGTATTTTGTAAGGATTGAAACATTTTAGGTATTTTTGATATTGTTTTCATAATATTCATATTTTATAAGAATTGATACCAATTTGATAGCTTGTGGTAATATTAATGTAGAAGAAATATAACTAGAATATCATTTAATAATATATATTTTATCATGTAATTAATATTGATAAAATGATATTTATAATTAACTTTATTTTTTTTAAATATCTTACCATTAAGTATTTTTATTTATTTTTAAGTTTTTTATTTTATTTTGTTAATAAAATTTAGGGTGGAGACTATAAAGGTCCTTTACTTATTCTAAAAAGAATACTTAAGTCTTATATTTATTTTTGTGATAGTTTAGTCTTATTGTTATAAAAAAATTATTACATAAAAACAAATAGTTATTTTCTATGTTTTTATTTATCTATTTTCTATTTTTATTTATTTTTTATTTGATTCTTTTAGTTACAGTTTGTTTAAGATAAAATAATATCTATTTAATGTAGTTGAAAAAATCAAAAATAAAATGAAAATAATTTACTTTGTTTTTGTTCAGTTATTAATGACAATAAGACTAACTTACTAGAAAAAATAAATATAAAATCTAAGTTACATTTTTATAATAAGTATATGATTCTGATAGTGTTTATTTATAAAGTTTATCAAATTATAAATATTTAAATAATTATGTATTTAATTATTAGTTTAAAATTATTATATTTTTTCAACATTTTGATTTATTGGTATAATAAATATTATATAGATTTATATTTATATGTATTTTTTAACTTTTTAATCATTCTAACCAACAAGTTACTTATTTAGGAAATGCTAGTGTTAGCTGCTAGTATACAAGAAATAACAATGCTGAGCTGTGTAGCTGCTATTAGTGCAGTTTGTTTGCATCAGTTCTGTTAGTAGAAAGTTAAGATGGTTGTGTGCTTTTTTTTTCTGCAGTGTACCTTGGACTTTTATAGTATCATTTAATAAAATATTTTTTATCATGTTATTGTTCATAAAATGTTAACTAATATTGATAAAATGTTATTTATAGTTAACTTTTTTTTTTAAATAGTTTACCATTAAATATATTTATTTAGATTTTTTTGGATTTGTTTTTAGTTTCAATTTTTTTTTATTTTGTTAATGAAATTTAGGAAATGTGAGATAATACTTAAAAAATTTATTATATTATAAATATTTAAACATAGTAATCATAATGTTATGAAAATAATACTTAGATCCTATATCTATTTTTATGATAGTTTAATTAAAAATTAATCGTAAAAGAACAAATAATTATCTTTTATGTTTTTATTTATTTTTTTATTTAATTATTTTAGTTATAATTTATTTAAATTAAAAGAATATCTATCTAATGTAGTTGGAAAAATAAAAAAACTTAAAAACAAAAGAATTAAATTCTCACAAAAAAATAAGTATAATATTTAAATATCATTTTTTAATAAATATATGATATTGTATGTATTTCTAAAATTTATTATATTATAAATATTTAAATAATTGTGTATTTAATTATTAATTTAAATAATTATTTTAAGCATTCTTATATTTGTTTAACATTTTGATTTATTAGTTATAATAAATATTGTATGGATTTAAATTTATATGTTCTACTTAAGAAAATTAGTTTACAAAAATAATTAATTTATTATATTAAAATTTTATAATATTAATAGCTTATAATTTTCATGAATTATTTTTCAAACTCTAAGTTGATAACAAAAATATCTTTCATATTTTTAAATCTTGATTTTTTGTGTTTGCTAGTTTATTTTTTTATTTTTTAATCATTCTAACAAGTAAGATATTTATTTAGAAAAAGCTAGTGGATGTGAACACTTTGATGAAAATATAATGCCAAAGTGCATCCATCGAGACTAATAAATAATTGATGATTTTCATTACAACAAGACTTAAGTCAAAATCATTGAAGGTCATTAGTGTTTTAGACTTATCATTCTTTTATTAAAAAATACACTTATATTTTATTTATTTTTATATTTTATTATTTTTTTGTGTTCATTAATATTCTATGTATTTTTCTTATACATTAATATATATATATCCCTATATATTTATCAAATTTAAAAAATTATGTTTAAAGATATTTTTTAATCAATTATTATTTGATAATTAATATTACTACTAATTATCAAGTTTCAATAATATAACATTTTTTATATTTTTAGAAATAATATCAATATTTTAAAACAATTATTAACACAAAATATAAGATAAAAATAAATATATTATTTATAAATTATATATTAGTTTAAATAATTTCTTTAAAGTAAATAATTTTATTAATACAGTTATACTTTATGTATTGATGGTACGGTTCAAAATTAATATTAAATTTTTTTAACTTGCCAACATTCTCAACAAAAAAGAATGAAAAATGTTTTATATTTTAAGTTTAGATAAAAAATAATAATTTATTTATCATAAATTTATTAAATATTTATTTTAAATAAACTGTATTTTTAAAACTTAAATATTATAAATTAATTTTTTATCTATCATTAAATAACATATTTGTTGAAATAATTACTGATGATGTTTAGTATTACTCAAAAAGAATTGACTGACTTTCGTTACAACAAAACTCAAGTCAAGGTCGTTGAAAGTCATCGGTGATCTAGACTTATTTTAAATAAACTGTTTTTTTTTTCCTTCCTAAATGTAATCCACCGAGATGTGTATACATAGTGTCTGATATTAATTATACGAGGGATGCTAAGCACATTATTATATGTATTGTTTATTTATTTATTTTTTTTCTTTTTCACATAATTCTTCATTTAATTTATTTAATTTTTATTATTTTAATAAAACATCAATTATAAAACTATAATTTATTTATTTATTTATAATTTACACTCATAAGTTTATTTTTTATTAATTATGATAAAATTGAAGAATCCCACTTTTTATTTAAAGAAAAAGACACCTTATGTTTATACTCTTTGATTTTATAAACTATTTGTATTCCTTTTCACTTCTTTTGATCGATAATTTTTATCTGTTAAATAATACAAGTAATTTTTAACTCAAAAAAATATAAATAATTGAAGATGATATAATATAAATATTTAATTTAATTTTATAAATTATATAATTAATTATAAATAAATTTAATAATTATTTTTATTTTTTTCCCATACTAGAGCTCAGAAGATGTAAATGAATTTTTTATAGGCTCTCCAAATTCATTAAAATATCATGAAAGATATTATTTATTTTTTATTAATGTATATATTTTTAATATTATTATGTATAAGATTTTAAAAATTTTACAGGATGAACTTATTATTGTAAAAGTTATTATTATTTTTTATTATTTTTTATCTTGATACTTTGAAAAACATTGAACTTATATGATATAAAGAAAATAAAAATGTGTTCAAGGTTTTAATTAATTGTATTTAATGTTACTCTATTTTATATAAAATTATATTTATCTTTTTTTATTATAGAACTTCATTTTTTATTGTTATTTTTTGTGAATAAATAATATAATTAATAAAAATTAATAAGTTGCGTCCTTAAAGTTTATGAAAAATCTTTAATATGTTTGTATCGATAACATAAAAAGTGATAACTTTATAATTAATAGAAAAGTATAATTTTATAGTTAATATTTTATTAAAAAGATAAATATTAGATGAAAAGTTACTTAAAAAATAGATTAAAAAAATGTCACGCATTATTACTAGAATTGTTCATCGGATCGAAATCGTTGATTTTATACTTATTCGATCCAATCTAACCATTCGTTTGGATTAAAACATTATAATCTGCAACTAATTCGATCACTTTTCGCATCCGTTCAATCCGATCCGTAAACTATTTGGATGACATCCAATCAATTCGATCGGATCAGATCGGATGAATCATAATAAAAAAATTATTTGAATTAAAAAAACATTAAAAATCAAATAAATATATATATATATATATATATATAATTAATTTCGGTCAGATCGGATCAGATCGGATGAAACATAGTGAAATCTACCATCGGATTCGCACTTAATAGATGAAAAAATTTCCATCCGATCCGACCATGAGATTGAATCGAATCAAAGAAAAAATCAACAGATCAGATCGAATGATTAAATTTTTTGTACATACTTAATCATTAAAGACGGGTGAAAATGAAAGTGACACCAAAAGTGTCCTAACAATTCCCTTTTAAATAATTGTGTATTTAATTATTAGTTTAAATAATTATTTTAAAATAATTATATTTTTTCAACCTTTTACTTTATTGGTTATAATAAATATTATATGGATTTATATTTATACGTACTACGTATGAAAATTACTTTACAAATTGTTTTGATATTTTCAAGGTTTATTAAAATTTTATAATATTAAAAGGTTACAATATTTGTGAATTGTTTTTCAAACTCTCCCTGGATAACAAAAATATTCTTGATATTTTTGTAAAATTAAGCCTTGATATTTTTAAACCTTGATCTTTTGTGGCTAAATTTTTTTTTTTTTTTACTTTTTAATCATTCTAACCAACGAGTTACTTATTTAGGAAATGCGAGTGTTTGCTGCTAGTGTATTTCTAAAGCTTATTATATTATAAATATTTAAGTAATTGTGTATTTAATTATTAGTTTAAATAATTATATTTCTTTAACATTTTGATTTATTGGTTATAATAAATATTACATGGATTTAAATTTATATGTACAATATAAGAAAATTAGTTTACAAAAATAATTAATTGATTGTTTTAATATTTTCATGATTTATTAAAATATTATTAATAGCTTATAATTTTCATGAATTATTTTTCAATCTCTCCGTTGATAACAAAAATAACCTTACTTTTGTTTTTTTATTTAGGAAAAGCGAGTGGTTGGGAACACATCAATTCAATTGTGTTTTCATCAAGGGCAAACAACTAAAAATGAGATGGTATCTTAATAATAAGCATTTTCTACTATTTTTATCTCAAATATTATATTCTCAAGAAGTTCTAATTTATTACATCAATTAAATAAATTGTTAAAATTTATACGTGATTAAAAATGAAAAATAATTTTGTAGTATCAAATTTAACATGTGAATGACACATGATTAAATTTCAAATTGAATTTTCAAGTTGTATTAAAATAAATTATTTCTTAAATTGAGTATTAAAATGTACCAATTCAATAATAAAGAATATATTTGTTTGCCAAAAAAACATGAGTACTAACTACAAATATAACCCCAACACACTTTATATGAAATGTTTGCCCCATTTTTTTAATAAAATGTAATCCTACAAAATCATTCAAACATTTTTTTTTCTATCAATATGTAATTAATTCACAAAATTTGTTCAATATTCCAATGTCTTAAAGGCACTATTATCTACCATTTTCAACAAGGTCATGAGATACAACAAGAATTTCTTTACCACCTATATGACTTTGAAATCCCTTCATACACTATGGTCATCTACACAAGAAACCTACAATCATTTACATCTTAATCTTAATTTTAAAAAAATTACATATAAATATTATTCTTAACACTAAAACGACCCTTTTAAAAAATATTGCTTCTCATATAAAAGATACCACACCGGTCCTTAAAAGTGAGATGTTTGGATCAAAACTTCTCATTATCCACAAATAAAAAGAATTCAAAATCTAAAGACATGTAATCCCGTGTCCTAACCTAGCATGGAAATATTGAAAGGCTAACCTTTTTGGCTATATAGTGACTCTTCTACAATTGAGCATGAATAAGAATCCAAACCAATAAATTACACAAAGATATATGGGCTAATTTTAAGAGAGAGAGTATAGTACTATAAGTTTTTGAGATAATCAATTTATTTTATTAGACGTAATTGTAATAAAATTATACTTAAAGAAACAGATTTATTTTTGGTACCGGAAAGATTGAAAGAATAAAAGACTTATACAAAATTTGAACTTTGAAGCTTTGCTATTTACAATAAAATTTAGATTGCTTTAATTTTTATTGTATTTTTATTTGATATAATTTTATAATTATAAATATAACGCCTTATCAAATACAATCATCTTTGAGTCGAGGAGCAAAAGTCATTAAATAAAATCTAATTTGAAAAAAATTATATGAGCAATTTTAGTGTGTTTTTACCGTATCTTTATCATTCGATATCTAATTGAAGTGAATCAATTTTTTTTAAAAAGCTTACAGAATGGGAAACAATCTTTACAGAGATATATATTTTTCAATTTGGATTTTTACTAAACTAAAATAGACTAAATATGTGAATATAAATCTAGGTTGATTGTGTGCAAAAAGACTCATTCTTGAAGAGTATCACTTAAATAATGTTTTTCTTTATGGTTTTATATTTTTGTAGAACATAAAATGATTATCTTAGGAATTATTTTTATTTTGTAGTATCGTTTAGGATTTTATAATCATCTTATTAGTTAGTTTAATTTTATTTTTAGTTTATATATATAAGGTTGATAATATAAATAAATACCAAAGTAATTATAAAAGGTAAAAATAATCAATGAATAATATATATGAGTTTTTATTTCATTCCATTATTTTATAACACATGAATAAATATCAAAATATTTTTAAAATAAATATGTTTTTTTATTTATATCACAAATAAATATCAAGATATTTTAAAAAAAATATATTTTTATAAATAGTTACATTGTTAGTTTTATTGTAAGTCATTTTAATTATTTTTTACTTTTTAAATATTTTATCTATTTTTTTTTAACACAAATAAATATAAAAATACTCTTATATATCAATCTTTTATAAAAAAAATGCACTTATATCCCGTTAGTTTTTATTTTTTATTAGTTTCTTGTGGTTTGTTAGTTATTATGTATACTTTTCTTGTACATTAATATATATAAAAATGTTTCTATGTAATTATTAAATTTAAAAATTCGTATTTAAATATATTTTTTAAATCCACAATTACGAATCAATACCAATTACTGTCTAATAATTAACATTATTGTTATTAATTAACAAGTTTAAATAACATAACATTGTTTATGTTGTTAGAAGTAATATTAGTATTTTAAATCAATTATTAACACAAAATATGAGATAAAAATAAATATATTATTTTATAAATTATATATTAATTTAAATAATTTTTAAAAATAAATAATTTTATTAACATAATTATATTTTATGTATTGATAGCACCATCCAAAATTAATATTAATTTTTTTTACTTGCCAACATACTCAACAAAAAAAGAATGAAAAATATTTTATATTTTAAGTTTAAATAAAAAATAATTTATTTATCATAAATTATTAGATATTTATTTTAAATGGACTGTATTTTAATACTTAAATATCCCACGGTTCAAAATTAATATTAAAATCTTTTTTACTTGCAAAAATTCTCAACAAAAAAAAATAAAAAATATTTTATATTTTAAATTAAGATTAAAATAATTTATTTTTCATAAATTTATTAAATATTTATTTTAAATAAACTGTACTTTTAGTACTTAATATCATAAATTAATTTTTCATCCATAATAAAATAACATATTTGTTGAAATAATTACCAATGATGTTTATTAATAAACAAAAAGAATTGAACGACTTTCATTACGACAAAACTCAGTCAAGATCATTGAAAGTCATTGGTGGTCTACACTTATCATTCTTTTATTAAAAAATACACTTATATTTTATTTATTTTTATTTTTTATTAATTATTCTATGTAGTTTTCTTATACATTAATATATATATATATATATCCTTATATACTTATTAAATTTAAAAAATTATATTTAAAGATATTTTTTAATAAATTATTGTTTGATAATTAATATTACTATTAATTATCAAGTTTAAATAATATAACATCGTTTTATATTTTTAGAAATAATATCAATATTTTAAAACAATTATTAACACAAAATATGAGATAAAAATAAATATATTATTTATAAATTATATATTAATTTAAATAATTTCTTAAAAGTAAATAACTTTATTAATTTTTTTTTATATTTTAACTTTAGATAAAAAAAATAATTTATTTATCATAAATTTATTAAATATTTATTTTAAATAAACTGTATTTTTAAAACTTAAATATCATAAATTAATTTTTTATCTATCATTAAATAACATATTTGTTGAAATAATTAATAATGATCTTTAGTATTACTCAAAAAGAATTGACTGACTTTCATTACAACAAAACTCAAGTCAAGTTCGTTGAAAGTCATTGGTGATCTAGACTTATTTTAAATAAACTGCTTTTTTTTTTCTTCCTAATTCTAATCAACCGAGATGTGTATACATAGTGTCGGATATTAATTATACGAGGGATGCTAAAAACAGTTTATCAATAATGAGGATGATAACTGTGGATAGTGACAGCTGGCTTTTCAATTGGATAAATCCACCATTTTCGTTATAATTTCTTTTCTATTATAAGTAAATTTGACGCATATGAAAACTTCCTTCTTTCTACTTTATTTGAATATTGAATATTTGTTTTTGGTATTTATTGTTTTATTGTATAAGTCTTTAAGTAATATTTTAAAAGTATTTAAGATATCTAAAAGTACTTATTTAGTTAAAAAATGTGTACAAAAAATTAAATTTTATATAGTCTTGTAAAATCATAATTATGAATTTATTTTTAAAAATATTATTAATTTTTTTAATAATAATAAATATTAAAATAATAATATCAGTATCTATATATTACCAACCTTTTTTAATCACTTATTTTACCATTCAATTAAAAAGTAGTGTAAAATTTCCAATTCACATGGAGAAAGATGATGATGAAATTGACCTAAATTAGTATAATTCCGATTCTTTTATTAAGTGAGATTATCTTTTGTATATGATCTAACTTTAGGGTACAATTTGTATCTTATGGCTTGGTTACGTTATAAAAACAAATCAATCTCTAATGGGTATATCTTCAAGTACAATATCTATCTAACTTATATTATTATTATTTTGTAGATTTCAAGGTGTCTAACCATTGGAATGACACTTCCTTTACTACAGAGTTGTCTAACCATTGGAATGACACTTCCTTTACTACAGAGTTGTCTAACCATCCGATTGTTGTAGATTTCAAGGTGTAACTTGCGACGAAGAGGGACATGTCACTGGTCTAAACCTTACCCATAATATGATCATTGGTGGACTTGACAATTCAAGTCCTCTTTTCGATCTCCAACACCTCCAAAAGCTGGATTTATCTAACAACATATTCGACTCTGCAATTCCTTCAAGAATTGGTGAGCTTACAAATC
The DNA here is from genome assembly GCA_033030585.1 of Hippophae rhamnoides. Lineage (NCBI taxonomy): Eukaryota > Viridiplantae > Streptophyta > Magnoliopsida > Rosales > Elaeagnaceae > Hippophae > Hippophae rhamnoides. Next base: position 5,646,891 of record CM065431.1, read on the forward strand.
TGACTCATATTTATTTCTCATATGCTAACTTTGAGGGGCAAATTCCAAGAGAAATATCAAACCTAAGAAGATTGGTTGTTTTGGATTTGTCTGATAACTATTATCGTGATGATTTCCTCAAATTTGAGAACACAAATTTAAGTGAGATTTTCAGAAACCTTACGGAGCTTCAAGAGTTGTATCTGGATGGTGTAAACATGTCTTCATCAGGGGAAGATTGGTGCCAAGGCTTATCGTCTTCTTTGCATAATCTTCGAGTTTTGAACTTGGCTGACTGCAGTCTTTCAGGTCCTATATGTCCATCTCTTGCAAAGCTTCATTCTTTATCAGAGTTGGAGTTATCTGGTAACAATTTGTCTTCTACAGTCCCAGAAATTTTTGGAATTTTTTCAAATTTGACTGTATTATGGCTTCAGGATTGCCAATTAAACGGCACACTTCCAAAATCTCTCGGAAAGCTCACACGACTTGTGAATTTGGATTTATCATTTAACAAATTCATGGGTCCAATTCCATCTTCTCATTGGAAAGGTCTTCTAAAGCTTACTGATGTTAACTTGGGGTATAATTCTCTTAATGGAAGTATCCCTTCATCCCTATTTTCCCTTCCTTCACTACAATTTCTTACTCTTTCCAACAACCAATTTAGTGGTCAACTTCTTGAGTTTCCAAATGCATCCTTTTCGTTACTAGATTATCTTGATTTGAGTGGCAACAATCTAGAGGGTCCTATCCCAATATCTACATTTAAACTCAGAAATCTTAACCGACTTTTCCTTTCTTCGAATAAGTTTAATGGAACCATCCATTTCATAAATATGATTCAAGGCCTTCCAAGTCTTGTTGATCTACACCTTTCAAACAACAATTTGACTGTAAATTTAAGTGATAAGGAGGAGGATTCCACTTTCTTTTCCTTACATAAATTCACGTCACTAAATCTTGGTTCTTGCAATCTGAGAAAATTCCCATTAATTCTCAAGAACCAAACAGAACTAACTAGTTTGGACTTGTCAGACAACCAAATTCGAGGGGAGATACCAAATTGGATTTGGGAACTAGGAAATGGAACACTTTCAAACCTTAATCTTTCATTTAACCAACTAGTCCGAATTCAAGAGCCTTATTCAATTAAGTCTCTTTATGATCCCAAGTTTCTCGACTTGCAGTATAACCAGCTCATAGGAACTTTTGCTATACCACCAAGTACATACTATATAAACTTGTCCCAGAATAAATTCACTTCTTTCATAGTAGACATAGGGCATCACCTCGATAAACTTATGTTCCTGTCCCTCTCAAACAATAGCCTCACAGGAGTTATACGTCAATCTCTATGCAATGGCTCTTTTCTTGAAGTCCTTGATTTGTCATACAACCATTTGAGTGGAAGCATACCAACATGTATCTTTAACGTGTGTAAAACATTGAACGTATTAAAGTTACGAAACAATAACTTCAATGGTATGATTGCCAATGAGTTTCCTTATGGTTGTAATTTACAAACAGTAGATCTCAATGGAAATGGGATAGAAGGGAGAATTCCTAGATCTTTAGCTTATTGCACTGCATTAGAAGATCTAGACCTTGGGAACAATAACATGGTTGACACTTTCCTGTTGTTCTTGAATACATCAACATTGCGTGTCCTTATTCTTCGTTCTAACAATTTTCATGGGAGAATTGGATGTTCCAAAACAAATCCAAATTGGAAAATGCTTCAAATTGTTGACATATCTCGTAATAATTTTGATGGAGAACTACCCACACAATGCCTTATGACATGGGAAGCAATGAAGGTAGATCAAAGTCCTAATGCTCAAACTAATTCAGACTACCTCCATTACAATGTCTTCAATTCCATATATTATAATGTCAGAGTAATGGTTATCTACAAAGATCTACAATGGGAACTAGTGAAAATCTCACGTATTTTCACTTGTATTGATTTTTCAAGCAATAATTTCATTGGAAAAATACCACAAGAGTTTGGACAACTTCAATCGCTTTATATACTCAATTTGTCCCATAATACTCTTACATACAACTTGCCTTCATCTTTAGGAAACTTGTACCATCTTGAGTCTTTAGACCTATCATGGAACCGACTGAATGGAACAATTCCAATATCTTTAACAAAACTCAATTTCCTTTCAGTCTTCAACATTTCATACAATCGATTGGTTGGGAAGATCCCAATAGGAGCTCAATTTCAATCATTTCCACAAGACTCCTTCATTGGTAACAAAGATCTACGTGGGAGTCCTTTAGAAAATTATAGCAATGATGAGAACTCACCTAAGGTGATAACAAATGTGGTTCCTAGAACAGAGATTGATTGGGAAATTATATTTGTTGTGATTGGATTCGTTTTTGGGTTTGAAACTGTCACTATTCCTTTAGTGTTTTTTAAGAGATGGAGAAAATTTTACTTCATATGTGTAGAAGACATTTCTTATAAGATCATCCCCTCTTCATCCTAAGAAAGTGGTGGAAGTGAGAGGCTTGTCGTCAAGGTAGGAGGCAACATTGGCGTTAGTGTTGAACATGGTAATGCATATATCTATCATATATTATTGTTCATTTAGTTATGTTATTTTTATTTTTTTTCTAGGTATTTTATAATGAATGTTAAATACGAAAATATATGGTGAATCAAGTGTGACAATTTTTTTTAAATAAACAATTTTTTTTATTCGGAAAGTAATTTTGTCACGTGACACACAATAACTAATGTATGTATAAATTTACGTGTTATTAAATTTTTTAGTGGTTGGATTCATAATATACAAATAGATGATGGATTTATATGCATCAAGCCATTACCTGTATCAATTTCAAGTTTTCTGGTAACCTATGTACATGTAAGAAACATATTATTTACAAGTTGTGTCTAGTTTTATTGAACCTTTTTAGTTGTCTTTTATTAATTTATCTTGAAAACTTAAACTTTTTAATTGCGATCATACATATGTTTATGTTTTTTCGTTTGTTTTATGATTTCTTTTTATGTTTTGTTTTCACATGAAATTTAATAAATGCACATTTTTAAGAAAAATAAAGGATTAAAAGAGTGTACATGTTAAAATAAAAAAGAAGTGTGCACTTTTAAAACAATGGAACTTGCTAGGCTCATATCCATTCAAGAAAGTACATGACCTTGTGGATTAGAGAAAAACACAAAAACACGTTGTCTCTTATTTTAAGTCTTGGTACCACATCAATTCAATTATGTTTTGATTAAAGGCAATCAACTAAAAATGATATGTTACTTTAATGATAAGCATTTTCTACTATTTTTACCTCAAATATTATATTATAAACAAGTTCTAATTTAATATATTAATTAAATAAATTATTAAAATTTAAATGAAAATTTAATCATTTGTCATGTATGTGATTAAAAATGAAGAATAATTTTATAGTACTAAATTTAACATGTGAATGAGAGATGATTAAATTTCAAATTGAAATTTTAAGTTGTATTAAAATGAAATTATTTTTTAAATTGAGTATAAAAATGTATCAATTCAATATTAAGGAATATATTCATATCGCAGAATAATTTGAGTACTAACTATAAATATAACCCTAAGAGATTTTATATGGGATATTCGTCCAATTTTTTTAATCAAACGTAATCCTACAAAATCACCCAAACATCTCTTTTCTATCCATATGTAATCAATTCATAAAATTTGTTCAATATTCCAGTGTTTTAAAGGCACTATTACTTTACCATTTTCAACAAGGTCATGGTATGCAACAAGAATTTATTTACCACCTATGTGACTTTGAAATCACTTGATACACTATGGTAATCTACACAAGAAACCTATAATCATTTACATCTTAATCTTAATTTAAAAAAAATACAAATGAATATTATTTTTAACTCTTTAATTTTTTAAACTATTTGTATTCCTTTTCACTTCATTTCATAGATAACTTTCATCTACTCAATAATACAAGTAACTTTTAACCCAAAATATATAAATAATTGAAGATGACATAATATAAATATTTAATAATTTTATTTTTATTTTTTTTCACATATTAGAGCACAGAAGATGTAAATGAATTTTGTACAGGGCTCTCCAAATTCATTAAAAAAATTATAACAATATTATTATTATTTTATTAATATATATTTTTTAATATTATTATATGTATAAGATGCTAAGAATTTGACAAGATAAATTTGTTATTTTCAAAGTTATTATTATTATTTTTATTTTTGACCTTATACTTTAAAAAATATTAAACTTATATGATATAAATATAATAAAAATCTGTTCAAGGTCTTAATTAATTGTATTTAATGTTACTCCATTTTATATAAAATTATATTATCTCTTTTTATTATAAAACTTCATTTTTTTTGTTATTCTTTTGTGATAAATAAAACAATTAATAAAAATTATATCTTTAAAATAAAAATTAATAAGTTGCGTCTTTAATTTATAGTTTATGAAAAAATCTTTAATATGTTTGTATCGATTAGATAAAAAAAATGATAACTTTATAATTATAATTTTATAATTAATATTTTATTAAAAAGATAATGTCAGTAACCTCAAACATTAGGCGAATAAAAGTCATGTGGCCGACGTGCACGACAAGGTTATATTTTTCTTGCTTTTCTTTTTGTTAGCTCTATTGAAGGGGAGGTTTCCTCTCATCTCACCTATATTTTTTTATTTGATATTATTTATAAATAATATATTATTTATTATATTAAAATTTTGTTACGATATATTTGATTTTATAAATATATAAAAGAATTTTATTTTTTGTTTACTCTTATATTTATAAAATTTTATTAAAATATGAACTTTTTATTTAATATAAAAAATTATTAGATATCTCTTTAATTAATTATGGGTTATAAGTGTTGCTTTTACAAAAGGATTTTAAGTTTTTAATATCAAATGGATATCATTATATTTTTTAAAAATATGCGATTTTATTAATTAAATTAAATAAATATTTAAGTAAATAATAATATAGAAGAATAATAAAGACTCATAGATTTATTAAGTAGATAGTTTATTTTAATTTTTAATAATATTATCTTAACGTAACATTTAGTTATTAATGTATCTAAAAAGTTAAAAACTTAGTAGATATCCCTTAGAGTCTCGACCACTCGGGTCGGGTTAAATTTTGATTCCTAAATTTATAATAATATTATTGAAAAAATGTTAATTAATGTTGATAAAATATCTTCTTTTTTTTCCTATTTATAGGTTTGTTAATAAAAGAGTTAACATTTACATCTAACACTCGTGTCCTCATGAATACTTTACATCTAGGTGGTTTTTTATTTTTACTGGGATAAATAGAACTACTCTAATTTGTAATCTGTAGTGGTACTTTTGTTTTATATATTAAAAATTAATGTTTACTTTCCAGCAATCTGAACCCAAAATAAATGAACTGTTTTACATTTTAAGTTAGGTAAAACATAATTTATAAATTTTATTTTAAATAGGTTTTATTTTTAATATTTAAATATCATAAATTAAAGATAATAATATTATCATAATGTAAATTACCGATGTTATAATAATCTTTTATTAATTATAACTTTATTTAAAAACAATGATACTAATATATAATTAATACTATAAAAAATAGAGACTAAATAGAGCCTATTTATTATGATACATAGGTTCTATTTTTAATATTTAAATATCATAAATTAAGGATAATAATATTATCATAATATAAATTATTAATGTCACAATAATTTTTTATTTATTATAATTATTATCTTAAATCAATACCTTTATCGCAAAATAACATATTAATTGATATAATTAGTACAACTTAAAATATTTTAGTATTACGTAAAAGAATTGACTGATTTTCATTACAACAAAACTCAAGTTAAGGTCGTTGAAAGGTCATTAGTAGCCTATTTAATAAGTTTATGGAGAATTTCATATGATAATACGAAATATTTGCGTTTTGATGCTTGAATATTATTTGTCATGTCATTATTATATTAATATTTTTTTAATCATGTAATGACAAATTGTTATCTGATTAATATTGATCTGTTGGGGTGGAATAACATCCTGTTATATGATATTATTTTTTTTTTTTAATTGTTTGAGATTTGGAAAGAAAAAATATTTCATATACCTTACATTAATGTAAAAAGAGGTATTTAAATCCACGTATAAAGTCAATTTTTAGAAAAAAAATCGACCTATAATAAATTTAAAGTTAGTTTGGTGTAGAACCGACGTTATCTATGTAAGACATAGTGTCGGTTGACGTTTCAAATCGATGTTACGCGTAGACGTAGCGTCCGTTCACACGTGGATAAACTCTTTTATCTTCTTTCTTCCTTAAATAAAAACTATTCCAAACACTAAATAACTCTCAAAAACCCAAAACCTCGTACACTTATCCTTCATTCTTTCTCATTTTTCTGCCATTTACGACTACCAATTTCTCACTTACAAAACACTATTTTTTCTTCATCTCCTTTATTTTGTCACTTCATTTACTCTTGTAAGTATTTCTATTAATCATACACACTCATTATTCATATTTTTCTATTATTATGTATTATTATTTGTATATAAATTTTTGTATTATATATGTAGGTTTGTATTATAATACGAGGGAAAGAATATAATGATCTTGAATAACATAAAACAACATCATGATAATTTTTCTACTATTAATTAATATATTATTTTTCAATTATTTGTATTATTTATACTATTTGTTAAACATATTTTTTTCTGATATTATTTAGTAATCGAATACAGGTTTTAATTTAAATATAATAAAAAAATGAGTAAATTTTGTAAAAAAAAATTAAAAATTTAAAATCGGTTCACGTGTTTAACCAACTTTAAATTTTAAATTATTTTGATTACAATTAATTTTTAATCGAATTTATTTGTAGTAGTGGTACAACATAAGATATACAGTAGACATGTTATAGATTAAAAAATCATTACAAGAACTGGTTAAATTTGTATATAGTAGATCTTGTTGACTTTTTACTCTTATTTTATTTTTTTATTTTCTTTCTATCTCTCTCTTTAATAGAATACATATACTCAAAATATCAAAAAACTTCTAGTAAACTAAAAATTTCAAATAAGTTGAGTCCCAATTTACTTAGTTAAGTCTATCTCAATTTAAATGAAGTGTTAATTTAAATTTTATTTGCACTGAGTTTAGTTTAAATTATTTTTAAATGAATTAGGTTGATAACTTCAAGAGAAATATTTTTAAAAATAATTAGTAAAATCTTTTTAATTTAATTTATAATGATAATATTATTATAAATATTATTTTTATTATATTTTTCGAAACAAAATTTACCTATAAAGTTTTTTTTCTAATTGTTGTTGGACTAGTTATAGGATTTATAATTAGTTGGAAAACAGACTATACTCGTGCAAAAATATTCAAACACATGAAAAGTAATGATACCAAATTTAATAATTTTAGTTGATTTTTTATTAATTTATCTTGAAAATGTAACTTTATAATTAAGGTCGAGAAAATAATTTGATCAATATATTTACATTAAAAAAAATTGTTTCGATTCAGATCGAATTAAATTGATAAATATTATAGTCAAATTGAAAATTATACAACTCGTTTGAAAATTATAAATACATATTTTATTTTATATTATATTATATTTAAATATTATGCCTACCATAATTATATTATATTATTATTTTAACTTAAAAAATAAAAATAAATATTTATAATAATTTAATAATTATACAGACATATCTCTTATTCTTTTGTTTTTTTAATTGTGACTAAAAATAATAATATTTATTACAAAAATTTAAATTTATATATGTCTTGTTTTATATATGACAATAATTTATATATAAATTTTAATTTATTTAAATTAATTAAAATTTTAATTTATTTGAATTAATTAAAAATAAATAGTATGGATGAGCTGTTATTTTTTATTATAATGATATATATACATACGTCTCTCTCACTCATTGTAAAAGTGACTTTGAAATAATTCTACCGATGACTTTGAACCACTAAATATTACTATTTCAGAAGTCAATGCTAAGGGGTTTATTTTCACATTGTAACCTTGTAATGATCGTACATAAGTCCCCTTCGCACAATGTGAAAGTGATTTTGGAATTGTTCTACTGTTGGTATGATTTTCTTTTTTAATTAAATGATATTTGTTATTTGATATTGTCGGACTTTAAAACCTTTAAATATTACTATTTAAAGTCAATGCTAGGGTTCCTTTCCTTCACTAAAAATGTATACTTCATTGAAGATTTAATTTTTATTTTCAATTAAAAATAATTGATTTTGTAATTAAAATTATATAAAATTTTAAATAATATGGTTCAGCAATTCGATGGGGGTGAGAAATGATATAATTGGTGGAAAAAATCAACAATGCTAATGAAAATGAGAAAATTAAGGTCTACCCATTGAGTAATTTTTTATATAATTAGAAACTAAGTCAATTTAAATAAAAAAAAATAGCCAGTTAACTATATTCTAATTAAAAATAAATAAGAACACAAGTAATGATAATGATTGCTGCAATGATTAAAATAAAATTTTAATGTAATAATTAAAGTAATTATGTAACTTAAAAAAAATAAAACGAAAAAATGTAATTAAATAACTTGAAGCAGCAACAAGAAGAAAAAGAGAAGGTCTATAGCAGTTTTTTTTTCGAAAAATATGTGAAAGTTATGTCTTTTACGCGTGTTTCGCTTGTTTTCAAAAACAATAAAAATATGTGTTAATTATTTTCAATTTTTTATTTTGTAAAATAATATATTTTAAAAAACAATAACTTAAAAGTATGACCAAACATCTTAAATTATTTTTAAATTATACAATCAAATAAACTCTGAAGTTTTGTTGGAAATTAAGATTTGATTTAGTGGTGGATCTAGTTCTAAGTCAAGAGAAAAACTAATCAATTTTCAAAAATGTAAAATTCTCATAAAGAACTTAAAATTTAAAAAAATAGATTAAATATTGAAGCTAAAAATTATCAATAAAATTATTGAACAAATAGGTATCAAAATGTGAGTTTTGTTATAATTTTATTGGGTTTTAATTTTTTTTTTAAAAAACCCTAGTTTACTCATTAAATTTATTGTTAAAAGATTTTACACTTTCAATATAAGCTAAAAATTTAAGTTGAGAGAGGGTACTACATGATAAATATGACATAATTTTCAAAAAAAATTACAAAATTTTATAAAATTAGATTTTTGATTAAGTGAGAAGGGACAATGCCCCCTAAATAAGATAATTTTTATTATTTTCTTAAAAATTAAAACATTAAAAAAATTGAAAAAAAATGTTTTTAAAAAAACTTGAAAGTAAAAAAATAAAAAAAAGGGAAATAAAAAAGAGAGGTGGTATGGTAGGAGAGCTGATGGTTAGAATTGAATTGAGCAGAGAGAATGATGTTATGCTATTATTATATATATAATATATGAAATTAATAAACAAAATTCTAATAACACGTACTATTGTACTCAAGTAAATGTTTTTGCAAATTATAAATTTTAATATAAAAAATTGAAAACAAGTTTAAAAGAAACTTGAAAATAAATAAATAAAACTGAAAAAAAGAGAAAAATGATTTTTTTTATTTAAAAAAGGAGGAGGTATGGGAAGCTGAATTCAAAAGCAGAGAGAATAATTTTATCTCATATTATATATATTTTTTATTTGAAAAATATAAGAAAATGAAATGTTAAATAGCTATAATTATTAATTTAACATAAATTTAAGCATAATATGGTGTCTATTTGGCACTTCTTATTATAATTTTTTTAAAAAAAATGCTAATAACATTTAAATTTACATAATTTAGACCAAAATTATTAATATTGTGATATATACCAAAATTATTTCATTTGATCACATTTTAATATTATTTAAAAATAATAATCATCTTTTTTTTTAAATAAATATGGTAAAAACTAATATGTTGACATGTTAATTATCTTCTGCGAATTTATTATCCCAATCGGTACAAGTGAGGGAATGTGGCTAAGGCTTGCAAGTCACAGATTCTTGCCAAGACGTTCAAACAAAATATTAATTACCGTATTATTAGGTGAAACATCTTCACGGATTAAAAAAATAATACTATTACATTAACTTAATTTATTTTATATAATATTAATTTAATAATAATAATTTTATTTAATAATAGTAACATAATTTTATATTATTTGTTATATCATTAAATTATTAATTATAACTTATATCCTTTAATAAAAACATAATGTATAATTAATAATAAAAATAATTATATATTTCATAAATTTTTAATATAAAAATAATTATAAATATTATATCTTTTTTAAAAAATTATTCGTTACTTTTAATAGTGGTACTCAATTCAATAAAATCCTATGTTAATGCTTGTATTTTTTGAACTGTGTAACATCACTCCAAAAAGTCAACCACTAAATAATATGATTGGCTAAGGAAATTTTGTTTTTAAAATAACAAATATTATTATTAAAATAAATTATTTACTTTTAAAATATTTATTTCTATAAATTAAAACATTATTATAGTATTAACAATTATTGATACAATCATAAACTTCAAGATTGGGGAACCATATATATATATATATATTATGAAATATCTTTTTCTTTCATTTTTATATAATTTAATTATTTATATAATTTTTTTTATAAATAATATATAATATTATAAAATAATAATGATAATAAAATATAATAAATAATTTATATATTTTTATTATAATTATAAAAAATTAATATAATAATGTTATTATCCTTAATTAAATAGTAAAGTAAAAAAGAAATAGAAAAATAAAAGCATACGGAAAAGAACTACTGATTTGTTAAAAAAATGTGAACCACGTAAAGAAAATTTACACTCTTCAATTACAACAAATTACAAAACTCCAGTCAATAATATATTTGAAAAGTCATCAGTTCAGTGGTGCTAAGTTGTGCATTTGGAAAGTAATATCACTTCACTTGCATTTAACAAATTTGACTTTTCAACTCTACTATATCCCATAATTGACAAGCTGTAGTAATTGTTATTTGATAACAACGTACATGAGAAACTAATAACATATAAATTTATCATCACAGTTATACCAAAAATTAGATACGAGAAATAATATAATTATTTAATTTTAATAGTTTAATTTTATATTTATTATATTAAGAATGATAAGTAACTTATTTTTTTAAAAAAAATATCAATATAATTCAGATATTATGATATTGGTCATTAAATGTTTAAAGTTTAAATTATTATGTTTAACTAAAAAAAGAGTTTAAATAATTCAGCACTAAATATAATGTCATTAGCTATTTAGTAGAGTACTGATACCTAATCCAAATTATTATTTAATAAATGAATATTCAAACATCACGCAATAAAATCACTTTTTTAGTATGTGTTAAAATGTTCATTAGTGATAAATCTATTTTTCATTTATTTGTAAATATTTTACAAATGGTTTGAATATTTTTTATGTTCTTTATTTTTGCATTCAGTAAAAATATACTTTTAATATTTGAATTGTTGTAAATCTGACTGAAAATTTATTTTGAGTTACATAAAAATCCTTTTAGATATTTCCTTAATATGTTAGATTTTGGACAACAAGTGACACACATGTTATTTTTGAAAGGACAAAATTGGGATTTCAAAAATTCTAAAAAAAACAAACAAGGCAAACAATGATGGACATTGGAAAATTGCGATGTTGATGGATACCGATGAAAATACCACGCCAAGATAAGGCTAGCAGTGGTGGTTTAGGTAGCAAGAAAATAAGGCATTGCGAGGGCATGTTTGGAGCTTTTCGAGTCACTAATCACGAGCACAAAGGAAAACAAAACTGTGCTTAAGTCGATAAGGTTTTAGGTAGTGGCCCTCGTTCGATCAAGATGGTAGCTTCTGGTTTTTGGTTGTGGTTTATGGTTTTTTTTTTTTTTTGTTGGTGGTTAGTACCAATATTTCTTCTTCTTTTGCCTTGTTTTTGTAATTTTCAAAATATCATTTTTTTCTCAAAAAAAAAAAAGATTCTATATTATTCCTTTAATTTTTAAATTTAACACTTTTAGTTCCGTTATCTATAAAAATACGATACTATAATGTAAAAATTAATCTTGTTATAGGATTATAAGTATTCAATTTTAATATTTTTAATCAACAAAAAATATTCATTTTAACTTAATTTAGGATAATGAGTTTGGATTTTACTTCTCTTCTTATATTATGTAGGCTATTTTGTTGATTTCCTTTTATAAGAAAAATAGAGGTCATTTTATTCACATCAATAATTATAATAAAAATGGATGATTTATTCAATAATTTTATTACAAAATAATATGAAATTTTTTGTGGTAAATATTGTAATCTTTTTTAACAAATTTCAATGCTTTTGAATCTTAGATCACTAGTTGTATATGTCAAATGCATATTTTTATCTTATTTAAAGAAAAACTAAAAAATACGTATAAATTATGTTATAATAAAACTAAAAAACATAGCTCAATATCTATTCAAACTATGAACGAAAATTAAAGATCAAAATATAACAAACACACAAGGTTTGGTTTGATCCTATTGCTTAATCAGAATAAATTAGTTTGGTTTAGGCTTTCTATAAGAAAAAAAACCTATGTAAATCGAACCAATTCATTAAAAAAATATATATTAATATTAGTTATATATAATTTAAAGATTAAATCTTGTAGTAATATTGATATTCATCCTTTTAGTTGTAAGTTAATTAAATTTGTTTATTAGGTATGTTTAACTTTAGATCTAAAAAATTTGAGTTTAAATGATTTTATTCAAATAAAAGTTTTTAGATTTTACTCAAGTAAATCTAAGATTATATATATATATATATGTATGTATATATATGTAAATCCAACTATCCTACAACCAAGTAGGTTGATGGTTCGATTTTGTTTTATCTATAGATCGGTTTTTGGTTTGTCAAATTTTCTCATTGATTAGGTCGATATAGTTAGTTTTTCAGACTAAAAACTAACATAATTGACATGCTTTCATCCTTATTAAAATTGTATAATATTAAAATAAAAGTAAAAAATATATAAAGAATATTAAATGAGTACATAATAGGATAAAAGAAAGATAAAAATATTCAAATAAAAGTCTTTTGTAAGATCTTTATGTTTTAGAAGAATCGTGTCAATTCACTTATTTGCGAGAATGTTGATGTCATAGAATATTATTAATAATACATATTTTATTTAGAGATGTTAATGGATTAGTTCATATTAAATTAAATTCGTATCAACTTAATTTGTGATTCAGTTTGAACATAATCATTTCAAACTAAATATATCCGATTCGATTGGGATTATATCTATGTATTAAAAAACGAACTATTAACTCTTTTTTTTTTTTTGCATTTTTCAATTGAAAATGAAATAATAATTAAAAAAAAGTATCTAAATGATGATACAAACCAACCCAATTTTGTCCCTATCCATTTTGATCCAAACCATTTAAAATAAAATTGACAATATCCTCTTCCCTAGATTTGACTCAAATGGGTTTTGATCCATCGGTTAAATTATCATCTCTAATTTTATCATAAAATTATAAAAAAATGTTAATTAATGTTCATAAAATATATTCTTCTTAATAAATAAAATTTACATCTAACCCTTGTTTCTCGATAATACTATACATTTAATGGTAGAGGATTGTAATAGTCTCATTTTTATGTGAAATAAATTCATTTAATCTCGTTATTTTTAAATCATATATTAAAAATTTTGTTATTATAAAAATTAAGTACATTTGGTCTTAAAATTATTAAAAATAAATACTTTAATTTCATAATTATTTAAAATCATGCATTTTAATATTAAATCACTCTTTTACAATAAAATATCTTATTTTCATAAATTAAAAAGTTAATTTAATCTCTATGTAATTATTAATATGAAATTAATCAATTTTATATAATAATAAGAAACTTAAAACCCTTATATAGTACATCTATGCGGTTTTTAATTTTTAGTAAGATAAAAAGCAATGCTCTAATTTGTAATCTGTAATATTTTATATCTTTATCTAATTAAAGCGTCAATGTGTGCTGACGTTACTCGACCTCTTTTTTTGTTATTTTTAATTATGAATATACTGATAAATAAATATTACAATACCTTTAAAATAAATACTTTTATTGATATATACAAAATAAATACCAAAAGTATTTAAAATAAATACTTTTATTGATATATACAAAATAAATACCAAATGTATTTAAAATAAATGAATTTTTTATAATTATCTTTTATTTATTTACACAAATAAATATCAAAATATCTTTAAAATAAATACATTTTTTATTTATAAACACAAAAATATCAAAATATTCTTAAAATAAATACACATTTTATAATTATAAAAAAATAACTAATAAAAAATACACCGGTTATTACCTCGTTCAACTATTTTACTACCTTTTTACAAACAAATAAATACTAAAATATCCTTAAAATAAATACATTTATTTATTTATATATTTTTAAATTTTTAAAAGTCCCTAAAATAAATACATTTTTATAAATAATTATTTTTTTAGTTTTATTGTTTATCATTTTAATTATTTTTTTTTTCATTTTTAGCTTTTAGCTTTTTTTATATTTATCTTTATATATAAAAAAATCTCTCTAGTGAATTCTCAGTACCTTTTTTTCTATTTTTTAATTATTTTTTTTAAAATAAATATACATTTTATTTCTACAGTTAAATGAATACGAATTTTTTTCTAAAATAAATAATTTTTTTATTTATATATAAAAATATTATTAAAATAAATATTTTTTTTATTCATATACATAAATAAATACCAAAATATTTTTAAAATAAATATAATTTTTATAATTATAAATAAAAAGTAAAAATAATCAATAAATAGTATATATTCGTTTTTATTCCATTACATTGTTCCAATATTTTATAACACATAAATAAATATCAAAATATTTCTAAAATAAATATTTTTTTATTTATATCAAAAATAAATATCAAAATGTTTTTAAAATAAATATACTTTTATGAATAGTCATGTTGTTAGTTTTATTGTATTCTGCTTTGATTATTTTTTTCTTTTTAAAATTTTTATCTATTTTTTATACACAAATAATTATCAAAATGATCTTATATATTAATCTTTTATTAAAAAAATGTACTTATATCTCATTCATTTTTATTTTTTGTTAATTTATCACTGTTCATGTACATTAATATATATAAAAATATTTTTATATACTTATCAAATTTAAAATTTCATATTTAAAGATATTTTTTAAATTAACAATTATGAATCATTAATTATCTAAATTTAAATATCATAACATTGTTTATATTTTAAAAGTAATATGAGTATTTTAAATTAAATATTAACATAAAATATGAGATAAAAATAAATATATTATTTATAAATTATATATTAATTTAAATAATTTTATTAATATAATTATATTTTATGTATTGATCACACCATCCAAAATTAATATTAATTTTTTTTTACTTGCCAACATTCTCAACAAAAAAAGAATGAAAAATGTTTATATTTTAAGTTTAGATAAAAAATAATTTATTTATCATAAATTATTAGATATTTATTTTAAATGGATTGTATTTTAACACTTAAATATCCCACGGGTTCAAAATTAATATTAAAAAAAATTTCCTTGCCAACAGAGACGATAATTTTATCATTAATAAAAAATATAATTTTATAATTAATATTTTATTAAAAAGATAAATATTAGATGAAAAATCACTTAAAAAATAGATTAAAAAAATAAATATCCGCATCATTACAGACTGGATCGGTGAAAATGAAGGTGACACCGAAAGTGTCCTAACATTTCTCTTTATATAATGTCAATAACCTCAGACATTAGGCGAATAAAAGTCATGCTTTATTGAAGGGGAAGTTTCCTCTCATCTCACCTATAATTTTTTATATGATATTATTTATAAATAATATATTATTTATGATATTAAAATTTTGTTTTGATATATTTGATTTTATAAATATATAAAAATATTTATATATTTTTTGACTTTTAGATTTATAAAATTTTATTAAGATGTAAATTTTTTATTTAATATAAAAATTTATCAGATATCACTTTAATTAATTATGGGTTATAAGTGTTGCTTTTATTAAGGATTTTAACTTTCTAACATAAACAGTATCAAATGGATATCATTATATTTTCTAAAAATATGCGATTTTATTAATTAAATTGACTAAATATTTAAGTAAAGAATAATAAAGATTCATATATAATTTCTTATAGATTTATTGGATATCTTACTGATAATTTATTTTAATTTTTAATAAGATCATCTTAATGTATCTAAAAAATTAGAAGTTAATCTTGATTATATATTGTTTTTGTTCTCATCCTCGATAAACTCTTCATTATTTTAATAAAAAAAATAGTAATAATACTAAAGTTTATTATATTATAAATATTTAAATAATTTTGTATTTAATAATTAATTTAAATAACTATTTTAAACATTATTATATTTCTTTAACATTTTGATTTATTGTTTATAATAATTAATTGGAGTGCGTTTTGATTTATTAGTATCAAATGGATATCATTATATTAGTTATATTTTAAACATTATTATATTTCTTTAACTATTTTAAACAATTGCATGGATTTAAATTTATATGTATTAACTAAGAAAATTTGTTTACAAAAATAATTAATTGATTGCTTAAATATTTCCATGGTTTATTAAAATTTTATAATATGAATAGATTATAATTTTCATGAATTATTTTTCAAACACTCTGTTGATAACAAAAATATCCTTGATATTTTTAAATCTTGATCTTCTGTGGCTGCTAGTTTTTTTTTAATTATTTAACCAATAAGATATTTATTTAGGAGATGCGAGTGATTGTGTTTACTAGGATGAATAGCATTACTCTAAATTATAATCTTAATAGTGATTTTGTTTTATAAAAAAAAAACAATCATGTGAACTAATAAATAATTGATGACTTTCATTGTAACAAAACTAGGTCAAGATCGTTGAAAAGTCATTAGTGGACTAGACTTCTAGTAATTTCTTCCTTTAATTAATTTATTTATTTCCTTTAGTTTTAATCAACCATGTTTTTATATGATATCAGTAACCTCATATTAATTATATAAAATCCATGTTTATTATTCTTTAATAGTTAAGTTTTTAATAGTATTAGTTTCTTAATAATTTTTAACATAAATATTAAAATAAAGAATAATATATGAATGTTAAAGTCACGTAAATATTTTTTCTCATATATGTTGAATGTTAACAGTGACTTATCTTCTTCATTATCATTATCTAATACATCTCTTTCAAACAAACTAATGTACGTAGGTCAAGTCACTTCAGATTTTAACTGTATAGTATTAATATATTCTACTTTTTATCTCCTATATGATATTCTTATTAAAGAGATCATTGGGCGTGGTACTAAGAGAGAAGGGTTATATTATGTCTTTAATTTTTTAAACTATTTATATTCTTTTTCACTTCTTTTCCACCATAATTTTCAAGTTAAATAATACAAATAACTTTTGACTCCAAATAATATAAATATTTAATTTAATTTTATAAATTATATAATTAATTATAAATAAATTTAATAATTTTTTTATTTTTTTCAAATATTAGAGCACAGAAGATGTAAATGAATTTTGTATAAGGCTATCCAAATTTATTAAAAAAATCATAAAAATATTATTATTATTTTATTAATGTATATATTTATAATATTATTATATGTATAAGATGTTAAAAATTTGACAAGATGAATTTGTTATTTTCAAAGTTATTATTTTTTATTTGAACTTGATACTTTAAAAAACATTAAACTTATATGATATAAAAATAATAAAAATGTGTTCAAGTTATTAATTAATTGTATTTAATGTTACTCCATTTTATATAAAATAATAACTGGACCTATATCTCTTGAAGTAGCAACAATGGTCAGCATTGTACTTCTGGAAACCTTCCTTGTGCATGAAGTTGTCAAACTTTCTGTACCATTGTCTCGGGGCTTGTTTCAGGCCATACAAACTCTTATGAAGTCTGTACACCATGTTCTTCTTCCCTTTTTCTGAGAAACCTTCTAGTTGGTACATGTATATCTCTTCGTCTAAATCTTCGTGAAGGAATGCAGTCTTCACATCCAATTTTTCAAGATGAAGATCTTTAATGGCTACAATACTCAACACTGATATGATAGTATTGAGCTTTACAACAGGAGCAAAAATGTTAGTGTATTCAACTCCTTCCTTATGTTGAAACTTTTTGACAACTAGGCAGGCTTTGTATCTCTTGGAACCAGCATGCTCCTCTTTCACCCGGTACACCTATTTGTTATGAAGTGCTTTTTTTCCCATAGGTAACTCAACTAGTTCCCATGTATGGTTGGAGTTGAGATATTTCATTTCTTCTTTCATGGCAAGATCCCACTTGCTAGAATCTCGAGTCTGGCAAGCTTTATCATAGCATTCAAGCTCCTCTCCATCAGTCAGCAACATATAGTTCATGTATCTCTTGTTAGGCACAGGAGGTTGAGAAGACATTAGAGGTTGTGGTGTGTCGGACTGCTGCGTACTGCTCTGTCCAACAAGTTCCTCTGACTGAGGACTTATTACAATTGGTTTTGTTGCGGAACTATCTGAGACATCATCTACATTTGTAAATACTGACTCATTCTACTCTGAGTCGTTGGTGTCTATTTTATACATGTCCTTATACATCACCCTTTTGTTGAAAATCACATCTGTACTACGGATCACTTTCTTGTTTTCGTCATCCCAAATGTAGTAGCAAAACTCATCTTCACCACAACCGATGAATATGCATTTCTTGGATTTAGGATCAAGCTTATTCCTGCCTTGATCACTAATATGCACAAATGCTACACAGCCGAAAACTTTTAGATGTGATAGTTTCACCTCTTTTCTGCTCCACACATCTTCTAGTATTCTGTGCTCTAATGGAATAGATGGGCCTCGGTTGATCAAGTAAGTTGCCATGTTGACTGCTTCTACCTAGAATTGCTTCGATAGACCTGACTGTATATGAATGCTTCTGACTCTTTTTGTCAACATTAGGTTCATATGCTCAACTACACCATTGTGTTAAGGCATTCTTGGCACAGTTATTTCCATTCTGATCCCGTGCTCATAGCAAAACTTTTTGAATATGGTGTCTTTATATTCACCACCATTTTCGGTTCTAAGCTTTTTGATTTTCAAACCTATCTCATTTTTTACCATAGCTTTCTATCTTCTGAAAGCCTCAAATACTTCAGACTTATGCTTTAGAAAGTAAACTCATACCTTTCGAGAGTGATCATCAATGAAAGTCATGAAGTAGTGTTTCCAACCAATGGATGAGACAGTCATTGGTCCCCAAACATCAGAGTGGATAAGCTCTAACCTTTCCTACTTAGGGGTTCTGCCATTTGTCTGAAAGCTAACTCTCTTTTTCTTTCCAAGTATGCAATCGTCGCACATGTCTATCTCTACAGACTGTAGACCTGTAAGTTTTCTCTTTGAGTGTATAATCTTTATCCCCTTCTCAATCATGTGGCCTAGTCTCTGGTGCCACATATTTGGTGTTTCATTGCCTACTGCAACTGCGATTAAATAACGTGTCCATACTATCATGTAAAGAGTTCCACTCTTATTGCCTCGAGCAACTGTCATTGCACCCTTTGAAATATTCCAATCATCACCTTCGAAGATCATAGTGTAGCCTTCACTGGCCAACTGTCCTACTGAGATTAAGTTCCTTTTTAGGTCGGGAATATGCCTGACATTCTTCAGCTCCCAAATAGACTCGTTCAACTTAATCTTCACTACATCTTTGTCAATAATAGCACACAATTGATCATCATCAAGATATACCTTTCCAAGGTTTTCGGAGACATATTTATCGAAGAATTTTTTCTGTGAAGTAGCATGGAATGATGCTTTAGAGTCTAACACCCAAGATTCTTCCTTGCTCTCCAAAGAGCATATCAATGCATCATCTCCTCCTGAGGTGGAACGAACATTTACTACTACAAAAAGGGATATTTAAGTCACTGTATAAAGTCATTTTTTGGAAAAAACCGACTTATAATGAATTTAAAGTCAGTTCGGTGTAGAATTGACGCATCCACGTAGGATGTATCATCGGTTGACGTGACGAACTGACGCTATCCACGCATGTAGCATCGGTTCTCCATGTCAACTGATGCTATGTCCTACGTGGATAGCATCGGTTGACAAGGAGAACCGACGCTACACGCGTGGATAGCGTTGGTTCGCCATATCAACCGACGAACCGATGCTACGTCCTATGTGTATTTTTTAAATTAAAAAATGCATGCAGTTTACAATTGAAATTTTTTTAGATAAATTATTATTTTATTTGATTCTTTAAAATTTAAGTTTGATACATACATACATACATATATATATATATATATATATATATACATATATATATATATATATATATATATATATAGTATAATGTTTTCTTTTTTTTAGACAATTAGTTTTTAAAATTATATAAATTTATTTATTTGTTTAGATATTTAAATTTATATACGTACGCACAATTAATATATATTTATTTAATTTTGTGTATTTGTTTTAAATATTATTGTAAAATTATTATGTTTTCTTTTTCTATAGTACACATATATAAGAGTTTAAATAAAATAATAATTGAAAAAAATCAATTTTAAATTACGTGGATAGCGTCAGTTTGCCTCGTCAATCGATGCTACGTCCACGCGAGTAGCATTGATTTATGTATGTTTTTTATTATGCTTTTTATTTATGTTTGGCTTATTTTATGTGGAAATAATATCTGAATGTTGTGTGTACGAGGGATTATAATATTTACCGTACATGGATAAATTTATTTATATAAAAATAATTATATTTTATTAAGTAAAATTAATATATTTGTAAAATGATAAATGTTTTGTATTATGGATGTTTTGATATATATTCTAATAATTAGAGAATTTATATATAATAATACTTTAAATATATTCATTAGATACATAATTAATTAATAGGCTATAAATTTATTTATATATAAATAATTATATTTTATTAAGTAAAAGTAATACATTTGTAAATGATTAAAATGATAATTGTTTTGTATTATGTATGTTTTGATATATATTCTAATAATTAGGAAATTTATATATAATAATACTTGAAATATATTCATTGGATACATAATTAATTAATATGCTTAATTAATGTCATTAATAGAAAATTTATAAATCTTGGATGTCAAAATGTAGAATTGAGCAGGACTATATTTCCGGAATTGAAAGCTTCATAGAATTTTCTTGTAGAAATAGTAATACTAGAACTAGTATGATTCGATGTCTATGTATTAAATGTAAAAATGAGCGATTTCATGAATTTGACGAGGTTAAGTATTACCTTATCCGTAATGGTATTCTTTTGAGCTATAAATGTTGGTATTATTTTTGAGAAAATATTGATAATACTCATGGGAAGAGATAAATAAGAATGTGAATGGATTACATACATCTTATCATAATGTACAGACAGAAAATATGTTTCATGGTGTTGAAGATGAATTACACGAGGATGATCCCAAAACCTTTAAAAAACCTATAGAAGATGCCGAAAAATCGTTGTATCCAAAATGCAAAAAATACACTAAAATGTCAGGATTGATTCATTTGTACAATGTGAAGGCAAAACATGGTTTTTCTGACAAGAGATTCACAGAATTACTAAATCTACTAGTCAATATGTTTTCTGAGGGTATTGAATTGCCATCTTCAATGTATGAAGTGAAAAAATATCTTAGTCGATTTGGCGTGGAATATCATAAGATTCACGCTTGTCCAAATGATTGCATTCTTTATAGAAAAGAATATGAGACATTGTGTATGAAAATAAAATTCATGATGTTAACATTATTGATCTCAGGAACGAAACAACCTGGTGTTGATATTGATGTATATTTGCAGCCTCTAATAGATGATTTAAAGACGTTGTGGAACAATGGTGTAAATGTTTACGATGCACATAAATAAGAACACTTTAACTTAAAGGGGGTTCTTTTATGGACAATTAATGATTTTCCTACCTATGTAAACTTATCAGGACATGTAATAAAGGGTTACAAGGGATGCCCTATATGTAGTGATGGAGATTCTGCAACTTATCTTGCTCACGGACGAAAGATGTCTTATGGAAGACATATAAGATTTTTTCCATCTGGACACAAGTTTAGATACCAAAAGAAACCATTCGATGGTGAAGAAGATCATGATCATGCAACCCAACCTTTGCGAGGTGTTGAGATATTAAGGCAATTTAATGGTATGACATTCAAACGATATGAAAAGATGAAAAAAACTCACTAAGGTAGGGAAACGAAAGAGGTAAACTAATGAAATGGGTGAAAATGAAAAAGAGTTTGAACCAACTTACCATGGTTATTGGAATAAAAAATCAATATTTTGAGAATTACCTTATTGAAAAGACCTACATATTTGTCACATCTTAGATGTCATGCACATTGAGAAAATGTATGTGAGAGCTTGATTGGTACTTTACTTAATATACCTGGAAAAACAAAGGATGGAATTAAAGCAAGATTGGATTTAAAGAAACTAGGCATACGACTTGAATTGGAACTAAGGATGGAAAATGATAAGAATCAAACATATTTACCACCAGTATCATATACAATGTCAACAAAAGAGAAGGATGTGTTTTGTAAATGTTTGGAAGGTGTGAAAGTTCTTGATGGTTACTCATCCAACTTAAGAAATTTTGTATCTATCATCGATAAGAAACTTTATGAATTGAAATCACATGACTGATATATCTTAATGCAACAGTTATTACCAGTTGCTATTAGATCAATTCTTCCAAAATATGTTCGATTATCAATAATTCGACTTTGTTCATTTTTCAATACAATATGCAAGAAATCTATATCAATTGGTGAGTTAAATTCTTTACAAAAAGATGTTGTAGAGACTTTGTGTCTAATTGAAAAATATTTTCATCCTTTTCTCTTCAATATAATGATTCACTCGTGTGTTCATTTAGTTCGAGAGGTTCAATTGTGTGGTCCTACTTACTTAAGATGGTTGTATCCTTTTGAGAGATATATGCAAGTCCTTAAAGGATATGTAAATAATAGAAATCGACCTGAAGGAGTGAAACACTACATTGCTGAAAAGGCCATTGAGAATCCTACACACAAGTTATTCTTAGAATGTCACATGATCCAAGTAGGTAACCCTATGATTGGTGGAAGTAAGAAATTGTTTATTGATCGTACTCGATGGAAAAAAGCAGATTGAATCATTTTGGTAAATAATAATGAGGCACAACCGTACATAGAGTAAGTGATGTTCAACCTTTCCATTTATGCAAAAATCATTTTTTTATTTAACTATTAATGATGATATATACTTCATATATATTTAATAACATTACATGATGCATTTAAACTTATCGAAGATCGATCCTCGTTATAAAAAAAGGAGAAAAATGGTTGTATGATGAACATAAGCGAGAGCTTATTAATTGGTTTGCAACCATATAGGTGTCACAAACAAAAATTCATGCATGTATGTTCCTAGATCTATTAAATTTTTTAAAACTATGCTTTAAACACATTTCATGTTTTTGTATACATAGATTCGAGATGAACTCAAGAAACCTAATCATAAAATATCAGAAAGTTTACAATGGCTTGCATATGGGCCAAAATTTGATGTCAAATCATTTTATAATTTCACAATAAATGGATCTAGGTTTACAACTCAAGCTAGGAACAAAGTCCGAGTAAATCTAAATAGTGGTGTGAAGATGGTTGCATAAACTATGCAATTTTTCAGTTTAAAAGATGCTAATATTGTACTTTCTGATAGAACATATTATGGTATAATATAAGAGATTTGGGAATTGGATTATGAGGTCTTCCATGAAACAGTTTTCTTGTGTGATTGGTCGAAGATGTTATCAATGTTGGATATAAAATAGATGATTTTGGATTTACCCTTGTAAATTTATCCAAGATAATTCACATTGATGATCCTTTCATGTTAGCACTTCATGCAAAAATAAGTATTTTACGTGAGCGATCAAATTGACACAAGATGGTCTATTGTGTTAACGCCTCCACAAAAAGAGTTTTACCATTGTGATGCTTTAGAAGATGATGACCCTATGCTTGATACATTAACCAATATTAGTAATTTCTCAAATAAATTGCCTAATATATGTGATGATCTAGTTGATGATGATTCTTTGTCATGCGCTCGAAGTGATTATGAAGGAATATATGTATATGATCAACAACCTAATTAAACATAACGTATGTTCTATATTGTTGTAATAACTCTTATATATATACATATGTATGTTCCTAAAATTGTCATGGATCCTCGAGTAATAGAGCTTGTAGATCCAAATGATCCATTGGGGTATTTGAAAAGAAGGGGTTGGGCGAATATACCTGATGCTTCACTTAACCCAGATGATAGAATACATGTTCTATTTGATGCTACTAGTAATCCAATAGGGAAAAAATGGCCAACAATTGAAATCCTTTATTGGTCGACTTGTGAAGTCCAGTATACCAATCAATATAAATGATTGGTCTCAGGTTGACAATGCAAAAAAGTTCAAAATATGGATAACTATTTGTGTAAGTCTCTTATATTTTATAATCAATTACATATATTATATATTTTTTGTATTATATCTAATCTTTTGTATTGTGTTTTTACAGAAACATTACAAAGTCGATGACAATTGGAAACTTAAGTGTTGTAAGATTGCAAATAAGGCGTGGAAGGAATACAAGACTTCCAAATTGGCAAGAAATTATGTGTTTCCATATTTGGAAACCCTTGATGAGGTAGAGCTCTGCAAAATCCCTGAAGGACACCTATGGATTACACCTCAAGTTTGGAAAGAGTTTGTGGATTATAGACGTTCAAATGAATTTCAAATTATTAGGGAAGAACATCAGAATATACAAATGCATAACATTCTTCCTAACTGTTTTGGGAGGTCTTCAACTCTTGAAGTTAGATATGGAATGGTATTATTAATTTGTGTTAATCTATAAATATTTTTATATTTATTTTTCTCAATTTAATTTCATGTCATTGTTAATAAATTTTTCACAATTTATGTAGGAAGCTGAATTGAGTAGACCTATTACCCGAACTGAATTGTACATAGAAACAAAGACTCCCAAAACGAAGAATTCAAAACCAATGACTAAGCGAGGAGAAGAACAACTAAATAAGTTTGTTAGTAATTTTGGTTGATAAAAAGTTTTAATGATTTTTAATAATTGATGTAATAATGAATGATATGTTTGTGTGCTTTATTATTTGTATAGAGCTGTTTAAGAACAAATATCCAGGGGTGAAATAATTGAAGAGCCTGGGAGAGAAGTACACTAAAATTGAATAAGAACTCAACTTCTTTAAGGCCTCAGTGTTAAGTGAGATTTCCACTCTAAAAGAATATCAATCACAACACATGTCAAACATGACATCATTCTACAACCAGGGCATGGCATATTGGTCAGGCATGCAACCATCCATGCCAAGCATGCCACCATTCATGCCAGACATGCAACCATCTATGTCAGGCATATCACCATCCATGACAGGAAGGCAACCATCCATGCCAGCCATGCCACCCATGCAATCTCATTGTGCTCAAACTATATCTAGTATGAGATATAGTCATCCTATTGGTCCTCCCTATATGCTAGGAAGGCATATGCAATCAAGTAGTGGTTCATTTCCTCCAATGCAATATGTGCATTCTTACAATCAATCAAACCATGATGAACATTTTGGTGAGAATGTACATCCAATAGCTACCCCACATGGGAGTCCTCCTCTATTTGATGAATCATATGTGGTAAGATTTTAATTTCTAGTGTATATAATCTATTATTTTTATTTCTTATTATATGTTTTATTTTTTATATATAACACTTAAATTTTTCTACAAAATATGAAATGTTTGTTGAAACATCATTCGTCAATGGACTTTGTTGCTATTGGAAAAGTACATCAATTGAGCAATGATCTGATGATTCATAATCAATATTTGCCTAATCATTGGTGATTAGTAATTGATCAATCATTGCTTCATGATTGTCCACTACCTGTGCCTTCTGATGCTACCACAATCCAAGAGGCAGTTGGATAGTAAATGGCTTGGCCTTCGATTCAAGTTGTTCTAAATTTTGACGTGATACTATTTTTTAACTTAAAAGATAACACTTGTTTACTACTATTATTTTATTATATCTTTTATTGTTACTAACATAAATACTGTGTTTTTAGTCTATTATACCAGAACTCTTAAATACAACAAATTTAAGAGATACAAAGCAAGTATCTCATGCTAAATCTATATCTAGTGGCCAATCATCGTGCACGAAGTCATTCAAGAAGAAGCCTTGGAAAAAGTATAGTTATAATTATGCTTTAAACTTCAGCAAAAATCTTGGCACTTTGATGACTATTGTTGGGAGGGAATCTAGCATAAATGATGGATGGACTGTGCCACTTCCTATAAAAATTTCTAGTATAGATCTTGGCCAAACTTATATATTAATCGAGTGCATATTACAACTATTTGAATATCAAATGATCGATTTAAGTATAATTCAAGTGTGGACAAGGTGAGTCCTCAATCTATTTATTTTTCTTTCATTTATGTAGAATATATATACTTATATTTATATTATCTAATTATTTATTTATATATATATATTTTATATAGGACGTGCTATTATCGACTTCAACATAATCACTCATCACATTTAGCAATGTTCTATGATTCTTCATATGTCAATCAATATCATGAGAAGGATGTTAGCATCAGAGATAAATCAAAAGTTGATGATCCCTTGGCCATTAAGGTTTGAACAAGGTCAAGAACATTGGATGTTGGTAATCATTGATCTGTTCAATAATCATGTTTGGTACTGTGACTCAACTTCCATAGAACTGAGTAAAGATACAAAAGTAGTTGTTGAAATGTAAGAGTTATAGCAAGATATTAGTTTCTTCTATTATTTTTTGTAATATTTAATAAAAACTAACCGTTTTAAACCTTGATAGGGCATGGAAGTTGTGGAACAAGTTTAGGGGAATTGCCCTTAAAAAATCTCATAAGCTTATATGGGCAAAAGTTATGGTATATACAAGCATTAATTTTACAATTGAATAATAAAGATGTTCGAATATGGAAAATCATGTAGACTTTTTTTTGTAGGTTCCACAAAAAAATAATGGAGTCATATGTGGTTATTATGTCATGAAGTTTATGAGTGAAATCATCACAAATATCAAAATTCCAATTGATGATATGGTAATATCTTTTACCCATATACAGAATTTTTTTTTAACATATTTGAGTTATTTTTTGTAAATACATGAAATTACATTCTTATTTTGATTTTAAATACATGTAGTTCTTTGGTTGGAACAAGACGGGCTACGACCATCAATTTTTTGATGATTTACGAGATGAATGGGCAGAACACATGGTTCAAATTATATCATCACAAGAAGAATCAAGAGAAGATTCTAATGATCTTGAATAGCATATGACAACATAACGGTAAATGTTTTAATGATTTAATTTCTCTATTCCTGTGTCTGAAGTCTCTTGTTTGATGGATGATTATGTGTTTATGTATTTAGGGGAATGCATTGTTTTATGGACCTGTTTTTGGCACAAACTTCTTCTCGTCTCTCTTGCCTACTTTCCTTATGACAACATCATAGTAGTACCTTATTAATCATTTGTCTATAAATATGAAGTAATCTGGAATCTTTGTTGGTATTTTTAATGTTATAATGAGCTCTAATATGAAGTCAGGTGTAACGCATATTTTGTTACTTGGCTTGTATGAGTTTTGGTGCCCATGAACGTATTACAAAATTGTTCCATATGTTTAAGAGCACCAAAACTCATACAATCCAAGTAACAAATCGGAGTTACACTTGATTTCATATTTAGAGCTCATTATAGCATTAAAAATATTAGTAGAGATTCCAAATAACTTCATATTTATAGACAAATGATTAATAAAATGCTAATATGAGTTTGAAGGGTTATATCACTTGGATTTCATTGTGGTAATCTCTTTTTGATGGTAGTATTTATAATGATTTAATTTCTACATTTGTATGTCTCTAAAGTTTAGATTGTTTGTTTGATGGATGTTTATGTGCTCGTGTATGTAGGCGAGTGAATTGTTATATAGATCAGCTGTTTTTTGTCCAATTTTCTTGTCACAATGCTGGTGATTCTAAGCCAAGAAAGCTTGCTCGCACAATTCAATTACACTTTGACGACATTATTTTATTTATAATTTAAGTTAACTATATGTATTGTATATATATTATTTGTTTTTGTAATAAATTTAATTATCAAGTAATTAATAATATTTAAATTTTTAATTATTTATATTTTGGTTTTCTTATGTTATATATATTGAATATTGAATACAGGGTGGAGTGAAAAATGTGAATAAAAAAAATCATAAAATGTAAAGTCGGTTCACGCAATGAACCGAATTTACATTTTAAGTCACTCAATTTAAAGTCGGTTTTTAATTGAATTTAAAGCCCATTTTTGTAGTAGTGATTTGCCTCTGCCCTCACTTGTTTGTCTTTCGGTGCACTCTTACACTAATTTTTGCAATGCCCGATTCTCCCACAATTCCAACACTCGATAGTCTTTGAGCTATAGGAATTATTGGGATTCTTGGATTTGGACCTACTATCCTTTGATCTCCCTCGATAGTCTATTCTACCATGTCCATTCCTTCTCATTGAATTTCTTCATCTTGACTTTATATGTAAAACTGAAGAGGTTGACGATTCACCCAACTCTCTATGTCGAATCTCTTCATTGAGAACCAGATCATGAACATCGTCAAATTTCAACTTATTGTTTCCTGACGAGCTACTCACAGCTCTCACAGTAGTGTTGTGTGTTTTACAACACACAGAAAATCGTGCAAGTATACATGGTCACAAGTAATAAAGATTTGTAAGTAAAGTATCGTTCCCACGAGGATTTGTTACTATAGTTTGTTGATTACTAAAATTGTATCTCTCTGATTTTATCCAAACCAATCGTTGATTTAACAAAAAGGTAACAAGAAAATAAAAGAACTCTAGGATTGCAGTTTTTCACCAAATTAATTCACTCCAATCATATTATTTTTTCTTGATTTATATTTTTTAGTACATTTAATTTGTCAACCGAAAACTTCTATTGTTATTCATACATCTCTTCCGAGCTCCGTATAAACACACCTCGTTAAATTAATTCACTATATCTCTATGAGAATTAAATTCACCAAGATTCCTTACGTTCTAAGTTTTCAAAAGGTCACACATACAATTAGGGTATATTCCTATCCTTCATCATACATGTCATTCTATTTACGAGCAATACACACACAAATGCCTCTTCCAAGTTTATTTATGTGCCACAGATCGTTTTGATAAGATTCGTAAATAATCAAAAAGCATTAAGCACAAAATAGAATGAACAAATCAAACGTCTTATAAATCTATCAAAAAAATAATTAAAATCAAAGCTTCATAAATTTAGATAAAATGCAACCCTAGAAAAATTAAATTACTTCATAAATTAAAAATAAAAAATACAACAGATACTGAAAAATTAAAGGAAGAATAAGGAAAATTAAAACATCACGAAACGAAATATTTGGCACACGCAGAACACAACAAAAGCCAAAAAAATGGCTTTTGCGTGTTCTGTAGTCCAACCCCTAATAACACAAAAATTCTAAAACCAAAAAAAAACTTCAACACTCCATCATCTTATCACCTATTTATAGTAACAAAAATACAACTAAAAAATACAATTTTTTACACGCGTAAAAAAAATTATATCGAAAACAAAACCCGACATTTTCCTTTAAATCTGCGTCCACGCGAAAATAGAATTTCGTATTTTAATACACGCGTGCAACATGAAATAGAGGGCGCTATTTCTGATATTTTAAATTCAATCTGGGTGCCACGTGTTAGCATCTGATTCGCTACAAGATTTACTAAGGCCACGTGGTAGCATATCATTGGGTGAACAAACCGGCTGCACACAGGAACGGCGCACGGGAAAATGGCACGCCGAACGTGGGAGACAACGGTTGGAACGGGGACTTGATCCTGTGCTTTCCCGTTCATTGTAACTTGCCACGCGTCTTAACATGATTTGCTTTAATATAAAAGTGTGACACGTGGCAGATTATGGCTCGTGGAATAACCGGACGCACGTGGATCGACTGCACGGGAAAGGGGCGCGCGAAGGTGGGGGACAGGTCTGCACGGCGTCAGACGGGTGGGTCCCACGCTGCACGCCGGCCTGCGCGGCAGGTGGGCCCCACTCGGGCACCGAGCCGCGCGATGGAGGAAATCCCTGCACCCACTCTCCTTGGTCGGGTTTGAACAGCACACGCGCATCCGAACCGTTGATGCGTTGATCTGACGGTCCAAAATGACGCGTGAATCTCTCTCCTGCGAAGAAAAATAACTTTTATTAATTATATTTTCACCCACAAATATATTTCAATTTACATTTTAAACTTTGTTTAATTGCAATACAGCCCTTTAGTAATTTTAAATTAAATTTTAAACTTTTAATAATTAAAATTAAACCCAAATTTAATTTAATTTATATTTTCAACATTTATAAATTGCAATTGAATACTCATTTATTTTGAAATTATATTTTTGGATGAAAACTTGCAATTTAATTACGTTTTCGATACAAATTATTTACTTTTCATAAAAAATATAAAAAACAGTAAATAGCAATTTATTCATCGAAAATTAACTAAAAACATTAAGAACATAGCAATTACAATTAATAAAATAGGTGAAAGTAAGTGTATAAAATACAGTTATCAAGTAGGTGAAAATAATTGTACAACACTTACAACTCACAACTCAATTTTCTCTCACAAAAGCTTTTCTCTCAAGTGAAATGAAACTTGGTTGTTTAATTCATTACAATTACACATCTATTTAAACGAAAATTCACTCCTTAAATTACTCTTTAAATTAATAATTTCTTGAATTAAGCTTCTTATTTTACTACTTAATTTATTCTTTAAATTAAGAAACTTTATAACAATCTCTAACAATAATAATACATACTCTAAAGTTATCACGGATAGAAATGCAATTTAACTTAGCTTGAGTAGCAGTTCAACAAACAACCATTTCATAACGCATTACCATCAAATTAATTATTTTATCTAACTATACTGTAAATTCATAGCTTTCATAACAAAGATATAATTTTTTTAATTTAATGTTTACTTGATAACCGATTTGAATCATATAAAAAACTGAATTACTTTTGTTATAAAATTATGTTAAGATCTTTCTAAATTTTTTTGTAAAGATAAAATATTTTAGATATTTTTGATAATATTTATATTTTATAAGAATTGATACATCGATCAAAATGAAAGTGACACCGAAAGTGTCCTAACATTTCTCTTTATATAATGTCAACAACCTCAGACATTAGGCGAATAAAAGTCATGCTTTATTGAAAGGGACGTTTCCTCTCATCTCACCTATATTTTTTTCGTTTGATATTATTTATAAATAATATATTATTTATGATATTAAAATTTTGTTTTGATATATTTGATTTTATAAATATATAAAAATATTTATATATTTTTTTACTTTTAGATTTATAAATTTTATTAAGATGTAAATTTTTTATTTAATATAAAAATTTATCATATATCACTTTAATTAATTATGGGTTATAAGTGTTGCTTTTAATAAGGATTTTAACTTTCTAATATAAATGGTATCAAATGGATATCATTATATTTTCTAAAAATATGCGATTTTATCGATTAAACTGACTAAATATTTAAGTAAAGAATAATAAAGATTCATAAATAATTTCTTATAGATGTATTTGATAATTTATTTTAATTTTTAATAAGATCATCTTAATTAATGTATCTAAAAAAATAGAAATTAATCTTTATTATATATTGTCTTTGTTCTCATCCTTGATAATACTCGTCATTATTTTTATAAAATAATACTAATAATACTAAAGTTTATTATATTATAAATATTTAAAAAATTGTGTATTTAATTATTAGTTTAAATAACTATTTTAAATATTATTAGATTTCTTTAACATTTTGATTTATTGGTTATAATATATATTGCATGGATTTAAATTTATATGTATTATTTTATAAAAATAATCAATAATTAATTGATTGTTTAAATATATTTATGGTTTATTAAAATTTTATAATATGAATAGCTTAGAATTTTCATGAATTATTTTTGAAACTCTCCGTTGATAACAAAAATATCCTTGATACTTTTAAATCTTGATATTCTGTGGCTGCTAGCTTTTTTTTTATTATTTAACCAATAAGATATTTATTTAGGAGATGCAAGTGATTGTGATTACCAGATGAATAGAATTATTCTAAATTGTAATCTTAATAGTGCTAATAAATAATTTATACTTTAGTTAAGATCGTTGAAAAGTCATTAGTGGACTGGCTTCTAGTAATTTTTTTTTAATTTATTTATTTTTTTAAAGAACTCGTGATTCAACCAGTGACGATAAACACATCAATTAGAAACATCTATCAACAATTTGGTGGAGAAAAACATGTTATTTAAGAACATGTATTTCTATAATTGTATTTATTTTTAATTATTATAATTTTATTTTTCTTTTATATAAATAGGTTGTAAAGATTCGTTTATTCATCATAAATTAAACAATTTCTTACATGGTATGAGAGTATAGGAATACTTCCCAAAAAATTGAGCTCACACAGGAAAAAAATTTCTTTTCTCATTTTGTTTTTTTTCCAAAATCAATTTCGATCCACAAAATAATTTCAATTTCATCTAATTATAATATCCAGAATAATCTCAACAATCTGCAATTAATTTCAAGCCAAAATATCACCCCACGCGCTCACACGCGTAATTGAGTTAATCGATGTTCCACGTGCCTCATCGGAGTCACACACGCCAACACGCGCCAGCTACTGAGGAAGACGACTCCAACGACACGTCGTTCGCTCGCCTCTGAAACAAACGATGTGTCGTTCATCCGATTCGGTCTTCATTCGGTTTAGTGCTCCAACGTTGCAGCCACCGTTCCAGCCACTCCAAACGTCGGTTCATCCACTTTCCAACCGGTTCTGTGACTGAAATTTTTGATTCTGTAATCCTTGATTCATTTTCTATAAGATAAAAACATATTTCAGTTCATTATTTGTTTCATAAGCAGTCATTATTGTCTAACACACACTAAATCCTATCACGTTCTTTGGATTTATTTTACTCAACAATAATGTCTATAACTACCATTACCAACCCTACTTTACCAAAGTGGTATGATGATGCTAGCCATTCATTATATCTACACCACTCAGACCAACCAGGTATGGTTCTAGTAGCTCAATCCTTAAATCAAGAAAATTATCACATTTGGAGTCACGCAATGCTCATGGCTCTAATCACCAAAAACAAAGAAGGATTTATTGACGGCATAATCAAAAGGCCATCAACAAACTTTGAAGTAGAAATCAAACAATGGACTCGCTGCAACATTCTTGTCAAAGGATGGATTCTCAATACCATATCGCCTAAAATTGTAGAAAGTGTCATGTATAATGATACTGCATATGAGTTATGGAAAAAATTGAAGGAACGCTTTTCACACACCAAGAGCGTGCACCTATTCCACATTGAGCAAGAGATCCATGATTGCATACAAGAAGGTGTAAGAATTAGAGAATACTACACCAAATTGAAAAGCTTATGAGATAGTCGCGATGCACTATGTCCTTTTCCATATTGTGGAGGAAATGCCGGAAGGAACTACAAGAATATCAACAAAAGCAATGAACCATAAAATTCCTCGTGGGGCTCAACACAATTTACACATCAGCACGTGGACAAATCTTACTCATGGAACCTATACCTACAGTAAACAAGGTATATTCACTCATTGTTCAAGATGAAAAGCAGATAGTTGTCTCCACACAAACCATAGGAAGGATGCTAGAAGCTACAACACTTGTTGCCAGAGATAGTCGTCCACAATATCTTCCCAAAAATTACCCACCAAGGAACCCACATCTCAAATGCAATCGATGCAACAATATAGGCCATAATTCTGAGATTGCTGAAGTCACCTCAAATGTGATTTTTGTGGTCTCAATGGACACAATTTTGAAAACTGTCGAAAGCGTCTCAAATGTAATTTTTGTGGTTTGAATAGACATGACATCAACATGTGTCGGAAGAAAGGAGCAATTCAAGATAAGAGAACCAAACACATAGAGATCGATTGTCATCTAGTAAGAGAAAAGATTCAAGTTGGAATGATCAAAACTTATCATATCTCTACATTAGAGCAACCAGTATATATATTTATCAAATCCCTAAGTTTTCCACAGTTCTCGAGTTTACTTAACAAGTTAGGAATAATTAACATATATTTCAACTTGAGGGAAAATGTTAAAGAACTCGAGATTCAGCTGGTGACAACCAACACACCAGCTGGAAACAACCACCAATAGCTTGGTGGGGAAGAACACGATATCCAAGAATATGCCTCTTTATAATTGTATTTGTTTTTAATTATTACAATTTTTTTTGTATAATTAAGTCTTAAACATTCATTTATTCATCATCAATAAAACCATTTGTTACAATTTCCTTTAATTTTAATCAACCTAGATGTTTATACATATATCATTAATCTCATATTAATTATATAAAATCAATGTTTATTATTCTTTAATAGTATAAATTTTTGATAGAGTTAATATTTTAATAATTTTTAACATAAATATTAAAATAAAAAATAATATAAGAAGAATGATAAATGCGCATAAATATTTTTCTCATATTTGTTGGATGCTTTGCTAATAATTAGGTTTAATTTTTCAATTTAATCATTTGATATATCTAAAAACTAGATGTCTGTCTTTACGGATTACTTGTTCTATCATTAATAAAGTTTTCCACTATTTATACGAGAAATATAAGATTTTTTGCTTGCTGAACCTTGGATGAAGGGTAATAATATCTTAATAAAGTTTGTTAATTTTTAAGTGGGTCATTATAAATATATTAATTATTGAAAATTATTTATTATCTTTAGTTCTAATCAACCTAGATGTTTATATATAGGTACCTAATATTAATTATATATGATATCAGTAACCTCAGACCATTTCCTCTAATTATCGGTTTAAAATTGAAGAATTAATGAAATCCTCTATATTTCCATGGCTTTTCTTCATAGCCGTGCACTCAAGATTTCTCTATGATAATATAAATGTTGTTTCTGGCCACTGTCTTAGTGACCAAAGATTGTTATTGCTAAAATTAAACAAAAGTTTCATATATTACAATGAATCCTCTACCACAGAGTTGACTAACCATTGGAATGACACTTCCAATTGTTGTAGATTTCAAGGTGTAACTTGCGACGAAGAGGGACATGTCACTGGTCTAAACCTTACCAATAATATGATCATTGGTGGACTTGACAATTCAAGTCCTCTTTTCGATCTCCAACACCTCCAAAAGCTGGTTTTATCTGAAAACAGTTTCAACTCTGCAATTCCTTCAAGAATTGGTGAGCTTACAAATCTGACTCATATTTATTTCTCAAATGCTACATTTAACGGGAAAATTCCTAGAGAAATATCAAACCTAAGAAGATTGGTTGTTTTGGATTTGTCTGATTACACTGTTGATGATGATAATTTCCTCAAATTTGAGAACCCAAATTTAAGTGAGATTTTCAGAAACCTTACGGAGCTTCAAGAGTTGTATCTTGATGGTGTAAACATGTCTTCATCAGGGGAAGCTTGGTGCCAAGTCTTATCGTCTTCTTTGCATAATCTTCGAGTTTTGAGCTTGACTAGCTGCAGTCTTTCAGGTCCTATATGTTCATCTCTTGCAAAGCTTCATTCTTTATCAGAGTTGAAGTTATCTGCTAACAATTTGTCTTCTCCAGTCCCAGAAATTTTTGCAAATTTTTCGAATCTGACTGTATTAAGGCTTCAGAATTGCCAATTAAACGGCACACTTCCAAAATCTCTCGGAAAGCTCACACGACTTGTTCATTTGGGTTTATCACATAACAAATTCATGGGTCCAATTCCATCTTCTCATTGGAAAGGTCTTCTAAAGCTTACAGATGTTAACTTGAAGTATAATTCTCTTAGTGGAAGTATCCCTTCATCCCTACTCTCTCTTCCTTCACTACAACAACTTATTCTTTCCTACAACCAGTTTAGTGGTCAACTTCTTGAGTTTCCAAATGCATCCTCTTCATTACTAGATTTTCTTGATTTGAGTAACAACAATCTAGAGGGTCCTATCCCAATGTCTACGTTTAAACTCAGAAATCTTAACCAACTTGACCTTTCTTCTAATAAGTTTAATGGAACCATCCATTTCATTAATATGATTCAAGGCCTTCCAAGTCTAGTTGGTCTAGGCTTTTCTAACAACAATTTGACTGTAATTTTAAGTGATAAGGAGGAGGATTCCACTTTCTTTTCCTTACACAAATTCACGTCACTAAATCTTGGTTCTTGCAATCTGAGAAAATTCCCATTAATTCTCAAGAACCAAACAGAACTAACTAGTTTGGACTTGTCAGACAACCAAATTAGAGGGGAGATACCAAATTGGATTTGGGAACTAGGAAATGGAACACTTTCAAACCTTAATCTTTCATTTAACCAACTAGTCCGAATTCAAGAACCTTATTCTATTAAGTCTCTTTATAATCTTGTTTATCTCGACTTGCAGTATAACCAACTCATAGGAACTTTTCCTATACCACCAAGTGCATACTATATAAACTTGTCCCAGAATAAATTCACTTCTTTCCCAGTAGACATAGGGCATCACCTCGATGACCTTGGTTTCCTGTCCCTCTCAAACAATAACCTCACAGGAGTTATACCTCAATCTCTATGCAATGGCTCTTTTCTTCAAGTCCTTGATTTGTCATACAACCATTTGAGTGGAAGCATACCAACATGTATCTTTAATGTGTCTGAAACATTGAACGTATTAAAGTTACGAAATAATAACTTCAGTGGTATGATTGCCAATGAGTTTTATTATGGTTGTAATTTACGAACACTAGATCTCAATGGAAATGGGATAGAAGGGAGAATTCCTAGATCTTTAGCCTATTGCACTGCATTAGAAGATCTAGACCTTGGGAACAATAACATGGTTGACACTTTCCCATTGTTCTTGAATAAATTAACCTTGCGTGTCCTTATTCTTCGCTCTAACAATTTTCATGGGAGAATTGGGTGTTCCAAAACAAATCCAAATTGGAAAATGCTTCAAATTGTTGACATATCTCATAACAATTTTGATGGAGAACTACCCACACAATGCCTCATGACATGGGAAGCAATGAGGGTAGATCAAAGTCCTAATGCTCAAACTAATTCAGACTACCTCCGTTACAGTATTTCTAGTTTCACATACTATAATGTCAGAGTAATGGTTACCTATAAAGATCTACAATTGGAACTGGTGAAAATCTTACGTATTTTCACTTGTATTGATTTTTCAAGTAATAATTTCATTGGAAAAATACCACAAGAGTTTGGACAACTCCAATCACTTTATATACTCAACTTGTCCCATAATGTTCTTACATACAACTTGCCTTCATCTTTAGGAAACCTAAATCATCTTGAGTCTTTAGACCTCTCGTGGAATCAACTCAATGGAACAATTCCAATATCTTTCATAAAACTCAATTTCCTTTCAATCCTCAACCTTTCATACAATCAATTGGTTGGAAAGATCCCCACAGGAAATCAAATTCAAACATTTTCCCAATACTCCTTCATTGGTAACAAAGGTTTATGTGGGAGTCCTTTGGAAAATTGTAGCAATGATGAGAACTCACCTAAGATGGTAACAAATGTGGTTCCTAAAACAGAGATTGATTGGGAAGTTATATTTGTTGTGATTGGATTCGTTTTTGGGTTTGGAGCTATCATTGTCCCTTTAGTGTTTTCCAAGAGATGGAGAAAATTTTACTTTAAATGTGTAGAAGAAATTAGTTATAAGATCATCCCCTTCTTTATCCTAAGGAAGTGGTGGAAGTGGAAGGCTCGTCGTCAAGGTAAGAGACAACAGAGGCGCTAGTGTTCAACATGGTAATGCATATATCTATCATATATTATTGTTCTTTTAGTTATGTTGTTTTTATTTTTGTTTGGATATTTTATAATGAATGCTAAATAAGAAATTTCTACATGCACACAACTTTGCACACACAATTACACCTACATAAGTTATGGTGTGTAACATAATTTTCTTAAAAAATGAACAATTTTTTTTCATTCTGAAAGTTATTTGAACACGTGACATGCAATAACTAATTATGTGTAAATTTATGTGGTATTAATTTTTTTAGTAGTTGGGTTCATAATATACAAATAGATGACTGATCTATATGTATCATGTCATTAGCTGTATTAATTTCAAGTTTGTTGGTAACCTCTGTATATGTAATAAATGTATTATACACAAATTATGTCTAATTTTATTGAACCTTTTTAGTTGTCTTTTATTAATTTATCTTGGAAACTTAAACCTTATAATTGAGTTCCTACACATATTTATGTTTTGTCATTTGTTTTACGATTTCTCTTTATGTTTTGTTTTCACATGAAATTTGATAAATGCTTATTTTTAAGAAAAATAAAGTACTAGAAGAGTGTACATGTTAAAACAAAAGAAATTGTGCATTTTTAAAACAATAGAACTTCAAAGGCTCATATCCATTCAAGAAAGTGGATGACCTTGCAGATTAGAGAAAAATAGGTTGTTTCTTATTTTAAGTCTTGGTACCACATAAATTCAATTGTGTTTTGATCAAGGGCAAGTAATTAAAAATGAGATGGTACCTTAATAATAACCATTTGTTACTATTTTTACCCCAAATATTATATTCTCAAGAAGCTCTAATTTATCAAATTTAACATGTGAATAAAACATGATTAAATTTCAAATTGAATTTTAAGTTGTATTAAAATGAAATTATTTCTTAAATTTAGTATTAAAATAGATCAAATCAATAATAAAGAATATATGTGTAATAGAAAAATATGAGTACTAACTACAAATATAACCTTAACACACTCTAAATGAGTTATTTGTCCCATTTTTTTAATCAATTATAATCCTACAAAAAATTTCAAGCATCTTTTTTCTATCGATATGTGATCAATTCACAAAATTTGTTGAATATTCCAATGTCTTAAAGGCACCATTTCCTTACCATTTTTGAAAAGGTCATGGGATGCAACATGAATTTCTTTACCACCTATATGACTTTGAAATCCCTTCACATATTGTGGTCAACTACACAAAAAACCTACAATCATTTACATCTTAATCTTAATTTAAAAAAAATTACAAATGAATATTATTCTTAACACTAAATTGACCCTTTTAAAAAACTATTGTTTCTCATATAGAAGATATCACACCAATCCTTAAAAGTGAGTTGTTTGGATTAAAACTTCTCATTATCCACAAATAAAAAGAATTCAAATTTTAAAGACACATAATCATGTGTCCTAACCTAGCATGGCAATATTGAAAGGTTAACTTTTTTGGCTAGATAGTGACTCTTCTAACAATTGAGCATGAATAAAAATCCAAACCCATAAATTACACAAAAATGAGCTAATTTTAAGAGAGAGAGTACAATACTATAAGTTTTTAAGGTAACCAATTTATTTTATTAGACATAATTGTAATGAAATTATAC
Organism: Hippophae rhamnoides; assembly: GCA_033030585.1. Lineage (NCBI taxonomy): Eukaryota > Viridiplantae > Streptophyta > Magnoliopsida > Rosales > Elaeagnaceae > Hippophae > Hippophae rhamnoides. The sequence continues at coordinate 5,686,934 of CM065431.1, forward strand.
TTAAAGAGACAGATTTATTTTTGGCACCGAAAAGATTGAAAGAATAAAAGACTTACATAAAGTTTGAACTTTAAAGCTTTGCTAATTACAATAAAATTTAGATCACTTTAATTTTTATTGTATTTTTATTTTATATAATTTTATAATTATAAATATAACGTCTTATCAAAGACAATCATCTTTAAGTCAGGGAGTAAAAGTTATTAAATAAAATCCAATTTGAAAAAATTCTATGAGCAACTTTAGTATGTTTTTACTGTATCTTTATCATTCGATATCCAATTGAAGTGAATCAATTAAAAAAAAGCTTATAGAATGAGAGACAATCTTTACAGAATGAGACATTCTTAAAGAGTACCACTTAGATAATGTTTTTTTTTTAAGATTTTATACTTTCGTAGACTAGAAAATAACTATTGTTTTAAGATCAAGTTATCTTAGGAATTATTTTTATTTTGAAGTATCGTTTAAGATTTTATAATCATCTTATTAGTTATTTTAATTTTATTTCTAGCCTATATAAGGTTGAATCCGTGTAATGAGAATATAGATTAAATATTATAGATGAAATTATGAAAGCTTTTCCTTTTGGTTCATAACTAAACATTTCATACTTATCAAAACTTAAGAAACCTTGTAGAGTTTATTAGTTTATCAAAGCTTGGAAATCTCGTGGTGCTTCCTATCCTACAATATGTATTCAAACTTCTTGAGGCAATTATACTCAATTTTTTTGTTGGGTTTTAAGGATACAATTTTTTGGGTTCATATTGTTTTTTTCTTTGTGGATTTTCAAGACTAATCTTTTTAGAGTTCGCATCAATTACATAACCAACCCTTCCATTTTATCGTCCCCAACTCTATCAAACCAACCCTTACACTTCCAGTTACTTCAACATTCTTATACCAATTGTAAAATCCAATAAAGCTAGATTGTTTCCAGATTTTGACACACTTACAAGCCCAAAAAATATGGTAACCATTCTTAATACCAACTTCGTATAATGGAAAGTTATAGTTGTTAGAAAATTTGGATAAAATGGTATAATCACAAATTCTTCCTCCCAAGATCCTCCTTAGTAGAATATCAAATAACAGAGAAATAGATAATACATAACACAAAAATTATAGTGAAAACTTCAAATTAGAGAAAAACCACTTTCGTTGTCAAAAGACCACCAGAGAAAAATTCACTATGTGGAAAATTGTTACAACCACACTCTCAGTAATTTTCTCACACACCCAAAAGACAAGAGCAATTACAAGCCCAAGAGAATTTTTCCACAAAATTCTCTCACTCAAGAACTTCTCATACAAGTTTTTCTCTATTTTTTGGATGATTAACAATGAAGAAATGAAGCCATATTTATAGCCTTCAGTTATCATTTCATATGCCAAACATTTCTTCATTCAACAAAATTAGGCTACCTAATTTTCCTATTCTTTATTCAAACAAGGTTAAGCACCTTCATCTTTGACAATATGGTAAGCCACCTTTCATGAATTTTCTTCTAAATTAAGCACCTCCTATTTTTACTAACAAACCTAATATTATTTTTAATCAATCACAACAATCTCCACCTTGATTAAAAATAAACATAGTTATCACTACAACACTGTCTATTCCAACAGTCATAATTCTCTACACCGAGAATTATCATACTCCACCATAAAGAGTACACCCACTTAGAATTAATCACCAATTCTAAGAATTTCACATCGGCTCATGTCGAAAAAAAAACTTGCTGAAATTTATGGTGTAACTCTCACACTTTGTTTTCCCGAGAGTTCATCAGCCATCGACATCCTTTCCACCACACACCTTGCATTTATACCAAGCCAGTAACATACCCTCTTTTATGGCAATATTTAGAGACTAGCGGCATGCCATGGGGATGTACACGCTCTTTTCAAAGAGCATCATTATAGTCTTTGAAAACAGACATACTATTAGCGTCACCGTCGGTATTTGAGCTTCTTGTCGAATCAGCTCCACCCTTTGGACAATTTCTTTTGAGGTGTCCAGATTGTCCACACCCCCAGCACACTATCTTCTTTTTCATGAAATTGTTTTTCTTTCGGTTGTCAGCTACCAATGCTGAGTTTTCAGGCAAAACATTTCTTCCACCACTCAGTCTTTTTTCTTCAGAAAACAACTTGCTAGTAACTTCTGAAAAAATTATTTTCTCCTTTCCATGAATCAAGATAGGTTTCATGTGATCATAAGAAGATGGAAGAGACCAGATGAACCTTAAAGCTATATCTTCATCATCAAGTTTAACTCCAATGGTTTTCAGTTCAGAGACAATACCATTGAGAACACTGAGATGGTCACACATAATAGTTCCTTCATTCATACGCAAAGTATGAAACTGCTCTTTCAAATACACCCGATTTGAAACACCTTTTGCTTGATACAATTCTTCAAGCTTTTCCCAGAGTTCTTTGGCCATAGATATTCCATGCATATTTGCAAGAATATTTTTGGCCAAACAAAGCCGAATTGCACTTGTAGCTCTTAGATCAAGATCTTCCCAATCTTCATCACTTATAATGGTTTTACTGGACTCAATACCAGTAACAAGGGCTGGTTTCCCCTTTAACGCCTTGTGTAACCCATATTGAATCAACAAATCTTTGACTTGTACTTGCCATAAGCCAAAATTAATTCTCCCATCAAATTTCTCAATGTCAATCTTGACTCCTGACATTTCTCCTTCTTTCTTTGAAATTGGCTCTGATACCAGTTGTTAGAAAATTTGGATACAATGGTATAATCACAAATTCTCCCTCCCAAGATCCTCCTTAGTATAATATCAAATAATAGAGAAATAGATAATACACAACATAAGAATTATAGTGGAAACTCCAAATTAGAGAAAAACCACTTTCGTTGTCAAAAGACAACCAGAGAAAAATTCACTATGTGGAAAATTGTTACAACCATACTCTCAATAAATTTCTCACACACCCAAAAGACAAGAGCAATTACAAGCCCAAGAGAATTTTCCCACAAAATTGTCTCACTCAAGAACTTCTCATACAAGTTTTTCTCTATTTTTGGGATGATTAACAATGAAGAAATAAAGCCATATTTATAGCCTTCAAGTTCTCATTTCATATGCCAAACATTTCTTCATTCAACAAAATTAGGCTACCTAATTTTCCTATTTTTTATTCAAACAAGGTTAGGCACCTCCATCTTTGACAATATAATAAGTCACCTTTCATGAATTTTCTTCTAAATTAGGCACCTCCTATTTTGACTAACAAACCTAATATTATTTTTAATCAATCACAACAATAGTAAGTGATTATTTTTTTGGTTGTAAAGCACTCAATTGTAGGGAATAATCTTTCTCAACACCCTCCACATAAAATGCTACACCTTACTCATTACCTTCAGCACCTATAATTGCCACCACAACCATTGCATAATTATTGCAGAAGATGAGGAAATGCCAACAAAACTTTACCTCTCGCATCTCACAAGCTAATATGTACCCACTTTTTTACGGCACACACATTACTTGAGGCAAAATGACACACCAATACATCTAGTCATCGAGTAGGTGGTAATGCAAAACCCAATATCGCATTGGTCTCATCAATGAGGAAATCCTAGCTTTTGAGAGTTAAGCAACCAAGGGTCCCTATATATTAGTGTCGATTCACCATTCTCAATTCTCCATCAAACTCCATTAACCAGCAAGTAACATCCCCAAACAAACTTCGCTAAACATATATAGATTCACCTCCCATTGCTATTAGCTGAAAAGAAATATTGGTTAACAGTATATTTTGATTTTAAGACCCAATTAACAAGAAAGAGGCTGCTAAATAATTCACCAAACATTCCCAACTTTGTTAATTGGCTTATAATATAATAACATATGTTTTATTGTTAGAAAAATTAAAATTCAACGTTGATAAAAAATAATATTATAATAAAATTTATAAAAAATAAAAGTATATTCACTTATTGGACGAAAATTTTGAGATTGATAAGCTCATAGTTCTAATAAACTTAGATCTTAAGATGAATTCAGAATTTTTGAAAGTTTGTAAAATATGGACCTGATTACCTTAAAGGGGGATGAAAAGGTTATTTTTTAATTTTTATCAATTTATAATTTAATAACCTAAACAAAGAAACTAGATATGCAATCGTGTGTAAAAATAAGTGCGGAAATAAAATAATAACACACGATATTTTTAGGTGGAAACAACCTAGGTCACAACCATGACCTAAGAGAAAAATCACCGGTCCATCGGACCACCTAACTTTCCACTATGAAAATCAAATGTTCAAGTACAAACTCGATCTTATGCTACCCTCCATAAGATACTGCACCAATGTACTTTACTTACTAGCCCTTGCTCTGTTTTCATAGTTTCCAATATTAGCGTGAGCGATTTCCAGACCAAAGTTTCAATAAACTCTCCACAAATCAGATCGTTCACAAATCAACTACAAAATAGTTAGCACAAAAAATACAAGTGCCCGTGGGTGTTCTAGATCGGATTTAACAATGAATAATCTTAACTAGATGATTATAAATATATGTCATTTAAATCAAATCAATTAGAAAATTCTAAAACAAAAAGATTAAGTACAGATTCAATAAAAAATAACTTCCTTAAAATTTAATACTCAAATCAAATAATCATGATTACACATAAAATTATTTAATCTAAATATCTAAATATCTAATCCAAAAGAATTAAATTAAAAAAAATCAATATATATTAATTACCTTCCTTTTCAACTTCCTTAGTAACTTTCAATATATTTTAATTATTTTCTCCAATTACTTTCTCCAACATTCTGTATAACTTTTTCAATATATTTAAATTAACTTCTCTAACATTCTATATAACTTTTACAATATATATTAAATTAACTTCTCCAACATTCTGTATAATTTTTTCAATATATATTAATTACCTTTGATGTCACTATTGTTCCCTTTTTCTTTTCACCAAATTTTGATTATTCAATCGGCAGCTCCCTTTTTTTTCATCACATATATTTTTGTTACCCTCAACCATCAACCCTAATGTATCTTTATTTATAGATAATTATAATACCTAATAGTATTAGGGTTAAATGCATTTTGGGCTTAATTTTTCAAAGCATTAAAAAAATATATTTTTTAAATCACATCTTAAAAATATTAAGACACATAAAAAATATTTAAACACCAAAAATAATTTTAGATTTATGAACACGTACTATTAAATGTATAAATGTAATCATATGTGTCGTAGTTATAAAAAAACATACCCGAAGTACGAATATCTAATACTCGAGCATTTGTTTGGCTTTTCTTGATAAACTTGATAGTAGGCCTAAAAATAAATTTACAAGTAAATATTTTGTCCACAAAAATAGCCAACACTCATAGTCCTTACAAACTCCCCCTTTGGCATTTTCGTGTGACAAAACCTCTCACTTACTACATGACACTTATAAAAATAAGATAAACATACAATGATATCCCAGACTCCATAGTGGAACTATCTTATGGTCCGGTAGATCCATTTTCGCTGTAACTTGACAAGCTTGTAAGTAACTGAAACAACATTGACAAAGTATAGGACAACTTGGCATGAAAACCTCATTGTATATTAGCTCAGTTTACCTAGAAATAAGTGAAGTGTAAATAATAATCATGTTGTGTGCATTCATATTAATCAAGCTTAATTAAATATGTTCTTCCCCTATATGTATAACAAAATAAAAAATATGGAAGTAATTATTCTCTCCCCCTTTTTGACATACGAGAAAGACAAAACATTAGACAAAGAAATGAAGCTAAACTCTTTCTAAAGATATAACAGTGTAGAATCAGAGTAATGCAAAAGTGTAATGTGCTTTAAACTCCCCCTAAGTTCTATGACTCTCTAACTTAGAAACCAATTAAAACTGTAATAAATGAAAAGAGGATGTAAATGAAGAAAAAAAACTTTTTTATTTATTTATTTATTTATTTTTTAAATTTGCATACATAGCCATGTAAGGTATTAAACTCATTTAATTATAAACAAGCACACATCCAATTGAGTTCTCATCATTTTTTTTAACTCCAATTTTGATTATTTATCATATAAATAAATAAGTAGAATAGAATAGATGAGGTGCACACGCACACTTCACACATATAATGACATACTGACATTTACTTAAAGTAATATATATATTTAAACTCCACAAATATGTCAATTAATTCAATTATGGACTTTCAAGAAAGACTCAAATGAAAAAAAATATCACCTATCATGTAAAATCGTAATCGAGTCTTCAATCTCACAAAATAAAATATATCTACGAAAAGAGGATTTTTTTTGTATATTTGAAGTAAATGATATATATATTTTTTTATAACCTCTATTGACTCTTTCTTTTTGTGCATACAATGTATAAGATTTATAAGTAGTCATTTTTTGCATAATCTTTTCCCTTTTTTTTTTGCACGAGCCATAAACCTAGCATGATGACTTTCACACTAGTTGTGAGGTAGCCCTCTCCGTTCATTACGTTAGCTTCACACATCACAGTAGGTAGCCCTCTCAATACTAGATGCCTCCATAAGATAAAGTTTTTGAAAGCAAGAAATTTAACTCAATTCAAGAAAATCCATAAACTTCAATCATAACATATATGTGTGTTCATGAGTGTGTGAATAAGTTCATGTCAACATCGATCATCACATGTACAAGAATATGTGTGTGCGTAAGCCAAAATTGTAAAATAATTTATACAATAAATATCAAAATGAGTTGAGTCACTAAAAATGAGATTATGTGTATGTAAGTATTAAATAAGTCGAATATTGTGTTGGCCAAACAAAAATGTTTTTTTTACTAAGATTTGAAATTCCCAAGGCACTTCTGAGATACTCAAATCTTTGAGTGTCTATGGCTTTAGTGAATATATCAGCTAATTGTCTCTCAGTAGGTACAATCTCAAGTGTAACTATTTTCTCTTCAACTAATTCTCGAATAAAGTGATGCCTAAGGTCAATGTGCTTAGTTCTAGAAAGTTGAACCGGGTTCTTAGAAAAATATATAGCACTAGAGTTATCACAATATAAGGGCATCATACCTTGTGGTTGACCATAGTCCTTGAGCATGTTTTTCATCCAAAGCATTTGTGTGCAAGAGCTTCCTGCAGTAATATATTATGCTTCAGTTGTAGAGAGTGAGATAGAGTTCTACTTTTTACTGTGCCATGATACTAAGTTGTTTCCAATGTAGAAACAACCACCTGATGTGCTCTTCCTATCATCCTGGTTGCCTTCCCCACAGACATCAGAAAACCACTTACTTCACAAGTAGTGTCAGTAGTAAAATATAAACCATAATTACTTGTTCCTGAGATATACCTGATAATTCTCTTTACATTCTCTAAGTGTGATTCCTTAGGGTCAGCTTGATAACGGGCACACACACCAACACTAAAACATATGTCAGGTCTACTTACAGTGAGGTAAATTAAATTACCTATCATACTCCTATAAAGGGTTTGATCAACACTTTTACCTTAAGTGTCCTTTGTAATTTTTGTGCTGGTACCTAAAGGAGTCCGTAATGGCTTGCTAGTTTCAAGACCAAACCTTTTAACAAGGTTACAGGTGTACTTGGTTTAAGAAATAAATATATTATCACGAGATTGTTTGATTTGCAAACCAAGGAAGAAAGTCATTTCACCTACCATGGACATTTCAAATTCATTTGTCATAACATGCACAAAATTATCCATTAATGTACTAGATGTGGATCCAAAAACTATGTCATCCACATTAATTTGAGCAATAAATATCTCCTCACTACTCCTTTTAATGAATAAAGTCTTAACAACTCCCCTCGAATAAATCCCTTGTTCAAAAGATAGTTGGTAAGTCTCTCATACCATGCTCGTAGAGCTTGTTTCAAACCATAAAGAGCCTTTTTCAGTTTGTAAACATGATTTGGAAATTTCGGATCAATAAATCCTTTTGGTTGTTCCACGTACACCTCCTCATTCAAAAACCCATTCAAAAAGGCAGACTTAACATCCATTTGATATAGTTTGAACTTCATATGATGAGAAATGGCAAGTAAAATCCTAATTGACTCTTCTCTAACTACAGGTGCAAATGTTTCATCAAAGTCAACTCCTTCTACTTGCGTATAGCCTTGAGCTACTAACCTAGCCTTATTTCTAACAACAATCTCATGCTCATCAGATATATTTTTGAACACCCATTTTGTTCCAATAACATTTTTGTTTTTAGGCTTAGGTACTAATACCCACACATGATTTCTTTCAAATTGAGCTAACTCATCCTGCATGGCATTTATCCAAAATTCATCCCTAAGGGCTTCATTCACATTTTTTGGTTCAAATTGAGAAATATAGCATAAATGGGTTACCTCACTTATTTGTCTCCTTCTTGTTACCATTCTTGCATTAGGATCTCCAATTATATTCTTAATAGGATGATTTTTTGAAGTTCGAGTTGGATTTATCATTGATGAGGTCGATGCATTTTCTTTCTTTTCTTCTCTTTCCTCTAACTCTTCTTCTTTTATTCCAATTGTGTCACTGGTCATTGTTAATTAAGGTGTTGTGAAATTTTCTTCATTTCCAACTTCTTCACTTGTACTCTTCTTACCTCCATCATCTATAACGACATTTATGGATTCCATAACTACATTAGTTCTACAGTTGAAGACTCTATAAGCTCTACTATTTAGGGAATACCTAAGAAATATACCTTCATCACTTCTTGAATCAAACTTACCCAACTGTTCACGATCTCTAAGTATGTAGCATTTACTTCCAAAAACATGCATAAATTTTAGATTGGGTTTTTTACCTCTCCATATCTAATAGGGAGTTTGGTTTGTACCTGGGCGAAGATATACACGATTTATAATGTGACATGCAGTGTTTATAGCTTCTGCCCAAAACCTTTTGGAAACTCCCTTGGCATGCATCATTACTCTTGTCATCTCTTGAAGTATCCTATTTTTCTGTTCAACTACTCCATTTTGTTGAGGTGTGATAGGAGCAGAGAATTCATGAAAGATACCATGTTCTTTACAGAAGTCAGCATACTTGGTATTTTCAAACTCTTTTCCATGGTCTGTTCTCAGTCTCTTGATGGTTACTATTTTGTCACATGTTTCAACCTGCACTCTTGTACAATATGAGATGAAGAACTCAAAAGCATTTGACTTGTCTCTAAGAAAGCCTACCCACGTGTAGCGAGAAAAGTCATCTACTACAACTATGATATATTTCTTACCTTCAACACTTTATGTTCTCATAGGACCCATAAGGTCAATATGTATCAATTCCAATACTCTGTTTGTATTTATACTCTTGATCTTCTTATGAGCAATCCTAGTTTTTTTACCCAATTGACATGGTCCACATACAGGTGTTTCGATTTTTGAAAGAATAGGTAAACTACACACAGTCTCAATTTTTCTTAATCTAATCAGATCAAAATTCATATGACCTAGCTTTTCGTGCCACAAGATATTTGAGTCATTGCTAGCTAGGTTACATGTTACTATGGGTGATGTATCAATACAATAACAATTGTCATGTGATCTGATTCCCTTAATCATACATTCACCATTTTGATCTGTTACAATATAGTGATTGTTTGTAAATTGCACATTAAAATCACTATCACATATTTGACTTATACTAATCAAGTTTGCCTTAAGTCCTTCCACATATAAAACTTCATCAAGTTTAGGGATACCATCTATTTGAACAGAGCCTTTTCCAATAATTTTAGATGTTTTACCAACACCAAAGGTAACTGTCCCTTCATTGTATTCCTTAAAGGTTTTAAACAAAGAACGATTCCCCATCATGTGTCTAGAGCATCCACTATCAAAATACCAAGCGGTATTTGATTTGAATTTAAATGATATATGGGCCACAAAGTAGTGCAACTCAGATTTCTTAACCTATCCTTTTTTTAATTTTGGACATTTGAGTTACCGGTTTCTTATATTCCTCTTTTTGTGTAGTTTTTGTAGTAAAAACTTTACGTTTTGAAATTTTTTAAGGTGCTTTAGAAACATTTTTATTTGTGATAGAATCATAAGCATGAATAAATCTACACTTAGGTCTAATATGTCCTTTCATACCACAGTGATGACAGATAGGAACAAACTGAATTTTCTTAGAATGATAAGGTGCAAAAACTACCTTCTCTGCCTGAGCAATAGTGGGTTTTACAAATTGAGTTTTGGATGATGAAGGTGTTGATTGTTCATCTATGTATCCAAGACCTCTCTTATCTCCATTTGGCTTTCCATAGTCTAGGACTTTGGTTAATTTTTCAGCACCTATGGTCAGATTCTTTACCGTCTCTTTAGCAATACTAAGTTCTTTCCTAAGATTTTTGTTTTCCTGAGTGGTTTCTGCTAGTCTCATATTCAAGGCATTAATATGATTAGACAATTCATTTTTATCTTTCTCTAGTCTAGAGGAATTTGCTTTGTGAACATTGATGATATCATTAAGTTTAGTTACTTCCACAAGCAATTTATCTCTCTCTTCCCTGGCACCTAGACAATCCATGAATAGTTCCTCATAATTCGATACATTAAACTTAGACAGTAAGAGAGAAGAGTTCATTTCCTCATTTTCTTCATCCGAGCTAAGGTCAGAGTCATTGTGATGTGCATTGGAAATTGCAGTGAAGCATAATAATTAGTGTCATCATCCTCTGAGTTACTAGCATTGTCCTGCTCACTTTCTGTGTCACTGAGTGTAGCATTAAAGGCTTTTCCAAATATATTTTTATTGTTAGCACAATCTATAGAAATATGACCAAATCCTCCACAAGTAAAGCATTGGGGACTAGTGGGTTTACGTTTCTTACCATCAAGGATAGGAGGCTTGATTTCCCTTGACTTTTGGTCATTCGAACGACTAGATGGTCCCTTATTGGAATGATTATTCTGTTGACCCTTCTTCTTTATAAACTTCTTAAATTTTCGTGCTAACAAGACTAGTGACTAATCATTCATATTATCATCACTACTAGAGATGTCCTTTTTAGAGCTTTTGAATGCCACATCCTTATTTTTCTTGGATGGATCAAGAGAAAGCTCATAGGCTTGGATTGACCCGACAAGTTCATCAATTTTTAGTGTGTCTACATTCTTGCTTTCCTCTATTGCTGTAACTTTCATCTTATAGTATGATGTTAAAGAGCTTAGAAGTTTGCGCACTTGTATAGGTTGTGGAATTTTCTCACCAAGTTTAGAACAAGCATTAGTGATATCACATAAGCGAGCATAAAATTGACCAAAGGTTTCGTTGTTGCTCATTTTAATATAATCAAACTCATATGTTAGCAATCTCAATTTTGTTTATTTTACTTGGGAAGTACCTTAATGAGCAAGAGCAAGTGCATTCCATGCATCTTTAGCAGTCTCACAGTCGGAAATGCGACAGAACTCATCCATCGACACTGTAGCAAATATTGAGCTTAGACCTTTTTGGTTTGCCCTACTAAGGGTGCGTTCTTCAGTGGTCCAATCTCTTCTTGGCTTTACGATTGTTACACCATCTTTTGTTACCGAAGGTGGTTCCCAACCATCAAGAATAGCATCCCAGACTTTTTCATCTTGTTTGAGAAAGGCTTGCATACGAGCCTTCCAGTAAGGGTAATTAAACCCATCAAAGAGTGGGGGTCTACCAGATGACCCGCCTTCTTTCATTTGGTCCATAAGTAAGTGTGTGTGTCCCTAAGGATCAATCTCACTAAGTGTGTCTAGTGTTGGCTCTGATACCAATTGAAAGTTTGTAAAATATGAACCTGATTAACCTAGAGGGGGGTGAATAGGTTATTTTTAATTTTTACCAATTTATAATTTAATAACCTAAACAAAGAAACCAGATATGCAATCGTGTGTAAAAATAAGTGTAGAAATAAAATAATAACACACGATATTTTTAGGTAGAAACAATCTAGGCTACAACCATGACCTAAGAGGAAAACCACCGGTCCATCGGACCACCTAACTTTCTACTATGAAAATCAAATATTCAAGTACAAACTCGGTCTTTTGCTACCCTCCCTAAGATACTGCCCCAATGTACTTTACTTACGAGCCCTTGCTCTGTTTTCACAATCTCCAATATTAGCATGAGCGGTTTCCAGACCAACGTTCCAATAAGTTCCCCGCAAATCAGATCGTTCACAAATCAACTACAAAATAGTTAGCACAAAAAACACAAGTGCCCATGTGTGTTCTAGATCGGATTTAACAATGAATAATCTTAACTAGATGATTCTAAATATATGTCATTTAAATCAAATCAACTAAAAAATTCTAAAACAAAAGGATTAAGTACATATTCAATAAAAAATAACTTCCTTAAAATTTAATACTCAAATCAAATAATCATGATTACACATAAAATTATTTAATCTAAATATCTAAATATCTAATCCAAAAGAATTAAATTAATTAAGAAAATTAATATATATTAATTACCTTCCTTTTCAACTTCCTTCGCAACTTTCAATATATTTTAATTATTTTCTCCGATTACTTTCTCCAACATTCTGTATAACTTTTTCAATATATTTAAATTAACTTCTCTAACATTCTGTATAACTTTTTTCAATATATATATTAATTACCTTTGATGTCGCTATTGTTCCCTTTTTTCTTTTCACCAGATTTTGATTATTCAATCGACAATTCCTTTTTTTTTCAACACATATATTTTTGTTCCCCAAAAGCATCAACCCCTAATGTAACTTTATTTATAGATAATTATAATACCTAATAGTATTAGAGTTAAATACATTTTGGGCTTAATTTTTCAAAACATATTCAAAGCTTTAAAAAAATATTTTTTATTTTAAATCACATCTTAAAAATATTAAGACACAAAAAATATTTAAACACCAAAAATAATTTTAGATTTATGAACGTGTACTATTAAATGTATAAATGTAATCATATATGTCGTAGTTATAAAAAACATACCTGAAGTACGAACATCTGATACTCGAGCATTTATTTGGCTTTTCTTGATAAACTTAATAGTAGGTCTAAAAATAAATTTACAAGTAAATATTTCATCCACGAAAATAGCCGACACTCATAATTCTTACAATTTTGATCGATTGAACTAAAAATTTTAAACCTCATCTTATAAAACAATTAAATGAGCATTGGAAAAATTTATAAAAATACAATTGACCCACATTTTGGGGGATGTTAGAGATAAAATTATTTCATATTGATTAAGTATAATTATACGGTAGATTTTGTTACTTTATTATAGTAGACATTGTGTCATTTAATCACATTGCTATGAATGACAAATTTTATTTTTTAATAATTTTTCTCTTAAAATATAATTTTTTAATAATCAAGTGATTACAATACAAGTACTTAACAAAAATAAAAATAAATTTTAATATGAAATTATTTTTAAAAAAATTAACAATAATAATAATCAAATAGAAAACTAAGACACTTTGATTTTTATTAAAAATTAAAAATAAATAAAACTTTAAAATAAAATAGTGATAATTAAAAAAATATTAAGAACAATATTTTGTGAATGTTTCATATATTAATTGTTACTTTAACATTATTAAAAACTCATGTTTTGCTCGTGTTTAAACACTTTATAGAAAAATAATAATATTTTAATATCTAGAATAATATAATTTGTCTTTAATTGGATCCCTTTAGAAACTAAATAACATCATTTCTAAACTAAATGACTAAACGATACAAATAACCTAATTTAAGGGACTTTTATAGTATTTTTCTAATATAATATAATAAAAATGTTAAAAATATAAAGTGATAGACTTTATAACAAACAAAGAAATACTTGCATATGGATATTATAGGTATTATCTCACATTATTTAAATATGATACTAACGTAAGGTCTATAAGTACGCATGAGTATTATTATTATTATCGGGGTTAACTTTTTGAACTTGAAAACCCTACTGTTCTTATAATTTTCACATAATATCAAAATTTTAATCGATTCATAAATTAAGAAAAAATTAATGGGCCTTCCTAAACAAAATCCATAAACCTTATAAAATGGTCTAAATATAAATAAAATTTAATAAATATGTTAAAAATATATAAAGTGTGGATAAAATAATCTACAATTTGCTCACTACTATAATATTGATATATGACATCGATCTTTTATACAATTGTGATCAAATAGTATATCTATGGTCTCAATTAAAAATCAAGACCATTTGTAAGAGTTTATGATCTCTCCTACTTAGGCCTCAATTTTTAACGGTGATCGTAAATGTGGTATATATATGGTCACGATATTATAAAATATTAAAACCAAATGGTATGTCTATAACATCGACCTTTTATAAGATTTTGACCAAATAGTATGTCTATTGTCTCGGTTGCATTTAAACCATGATCATATACATCTCAATTAATCCTATTTTTTAATATAAATTACAATAAATTTATCAATTACAATATTAAATGTCATATTATATTAAAATTAAGAGTACAATTATATTTGATAGTTTATGTACCAAAACATAATAAAACCTTACTAGCAATAATTAAAGTGTTTCAAAATATGAAATACATGTAAAAAATTTGCCAATAATAATACTAACCAAATTGCCCACCATCTAAATCAATCTAACAAAATAGTAAATAAGAGCGCATAGATGGTTTAACTAGCTAGCTATCGTTATAAGGATCAATTTGTGAATTCTATTCACTCATGTATCTCATGAATTTTACCATCAATGTAACTTAATCATGAATAAGTTACAATGTACACCTATTTTAAATTTATGTTAACTAGTCACAAATTTTGATAAAGAAAAAATTGAAATCAACATTCAAAAAAATACAAAAAATAATTTTAATTATTACCAAATCAATCATAAAAACAAATAGATTGTCAATAATTATCCTTATAAACATAAGGACATAATACCTACAAGTCACCGAATCATTTCAAAAAAGCAATGGTAAGTTTAATATAATCTAATTAAAACTATATTAGATAGAGATAATCAAT
This sequence comes from Hippophae rhamnoides, assembly GCA_033030585.1. Classification (NCBI taxonomy): domain Eukaryota; kingdom Viridiplantae; phylum Streptophyta; class Magnoliopsida; order Rosales; family Elaeagnaceae; genus Hippophae; species Hippophae rhamnoides. The sequence goes on from CM065431.1 coordinate 5,702,012, forward strand.
AAATATTACTATTACTTCCGATTTGATTATTTATGAGGCATTGGTAATTTGATTCAAAATGTTGTCTTTGATGGCCTGATAATTGCCAACAAGCCAAAAATAATATGTTAACATTAAATTAAATCAATATCATGTATTCAATCCTTTACTCATTTCCCAGTTTTCTTATACCTCTTTGTAATCTTTTGCCAACGTGTCTGAAGTCATTGCTGGTACATATATTTGTTTCAAGCCTTGTCGAAGTAAACTACAAGCAAATCTGCATTGTTTGGACCAATATTTCATTGATACTACTTATATGCATAAAATTCTATCCGATGTAGATCTATAATTCTATAATAAACATTTGTAATAATGAAAAACATACCTTATATTTATTGCAGTTTTCATCTTATCCCTAGTTAAAATCCAAATTTTTAGATCAGCTTGAGCAAGTTTGTCAATTTACTATGGCACTATGGAAAGGAAAAGAAAAGAAAAGAAAGTTTAAGCTAGCCAATAGGGCAATGTCCTACAGAAACCCACAAAAGATAAATCAGTGCTTTATTTATCCTTTGTTGCAGTTTGTCCTCCACAGCAGTAGTACCAACAAGGACCAAGTCTCTTTCAATCATATCAGATACTTAATTCAAGCATTGTCCCTGTATCAACCCCAACTGATGTTTTTGCTTTTCTGAAACTCATTGTTCTAAGTAGTGTATTCAGATACCTCAAGCTTTCAATAAGTAAGGGCCAACAAGGTACAGGAGAAATGTTTCAAGCAAACAATAAGATAAAAACCACAACTGCAAATTATGTATACAGGAGAAATGTTTCAAGCATTTGTCACTAAGTTCAGAACCAAGGTTAAGAAAAAGATTTTTCCTTTACAACATAATAAACATGCCTAATAGTAATAGTAATATTTCTTACCATTCTAGCACGCTCATTTTTCTCTTTACAGGCTTCATCTTTGAAAATTTTGTCAACCTAGCACAATATAATTTAAATCATTAGAATACTTAGAAATTCATGCCTAACTCTTAACCCAAAAGTCAGTTTGTGAGTTAGAAAGTTATCCAGACTTATAAGCAACACTGCTGCCTTATTATTGGCCGATGTGGGCCTTAACATCCCCCTTCTACATCGGTTAGAGTCTGGATTTACGACACGAGGGTCGATGGGAGTACAAAAAAACCAAGAGCCTAGCTCTGATATTAATTTAGAAACTCAGGCCTAACTCTTAACCTAAAAACCAACATATGAGTTAGAGGATTGTCCAGACTTATAAGCAGTACTACTGCGTTACTCTTGGTCGATGTGAGACTTAACAAGAATAATGCAACTTAAAAAAGAAACTAACTTATTAAAAAAGATTCAACTCATATAAAACATATATAACGTCATTGAATAGAAATGTAAGTGAGCTTAATTGAGATCTAGAATAAGAAGCATGATAGACATTATCACTTCGATAAGATAAAACATTCTATCTTATCACTGTACCATGAAAAGAGAATAAAAAGAATTGTAAAAGATTGATCATTTAGTTACAAAACTTGGTTATCATACAAAGCAGCATTTTCATACGGTCTCTGGAAACTTATCTCTTGTCCTTTTATTTTCCCCCCATTTTTCACAAAAGAAATAGCAAAGGCAACAATCTATAGTACCATAAAATTTAGTTATTCTGAAAACTAGGCAAAAGGTAAATTTCAAGTTGGAATTTTAACTAACAGAGTCCCAACTGCTAAATGACACTAAATGGGATTGAAAGCAAGAAGCGAGGCTATAGATGGAATACCATAATGAATTGAAATTTGCAATTCCAAGTTCGTCTCCGTCGAACTACCCCTTTGAAAATTCTGTAAAAATCCACAAATATATGATCATTTAGCAACCGACCATCTAGAGCTCATGCATTTAGTTTATTTTGTGAGTATAGATATCTTCAAATAAAAAAATCATAGATATAATACTTACAACAATAAAAGAAAAAATGAAGAGAAAAATGGAAATATAAGAGAAAAATCTCTCAATTACTTGTTTTTCATTGTTCATTTCACCCAAATATACAAAGAAAAGCTAAGGAAAAACCCTAACAATCGAGAAGCTACGAAACCCTAGCGATAAGAAAGCCATCACCTGATCTTGGAGGTTGACAGATGGTTGGAACTGGAGGCATGCGATAAGAGATAGAAAATATAAAGCTTGTAAACTCTGCTCTCTTCACAGGAGAAAATGAAGAAGAAGATGTTATTATATAGAACCAAAACCAACTGGAACACCAACTGGTGTAACATAAAATACAACGCAGAAAGCAAGACTAAACTAATAGAATAACATAAATCAGTTTAGTTTATCATCCTCCCTCAAGTGAAAGGGTCTTGAAACGATACAAAATTGAGTTTTGAGAGACAAGAATCTTGAACTTGGGAGACGTTTTGTCAGGAGATCAGCTGGTTAGTTTGCAGTAGGAACAAAGTGCAGCAATATCTTATCGCGTAGAACCTGATCTCGGATGAAGTGAAGATTGATTTCTATGTGCTTTGTTCGGGCATGAAATACAGGATTTTTTCCCACATGAAATACAAGATTTTTTGCCACATGAAATACATCATCCTTTGGCTCGACCTCTGAAATATTCTTCTTTCAAATCTTCATCACTAGAACTATTAGTAAGGGTAGCATGTCTTCTTAGGAGTTTTGGATCGACAAGTCTTCTTAGGGATAATCCTTCAACTTGTCTTCTAGGTAGTATTGGCTCGATCCTATCTTTATGTGCACCCTTTCTTCTTTGGCTTGGACTTGAAACATATTTTCATTATTAATTAGTTGAGAAATGGCTCTAGTAAGCTCATCTATTTGGTTTTGAATATCTTTTTGCATCACTTGATTATGCTCGATTCTTCCAAGCTAAACCAGACTTTGATACCACTTGTACAATAGGGTTAATCCCTCAACATATAGTAGGATGCCGCCTACTCAACGTGTCATGAGATTTTCCAATTTGATCTATAATTGCAAGTTTAGTGAGCTCACAACCATAACTTGATAGTTTAGCAGGACCTCACATCTTTATTTTTAAGGAGAAACCCCAAAATATATCATGTAATTTAAAGAGTGCTCACCCCTTATAAGTACATCCTAAATTGCTTAGGAAGCTAAGTGGTGGTGCTTATAAGAGGTGAGCACTCTCTAAATGGCATGACATGTTTTGGAGTTTCTCTCTAAAAGCAAAGCCACTAGGTCCCATTGAATTGTCAAGTCATAGTCATGGGCTCATTAAACTTGCAATTATAGGTCAAATTAGACAATCTTGTGCCACATGGAGTGGGTCTCATCTAGCTATATGCAGAGGGATTAACCCTTCTACATCAAGTGATATCAGAACGAGGTTCATATGGGTCCAATATAGCATAATAAAGGTTTTCACGAAAAAAAATCAAGAATTTTATCAAAAGGTTAATCAAGCTTTTAATAAAATGTTTGCATAATTGACATTATTAAATAAAAATATGAATCAAGATTATATTCAAAAAATTCGAGTAAAAAAGATGATCCAACCCAACATTAGATATGAGCTATCAAAAAAGAAAGACTCTTATAAAGCTTTAAAAGTGGATGAGCAATCTTTTGAAAACAAGGTTTCTGAGATAGTTTTGGTCAAATATAAAAACGATCATATTATTAAGGCTAACAAACCTATGTTAGAGATCATATAAATTCAAAAGGAAGAATTTGAAGAGAAAATCTCTTTACAAGGTGAGTTAGTCTCAGATCATAAAATTATTTTCATAAAACAAGATTCAAATATCATGGTACTTGTAGATGTTTCTGAAGTTTTAGTCCCAAATCATAAAATTATTTTTAGAAAACAAGATTCAAATATCATGGCACTTGTAAATATTTCTAAATTTAAAGAATCAAGTGTCTTCACTACTTTCAAATGCAATCAATTATTTGACATCACAATAAATTATTTTCCAAAGCAACAAGAGTTGTCAAATCATTTTCAAAATAACGAGTTATATTTCATTATTCCAAAACTTGTTGAAAATATTAATTTTAAAGGTGAGTATATAGATAATAGTTGGCTAATATTATTCAAGGAAGTGAAACAACAAGAAAAACTAATTTTAAAGATCTATGAATACTACAAGTATTATCATCCTCAATTGTAGAAAACTCGAGGATGTATTTTAAATAAGTAAAAGGGAATAATACAGACAAGATAAGAAAATATATAGTTTATTTTGTTTAGAGTTCTAATAAAGTAATAGGTTATTTTGTTTAGAGTTCTAATTTTTATGTACTATTAAAGGCCCACATAGAAATCTTTATTTAGAGTTTTTTTGTGTATTATCTGAGTCTTACATACAAACTTTATGAACTATTCTAAGGACTTTGCAACTATAAATAGCTAAGCTATATGCTTGTATAAGGCATCCTTAAAAATAATCAACTTAGTAATACTAAAGAAGTCATCTTCTTTCTTTTTTCTCTTATTCCAAATACTTTAAGAATAATTTTCATTCTTCATTTTGGAAGTTGAAGTCCTCTTATCCATGAGATAAAGGATTATCTTTAGGCTAGTCATACTCTAAATTTGCTAGAGTATTTGTCTAAAGATAGATAACATATCTAGGTTTGTCCTATTCTAGATTTGCTAGAATGTTTGCTTAGATATTAGTTTTATTGTATTTGTTTCATAACACAAATACTAGCACCTCTGGATAGTCTAAACTTTGCTTATATCTTTCTTATTTTCCAAGTGATTTTATATTATTGGTACATTCATGCTTCCGTTCTGCATCAGATGGTATTAGAGTCGTGACCCTATTGGGCCATGTGGGCTTGCGTTCTTACGAGGACATAAGACTTTCTAAGTGGAGGTGTATGATGCAGTATGCCTGCATATGTTTCATATTACTTAGGAATCTAAATGAGGATATTCTTATAAGAAATGAATACTCTATAAATGACATGACATGTTTTGGGTTTCTCCCTAAAAGCAAAGTTGTGAGGTTCTATTGAACTATCAAGTCATACTAGTGGACTCGCTGAACTTATAGTTATTGACCAAAGTAGATAATCTCATACCATATGGAGTGGGTCTTATCCCCTTATACACAAAGGGATTAACCCTCTTGTATCACTATAAGGACACAATAATGGTTACCAACAAAGATTTAACCATGGAACTAGTGAAAATTCCACCTATTTTCACTTGTATTGATTTTTCAAGCAAAAATCTTACTAGATAAACACCGAAAGAGTTTAGACAACTCCAATCACTTTATATACTCAATTTTTCCCACAATGTTCTTACATACCACTTCCCTTCATCTTTAGGGAACCTGCACAATCTTGAGTCTTTATATCTCTCATGGAACCAACTTAATGAAAAAATTCCAATACCCTTAACAAAACCCAATGTCCTTTTAGTCCTAACATTTCACACAATCATTTGCTTGGAAAGATCCTAAAAGGAAATCAAATTTAAACATTTTCACAAGACTCCTTCATTGATAACAAAGATCTATGTTGGAGTCCTTTGGAAACTTGTAGCAATGATGAGAACTCACCTAAGAGGGCAACAAGTGTGATTCCTAGATCAGATATTGATTGGGAAGTTATATTTGTAGTAATTGGATTCATTTTTGTGTTTGGAGTTGTCACAATCCCTTTGGTGTTTTCTAAGAGATGGAGAAAATTATACTTCTAATGTGTAGAAGACATTGATTATAAGTTCGTCTCCCTACTTATCCTAAGGAAGTGGTGGTTGTGGAACGCATGTCGTCAAGGTAGGGGAAATAGAGACGTTAGTGTTGAGCATGGTAATACATGTATCTAACATATATCATTGTTCATTTAGTTACGTTGTTTTTATTTTTATCTAGATATTTTAAACGTGTGTCTATCCTTTCTTATCGAATTATAATTCTTGAAGATGATTTAGTATTTAGACCTTCTAAGAGTACCTGGAAGATCTTTTCAAGCCAACACATGCATTATTTTCAGTTTTTGCTTGTATAAATCCTTATCTCTATATATAAGATGTGTATTATACATAACTTGTGTTTATTTTCGGTGAAACTTCATTTGTGAATTACTTGGTTGAGTTTTATTAATTTGTCTTAAGAGCCTATGTAAATGAATGTCTCTTCCATTGAAGTGGTTGCAATTATTCTCCTCCCATCATGAATTTGGACCCTCTAAACATTAAAATTTGAGCATTTAATATCATGTAAATGTAATATATAATTAAATTGATTTTGAAATAACACGGGATTTGTTCATAATGTGTACATATCTTATATGTATTACATTAACTTAAGTAGAATAAGTGAATATTTTTCTAAAGGCACTACCACAAATGAATTTAATAAATTATTGGATTTTACTTGTTTTATTTTATTCTTTAGTAATACATTTATATTTTTCATAAAAATAAATTTTTTTTAGTTTATATTCCAATAAATACAAATTTTAGACACAAAAGTTTAAGATTTACTACTAATGTTGATAAAAAAGATATACATATACATCAAAACATAATTTTATTTATGGTCGGGTTAAATTGGATTAAAGCGGATGGGAAATAATTTCATCTACCATCCAACCTGTATCTAAATAATTGTAGAGTTTTTAATCAAATCTGATTCAATTATCAATTTAAAATCACTAAAATTCATCGAATGATTAAATTTTATACACTTATATACGAGAATATGTATATTTGACACTAAAAATAAAAAAGATAAAAAGGCACGTTGGACACAAATATGCACTATTATGTTACGTGTATATTATCCGTTGTATATTAATCTTTTTTTAATCATGAATTGTACAATTGTTATTTGATTTAAGATTAATCTATTCGTATAAAATAATATTATATTATCTGATATTATTTATTTATTTTTTGTAAAATATATGATATTGTTATTATTATTGTTGTTGTTCTTTTTTCATTCAATTATGTTTTTCAATTTATTATTATTGTTGTTGTTCTTTTTTCATTCAATTATGTTTTTCAATTGTATTGTTTTTGTGTAATAATGATAGTTAATATATATATATATATATATATATATATATAATTTTAGGAAACATCTTTTGTTTTGTTTGTTTGGTTGGGTTCTATACATATCGATGAATTTCACGAATATATTACTTTACTTACATTCACTTTGATTTAGATGAGTTATAACATTATTTTAAATTTTATACGAGTTAAGTTAAGTTTATAAAACTTTTAAACAATTTGGATTGGAAGCCAACGACGTGATTTATTAATTTTTAAAAAATAAAAAATATTTTTTAAGAATAATATGTTGGTATAAATATTATCTTTTTATTATATTATAGTAATATTTTATTCATTGAATTGTTAATTTTATATTATAATAATATTTCATTCATTGAGTTGTTAATTTATAATTGTTGTACGATTAGATATAGGATTAATTAATGTGCATTTGAGTAATCCATAATTAGTTGGCAAACAGAATATATATGTTGTGGAAAAATATTCAAAACAAGAAAAAGTGATGATATCATATTCAATAATTTAGTTGATTTTTATTAATTTGTCTTCAATTGAAATATTATAACGATGCATATGACATCATTCTCTTTCATTCATTAATTGTAGTACTATTTTAGAACCTCTAAATATTACTATTTTAGAAAGAAGAAAAAAAAAGAATAAAGGTATTGAAGTCACTGCTAAGTATTTGTTTTCTTCACTGAAAAGTATTGAGTTTGGTTGAAAATTAAAGTTTTTAAAGGAGAGGGGTACGATTGTAAACCAGCTCCTTTGGAAAACCTAAACAAAATAAAGGTATATAATTTTCATTGGGTGGGCACCCAGTACTCTTTATAATTTGAAATAATTGTTATCAAAATACATTATTTTAAAATACATGCTTATATATTACATTTAAATTTTTATTCAAATATTAGATTTTAAATATATTATATTTATTGATTCCAAATATTAATATTCGAATTTAGAATATTAAAATACAAACACATGCTAATTATTATTTACATTATTTTAAAATTACTTTTTTAAAAAATATTGCATGAATAAATGATGTTTCATATTTTTTTATCATGTACGAACAAAAATTAAAATCACTTACTAATTAATCAATTAGTCCTAAAAAGTAAATGTAAGCTTATTTTTAAAAAAAATATTTTTGATTCTTCACAATTTACATAGCTAAACAAAATTAAAATTAAAAATTTAATTGTGAAATTTCTCAGAATTGGCTTCAGAATTCAAACTCATTGTCTTAGAAAAAGAGTCTCGATCACTTATATATATTTTCAACATAAAGAAAATAGAATATTTATTAAGTGTATGCCAATTTTTATGTACAAAATTGTAATTATACGTACTTTATTAAATTTAACATTTTTTTAAAGTTTTTCAACGTGTATTAAATTTATAATATTTAGTATGACTAGGTATAAAAATGTTATTTAAAAATTCTTGGTAAATAAGACTAGGCTTATAATAATATCGTGTTAGGTTCCTGTCTAGTCATGCTCATGTTTTCATTTTAATATTATTTTTTTTTCATGAAAAGGAAAACTCATGTATAAACTCTTCAATTTTTTAAACTATTTGTATTCCCTTTCACTTCATTTCATCATAACTTTCATCTACTCAATAATACAAGTAACTTTTAACCCAAAATAATATAAATATTTAATTTAATTTTATAAATTATATAATTAATTATAAATAAATTTAATAATTTTTTTTTATTTTTTTCAAATATTAGAACACAGAAGTGTAAATGAATTTTGTACAGAGCTCTCCAAATTTATTAAAAAAATCATAACAATATTATTATTATTTTATTGATTTATATATTTATAATATTATTATATGTATAAGATGTTAAAAATTTGACCATGAATTTGTTATTTTCAAAGTTATTTTTTTTACCTTGATACTTTAAAAAACATTAAACTTATATGATATAAAGATAATAAAAATGTGTTCAAGGTATTAATTAATTGTATTTAACGTTACTCTATTTTATATAAAATTATATTTATCTCTTTTTAATTATAAAACTTCAATTTTATTATTTTTCTTTTGTAAATAAATAATAAAAATTAATAAGTTACTTCTTTAATTTATAGTTTATGAAAAATCTTTTAATATATTTGTATTGATTAGATAAAAAGTGATAATTTTATAATTAACACGAAAATTTTATCATTAATAAAAAATATAATTTTATAATTAATATTTTATTAAAAAGATAAATATTAGATGAAAAATCACTTAAAAAATAGATTAAAAAAATGTCACGCATCATCGGTGAAAATGAAGGGGAGTGTCCCAACATTTCTCTTTATATAATGTCAATAACCTCAAACATTAGGCGAATGAAAGTCATGTTTTATTGAAAGGGAAGTTTCCTCTCCTCTCACCTATATTTTTTTATTTGATATTATTTATGATATTAAAATTTTATCTTTATATATTTTTTGATTTATAAATTTTTATATATCATCGATGACTTTCATTACAACAAAACTCAAGTCAAGATCGTTGAAAAGTCATTAGTGGACTAGAATTTTAGTAATTTTTTCCTTTAATTTATTTATTTCTTTTAGTTTTAATCAATCTAGACGTTTAAATTTTTAATAGAGTTAATTTTTCAATAATTTTTAACATAAATATTAAAATAAAAAATAATATAAAAAGAATGATAAAGGCTCATAAATATTTTTTCTCATATTTATTGAATATTTTGTTAATAATTAGATATAATTTTTCAATTTAATCATTTGATATTTCTAAAAACTAGATGTCTGTCTTTACGGAGTACTTGTTCTATCATTAATAAAGTTTTCCACTATTTATACGAGAAATATAAGATTTTTTGCTTGCTAAACCTTGGATGAAGGGTAATAATATGTTAATAATTATCATTAAAATATATAAAAGTTTGTTAATTTTTAAATGGGTCATTGTAAATATATTAATTATTGAAAATTATATTAAAATTTAAAAGTTTTTAAAAATATTAAAAACAAAACACGTGGAGATAGTTGTATGTATTTTTTAAATTATTACATATTCTTAAATTAATTATTACGTGTTCAAATCTATCTAAATTTATATATTTTAAGTTACAATCGGTTTAAATAATATATATAAAAAAATATACATGTGTACTCACATGTTATATTTATGATATCTTTTTAAAGTTTTAATATAACTTTTAATAATTAATATACTTATAATATAATAATCTAAAATTAATAAATTTTTATACATTTTACTTATAATTAATACATATTCTTATATACCATTTGTCCTTTTATAAATGTTTATTTAACTAAAATTTACACTAAAATTGAAAATTTGAGATGTTTTAGAACATATTTTTCTTTTTGGGTTGTCTACAAACTAGGGGTGTCCATGGTCCGGTCCGGTCCGGTTTTTCCTAAAAAAAATCTAACCGGACCGAACCGTTCATATTATTAGGACCGGACCGGACCGGACCGTTTGAAACGGTTTTAAAAAATAAAAATCGGACCGGACCGTTTGACTTATAAAACCGTTCGATCCAGTTTAATTCCCGATTTGGTTCAATTTTTTTATAATTTAATGAAAAATAATGTGAAATTTTTAATATATTATTAAACCGGTCCGGTCCGGTTTGAACGGTTTAAAATTAATACAAACCGGACCGGACCGTTTGATTAGTAAAACCGTTCGGTTTGGTCCGGTCCGGTCCGGTTTTACGGTTCGGTCCGGTCCAATCCGGTTTTTGGACACCCCTACTACGAACCGTCGTTTCAGTGATGACTCATGAGGCTTCCCTCAGCTCAGTCTTTTTGGTTCAAATATAAGTAGATGATTGTCTACCTTATGTATTAATTGGTTATTCAATTGATAAGTCCGTCATATTTTTAGTTAAAATTTAAGGTTTAATTTCTAATTCAAACTCCCACACTTTAAATAAGTGATTTACATAAAATAATAATAATAATAATAATAAAATATCTGAATACTAAAGGGTAGTATGTGATATTAATTGATAAAATTATTTGTTTGGACTTTGGAGCCTTTATAATACCAACTACTCCAAAGATATCACGGATAGAAATGCAATTTAACTTAGCTTGAGGAGCAGTTCAACAAACAACCATGAACTTCATAAAGTCTTTTGTAAATTGGTGGCTTTCATAACAAAGAAGCCATTAACTTCATAAAGTCTTTTGTAAAGATATCATATTACTCATATTTTATAAGAATTCGTATCAATTTGATAGATTATATGAATATTAACTTCAAATATTTTTACTATTTCAAAAAAAAAATATGATTTTTTTAATTTAATGTTTACTTGTCAATCAATTTAAATTATATAAAGAACCGAATGATTTTTATTATAACGATTATGTCGAGATATTTTTAAAGTTTTCTTTGTAAAGATGAAAATATTTTAAATATTTTTGATAATATTTATATTTTATAAGAATTAATACTAATTTAATAGTTTGTGTTAATATTAATATCGAAGAAATATAAATAGAATATCATTTAATAATATATATTTTATCATTTAATTAATATTAATAAAATATTATTTATAATTAACTTTGTTATTTTTAAATAACTTACCATTAAGTATATATTTTTATTTATTTTTAAGATTTTTTTATTTTGTTAATAAAATTTAGGGAGAAAACTATGAAAACTTTTACTTATTCTAAAAATAATATTTAAATCTTATATATTTCTGTGATAGTTTAATCTTATTGTTATAAAAAAGTGATTACATAAGAAAAATAATTATTTATTTATTTTTATTTTTATTTTTATTTTTATTTTTATTTGATTCTTTCGGTTACAATTTATTCAAGATAATCATTAATGGCAATAAGATTAATTTGTTAGAAAAATAAATATAAGACTTAAATATTATTTTTATAATAAATATATGATCCTGAAAATATAATATTAATAACTTATACGAACTTTACATATAATATTAATACCTTATAATTTTCATCATTTATAATAATTAATTGATTGTTTTAATATTTTTATAATTTATTAAAATTTTATAATATAAAGAGCTTATAATTTTCCTGAATTATTTTTTAAACTCTAATAAAAATATCCTTGATATTTTTAAACCTTGATCTTTTGTGGCTGCTAGTTTTATTTTTTAATCTTTCTAACCAATAAGATATTTATTTAGGAAATGCGAGTGGTTCATTTAAACTTTACATTTTGGTCGATGTGATTAAGTAAAAATATATTACAATTCTATATTATGAATGAAGTGAACACTTTGACAAAAATATAATGCCAAAAGTGCATCCATCGAGAAGTACAAGACCAATTTGCTCTCATATTGACCTCTAACATCTTTTTCCCCCCTATTTATAGGTTTACTAGATGAATAGCATTACTCTAAATTGTAATTTTAATAGTGATTTTGTTTTATAAAAAAGATAAAATTAAAAAATTTATTGTTTGCATATCGAAGAATTATTATACATGGGAAAGTAATTATGCAACATAATTATTTGTGTGTATAATTATGTTTTAATGTAATAATATTTTTTCATAATAATAATGTTTTTTATTGTTTCAAAATTATTACCGTTAATAGGAATATAGATAAATATAAGATTATCTTATATAATTGTAATTTAAGCAGAACATATATCAAACAAAAATATCTCTTCTTTTGAAATTATTTTCATGGTATCAGAGCATCGATTGTTGAGAAACACTGATCTCCTTTTCGGAAAGGCCATCGATTGAGGGTGAGACATCTTCCTCGTTCTTTCTCATCTTGTTCAGAGCTTTATTTGCTCAGAATCTGTAACAGTTGAGGATTTGGGTGTTGGTAATTAAGGAAGATGGGTATAAGAGAGTAGATGAATCAGTGCGATCTTTATTTTGAGGATGTCACTTTAATTTATTCTCTTTTCTTGGATAATTGAAGCATTAGTGGTCTAATGTACGAGCAAGCCAGAGGAGTTTTTTTTTTTTTTTTTTTTTTGAAGTTTTGGAAAATATGATTCGTGACGTTGTGACTTATATTAAGCATGCTAAAAAAAAAGACTGTGATTGCCATGGATGTGGTATACGCATTGAAGCGTCAAGGACTCTTACAGTAAAAGTGGTTAAGCAAGTGTTGTTCTGACACCTATATATATTAGTTTCTATTTGTAAATTGATCGTGAAACTTAGAATTGTTCATTGTTACTAAAAATGGGAGATATTACAACTCAAACTGAAGAAACAACTCAAACTGAAGAAACAAGTAGAATTGTTGGATTAAGTAAAGAATTTTATAATCCAAATAGAGATTTATATTTTTTGTAAAGTTCGGATCATCTTGAAATAGTGCTTATAACGGCACCTCTAACTGGAGGAAATTACCTAACTTAGAGCAGATCTATGAAGATTACTCTTTGAGCGAAGTTGAAGCTGGGCTTCATTGATGGTAGGATTCCTATGCCTAGTGAAGAAAATACAGAGTATGAATTATGGACAATAACTAACTATATGATAACTTCTTGGATACTTAATTCCATATCCAAGGATCTTGTTAATAGTTTTCTTTATACAACTACAGCCAAAGAGTTGTGGGATGAGATAGCTGAAAGATATGGTAAGAGTAATGGGCCCTTGCTTTATCAACTTCAAAGAGGCATTGCTTCAATATCTCAAGGTAATGATTTTATTGCAAAATATTATGAGAAACTGAAACGCCTGTGGGATGAATTTTCTTACCTTATGTCTTTACCTCCTTGCACATGTGGAGCTGCAAAGTTAATTTTAGATTTTTACTCTATGAATAGACTGATGCAATTTCTTATGGGATTAAATGAATGTTATGACCCTATTAGAAATCAAATTCTGGTTGGATCCCTTGCCAATTGTGAATCGTGCTTATTCAATGCTTCTTAGTGTTGAGAAACAGAAAGAAGTTCATGTTAATTTCAATGAAAGCATTGAAGCTGTTGGATTACTAACCAGAACTCAAGTGAGAATGAATCAATTTAAGAAAGAAACTTATATGAAAGAAGCTGCTGCTAAGAAGAAAGAAAATGAGACTAAGGTATGTGAACATTTTAGAATGAAAGGGCATGGAAAGGATACTTGTTTTAAAATTCATGGAGTTCCAGACTAGTATAAGAAATTAAAGGGTCAACAGAAGAAATGTACTAACAAAGCTATGGTAAATATGGTTAACATTCCACTTGATTATGAAGATATAAATGCAGCTAGAGGAGAGAAACAAGGTGATTAAGCTAATCTTGTTCAACAAGAGTTGATGAAGTTGATCAACGGTAAAATGACTGTGGATGGTAACTATGCGAACTTTGCCAATTTCAACAATTCTTCAGGTAACACTTTCTCCTTCAATGTACTTTAAGTTCTGCTACTAGTACTATTGAGTTGTTGAAAAATGGTACTTGGATAGTGGACTCAGGGGCCACCAATCACATGTCAGGCGTTAAATTTTTTTTTTAGCAATCTAAGAAAACCTAAAAGACCTTTACCAGTTTATTTACCAGATAGATCTGTGAAATATGTTCATAGTATAGGAGACATTAATCTTCCAAATAAAATTTTCCTGAAAAATGTCTTATACATACCAAGTTTTAAATTTAATCTTATATCTATTCAAAAACTTGCTCACCTTGTCCAAATAGAATTTTAATTTTACACCAACTATTTGTATTCTGCAGGACCTACAGACTAAAGAGATTCTGGCAGTAGGAAAAGCTCTAGAGAGCCTCTATGTTTTAGATACTGTAAGTTTTCAAGATTTTAATTGTAATAACTTTATTAAAAGTATTGAGTTTCTAAAATCAAATCCGCATGGATTGAATTGTAGTGATGCAATTTCTATTAATGAAAATAAAATATTTCTTAAAACTCAATTGTGGCATAATAGATTGGGACACTGTCCTAAAGATGTTTTGAAACGTAATATTTTTTTTAAAGAACAAGATTTAATTTATTTTTTTTGAACAATGTGAAGTTTGTCACAAGTCCAAACAACAAAGATTACATTTTCCCATTAGTCATACTAGAGCCTCACAACCTTTTGAAATGATTCACTTAGACTTATGGGGACCTTATGGCCACGTCTCTATTGAAGGAGCCAGATATGTTCTAACTATTGTTGATGACCATACAAGGGCCACATGGACTTATCTCATGACCCACAAAAGCCAGACCAATTCATTTTTTACCAACTTCGTCAAAATGATTCATACATAATATGAAAAATAGATTAAACTTATAAGAAGTGACAATGGTACAGAATTCACAAATTCAGAATTTCAATTATTCCTTTTTAGTAAAGGAATAATTCATCAAAAATCATGTCTTTATACTCCTCAACAAAATGGGGTAGTAGAAAGGAAATACAAACATCTCTTGCAAATAGCTAGAGCTCTCATATTTCAGGCAGGCTTACCAAAGAAATTTTGGGGTTCTTCAATCCTTATGGCCACTCACATCATAAATAGACTTTCATCATCAATTTTAAATTGAAAAACACCCATAGAAATACTTCTCTCAAAACCACCAGATTATTCAAACCTTAGAGTCTTTGGATGTTTGTGCTATGTGACAAATATTTTACCAAATAAAGACAAATTTATTGAAAGAGCTTTTAAATGTATATTTCTTGGATACGTTTCAGCTCAGAAGGCATTTTGAGTTTATGATTTGAAAAAACATAAATTATATATTTCAAGAGATGTAAAATTTTATGAACAAATTTTTTCTTGTAAAGTTGAAAATAGTAGTATCAAAAACATAGAACAAGATGTCTTACCTCTTCCTATAAGTGAAAATGACACTGACCCAATAATCTTAACCAAAGACCACTCACCCTCTATACCCATAACCGATCAAAATATTTCAAATGATTCATCTGCTCTTAATAATGATCATGATTTGCCTAATTCCATAGAAGAATATTTCGATAAAACCAAAATAACCAAGGAAATTCAAAAACACAATACCAGAATTATAAGTAAACCTTCATGAATGGTAGATTATGTTCTTAATTTAGTTATCCAATCCTCAAATAGAATCTCTTATCAGTCATAGGATCTCAGAACATATACCCCACAAACCTTCCTTTTTAAAAAAATCTCCTATATTTTCTGATACTTACATGTCCTTTTTGGAAAATATGTCCAATGTTCAAGAACCAAGTTCTTACAAAAAAGCCAGTACTAATGCAGAATGGATAGAAGACATGAGTCAAGAGCTGCATGCGCTTGAAAAGAACAATACATGGGAGTTAGTATACTTGCCAGCAGGTAAGAAAGTAATAGGATCAAAATGGGTTTATAAAATGAAGCTAAAACCTGATGGAAGTGTGGATAAACACAAAGCAAGATTGGTTGCAAAGGGGTTTAATCAAATTGAAGGAATATATTATTTTGAAAGTTTTTCTCTTGTAGCCAAAATTGTTACGGTTCGAATTCTACTTGCTATTGCAACTTCTAAAGGGTGGCCAATTCATCAATTAGATATAAATAATGATTTCCTACATGGCTTCTTAAATGAAGATGTCTATATGTTACCCCCTGAAGGATACAACAAGGCTAAAATTAATCAAGTTTGCAAATTAAAAAGATCACTGTATGGACTCAAGCAAGCCTCAAGACAGTGGAATGTCAAATTTTATGAGAAAATAACTTGTTTTGGATTCACACAATCAGCTCATGACAATTGTTTATTTATCAAAGAAACTGAATCTTCTTTTATGGCTTTGCTCATTTATGTAGATGATGTTCTTTTAATAGGAACTTTAGAGAAAGAGATCGAATTGGTTAAGAAACATTTAGATCATCAATTCATTATTAAAGATCTTGGTTATGCAAAATATTTTCTTGGATTAGAAATTGCAAAAGGCCCCTCTGGAAATGTCATCAATCAACGAAAATATCTACTAGATATTATTTCTAATTCAGGTCTTCTTGGAGCTAAACCAACAAAGACACATTTTCCCAAAGGTCAGAAATTGGTTGTTGAAAAAGGCTCTCCTCTTCTTGAGCCAGAGAAATATAGGTGTTTAATTGGCAGGCTATTGTATTTGAACATCATTCGACCAAATATAAGTTATCCGGTACAACAATTGAGTCAATTTGTCAATACCCCTTGCAAGACTCATTGGGATGCAGCCATGCATTTATTGAGATACCTAAAAAGGTGTCCATCTAAAGGGTTATTTTATCCTAGTCACAATGGTCTTCAATTGCAAGCTTACAATGATGCTGATTGGGCATCTTGTCTCGACACTAGAAAGTCTTTAACAGGTTTTTGCATATTCTTAGGTTCATCTCCCATCTCTTGAAAAACTAAGAAGTAGACTATTGTTTCTCGATCTTCGGCTGAAGCAGAATATCGTATTTTAGCTGCAACAGTCTGTGAGGTACAATGGATTTCATATATTTTGAAAGACTTCAAGATTGATTCACATACTCCTATCCCACTCTGGTGCGACAACAAAGTTGTCATTCACATCATAGAAAATCCAATGTTCCATGAAAGAACGAAGCATCTGGATATTGACTGTCACTTGGTTAGAAATCATTTCAAAAAAGATTTCATTACATCACACCATGTGTCCTCACAAGAACAAGTGGCAGATATGTTCACCAAACTCTTATCAGCTTCTCAATTTAGCAAGTTAATGTTAAAGTTGGGTTTGTATGATATCCATCACACTCCAACTTAAGAAGGGGATGAATAATTATTATATATGGAGACCACACAAATGATTATGTTGCATAGTATTAAACCAAATAATTATTCAACATACTCATTTGTGTATAATTATGTTTTAAAATAATAATATTTTTTTGTAATAATTATGTTTTTTTATTGTTTCAAAATTATTACCTTAATAGGAATATAGATAAATATAAGATTATTTTGTATAATTGTAATTTAAATAGAACATATATCAAACAAAAATATCTCTTCTTCTGAAATTATTCTCACATACCAAGCATCTTAACTAATAAATAATTGATGACTTTCATTAAAAAAAAAACTCAAATCAAGATGTTGAAAAGTTATTAGTGGTCTAGACTTCTAGTAATTTTCTTTCTTTAATTTATTTATTTCCTTTAGTTATAATCAATCTAGATGTTTATATATAGGTCCCTAATATTAATTATATATGATATCAGTAACCTCAGACTATTCTCTCTAATTATCGGTTTAAAATTGAAGAATGAAGTGTCAAAATATTGTAATTCTCTGATAATTATCAGTATATTTCATTATATTTTCTGTTATATTTCTGTACAATAGTTGAGATATATGTATAAAACGAAAATTAAACAATAACCATAATTCCTGCATATCCATGTTTTATGGATCCTTACCATTATTTTATGCTCGTATTTTACTCCATTTGAGTTATTGGTGTACGCCTTACATTAAACACGCTGACCTTTCCCGAGTTGGTGCGTATATGTCTCTTATGTGACTTGTCAAGTGAGTTGTAGAAGTTCCTTGCGGAATACGGATTTTGTGAGTATATCGGCCAATTGATCTTGATTTAACAAATGGAAGCTTAATAATCTTTTCTTCAAGATTACGTTTTGATGAAGTTAGATCCAACTTAGCGTGCTTAGATGCGATCATGTTGAACTGGATTGTGGCGATAACGATGAATGGCTTTGTTATCACAAAATAAGTTCATTTCGAGTTAGGAGCAACCCCGATCTCGGTTAGAAGGTTTTTCAACCAAAGGAGCTCACGTATTCCACTTGACCATTCCTCGAAATTAGAACGACCTTGGATAAAGACAAGCTACATTTTGCTTCTTGCTTCTCGTGTAACAAGATTGCCACGAAAGTAAAATACCCGGTAGATTTCATCATCGCCCATGTTCCACCTTCTGATCTGAATACGTATATCCGAGGACTTCGATTGACCATTCTTTGAAACATAAGTCGCTTTCCCAGGGGAGGATTTTTAAGTAACGAGTATTCGCGTGGCCGTCCGTATGGTCTTCGGACAGGCGGTCGTGAGCCCGACTCACGATACTACTTCCATCATGATATCGAGGTCGAGTATGAGATAAATATATGAGTTTTCCTACCAACGAATTGATATCTCTGTTTATCTGTTTGGTACTTGGTCCACGTATTCTCAGGAGTTTATGATTTTGAACCGTAGGAATATCGACGGGTTTACAATCTAGTAGTCACTTCTGCTAGTAGGTCCAGGAGTATATTTCCTTTGGGAAAGACATATGCCTTGTTTTGATCTTGTTACCTCGATACCTAAGAAGTATTTGAGACCTCCCAGGATTCTTCATTTCAAACTCCTTTGTGAGTTGTTCTTGAAGCTTAGAGATTTCTTCTTTATCATCACTGTAATGATCGTATGTCGTCTCACATGAACTATAAGAGTACATTATCTTCCTGTCGATGTTTTAGGAAAGAGTATGATCGAGTTGCTTTGTTGGAACCAGTATTTCTTGATTCTTTGAACTCGACCTGCAAACCGTACTCGAGGTGATTGTTTTAGTCCATACAATGCTTTCGTTGTAATCTCACGTGCAGTTTAGTTTTCACGATGTAACGGTATATCTGGTGGGATATCCATGTATGAATCTCTTCTTAGAGTCGCCGCATGAAGGAAGGCATTCTTCACGTCAAGTTGGTGCGATGGCCGATCTAAATTTGCCATGAGGAATAACAAAACTCTCACGGTTTTTAGTTTAGCCCGCGGTGAGAAGGTTTCTTGATAATCTATCCACGTGTTTACTGTGTATATCCTTTTTCTTCTGAAGCCTGCGCCGCATAACGATCAACTAACCCGTCTGCATACTTAATGGAGAAAAATCCACTTGCATCCTACCATCTTCCTCCTTGAAATGACTCGCTTAACACCCGTGTGTTATTCTTACGCAATGCCTCGGAAATTCCTCTTTTATAGCTTGAGCCCATTTTGGATCAGATAAGGCTTAACTTCAATACTACTGAATTTGACACGATGAGAGTGTTTTGTGCGAATGCCACGATAGGTTCGATAATCTTTGAGTAGATACATAATTTGCTATTGGATACTTGGGTTGTCGTTCTTATAACTGCAGGGAGTATCGATTTGGAGGTTTACCTCGATTGTGTACGAAAGGTAAAACATAACTTGACGGGTGTATCATAGCATTAGTTTGTAAAGGTGTGATAGGATAGCTTACCTCGGGAGTGTTCTCGGCGGGAGGATCATTGGGTACTAGAGAATGGAGGGTACGTGACAGCTTCATCTTACGGAGATTCAATTACTACTTACCTTCGATTCTTGGAAGTTCGGCTCGGGTCTAGATACGGGCTCTGCGTATTATTGGCGAGGATCAGAGTATGTTGGACTAGTGTCTAATATTTCAACATCGAAGCCAATTTGGATTTCTTCACCACCTTCTCTCTGCGAAGAGTGGAATTGGATACGGTGATGGGAAAAAACATTACGATTCTAGGAAAGTGACATCCGTGGTAGTATAGTTTCTTTTAGTAATTGGATCGTAACATCGGTACCCTTTTACACACCATACCCAAGAATACACGTCGGACGTACACGTGGATCCAACTTGGTTCGTTGATTTTTTATGGAGGTGGACAAAAAACGGCACACGTCAAAAATTCGGGGCGGAACGTTAAAATAGTAGGTAAGGGAAGATGATCGGATAACACCTTTAATGGAGTACGAAATTGTAAAGGCCTTTGTGGGCATTCGATTCGGTAGATACAGTGTAGTAATGTGACATCACTCCCCGATATTTATTAGGCATATGTGCGATTAGTAAGGCAGGAGCCGTTTCTAAAATATGCCTATTCTTATATAGCAGTCCCGAATTACTGTTGTGGGGTTTGTGAGCATGAGGTTTCATGGAGAATACCGTAGTTGTCCAAGTATGTCAGAATTGTTGATTAACGTACTTTCCACTCCGTTTATCGGACCTAAGTATCTTAATTTTTTCGAGAAAATTGGGTGCAGATCATGGTGTGAAAGCAGTGAAATGTAGCAAATACTTCATCTTTATGTTTGAGAAGGTAAAGCCGTATGTCATTCGTGTACAATCATCAACAAAAATAACAAACCAACGATGACCAATGACGTAATAGCAGGGAAGGTCCCCGAACATCCAGAATGTACCAAAGCAAAAGGAGTCGTACTTTTATTCATGCTCGTAGGATAAGACGCCCTATGACTTTTGCTAGGATACAAGTATCACATTTGAAATCTGAATGTGTGATATTTGAAAATAAACTAGGAGTAGGTGCCTTAAATACCCGAATGATGGATGCCCGAATCTACGATGACATAGCCAAATCTGGATTTCCTTGTTACCAACGTATGTTGCATGTGATTAGCTCTTCCTGAGGTCATCCACGTAATATAGCCTCCTCTCAGTACCACGCCCGATGATCTCCTTGGTGAGAATATCCTGTAGAAGGCAAAAAGTAGAATACATCAATACTACACAATTAAGGTCTGAAGTGACGACTTACTGACATTAGTCGGTTTGAGAGAGATGGTACAAGCGAAGTATTAGATAATGATAATGAGGGAGATAAGGTCTTGTTCCGACTCGCATGGCTTGGATAAGTGACCCGTTTGCATTAGCGACACGACTCGAGTCTTGGTGGGTTGTATTGGAGAGATCGTTTGGGTCGAATGTCATGTGATCTGTAGCTCAGAGTCCAGAATCAATCCTGCTTTATCACTACGAGTAGATATGTGAAATGCTTTACTTGAAATACCTGGATCACGGGAAGATTCGGCACTGGGAAGTAAGGATAGTGAGCGCATTATTGGTAGCCCACGGTACTTTCGTCGAGTTGTGTCCGTTTCTTCCGTGCTTGAAGATCATTCCACCATTGGATACCCGTGGAGTTTGAAGCAGTTTTTCACGGGTGTGTTTGGAGTTTCATGATAGACGTTTCATGTCGAAGATGGTGGATTTCTGAGGATTTCTTCTTTGTGAGGAGGTTCCTGTTTTGGTGGCATCGATTATGGTGTCCGCTTGACCGCTTTAAAAGTCATAAGCTGCTCCGGTGTCGTATCGACACACTGCGATCATCGATACGCACGACCTAACTTCCCGACGGACGAATCCGTGAGGCTTGTTCCCGTGAGAATGGTCGATTTGAAGTACATCAACCGAGGTTTTGTAGTCTGTCGTCAAGTCGTGAGGAAGGTATACACTCGATCTTCGTACCGATGGAGTTGTATTTTTGTATGTCATTTGCATGCTCCATTGGATTAGGACTGACGGAAATCAATTTCTCGTACGGCCGCTTGAAGGTCGTTGTAGTATTTTTCAATGGATCCACGCGCATTTTCATACGAGTAACTTCGGCGAGCGAAGATCGTACAACGAGGCGTGTACGTCCCGTCATAGAAGGTGGTAGCGACGAGAATCCCAAACTTGTTTCGCGATTGGGGAATCGAATAAAATTTACCAATCAAGGAGGGTCCGTCGAATTGATCGGCCGTATTTAACTTTAATGGCATTTCGGTCATGCGCCATCTCTGAGGGAAGGGGTCGGTTTAACGAGGTTGAGAAAATCCCGTTAATATATCCCAGGTTTGTCTTTGCCAGAGATATACATCTCGCACTTGGGACCACGAGAGCATAGTTGGATCACTCGACTTGATACTAATGAGAGTCGATCAGCTTCGATTGGCGAGGTTGTGAGCGTCGAGCTACAGTGAAAGCTTCGTCATTTTCGCCGTCAAATCTTTCCAACGTGAAATTGGTAGTTAAATCTCTGGATTCCGCCGTGAAATCTAAAATTTTTTTCTTAGTTTTTCCTTTTTTTTTTTTTTTTTACAATTCTTACAACTATGTATAAAGAAAAATTTGTAACCCTAAATCTCTTTTCACATTCGTAGCATTTTAAAAATTTCCACTTCTTTTTTTTTCCAATTTTTCGCAGCTCGCTTCTTCTCCTTCTTCTTCCCTCGGCTTCTTCCTCGGCCTGATTCTTCCTTCCTTGACGATTCTTCCTTATCGGCGCATCTCGCCTCTACGTTTCTCGGCCGCGATTTCTTCTGCCTAATGTAGTTCTCTCGCGGCTTCCCTTTCTTCTGCGCGATTTCCAGCAGTTGGTCGCGCGATTTCCTGCGTTTCTCGGCCTTGATTTAGTCTGCGTTCTCGGACGGACATCTTCTGCGCGTTCCACCATTTCTTCTCGGCCAAAAATCTGCTGACCGTCTTCTTCTCCTCTTGCCGGATTCTTTTGCGGCGGCGTATTTCTTCCACGACAACGTTTCTCCTTGTCTGGCACTCGAAATGGTAGGTTCGACCACTTTGACACCACTGATACGGTATACCCGAAGCTGCGTCAACGATTCTTTGTGAGTACTTCGTCTCTTGTAAGTTGTATCTTTGATATATATTTTTAAGGTGTAACGTAATCTTATTGAATTTTGAACAAATAGCAGTGAAATAACTATCTTGCTTTCATTTAAAGTGCACACGTATTCGATGTTTGAAAGCAGTACAAAAGTTGAATATAAACCAGATCGGAACTTCAAAGCAGTGAAAAAAGCTATGACTCTGATCGGTAAATACGCGAGAGATCGGAAATTAGAAACCGAAATGAAAATCGAAGCGAAATCAATCAATCAATCAATCAATCAATCAATCGTGACTACGCAAATTTGGTCAATGATCAAAAAATGGTAGTTTAAATATCATCGGCCAGGTAGTTCATTAGCAATATCATAACTCACGATCTGCGTGTCAAAATATTGTAATTACCGATAATTATCGGTATATTTACGTTATATTTTTACGTTATATTTAAATGCAAATGGATTGAGATATATGTATAAAGCGAAAATTAAGCAAATAGCAATAATTCCTGCATATCAAGTGTTTTATGGATCACATTCTGGATTATTTTATCTTTCCGTGTTTTTCTCCATTTGAGTTATTGGTGTCTCTGCTGACAACGCACCAACATGAAGTACTCTATAATTCCATGGCTTTTCTTCATAGCCGTGCACTCAGGATTTCTCTATGATAATATAAATGTTGTTTCTGGCCACTGTCTTAGTGACCAAAGATTGTTATTGCTAGAATTAAACAAAAGTCTCATATTCGATGAATCCTTTACTACAGACATGTCTAACCATTGGAATGACACTTCCAATTGTTGTAGATTTCAAGGTGTAACTTGCGACGAAGAGGGACATGTCACTGGTCTAAACCTTACCCATAAGAGGATCATTGGTGGACTTAACAATTCAAGTCCTCTTTTCGATCTCCAACACCTCCAAAAGCTGGATTTATCTAACAACAGATTCTACTCTGCAATTCCTTCAAGAATTGGTGAGCTTACAAATCTGACTCATATTTATTTCTCATATGCTAAATTTAAGGGGCAAATTCCCAGAGAAATATCAAACCTAAGAAGATTAGTTGTTTTGGACTTGTCTGGTTACTATTATGGTGATGATCTCCTCAAACTTGAGAACCCAAATTTAAGTGAGATTTTCAGAAACCTTACAGAGCTTCAAGAGTTGTATCTTGGTGGTGTAAACATGTCTTCATCAGGGGAAGATTGGTGCCATGGCTTATCGTCTTCTTTGCATAATCTCCGAGTTTTGAGCTTGATTCGCTGCAGTCTTTCAGGTCCTATATGTTCATCTCTTGCAAAGCTTCAGTCTTTATCAGAGTTGGATTTATCTGCTAACGATTTGTCTTCTTCAGTCCCAGAAATTTTTGCAAATTTCTCGAATCTGACTGTATTAAGCCTTACAAATTGCCAATTAAACGGCACACTTCCAAAATCTCTTGGAAAACTCAGACGACTTGTTGATTTGGATTTATCACATAACAAATTCATGGGTCCAATTCCATCTTCTCATTGGAAAGGTCTTCTTGATTTAGATGTTCTTGATTTGAGTAACAACAATCTAGAGGGTCATATCCCAATGTCTACGTTTAAACTCAGAAATCTTAACCAACTTGACCTTTCTTCTAATAAGTTTAATGGAACCATCAATTTCATAAATATGATTCAAGGCCTTCCAAGTCTTGTTGATCTAGACCTTTCAAACAACAATTTGACAGTGAATTTAAGTGATAAGGAGGAGCATTCCACTTTCTTTTCCTTACCCAAATTCAGGTCGCTAAGGCTTGTTTCTTGCAATTTGGGAAAATTCCCATTAATTCTCAAGAAACAAACAGAACTTACTAGTTTGGACTTGTCAGACAACCAAATTAGAGGGGAGATACCAAATTGGATTTGGGAACTAGGAAGTGGAACACTTCAATACCTTAATCTTTCATTTAACCAACTAGTCCGAATTCAAGAGCCTTATTCTATTAAGTCTTTTTATGTTTCTCTCGACTTGCAGTATAACCAGCTCATAGGAACTTTTCCTATACCACTAAGGGCATACTATATAAACTTGTCCCGGAATAAATTCACTTCTTTCCCAGTAGACATAGGGCATCACCTCAATTCCCTTTCTTTCCTGTTCCTCTCAAAAAATAGCCTCACAGGAGTTATACCTCAATCTCTATGCAATGGCTCTTTTCTTGAAGTCCTTGATTTGGCATACAACCATTTGAGTGGAAGCATACCAACATGTATCTTTAAAAGGACACTGGAGGTATTAAAGTTACGAAACAATAACTTCAGTGGTATGATTGTCAATGAGTTTCCTCGTAGTTGTACGTTACGAACATTAGATCTCAATGGAAATGGGATAGAGGGGAGAATTCCAAGATCTTTAGCCTATTGCACTGCATTAGAAGTTCTAGACCTTGGGAATAATAACATGGTTGACACTCTCCCATTGTTCTTGAACACATCAACCTTGCGTGTCCTTATTCTTCGCTCCAACAATTTTCATGGGAGAATCGGGTGTTCCAAAACAAATCCAAACTGGAAGATGCTTCAAATTTTTGACATATCTCATAACAATTTTAACGGGGAACTACCCACACATTGCGTAATGACATGGCAAAAAATGATGGTGGATTCTCAAATTCATTTGGACTACATCAATTATAAGGCCGTATATTTTGAAGGCATATACTTTGAGGAAGACGTAACGGTTACCTACAAAGGTCTAAACATAGAACGGATGAAAATCTCAAATATTTTCACTTATATTGATTTTTCAAGCAATAAATTCACTGGACAAATACCACAAGAGTTTGGACAACTCCAATCGCTTTATATACTCAACTTGTCCCATAATGCTCTTACATACAACTTGCCTTCATCTTTAGGAAACATGCACCATCTTGAGTCTTTAGACCTCTCATGGAACCAATTCAATGGAACAATTCCAATATCTTTGACAAATCTCAGTTTCCTTTTTGTCTTCAACATTTCATACAATCAATTGGTTGGAAAGATCCCCGAGGAAAATCAATTTGAAACATTTTCCCAATACTCCTTCATTGGTAACAAAGATCTATGCGGGAGTCCTTTGGAATATTGTAGCAATGAAGATAACTCACCTAAGGTGGTAACAAATGTGGTTCATAAAATAGAGATTGATTGGGAAGTTATATTTGTTGTGATTGGATTCATTTTTGGGTTTGAAGTTGTCACTGTCCCTTTGGTGTTTTCCAAGAGATGGAGAAATTTTTACTTCAAATGTGTAGAAGACATCTGTTATAAGATCATCCCCCTATTTATCCTGAGGAAGTGGTGGAAGTGGAAGGCCCATCGTCAAGGTAGAAGGCAAACGAGACGCTAGTGTTGAACATGATAATGCATATCATATATTATTGTTCATTTAGTTATGTTGTTTTTATTTTTGTCTAGATAATTTATAATGAAGTATCAAACTAATTTGGACTGCCTCAATTATGCGATCTCAGCTATTGTAGGAACATACTATGTGGACACAGTAATGGTTACTAGTAAAGGTCAAAACATGGACCTGGTGAAAATCACAACTATTTTCACTTCTATTAATTTTTCAAGCAATAAATTCACTAGACAAATACCATAAGAGTTTGGACAACTCCAATCGCTTTATATACTTAACTTGTTCTATAATGCTTTGAAAGTTTATAAGATTTGTACCTAATTAATTTAGAAATTGTGAATAGATTATTTTTAATTTTTATTAATTTATAATTTAATAACCTAAACAAAGCCGCTAGATATGCATTCGCATGTAAGAATAAAGTACGAAAATAAAATAATAACATACGATATTTTTAGGTGGAAACAATCAAGCCACAACATGTGACCTAAGAGGGAAACCACTAGTCCACCAAACCTCCTAACTTTCCACTATAAAAAACAAATATTCAAGTACAAACTCGGTCTTATGCTACCCTCCATAGGATGTTGCCCTGATGTACCTTACTTACGACTATTTGCTCTGTTTTCACAGTTTCCAATATTAGTATGAGCAATTTCCATACTAATATTCCAATAAGCTTATTGCCAATTAGATACGTTCTCAAATTAACTGCAAAATGGTTAGCACAAAAACACAAGTACCTGTATGTGTTTTAGAACGGATTTAATAATGAATAATCATAACTAGATGATTCAAACCATATGTCACTTAAATCAAATCAACTAGTAAATCTTAGAGCAAAAAGATCAAACACAAGTTCAATAGAAATAATATTTTAAAGATTAAAAATCAAATCAAATAATTATGATATGACAAACACAATTATTTGATCTACCAATTCAAAAACAGAAATAAAGAAGAAGCTATAAGAACATGATCAAAATATCATAAACTAATTAAGCTTATTAATCAATCAAACATAACCACCAATATTTGATAGATTAACTAAATAAAGAAACTTAAAGAATTATGATCTTATATTCGCAAAACAAGATAGAGAAATTAAGAAGAATAAAATAATGCCCTGTGTGATTAATTGAAACAATGAGTAATGAGTTTTATTTATAGGAAAAATTAAAATCCTTAATCTTATGTAATTGATAAATATCTTTTCTATTATAAATATGATTAGTAATACTCGCTAATTAATAAGACTCATATTTAAAGAATAGTTTTTTTAAAATAGATTCATTAATCATGAAAATTCCTATTTAAAAAAGAGTTTTTTAAAAATATATTTAAGTTATAATTTAGAGTATATTTTATCAAATATTTTAACATATATTTTATTCTATATTTTAGCATAAATATTTTAATAACAAAAATAATTCCAGATTTATAAATATGTGCTATTAAATGCGTGAATGTAATCATATGTGTTATAGTTATAAAAGATATACCTAAAGTACGACTATTTGAAATTTTGATGTTTCTTTAACTTTGTTTGATAGACTTGATAACGAGCCTAAAAATAAATTTACAGGTAAATATTTTGTCTACGAAAATAACCAACACTTATAATCCTTACATGCTCTTACATACAACTTGCCTTCATCTTTAAGAAACTTGCACTATCTTGAGTCTTTAAATCTCATTGTGTTGAGTTAGACCTAGGTTTCTAACATGATACCAGAGTCTATTAACCTGGTTGATGCACCTGTTGTGGTGATTTGGGGTCTCCTTAACAGTCTTACCGTAACTCACAACTAAGACTACTTATGTCTATGTGGAGTGGGGCTGTTAAGATTCATTAAGTCTCACATCGGCAACATAAGACCATGTTTTTACTTATAAGTGTGGACAATACTTAACTCAATGAGATCTTATTAAGTTAAGTTAGATTTTGGTTTTTAATTTTAGAATCTCTAACATGAGTCTATGGTTGAATAAAAAGTTTTTTAAAAATTATTTTAAATAATGTATTAAAAATTTATAATAATAAAAATAATATTTGATATTAATATTATCATTTTTGTTATTATGACTTATGAGTAGTGTTAAATTTGTTATTTTCTAATTTTTAAGTGGTGAATGTGAATGAAAGAAAAATGTTAACTAGTAAAAGGTCAAATTTTATGCCTAATAAATTCAAATGGATTTCATTCATAAAAAAGAAAAAAAAAAGTGGTCAAATTAATTCAACAAAAAACGACAAATTGTTGTGGATAGCAAAAAAAAGGTCTATTGGGTTCACATCAATTATAGCTTGTTTTAGAAAAATTCTTCAGTGAAGATTAGTCCAAAAAAGACACACCAACGGTGTTGGGTTTAAAAGCCCATCGATCATTTTTGTTTTAAATTATACTCCAACCATTCAATTGTCGTTTAGCGAACTCTAAATACAATATTGAGAAAAAGACTCCTCAACTATAAAAAAAATATTAAATGAATTATAATTCAATTACTTAAAATTTATTTAAATACGTTAAAATTTTATATTCTAAGTTCTATTTATATATATATATATATATTATTCATTAAAAATATAATAATAATAAAATCAATAAAATAAAAATATGTTAAATTATTTTGAATTAAAAATTAATTTTATTATAAGATGAGAATAATAACCTCCTAATACTCTAATATTATAAAAAGATAAGTTGTATTTATTTTTTACATAAGTTATGAGTAGCATGATATTTTGGTTATTTTGTTTTCATAAATTAAATACATTAATCATATTTTTTAAAAAATTAATATACTTTAATCAAATTATTATTACATTTTAGACATTTTAGTTATTTATTGTCAATTTTATTTTTTAAATTTTTTGTTGGAAAAACTTAAGTTAAATCGAAATGAATCTGACTAACTATGGTCATGTTAAGAGATGTTTAAAGATGAAAATATCTCAAAAAAATTTAAAAATAAAGTAAATTATAATCATCAAAATTTAAGTAAAATAACTAAAATATTTACAAATATAAATATAAAAATAAAATGACTAAATTGCATCACTTTAAAGTAAAATTACTAATATATTCATCTTTTGAAATTAAACTGACTTTAAATGTAATTTTTTTAATAAATTATCTTTAAATTTTATTAAAATAATATATATATATATATATATCACTTATACTAGAAGTTAATAAATTGTTTTGAAAAAAATATTAACCATAACTAAAGCACATTCTAACCCCTCAAGTGGTTCCGCTCTTACATACTTTTGTGTTTAAAATTAGAAAAACATTAAATATACTCACCGGATGAAGCACCCTATCCATTCATATTTTCTATTTAATTTTGCTTTGATATTTTCATAGCATCAATTTTATTTAAATTAAGAAGTTATTTGGGAACACTAAATGTTCAGGACATACGACATAACTCTTAAAATTATTAAAAAATATATTTTAAAGGGTATGTATTTAAAGATTTAGATGAATATAAGTAAAATCAACTTTATCATTTTAGAAAATTTATGAGAATATAGCTTTTATAAAACATGTTTTTCATTTTAATAGTATTTTTTCCAAACCAACAAAAATTTAACTTGAACTTCGTACTAAAATATTCGTATTACATATATTTAATAAAATATAAATAAGATTAAATTCTACAAGTTATTAAGACCATTGTCGGTGACCCATTAAAATTTTGACGATCCATACGATTTTTGATAGTGTTTTCCACTAACCCACCGGATGTAATATATGACATTCATATATATCTTTATATTTAACTCATTACATCTAACTGAATTTTTATAACATATTACATTCATATATATGTTTATACGTAACATATTACATCTACCTCTACCTTTAAATATAATATATTACATCTATATCTAGCAGGGTTACTGGAATTCTAATGAAGATGTAACATGTTATATCAAAGTCTACCTTTAAATGTAATAGATTACATTCACATCCAACCAGATCAACGGAGCTTAGACGTCATTATTGACAAGATTATCGAAACTTCATTAAAGTTGTCGATAGGGTAGTTGGAGTTCTAGTAAGATCGTCGGAGATGTGTTGAGGTTTTATAATGATCTCATTTTATAAAAGTTATGAAATAAGGGTATTTTGATTTATTTATTGAATAACTTAGTATAAAACTGAGTTTTGGAATTAATGGTTAATAGTTAACAAAAATTGATTAATTTATCAAAAATAATGATAATTCCTTGATGAGTATTGGCCCAAAAAGATCGAACCGATGATATTAAGTCCAATTATTAAAGCCCATTGGCCAACAACAAAGGCCCGAAAAGACAATCATGATTCGTGAATTCTCGTCCCCACTTTGGAAACCACCATAGATCAAGACCAGCAAGCTTCTTCGTCTGCCATCGTCCACAACCCACCTCTACCTTATGTTCCTCACTCAATTTGCATTGGTTAAAAATCATAAATGAGTTTAGGGTTGATATTGTTGGAGATTGTTATAAAGCTCCTTAATTTAAGAAGCAAAACATAGAACAAATCAAGGAGCTTAATTTAAGGAACCATTAATTTAACGAGTAATTTAAGGAGTGAATTTTTGTATAAATAGATGTGTAATTGTAATAAATTAATCAACCAAGTGTTCATTCCAATAGAGAGAAACGCTTTTGTGAGAGAAAATTGAGAATTATTTTTTTGGGTGTAATTGGGTTGTGGGTTGTGAGTTATGAGTATTGTAAACACCTTGTATAATTTTTCTACTTTCAGTAAAAAGATCTGCAGCAGGTCCGGAGACGTAAGCAAGATTTTTCAAACTCTACTATCAAATTTGTGTGTTATTTGTCTATTTTGTTTTCTCATAAATATGGCTTATTTGAATTTTGTGTAATTCCCCAACAATTGGTATCAGAGCTTTTGGTGGTCATTTCTATCAATTTCCTACAAGGTTACTATTCACATGAATAGTAAAATTTTGTTGACGATATTTGTTCATTGACAGAGGTGTTCTAATATACGGTGGTTTGCAAAAATAGTCAGAAATGATCCGAAGGAATAAGATTTGAGTGGGAGCAATGGCCGTAGATACAGGAAAGGTGAAACTTGAGAAATTCGATGGCACTGATTTCAGGTTTTGGAAAATACAGATAGAGGATTATATGTATCAAAGAAATCTATATCAACCTCTCTCATGGAATAAACCAGAGGTTATGAAGGAAGAAGATTAGAATCTTCTAGATAGACAAGCCCTCGGAGTTATTCGATTGACGTTATCTCGCAATGTTCCTTTCAACATAGTAAAGGAAAAGACCATGGTGGGTCTTATAGAAGATCTCTCCAATATGTATGAGAAGCCATTGGTCACGAGCATTGATACTTTTGTCTTATTTACCAGAAAGTTGGAATGCTACTGTCACAACTGTGAGTAGCTCGTCAGGAAGCAATAAGTTAAAATTTGACAATGTTCGTGATCTAGTTCTCAGTGAAGAGATCCGACGTATAGAGTCGGGTGAATCGTCAACCTCTTCAGTTTTGCATACAAAGTCAAGAGAAAGATATTCAATCAGAGGGAATGAACGTGGCAGAACAGACTACCGAAGTAGATCAAAGGACAAGAGGTCCAAATCCAAGAATCCTAATAATTCTCATAGCTCAAAGACTATCGAGTGTTGGAATTGTGGGAGAACCGGGCACTACAAAATCAATGCAAGATTTCACCGAAGGACAAACAAGTGAAGGCATAGGAAAATGTTACTTCCACCTCAAGAGGAGATGATGCATTGATATGCTCTTTGAAGAGCAAGGAAGAATCTTGGGTGATAGACTCTGGAACATCGTTACATGCTACTTCACAGAAATTATTCTTCGAGAAATATGTCCCCGGAAACCTTGGAAAGGCATATCTTGGTGATGACCAACCATGTGCTATTATTGGCAAAGATGTACTGAAGATTAAGTTGAACGGTTCTGTTTGGAAGCTGAAGAATGTCAGACATATTCCCGACCTAAGAAGGAACTTAATCTCAGTAGGGAAATTGGCCAATGAAGGCTACATTACGATCTTCCATAGTGATTATTGGAAGATTTCAAAGGCCACAATGACAATTGCTCGAGGCAAGAAGAGTGACATTCTTTACATGACAGCAGGGGCACGTTATTCAATCGCAGTTGTAGCAGGCAATGAAACACCAAATATGTGACACCAAAGACTAGGCCACATGATTGAGAAGGGGATGAAGATTATGCACTCAAAGGGAAAACTTTCATGCCTACAGTTTGTAGAGATAGACATGTGCGAAGATTGCATACTTGGAAAGTAAAAGAGAGTCAACTTTCAGACAAGTGGCAGAACCCCAAAGAAGGAAAGGCTAGAGCTTATCCACTCTGATATTTGGGGACTAACAACCATCTCATCCATTAGTGTGAAACACTACTTCGTGACTTTCATCGATGATCACTCTTGGAAGGTATGAGTTTACTTTCTAAAGCATAAGTCTGAAGTATTTGAGGCTTTCAGAAGATGGAAAGATATGGTGGAAAATGAGACGGGTTTGAAGATCAAAAAGCTCAGAACCGATAATGGTGGTGAATATGAAAACACCAGATTCAAAAATTTCTACTATGAGCACGTGATCAGAATAGAAAGAATTGTGTCAGGCACGCCTCAACACAATGGTGTAGTTAAGCGTATGAACAGAACGTTGACAGAAAGAGCTAGAAGCATTCGTATACAGTCAGGTCTACCGAAGCAGTTCTGGGAAGAAATAGTCAACACGACAGCTTACTTGATCAACTGAGGCCTAGCTGTTCCATTGGAGCACAGAATACCAGAGGAGGTATGGAGCAGAAAAGAGGTAAAACTATCACATCTAAAAAATTTCAGTTGTGTAGCATTTGTGCATATTAGTGATCAAGGTAGGAATAAACTTGATCCCAAATCTAAGAAATGCACTTTCATCGGCTATGGTGAGGATGAGTTTGGCTACCGTATTTGGGATGACGAAAACAAGAAAGTGATCCATAGTAAAGATGTGATTTTCAATGAAAGAATGATGTATAAGGACATGCATAAAACAGACACCAACGACTCAAAGTAGAATGAGTCAGTATTTGTAGATGCAGATGATGTCCTAGATAGTTCCATAAAGGAACTCGTTGGATAGAGCAGTGCGTAGCAATCTGGCACACCACAACCTCCTACTCCAACTCCTGTATTAAGAAGGTCTTCTCGACCTCATGTACCTAACAAGAGATACATTAACTATATGTTGTTGATTGATGGAGAGGAACCTGAATGCTATGATGAAGCTTGTTAGACTCGAGATGCCAGCAAGTGGGAGCTTGCCATGAAACTGAAGTTGTGCTCAACTTCAGTTGGTCTACTAAAGTAACAAGACTAGAAAAGTTGTTGTATTGATCGAGGTGTGAAGATAGATTGAAATCAGTCTTCAAGTAGGAGATTGTTAGAGATTGTTATAAAGCTTATTAATTTAAGGAATAAACATGGAGTAAAACATGGAGCAAATCAAGGAACCATTAATTTAAGGAGTAATTTAAGAAGTGAATTTTACTATAAATAGATGTGTAATTTTAATGAATTAATCAACTTAGTGTTCATTCCAATTAAGAGAAAAACTTTATGTGAGAAAACTGAGAGTAATTTTCTTGGATATAATTGAATCGTAGGCTGTGAGTTGTGAGTGTTGTAAATACCTTATATAATTTCTCCACTTTCAGTAAACATCTTGTATAATTTCTTTACTTTCAGTAAAAAAGATCTGCAATAGGTCCGAAAACATAAGCAAGATTAGTAAAACTCAGTTATCAAATTTGTGTGTTATTTTTCTATTTTATTTTCTAATAAGTCTAACTTATCTAGAATTTGCATAATTCTTCGAAGGATATTACAATTCAGCGTATTTATTGTCAATCTGTTTGTTTAGGCAACTCTTGCTCGCCTTGAAGCATTGGGGAATGATAACGTGGGTATTGAAACTGTAGAAGTCAATGATGATTATGATGACGAGGATCAAGGCTACTCGTCTTTTTTCTTCCATTTCTAACTTGTTCTTGGCACTTAACACTGAAATATATATTGAAGGTGTAGTTTGAGAATTTTTTTGAATACTCCCGGAGTACTGGTACTCCTATTCGGAGAGAGTCTCGTAACTTGTTCTCTTCCTATCTCTCTAAAGGGAGTGCCTTCTTGCAATATAGAAAAAATTATTATAGTTTGATATGGGATTTATTGTGGCCACGAATGGTATCTGTATATAGAGAAAATCTTGATTAATATTCCCTTTTGTATGTCTCCCTCTCGTCTCATAGTACAAATCAATACAAACTTCTAATTTTAAATTTCTAATAAATCATAACTATTTGTGTTTGTGTGAAAGAGAGATTCCTTGTTTTGAATTGCTGGTATTTGATGGATTAATAAATTTTGTGAGAACGATAATGAATTTTTACCATTGCTTTACGTATTCTTCCTTACACTT
This sequence comes from Hippophae rhamnoides, assembly GCA_033030585.1. NCBI lineage: Eukaryota > Viridiplantae > Streptophyta > Magnoliopsida > Rosales > Elaeagnaceae > Hippophae > Hippophae rhamnoides. The sequence continues at coordinate 5,737,291 of CM065431.1, forward strand.
TGTCAATTAAATCTTTTTTATCTTTTCTCTATTCTCAAATTTTTTTTTCTTTGATCCCTCGTTCCAGTTTAATTGATGAAAATCATGGAAAATTCTAAATCCCATTACCCTTCATGTTTCTAAAATGATTAACTTTTTCTCAAATAAAATTTGATGGATGAGATTACTATAGAAAAATCTAAAGCTTTAAAATGATAAGATTTATATTATAAGACACTAAAATCATATGAAATTTATATGTTCGCAATGTTAATGATGTCTTTTTTTTATCCTGTATTTTCGATTTTTAATTTTCTTTAATTGCTTGCTCTAGTATACTCGCACAAAAAGCATTAGAAGAGCATGAAGCTTAAAACACAGCAGGCAAAAGCTCTTGAAGCCAGAGCGGCCCCAAGAACATCCCTTGAGCTCCAACATGAGGTAGAATCTCAAAACGAAAATACTGCCTGCATACTTTCATGGCTTTGATGTGTGTCTATACTCCATAGTTCGACATTGTTTGTCCCACAAATTAGGCAAATCTGGAGTCTTTACTAACTCATACTCCCTGCTACCTAAAGGCTGCAGTTGGACCTCCAGGCTCTACTTCCCATTCTGTAGTGTTTTTGGTTCTGTTGCCATCTACGTTGAATTCAACAAATACTGCACCAACGTCAACGTTTACCAATATATACGACGTCTATCAATCTGATGTAAATCATGTAATTCAATCATAATCGTTGTTAAAATAGTAATTAATATTTGTTTATATAAACAATGTACATGTCTTATACAAATTAAGAAAAATATATCAGAGAAAATATTTATTTATTCTTCTACCTATTCTTCAAATATTGATTTTTTCATGGTATCAAAGTCAAGTCATTGTTTTATACAAATTTAAAACACTTGTTCTCTTAAACAAAGTTTTTTTTCTTCCGAAAATATTCTTTCTCAGAAAATAAATCTCATTCAAACATTCGTACAAATATTAATTACAAACATCATTTTTGAAGCAGTATTTATCCCATCTAACTTTACCAAATTACTCTAAATACAATTATGAACATTTTGGTAAAAATAAGGTAGAAGAAATGTACCGCACGCGCCCACACGCGCCACTCTAAGGAAAGAAAAAACTTCACGTGTCTCCACACTCCGCCATGCGCCATCTGGAGGTTGAAGACGATGATGTGGCGTATGGCTCAGCTCGGCTCGTGAACGTAGCCGGCATGCATCTCGGTTCGGATTAGGTTTGGTTCGGTTCAAACGGTGGTTCGGTCCGAACCCGATTTTCTCAGTTTTTCCAAATTTGGTCGGTTCAGTCCATTTTAAAGTCTAAATCCGGTTTTTCTGGTTTTGTCTTTTTAAAACCGATTTGGTCCAATTTTCAAAGTTTTTAAACCAATTTTTTACCCAGTTTTGTGTTTTTTATCCGGTTTAGTCCATTTCTTCTTAAAAAAGCATCAGTTCAATATTCTTTATACCGATTCTTGCATTTTTATTTCCAGTTCTGAAATTATTACACTACTTTCTAGTTTTTTTATCATAATATCATGACAGAGGGCACAATTTCATTACCTGTGAAGCAATCAACTCCAGTTATTGTTCAATCTGTTCATTCTGAAAGTGTTTTTAATGCTGGAATTATTTTTACCAAGATTAATTATGATATTTGGTCTCAAATAATAGAAATGCATATTATAGAGAGAGAAAAATTCTCTTATATTCTTGACAAAAATTTGCAACCAGAAAAAACATCAGAAAATTATAACAAGTGGTATGTAGAAAATCAAAAAGTGAAGAGATGGTTGCTTATGTCAATGAGTCTAGAAATCATGAAGCATTATTTACGCATATCTATTGCTCTTGAAATTTGGGGTGCTTTGACAAAAGCCTTCTATAACGGAAGTGATAAATTACTGGTATTTGTCTTAAACCAAAAAACCTTTACTTCCAGACAAAATGGAAAATCATTTTTAGAGTATTATGGAGAATTGACTAAAAATTTTCAAGAGCTAGACCATCGTGATAAGGTGGTCATGAAAGACCTTCATGATCTAATATCATATCAGGAGTCTGTTGAAAGACTAAGGGTACATATTTTTCTTGCTGGATTAGATGATGAATTTGAGCAGGTTCGTGGAGAAATTTTGCAAAAAGAAACCAACCCAGATTTAAAAGGTTGTTATTCCTTGATTCGACGAGAGGTAGTACGTCGAATCTCATTGAAGGAAAAATCTGGAGACATTGACGCTTCCGCCATGATATCTAAAAATCGTTCTTTTTCAATCTGGAGAACAACATATGAATGCAGTTATTCATATTTTGAGGTATTTAAAGTCTGCTCCTAGAAAAGGAGTATTGTTCACTAAAAACTCAAAATTCCAAAGAATAGAAGTATATATTGATGTTGATTGGGTTAGATCAATAAATGATAGACGATCTACATCAGGCTACTTCACTTTTGTAGGAGGAAACCTTGTAACATGGAGAAATAAAAACAACATGTTGTTGCCTATTCAAGCGCAGAGGCTGAATACAGAAGCATAGCACTTGGGCTTTATGAGACCTTGTAGTTACAATCTCTCTTGAAAAATTTGGGATATCCTGCTAAAGAATCAATTAAGTTATTTTGTGACAATAAAGCAGCATGTGATATTGCTCATAATTCAGTTCAGTACGATCGTACAAAACATGTTGAAGTTGACAGATTCTTTATTAAGGAAAAGTTAGAAGAAAATTCATTGGAATTATCAAAAATTAAGTCAAAAGATCAATTGGTTGACATCCTCACTAAAGCAGTCTCATATCGAGTATTCATAGAAGTTTCAGTCAAGTTGGGCATAAAAGACACCTATGCACCAACTTGAGAGGGAGTGTTGAATTTAACAAATACTGCACCGACGCCAACGCCTACCAACATACATGGCGCCTACCAATCTGCTGTAAACCATGTAATTTAATCATGGTGGTTGTTGAAATAGTAATTAATATTTTTCTATATAAACAATATACATACCCTACACAAATTAAGAAAAATATATATGAGAAAACGTTTATTTCTTCTTCTGATTATTTCTTAAAATATTGATTTCTTCGATCTATACATATGTAAAGTGTAGGATGCATTTTCTGTGCACACCGTTGCCATAACATACATAATGACACTCGTTGTCTGAAGTCTGTTGTGTGATCATATTAAGTCTTGAAACAAAATGTATAAATTTAATGTAACTTGATTCTGATATGATATTCAGAAGGTATTATTCAAAGTGTTTGTAGGAAATTTTTTGTCTATGTTTTCTACCAATCTTTTCCTGAGAACAGGGAAAAAGAGAATCTCGCAGAGAATTAGAGATAAAAGAAATGGCATTTCCTTGTTCTTTTATGCTTGATTATTCCAGGTTGTGTCTAGTGTAACCCCCTTATTACCTTGGTCTTTTCTAATTAACACAAGTCCATTTGAAATATTTGCATTAACAGCTGCAGTTTTTACATATACTTTATTGCTTTCTTATTTTTTAATACCATTTTAAATATCTGCATATTTGACATGAATAACAATAGTTGCAAAATGGAATTGCTTGAAGGTTGTGATACATCAAGAGTTTATCAACTAACCAATTTTGTTTTCAACTAACAAATTGTTGAACACAAGAACATGACAAACACGCTTTTATGGAGCACTGTCCAAACTTGAACTTGCTACAGGAAACAAATCCAGTTGGAATGGAAACTCAAGTTAAGCCAAACAATTACATGTAAACTGTAGGAAACAAGTAAACAGTGAATACTGCTACTATTATGATTTGATTTTGAATGCAGTGATTCTTCGCTATAATCTTAACATCGTGGCAGATCTGCTGGGGGAGGTATCACAGACTGTAAGTGTCCAACTCCATTCTCAACCAGGAAGGCCATTGCCAAACCGGTACTAAGATGTGCATCAATGTGACAGTGCAGAATCCAAACTCCTGTTAAGGATAGTGAAAAATGCCAAAATGTGAATATGATTACAGAGTTTAATGCTGGTTATGGCATTAGAAAATTAGATAAAAGAGTTTTACCAGGGTTGTCAGCTACAAATCGAATGGCTACCCATCCACCTGGAGGTGTTCCAATGGTGTTTCTCTGAGGAGGGTCAACAAGGTTGAACTTGACTGGGTCTGTTCTTGGGTTGTAGTTGCCAAGACCTGATCCAACAACATAGAAATGGTATCCATGAAGATGCATTGGATGGTCTTCTGTTGTAACAATGTTTGTATCCTGCAAAACAATTTGTACACTTGAACCATACTTAAGCTTGTACAGTTTAGTTCCACGGCGAGGTGTCCATAAACCACGAGGCACATTGCCAGTATAATCAAACTGCACCGGAGGAACAGGTGGAAAGTCGAGGGTGAAGACACCAGACATGCCTTGATAGGCTGCTTGCATAAGGGAATTGGATCTTGGGAATACAAAAGAAATATTGTTGATGCTTGCTGAAAAGCGGGTTCCATTTGGCCCTTGGCAGCGAGGGCTATTAGGATTAGTGCAATTGATTAATCCTAAACCAACTGTGAAAATCAGGTTCTCATCTATTTTTGTTGGGACTTCAACTTGAGAAGGACTCCTTAATGCAGAAGTAAATGCCGTTGCAGTGGCTGTATCATTGTATGCTGGCAAAGGTGGGAAGATTGGTCTTGAGGATTGCCTTTTCTTAGCACCAGCTTTAGTGGACTTATACTCAAGAATTGCAGTGGTAGTAGTGTTGTCAAAGGCTGCATTTTGCGCAGTCTGATAGGCACGTGAAGCAATGTAGTAGCGTGCAGGTGGCTGATCTGCGGTGACAAGGACATCAGTTGTCTGGCCAGGTCCTACCATTACAAATCTTGTTGTGAAAGACTTGGTGTAGGTAGCATCAACACCAACAACAAGCATTTTGTGGTTGGCAATGGTGAAGAAAAGTTCTTGATTGAGTGCAGAGTTGATGAGTCGTATGAGAAATGTCTCCCCTGATTTTACAGGTATTCTTACAGTGTCTGCATTAAAAGCTTTTTAGATTATTCTTTTGTTATTAATATCTGATAGAAAACATTGCATTTTCCTAAGAGAAGATGAAACTGATATTCAATATCATGTAGTAGAGCATACAAAATCTAAATGATTTTCAACTGTTGGGAAATAAACTTCGTCTAACCTTGCCTAGAGCACCTATAGAGATCACCAGGCTGACCATTTATGGTGAATGCAACAGAAGCATTTGGTGCTGCTCCTGTGAATTGTGCCAACTTCATGACATCAAGGGGGTTTCGGTCAAACCATTCCCCTATTAATCATTATAACTCACTGTAAGTATATGTCATGATGTTGTACTTGAAGTATGAGGAATTGAAGAAGAAAAAAGAAAAAGGAACAACTTGAACTGAGATAAAGTTTCAATTGTTACCAAGAAGAATATGAAACTCTCTCTTGGGCATAGGAAAAGGGTAAGGAGAACCCAATCTAGGATAAATAATAAGAGCTCCATAAACAGTAGCCCTAAGCCATCTGCTGTGAGCATGCCACCATAAGGTCCCTTCTTGTTCTGTGATAGTGAAACGATAGGTATAAGTTGCTCCTGGTTTGATAGGACACTGAGTTATATACTCTGGTCCATCTGCCCATGGATTCCTCAGCTGTTTTAACCCATGCCTAATAGATAAGTAACAATTGTCAAAATGAAATTTGAAAACTTTAGTGCCATAATTTGGAGAACTGGGTTATATTAGCTAAGTTGGTAAATAGTATTTTGTTAGCTTTGTACAGTGTATAGAGACTTCATAGTTTTTTGGTGCACAGTAAAAATACATCAAAAGGATTTAGAATGGATTATTATTTTTCAGCATCTTTTAATGTTAATAAGAATTCCTGTTTATCTATTCATAAGAACTTATCTTGGTAAGTTTAGAGACTATCTTACCAAGGTTGACGGTTACTAGGATGAGCCAATGAGGTGGTAATTTGTGACACAACTTATGTAATAAATAAAGTTTTCTTATTAGAATTGATTTTTAATTGTTTTGTGTTTGTAAACATTATCGCACCATAAATTGATGTGGATCAAATTCCAATTTACGGAATAAAACATACAAAATTTTCACAAATATGTGATATTAATAGGATTAACACCACTAACATAGCACAATCTTCGCCAATAATTTATGAGAATATGGTTATTTAGGTAATTAGAAGAATGTTATTTACCAGTGGATAGTAACATTGTATTGTGCCCTATTGGTGACTCTGATGACAAGAGAATCTCCATTTCTGACTTCCAATGTTGGTCCTGGAAATTTCCCATTGACTGTGATTATATTATGTGTTCTACACAGTCTCTTCACTGATGTTTGTTGAACCTAAAGTTCATAATTACAAGAAAAACAAAGCACAGGTGTTAAGACCTTAGTCCACTAAATTTGAGTGAAATTATAAGAAGGTAATAGTGAACAACAAAACATACAACAAATTGATGGTAGTGAGTTTCAGGATGTGCAAAAGAAGATAGGAAGACAAAACACGCAAGTAAGAGGAAACAGCATATTGACTTCACACTCATTCTTAAACCCTCCATTGTTTTCTTAAGCTTCAGGTTAATGAAGCTTTAATGGTTATGTTTGAGTTAGGCTCATAAGAGAGTAGCTATTTATACTAAGACTGAGGGGGGACAAGAAATAACCAACTGAATATTTTAATTAAAACAAACGATGAATTGACAAATTAGGTTTTGGGTCAACAGTAACACTTAAAATTTAAGAACATACAAGTCCAACCATTATGAGGATTTGGTGCACCAACTAGCCTTACATGTTGTAACTATATTGATGTTTAATTTGCTTCTGTTTAATTAGGATTTTAGTAGCAAATATGATCTATAGTTCATCATTTGCATATTTCACGTGAGATGACAAATAGTGTTTATTTTAATTGGTTTTGTATAGACTCATTTAACAAAATATATTGTACTGTCTTAACATATTTATGAACATATTATATAATTATATTAGTGTTTGATCTATCATGTGTTTTTCTTCATGTATCATCAATTTTGAAAAATTAAAATTTATTATTCTAACAAAAGATGACACTAAATAATCTTATGTTGTAACATGTTAAATTATTGTGTTAAATAATAATAAAAATTAATTAACATAGGTTGACTAATGTTGTTTTAAACTCGTGTCCTTGAACATGTTTATTAACAAGTTATATATGTTATGTAAAATTTGTGTTGGTTTTGTATTGTCACCTCTAATTTCACCATATGTAAATATGATAGCATCCAATTGAATTCACTCAATAGCTTGGACAAATTTCGGGCAAAAAAACTTTTTAGTGGCTCTAAAGTTCTGCTTCACTTGGTAAAACATTAACCAGACAGCAAGCTGTCTGAGAAGAAAAGAAACTGGGATTTAATAAAATAATAATATTATTAATAGGGAGAGAGGTCACAAAACTCCTCCAAATTATAAAGTTTGTATTTTTTTGGTTCCTCAAATTTTAAAAGTTATTTTTCAAGTTACTCAACTTTAAAAGAATTATATTATCGTTAAATAATTAAATTTTAATAGCGTTATAATTAATTAATAAAAAATAATGGTATTTTAATTTATATTTTTTTTAAGTCGAGAACTAAAAAATGTTATCTTAAATTGATAGATTAAACGTATATTAAGAATTAATTTAAAAGATTTACTTAACATTTTTATCAAAGAGTTCAGATTTTACTATCTAAATTAACTTTCATATTTAGACTGTAGTAGATAAATGAACTGTAATGTAATCTCAACGTACCAGGTTTTTTCAATATGAAAAATTCAAGCCTTAGAAAGGCCAAAAGAAAGGAGATAAAAGTAATTTTACGAATTTAAGGTTCATTTTTTATTTATATCTCGTGCGAAGGATCATTTTTTTTCTCTCTCTCTTTGGAGGACAGTTAGAATAAGGTTGAATATTGGTTTGGTTTGGTAGAAAAAAAATAAAATATAATCTTTTACTTAAGTCAACTACTATTATGTTATAATCTACACAATAAAAAAGAAACATCCCAACTCGAAAATTAACAAAGTAAATTCATATTGAGAATTATGTTACATTTGTTTTGTTTACCTTTAAAAACTTGATATAGCTCTATATCATTTTGACATTTTATTCCCCTTTTACACTTTATATACTTTGAATTCATGGGACAATTTAGTCATTTTATCTATTTGGTCATTTTAGGGACATTTTAATCACTCTACTTACCATTTTGTCAAAGAAAAGCAAAGATTCAATGGCTCTATACTAGACAAGTGTCAAATATGTTGGTGTGTCTTTAAAGCGATGGACAATCTTTCTTCGATGGAGTAAAACGTGGAGCGGACAATGATATTAGTGGAGCCGTAAAACCTGGATGTGCCAGAGTTTTATGGATATTGTTTAATTTTGTTTTCCTTATATACATTGTAAACTCTTGTAAAAACGAGCAGAAATATGTGAAAATACATGATAATTATCGAGAGAATATTTTGACGTGGTATCAGAGCAGGTTGTTGGTGACTAATGAAACTACCTGCTGATTTGTGATGGAACTACCATTCGATTTACCCGAATACGATTTCTTTGATTCTTTGATTTGTTGATTTACGATTTACGAATTACGATTTACGATTCATTTGGTCTACGTTTACGATTTACGGGTGGCTGTGCGATTACGGCACCTATTTTCATTTTTTCTTTGAGTTAAGATCTCTTGGTTTGTATTTGTCGAGAGAAATTGTTTATGGTTTACGATTTCTTATTTACGAAACCGATCAGTGTTGACACGAAAAAAAAAATCAAGTAAAACAACGACAACGATGTATCGGTACAAAGAATATTGTGTAAGGCGTAACAATGAGCACGAGGGGGATAGGTAGGCAGTGCGGCCTACTTGATGCTTTGCGACCGTAGTATTCGAGTCACCATTTCTTCTCAGCGTCGGTTCCGCGGGTGCAACCTCGATAGAACAACCCGGGAGCCATGCGTCTGGCGCTCGCTTGAACCACTCATGAAAATTTGTCGCCGGTTGGGCAACGTCTCTTACTAGCGACCATCGTGGAGAAACTTGGAACGAAGAAGAAGAAGAGCGCAGCTTCCACGAGAGATGGAGGACGAAGTAGAGGGGCGACTCATTTGGATACTTGTAGTCGGCTAGGGTTCTTCCATCGAGAAGAGAACCTTGCGAGACGGCGTGAAGGGGCGAGCAAGTGCAGCGAGTCTTGTGAGAGAGAGAAAAAAAAAAAAGGAAAAGGGATTTAGGATTACGAAGAAGTGAAAATGATTTAGGTTTAGAAATTTTCCTTTATATCTTGTTATGCAGTGTAAAAAAAAAGGAAAAACGGAAGAAAAAAAAAATTTTAGATTTCATGGCGGAATCTAGAGATTTAACTACGATTTTATGTTGGAAGATTTGTGGCGAAAATGACGGAAGTTTTCACTAAAAGCTCGGATCGGCTACATGACCTCTGTCAGCCCAGGCGTCGGCCCCCGTAGTATCAAGTTGGGAGGATCCAACTATGCCTTGTGGTCAGGTGGTGGAGATGTATATCTGCAGCAAAGACAAAGCGGGATATATTAATGGGGATTTTCCTCGGCTTTATTGAAACCGACCCACTGATTCGGAGATGGCGCAGAAAATGCCATTGTTAAAGGATGGTTGATCAATTCGATGGACCCTGACGATTGCAAATTTTATTCGATTCCCAATGCGAAACAAGTTTGGGATTAACATGCTGCTACCCACATGATGGGACGGAGACACGTCTCAAGTGTATGATCTTCGTCGTCGAGTTACTCGTATGAAACGGGCGGGTGGATCCATTGAAAAAATACTACAATGACGCCCTTGAGGAGTTGTGGCGAAATTGATTTCCATCGTCCTAATCCAATGGAGTGTGCGAAATGACATACAAAAATACAACTCCCATCGTACGGGAAGATCAGTGTATACCTTCCTTGATGGACTTGATGACGGAACTCGACAAAACTCGAAGTGATGTGCTTGAAATCGGACCATTCCTGCGGTGGAGACAGAAGCTGTGGATTAGGTCGCGTCGGGGAAGAGGTCAACGACCGTGATGATCGCAGGTGTAGATACGACACCGGAGGCGGTTATGACTTTTAAAGGGGTCGAGGACACCATGTAATCGGATGCCACAAACGGGAACCTCGCCGGGCGACGAGAAATCCTCGGGAAATCATGATCTCTTGGACATGAAATGTGGCCGTTGAGGAAACTCCCGAGCACACGTGGCGAACTCCGTGGGTATCGAGAATGGTGGAATGATCTTGAAGCACGGAAGAAACGGGACACGGTGGACGAATGACATTTGTGGCTGCAATAATGCCTCGGCATCATCCTTACTTCCCGGTGAATCTTCCACGAGGATCCGGTATTTCAAGTAAAGCATTTCCCACGTATCTCTTTCGTAGTGATAAAGAGGATTGGATTACCGGACTGCGGGCTACGAATCACGTGACATTTGACGAAGCGATCTACTCCCAATACAACCCGGACGAGACGGACGGTGTTGCCAATGCAAATGGGGTCAACATCCGATTCTGAGTAGCGCACGGTGACCTTATCTCCTCGTTATCATTATCTAATACTTTGCTTGTACCATACCAGTCAACCAGGCTAATGTCAGCAAGTCGGTCACTTGAGACCTTAGCGTATGTGTATTGATGTATTCTACTTTTTGCAGCCTACGGGATATTCTCACCAGGAGATCATTGGGCGTGGTACTAGGAGAGGAGGGCTATATTATGTGGATGCCACTGGGATTCGGGAAGAAAGCGATCACGTGTGACATCATTGTGTAACGAAAGAGCAACAGTTTGGCTATGTCGCCGTAGATTTGGGCATCAAAATGCGTCATTCGGGTATTTAAAACCTTACTCCTGGATTTATTTTTCAAATATCACACATTGATTTCAAATGTGATACTTGTATCTAGTCATAGGCGTCTTATCTATGACGAATAAAAGTATGACTCATTTTTCTTTGAGTACATTCGATGTTTGGGGACCTTCCCGGTTATTACGTCGTCGGGTCATCGTTGGTTTGTTATTTTTTATGATTGTACCACGAATGACATGGCTTTACCTTCTCGAACATAAAGATGAAGTATTTGCTACATTTCACGTGTTTCACGCCATGATTCGAGACCGATTTTGAAAAAATTAAGATACTTAGGTCGATAATGGAGGGAGTATGTTGTCGACAATTAGGACATACTTGGACAACCGTGGTATTCTCCGTGAAACCTTATGTTCGCTGAAACCCCATGACAGAATGGAATTTGCGGAGAGGAAGAATAGGCATATTTTAGAAACGGCTCAAGGGCACTTACTAATCGGTGCGCACGTATGCCTAATAAATGCGGGTGATCTTTGTTACTACGGTATGTGTATCTCTTGAATCGAATGCCCTTTGAACCTTACAATTTAGGACTCCGAATTAAAGGTGTTATCGATCATCTTCCCTTACCTACTATTTTAATGCTTCACTTAGAATTTTTGGATGTGTTGCTTTTGTCCACCTCCATAAAATCAACTTGAACTAAGTTGGATCAATTGTCTTTGTCAGATGTGTATTCTTGGGGTATGGTGTACAAAAAGAGTACCGATGTTATGATCCAATTACTAAAAGAAACTATACTACCGTGGATGTCACTTTCCTCGAATCAGAATATTTTTCCACGTCATAGGTATCAATTCCACTCTTGGGAGAGAGTTATGGTGAAGAAACGAAATTGGCTTGATGTTGAAATATTAGACACGAAGTCAACGTACTCGGATCGTGCGATAATATGGAGGAGCAGGTATCTGAACAGACTTGAACTTCCAGGCGGTGAAGTAGTACTTGAATCTCCGAGGAAGATGAAGTGGTTGATGAACCCTCCATTCTCTAGTACCCCGATGATCCTCTGCTTTGAGAACAACTCACGAGGTAAGCTATCACTATCTGCGGCTTCTGAGGTAATGCTATAGATACATCATTTGGTTATGTTTTACCTTTCGAGACACAATCGAGGTAAACCTCCAAATCGATACTCCCGGAAAGAAGAACGACAACCCAGTATCCAATAGCAAATTATGTATCTCTTTCGAAAGGTTATCGGAACCTATCGGGGCATTTGCACTGAGCTCTGCTCGTGTCCCGATTCGAGTAGCATTGAAGAAGCCTTATACGATCCAAAATGGACTCGAAGCTATAAAGAGGAATTTGAGGCAACTGGAAAGAATAACACGTAGGTGTTAGCGAGTTGCCTCGAGGAGGAAGATGGTAGGGTGCGAGTGGATTTTCTCCGTTAAGTATAAAGCGGATGGGTTGGTTGATCGTTACGGCGAGGCTTGTAGCAAAAGGATATACACGAAACATGGGATAGATTATCAAGAAACCTGCATGTGGCTAAACTAAAAGCGTGAGTTTTGTTATCTCTTCTTGCAACAAATTTAGATTGGCCATTTCACCAACTTGGCTGAAGAATGCCTTCGCCATGGCGACCTTGAAGAAGATATTTACATGGATATCCCTTGAGGATATCTTTGTTACATCGAGAAAAAAAAAGCGCATGTAAGTGAATTACAACGAGCATTGTATGGACTAAAACAATCACCTCGGCGTGGTTTGGTAGGTTGAGTTCGGCAATGAAGAAATATGGGTTCAAAAGCAAGCTACGATCATCTTTCTTTTCCTAAAACATAGATTAGGAAGATAACTTGCGCACTTATATTCTATGTAGACGACATGATCATTACGAGGGGATGATAAAGAAGAAATCTCTAAGCTTCAGAACAAGCTGTCAAATGAGTTTGAAATGAAGAACTTAGGAGGGCTCGAAATGTCTTAGGTATTGGTGTAACAGATCAAAACAAGGCATATGTCTTTCCCAGAGAAATATACTGCGGACTACTAGCGAGCGGTTTCTAGATTGTAAACATGTCGATATTCCAATGGTTCAAAATCATAAACTCGGAGAATATGTGGACCCAAGTACCGTGAGATAAGCAGAGATATCAACGGTTAGTAGGTAAACTACGTATATTTTATCTCGTACTGCTGCACGATATTGCTTATCTTTGTGAGTGTCGTGAGTCGATTCGTACTCTTGCCCCAGTGAAGACCGTATGGATGCGGTCGTACGAATACTTCGTTACTTAAAATCCTCCACAGGAAAGGACTTATGTTTTGAAGAATGGTCGGTGGAAGTCCTTGGATATCTGATTCGGCTGGGTAGGGAATATGAAGGATGGGAAATCTCTTCTTTGGGTACTTTACTTTCGTGGGGCAATCTTGTCACGTGGAGAAAGCGAAAGCAAAATGTAGTTGCCTTATCGATCTTTGAAGGTGAATTTCGAGGAATGGTCGAGGAATATGTGAGCTCGCTTTTGGTTGAAAAAAACTTCTAACTAAGATTGGTGTTGCTCACAACTACGAAATGAACTTATTTTGTGATAACAAAGCGGCCGTTGCCATATCTCACAATCCGATTCAACATGATCGCACGAAGCACGTTGAAGTGGATCGGAACTCATCAAAACAGAATCTTGAAGAAAAGATTATTAAGCTTCCATTTGTTAAGTCGGAAGATCAATTGGGTGATATCTTCCATGAAAATGCGTAATGCACGTAAGACACTTGCAACTCGGCAATGAGTTGGGCATAAGAGACATATATGCACCAAGCGAGGAGGATGTTGGTGTGTGCTAAAAGCGATGGCGGACCACAATGCTCAATGGAGTAAAACATGGGCGGAACAATGATATTAGTGGAGTAATAAAACCTGGATGTCGCGGGTTTTATGGATGTTAATTTAATTTTTCGTTTTCCTTATATACATTGTAAACTCTTGTAAAAACCAGAACAGAAATATATGAAAATACATGATAATTATCAGAGAATATTTTGACAAAATAGATTATACTTAAGTTTGTCTTTAAAAGAGAAGATGATCAAAACTGAAAAAAATGACTTAAATTTCCTACCAGTTAAAAAGGGAACGTTAATAAAGTGTATTATTATTATTTTATTTTTTTTCTTTAAGTATCCAGAAGATAAATTATTATTTATAATTAAAAACTACAAATCTCTTTGTGTGAACTGTGATGAGACTGATATTAACATAAATAACTTATGGCCTAAGTTGTACACGAGGAGGCGTTTTTAAAAACAAAAAAAAATCAACAATTCTAGGTCAACTTGGCTATCTCTGTAATTAAAGATGTAATTAAAGAGAGAGATGCATAGAAATGAATTTTTCAATTGTTTCTTATAAATCCAAATTCTGATTTTCTCAACAACTTTTTAAAAGAATTAAAAGAAAACTCTGTTTAGTATAAATTTGTAGTAAATCATAAAAAATATACCATAATATTGTTGACAAATATTATTAATAATAATATCTCATATTGATTAAGTATAATATTATAGTAGAATTTATGATGATTGTAAATGTTTTTATTCAATGGATTAATCTTTTCATATTTAAAAATTGGTAGTTTTTATGTAATTTGATATCAGAGTTTCAATTTATTGTGTAAAAAAGTTTGAATCTTATCTCATAAAAAAATTAAAACGAGTCTTACAAAAATAAAAAGAGACCAATAATTTCAATAGAATATAATATAATAAAATAAGTTAAAAATATAAAGTTATTAACTTTAAAAAAGACAAAGATACATAATTTGAGTGAGATGTTAATTAAATAAAATGTTATGATTAAGTTTATAAGAATAATGGATTAATTTTTTGGGATTAATAAACTCCTAATTTTTATGAATTTTTACAAGTATAACCAGATTCATTGTATCTAATAAAAAATTGTTATGTTACTATTTATTGCCACATAGTAGTTTTATTTCTTAAATACTGGATTACAAACTGTAATCACAATTACTTTTGTACTCTGAGTTTTATTCCTAGGCTATAGAAGTATCTCAACTCAAATCAAGGTATTGTTGGTAAGTTAAAATATTATCAAGTTTCGTTATGTAATTTAAAAGAATCAAATATAATAAAGGCGTAAGTAGAGCAACAATAACCAAACATCTGAACTGCCTCAGCATGCAAAAATCAAACATATTTTAGTATTTGTTTAGATACCAGTCAAGGCACTAATTAGCTTAGAGAGTAGATCTTGTTATTATTAGCTATATAATAGTTGATCGAGATAGAGCAGGTCTGAGTTTGACAGATATACTCCAAATCTCTTTGAATCTCATCTCTTATCCTAATAAATTTGGTTGCCAGCCAACCGACTTCAGAGAAAAACGAATACTCAAAATTACAACTAGGAAGTTTTGTTGTTGCTAATTATTGCTATTGACATTTAAAGATCAATAGGGTACACTAATTAAAAACAAAATATTAATAAATGAAAAATTGAATCATATGCTCATATGCACAACTGAACTGCATTGATGGTTGTTATTTTTTACTCATAAATGACATTATGTTGCATCATTTGTAATATATCGTAAACTTGCTATACTTTGAATTATGTGTGCATGGATGGGTAGAGACCCTTATAGTAATTCTTTTATTTTTTTAAGTAATTATAGTTTCAATTATCAATATATTCCAGAAGAAGGGACTCTCTGACTCTTTCAACACTCAGAATTACACGGTTGACAAAACAAACGAAGAAACCAACTACCACTCAACTCATGCTCTGATAATAGTGATTCATTTAATAGTTTAGTAATAAGACTCATTTATTTTCGGTTTTAAATTACAAATTTAAATCACATCAAATATTATTTCGTCTTAAAAAAATGATATAATAACTTGTCTCGTTCCCAATTTCCCATATATGAGTGGACTTCATCTATGAAGATTGAAGAATATTATTCCAAGAGTTGTTCGAACTCAACTTTTTAAACATTTTCCAATCAAGAACCAGTTTTGTTATCACCTACTCTACCAAAATTGATGACTTTGGCCATATTCTGAAATATCAATTGCTAAATTATCGACAGAAAGAAAAGGAAATAACCAACAAACGCTTTACTTTTTGAATAACTCTCACTCAAAGTACAAAAACAAAACCCGATGCAGGGGAACATTCAATTAAAAAAGGGTACGAAAAATCTTACATTGCCAAAATTGTGTGTTTCGCAAGTACAAGTTGTAGAAAACTAAATTGTTCTCAGGGAAAGAAAAACAAATTAATGAAGACATAAAGATTGTACTTGATAAAATGTACATTGCTGTATTCAACAGCAGGTTACAGAAAGGAAAAAAAAATGAACCTAAAACTGCGCACAGATAGCAGTCAATCACAGGGCCACTGCTCAACAATCAGAGATGATGCATTAAACTCCCACACCGGACCGCTAAGTTAAAACCAAAATAAGCATACAAAGGTGAAAAACTGCATGAACTGATCCCTCCTCTTCACACTACGCCATATTACCGCAACCACTTGCTTAGACATTAGTTATCTTCCTCTTTAATGCCTGAAACAACTTGAACTTGGACTCACAAATATGGAGAAATTGTGTCAGTACTGTACATTTTCCAGCTACTATTTTTCTTGCAACATCAACAGAATTCCAAGACTTCAATGCTTGGGATATTTGATCACCAACTTCTGTGTCACTTATGGATGTGGGCATAGTTTCTAGAATCTGGAAAACACGCCCAGGTCCCTCTTCCCCTTTCTTCCGTACAGAGGAGAGCACTAACTCGACGCTCTCGTCCTCTGACACATTGATCTGTTCTTTTACCCAATTCATAACCTTTTCTACTATAGCACCAAAAGTGTTAACAGAATCACGCATGTGAGACAAAGCAGAGGCATCTGCATGTCCAGTTTTCTTCTTTTTCTTGCCAGGTGGAAGCAATGACCGAATACGGGATTGAATCACAAGACCATGCCAAGCCAGTGGTTCAGAAATCAACTGGACCAGAATTGAAAGATTGTGTAACGGAGAGAAGACTGCTGGTTCTGTGGAGCTTATAATTTCCAATATACATTTCTCCAGCAGTGAACCAGCAACATTGGAAGGTCGAGCCTGATCTGCCTTAACAAGTTCATGGGAACCCAAGCTCCATGAATCCAAAAAAACAGCTAAGTTTAACCAGTTGATCAAGTCCGAACCGAAAACCTATAGAAGACAAAGTGTTAGATCCAGAGAAGGTAATTGAAAGTCACACAAGCCAAATTTGCAAACTTAGAAAGCTGGTATCTTGCATCATAGCAGCCATATATGTGCTACTAAGAGAATAAAATCTTCACATCTGCCATGAAACCTGGCCTCAAGTGGCTGTAAGATTCCAAGTTTTTCTTGGCGCCACATCAATGAAACAAAGATGAAAACAAAAATGACGAAATAATAGGTCTCGTGGCCTTTGCTAAATTTCATTCTCAAAGATATCAACATAAAATACTTGCACTCTACATGCATAATCAAAAACATCAGTTTCAATTGATAAAAATCACAGTTCCTAAAATGCCCATTAATGTACATGCTGTCTGACTTATGTACATGCCTAAGCATACACACACATATCTGCAAAATTATATTATAAACAACCTAATCATAGAATGATCAAATAGTCCCATAGGAAGTTAAAAAAAAAGTCTTTGACTCTTTGCAATCGTAAAGGAAGTTTGTAAGTTACATGGTGTATCATATATGCAGTTGAGAACAATAACCAAATGAGCATTCAGTAAGATTGCCGGTGGTGTGATCATTAATCATACCTCAGAAGACTTTTTGCCGTCAAATATCTCCAAAACAATTCCTATTGCATCACTAAAAGAGAATCCCAATGACTTTGCATAGCATTCAAGCAAAATCTTCAACTCAGGTGAAGCCTTGCAGTCAGAAACTGGGCCATTAACTTCAAAATTTTCACTGACCAATGTTGAAGCACTCTGTATGGATAGAAAAATCATGCGGGGAAGAAGAGATTTCCACTCAATAGCTCTCCGGACATTAGCCTCTCTTTCTTTGACCTAGTTTTTGGGCAGAAAGAAAGAAGGAACTTTAAGATAGGATATGAAAACTATTCAAATATCCAATTAGTGATTTATATTATATTCCTAAAAACAAGTTCCGAAGCAGCTAACAAATATGAAAACAGCTAAAGGAGAGTATCATGTACCAAGTCTTCTCTGGAACAGTAGGAAATTCCCTCAAAAGGGCCTGAAACCAATAAAATTTATTTTAGTTTAAGAAACTATCAAGAGAACAAAAAACCATATAATACATGCTTACATGAAAAAAGAAAACACTTCTTGACAGAAGTTCAAATTCAAAAAGGTTGAACCGTATATTCCATTTAAAGCAAAGAGAATAAGATAGACATGTTAGCCAATCACATATGAAATACTATAATTAGTATCTAAAATCATAGAATATTGAACATGTTTTTAAAATGAAAAATATTGTATTATCCCTTATAGAAACTTTTCAACTTATCTAAACCCTCAGTGCTTGCTTTTTCATATACAAATTCCGCATATTGTAGGTGCATTTACATTTAGTACTGACCTAAAAGATAATTCCTTTCAGAACTTGGGGTCCACCATGGACGTGACTGAAAATCTTCATTGAAGGTCAAAGATTTGGATCCAATTTCATTGGAGAGTTCAAGGAGATCAGCACCGAAATTCAAGCTTCCAAGAACAGCCTAAATTGACATACTAAAAGAATGTCAAATATTGCATGGGAGGTAAACATAGCACTATCTATATTTACTGATGAACTTAGAAAGCAATTAATGACCTCTTCATCTTCAATGTTATCTGCATTCTGTTTTAGCTTTAAAATGGAGGCTTCAACCTTGGCCATTAAATACTGATTGGAGAGCTGTAGTTGTTCTTTGAACTGGACAAATTCAATTACCTGTGACCAAAAAGTAGAAAATCTCTAGTTACCTACACTCTATTAATTATTAAATTACTAATGACTATTTTATTTGCAACTTATCTGTTACATAATTAGCATACATGATAGCAAATAAGCCTTCCTTCTAATCATGATTCATGACAACTAACTTCAAGGAAAACAGTAAGCAACTATATGAATACATAAATGTTCATAAACGTATAACATACCTTCGAATAATTTCTGTGATGATATGCAAGAAATGTAAATTCAGCAGATTCCCTCAAGTGGTCATTCATGAACTTAAGGTAATCCTGTAACAGATTACTTAAATCCATCCAAAATGGAGAAACCAACGTCTGAGGTAAGATGTGGTGGTAAAGTGTTTCCATCAAGATATTTTTGACATCCAGTGATTTAAACCTACCAGGTAGTAACAGTTGTTATACTTAAAGCAGTGTATAGTGACATTGCAGATAAAGTGCTGGCACAAGCCAGAGAAAAAAGTAATATTAAAATCAAATTACTGGCAACTTACCTTTCATGAGCTAATGAAAGCACTCCCAAGTGAGAATACAGATGTAGCAACAAGATCTTGTACTGCGATGTGTATCTGCCACATATAACTGACAAAAGTTAAAAGAAGTATACTCTTCAAGTCTTCAACTAGAAACACTCATGAAAGGGGAATAAAACCAGTAAGGCTTTCTAATTCTTAATTCCTTAATTTTGTAATGAGATCTCAAACTTCTTTTTTTCTTTTTCTTTTTTAAATGAAGTGTGTAATAACTAAATTCTAATATTAATTTTCATAACTAAAAACTATAAATGAGATATTGCAACTTGCATGTTCGATAACCAATTTCCAATTTTCAACTACTTTTCTTCTAGAATTTAATTTTAAATTTAATTCTTGCTAATTTTTCATTGAAATTTGGTTATTCAGGCTTTGGAATAAGGTTGGGATTTTGGTTTTGGGCTTGAGAAAGAAAAAAGGACAGAAATTCAATTCCAAAATGTGTTTTTTTTTCCTTCAAATTTTGGCCCAATTTTAGAACTGAGTTCCAAATTTTACCCCAAAAATTAAAAAAAAAGGAACACTAAAATAGGTTATCAACTGTACCTAGCTTTAAAATTTAAAAATTGAAAAATAAAATGGTTATCAAACGAGCACTAATAAATAGAAACAGATTTACCTGCGAATAGTCAGGCCAAATTCCACTACCATAACTGCCTCTATGAAATAACCAAAATTCCCAGAACGCCAAAATAACTGAGAAAAGGATTATACATAAAAGACCATTACAAAATTATAAACACATACATCTAAGTTACTTGAAAGCTGAAAGAACAAAAAAAAAGTGACAAGTACTTTGCTTATACATCAACAATAGCTACAACCAAGGTGTAAATTGAGAAAATTCAAAATCAGCTTTCTGAAACATTACTGCCTAAAATTTGAAAATAAAGTCAATGCATCACATAAGGGTTACTTTTCCCCCACAGCTTCCTCTTAACACCATTGAGCAATGCAAAAAAAAAGCCTGCCACAAGAGCTAGGAATAAACAACCGCTCCACACATCACTAATGGAAGACCAAGAGATTATTTTCATGGAGCATCTGTGAACTCATAACTATACATTGGCATCGATGCAGCATGTGTCCCATACTTTCTCAATCTTTCAGATTTTAAACGACAAATAAAAAAAATACACTAACAATAATAGACTTAAAAACATATTTAATATATAAATATAATGCAGGGCAAGTATATCTATCATGATACCTGGATCAAAGCATTGCATGCCATTGAAAGAAGATCTTCATCATGAATATTTTCTTGTGGATCCAAATCCTTTGAAAGTGAAAGGTTTTTACTATACATATCCACCATTTGTACGGCAGAGTCTTCAACTTCTGTTGAACAATTAGTGGCATTAAGTGGTCGGGATTTGAACAAGCAACACAACAACAGAATATTGTGCAAGAGGCAAGATGTACACAGAACAGAACAAAATTGAAACCATAAAATAAATGAAAAGTCGGAAAAAGTAGTAAGAATAAAAATTTGGTGAAATATGACATTTTAAGACAAGATCGGCCATAGTTTTACTTTGCAAGTTGATGCTTCATTTAACTAAAACAGAGTATAAAAGAGAAATCTTCCATGCAAATATCGTCAATGAAATTTCAAAATAGAAAAGATGTAGAATTTAAGAGACAAACCGCCAACAGGAAGCTTAAACGTGTTTTGAATCAATTCTTGAATTTTAAAAAGTGATATTGAATGCCCAAGAATTTTTGTTGGCACAGTTGAACGACAATCAGAGCATCTCTTTAGCATCTCAATAAATGTCACCTTCTTCTCGGAAGTTAAGATATCAAGAAACATCTCAATATCAGATGTGAAAGATGCCAAGTAACCAAACCTGAGTGAAAAAAATAAGAACATCAAATGCTGGAGTCCAATTGCATTTGCAGCAACATCATTCACATGAATAACTACTAGAAAATTAAGTAAAAAATAAAATAGAATTTTGTATCATTTCCATTCAGCTCATAGTTTGAAACAAGTACAGTGCGTCTTTCCACAATCTAAGCTCAGAAATAAAATTAATAGGGTGGAGAGCCGAATTGGTCCCATTGCTTAGACTATAAGTATCATTTAGTCTTCTAACTTAGAAAATATGTTTTTTAAGTCCTTTTGCTTGTAAAAAAGGTGTTTTAAAGTCTTTTCATTTGTATATGTGCTAGGCAAGAACAAATAAAAAAGTTAATTTTATCCTTACTTGGTACCTTTTTCACAAGCAAAATGACTTAAAAACATATGTTCTAAGTTAGAGGATTAAAGATCACATTTCACAAAAGCAAAAAGACCCCAACGATATTTTTACCTTATTATGAACAAGAATTAGTTTATTCACAGCTAAAAAGGCAAGAACTATTTTTTCAATCTTAAAATATTATCGATAAAATGCAGAATTAAGAGTATACCTGGCATAATATTTTGTAAGAGCTTCCATCACCTTTGAATCATCCCCTTTACCATGTAATTGCTTCCTCCTTTCAATTTCAATATTAGCCAAGTATGGGCACCTAACAAAACCATTATTTGTATCCTCCATCAACTTCTGTACAAAGGCAGATGCATCGGACATTCGTGAATCAAACTGCACAATCAATTCACAAAAACATCAAACTCTGCAAAAGACAAGGCAGCTATCTGATATAGATTATGAAGAAGACCAGGAACACAAGAAAAACAGATACTAAAATGCAACAGGTCTAAGTCCTCACCACTTCATCGGACAAGTGCGAAATATTGCAGGACAAACATCTTGGTGGATGAATTTGATCATTTTTTGGCCTACTACACCAGATACTATCATCCTCCAGCAAGCAACTTAAATATTGTAGGAAATAGTCCCATTCATCAGGGCTGCCAAATAAAAGAAAAGATTTAAATAAATAAATATAAAGATTTAAGATAATTCACCAGACACATAGTAAGCCTTGTCCTTCACAGGATGAAAGATAAGGGTCTTAAGAGCAGCAACAATCCAAATCCTTGACAAATGATTTGACAAAGCGATCATAAATCTTGTTTAACTTTCAACTCTTAATTTAAGTCCCAGGCAGCTACTACTAGTCTTATGTTTTGTCAAAATTCTTGTCGTCTGGCCCATATCAAAATTAAAACAAAGCACACTAGAATATTTAGGTATTAATATCAGCAACAAAATATACCAGTAAATAACAATGAACTAATAAGTTTTCAGATCTTCAAAGCAATAACAATGATTAACAGTACCAGTAAATGAAAGAAGTAAAACATAAGAAATCCAGAAGCTGCTTAGTTTACATTTCGCTTATATCATATTCAAATTGATTACTAATCATGCATACATTAATAACGTACGTAATTACTTGATTTATCTAAAATTAGATAACCAAGCAAGTAACAAAAAAATAAGAATTGCCGGTTATATTGCCATCATTGTTCAAGGAAGATTATTTGTGAACCGCCTGTGTAAAAGAAAAATTGGCAGGCTCACCATATTTCCAAGATCCTCTGAAATATATTGGCAGCAGCAGCATAATCACCCAGCCGAGCAAGAAGCCTTCCCTGTCAACTTGAAGTCAAAGTAAACAATTTGAGAAGAATGGGTAACCAAGATATTATCAAATATCAGAATCCATCCTAATAGCAAATAGATCTGAAGCTTTTGCAAAAATTGAAACACAACGCAGCAAAGAAAGAGTTACACATGATAACTAATTATTTCATCATCATTGAGAATACAGCATATTACATCAGGAAAAGCATAGTTGAAACATCACAGATGAGGCATCTAGACTATTTTGGTAATATCTGCCGTTTTCCAGCAGAAATAAGTAAATATTGTATATAATAGTTAAAATTATCACACAAAGCTGATTTTTGAAGAATAAGTAGTTGAGCTAGCATATCCTACCAAATTTCAACCAAAATTGTACAAAATATTCTATTTTCAATATGCTACATATATATATTATTTATATGTTCGCAAGCATAAGAATCTAGAGGTACCGTTGTGTTATGTTTGATTTTGAAAGAAGTGCTTCAAAGCTCATACGGGAAAAAAAATGTAGTATGTAGATTCTAAATTTAAAAGAATAAATGAACCAAAGGTTATACATACATACCAAAGGCTTGCTATGTGTAGTTGACACTTAACACATGAAAGACACATTTTTAAAAAATAAATGACATCCATTCATTTTACAAGGTCTAAAATGAAGCAGAACATGGTATGCTCAATAACAACACAACAGCAAAAGTTAGAAAATATAAGGGAGCATCTGCTCAGAACAACTTTCTGCATTGCATGTATTATATATCCATCACATGTATTGCTGCATTTACTAGCATTCCACAAGAAGCGCATCTTATTGATCTATGTTAACAGTCTTTCTGTATGACAAAGGCTTAATGAATAAAGTTCGTTTTAACTCTATTAACAAATCATAAAAAGAAACGTGTCCTGAGGAAGCATTTCTGGCCAATAATGTATTAGATATTAATTTATTAAAGCCTTATAATTTACCTTTATGCTTAGATTATCAACTTCTACAATTAAAAGAGATCCTAATTTCCCAGAAAGGAGTTCTAATGCATCACCATACTTTGCTTGTTGTTCCAATATGGAAATGTAGACCATAAGAGCTGCAGAAGAATCCAGCTGTTAGAATGAAATTTGGCAGAGCATGGGACAATAGATAAGAACTTGTCCAATCGACAATACCTTCAGGCTCGTGCAAGCTATGGGAGGCAACATGCTTTTTAAGTAAACCTTCAGCTAAGACTAATAGTTTCTCTCCCCCATTCCCAAAAAGCACCTACAAAATTTGAAGCCTTGGAAATATGTGAGAATGCACATGCCTTAATTTCTAAATAAATAAGCTCATACTACATATATCGAGAACCAAGAAAAAATTGGTTGTAGAAATACTGGGGAGCAGGGAAAACTATAGAAAGGTATGATGCACTAATATCATTCATCTTTCAGAGCAATGGAGACTGGAATTCAGAAGAATAAGTTAACATGAGATAGCAAAGTGCAAAAACTTTGCAGAATATACACCATCATTTACAAATATTTCTGCTTAGTATTATCAACATAGTGGCTATCGAGTCCAAGATATCAAACCATATCATTAAGTTCTAGTTCTGGATAGACACAGCATTCTTAGACAAAAATTAACCATCACTATCCATGGTTAAAAGCCAAACAGTCATTAATGCACACTATGGAATTGCAGTATTTTTTAAACCTGAAAACACATGACTGTTCATCTCCTGCAACCATGAACCACGTTTGGAGCCTGAAGGTTACAGAAGCAACCAAACTGCATGCAGAATATCCTCTTAAAGATTATTTTATTTGAAGCATGTTATGACCCAAAAAGTGGGGGGAGCCTTAAGATTCAAAATATAACATATAAGAAGATTGCTAGCCTATCTCCTAACAGCTTGAGCTTTGGGAGAATTTGTTGGTAACAATCTTCTAACATAGTAACAAAGCATAAGGTATTGGTTGAAATCTCTCCAACTACAATAGATTCACATGTATGGGTAAATGTTAAATCTTTGGGGATATCTCTCATTCCTTTGTATCCCACCTTATGTTTATCTCCATTTGGTGGGCACTTTAAAATATCCATTTTCTAATACAATTATGTCTAAGTCACTTGATGGGCCTTCAAAACTATCTACTCAACCCGCATGTGAGAGTATAAATATCTATTTGGCCTCGCATGTGAGAACCTATTAATTCGGAGAGCGTCATTAAAAAAGAAAGTCTATATGATTATGTGCAAAACCCATCAAGTGAAGGGTAGTATTAAGACCAAAATATAATGTGTAAGAAAATTGTTGGTCCAACTCAAAACAAGTTGAGTTTTTGGACAATTTGTTCTCACACTAGATATAGACTTAAAATTTTCTGAAACCTTATACTTCACTAGAACCCAGAGTATATATTGATCTGTCCATACTAGGGGTGTCCATGGTCCGGTCCGGTCCGGTTTTTCTTAAAAAAAATTAACCGGACCGGACCATTTGAAACGGTTTTAAGAAATAAAAACCGGACCAGACCATTTGACTTATAAAACCGTTCGGTCCGGTTTGGTTCCCAGTTTGATTCGATTTTTTTTATAATTTAATGAAGAATAATATGAAATTTTTAATATATTATTAATCCGGTCCGGTCCGGTTCGAACGGTTTAAAATTAATACAAACCGGACCGGACCGTTTGATTAGCAAAACCGTTCGGTTTGGTCCGGTCCGGTTTTACAGTTTGGTCCGGACCGGTTTATGGACACCCCTAGTCCATACCCTCTGAATTAGGAAAACATACACTATTTGTGACACTTGGAGAGAAGATTAAAAAAAAATCATGATCTCAGGTCAAAAGCCTAGAATCCGGGGTGTATCCCTCATTAACTGTAAAAAGATATAAATGAGAGCCACTGCATGCTTTGGAAAGTACTTTATAATTTATGTCAATCAAAAATGAATATAAGCATAAATAAAAGTGATATAAGACTCTTTGAGGTAATGGTTAGTAGCACCATAAAATCCTGTTGTATTCTCATTCACTTGTTCATCAGGATAGATCATGTATACCACCAAGTAGCCCATGCAAAAAGTGGCTAACATTATAAGATTGCATGCACAAAAAGAAAGAGAGAAGAAACCTGTAACTCGATGCTACAAACTGCCCACAGCAAAAACCTCTCCTCACCAACAAGTTTGTACATTTTGATAGCAGTCTGCAAAGAAGTAAAATACAGCCTTGTTCATTGAACACAAACAAGCAATCACATGAGAACAACAAGTACTTGGAAACTCAGAAAATACAAAAACCAACCTGTTGTTGCTTCACAAAAGAATACTCTCGAACATAACAATTAAAAAGCCCCGTCATTAATTCCATATTATTGGGAAATTTCACACATGCACGTTCATAACAACTAGTAGCCAAGTGCACTGAAGAAACAGAAAACTCTGAAATCAAAAAACAAGTAATGCTGTCTCTAAATTAAAATATAATTCAAAAAGTGAAACAAGTACTGACAATGGTCAAGTCTAAGGAAAACAATTTGCAGCGTGCTGAGAGTATGATCGTCCACTAAGACAGAATCATCACTATACAATAGCTCTTTAGCAGTTAAGCAGACAGATAATGCTTCGTCCAGTTTTCCCAATCTCTCCAAGACGAGAGCTTTAAGTGCCTTCATAAGACATCGAACACGTTAAAATCATTACAGTTTCAATCCCTCAGTCAAAAAATTCAAAAACTAATAGCTCCAAATCTTTTGGTTATGTCTAGATGAAGAAGAAAAAGAAACTGAGAATGAACAGAAAAGTCAAAATTCTAAAGCAACGAGCTTCAAGATACGAACCAGAGCATAAGGCGAGTTGGGGTACTTGGTAAGAAGTGCAGTAACGAGTTTGAGAGCATTCTTGAATTGACGAGAATCGATAGCATCCCAAACGGGACGGACCCGTCGTTCTGGCATTCCACCAGCTAAGCCGAACTTCGACGCCATGAAAATGACCCTTTTTTGGTCAGACAAAAATACCCTGTTTAGGGTTAGTCAGGTTAGGGCTTCGATTTAAGAAATAGTACTGTTCGCTGAGCTGAACACTGGCTTCAATAATTTTGATTCCTTCTTCTTCTTCTTCTTCTTCTTCTTCTTCTTCTGACGAAGTAAAAAAAGCTGTTTAGAAAACCTAATAGGTGGGCGGTTTGGAAGCGAGGTCAGTGACGAGATCGTACACCCTTGTTCAATTTTCACTAGTGAAAATCTCTAATGTCAGACAGTCTTGGGTACACCAGGAACAGAAAAAGGAACAAACAAAACCACGTTCACATCAAAAGTGGATAATTTGGCCCGAAAGATAGATAATATTGTTACTCTCGTATCAGCATTACCATTTAATCGAGAAGCAATCTATTATTATATATAATTGTATGATATAATAGGTAAGTAAATAATGTAATTAATTCATCTAAATTAAAAAATAATAATTTATTTAATTAAATTAAATTGTATTGATAGATTATAGAGTTAAATTAAATATGGATAAAAAAGTTAAATTAATCTAAAAATAATCTAATATAATACAATCCTAACGAATTATTATTAAAATTATAAATAAAAATATATTTTATATTTTTATGTTTTATATTTAAATATTATATATATTATAATTATTATTTTAATTTAATAATTATCTATTTATATTTTTTATTCTTTTTATTTTATTAGTTATGATTATAAATAATAAATTTTGATATAGATGTATAAATTTAAAATTTAAATGATATATATATCATATTTTATACATGATAATAATTTATAAATAAATTTAAACAACAATCTCAGCTTATTCGATAAGAAAAAATTATATCTAAAGATTATTTCGAATTGTTTACAACATCGAATCATATTAGAATTAAAAATCTTTAAATTCAATTTTGATCGATCGAATTTCAAATTGGTGAAAACATACAATCTTGACCCGTTACTCATATTTGAGTTTAATTATAATTATCAATAACATCATACCAAATAATTTGATATTCATCTCAAATTTGATATATTTAGACTTTTATTTCTCACATTGGATGTATAGTAAGAATTCATATAGATTGATATGTATTCATGGTGTGTTTTGTGTATTCACATTCATATTTTTCAATATAAATTCAAGTTTTTTTAGGATTATTAAAAAAATTAAATTATTTATGTTCTTTTTTTCATTTATTTATGTTGTATTTGGTTGGAATGAATGAAAATGAATCAGAATTAATTTCTTCTTTTTGTGTGTTTGATTGGACTAAAAAAATAATCAAAAATAGAATCGATTCTTAAAAGAGAATAAATCACAATTTATTTTTCTCCTTTAGGAATCATGAGTTCATTATTATCTTAAATTTTTTTTCCAATTTTACTTTCATCCTAAATATAACCCTAAACTCAAATCCTAAATTCCTAAACCATAAATCCTAGACCTTAAAACATAAATCCTAAATCCTAAATCTTAAACCCTAAACCTTAAATCTCAAATCTTAAACCCCAAATCTCAAATCCTAAAACCCTAAACCCAAAATCTCAAATCCTAAAACCTTAAACCCTATTTAGAAAAATAATAATTTTAACCCTAAACTTTAACCCATAAATATAACCCAAATCCCTAAACCTTAAATCCCTAAATCCTAAATCTTAAATCCCCAACCTCAAAACCCTAAACCTTATTTAGAAAAATAATAATTTTAATAATATATTTTTTAAGTAATAATTATTTAGAAATAAAATATCTAGGTTCTCTAAAATATTTTTTTGAAATTGAAATATTTTGATCTAATAAAAGGAATAGTTTTATCTCATAGATCTACTAAAAAAGACTAGCATTTCAATATGTCAAAATTGACATACTAGTAAAAAAATATCTAAAATTGTGTGTTTAGTCCAACTAGCTAGTTGATAAAGGAAGATACCAAAGACTTGTAAAGAGATCAATGTACTTGTCTCGTACCAAACTAGATTTGGCTTATGCTCTAAGTATTGTCAATCATTTTATGCATAATCATAGAGAAAAACATATGAATGTAGTTATACATATTTTGAGATATCTAAAACCTACTACAGGAAAATGAGTATTATTCACTAAAAACACAAACTATCAAAGTATAAAAGCATAAACTAATGTTGATTTGGCTGATGATAAGAGTGATAAATGATCTACTTCTAGCTACTTCATTTTTGTAGGATATAATATTTTGATAAGGAAAATCAAGAAACAAAAAAGGTATAACTCGCTCAAGTACATAAGTTGAATTGAAAGGTTTAGCAAATGTACTTTGTGAAGCATTATGTCTAAGGTTCTTATTACAAGATTTAGGTTTTCTTTCTAAATAATATGTTCTAATATTTTGTGATAATAAAACGGCGTATGATATCACACATAATCTAGTTTAATATGATTGTACAAAACATGTCGAAGTAGATAGGTTTTTCATCAAGGAAAAATTGAATCAAAAGATAGTTGAATTACCTAAGATTGGTTCAAAGAATCAGTTGACTAACATTTTTATTAAAATAGTCTCAAATCGAGTGTTCTTAAAATATTTAGAAAGTTATACATGTGGAACATCTATGCACTAATTTGAGAGAAATGTTTAGAAACATAAATACCATTAATTGCCATTATATTTGTAAACTAGCTGTAATTATTGTAACATTCAGAATTTGAAGGATTTTATCATCCTTTCTCTCTATATATCATGTATAAATAAATATCATGAATAAAAATATATATTTTTATTAGACAAACACTTATCACTTTTATGAAATTATAACTAAGTTTTTTTAAACTTGGTTGTACTCATTGTTCCTACCTGTTTAAATTAAAAAATTAAAATTTTGAAATATTATTTGTACATAATGATAATAACAAAGCTCTTAATTTTATATTATAAATTTATAAAATTGAATTTTTAAATATAGTGCGTAGTACGACAATACCAAGATTTGAATGTATATTTTTAAATGTGATGCTTTACACTTATATTTGGCTACAAATTATGACTAAGTTTTTTTAAGTTAATAAATTTAAAAAATTAAATTTTTAAAGCACCATTTGTACACATACAATTTGTGGTTAAATATCAAATATGAATCAAAATATATATTTTATCACACAAACACTTTTCACTTGATTATAAAATTATGATTAAATTTTTTTTAAACTGGTTATACTCATTGTCTCTACCTTTTTAAGTTAAAAAAATAAAATTTTAAAATATTATTTATACATAGTGATAATAACAAGGCTCTTAATTTTATGCTATAAATTTATAAAATTGAATTTTTATATGTAATACATATTATGAAAATACCAAGATTTAAATATATATTTTTTAACGTGACACTCTATACTTATATTCGACCACAAACTATGATTAAGTTTTATTAAATTATTAAATTTAAAAAATTAAAATATTAAAGCATTATTTGTCATCATCTTTTCTTTTTTAGAAAATTAATAAATTTAACTTTCAAAATAATATTCGTACACTATAATAATATCATCATTCTTAAATTTATATTAAATAAAAAATTAGATTTTTTAAATGTAATGCAATTAATAAAAATATCAAAACTTAAATTTATGTTTTTGAATGTGATATTCTACACTTACTACTTGATTATGAAATTATGAAATTATGACTAAGTTTTTTTAAATTATTAAATTTAAAAAATTAAATTTTTAAAACAAATTTATACAAAATAATAATATCAAAACTTTTAAATTATACTACAAATTTACAAAATTGGATTTTAAATGTAAGATGTATAATTACAATATTAATACTTGAACTTATGTTTTGATCATGTTACTTTACACTTACCATTTAACTATGAACTTATGACTAAGTTTTTATCTAACTCATGTATAAATTAAATCATATATATATATATATATATATATATATATAATTTTATATTTGTTTATTACCTAAATAAATTATTATATTTGTAATGTCATTTATTTATTTTATATATATATCTATCTTTAATGAATAAAATACGTATAGTAGCAATATCAAGATTTAAACTTACGCTTTATATAAAGTATTTCACACTTATGAGGTCACTATAAAATTGTGATCATAATTTTTCTTTATTCATGTATGAATTAAATTACACATAAATAATTTTTTTTATTGTCTTCATCGTAGTTCCTTTTTAAAATTGAACTTACACTATAAAATTTTAAAAATTAGATTCTAAAATATAATAGTTAGGATTCATCGTCGTCATCTATTTTTTAAAAAAATTAATAAACCTAAAAATTTTGTTTCACTCATACACAATAATAATACCAAGACTCTTAAATTTATACTATGAGTTTTAAAAAATTATTTTTAAATGAAAACTTATGATTTATATATAGCATTCTACACTTATCACGTCACTATAAAATTATGACAATATTTTTTGTAAATGATTTATCAAATTAATAAAGCATTTGAGTTAGATTTTATTTTTTCCAAAATCGCTTTCAATATAAGGATTATTACTGTTGTAGTAAGACAATACTTTATCGTGATAAATCTTACCATTGTAATAGATGCAAGTAATAATTAAGTCTTCTCACGTTGAGCACTAATGTCTTAACACAAATTTTATTTTAAGAACATGAATATTCATTCAAACTATAAAATTGTTCTTTCAATTATTCGAAATAAAAACTACTAAAATTTCATATTACAAAATTAGTCAATCATAACTAAATTAACAAAAAAAAAATTAACTATTAAAGACATCATATTACAAAGAGAAATAAAAGATATAACAACAAAATTATTTTCTCTTGATAAAAGTGATTCTAAATCTTTAAATGGACTATCACTACCTTCTTCAAATTTTTATATCTTATTTACAATTGAAAAGTTCTCTCTATATTTGTATATAGATGGTAAAACGACTATAAGAGCAACTTATAAACTAAAACTTGTATATCTACAAACGATGACCTAATGAACCAAACATTCTATCTATAAGAAAATTTCTAAATATGAATTGGAGTTAGAAAATTACAACGCGCATGGTAACATGCCTTTTTTCTCGTCGCGAAATAGGGTTGAAACACATTTGCACAATTTACCCTAAGAGGATCATGTTATGACACAAAATGTTTAATGTACACTTTTTAATTTTTAAGGTGTTATTTTAATGTTCCAAGCATTATATCTTCGTGCATTGAAAGTTTATTTTTTTTTAAAACTAAAAATAAATGAAATACAACAAAATATATATGTAATTTTGAATATATAAATTTGTATAAATAATCAAAAACATTTATTCCAAATAATTACAATAAAATACAAAATATAATTACTTTTTAAGCACGTAACATTTGATTATGCAAAGTTTTTCAATATATGTCAAATCAAACATATTTTTATAGTATTTGGTTTTTATTACTCATAAAATAGTTTTATCTTATATTTTTTATTTATTAAAATAACAAATTAATTATTTGTTATAAGAGTGTATATGCAAACTATTTTAAATAATAATTTAATATCAATTTTCAATATATTTAAATATTTATTTATAAATAAATAATTTTAAAATAATAATAATTCATATTTCATAATTAATATAATTATATACTTAATAAATTTGAATAGCCAACCAAACAGGAGTCCAAAATTTAGTTTTGTTAAAATACCGAGTGATTCACCATATCTTTCGAAGTTTTATATGGAAAAAAAAGTCAAGCTGTACTAATGAGATGGATTAATCTTTCTAACATGAAAGAGCTTTTTTTTTTAATATATTTAACAATCCTTATAATTAATCTATTAAATAAGAAAGATATTAGAAAAGTATAAATTTAATTTGAATATCTAGATACGCTTACCGGGACATATTAGCTTCAACCTTTTATCAAAAGTTTAATCAATTAAAATATGCAAAACTCATGAATCCAATGAACAAAAAAATAATAACATTTTTAAAAATTATATAAAATAATATATTTAAAATTTATAATAACAAAAATAACATAAAATAATATTATTATATTGAACTTTTTCACTAAAATAAAATATATTAGTTAGATATTAAAATATTATTTTTATGATTATAAATTTTAAATATATTAATTTTATTATTTTATATAATATATTTTATCATAACTTCGTACATGTATTAATCTACATATCACAACATATATAGATCATACATAAGAATTTAATTAACACGTGTTAATAATTTTTTTCATAATTACTTATTATCTAAATCTATAATTTTACATGGAATCAAAAATATCATTATATGCATACAAAAACTTAATAAATATATCAATAATAAAAAAAGTTTTAATTGAAAAAAATAAAGAACTACTATATATCACTAAAAATATTTTTTTTATCACAACTTAATGCTTACATTAATTCATATTAGGTAATCTAATTTATCTATTTTAGTAAGTGATTTCACAATCAATTTGTTATCTCGTACCTCCATTTTATATCTAATAAATAATTATTAGATTATTTAATGCATAAGTTGTTGTATATAATATTGCTTATATATTACAAAAACAAAAAAGACAAATACAACTCATTTGGTGTAATGTAATTTGATATATTTTTGTGTATTTAATTATACTATCAAATTAAATGAAGTCATATTATTTGGAAATTTCATGAATTTATAATATTTAGAGCCATTTTAGATATGCTTATTTTAGAAATAAATTTTAAAAAAGTGATTTGAAATGAAATTAGTTGGTTAAAAGTGTTTTAAAGAATAGCATTGAAGTATTTGACATTAAATTATTATAAGTAGTTTAAAGTGTTTAATTAACTTAAAATATAATTATGTGTCTTGAACTATTCTAAAAAATGAGTATTATTAATTTTTTTTTAAAATGGGAGCTATATTACCAGAACAAATTTTGTTTATTTTAGAATAATATTTAAAAAAAAACTCTAAAATATTAAATTATGATATTACATATTTAATTATTTTGATATTAATATTTAAAAAAAAATATAAATTCCCTTCCTAAAAACAAAAGTAATGCTTCCAAATTTTTTGAAAGCACTTATTAATTATCAATTATCTTTGAAAGTGCTTAAAGCTATATGAAATTATACGCCCCTTTAGATACGCTTATCTTAAAAAATAATTTTAAAAGAAATAATTTAAAATGAATTGATTTAATTAAAAGTGATTTAAAACTAAATATTGATTTTTTTAGAAGATTAAAAATAAAATTATATGTTATCAATATATTTTTTTTAATGTTAACAAAAAAATATAAGTTGTTTTACTAAAAAAAATTAAAATTAAAATTAATTAAATAAGTAAATTATTTATGTATTAAAAGATTATAAAATTGATAGAAAATTTAGAGTATCGATTAGTAATTAATTTAATAAAAAAATAAATATGCTAAACAATTTGTGCAAAAAAAAATAAAGATTATTTATTTTTTCTAAACTACAAATTAAATTTCTCAAATTTTTGAAATTATTTTTAATGAAAATTTATCAAAACATTTTTAAAAGCTGTAATCAAAACCGACCATAGTTTTTCCTTTCTAAAATGGGTACTTAGACTATTCCGGAAAAAAATAAGACCTCAGCAGTTCAACGTACAAAACTTAGACATGTCGTTTTTACCAGACTTTCCAGATTTCCACCACCACGTTGCTTCTTCGATCGTCTTCTTCCCGCTTTAGATCAGTTTCTGATAAAACCTCAATACATCTTAGCCTTTCAGTCCATTAGTTACACATGTCTTGCTCTTCCTGTTCCTTCTTCCAGCAATTATATGTTCTCAATTTCTCACTATCTTCAAAACCCTAACATCCATCAGCTCATATCGAATGCCCTAACATTCTCACTTCCATAGCTACAAGCTCAAATCTTTAGTTTATTTATTCTTCCTCTATTTTTGTTGGTTGTAGAAAAATGATGGATTCTGAGAATAATCAGGGCTTCGAACAGGCTCACCTCTATGCTTCCAAGGAAGAAATGGAAAATCTTGTTTTCGACGATCCGTTAAACGAAAGTAATAGATCAGTTCCTCATTCACTCTTTGAAACTCACCATCCACTCGCAGCTTCGGTCGCTGAGACTCCGGCAGATTCCGAACCTTTGCTCACTCCTTCGTTGTATCGCGATCTCCGAAACCCTAAATCCGGTGACAATTCCTACGTCGACCCACCATCGTATGCAGACGTAGTTTTTAGCCCGTTTAATGGCAACGACCTCAACTGCGTAGAAAGCCCCAGCCAGAGCACAGAAACTTCAGGTTATTTCTCTAGATCATCTTCTTCTTTGAGCTCAGAATACCTCATAATCACGGTTTCGAATCCTCAGAAAGAGCAGGATATAACTAATTCAATTGTACCGGGTGGTAATACTTATATTACTTATCTGATTACAACGAGAACTAACATTCCGGATTTGGGTGGATCCGAGTTCAGCGTTAGGAGACGGTTCAGGGACGTGGTTACTTTGGCCGACCGCTTGGCGGAGGCTTATAGAGGTTTCTTTATACCGCCGCGGCCGGACAAGAATGTGGTTGAGAGTCAAGTCATGCACAAGCAGGAGTTTGTGGAACAGAGGAGAGTAGCATTAGAGAAGTACTTGAGAAGATTAGCGTCTCACCCTGTAATAAGAAAAGGCGATGAATTGAAGGTCTTTTTGCAGGTTCAGGGTAAACTTCCACTGCTTCCAACAACTGATGTGGCATCCAGAATGCTTGATGGGGCAGTTAAGCTTCCCAAACAATTGTTAAGCGATAGTGCAATGGCACCGCATGAGGTGGTCCAGCCGGCAAAAGGTGGAAGAGACTTATTGAGGTTGTTCAAGGAGTTGAGGCAATCAGTGGCCAATGATTGGGGAGGTATAAAACCTGCTGTGGTGGAGGAGGATAAGGAGTTTCTGGAGAAGAAAGAGAAAATGCATGAGCTTGAGCAACAAATCAGCAATGTCTCCCAGCAGGTAATTGATGCTCGAAGTTCATTGCAACAATGGTAGTAGTTTTTAATATCTACGGTGGAACTATATATTGCAAATTTGAAATATAGAATGGTTACTGGAACGATTTTTTTTCTCTTTCCCTTTTTGCGTGTGATTATAGGCTGAATCACTTGTCAAAGCTCAACAAGATATGGGAGAAACAATTGGAGCATTAGGATTAGCATTTGTTAAGCTAACCAAGTTTGAGAATGAGGAAGCTGTAATCAATACTCAAAGAGTGCGAGTTGCTGACATGAAAGGTTTTGCAACTGCTGCCGTCAAAGCAAGCAGGCTCTATCGAGATTTAAATGCTCATACTGTCAAACATTTGGTAAGTATTTCATCAAGAATACTTTGAACTGAAAGTATTGGGTTACTTCGTCCATCTATGCATACAAAACTTCTCTTGATATTTTTCTGTAAGGAGCTTATTTTTAGGAAATTGTGATTTCCGGAGCAGTAAAAGCAATTTCCAGAGAATTTAATGAATTCAAATAGATATTTTGCATTTTAAGTTATTCTAAAACTAGCCCCTATTGTTTTGGCAATAGGGTCACCCTATTTTTAACTTAGGTGCTTTTGTCTATATATGCCATTTATAAAATTACTGAACTACATAGAAGCAATTTTTATTTAAAAATTGTCCTTTCGACAAGAAAAGTTCCTTAGATTTTCATTTAGAGCTTATTATGTTTGCAGGATACACTCCATGATTATCTTGGGCTAATGCTAGCTGTCAACAGTGCATTTTCAGACCGCTCAAGTGCTTTACTGACCGTGCAGACTCTTCTATCAGAATTGGAGTCAATGAGCACGAGGGCTCAAAAACTTGAGGTTGCATCATCTAAAATATTTGGTGGTGACAAATCAAGGATTCAGAAACTAGAGGAGTTAAAAGAAAGCATAAGAGTTACTGAGGAAGCAAAGAATGTTGCAGTTAGGGAGTATGAACGAATCAAGGTATGAATATATATTTATTTATTATCATAAGGATCACTGTTAAAGGCTAATATCATTATTTTGGTGATATTTAAAGCTGTGTTTACTGGTCAGCAACCTTCTTCTACACATTCTCTCTACTTATTGTCTTCGGACCTTGTTGAGCTGAAAATTTAATTTCTGAATCAAGCTCAAAATATGTTATGAATTTTGGGAAAAATGATCTCTAATTGTTTCATACTCTCCATATTATATATATGATTGAACTAAGTTTTGATATGACCGGTATAAAAGTTCATCAATGAATTTGGCAATATTTGACCTAATTGAATGATTGTTCTGTTTTTGGAGGTGTTCTCTTGCTGTCAATGACCTTACTTTTGTGCTTAACTAGTTAATTTGCAAGATCCATTATGTTGTGTCTGAAAGGATGATAGAACTTGCAAGATGTGTTAAATTAGCTTCTTACTCTTTAATGGAAAATCAATATCTGTAGAGAGGGGATTTCATGGTGTGACCATTATAAATTCCCATTCTCATGCTCTCTTGATGTTTGCCATCAGTTCTCTTGAGCGCATGCACCCACATAATGAATGATTATCTATGCTGCAAAGGGAACATATCCAAACTTAGGTTGAGTTGTAGCTAAATATAATTAACTTTGATAGTTTTAAAAGTTCAATTGAGCGTGTGAGCGTGGGAACATAAACATTTTTGTGTGTGCATTAGCATTGTCACATGATGATGCATTGCCACTTTCTCGTTGGATTGATCTCTCTCTCTAGATGTGCATTTGTGCACATTCTGTATTCCTTAACTTGGTGTCATGTGCATTATTGTCTTGGAAATCTTGCTTAAATTAATATGCTACTTGGATAAAGATGTTCTTATTCTTTGGATCTTGTCTCGAGTAGATTATCTGAGAGTGTAAGCTTTAATTATTCTGTTAACTGCCTTCTCTGTTTTAATGAAATTGAGTTCAAGTTTGGTCTGTTAAAATAGTGGCTGGCATATTCAAATTTTGCAATACTTGCAAATAGTTTTTTAATTGCTTGAATATTTATTGACAGGATTTTTTTTTTAAATTTTACCTTTTCTTTACTTCTTTCTTTCTGTATCTTTTTTAATTGTCTAATTAATTGTTAAACTTAATCGCAGGAAAACAACAGGAGTGAATTTGAAAGACTTGACACAGAGCGGCGAGCTGACTTCCTGAACATGTTGAAAGGTTTTGTGCATAATCAGGTATTAGTTGAGCAATTTTGGATAATTTTTGTTTCTTGTGAAATAAAGCACTCCTTTTAATTAATTAATTTATTATTATTATTATTATTATTATTATTTTTTGTTATGTTTTGCTAAACAAATTCTCCTTTTAATTGAGCCAGTTACATCTCTTCCCTTTTTTGTTTTCACACTAGTTTTCTTCTGTTGGATAGGAAGAATATGTGTAAGCCTTATGAAGAAAGTTTAACTGCACTCAATTTCTCCCCACATGAAATTAATTGATGCATGCCTGTTGATATTATCGAGCATTCTAGCTTATAATTGAACTTGTAGTCTGAAATTATTTTGATCCCTTATCATTACATTATGTATGATATTTCATTCATCATATTGTCATGGACATCCTATATTTTAAATGTGAAAGGGAAGCAAACGAATTATCCTTCTATTTACCTTCCCTGTCGTTTTCATTGGATCCTTTGATCCTCTTATACTTGTTTTTCTAGATCAGTCGAGGTGTTCATTGAAAAATCTCAATGCTATTCCGTATACTTTGTCTAATGCCGATATTGTGAATTTCACAGGTAGAATATGCTGACAAAATTGCAAATGTATGGTCAAAGAACGCAGAGGACACTAGCGGCTACGCTAGAGAGAGAAGTTGAACTACATGGGTATAAATTCCATTTTTCATCTGTTTACTACAATTTTTCCTTATTGATTAGCAACCTCAGGAAATAGCTTTACATTCAAAACAATAAACAAAAAGGAAGCACTTGGTAATTTTTGAAAGAAAAAAAACCACTACACTATAAAAAAAAGAAAATCCTGAAACTTTATCTGTTAGGAAGAAAATCACACGACATAGAATTGATGTTGGATGGTGTAAATCGCTTGATCTTGTTTTTTAAACTTTTGAAACATCTTTGAGTTTGTAGAACAGATTGATATTGCTTATATCTGATTTATTTTCTTTATTATCTATAAAAAAATTAGCTTACATTGCATTTTACATACAACACTTTTGGATGGAACAGATTAAACAGTAATAAAATACGAAATAATTTAATTAGATTATAAATGTTGATATAATTTGTAATGAGTTTGTAATTGATATTACTGGTACGGGATTTTCAACTGGGGGCGGATTCATTTAATTCGTATTAACATATTTTAATTTCTTGGAAACTGGAAGTAGTCTTTTTGTTGACGTCATTAATCAACGTAAGATTGACACAGGATTTGAGTTGTCAGTCCACTCTTCACAGTTCATACTGAATCCATCCAAATACAAAACTTCAGAGCACTTATTATTGGTGTTAAAGCATATGCTGTGATAAAAAAAATCTCAGTTGACTGACTTAGTAATAAATTGACTATTTTAGCTCATCAATAAGCTAATCTAATTAAGTCAAAAAATAATTGACATAACATCATTCTGAGAATAATATTTTTTTTTACCAAAAATATAATAATAAAAAGGTAATGTTTTAAGTAGATGACATTTTTGGTTTATTATTGTTATTGAAAGTGATAAGTTCATTTTACATAAAATTCAGATAAGATGAGTTCATTTACATGATGTATTCGCATCTAAGCATTACTATATATCATGAAATTTGAACTATCTGGTGAAATTTGATTAGTGCTTAATGATCAATATTATTTTTACACATTTTTGCATCAATTCTCATACTCATATATTTACAATGAATCATTATTCTCAATATGTTTTATATGTTTGTTCTGTGTTATATAAATGTTGCAAAAATGACAGATAAAAATACGTATTTAAAGCAAAAATAAGTCACTTGATCAATTGAATTTCGATAAAAAATCGTTCAAGGATTTTTGGATATGAAATAAGAATCAACAAACTCAATCGATAGTATTATAGATTGATTGATCTAGACATGATTCAATCATTCCATTATCAAAGAAGAGTTACAAATGACAAATTGATGAACACTTATTGCTTGATCAATTGAGCAAATATATTAATGGAGCTTCGATTTTGAGGATCAATCAAGAGCTCTCATTGAAAATTGGCAAGGTTCGATTCATCGGGATTAGTCTTGATCAATCCAAAAGTTCAATCTGCACAACCTATTAGAATTAGGCTATTATTTGTATATCAGCACGTCAATCAAGCAAAGTATGATCTTATTTGAATTAGGTTTAAGAAATATGCTATAAAAATAACCTATTAAGTCATCAAAATACAACAACTGATACAAGGATTAAGGAGATCAAAGAGCACAGTAAGAATAACTTTTATAATAAATTTTGAATATATTATTGAAAGATTGAAATTTGAGATTATATTGCCTTCACCCTCGTGTCTTCATAAGTTTTTCTTATTCTTTTTATTTATAGTTTTTATGAAAATAATGTTGATTATTATAGAATATATTATTAACTAATTAATGTGATTATGAGTAATTTCAAATTATAGATTATAATTTAATTAATTTAATGTCATGATAAATTTTAGTTTTAATTTTGATTGTTGATGTGTTTAATTTTATATTTAAATGTCAAAACTATGCATGTATAAATTAGAGGAATCAACTAGTTTATTGTATGTAATTGTTCATTCTACTTGAAGATATTGGTTTCTTATTTAAAGTAGCATTTTTTGGCTTTTGTTACAAGTAGAATTTAATGCTTTAAAGGTTATCAACATATTTAATTTTGTATAATTTAGTTATTATATTTTTAGATCTTAATATAGTGAATAAATTAAATGTAATAATCATGCATTTTTAGGTTGTTCAATAACTAGATTAAAATTAAAGTTAAGAATTAAAGAATAATTTTAAATTATAAAATTGATTTAAAACTTAATAAACTAATTTTTATATGTCATGATTAGTTAAATTTTAGGTTAGTAGTACAGATAGTCTCATAACCATATATTTATTACATTTTGGTATGCCTATTAACCAAAAACCAATTTTTTCAACTTTAATTCTCACTAACAAACTACTAATTAGAAAAAAAAATTGTTACTAATTTTGTGTAGATTCGTCCTTTACTTGCATTCATATTTACATTGATATAATTTTAAAAAAATTAAGGTAATAACTTTTGATATGTCATTTTAAGTTAATGTGACACCTAACACCAGAATGATTTTAGTATTAATAAATATTAAATATATAATTGGACACACATATATAGTTTGTAGTGACATTATATATACACGTTTTATTGATAATTTAAATTAATTAATAATATTGTAGATGAAATTATTTAAAAGGATAGATGTTAATAAATAGAAGCTTCAATTAATGAGTAATAATATTTAATTACAAATATATATATATATATATTAATGGTATATAAACACAAACTAATATAACAGTATATATAATTTATAAGTTAAGCGTTAATTTAAAGGAGACTTATAATCCACTTCAATATATTCTAAGGTTTTAAATCAAAACAAAATGCTTTTATTATGAATCTATGATGGGGAACAATCAGCAAATTTTATTTTTATTTTGTTAAAAAAAAAGAGATTCTAGTTAGAATAGAAGCACTCCATACCAAGAAAAATTAGGATCTCATTGTTTTTGACTATAAATAGACCATTTTGACGAATGTAGAAGCAAAAGTCAGTGAATTAATTTGAATTGTAAAAATAAATAATAATAAATTAAGATAAAATAATAGATAAAAAGAAAATAAACTGTATATAAAGATTTAAGCTTTTTGCTCTTTAAATGTAAAAAGCTTACTTCCCTAAAATATTAATATTAATATTAAAAAAAAACACTCAACAAACAATGCAGTAAGAAAAAACAAGAACAATTAATAAAACGAAGAACTAGTTGTGACTAGTTCTAACTCTTAATAACAGACCAATAGAACTCAACTACAAAAGGGTGACTTCACGAGCATTGGAGACAACTGGTGCTATGGCTTCAAAGTGAGATCGGATCTGTGGCTTCAAATGTTGGATCACGAAATCCAACTCAAATGTGGCTCTATTCAAAATAACACACTCCAATCTGTCTGATGGAGCTAATGAATATATTGGCTAATTTATATAATGCAATTAAGAACAGTAATATTCTAGCTGAAATAAAACTCAAACCCACGTACATGTTGAATGCTATAAGACTCAAGAGTTTCTTCACCTAAAAGTTACATAACAGCACCCTTCTCTAGGCGTTCTTCCATCAAAGAAACACTACTAAGATTTGCAGCTACCGGTTAGACTGTGTTATACATG
This sequence comes from Hippophae rhamnoides, assembly GCA_033030585.1. Lineage (NCBI taxonomy): Eukaryota > Viridiplantae > Streptophyta > Magnoliopsida > Rosales > Elaeagnaceae > Hippophae > Hippophae rhamnoides. Next base: position 5,779,668 of record CM065431.1, read on the forward strand.
TATTGTTGTGATATCTACCGATGCCTTTATCTCAAATTAGATTAATACGTTGCATATGAAATATAAGATATAAGCTAATAGCCAAAAGTTCATTCTATGTAATGGACCGAGGGTTGTTCTAAATTGTGTACGTGTTAAATTGAGGTTGAGTTTTATTACTACTGTAATTTAAAAAATAATTAATTAAATTAAAATTTTAAAAAAATTAAGATTTTTTTTTTTTTGAAAATAAAATAAAAATTATATGGTTAGTTATCAAAGGGCTTGGTTGGCTAAATAGATTGAGAACTGATGACATTCTGCTGGCACATGAGTTAATTCATAATTTGTTGAGTACGAAGAAAGGGAAGAATTCCCATTAAGCCTTCAACATAATATGAGGAATAACATACTTAAAAGAAAGAAAAGCATGTGAGAGCTCTGATAGGGCTTTTTTCAGCCCCTTCTTTCCCTTTCCTCCACCAAAATTCACCACATTGAAATTTCCATCTCATATTCCCCTTCACCCTCACCTATTACTCTTTACTTAATTTATATTCCATTCTATAAGTATATGATCCACTTATTTACATGATTTTATTTTTTTATATAAGAAAAAAAATAACATATATTTTATTTTTTAGAGGATTAAAAGTGAAACTTCATGTATGAAAGAGTTATGTTATACAATTAATAAGTTTTAGTTCTTACTTAAAAACATTTTGCAAATAATAAAGGTGATGCTGCCATTTGGAGCTTAGAAATAGTATTGATTGTAATTTCCATGAGCCAAATCAGATTTATCTTACTCTACCTATCCACTTTTGTTTGTTGTTGGTAATTTATACATCTTTTTCTTCTCAACGTTGCATTTTTGTGGTCCTTCGGCATCATCTCTTCGATAGTATGTTTCTCTTCAAATTCGAAACTCTATACTAGTGTTGGTCATGTTACTTCTGCACTTCCTCCGGACTCGATCTAATAGAGTCATGGTCTATTGTATTTAAAGTTTTGATATTAAGGCTGACATGGATGAACATTTTGGCTTATGAAAGTAATCCATGTGAGCTTTGAATACTAGTAAAAATTTCAACATATGTATATTTTTATTTTCTTCTATAGATATTCATTTTTCATGATATTATGCATAGATCAAATATATCATGGCGAATTCTTAAGAAAAAATTGTGGAAGACACAATGAAATCTAATAAGTGAGATTTCGAGTAAGTGTTTACATAATCTTCTTATGTCCGAAGAAATGATTAATCGAAATAATGAGTCACGATGGATATCGACACATTTGAGATCGCCAAATGTTCGGGAGTTCCTTTATTCAATCCTTTTCCTTCTTCTTCTTGCTGGATATCTCGTTCGTACACATCTTCTCTTTGTTTCTCGAGCTTATAGTGAGTTACAGACAGAGTTCAAAAAGGTGAAATATTTGATGATTCCATCATACATGATTGAGTTGCGAAAATTTCTGGATAAGTATCTTACATCTGAACTGAATTCTTTTTGGTTAAAGATTATCTTTCTAGTTGCTTTAGAATAATTAGGAGATTCTCTAGAATAAATACGGGGTTCTGCTTTTGGCGGCAACATGCTATGGGGTGGTGGTTCCGTTTATGGAGTCAAATCAATACATTCTAAGAAGAAAGATTTGAATATCAATCTCATCGATATCGTCAATTTCATAAGTATCATACCCAATCCCATCAATCGAATCGCTTTTTCGAGAAATACGAGACATTTAAGTCATACAAGTAAAGAGATTTATTCATTGATAATAAAAAGAAAAAAACGTGAACGGTAATTGGATTGATGATAAAATAGAATACTAGATCTTGAATAGTGATTCGATTGATGATAAAGAAAGAGAATTCTTAATTCAGTTCTTCACCTTAATGACAAAAAATAGGATTGATCAAATACTATTGAGTCTGACTCATAGTGATTATTTATCAAAAAGAGAATGTATATGTCACTGGCGTATGTGTTATGGTTTTGGTTGAGAGTTAATTTTGGAGTTAAGGATTGTGGTTCTTTTCTGTTAATGAGTGAGATAAGGAAGGATGAAATAGTGGATGAGGATCTTAACATGTTTTTGATACTATTACTAGAAGCTCTTATAACTGCATTTTTGGATTAAAACAAATTTGATAGGCTAATCACAATTAACTATTTTTTTTTCCAACAAGACTAAACAAGATAGTTATAATAATTATTAACATTACAAATAAACAAATAATATAAATTATTATTATCACAAGAATATCTTACAATTATGATTCAAGGTAGGGCTAAGAATTGGTTCCTTTGGCAATTTATATGTAGTTATGCTGAAGGGTGTGTTCTTTTGTTAGTACTTTTTATCTTCCAAATACCAAACCAAAAGATTTGCCCAAATATTCTTTTGGGTCATTACTTGACCTAATTATGCAATCTGATTGATTCTTCTATCTAGCTTAAATGTACAGTTGGCAGTCGGTACACTACCTAAAGAAAAAGTTAAAAAAAACAAAAAAATTCACATCTCAATCAACATTATTCTCTCGAACGCCATCTTTCTTATCCTCTTAGCTTTAAATAAAACAACAATAAAAAATATATTTCTTTTTTCACATTCTAATACATACAATAATTAATATATCTTAATTTAATTATTTTTTATTGATAAATGATATCTTAATTATATTATTATTATTATTATACAATTTTGTATTTTATTAATAATTAAAACAATATTTCATAATTTATATATACACATATAATAATCCTCAAATAAAATTGAAGAAAATAAATTACAGATAGATAATTAATATCAAAAGGACATGCCTACTTTTTCTTTGGGTCAGGAAAGGACAACCAACTTCACCTCCCCAGCTTTTATTACTCTGATTTATTCTTTTGTGTCACCACCCATCTTAAGATAAAGTTGGTAGGAATTTATATATCTAATTATATTATAATTATAATTATTAATAATATTATGATAAATAAATAAATAATTTTTTTCAAAGATTTATCAATCACTTGCTATTTTTTTTTATGAAATACACTACAATTTACTTTTTTTTTATAAATTACACTACAATAAAAAGATTTTATAAGTTTAAAAAATTACAATTATATCTTTTATTCTTATTATTTTTTAATTTTTTTAAGGATGTTATTTGTAATAAAATTAATAAAAATTTAAAATTTAAAAGAAGATATTATAATAATAAAATATAATTTTCTATTTTTTAAACTTGGAGGATATTTTTATAATTTTAAATTTTTTTAATGATTTTTACAATAATTTTTCTTATATATCACAAAAGAAAAATAACCTATATTTAACTTATATTCAAAAGCATATAAAGTAATAACAAAATAATCATTTCTAATAAAATGATAAAATAAAAAATAATCAATTTTTATGACTTAATTTTAATTCAATTCAATGTTAATTATTTTATATTTACGAAGAAAAAAAAAACTATTTTTAGATTGATTTGTAATAAAATTATTTAATTATGGTTGTTGTTTAAGTCTATCAAAAGTCAAAAGATGTTCGTGAATCACAAATTGATAGAGAGCAGCAATGTCTTTCTTTATTTACTAATTTCATCTAATTTCCCGCGTTTTCATTCTCACTTTTATTTCTTCCTCTCTGTCTTTATTTTCTATTACCAACAAACCGCGTTTTCCAAAGGTTTTCCTTATTCCCTCAAACCCTCGTCGGCAGAATTGAGATCTCAAAACCTAGATTCCAAGATATAGTTTTTTGGTTAATTGAACTATATTCTATTGGAAAATGGCTGAGAACGGCGAAGAGAAATTATTAGCTGTAGCGCGCCACATAGCGAAGACTTTAGGCCGCGACGACGCTATGGCCGACGATATTTTGCAAATCTTCTCCAACTTCGACGGCAGGTTTTCTCGTGATAAGTTATCCGACAAACATAAGGTTCGCGAAGATGATTCCAGAACCTGTGTTGAACTAGAACATACCCTTAACTCTCTCCATCGTCAGATCTCTCAATACGTGGCGGCCGATCACCCGATCTGGACGGACTCTGCAGACGCTGTGGCATTCCTTGAAGCTATCGACGAACTGGTCGCTACTATGAGATATTGGGCTCCGATGGCCGGAGATGATAAAATTGTCGGTGCGTGTCTGACTCGCGCTGAAGACCTTATGCAGCAGGCTATGTTTCGAGTTGAGGATGAGTTTAGGTCGTTGATGGAACGCGGTGGTGAATCTCTCGATATGAGTCGCGCTGATCGAAACGGTGAGTCGGTGGCGAACTTAAGCTTTGATTCTGAGGATGAAGATGAAGAGGACGGTGTAGGAACAGTCGGCGACGGTGCGCACATACCGACTGCTCGTCCGATCACTGGCTACGATATCATAATTGAGGCGCTTCCGTCGGGAATAATTAACGATCTTCGTGAAATGGCGAAGCGAATGGTAACTGGAGGATTTGGAAAGGAGTGTTCACACGTTTACAGTAGTTGTAGAAGGGAGTTTCTTGAGGAGAGTTTTTCAAGGCTAGGGTTACGGAAGCTGAGCATCGAAGAGGTTAGGAAGATGCCGTGGCAAGACGTTGAGGACGAGATCGAGAAATGGACCAAAGCCGCGAACGTCGCTCTTCGAATTTTGTTTCCAAGCGAACGGCGACTCTGTGATCGTGTCTTATTCGGATTCTCCTCCGCTACCGATCTCTCATTCATGGAGGTATGTCGTGGATCGACGATTCAACTACTGAACTTTGCTGATGCCGTGGCTATAGGTTCACGGTCACCGGAGCGGTTGTTCAAGATCTTAGATGTGTTCGAAACGCTTAGGGACTTACTACCGGAGTTTGATTCGGTGTTTTCTGATCAGTACTGTGTTTCACTCAGGAACGAAGCGATCACGATTTGGAAAAGATTACGGGAAGCAATTAGAGGAATTTTCATGGAACTTGAGAACTTGATCAGGCGAGACCCGGTTAAGACCCCAGTTCCTGGCGGTGGTCTTCATCCTATCACTCGCTACGTGATGAATTATCTCCGGGCTGTATGTCGATCATGGCAGACGCTCGAGCAAGTCTTTGAGGAGAATGATGCAGCTGTTCCTTTGAAAAAATATGGTACGGCCGGGAAGCTTGATGAGCGGGCCTCCTCGTCATCTTTGTCAGTTCAGATGGATTGGATTATGGAGCTGTTAGAGAGCAATTTAGAGGCCAAATCTAAGATTTACAAAGATCCTGCTTTGTGCTCTGTTTTCTTAATGAATAACGGGAGGTATATTGTTGAGAAGGTGAAGGATAATGAATTGGGGACACTTTTAGGTGATGATTGGATTAGAATACACATAGCAAAATTCCGGCAGTATCAGGTAAATTACCAGAAGAGTTCATGGAATAAGGTCTTGGGAGTGTTGAAAGTGGAAAATACAAGCTCTATGAAAGAGAAGCTAAAGCTGTTCAATCATTACTTTGAAGAGATTTGTAAAGACCAATCTACTTGGGTCATTTTTGATGATCGGCTAAGGGAAGAATTAAGGATTTCAGTGGTTAAAATTTTGTTGCCAGCATATCGAAACTTTGTTGGAAGGTTAAAAAATCTTCCCGAAATCGGGAGAAATGTGGAGAGGTATATTAAGTATGCGCCGGAGGATGTAGAGGATCGGATTGGTGACTTCTTTAAGGGAAGTGGAGGATCAGCCGGTGGCAAGAAGTGAAGGTAAGCCACTGATAGTCTGATATTTGTTTGTATGTAGATAAAAGGTGTATGCTTAGGAAAATTTTGTTTTATATGAATGGTCTGAATTATTTGTGGGTTTTGGCCTTGTATTAGAAACTTGCTTGGGCTAAGTAAAGTTTCTGTATCACTCTTGTATGAGTGAAATGTAATGTATGGATGCCACTGAAGAATCCATTTTTAAGTTAGTACGATGTATCATTGTAGGTAATCGTTATACACGAGGTGTATAACTTTGATAACATCAGGATATCAGTTTGTATTTGGGTTTTGGAATTTGTTTGTGACCTTAAACAGAAATTCATAATGAGCATGATAAATTGTTTTGTTAAGAAGTTGATTGCAACTTATATTCAACCTTTTTGTTCTTCATAAAAGATTTCTTTTGAAGATGAAGTTTGGATGGCTCAAAAAAAAAAAAAACTGAAGTTAAATGACCTGAGGAGAACAAAAGGGTTTTCATCATGAATAGATGAAGGTACTGTCGCTGGAGCTGATGGGCATCTAAGTGTATTTTCATTTGCGCGAGGACATCTACCTTTTTGTTTTCTTTCAAGCATGACTTAACATTTCCATGATTGAAAGTAAAGTTGAATAATGACATGTTAGTCACTTGAGCTTAGGTACTTTCTTTGTTGTAGTTTTCCTTTTCAAATTGAAAGAAAAGTTTAAGGTTCACTTTTTTTTCTTTTTTTCTTTTCTTTTAATTATTTTATCAAGGGCCACCTATGAATGAAATGAGGAGGCACCAATAGTAGATGTTAAACTGCCTTCATTTTGAATGAAAATGAAATGTCATAAGGTTATATTAATTAAGGTATCTATTTATGTTTAATGGGAATTCAATGAGATAAATATAAAAATATAAAAAAAATTGACGTGATTATTTATAATATAAATTTAATAAAAAAAATTATATAATATATATTTTAAATTAAGTTAATTAGAGGTAAAATCTAAATAAAATAATATTTTATCATAAATTTATTAAGGATATTAAATAAGATGTTAGATGAGTATTTTATCTCTGATATTAAATAATATATGAGATGATTATATAAGATAATATTTAAATGTATTTTAAATATTACATTAAAAAATGATTACAAATTTTAAAAAGCATCACTCAATAGGATACTCAAGCCATATTAGCTTACAAGGAATCAAGACAATAGGTATTTATAGGGGTAAAAATATTATATTTGATAATTTAAAAAATAAAAATATATATGTATATTAAAAACATTAAAATAATTTTAGATTTAATTTTTGTCTATATTACTATCAAATCTTCCGTTTTCACCACCGATGATTTCGTCGGACGTCTAGCAACACCTTGTTGGAGTTCTTGTAACTATTGCCAATAAATTTGTAAGGTTTATGATTTTTTTTCTTAGGTTCTGTATGTATTATAAAATAACTATATATATTTTTATAACATCTTTACAATGTATACAAAAATTATCTATTATGTGTACAATTTATAGAATAATATTAGAACATGAAAATATTATTATTAAATAATATTTTTAATTCAAAACCCATATATTTCAAAATTAATTTTTGTAAAGCTTACATAATTATAGGCTTTTTTGTATTTTACAGAATAATCCTAAAATATAAAATTATTTTTATTGAGTAATATATATAATTTGAAATTTATTTATTCTTAAATTTATTTTTAATATAATGTGATAATTTAAACATTTTTATGTAAATCAATATAAATTTAATGCATATATTACAAAGTTATGTGAAATTTATATACAAGTTACAAAATAACATTTCTATAAAGCTCACAATCTATGAATAATTTTTATACATCATACAAAATAACTTAGAATATCAAAATGTTCTACATATTTATCTAATATAAACAATATAAATTTTTTACAAAATTATATAAACATTTAGAAATTGAAATATATTAAATTGTGTAGAAGATTTGTACATATTTGTGTATAATAAATAATATAAAATTTGAACAAAAATTTATATAGCATATAAAAAATAAAAATATATATATTAAATATCTAATATGTGGTGTTCATTGAAAATATATATTAAAAAACCTAATATATTAAGCTATATTTTAGAATATATGAGTTTTAAATTAAAAATATTATTCAATAATAACATTTTCATATTTTATGATTATTTTGTAAGTTGTATACTAATAGTACATAATTTTATATGTATTATAGAAATGTAAAGTTATTTTGTAACTCATATAAAATCGGAGGAAAATTTATAAACCTTATAGATTTGATAGCGATAATCATTGGACCTCTGGTAAGATCATCGATATTGGTCACTAGATTTCTGAAGAGGTTATCGGAGGTTTGATGATAATATAGGTAAAACTTTATCATAGGGTTATTTTAGTTTTTTGAATGTATGCATATATATGTTTTTATTTTTTCAAACTATGTATTTTTATTATTAAAGATGATACTTTTATCTTTTTTAATATTATATACAAAAACCTAATGTATTACATATTTTTTCGCATGACATGGCTTGTTGGTAGTTTACAATTGCATGATTAAACTTAGGGTGTGTTTGTATATTAGACTTATACAATACATTTGTTACATCGTATAGGATATGTTTATATAATCGTATTATATTAAATTAGATTGTATATTATTTAATGATAAGTTGTATAATATAGTCGAATAAAATTGATGATAAAATAATTTAATAAAATAATTTATATTTATAATAATATATAATTTTTTATGTATTTTTTTCATTTGTTAGATTGGATTTTAGAATTGGTCACATTTAGCCCTTGCTATTATATTATGAGACAATATAGTTAAATTCATCGTAATTTAAATTAGATGTTCATAGTTTTATTATTTTTAAGAGAAAATATCACAAATTTTTTTAGATTAATTTATTTGTATTGTTTAACCTCTTGATTTAAAAATTATATAATTTAGTTTCATAATTATGAAAAATGGTTAATTAAGAATTAATTATATTATTTTGAATAATGTTTAATAAAATATTATTATTTTTGTGTTTAGTGATTAAATTCAATTAAAATACTAAACTTTAACAATGATAAAGTGATAATTAGTATGAAAGAAATTACAAATTATTTTTTCTAATATTTGTTAATTAACACCGTTATATTGATCTTTAATTTTTATATAAAAAATAAAATATATATTAATAAAAATTATTAAAATAATATATTTTATTCTTAATTGATCTATTTTTCATAACTAAGGACTAAATGATAAAAAATGACCTAATATTGAAGATTTGTATGGTATCTCATTTTTTTTTATGTTAAATAACTTTTAATAAACTTTAAAAAAGTATTGTTATTCATTTTAACTTCTTTTCATATCTATCTTTAACCTTCTTGCATGACAAACAATATTTTTTTTTAAATTTTAATAAAAGTCATTGAGTATTAAAAAATATTAAAATAATTTTTTTATTTAAATTTTGACAAATTAAACTAAATTATCTCATAATATGAAGACAAATGTACCATAATTTAAAGTAAAATAAATAAAAGTGTCTAAAATGATAAAGATAAATTACTCCAATGTTCCCACACCTAAGTAATTTCATTAAAAATTTTTGGATTTTGAACATCATATTTTAATGGGAAAATATCAATCACATTTGTAAGGTTTTATCAATTATCAACTTCTTATTAAAAATAATATTTTTATCAATCATATATTTTTAAAATTTATTAAAGAGATCGCATTATCATCGACAATTTTAGATTTCAAGTATCAATTTACTATAAAAATAGTATTATTTTATCATCCAAAAATATTATTATCAAATTTAAAAACATATTGGTAATTAAACAAATATTTAAAAACCGTGATAATTTAACCAATTTTAAAAAGCTACTAATCCAATTAAAATTTGCTAAGTTACTTCATAACTATATATATAAAAACTTATTCTATAATTTATGGGATACATGGGGTTAATACTAGTATGATTGCACCATGGTTCTATAATCAAACATAAAGTTTTAACAAATTTTGTTAATAGCCAAAATAATACCAAAGAGAGAAGAGCTCTTAAATTCATTTCACTTTTAATTAAATGAGTTATCAATTTACCTAATAGATAGAATATAATTTAAAGTAAAAAAAAAATTAATCTATTTTATCTTATTATTATTTAATACATAGCTAGGTTAGGTTGATAACTCTAGCTTGTTATTTCCTTTAAAAAATAAAAATAAAATTAATAATTGAGGAATAAGTTCACCAAACAGAAAAGTAATAGCTGCAATTAACTTTTTGTTTTGATTGCATTTGTCAGAGGATCTTCCATGGAAATTGAAGCACTACCAAATTAATTTAGGACCATGACTTTTTATATATAAACGATTTTAAGTATTTTAATACTGACATGCACACTTTGCTTATAAACTTATAATACTAATTTACATTTATACAACTCAATTTATTCCTCAAAATCACTTCTCAAATCCCATTTCATGTTCAGAATCATGAAGCAAATGATTATAATATATATTTCATTCCGTTAGTTACAATATTGTTAAAGCTCGATAAGTTTTAAAACTCTTTCTGAAACAAGATCTACTACAATCCATAATATTCATGATATCTTCATCCTATATATAATTTAGTTAATTCATTGAAATCTTTTATGTCATATAATATTAAAAGTTTTCTTTATAATAACTCAATTTAAAATATTAATATATTTTTTTTTTACCTTTTTTTAATAATGTTTATTTATTTTTATCAATATTGATCACTCGGTATGCGTACAAAATAAAATAAAATAAAATAAAAATATTTATAAAAATTTAAAGGAAAAAACAATAGTAAAATAATAATAATAATAATTATGGTTATATTTCATATTTTAGGTAAAAAAAAATAAAAAATTAACTTAATTACTACTTATATTGTAATATATGAAAATTTTAATGAATGAGATAATAACTATTTATAAACAACTTAAGAAATAAAAGTGTATAAACATAATTTTTTCACCTTATACATATTTATTAGTTTATGTCATCATTGTTAAATAAATTTGATATTAATGAAAATTGTGATAATGGTATCATCTAATATTATAATAAAAAATTGATTTTAAATTTTTATGTTATTTTGTGAAAAAATTTAACCTTAAATGAATGATTACTGATAATGGTATTCATGTTTGATATTATTAAAAAAATTTCATTTTAATACTTTAATTTAATTATTGGTATCTCTTTTAATCATTTTTTGTTTTTTGCTATTATTCTTTTCTTTTCTTAAATTTTTAAAAATATAATTGTTTAATTTGATATGTAAGAAAATATGTCCAACTTTAAATAACAAAGAGAAAATACTATTAAAAATAGCTAAAAAAGTAATATACTTAAATTAAAATACTAATATAAAAATATTTTAATATCATAATATATATAAAAATATTAACTGGATTATTTCAAACCTTCACCTAACGCAGATTTATTTGCATGTTTCAAAGTTCCAGTTCCAACAAATCTCCAAAATTTGAACAAGAATTCAAATTCATTGCTCTTACTTGTGGTTTGAAACTAACTGACAAATATATATAAGCTGTCTAGCTAGCAAACCATAATGTCTATAATTAATTAATGTTATTAGCATATCAATATAATGTTTAATACAACTTGTTTGGTATTGATAGAGTATTTACTTATTTATCTTATTATAATTATTATTGTAAGTTTGCATTTTAATAGAAAGATCATCATTTTAATTCTTTAAATGATATGCCAAAAATTAATTGATGATATGAATTTTAATTCTCAATATATTTTCTCTTATAATTTAATTACATTATAAATTATTTATTTTAAATTATATTTTGTATAAAAAATTGATTTTATGTGCTAATTATCTTTTAGTGAAGGAAATAAAAAAAAAATAAAATCAAAACACTCAAAATAAATAATTTTATGTGATTGTGTGAAAAATGTGGTTTAATAAGTTTAGGAAGCAGATATGATTTCTAAAAATATATACTGATTAAAATAATTGAATTATAGTACAATGGCATATATGTGTTTGAATCCTTGCCTATGAGTTTGTTCACCTTTTTTGTCATAACTTTCTAGACGTAATCCAAGCTAATGAAATGAAAGATAAGTGAAATATTTTTTTAAAAAATAACAATTATTTGTTAAATTTTTAAAACTATTAATAAAATTAGTATGGAGTATCATATCATTTATTTTTGAACTGATGTAAAATTTCTTTAAAGGTCTTTTTAGTTCTCTCTATGTAATTTATGAGTATATTTACTTTTGCTTTTCAAATTTTTAAAATATTTTTTACTTTAAAAAAAATTAATTATTTAGAAAATTTATTTTAATTGCTTTCAAAATCACATTTTATATTTCTTGATAGAAGTATAAATAATGTTATTCTTATAAACTTTTTTTAATATTTGAAATCAATTTTAACAAAATCATAAATAAATAAATAGAACTTGCTTAATCATAGTTTATAAATATTGCATGAATAAATTCTTATAAGTTCATATGAATGAATTAGATTACTTCTTAACTGAATCTTATTCAGTGCAGGTTAATTAGGAACCCATAAATTCATGATAAGCAAGCACAATGTATGTGCTTTTAATTAGTATACATCTTATTATTACAAAAAAAAAAAATAATAAAAAAAAATTAGTATACATCTTATTTGCAGCAAAATATATATATATAAACAACAACAACAATAATAATATACATCTTATTATATGATCAATGATTTGGGTGATAAAACATGATGACCATCCCTCTTACTCACATCAAGTATAATTTTTGATAAATTAAAAAAAATCCCACACAAAAATGTTAATCATCACAAATTAATGATGTATCACAAATAATGTGTTAAAATATAAGTAGATATGTATCCAATGAAATTATGACAAATAAATCATAGTTGTGGTATTTAATTTTGTAGAAATTTTTTTTTTATCATAACAGAATACATACATCAATTTATATAGATGATTTCATAATTATTTTAATATTTTATCATTTTAATTTAACATCATATTAAATACCGAAACATTATTTGATATATATATATATATATATATATACCTAATGCTATATTTTTTTTAACATATATATATTTGAAAATTACAAACATTATTTGATATATATACCTAATGCTATATTTTTTTTCACATATATATATTTGAAAATTACCTCGATACATATAAGGTGGTTATTAATGAAATTTCATAGACGAAGAATGATCATCTGGAATCCGTGAATCACAATAGGGTACTTAACCAAAACAAATGATACATATATATATATATATAATTAAAGAAAATTCAAGAAATTAATATTTGAAAAAATAATCACGAGAATAAATAAATATTTTCTTTAATATATTTTTTATTAATTTGTATATATACATTTTTATATAGATAAATATTAATTACTATTTCAACAACCACCATGATTGAATTACATGTTTTACAGTTGCTTGGTAGGCGTCATGTATATTGGTAGGCGTTTGGCATCGGTGCAGTATTTGTTGAATTCAACACCCTTCCTCAAGTTGGTGCATAGATGGCTTTCATGTCCAACTTGACTAAAACTTTTGTGAATACTCGATATGGGACTGTTTTAGTGAGGATGTCAGCCCATTGATCTTTTGACTTAATTTTTGGTAATTCCAATGAATTTTCTTCTAACTTTTTCTTAATAAAGAATATGTCAACTTCAATATGTTTTGTACGATCGTGTTGAACTGGATTATGAGCAATATCACATACTGTTTTATTGTTACAAAATAACTTAATTGATTCTTTAGCAGGATATCCCAAATCTTTCAAGAGAGATTGTAACCACAATGCCTCACAAAGCCCAAGTGCCATGCCTTTGTATTCAGCCTCTGTGCTTGAATGGGAACAACATGTTGTTTCTTACTTCTCCATGTTACAAGGTTTCCCCCTACAAAAGGGAAGTAGCCTAATGTAGATTGTCTATCATTTATTAATCCAGCCCAATCAGCATCAATATATACTTCTATTCTTTGGAACTCTAAGTTTTTAGTGAATAATACTCTTTTTCCAGGAGCAGACTTGAAATACCTCAAAATACGAATAATTGCATTCATACGTTGTTTTCCAGGATTATGCATAAATTGACTGACAATACTTAAAACATAGGCAAGATCTGGTCTTGTGTGTGCCAAATACATCAACCTTCCAACAAGCCTTTGGTATCTTTCTTTATTTGTTGGAACTTGATCAACCTTTATACATAACTTTAATCCTTCCTCTACTGGTGTATTAGTTGGTTGACATACCGACATACCAGTTTCTTTTAATAAATCTAAGGCATATTTTCTTTGAGATAAGAAGATTCCTTCTTTTGATCGAGAAACCTCAATCCTAAGAAAATATTTGAAGGAACCAAGGTCTTTCATTTCAAATTCCTTGGACAAATAACTTTATAAAGCTTTCCTTTCTTCAAGATCATTTCCTGTTACTACCATATCATCAACATATACAATAAGTGCAGTGATCTTACCATACATTTTTTTCAAAAATAAAGTATGATCTGAATTGATTTGCTTGTAGCCAAATGCCTTCATTGACTTTGTGAACCTGCCAAACCATGCTCTTGGGGATTGTTTCAATCCATACAATGATTTTTTTAATTTGCACACCTTTTCATCATGGATTTTGGATTTCTTGATTCCTGGTGGTAAATCCATGTAGACTTCTTCAATTAAATCTCTGTATAGAAAGACATTTTTTTTACATCAAACTGATATAATGGCCAATCTAAATTTGCAGCTAGAGATACCAAGACTCAAACAGCGTTAATTTTGGCTACAGGTGCAAATGTTTCTGTATAATTGATCCCATATGTCTGAGTGTATCCTTTTGCCACCAATCTTGCTTTATAACGTTCAATCATACCATCTGCTTGATACTTTACTGAAAAAATCCATCGACATCCAACAATTTTCTTTGTTGGTGGACGATCAACAAGTTCCCAAGCTCTATTTATTTCTAAGGATCTTAGTTCTTCATTCATAGCATCTTTCCATTTTTGGTCAGCTAAAGCTTCCTACACACTGTTAGGAATAGATACAGCAGATAATTGATTCACAAATGACACGTTTGATTTTGACAAACGATGTTTAGACATATAGTTACCCATGTGTTTATACATGGCTTGAGGAATACCTTTGTTAGGATGTGGTGGAAGTATTTTTCTGGTTGGTTCAATAGTTGGAGCATCCTCTACAAATGATTAGTTAGGTATATCAGCAACTTTTGGAGAAGTAAACTCGTACTCACTTAGTGGTAGTAATGAACTTACTTGATGATCTTGAAGTTAATAAGGACTTGATTCCATTTCCCTTGAGTCTTTTCTATATTAGGAGTTATTACCATCTGAATTCAAGTTATTTTTATTTTGCTCGCATATAATTTGTCTTTCTTCATAAGGAAACAATTTATATGTAAGGGTTTGAATTTCAGCATGGTTGTACTCCCCTTGAAATTCAAGTGTTAAAGAGAAATACATTGGATCTTCATGAAAAATAACATCCATGGTGGTAATCATTTGTTTTGTAGGAGGATGATAACAACGATACCTTTTTTATTGTGTGGCATATCCCATAAAACACAACGTATTGCTCGTGGATCCAACTTGCTACGTTGTTGTTTATGTAGGTGTAAAAATTCCACACACCCAAAGACATGAGGAAGTAAATTGGGAACACTTGGTATAACAATTGCTTCAGTGATGGCTTGTAGTGGCGTTTGGAAGTTAATGGAACTCGAAGGTACCCGATTGATCAAATATGCAACAGAAGTAAATGCTTCTCCCCTATAAGATAATGACATATGAGCTTCGATTAATGAGGCATGGACAACTTCCAACAAGTGTCGATTTTTTTCTTTCTACAACTTCATTTTGTTGAGGTGTATAAACACATTTAGTTTGATGAAGAATCCCTTTTGATCTAAGATATTCTTAAAGCTCAAAATTTTTATATTATCCTCCATTGTCACTACGTAGAACTTGAATCTATTTTTTATACTGAGTACAAACCATTTTATGAAATTTTCTAAATAATACGTTTACCTCACTTTTAGATTTCGTTAAACAGACCCAAGTCATTATACTAAAATCATCAATAAATGTAACAAACCAATGTGATCCTCCCAAAGTAGAGACTTTGGAAGGACCCCATACATTAAAATGTATAACCATAAACGGAAATGGACTTTTATTTAAGGTTTTAGGAAATGAGGACGATGACTTTTTTCTAGTTCACAGACATCACACTTTAAAGTAGAAAGATCTAAGCTAAAAAATAAACTTGGAAATAATTTCTTTAAATATCCAAAAGAAGCATGACCTAATCTCCTATGCCATAGCCATATATTTGATTCATCCTTTTTAGATCCAGTTGTTACCAGTGCATGATTTGTTGAATCCAAGTCCAAATAATACAAGTTTTCTTGCCTAATACCACGACCAATCGTTTGCTTTGTTTGGATGTCCTTGAACACATAAAAATCAGGCCAACAAATAACAAAACAAGATAAAGCAGTGGTTATTTGAGAAATAGATATAAGGTTATACTCTAAAGAGGGAGCAACTAGTACTGAATCTAAATTCAAAGTATTAGTGAGAGACAAAGATCTTTCTCCAATAACTGAGGTTGTGTTACCATTGGCAGTGTAAACAGTTTTTTGTGAAGATGGTTTTGAGATTTGTCTAGAATCAAATGTCATATGATCAGTTGCACCTGAATCAATTATCCATGTATTATTAAAAACAGGAGAAAAAGCTTTAAGCATCTTACCAACATTTATTGAGGAGTTTGCAACATGATCATTTGTTGTTTCATCAATGGTGGCAGTAGACATCTGTCATGGATTTTTTTCTTCCGAGAGTCACAGTTGTGATCCCACCAGTCAGGGTATCCCACAAGTTCAAAACATCGTTCTTTTGTATGACCTTTTTGATAACAATGGGTACATTTAAATGATGATTTATCAGCCACCTTTCATTCTTACTGATTGAAAAAAGAACGATTTTTAGATATCATGGCGGAAGCATCAACGTCTCTAGATTTTTCCTTCAATGAGATTTGACGTACTACCTCTCATCGAATCAAGGAATAACAACCTTTTAAATCTGGGATGGTTTCTTTTCGCAAAATTTCTCCACGAACCTACTGAAATTCATCATCTATTCCAGCAAGAAAAATATGTACCATTAGTCTTTCAACAGACTCCTGATATGATATTAGATCATGAGGGTCTTTCATGACCACCTTATCATGATGGTCCAACTCTTGAAAAATTTTAGCCAACTCTTCATAATACTCTAAAAGTGATTTTCCATTTTGTTTGGAAGTAAAAGCTTTTTGGTTTAAGAAAAATACCTGTAATTCATCACTTTCATCATAGAATGCTTTTTCCAAAGCATCCCAAATTTTAAGAGAAGTAGGTATGCGTAAATAACGCTTCATGATTTCTGGACTCATTGACATAAGCAATCATCTCTTCACTTTTTGATTTTCTGCATACCACTTGTTATAATTTTCTGATGTTTCTTTCTGGTTGCAAATTTTTGTCATAAATATAAAAAAAGGTTCTCTCTCTCTACAATATGCATTTTGTTGTGTGGTTTTTCAACACACGAACTCGTGCAAGTATACACGGTCGCAAGTAATAACATTTATAAGTAAAGATCGATCCCACGGAGATTTGTTACTATAGTTTGTTGAGTACTAAAATTATTTCTCTCTGATTTTATCCAAAATAATCGTTGATTTAAAAAGGTAATAAGAAAATAAAAGAACTCTAGGATTGCAATTTTTCACCAAACTAATCCACTCCAATCATATTATTTCCTTTGGATTTATATTTTTTAGTACATTTAATTTGTCAACCGAAAACTTCTTTTTTATTTATACATCTCTTCCGAGTCCGTACAAACACACCTCGTTAAATTAATTCACTATATCTCTACGAATTAAATTCAATAAGATTCATTAAGTTCTAAGTTTTCAATAGGCACACATACAATTGTGGTATATTCCTATTCTTCATCATACATGTCATTCTATTTAAGAGCAATATACACAAAAATGCCTTTCTCAACTTTATTTTTATGCCACAAATCGCTTTGATAAAATTCCTAAATAATCAAAAAGCATTAACCACAAAATAGAACGAACAAATCGAACGTCTTATAAATCTATCAAAAACTTCATACAATAAAAGCTTCATAAATTTAGATCAAATGCAACCCTAGAAAAAATTAAATTACTTCATTAAATTAAAATAAAAATTACAACATACGCAGTAAAAACTAAAAGAAGAAGAAGGAAAATTAAAACATTACGAAATGAAATATTTGGCACACTAACACAACAAAAGCCAAAAAATGGCTTCGCGTGTTCCGTTCGGCTTCCAAAACCGAACACTACAAAATTTCTAAACTACACAAAAACTCCAACCCAAAGAAAACTCTTAACTAAAAACTCAAAAACTTTAAACTCCAAAAAACTTTTTTACAACTAAAACTATCTCCTATTTATAGCTAAAAAATACATCTAAAATATTACATTTTTATTTTATTTTTTATCGAAAACGCGTAATACTTTTTTATCGAAAAACAAAAATCACGCCAGACGATTTTTGTATCGAAAATCTTATTTAATTCACGCGTGAAACAAGTTGCCGCCGTTTCCGATTTTTTTTAAATTCAAAGGCTGTACGCCACGTGCCGCACTCGATTCGCCGAAAGATTTCCTAAGGCCACGTGGCGCACGTCATGCTGTGCACAAACCGGCCAGACGCTCGGGAACGGCGCACGTGACGGGCACCGAAAAGCCGAGACAACTACTGAAACGGGCGTGATCCACGCGGTCGCGCGCACTGTAAATAGCCACGTGTCGCCTCGATTAGCTTAAATATTAGCCGGGACACGTGGCGCATTTTATTCCGTAAAAACCGAGGACGCACGCCGCTACCATAATCCGCGTCACACATGATTTTTACACGAGTCGCTCGGCCGCGCGACAACTCGACGGACGCGCTTTCAACTGACCGTCGATCGATCCAACGGGCCGCCGATCGCCTGGGGAATCTCGCTACATTGCTGGTCCCACTCGACGCCGCCTGCGCGACACGCGGCTCCACCGCACGCCGAGCCGCTGGAAAGGAATATCTCTCTCGTCCCCAATCGCTTTGTCGAGCTTGATAGACACGCTACGCATCCAGCCGTGGATACTTTGATCGGACGGCCCACGTCATGGCGCCACAAGGCGTGACTTCATCTCCCGCATCTAAAATTAAACTTTTATTAATTGTATTTTCACCCACAAATATATTTCAAATTACATTTTAAACTTTCTTAAATTACATTTTAGCCCTTTACTAATTTTAAATTAAATTTTTAAACTTTTAATAATTACAATTAAGCCCAAATTTAATTTAAATTATATTTTTGATTTATATAAATTGTAATTAAGAACATATATTACCATAAATTATATTTGTGGACAAAAATATGAAATTAAGTACATTTTCGATACAAATTATTTAATTTTATTAAAAATATATTTTTAGCAAATAAATGGAAAATATTAATTTATTTAACAAAAATTAATAAATATTAAAAACGAACATAGAATTATAATTACTAAAATTGATGCAAATAATCAGATAAAATACAAATATCAACACCCCAAACTTAAGTTTTTACAATTCTCGAGCAAAAGGAAGAAATAAAACAAAGAGTGCATTTAAAATGGTGATTTTCAAAATATTTCTTTTATACATTACAAATAACATACCTCAAAGAAATAAAAGAATTTTATCTAAGCATCAAAATCAATTTAAAAGTATATAACCTTTTTACAATGAACTTTTAAGTGTTTGTGTGAAGTCTTTCCAAATTTCATCACATGCAATCCGGATCAGTTTATACAAATATGAAATCAAACAAATTATCATGAAATCACAAATCTCATAATCTATTTTTCATTTCTCTCTCCACTAATGTAGACAAACACAAAACACTAAATCAATAGGACTTCAATAAGTTTGTAATGTATGGCTTAGGCAAAGGTAGGAATGAAGGATAAAATTTAGCTTAAAACTTTTCCCGAGCATAACATTTCAGGATTGAAAAAGATAATTCTATCATCGCAATAATTACAACCCGATTTGGGGTTTATCATTACATACACCATATTTGTTTTTTTTTTATTTCTGCTTTTTTTTCTTTTCTGATTTCTTTTCTTTCTTTCTTTTTTTTTGCTTTCTTTTTTTCAATAACCCCTTTTTTTCTGATATATCCTTCAACATTTACTAACAATTGTAACATGTTAGTGGAATAAGAACAATAGGTATATCTACACACACAATATATATATACACTTTTTAGAGAGGCTTTTGAAATGAGAAATATATATATATATATATATATATATATATAAACTTTTAAGCTCAAAAGGGGTATACTATGGATAATGCATGAAAAGGTAGATAGAAAGGCTCAAACGATCCAAAGATGGCCTAAATCATTTTCTTAGTTAAATGTTATCTATAATTTCGGCTCGAGAGAAAATCAAACAAATTCTAAGAACTGTAACACCACAAAAATCAATCGAATTTCATACTCACATAAACATTCTCTAAATTAGCATAGCAATTCAAATGTCAAGACTAGTGCTCATGCATATTAATTCTTGTAAAAATGAAATATACGTAAAAATTAATCATCACTCAGAAAAATTTCAGATTTTTCAAAAAGATATGCATCATTTATATGAAGAAACAAAAATAAATCACAATTCATAGCAACATATCTTCAATCAACCAAACAAACAAAAAAAAATTTCACAAGCAATAACATCCAGAAAGTATTTTAATTAGGTTAAGTATATACACCACCCCCAAACTTAATATACACATTGTCCTCAATGTGGTGAAAATTAAAGAACATTTCGAGACGGGTTTAAAGAGACTTCCCCGTTTGTTTGATTGGTTAAGCCAAAATAGCTTCATTACCTCTAATTTGCACCTATTAAACACAAAAAAAAAATAACAAAATACAAAAAACTAATACACGCGAGCAAATAAAAAATAAAACACAATGGTTGCCTCCCAAGGTTGTTTTATAGTCTTCACCACTTCTCAATTTGTTTTTCTTTTTATAAGTTAAGATTTCAGGTGTCAAACAAAATCTCAACTTACGAGAAAATTGAAAAATAAATTAAGGAACAATAATCATAAATTTTTTTTTTTATTTTTTTATTTTCTTTTATGAATTAAGATTCAGTGTCAAACAAAATCTCAACCCACGAAATTTACTAAATAAAAAAAAACAAAACGATAAAAAAAAGAAATTTATTTTTCTTTACGTGAGGTAAGATTTGTGTCAAACAAAATCTCAACCCACGAAAATTGAAAAATAAATTAAACAAATAACAATAAATTTTTTTTTTGTTTTTTTTTTTTTGAATTAAAATCAAATTGATTGGTATTAATATCAACAATGAAAATAGTAAAACAAATCACTTGCAAGAACGGCGCCAAAAAACTTGTCAGTGTGGTTTTTCAACACACTAACTCGCAAGTATACACGGGCCGCAAGTAATAACATTTATAAGTAAAGATCGATCCCACGAGATTTGTTACTATAGTTTGTTGAGTACTAAAATTATTTCTCTCTGATTTTATCCAAAATAATCGTTGATTTAAAAAGGTAATAAGAAAATAAAAGAACTCTAGGATTGCAATTTTTCACCAAACTAATCCACTCCAATCATATTATTTCCTTTGGATTTATATTTTTTAGTACATTTAATTTGTCAACCGAAAACTTCTTTTTTATTTATACATCTCTTCCGAGTCGTACAAACACACCTCGTTAAATTAATTCACTATATCTCTATGAGAATTAAATTCAATAAGATTCATTAAGTTCTAAGTTTTCAATAGGCCACACATACAATTAGGGTATATTCCTATCCTTTATCATACATGTCATTCTATTTACGAGCAATATACACAAAAATGCCTTTCTCAAGTTTATTTTTATGCCACAAATCGTTTTGATAAAATTCGTAAATAATCAAAAAGCATTAAGCACAAAATAGAACGAACAAATCGAACGTCTTATAAATCTATCAAAAACTTCATACAATAAAAGCTTCATAAATTTAGATCAAATGCAACCCTAGAAAAATTAAATTACTTCATTAAATTAAAATAAAAATTACAACATATGCAGAAAAACTAAAGGAAGAAGAAGGAAAATTAAAACATTACGAAATGAAATATTTGGCACACGCAGAACACAACAAAAGCCAAAAAATGGCTTCTGCGTGTTCTGCAGTCCAAAACCGAACACTACAAAATTTCTAAACTACACAAAAACTCCAACCCAAAGAAAACTCTTAACTAAAAACACAAAAACTTTAAACTCCAAAAAACTTTTTTTACAACTAAAAACTATCTCCTATTTATAGCTAAAAAATACATCTAAAATATTACATTTTTATTTTATTTTTTTATCGAAAACGCGTAATACTTTTTTATCGAAAAACAAAAATCACGCGTATCGATTTTTGTATCGAAAATCTTATTTAATTCACGCGTGAAACAGTGCCGCCGTTCTGATTTTTTTTAAATTCAAAGTGCATGCCACGTGCCAGCATCTGATTCGCTGAAAGATTTCCTAAGGCCACGTGGCAGCACGTCATAGGGTGCACAAACCGGTTGCACGTTGGAACGGCGCACAGGATTGGGGCACCGAAAAAGTGAGACAACTACCGGAAACGGGCGTGATCCAGCGCGGTCGCGCGCATTGTAAATAGCCATGTGTCGCTTTCTGATTAGCTTAAATATTAGTGGGACACGTGGCAGATTTTTATTCTGTAAAAACTGAGGATGCACGCTGCTACCATAATCCGCGTCACACATGATTTTTACACGAGCGGCTCGTTGCGCGATGGATGACGGACGCGTTCAATCCGACCGTCGATCGATCCAACGGTCGGCCGATCGCCCGGGAATTCTGCGCACCACGCTGGTCCCACTCGACACCGCCCGCGCGACACGTGGGGCTCCATCGCACGCCGAGCCGCGTGAAAGGAATATCTCTCTCGTCCCCAATCGCTTTTGTCGAGCTTGATAGACACGCGCGCATCCGAGCCGTGGATACTTTGATCGGACGGCCCACGTTTGGCGAGTGTCTTTCGCGCGTGGACTTCATCTCCCTGCACGAAAATTAAACTTTTATTAATTGTATTTTCACCCACAAATATATTTCAAATTACATTTTAAACTTTCTTAAATTACAGTTTAGCCCTTTACTAATTTTAAATTAAATTTTTAAACTTTTAATAATTACAATTAAGCCCAAATTTAATTTAAATTATATTTTTGATTTATATAAATTGTAATTAAGAACATATATTACCATAAATTATATTTGTGGACAAAAATATGAAATTAAGTACATTTTCGATACAAATTATTTAATTTTATTAAAAATATATTTTTAGCAAATAAATGGAAAATATTAATTTATTTAACAAAAATTAATAAATATTAAACGAACATAGCAATTATAATTACTAAAATTGATGCAAATAACTGTATAAAATACAGTTATCACATTTCTATTATTTGAGACCAAACATCATAATTAGTCTCAGTAAGAATAATTCCAGCATTAAAAACACCTTCAGAATTGACAGATTGTACAATAACTGGAGTTGATTGCTCCAAAGGTAATAAAATTGTATCCTCTGTCATGATATTATGGTAAACAAACTAAAAAATGGTGTAATAATTTCAAAACTGAAAATAAAACTACAAGAATCGGTATAAAGAATATTGAACCGATGTTTTTTTTAAGAAGAAATGGATTAAATTGGATAAAAAAACACAAAACCGGGTAAAAAATTGGTTTAAAAACCTTGAAAACTGGACCAAAACGATTTTAAAAAGATAGAACCAGGAAAAAATCGAGTTTAGGCCTTTAAAATGGACCGAATTGACCAAATTTGGAAAAACTGTGAAAAAGTGAGAAAATCGAGTTCAGACCGAACCGCCGATTGAATCGAACCAAACCTGATCCGAACGGAGATGCAAGCCGGCTACGTCCGTGAGCCAAACTGAGATGCGGACCGGCTATGTTCGCGAGCCGAACCGAGGTGTGGACCGGCTATGTCCTCGAGCCGAGCCAAGTCGTACGCCATGTCATCATCTTCAACCTCGAGATGGTGCGTGGAGGCACGTGAAATGTTTTCTTTCCTTCAGGCGGCACATGTAGGCGCGTGTAGTCCTTTTCTTCTACCCTATTTTTACCAAAATATTCATAATTGTGTTTAGAGTAATATGGTAAAATTAGGTATGACAAATACCTCTTCAAAAATGATGTTTGTAATTAATATTTGTATGGGTGTTTGAATGAGATTTTTTTTCTGAGAACGAATATTTTCGGGAGAAAGGAAACTCTATTTTAGAGAACAAGGGTTTTAAATTTGTATAAAGCAACGACCTGATTTTGATACCATGAAGAAATAATCAGAAGAAGAAATAAACATTTTCTCCAATATTTTTTTTCTTTATTTGTATATGTATATTGTTTATGTAGACAAATATTAATTACTATTTCAATAAACACCATGATTAAATTACATATTTTACAACTGATTGGTATACATCGTGTATATTGGTAGGCGTTTGTCGTCGGTGCAATATTTATTAAATGAGTTGCAATATTTGTTGAATTTAATAAAAAGTCGTTACACCATAAATTTGGCATAAATTTTGATATAATATTATTAATAAATATAATTAAAATTACTTAATAATATTAATAAAAAAATTGTATGATCTAACGTATTTATGATATATAATAGTATTTTAAAATTAAGCATGTTAAGCGGTACTATAGCTAGAGATAAAAACAATACTTCAATGAATATATTGGGGGATAAGTAAAGCAAGTACAATATGTTAATAATGATATTGGATGAAAGGATGTATAGAACAGTACTACGGTATTAATCACAGCTTCAATCATACTTCTAATAATCTAATATCGATGATGATTAGTCTGAGCTATATTTGACTAAACTATATAAATTTACCCAATATTAAAAATTAAAAAATAAAAAAAAAGAATATTGTATATATAAAATTAATAAATTAATGGAGCTTCCACCTTGGCTTTAGTGTAAAAAACAGAGTCAGCTCACGTTGTTTCAATTATAAAGAGGATAGCATTCCCCTTCTCTTTTTTGTTTCTATCTTATATAATAACAAATAGGGAATCTTATATCATGCATTTCACTTATGACTCCCGTGCATCCTTTTTATATATATATATAATATATATATAATTAGTAAAGTTATTTTAATAATCATAATAGCATCTTGTAAATTTTAGTTAGATTGGGCTAATAAATTTTGGTTATTAAAAGAAAGTAATTTTTCATTTAAATAATTTTTTAATTTTTTAATATTTATTTAAAAAATATATTTAATTTTAAAAAATTAAAATATTTACATAATATTTACTTTATTACATTATTTAAATTATTAACATTAATTTATATTTTTTTTGTTATTTATCACGTGTTATCAGTAAAATAAAATTACAAATGTAAAAGAATAAATGAATTCGATTTAATTATTTAAAATATTTTAATTTTAATATTAAAAGTGTATTATTTTTATGTAATTATATGTACATAAAATAATAATATTAATATATATTCAATTTTGATTAACTATAATTTCGATATTGTAATAACCATTATTATCTCATGGTTAATTGTTTATGGTTATTTTTTAGAAAAAAATCATTTATTTTTTTTTAATATAATTACAGTTTCAATTATATACATTAAAATGAGATATCTGTATTAATGTTATATTTGATGCGATTCAAACTTCACTTAAAACAAAGTATCAGATAAACCACGTGCATTCCCTTATAACCAAAACTATTATTTATTAGTATTTTATTTAGTTAGTGAAAACCTTAAGCTTCCTACAAAATGTTTGTATTGAATGGTCGGTGCCCGAAACCCAAACGTGAGGAAGCTTCCTTCCTCATTCAATAGAATATAGATGGTGTGTTTTGGTGGCATACATCTATATAGATATAAATTACTTAACCACACGAGTATCGTAGTACTAATAGACAAATTCTTCAATCACCTTAATTTAGTATTTCTAATCTTTCTCTATCTATTGGGATGTAATGTAAGCCATTCATGACCTAGATCTAGTGTTCTGCATCCACCAACAAAGTATTCGGGTATCTTGGTAAAGACATGTAAACTCGACTAATTTATATATATTATAAATATAAATTGATATCAAACGATCATAAATAAAATAATCTCATATTTTAATTAACATTTTGTAAAACATTTTTTATGTATAGATTTCATTAGCATTTTAGGAAGAAAAATACCTTTAATTCATTTACTTAGGAAAAATACCCTCAATAACATCTACCTCCAAGTTATATCCATGCTTGGATCTATATTTGTTTGTGATTATGTAAAAAGTGGTTTATGTATTTCTAATACAAAGTGTGATTAATAAACCATTAAATATTTACTTGTAACAACGTAACTCTTTTGTTTAATTTTATTGGGTCTAGACACTTTTCAAGTAGTCATCCATCACTGAGTTACCAGACGTCAAAAACGACTGAAATGATTATTTATGTTCTTATGAAAACTAATTGGTTATTTGAATATAAACAATAACTCGTTTATCTTCATCCTTTCGTAGTATCTAATTTTAATTGTTACCCTATATATAATAGACCCATCAAATTTAAAAGCACTTTTTGCTATCCAAAATGCTTTCATATGATATCTAAAAACAAACATACCCTAATATAATTATGTTTTTATTCAAATGATAAGCGCCCTAAATTAGATATATAGCTGCCTCGTACGAAAGGTCATGAATTTCAAACTCAATTTTCCTAACCCTTCTCACTTTCCATTAATTAAGGCACATTTAGATGTACTTCATTTTAGAAGTGATTTGATTAGAGTTGCTTAAGGATAAGCATTAAAATATTTTACATAAAATTGCAAGAAATGATTTATATTAACATTTTAGTAATTAATTTAGTATAATAACATTCATCTTAAACTTTTTATTTTAAAAATCACAAATAGTCTTAAACTATAATAGCATGCATCTTAATTATTACTTTTTTTAAAAGTATAAATAATACTTCCATAATCAATGTTATCACGAGTTATCACGAGTTGATAAAGAATTATTTGAATAATATGATTAGATTCGTTGATTTAAGTTGATTGTATACTATTAAAAAGAAAATGATATATACCCAATCTACGAGATAAATATTTAAAAGGATAAAAAATATTTAAGCGGATTATTTCATATAATAGAGAGTAAATAAATTATTGTAACATTTATGAAAAATTATGGGATCATAGGCATTTATCAAGATATATTTTATTATAAGGCATTTATGAAAAAATCAGAGAGAGTATAAGGAAACTCAAAGAGAGAAAATACTTGTGAGTTTGGGGAAACACTTGAGAGATATTATTAGTGAGGAAATCAGATCAGATTCTCAGATATTTCCTACTCGCTCAAATAATATCTCACGCTCCCGTGGACCTAGGCGAATTGCCGAACCACGTAAATTTTGTGTGTTTATTTTATCGCTTTGATATATTTATATACCGCTATCTATTGGTTCCGCCCACAATAGTATCGTAGTACTAATAGACAAATTCTTCAATCACCTTAATTTAGTATTTCTAATCTTTCTCTATCTATTGGGATGTAATGTAAGCCATTCATGCCCTAGATCTAGTGTTCTGCATCCACCAACAAAATATTTGGGTATCTTAATAAGATATATATCATATTATATATATTAATGAAAAATTAAATGAATTGAGTACGAAAAAATAAAACATTAGTTTAGATAATATGTTTTTTTATTACAGGTAAACACACATAAACTCGACTAATTTATATATATTATAGATATAAATTGATATCAAACGATCATAAATAAAATAATATCATATTTTAATTAACATTTTGTAAAAAGGTTTTTATGTATAGATTTCATTAGCATTTTAGGAAGAAAAATACCTTTAATTCATTTACTTAGGAAAAATACCCTCAATAACATCTACCTCCAAGTTATATCCATGCTTGGATCTATATTTGTTTGTGATTATGTAAAAAGTGGTTTATGTATTTCTAATACAAAGTGTGATTAATAAACCATTAAATATTTACTTGTAACAACGTAACTCTTTTGTTTAATTTTGAATATTAGTTCTAAAAGTAACAAATTAGTGACATAATTTAGGAAAATTAGTGGCCTAATTTGTGGCATGATTTAAGGAAACTAGTGGCATAATGTAAGGAAATTGGTGACCTAATTTAAGGCTTAAATTATGACACAATTTAGGAAAAGAGAGCCTTTCTTCATCTATAAATAGGGAAGAGTTCATGCATTGAAGAACAAGGCAAAAATCAGAAAAAATCAAAGAGAGTATAAGCAAACTCAAAGAGAGAAAATACTTGTGAGTTTGGGGAAACACTTGAGAGATATTATTAGTGAGGAAATCTGTATCTGTATTCTGTATATTTCCTACTCAATTCAAATAATATCTGCTGCCTCCCATGGACCTAGGCGAATTGTCGAACCACATAAATTCTGTGTGTTCATTTTATCGCTTTGATATATTCATATACCGCTATCTATTGCTTCCGCCCACAAAAAATTGGTATCAGAGCCAAATATAGTAGTATTATATATCAAATCGAAGCTCTCGACGATACGAACGTAACGGTGAAAGAATCGCTCAAATCGGAAGTCAGAATCACCGCCAGAAGCTGCCGAAGTCCTGCTGCCAGCAACTGAGTCAACTCGCCGAGTTGGACCAAGACAACTCAGTCACTAGTGATATTTGGACCGAGTTGGTCTGTTTTTCATCCGTTTTCAACTGAGTTGGATCTATTCCTAGCTAATTGGACCATTCCAGATTCAACTATGGACTCCGTTTTTTCAAATAAGGTATAAAATTTGGAAAAACACTGTTTTAAGTTGTAAGTGCAAAATTTCTGTTATCAGTTTGTACTTATGGCTGATAAAGGAGAGATCGAAGAAGGTGAACAAGTTGACCATAGAATTTATGGTAAACCAAGTTCTACTCGAAGAACTATGTTGTCCAACGCAAAGTTTGAGGTGGAGAAATTCGACGGCATCAATAACTTTGGCATGTGGTAATGTGAAGTATTAGATCTATTGTTCCGAGAAGGATCTAATATAGCCTTGGAGACTAGGCCAGGAGATTATTCAAATGAAGATTGGAATTATGTCAACCGACAAGCTTGTGGCACAATTCGACTGTGATTAGGAAAAGATCAGAAGTACTTTGTCATGAAAGAGAATGTAGCTGTAGTTCTTTGGAAGAAACTAGAGGACAAATATATGACGAAAAGTATTGAGAACATACTCTACTTGAAGAAGAAACTTTTCCATTTCCAGTACAAGAAAGGTACCCCTATGATTGAGCACTTAGATAATTTCAATAAAATTTTGGCCGATCTACAAAATTTAGATGTTGAAATTATCGATGAAGATAAAGCTTTGTTGTTGCTGAATTCATTACCTGAGAGCTATGAGCATTTAACCACAACCCTGTTATATGGAAAGGATGAGGTTAAGTTCGTAGATGTTTCAAATGCTTTGGTAAATAACGAGTACCGGAAGAAGGATCAACATGATCACAGAGACTCAATATCAGAAGCATTGACGATAGCCAGAGGTAGGACTAACAACAAAAAATCTGGCGGATCAAATAATAGGGGGAAATCTAGATCAAAGTCCAAAGGAGAGTCATCCAGAAGACGTCATGCGAAGGACGAGTGTGCTTATTGTCACCAGAAAAGGGCACTGGAAGAAAGATTGTCCAAACAAGGACAAGTCAAATGCAAATGTTGTAGAGAAGGCTGATGAAGATGAAGAATCAGCCTTTTCAGTTTCATCATCAAAAACCTACTCAGATAAGTGGATCCTTGATTCTGGATGTTCTTATCATATGTGTCCAAACAGACATTGGTTTTCGAGTTTTGAAGAGCTCGATGGAGGAGTTGTGCTTATGGGCAACGACAATGCCTGTCAGACAAAAGGGATCGGAACAATACGACTAAAGATGCACGATGGTACAATCATACGACTTACAAATGTAAGGTATATTCCTGACCTAAAGAAAAACCTTATTTCTTTAGGTGTTCTAGATTCTGATGGTTACAAGGTAACATTGGAAAATGGAGTCTTGAAAGTTGTACGAGATGCATTTGTAGCAATGAAGGGTACTCGGAAGGCGAACTTGTATTTCCTAGATGGGTGTACAGTTACAGGAAGGGCAGCTGTCTCAAGTAGTTCAAGAAAAGGCAAATGATTCTTCCTTTGTGGCACAGGCGCTTACGGCAAGTCGGTGAAAATGCTTTGCAAGGCTTAATGAAGCAAGGTCTTTTGAAAGGTGCCAAGACTGGAAAGTTTGATTTATGCGAGCATTGTGTAATGGGAAAACAAACAAGAGTCAAGTTCGGCACTGCCATTCATCGTACTAAGGGATCTCTTGATTATATTCACACGGATGTTTGGGGACCTTCCAAGAATGCTTCACTTGGAGGTAAACGTTGGTTTGTGACTTTTATTGATGATTTCTCTAGATATGTATGGATATACACTATGAGTCACAAAGATGAAGTTCTGGATATCTTTCTTAAATGGAAGAAAATGATCGAGACTCAGACAGGCAGGAAGATTAAAAGGCTCAGATCTGATAATGGTGGCGAGTATAAATCAGATCCTTTCTTTAAAGTTTGTCAAGATGAAGGGATAATCAGACATTTTTCAGTTCCTCGTACACCACAACAGAATGGAGTTGCAGAACGAATGAATCGTACTTTGGTTGAGAAAGTTCGATGTATGCTATCTCATTCCAAATTGAGCAAGGCATTTTGGGCTAAGTATTTGTCATATGCAACTCATATAGTCAACAGACTTCCTGCGACTGCATTAGATGGAAAAACTCCTAAAGAGGTATGGTTTGGACAACCTGCTACTGATTATGATTCATTGCGAATATTTGGATGTCCTGCATATTTTCATGTTAGTGAATCCAAACTGGATCCGAGAGCAAAGAAAGCTGTTTTCTTGGGCTTTAAGGAAGGAGTTAAAGGATTTCGACTTTGGTGTGGTGAATCCAAGAAGATCGTCTTAAGCCGAGATGTTACATTCGACGAGTCTGTTATGCTGAGACAAACAAATTCAGAGAAAGAGAATGAAAGTCCAAATACTCTTTCTAAGGTGATGCTTGAGACTTCGGAAGATCTAGAAAAGATTGCACCAATTACCGATCGTGGTGAAGATGAAATTGATGATCAAGAAGAGATCTCAGTTGAGGTGGAGGTTCTCTCACCATCACCACCGATTAATCAGCAGCCAGAATCTATTGCCACTACTCGACCGAGAAGGGAGATTAGGAAGCCTACCAGATACAAAGACATGGTAGCATTCGCACTTCCAGTAATTAATGATGATGTCCCATGCACTTACAGAGAAGCCGTGCAAATAGTTGATAGTATGAAGTGGAAAATGGCAATGGATGAAGAGATGAAGTCTCTACATCAGAATCAGACTTGGGAGTTGGTTCAACTTCCCAAAGGAAAGAAAACTATTGGTTGCAAATGGGTCTATGCCAAGAAGGAAGGTGCTCTTGGTAAAGACAACATCAGATACAAAGCCAGACTGGTAGCAAAAGGCTATGCTCAGAAAGAAGGAATAGACTACAATGAGGTATTCTCACATGTTGTTAAGCATTCATCTATTCGGATACTATTGGCTTTGGTAGCACAGTTTGATCTCAAGTTAGCTCAACTCGATGTCAAAACAGCTTTTCTCCATGGTACTTTGAACAAAGAAATCTACATGTTTCAACCGGATGGCTTCAAAATTCCAGGACGAGAGAATTGGGCTTGCAAGCTGAGCAAGTCAATTTACGGTTTAAAGCAATCACTGCGACAATGGTACAAGCGCTTTGATAGCTTCATCAGAGAGCAGAAGTACACACGTAGTCATTTTGATCATTGTGTATACTTTCAGAAACTCCAAGATGGTACCTTCGTTTATTTTCTCTTATATGTTGATGATATATTGATTGCATCTAAGAGCAAGGTGGAGATCGACAGATTGAAAGCTCTATTGAGTTCAGAATTTGAAATGAAAGATCTTGGAGAAGCTAAGAAAATTCTTGGGATGGAAATCACAAGAGATAGAGTTGCAAGTACAGTCTGTCTGACACAGACTCAGTATCTGAAGAAAGTACTACAAAGGTTTGACATTGATGAAAAAACCAAACCAGTAAGTACACCGCTTGCTACTCACTTTCAGTTAAGTGCATTAATGTCACCTAGCACCACCGATGAGAAGAAGAAAATGGAACGAGTTCCATATGCAAATGCCGTTGGTGCCTTGATGTATGCAATGGTTTGCACTAGACCTGATATTTCCCACGTTGTTAGTGTGGTGAGTCGGTACATGCATAATCCGGGTAAAGGACACTAGCAAGCAGTGAAGTGGATTCTACGGTACATCTATGGTACTGTGGATATTGGTTTGAAGTTTGAGAGAGACAAGACTGAAGGTAAACACTTAGTTGGATATATGGATTCTGACTATGCTGGATATTTGGATAAGCGTCGATCTACAACTGGTTATGTGTTCACAATGGCAGAAGGACCAATTTGTTGGAGATCAACATTGAAATCAACTGTAGCTTTGTCTACTACAGAGGCAGAGTATATGGTTGTAACAGAAGCATTCAAAGAAGCTATATGGCTTCTCGGGGTGACTAAGGATTTGGGTATTGTTCAGAAGAACGTGGAGGTTTTCTGCGACAGCCAGAGTGCCATTTGTTTGGCAAAGAACCAAGTTCATCATGGTCGCACCAAGCACATCGATGTTCGATTTCATTTTTTTCGAGAAATCGTCGATGAAGGGAATGTTATACTCTAGAAAGTCGAAACTGCAGATAACCCTGCAGATATGCTTACAAAGGTGGTTACAGGGATCAAGTTTCAACACTGCTTGAACTTGATCAACATCTCTCGAGCTTAGGGCGCCTAGGGCGCATTTGGAGGCAGCGTTATGAACTTTTTTGCCAAGATGGAGATTGTTGAATATTGGCTCTAAAAGTAGCAAATTAGTGGCATAATTTAGGGAAATTAGTGGCATAATTTGTGGTATAATTTGTGGCATGATTTAAGGAAATTAGTGGCATAATTTAAGGAAATTGGTGGCCTAATTTAAGGCTTAAATTATGGCACAATTTAGGGAAAGGGAGTCTTTCTTCATCTATAAATAGGGAAGAGTTCATGCATTGAAGAACAAGGCAAAAATCAGAAAAAATCAGAGAGAGTATAAGCAAACTCAAAGAGAGAAAATACTTGTGAGTTTGGGGAAACACTTGAGAGATATTATTAGTGAGGAAATCTGTATCTGTATTATGTATATTTCCTACTCAGTTCAAATAATATCTGATGTCTCCCGTAGACCTAGGAGAATTGCCGAACCACGTAAATTCTATGTGTTCATTTTATCGCTTTGATATATTCATATACCGCTATCTATTGCTTCCGCCCACAACAGTATCGTAGTACCAATGGACAAATTCTTCAATCACCTTAATTTAGTATTTCTAATGTAAGCCATTCATGCCCTAGATCTAGTGTTCTGCATCCACCAACAAAATATTTGGGTATCTTAATAAGATATATATCATGTTATATATATTGATGAAAAAATAAATGAATTGAGTACGAAAAAATAAAACATTAATTTAGATAATATGTTTTTTTATTACAGGTAAACACACGTAAACTCGACTAATGTATATATATTATAGATATAAATTGATATCAAACGATCATAAATAAAATAATCTCATATTTTAATTAACATTTTGTAAAACGGTTTTTATGTATAGATTTCATTAGCATTTTAGGAAGAAAAATACCTTTAATTCATTTACTTTGGAAAAATACCCTCAATAACATCTACCTCCAAGTTATATCCATGCTTGGATCTATATTTGTTTGTGATTATGTAAAAAGTGGTTTATGTATTTCTAATACAAAGTGTGATTAATAAACCATTAAATATTTACTTGTAACAACGTAACTCTTTTGTTTAATTTTATTGGGTCTAGACACTTTTCAAGTAGTCATCCATCACTGAGTTACCAGACGTCAAAAACGACTGAAATGATTATTTATGTTCTTATGAAAACTAATTGGTTATTTGAATATAAACAATAAATCGTTTATCTTCATCCTTTCGCAGTATCTAATTTTAATTGTTGCCCTATATATAATAGACCCATCAAATTTAAAAGCACTTTTTGCTATCCAAAATGCTTTCATATGATATCTAAAAACAAACATACCCTAATATAATTATGTTTTTATTCAAATGATAAGCGCCCTAAATTAGATATATAGCTGCCTCGTACGAAAGTTCATGAATTTCAAACTCAATTTTCCTAACCCTTCTCACTTTCCATTAATTAAGGCACATTTAGATGTACTTCATTTTAGAAGTGATTTGATTTGAGTTCCTTAAGGATAAGCATTAAAATATTTTACATAAAATTGCAAGAAATGATTTATATTAACATTTTAATAATTAATTTAGTATAATAACATTCATCTTAAACTTTTTATTTTAAAAATCACAAATAGTCTTAAACTATAATAGCATGCATCTTAATTATTACTTTTTTTAAAAGTATAAATAATACTTCCATAATCAATGTTATCACGAGTTATCACGAGTTGATAAAGAATTTTTTGAATAAGATGATTGGATTCGTTGATTTAAGTTGATTGTATACTATTAAAAAGAAAATGATATATACCCAATCTACGAGATAAATATTTAAAAGGATAAAAAAATATTTAAGCGAATTATTTCATATAATAGAGAGTAAATAAATTATTGTAACATTTATGAAAAATTATGCGATCATAGGCATTTATCAAGATATATCTTATTATAAATTAATATAGGTATCATCGAATTTTAATTGTGTATGAGCTATTCAAAAATACCATATATTATTTGGATTCAATGTAAGATAAAATGATCTTCGATATTGAAAATATTATAAATGATTAAATAATATTTTTTTTACTAACTTTATGTTTTTGGGAACATTAAGTTTTAATTTGCCTTCACAAATAATTTTTATTTATTTTTCTTTCTTTATATATAGGGTACATATTACGTTGAATGGTCTAAAAATCAAAAGGTTCAAGGTTTATCAATATGGCCTAGAATAAGGGTAAGTTATAAATGCATGATTTGTTAACCTTTATAATTTTTAATTTTTTAGATTTTTATATGTATATTGATTAGAAGTATATACATTAATTATTGATCATTTCTATATAATATCAAATATATATATTGATTAGAAGTGCATACATTAATTATTGATCATCTATATGTAATATCTTCATGATTAGATTATATATATATTTCTTAAACTTGATATCAAAATATTAAGCTTACAATTAATCTTTTGCTTTAATATGTTTATCCTAAGTAAAATGGCTTACTGATTTATGTTTATAAGATAATTGTTGTCAATTCACTTGCTTCTATGATTGTCTTGGTAATAATTGAAATTATTTTTTGTACTTTATTTCCTAATTTAAATTTGAATTTTTTCTTTATAAAAATGGGTGACTAATAATAATTTAAAATATGTACGCTTAATCATGAATAAGTTTACATTGATGGTGAAATTAATAGAATGAAAGAGTTTACAAATCGATTCTTATAGTGATAGATAGATTTAAGCATTCATGTTAGTTAGACCATATATGCAATCTTAATTACTTTTTTGTTAGATTGATTTAAATCGTGGATAATTTTATTAGTATTATTATTGATAAATTTTAAGCATATATTTAATATTTTAAAATACTTTAATTAACTAGTAAGGTTTATTATATTTTGGTGCATAAATTTTTAAATGTAATTGCACTCTTAATTCTAATATATTATTGATTTTTAATATTGTAATTGATAAACTTATTGTAATTTATATTAAAAAAGATGTTTAAATTTATTGAATACAAAAAAATTAATATAATGTGGTTAAATGAGATATATATGGTCACTTTTTTAATGTAAACCAAGACCAAATATGAAGATTAAAGATCATAGTTTTAGTGTAAACCGAGGTCAAATATGAAGATAAAATATCACTATTTTAATATAAATTGAGATAAAAAATGAAGATAAAATGTCACAATTTTTATATAATCAAGAACAAATATGAAGATATGGTCACAATTCAATATTATAAATGTGACTGTAAACATATAATAGGTAACAAATTTCATGTAATCAAAACTAAATATGAAAATAAAATGTCAGTTTTTGTGTAATCAAACCAAATATGAAGATATGGTCACGATTTAATATTATAACTACAACTGTAAATATATAATAGACCATAGTCTTTCATAAGACCGCGAGTAGATTGTATGCGTATAGTCACTGTCTTTTATAAGACCATGATTAAATGGTATATTTATGGTTACGGTTAAAAATTAATATCAAATATAAGATTCTATGATCTCTCACAATTAGGTCTCTGTTTTTATAATCATAATTATAGATCTACGATCATAGCTAAAAATCGAAACAATATATTAACATTGTAATAGTGTTAAAACAACTTATCATAGAGATTATTAAATATCTTCGAAAGTACTTTAAGTTATTGAAAATAACTTTTGACCAAAATTTGAAGTAGTTTCAAACAGATCCTAAACTTACGTTTGATTTGCTTATGTATAAGAAATCGTTAATAATTGAAAAATAGGCCAAATAATCCTTATCCACTGACCTTATTCTAATATAAACACTCTACTTGTATTGTTTTTTACATGTGTGAGTCACCTAAAATAAGAATAATAAAAAGGTATCATGTTACCTTATTTTCTTTAATTTTTTTTATTAATGTGATTTGAAGGACGAGAATTCTTATATAAAAAAACACAAGGCTAACCATTAAATTATTTATTTAATTAAAATATACATAGGTTTAGGTTAAAAAACATAATTTTTCTTTAAACTTTAACTAAATTTTTACATAGATTTTTAAGTCTCTAAAATGTATGATTTGATCTCTAAACTTTTAAAACTTCACGCATACATACCTAAAATTTAAATCATATGATTTAGTTATCAAAATTTTAAAATTTAACACATAAATTTTAAATTTGTGATTCACAATTATGTTTTTAGTAACTAAGCTATGAACTATGTGAAATTTTAACAATTTGGAACTAAATTGTAAGATTTAAAAATTTAGAAACACATGCGTGAAGTTTTAAAAGTTTGGAGACCAAATCAAATGTTTTAAAATTTTGGAAACCTATTTGTGAATTTAGTAAAAGTTTGGAAACCAAAGATACACTTTAACCTTATATTAATTCCCTTTTTAGTTTGAGTATCATTTTTAATCCCTTTTATGCAATGTATATAAGTTTTTATTAAAACATAAAATATATGTTTTTTTACCTATTCAATATTTGATGCACGTATGTTTTTTATAACTTAAAAACATATATATTTTTAATGTTATTAAAAGTGAAATAAATTAAGCAACTGAGTCATATAAAAAACTGACTAATAGAAATATCAACTTCATGCACGTTGATATTAAAATATAATTATAAATTAAAATAATTGTTATAAGAAAATGTTAAAGTAACATTATTCTTCAATATGCTAAACACATTTCATTTGGTAAAAAAATTAACAACTTATTTTTTAGATTATATTAAAGTTATCAAACAAATTGTTGAATCTAACCGAGCTCGTTTAAAGTTGGTACATTAAGCATATAAGTTGAAAAAGTTAAGCTCATTTATCTCACAAACTTAAACGAACAATGTATTATCTCATTTAACAATTTTTTTGGAATATTTTTTGGTTGAATTTTGTTACATTTTTTCCATAAAAAATTAAATTTTTTTGGATTTATTTTTTTCTATTTTATGGATTAGGAATAAATCTAAATGAAATCTTTGAGTTTAAATGTTTAATGAAAAAATATTTATCTTTTTGAAATTTTCTTTGCTACATAAAAAAATGTTTAATTAATAAAAAAATTAATTGTGATTGAAAATAAATAAATAAATGAGTTGTTAATAAGTAATTCAATTAAACTTAGATAAAAATAACTTAGTTCAATTAAATTTATTTAAAAATTAAATGAGATAATTAAAGTTACAATGAAATGAATTGGGGAGCTAGCTTTAAGTCGTTTGACATTTCTAGATTAAACTATACTTTGATTTATTTCAAATATTTAACTCAATAAAAGAGAGATAAGTATTATCCTTAGACTATTAAGTGAATCAACTTATAAAAAAGAAAAAAAACAACAATTAATACACATTTCATTTGTTAATATTTTTTTAAATGCAAGAGAAATATATCGATTATGGTCCTCACTGTTCAATAACGAGATCCAACTAAGAAAGTATATGTATGCCTTATACATGCATGTGACACATTTTACATAACCTTTTCTCTCATCCAGGAATGGCAAATGGTTGTATAGGGTGAATTGGATCCGATCCAATTGAACTGAATAATTTATGAATTGTTTTCGGAAATAACGCAAATTCTCGATAAGCCAGATTTATGAGAAAGCAAGAATAGAAAAATAACACACAAAATTTGATAACGGAGTTCGGCCAATCTTTCTTACGTCTCCGGACCTGCTGCAGATCTTTTTACTGAAAGGGGAGAAATTACACAAGGTGTTTACAACACTCATGACTCCGCAACCCAATTACACCCAAGAAAATTACTCTCAATTTTCTCTCACAAAAGCTTTTCTCTCTAAGCTTTTCTCTCAATTGGAATGAACACTTTGGATGATTAATTCATTACAATTACACATCTATTTATAGGAAAATTCACTCCTTAAATTAATGGTTCCTTAAATTGCTCCTTGAATTAAGCTCCTTGTTTTGCTCCATGAATTGCTCCATGTTTCTCCTTGTTTTGCTCCATATTTTACACCATGTTTTGCTCCATGTTTTGCTCCTTAATTTGCTCCTTAAATTAAGGAGCTTTATAACAATCTCTCACTTGCCGATTTCAACTGTCTTCGCACCTTGATCAATCTGACTTTTCTAGTCTTTGTTACTCTGAGACCAATGAAGTTGAGCACTGACTTTAGTTTGTCGATAGTCACCGCCTTTGTTAACATATCTGCTGGATTTTTGCTTCCTTTGAATCTTACTCCGGTATTAACACATCATCTTCTAATAGAGATCGATGAAGTGATAACGAAGTCGATATGCTTTGTTCTAGAATGAAATCTTTGAATTATTCGCCAAGTGTATTCTTGACTTTGACTATCATTATGCGAACATTCTTCTCTTGTTTGAATCCTCGATTAACAAACCTTGAAGCCGTATCATCTCTTTACTAGCTTCAGGTTACTGCTACATACTCGGCTACCGTAGTGGATAGAGTGATAATTTTACTCGTATTTGTGACATCCAACTAACTTGTTGTAGTTCCAATGATAAATATATAACCGGTGGTGCTTCTTCTGATCAACTTCACATCCAAAGTCTGCGTCTGCACTGCCGCGTACTTTTAACTCTCCTTTACTAAAGTACAAGCACTTTTGTGGTGTGTCGCGAGATACCTCAAAATCCACTGATCGGCCTTTGAACGAGTTTTCCCACAGATTTGACATAAATGCGCTAACAAGCTCCCATTCCGTGACGATGTCGGTCTCCGTCTGGAACCCGTTATTACATCGAACTTCCAATGGGTGAGGCATAAGGAACCTTAGCCATGAATTCTCTCTCTTCTTCGTACGAGGTGATCCTTGGATAGGAGAAAATGACGGCCAAAGGTGTGCTAAGCGGCTTGGCATCGCCCGTGTTGAATCTTTGCAAAACACGATTGATGTACTCTGCACGAGATAACGCAAGGATCCTTTTCTTCTTATTTCTTGTGATTTGCATTCCAAGAATCTTCTTTCTTTGGACCCAAGTCTTTCATGTCAAATTCCTTTGACAATTGCTGCTTCAACCTTTTAATATCATCCATATCCCACGAACTCGCTTACTAACGTATCATCAACGTAAAGTAGTAAAATGATATAAACCGGACCTATATCTCTTGAAGTAGCAATAATGATCATTACAACTTCAAAACCTTCCTTGTGCGTGAAGGCTGTCAAATTTTTTGTACCATTATCTCGGGGCTTGTTTCGGGCCATACAAACTCTTCTTAAGTCTCGCACACGCGTATTCTTCCCTTCCGAGAAACCTTAATCTCGTCGGTACATGTATATCTCTTCATCTAAATCTCGGCGAAGGAATCACGGTCTTACGTCAACATTTCAAGATAGAAGATCTTCTTGATGGCTATAATGCCAATCTGATTCGATAGTATTAAGCTTCATGTGAAGCAAAAATGTCGGTGTAGTCAACTCGGCTTCCTTCTATTGAAACCGCTTTGACAACTAGGCGGGCTTTGTATCTCTTGGAACCGTCGTACTCTCTTTCACCCGTACACCCATTTGTTGTGAAGTGCCTTCTTTCCCATGTAACTCACTAGTTCCACATGTCCGTTGGAGATGAGAGATTTCATTTCTTCTTTCATAGCAAGCTCCCACTGTTGGAATATCGAGTCTTACAAGCTTCATCAAGCATTCGGGCTCCCTCCATCACGACAACGCACATATAGTTCATGTATCTCTTTGTTAGGCCGCATGAGGTCGAGAAGACCTTCTCGATACGAGGAGGCTGGAGTAAGAGGTTGTGGTGTGTCGGAATGCTGTGTACTGCTTTGTCTAACAAGTTCCTCTGGCTGAGGACTTGTTAAAATTGGTTCTATTGCGGAAGTATCTGGGACATCATCTGCATCTGCAAATACTGACTCATTCTGCTCTGACTCATTGGCATCTATTTTATACATGTCCTTATACATCACCCTTTCGTTGAAAATCACATCTCTGCTACGGATAACTTTCTTCTTTTCGTCATCCCAAATCACATTGTGAAACTCATCCTCACCATGTGATATGAATGTGCATTTCTTGGATTTGGGATCAAGCTTATTCCTTCCTTGATCGCTGATATGCACAAATGCTACACAACCGAAAACTTTTAGATGTGATAGTTTCACCTCTTTTCCACTCCATACCTCCTCTGGTATTATATGCTCCAATGGAACAGATGGGCCTCGGTTGATCAAGTAAGCTGCCGTGTTGACTGCTTACGCCCCAATTGCTTCGGTAAACCTAGCGTATACGAATGCTTCGCTCTTTCTATCAACGTTCGGTTAATACGCTCGGTACACCATTGTGTTGAGGGTGTGCCTAAACGTGATTCTTTCCATTCGATCCCGTGCTCATGGTAGAAATTTTTGAATGCGGGTATGTCTATATTCACCACCGTTATCGGTTCGAGCTTTTTGATCTTTAAACCCGTCTTATTTTCCACCATAGCTTTCCATCTTCAAGAAAGCCTCAAATACTTGAGACTTATGCTTTAGAAAGTAAACCCATACCTTAGGAAGTGATCATCAATGAAAGTCACGAGTAGTGTTTCCCAGATAGATGAGACGGTCTTTGGTCCCCCAAACATCGAGAGTGAATAAGCTCTGTCTTTCCTTCTTTGAGATTCTGCAACTGACCGAAAGAGTGACTCTCTTTTGCTTTCCAAGTATGCAATCGCATACGTGTCTATCTCCATGTAGACACCGAAGTTTTCCGCTTTGAGTCGTAATCTTCCATCCCTATCCTTTCATATGACCTGGCCTCTCTACGCCACGTGATTTGGTGTTTCATTGCTTCTTAACCGTAATTGAACAACGTGCCCTCTGTTGTCATGTAAAGAGTGCCACTTTTCTTGCCTCGAGCAACTATCATTGCACCGCACGAAATCTTCCAATCAACACCATGGAAGATTGTAGTGTAGCAGCTTGTGGCCAATGGCTGAGATTAAGTTCCTTCGAGATCGGGAATATGCGACGACATCGCCAGTTCCCAAACAGATCCCTTCAACCTAA
Organism: Hippophae rhamnoides; assembly: GCA_033030585.1. Lineage (NCBI taxonomy): Eukaryota > Viridiplantae > Streptophyta > Magnoliopsida > Rosales > Elaeagnaceae > Hippophae > Hippophae rhamnoides. Next base: position 5,821,638 of record CM065431.1, read on the forward strand.
TCTTCACTACACCTTTTCCAATAATAGCATGGTTGATCATCACCAAGATATACCTTTCCAAGGTTTCCGGGGACATATTTCTCGAAGAATTCTTTTTGTGAAGTAACGTGGAGCGATGCCCAAGTCTAACACCAAGATTCTTCCTTGCTCTCCAAAGAAGCGTATCAATGCATCGTCTCTCACCCAGGGTGGAAGTAACATTTGACTCTGCCTTCAACTTGTTTGTCCTTCGGTACACTCTTGCACCGATTTTTGTAGTGCCGGTTCTTCCACAATTCCAACACTCGATAGTCTTGTATGGGAATTATTAGGATTCACGGTTGGACCTCACATCCTTTGATCTACCTCGATGAGTACGTTACGCCACGTCCGTTCCGCTTTGGTTGAATTTCTTCCTCTTGATTACGTATGCAAAGCGAAGAAGTTGACGAACATCGTCAAATTTCAACTTATTGCTTCTTTGACGAACTACTACGCGGCCGTGATAGTAGCATTCAACTTTCCTGGTAAAGAAGATAAAAGTATTAATGCTCGTACTTCTTCATCGAATTCAATTTCCCGAACTGTTGGGTTGTAGTGTGTTGAGTTCATTGAGATGTTAATTTACCGATGCGCCCATTCATCCGCGAAATTGAACAAACGCCTCATCAAGTGCACTTTGTTTGAGGCGATGGCTTCATACATATTGGAGAGAGGCTGCCATAAGACCCGCCGTGGTCTTTTCCTTTGCTATGTTGAAGGCAACATTACGGGATAAGCGTCAATCGAATAAATCCAGGGGCTTGTCTGCGGAAGATTCCAATCTTCTTCCTTTATAGCTTCGGTTTCTTCACATAGAGGTTGATATAGATTTCTTTGATACGGATAATCCTATATCTGCATTTTCCAAAACCAAAATCATGCCATCAAATTTCTCGAGTTTCACCCTTCCTTCATCTGCGGCCATTGCTCACTAAAATCACGACTTCCTGGATCGTTTCTAACTATTTCTTGCGAGAAAATTGGCGATTTAAATCACTACCCAATAGCTACGATACCGGTTGTTGGGAAATAACGCAAATTCTCGATAAGCGGTTATGAGAAAGCAAGAATAGAAAAATAACACACAAAATTTGATAGAGTTCGGCCAATCTTGCTTACGTCTCCCGGGACCTCTTTGCAGATCTTTTTCTTGAAATGGGAGAAATTACCTGAGGTGTTTACAACACTCATGATCCACAACCCAATTACACCCGAAAATTACTCTCAATTTTCTCTCCTGAAAACTTTTCTCTCTAAGCTTTTCTCTCAATTGGAATGAACACTTTGGATGATTAATTCATTACAATTACACATCTATTTATAGGAAAATTCACTCATTGAATTACTCCTTAAATTAATGGTTCCTTAAATTGTTCCTTGTTTTGCTCCATAAATTGCTCCATGTTTTGCTCAATATTTTACACCATGTTTTGCTCCATGTTTTGCTCCTTAAATTAAGGAGCTTTATAACACTTTATTCCCATCGATGGGATCCTTTATTTTTCTTAAAAAATAAGGAAAACTTAAAAAAAAACTCAACCAACAACCACAGACATTAAAATTTCAATCAAAATTTTTAAATTTTTTAATCTCCAAAACAGTAGGTATTGTGGTAAATTTTAGTAAATTGATATTAAATTCTGAATTTTGATTTGAAGCTTGAATTTTGTAGGTAAATCAATTTATTTTTGAGAGTAGAATTTCATTAAAAAAATCAAAACATACCATCTACGTAAAAAAAATGTCAATTTAAATACATTAATAATTAAAATTGTTAAACAAATACTTAAGAATGGGGTAAACTTAAACAAACATCTTTCATCCTACCATAAAACATATTGTAAGTTTATTCAATTGATATAATGATTGTTATTTAAAAAAATAAATCTTGATATATATTATAATGTTTATGATATTCGACACTATGATTTAAATTAATAATAAAATACAATTTTTAGAACATAAACATAACGTAGATCATTCTAAATAAATATTTAGACGAGAGAAAATCATCCTAGAACATATTCTATGTAAAAAAAATACTAATATATGTTTTTATTAAAATAATTAATAAGAAAAAATATAAATTAAATAAACCTATTGAATAGAGCTTTTATAGATTGAGATCGCTATAAAAAATTAACTTCAAAAAACCTCAATTTGTTAGATCATCGTAAGCTGAACTCATCACAAATAATTAAATAAGATACGAGGTCATTGCTTTTTAATTTTACATGATTTTTACATATTTATTATTATACTTTAGCTTATTATGTAATTTTATTTTGATATTAAATTATTTAAAAGTTTAGATACATTATTTATCTGAAATAGTATTATGAAATAATATTTTATGATTTACTAATTTTTATTAGAAATTTAAAGTTTTTATTTTATCATTAATAAAGAAGTGTATTTTATAATATATTTTATATCACATTGTGCATTATGTTATAACTAGTGATGTCTAATAACTTATTTATAATTCACATATAAATCATCATCTAGGGCCCAATTTCCCCCAATCAATGGAGAACCCTGATGGAATGAATATTTTTTTGAATTTTAAAAATTTTAAAATATAATAATGAAAATAAATTTTCCTTTAATCCCTTTCCATAACGATATTAAAAAATCATTCAAACAAGATTATTACACGACTAAAAAACATATAGACGAGAACTTATCACTTTAAATACATTATTTTTTATTATTATAAATAATTTATTTTAAAAAGTTATTTAAATTTTATATAGTATCAACCAATATGTGAACCCAAGCACAATACGACGTAATCCTAATACGTAAAATGATACACGCATGATTAAATATGATTATCAAATCTAATCCAATAAAATCTAATGAAAAATAGAAATAAAAATCTCTAAATGACATGTCTATACTAACTCATGATATCATGATATGAAATATAAATTGTTTTGTGATATTTTTTTTTATGTTGATTAGTTTTATATTTATCGTATTATTTTATTATTATTTTTACTATCCATTAGTTATGCTTAATTTATAAATATTTAATTATTTTTTTCAATAATAATCTCTATCATAATTTTTTATTATTATATAATTATAATAAAATGTGTACATATTATCACGTATAAAATAAAATTTTTATATACATATAAATTTAATAAGTTTATTACTTGTTGAAAAAAATTATTTATAAACTCCCTTAATAAATATTTTATTTTATTTTATTTCACATATTTTATTCCTTCTTCTTAGCCGAATGAATTCAAATTCTTAATCTTAGAAAAATTTATTTATTGTTCTGAAACGAATGAATTCAAATTCTTAATGTTGCTTTAATTTTTATTTTATTTTGCAATTAAAATAAGTTTTAAAACTTTTAGGTACATAAATTATGAAGGAAAAAAAAACTCTTTTATGGTATATACAAAATAAATTTTATCAATCATATTAAATTTATTAATTTTTACGAGTATTAATTTACTAATAATAATTTTTCTAATAATTTTGTGTCCTTTGTAGTAAGAATTTTGGTGCTACCACTGCCTTACAATGATGCTCGTTGATTTTATGGGAGAAATTTTACATTGATTTTGATAAATTAAATACAATGTCTATTATATATTTTTTAAAATAAATAAAAGTATCACATCACAAGACAAACTATTTATTAATTTATTGAAATCTAACAACATAACTTTCTCACGAACGGTCAAAAGTGACTCTTTTTTTTTAATTTTTATTCTTAAAATTTATAATAATAATTTTTTTATTAATTTAATCATTACATTAACATTAAACCAGAACGAATGAATGAATGATTAATTTCTCCCAAGGCTTACTCGATTAGTGCATAAATTTCTCATATTTTTGATGAGGTGTTAACGCGTAATGAATGTGATTGTTCTGAACTCAGAACGTGACAAACGTCAGTCCCCCACAAGCTATAGTTTTATTGCATTTTCAATTAATAACCATTTATTTGCATGATTGATTTATTCATCTCCATTAGTATTTATCACCATAGTTTGATTCTTCAAGACTTGAACCATTGGATTATGCGAGAAAAAAATAACTTATTTTTTTTAAAAAAATAATATCAAAATCACTTAACTTTTTTAAAAGAAATATTTTAGTTTAATTACTTTTAAAAATTAAATTAAATTATAGTATTTTATTTAAAAAGGTTGTAATTTTTAGTAAACCACTTGAAAATAAATGAACTAAAATGATCATTTTGAAAAAAATTATTTCAATTATAATACTTGAAAACAATTTAATTCAAATTTCCTTTAAAAAAAAAAGACCCATAAAGTCCATCATCTCAATTTTTTCTTATTACAGGATAAAATAAAAAAATATATAAATAAAATATCACAAAAATTATAAATATATCATCTAATTATATTACTTGATAAATATAACAATAAATTACTATAAAATGTTATAAAAATATTATTTATATAACTTATTTTATATTTTTATAACTTTTTTATTTTATAAATATAATATTAAAGTATATAAAACTTATAATATTTTAATATTATATTTGTCATCTAAAGTAAATTTAATAATACTTTCATAGTATTATTGTCTATTAATTTACCCTTTTATATATATTTGTGTTCGTACTCTAGCTGAAAGAATAATGTTATGTAATAAAATAAGTTGAAGTTTATATATTTTAAATTTAATTATTAATGAAATATTAATTATAATTATGTTATATTTATATAATCATATTTAATAATGAGTTGTTATGTTTGTTGTTATTATGATATATAATTGTACAGAGTAAACAAATATTTCTGGAAAAGAAACTATTGTTAGCAAATAAGAAGAAGACACATGTTCATGGGGACAGCTGGACTTGTTGGACATCATTGTCAGTGATTTGGCGAGTATTCGATCACATACATACTCAGAGGCTGAGTATAAAATATTATGTTATCAAATAATTATTTTCTTTTTTATAGTACACGGATGTTTTGTTCCATTTAAATTGAAGGACTGTTCTAATTTTAAGGTTTATCATGTTACTTTGATACTAAATAAAATTTTCATAATATATGAATAATATTATAAATATAATCTTAAAATGTTAATATATTTTTTAATTAATATGTGATATTTTTTATATATTAATATTTTCTTTAAAATATGAATAGTTTGATTCAATATTTTATATTTTTAACTTATTTGTATTATATACTAATTTTATTTAGATGACTTTTTTTTAAACCTAATGTATTTATTTAAGTGAGACCCATTAGATTTAATTTTCTTAGAGTATTTTATTTATAATTCTTAACAATTGTCATGTCACATAAAAACAATGTATTTATTTTAAGAAAATATATACACTAATAACCTTGAACCCAGAGATATATTTACATTGCATTTTAGGCATATGCGTATTGATAGATTGAATTTTAGATATAATATTTATTAAATTATAAATAAATTATACGTATAAAATGAAACTATCTCTTTGAATTTTAATTTTTTAATTTTATCACTTAAAAAACATACCATAAATTTAATAATTTAATCATATTTATACTTTAAACGTATATTATTTTTAATAAAAAATAAATAATAATTTTTTTATTATTTTTATGGTGACTTTGAGAATAAATATTTATCTGTGCCATTGCTTAGACCTACTTTGTATTGTTTACCTTAACATATTCTCACTCTTATTTTTTTTTTATTTTACTCTCTTTTTATCTCTTTATAATATAAAAGAATACATGCTGCGAAAGTAATAAAAAAAAATCTCCAAATTAATATTAAGATGAACAAAGTTTATGATAAAAATATAAAATCAATAAAAAATGTATTTCATATTTTAGGGATGGGTGATTCAAAACAAGAAAGTTCATGACAAAATTGTATTAGAATGGAACTGGTAAAAATCTTTTTATAAATCCTAATCTCGTGCATCAACGTAGATTTTGGACACTGCTATGGTGAATTCTTAATTAATGATTCCCCTAATTTACGTTTACTATCTAATAAAATATAATTAATATCGGAAACAACAAAACTTCAGTTTATATATGTTGTCAGGTAACTGAAGTCTTTTTAATACAATCTCTCTTTAAATTCAATTTCCAATGACAATATTTGGATTCTTATGCAAATAATTAATCCAGTTCTTGATAGATGATCTTTTTTTTTCTTTTTATTAAAGCATAGAAAATAGTGATATGTGTTTTTGTGAGTTTAAATTAGTATAGCATTAATAATCTTCATCTTTTGAAACAAATCCATAGCAAATTAATTTAGTCTAAGGTACATGCATGATATCCATTTTTAACGTTAATTAGCTCAATTAACTTATCTTCATATTAATTAATTAAAAAAAAGTTAAGAAAATACAAATTTACATTAACATTTGTCTATTTACCACTTGCATTTTGTCAAGCATCGATTTTACCTAGAAATAGAATCATTTTTTTAATTTTTAAAACAATTATATTACATGATATGATATAAAAATTTCTATAAAATTAAATAATATTAATATCTGATTGGAAGTAAAGATAACGATAACAAAATAGAAAATGATGATCTGTACTTTATATTACAAGATAAAATAACGATGAAGATTATGTTTATTTCTCCGTTCCTCGAAACAATACATCTCGTCCTAATAAATATATAAAAAAATTATATATATATTTTTTAATATTTTTATAAATTTAATTATATTGAAACTTATAATATATTATATATTTTATTTTAAGATTAATTTTTATTCTTTTAAAACATCATTAGTTTTTATTTTATAAAATTTATTTAAACTATTCACTTAAATTTTAAATATATAAACTTATAGTTATTTTATAATTGTAAGAAGATTTTATCGAATTTAGTTAGTATAAAAAGATTGTATTTATTCTTAAAAATATTTTATTTTTCTTCTTATTAGATAAATATTATTTATTTATTGGTTCAAAATTTTCTTTTCTTTTTTATCGTGAAATATTTATCATTTATCTTATTTTTTAATAACTTTTTCTTTATAATAAAAATAAAATTTATTACAAATATATACAGAAAATTAATATTTAAAATATTACATGAATTATGTTTTTACAAGAGTTTTAAGTGAATATGAGAAATAAATTTTAAATCAGAGAAAGAAAACGTGGAGAGGATTGCATTGTCGTACCTCTTAGAAGTCACCATGCCACCATTATATTATTCGGAGAAAAAAATCTTACATTTAATATATTATATATATTTTTTATTAATATTAATTGTTAATTTTAAGTAATTTCTAACAAGTTTTTTTTATAAAAATAAAAAGTCAAAATAAAATCGTTCCATCATGTATCCATGCTTCTCGTTATATAAGTTTCTCTCATATTTGAGATAATATTCCTCTTTTGTAATTAGTTTCATAGCTATAGTATTCTTTTTTGTGTTTTTAATTCTTTAAATATATATATTTATCGATGTAATTAACCAACTAATCAGTACTTAAATAATTATTAATTAATTACTTTTTCTCATTCTATTATTGGGTAGATATTAGGATTAGTGGGTTACTAATCTCTCTCGACAGATTAGAGTGAATGATATTCTTGTTTATTTTAATTTTAGAAAAATATCGGTAAACAATAACAAGTAATGAAGGAAGGTATATTCTAATTCTTAATACATTTTTTGAATTCGTCTTTAATTTGATTGATTTTCATGGTGGATTACCAAACGTATCTTAGGTCATATTTGCTATACTCTTCTTTGGGTAAGAAAAAAAAAATCAACTTACTCTTGTCGGTGGTCGTTTTCAATGAGTATATATGGATTGCTTTGTTTTTTTTTTATAGAAAATTAGTACTTGCTTTATATTCAATAATTCATTCATTTAATAATTGGTGTATATATTTATACTACATGCTTTATGCATTTTAATTTTAAGTTTGAGTAATAATACCAATTACTAGTCAATTGAATTACGTCTAGAATAACACTATTGCAATTTGAATATTCATCTTAATGTTAAGTTGCACGTGTATATATCTTATTTTACTATTATATATTAATTTTTTTAGATAATTTTATTTTTGATAAATTTTGATTTAGATAGTATTTGTTTAATTATTTACTTTAATCATAATATTTTATTATTTATTTTTTAAATTAACTTCTTCTCTAACTAGAAAATACCAAAACCCTTTTAGTAATTCTACTATAATTTACTAATTATACCTATTTACCTAAAAATGTTTTTGTATCTTTTTTAGATTTAAAATTGTACAAAGTATAATTTTTTCTTTCATTTAAAGAATAAATGCATACATGTAAATTAAAATATAATTGTTTCAATATATAGTTTTTATAAAAATATAACTATTTTTTAATATATATTTTTAATTTATAGAGATTTTGTTTATACCAATACTATATTTTTTAACCCATATACACGTTAATGACTTTTAGAGTTAAATTGTTATGTCTTATTTTTAATAAATCATTTTATATGTTACAAATAGACGATAAATATATGAATATAAGTGGATGAAAAGAGAAATTTTTGCTTTATAAAAATTGAAGCTTACCTATATATTTTATAATTACGATAGTTGAGCATTTTAATTATGGATGTTTAAAACTGTGATCATATATAAAACTCTAATATTTTTTCTTAAAAATAACCGTAACTGATAAGACGTGGGGTGACGATGATTATTATAATATTAAAACTGTGTTTAACTGAAATCAAATAAATATTAAAATTATTATATATATATATATATAATACATAAAAAAATATTTTTAACAAAAACATACAATACTTTGAATAATTAGATTGAATTTTATTATTCTTATTTTTATATTTTTATATTACTTAGAAATATGTACTAAATAGTTAAAAAATGAAAATTAATATCAATAATTTAAATAATATAGTAGAGTAAGAATTATATTAATATTTATTTTTAAACTAAATATATTTGAATAAATGTTAAAAATAAAAAAACTTGAGTAAATTGTGAAAAAATTATTATTCATTCATAATCAATAAATATTTCTTGATTGTCCCTAAAATTGGTACGAGATGATTATGAGTATTAATATATTTGTTACCAATTGTCCTTGCATCCATTCATACTACGAAACATAAAGTAATATATCAAAAATAAAATAGATGATTTGTTTTCTTTTATATTTATATAAGAATAGTATGACTTAGGAAAAAAAAGAATAATAAAACTTATTTTTTAATTTGTAGAGATATTCTTTTATTTAAGCTTAATATATATATATATATATATATATATAATAATTTATATCAATATCCAATATTTTATACTAAGAAAAACATATATCAATATTTTGAATTTATCATATTATATGATTTTTATAGAAACTTTAACTTCATCACAAAGAGGAATTTTGTAATACTTTTTGACAAATAATTCTTATTAATCGAAATAATTCACGAATAAAAACATCCGTTTAATTAAACAAGGCATAAGTTGCAATAGATTTTTTTCCCTCTTTTAAATTTTTAACCAGTTTTTCGTTTTCTTTTCTTTTTGAGTTGAAGTTTTTTTCATATGAGATTTTAATCGTTATTTGTTTTTCATTTTAAATAAATATTAAAAGTTGCTCTTTTTTTTCATTACACGTAGATCAGATTTAGTATTTTATAAATTTTAAATAAACTAGATCGAATTATTTATATGTATTAAATTTAATCAAATTAAATCGTTACAATGATATTTTTTAATTTAATATAATTAGAATCATTTATAATATGATCACTAAAATATATACTAACATAATTTTCTAGTATCATCAATAAAGTGGTTGATTTTTAGAATATTATTATTTTTTTATCATAATTTAAAATATGATTATCTCAATAAAAATAATATTTTTATTTATTTATCTACTATCAATTAAAACTATTACGGTACCATTAGTCATGTTTATCAAAAAAAATTCAAATATAAATATAAATTTAGTTTTATTATTTGAAGTTTTGTGGTAATTCAAAAGTTAAAGAAATCAAGGTATTAAATATCAAATTTTATTAAAAATTTATCATATTGTCAATTTAAATAGTCAAATTGAAATGAACACCGAAAATAGTTATAGAATAATGCTAAAAAATTTATTACTTAGACTACAAAGATAATTTTGATAATTTGATGTATTTTTAATTTTTTAATTTAAATATTATTTATGTAATTTTATTTTGAATCAATGAAACTTATTATTCTATAATATTAAAAAAATAATTAACTTTAATTAAAAATTAAAATGACTAATTTCTTAATATAAGATATGTAAATTTAAAAACTTTAACTCAAAAATCTGAAAGTTTATTTTATTTCCCTATTTATTTTTATTTTAAATAAAAGCTATATATGTGTTTGAAATAATTTATTAAAAATGTATGTTAATATTTGTTTTTATTTTTCTAGGTTCCAGCTTGTTTGATTAAAAAGAAAACAAATCACATGACCGGCAGATATAATAATTGTACGTAATCCACTGAGAATGAAGTACAAAACGGCTTGAGTTAAAAGGCAAAGTTAGGAGCTTAAACCTTAAAATGTAAATAATGTTCATTAAGCTTAATTATCCATTAAAATCGATCAAAATTAATTAGAAGCAAACTTTATGGCTTAACAAGGCGGCTTAAGTTAATTAACTCATACATAGAAGGAAGGGCATAAATGGAAAATCAATTAAAAGACCTATGATATTTTATTATCCATAAAAAAAAAAAATCAAAAACAGGACAGTTTCGTCGTTCTCAATCAATTATTTGCAATATAATAATACTCAATTATGTTCGTATTTGTACGGTTATTCCTCTATATAAGCACAGCACATTGAACACATTTCCAACCCTTCTTTTCAATTACTCAATTTTAAGAAAACAATAAATCATACAGAGAAACAGAGAGAGAAGAGCCACTCTTCTCAAGAATCAAATTGAGAGAAGAAGAAGAAGAAGAAAAGGGGGAGAGAGAGAGAGAGAGTTTAATTTGATTCAGTAATGGGAAATAGTTTAAGGTGTTGTTTGGCCTGTGTACTTCCTTGTGGAGCTCTAGACTTGATACGAATAGTCCATTTGAATGGTCTTGTTGAAGAAATTACACATCCTATCACCGCCGGTGAGATCCTTAAAGCAAATCCTAATCATGTTCTAAGCAAACCTTCTTCTCAGGGAGTTGTTCGCCGGATTTTGATTCTATCGCCGGAATCTGAGCTTAAACGAGGAAGCATTTACTTTTTGATTCCTTCTTCTTCCGTACCGGAGAAGAAAAGATCTGGAGCCAACAACAGGTCTTCGAGATCAAAGAGTAACCGTAGTACTCCGTCTACTGACGAATATAAAAAACAAGTGGTCTCAAACGTTTCAGACTGTGAACGTTATCTTTCCGATAAGAAAACCTCACGCCGGGATCGCCGGAGCGGCCGTGTCTGTGTATTTAGGCCTCACCTCGAGAGCATTTCAGAAGACTGACGCTTTTCCTGTGCCGGAAAGTGTGACATATTTTCCGGGGATAACGCCAGCGGAAAGGCGTTAATTGTTTTTTTTTTGTGGATAAATATTATAATGCTCTCTTTTTTGTTCAATTTTTTTTTTTCATTTTTCTGTTTCTGGTCTGTCTGTAATGATGACAGATTCGGAATTCCTCTATTCATGAGATCAATCGTAATCTGTTTGTTTCTCGAGAAAAAATAAAACATAAGTCTCCATATCATGGCAATTAAAACAAAAGAGGAACGAAGAGAGATAAAGATAAGAGAGAGTATAAACTTGTATTTACATATATGACCTTGATCAAGTTGTAAAGTAAATATGTTTCCTCATATATATATATATATATGCTCTTTAATCTCTTTCTTATAATCTCATGATTTGCTGTGGAATTTCCAAAAGGTCATCAGTATTTTCGTGTGTGCGACGGTGAGATTATTATTTCTCTCTATTTTGATTTTGATATAATAAAAGTGTAATGTGAAATTCTTTAAAATTGTAAAAAATAAAAATAAATAATTACGAGTCTTTCATAAAATGTTATGCAATGAAATCTATGAGTGGATCTGAGAAATTAGATCTTTGGCTGACACTTTGTTTGTGGCTGATTCTAAAAGGAGCTATGCATATGCAAAAAATAATTTTTTTTTATCTCACGACATATTCTTATATTTTTTTTTCAAAAAATACTTTATAAATTACTTATTTTAATTTAATATAAAGATTAAAAATAGTAATAATATGAAAATCAAAGTCTGTCAAAATTCGAATATCTAACTCTCGTTAAATAAATAATAATATAAAATACACTTAAATAGAAATTTTTTGACTTCTAACAGAAAATTTTAGGACAAAAATAACTCATATTTTAATAATATAAATGGATCAAATAATTTATTTTTAATTATAAAGAAATATTTATAAGTTTCAATTCTAATAGAATATGTATGAACAAAATGCTCTCAAACTAATAAATAATTTGTACCATTATAATTGCGTTAAGTTTATGAATTTATCAATATGTTTTAATTAATCTAATTATAATACTTTTCACTTAATCTATAGAAATAAAAAAAATGTACTAATTTGAAAACTAATTAAGAATATCAGGTTACATATATAATGATTAAATAAAAATTAACTTAAAAATTTTAATACAACTTTATTTACATAAATATACTTAGAACATAAAATTAATATTAATATTACTATATTTATACATGTATAATATGAATTTTGCACATTGTATAACACAAAAGAAAAAGTATATATAATACAATAGCTAATTAATGGATAGACATTTTAATTATTAATAATATAAATTATAATCATTTAATTCGAATATTAATTATGAATATTTGAGTAGAATTATCATTTAAAAAAAAACTATACTATATTACTAGTTTTGTTTAAATGTTTGGTGTATAATTTAAGTTACAAATTTTTTTTTAAGGTTAGATGCATTTCAATATAATTAATGTCAAGTAATTAATAACATTAATTGAAAGATTTTTTAAAAGTTGACTTTGTAGCTGAACTGTATAGTCCAGCTAATAGACTCATTTTTCTATAAACAGAAACGGAATGACTCTTAGCAATTTGTGATTAATTGTTTTTAAAGTATACTTTTAATTAATTATATTAATTAATTTTAAATTTTATTAACATAAAATATAAACTCTTCACGTCTTTCAAAAATAACCCATAATTTATCTTTAATACCAGTTCATGTCTTCATGTTTAGTGCGCTTGTCAATCATTAACTTTATTGTAAATTCGGAAAATGTGACATGCCACTCATACTCATTATATTGCTCTCAATTATTCAAATCAATTTTTTTTATTAAATATTATTTGAATCAATTAAGAACGAACAAATTACAACACATCTCATAAACCCAGTCAAGTCAAGCGACTAAATGAATGTTTAGCGAATGAGATTAGAGTTTCTTTACCATTATTTGTAATACATTAAATTAAGTATTTATCATTTTTAAAAAATTAAAATACATCATTCACCATCATTGTAAAGGATAAATAAGTTTGTTCAAATAGTAAAAGTATTTAACTCCTTTACTTTACTTTACATCAATAAATTATTTTAAATATGATTTAATATAAAAAAAAATTAATTAGAACAAATAAATACACGAAAAAAAATAATGGAATAAATAATGACTCACAAGTAAAATAAAAAAAACATATTTAAATATAAATAAAACATAATTTAAAAATAAAAAAAAGTGTAAAATAATATAAAGAAATTGTAAGTTATATGAGTCTTGATGATATTTATGAACAAAACGTTTAAATGTAAAATTAGTTTCTAAGTGCATTTTCATGTATGTTATTCAAGCCAAAGAAACTTGTGTGCTTCCAATTAATATATCTCATGTATATATTCGTCTTTATGCATATTAGAATACATGTTATCCACTTGAAACATTTGGTATATACATTAATCAATCGAATGTGTATAGGTTGGATCTACTAAGGATCGATCTAGTGCAATCTACGTTTTCTCGAATTGATTGTCAAATTAGGATAGATTAATCGAATGAGGAATAGTATCGATCGAGAATCAATCATATTTGATTTAACTAGTCTCCGTTTTTTTTTAATTTTTACTAGATCAATAGAAATGACTATATATGTTTGATCGATCGAGCTTGTATTAGATCAATAGAGTGATTAGGGTTTTAACTTATAACATACTTGTTTACTCGAGCCAAACTATTCTTTTACCATATTTTCTATTAATTATTACTTTATGAATTATTTAACTAACATAATGATAAATAGTTTTTAACCTCGCATTAACAATTCAATGTTCCTTATTTCCATTAACCACATTCATTCTATTCTTTTAATTGTTTTTTAGCTCTTTCTCAAATTGTTTTACAAAAACTAAATCATATTTTATTTAAGTTTCTTTCTTTAATTAATTTATCAAATATTGTGTGATTATGTTTGATCGATTAATAAGCTATTTAATTTGTGATATTTTGATTACATGTTCATATATCTTCTTCTTAGTTAGATTCTTAAATATTTGGATAAAATAATATTGTGTGTGATCATAATTATTTGATTTGATTATTTAACTTTAAAGAAATTATATTTATTGCACTTGTGCTTTACCTTTTGTTATAGGGTTGCTAAATGATTTAAATTAAGTGACTTTTTTTTAATCTTCTAGTTAGAATTTTCATTATTAAATATGTTTTAAGATACACTTTGTAATTGTGTTATTGTACTAACTTTTCATATGTTCATTGAACGAGTTTGATTTTTCATGGGACCAGAGAGATTGAAACATTAGTTTGTATTCAAATGCCTATCTTGTAGAGATTACGAAACAAGCAACAACTTGTAAGTAGATTATTTTTGGAGATTTATCTAAGAGGTACTATAAGACTTAGCTTTGTAATTGAACATTGATTTTCATAATTAATAGTTAGGTAGTCTGGTAGACCGAAAATTTTCTCCTAAGTCATTATTATAGCCTAGATTATTTCTACTTAAAATATAGTAAGTCAACTTCTTTTTTATTTTTATTTTATATTATTTACACACGATTATATATCTAGTTTTTTGTGATTTTTTAATTAATTATAATTCAATAATTATATATTTACTCATTTTAGTTAATTATATATATAACTATAAACTTTTATAAATAATAAAAATAAAAATATTGATATCCATAATAACGATTACTTGTTAAAAAAACACAATAACAAAAAATTGAATCTATATTGAAATCAATAAATTATGGACCTTCTATACAAAAAAAAAATTAATTTTATTTTTAACAATGAGAGATAGAAAAGAGAGATTGAGAGTGTAAATAAGAATGATAAGTTGTAAATGAGTGGAAAAAATATAATTTATTTTATTAATTAATTTTTTTTATAGATAACTCCTTTTTATTTTATTTATTTAATTTTTTTATATAGAAAATAAGATTGTATATATATATAATTTTCAATTACATATACATTAAAAAGAGTCCAAACGAAATTATTAATATGATTTTTAAACTTCAGATTTCTTTAATATCTATATCAACGTATTATTAATATTCTTCGTACTTTAGGCTCCTTAGGTAGAACAACCCATACAAACTCCACTAGTTATGATTTGTGATTGAATGTTAAGAGGATTGATTTTGGTTCATAATTAGGTAATTTATAAAAAATAAGGATTATTTATACTATTTGGGTTATTTTTATAACCATAAATGATTATAGTTACGAGGATAAATAGACTTCACTAACCTATGCATTGATCACGATTTGGTTGTTTATTCGAAAGGTTGACATGTCACAATAAGGGTCCAAGAGAAATACAGTTGATAATCTTTAAGTTTTCCATCGTCTATGAGTACATGAAATTCCAAGATAGCTTCCAGAATTTATAGAAGTTATTTGGCAATTTTTATCTTAAATTTGGCTAAAAGTTAACACAAATGGTGTTACTTTTGGGTCATTGAGACTAGTTAACTGTGAGAGGGTGTTTAAGACCTTATGTTCCTTTGTGAAAGGTTATTGTATACCACTTGGTGTTTCACGTGATTTCAATAAAGGCTATCTTGTAGCAATAATTCGTGTGATCATGTATATGCTAGTACTTTTGGATGGAAAAAGCATTAATTGGAATTCGATTATGCTTATCTTGTGACCATGTTTCATACATATAACTTTCTATTCTGTGGAGATGGCATGCGGCCTAAGTTGATTGTTGTAGTAGTTCTTTCATACGGAGTTTTATTGTTTTTATATCTATAGAGAGGACAATAACGTAATTGATGATAATATAGTTTCTAAGATTCTTAATATTAAAAAAAAACATAGTGGTAGGATGTACCATCATTCGCAAATACTTTTATTTACACTAATGTGTAGACCTAGATATAAGTTATGTTGAGAATTATTATGTATAAATTTACATTTTTTAGTTTTTATTTATTTAATAATATTCATACGATTCGTTGAGACATGAAATTTTTTACATTCCCTCCTTTCTAAAAAAAGATAGAACGACTTGAGTAGATTTTTTTTATTCATTATTCAAATTGATGAAGTAAATCAGGTAGTTATATGAATGAAAAAAAGGCTTATAGCTTATATAGAAATAAGTGGTCAAAATTTGTATTCTCATTTTCTATGTATATCTATGTATAAGAGTTAGATCATTGACTGAAAATAAACATAAGCAGAATATACAATTCTCCTAAGATTGGTTGATTAGTGATCCCGACTTGAAGTATACTCAAATGATCAACAATAATGAGTTTTCTTATTGTTTGTTTGTATTTTGATACATGTATTACCATAATGGATGATTGAAAAAAAGAGAGCGGGTGGTTAGAAACACCAACATATACAAAGGATTAGTAATGGAGATTGTGTAAATTATCCCAAAAGAAATGTTTTGCATAATCACTCAATATAGAAAAGTACTAATTGGAGCTTTAAATTTCTAGAATTGATCAGACAATACACTACACAATTCCAGTCCAGAGTATACTCATATTTGTGGCTGAACTAAATGACTATTGAAAACAAAATAATTCTCTACTGGCTTGTTGGTGCTAATACTGGTGTTGGTGCTTGTGCTGATGTTGACGTGTTGTTGGTGGTGCTCATACTGGTGTGTTGGTGCTTGCAATGGCACTAGCATTGGTATTGGTGTTGGTGTTGGGGCTTGGTGTCAAAGCTTGGTGCTTGGTGCTCGTGCTAGTGCTGGCGTACTAGTGTTGGTATTGGGACTAGTGCTGACATACTGGTGTTGGTATTGGGGCTGGTGCTGACATATTGGTGTTGGTATTGGGACTGGTGTTGGCACATGCATATATCTTGCTGCTCTCACATCCATAACATTTGACTACTGACTACTGAGGCATGTTTCATGGCTTATTGTGAGTTTGTGATACAATTGAAAATCCATTAAACTAATTATATACATGTAGTTGCCTAATAGAGTATGCATATCAAAGTGAAACATGCTACCATAGTAAAATGCTACTTTATGTCCACATTTCTGTATAATAACAAAGGATTACTTAAGAAAACATGATTGAGAAAGGGATCTAACTTCATATTTACACACGACACAAAGGAAAGTATCAAAGCACATATTTTAACCTCAAACTAAAATTTTAAAAAGGCTTTAGAAATCACAACCTAATAATCTGGTTTAAAATCATACCCTTTTGACTCACGCAATAAGTTTCATCGATAACAATCCTTGCAAACAACTCACAAGCATATAAGGTTTCTAGTTATCGCAAAACAACATCACTTCTGGATCAGAAAAAATGGATCTTTGATGGGTATATTACATAAGCAAAGATTTAAATTGCCATTACCATTTAACAAGAATAGGGACCAATATTTAGTGAGAAGGAACTCATGAGAAACAACCACAACCAAGAAACCAAAACTGCTCAGACTTAACTATAATAAAATATAATAATCTGCAAAACTTCATGTTCATTAAAATTGTTAAGCCAATTTCTTATTAGTCTTTACTTATATAAAAAACTTTATCACCCATCTAGTTATTCTAAACTATTTGATATAGCAAAAAAATGTTGCTACATAATGTTGAAAACTTACTTAGCAACTTTCTCTGGTGTGACATATAACATCTTATATTTACAATGGTCAGAATTTATTTTCTTGAAGATCTCTTATTGCTCAGTCCATTCCATATTGGCACTTAAGTATGTAGCAAATATGTTTGCCTAGCATGATAACAACTAGAAAAACAAATGTGTGGTGCAGTTGCCAGCTAAGTTATAACAAACATACTCATAAGGATTAAAAAATACGGATGTTGTAAATGTTTGTCATACCTACAACAAATGTATGATTTGATCTTGAATAAGTGACACAAAGGGAGATATAACCAATGTTATGGCTGAACAAACAAAACCAGAGAGTTGTAAGATAATAAAATCTACAATTTTAGCAAAATTCATGTTTAAAAGTTCTATTTCATAGTAAAAGCAAAACCAACCAAGAAAATATCCTGAAAAGAAAATCAATTTATCAGAAACTTTTAATTAATATAATCTTTACTTATGTGAAACCAAATTAAGAAATAAGCACGCAAAAATAACCATAGTTTTAAGCAAATTCAAGATGGCATAACAAAATGGATATAAAAGGTTTTAGGGACCAAACAATTATGTTTTACTTGTTACCTCCTTTAGTTGGCATTAAAAAGAAAACATCATGGCCACTCATTGTAGCATTAATAATCTCTCTTTAGTTGGGACGAAATGAGTGGTTTCCAAACACTTTTTTGTTATTGGCCTAGTATTGGTGGTAGGGGACATGAAACAAGATAAAAATTTCACAGGTAATACTAATAGAAATACTTACAATGATTGAAGCACACACCTAAAGTTATGACTACCATATAATAACATTTATAGGAGAAGAAACACATAAGTTACTAAGTATAATATTACTTAACTGGGATAGGTTGCCAGTTGTTAGTAGCCACCATGTCCAAAAAAGAAGATGTAATTATCTACATAAGTGTAGAAAAATCATAAAGACGACACATATGACATAGTTTGGTAACTCCACACACATGACATAGTTTGCTAACTCCGATATTAGCAAATGGTACGAAACAAAAGTGAAAACCCAAATTAAGAAGCTAACAAAACATAACACCTAAAGTCATGACTACCATATAATAACATTTACAGAAGAAAAAACACATAAGTTACTAAATATAATGTTACTTAACTGGGATAGTTTACCAGTTGTTAGTAGCCACCATGTCCAAATAAGAAGATGGAATTATCTACTTACGTGTAGAAAAATCATAAAGACGACACACATGACATAATTTGGTAACACGACAAACATGACATAGTTTGGTAACTCCAATATTAACAAATGGTACGAAACAAAAGTGAAAATCCAAATTAAGAAGCTAACAAAACATGAGAGTATACATACCTGGTCGCAAGTATAATATTCATAAAACAAGAATCTTTTTAAATCAACAATATAATATCATGAAATGCATAACTCCTAATAGAAATTACAATAAGAAATATAAAGAAATACATGAAATACATAACTCCTAATTCAACAATTTTTGTGCATAGACCTAATTTCACTAATAAACAATACATATATGAAATTACAATAAAAAAAATTAATTTTCATCGGTAACTTTTCATTTAAGCTGTTCTACCAATTTGATTTGAAATATTTGAATAATATTTAAAATAAATTAGAGTTAAAAAATTCTATTTTTATTTTGTACATCTTAATTTTTTATTAATTGAATCCTTTTAAAAGAACTAGAAACGTATATTATGATAAGGGTATTAAGAAGGTGTCAATCTAGTTAGGATATCCTAGTGCATTTATTGATACATGTCACCTATAACCATAATTAAAAAAAATATGTTAGAAATTATAAATTATCTTAGAGTATAATAATATATGCTTTTTGTGAATATTGAAAATATATTATATGTATAAATATGTAATTATTATTAAAAAAAAATACTCCTACAATTTTGATCTCACGGAAAAAAACTCTAATTTTTAAAATAATTACTTGGTAAATGGGAATGTTATACATTAAAAGGATAGTAGGTGTAGGTTTTGACATAGATAATAATTATCTTCCTCACACTTAAAATTAAAATATATGCTTATCTACTGATTAAAAAAAATCACTAATTAGAGGTTTGAAGAAGAACAAGGGGTTGGATCGGCTTTTTCTATCATTAATTATCATTAATTTGTGCACATTATAAAATTAGCGTAAATTAATATAATCCAAAAGCTCTATTTTTTTTAAGAAATAAATAAGAAAAGCTATTGAAAAACGACAAACTTACGCTACGCATATAAAATTAAATTAAATGCTGGGCATACAGAATAAAATTAAATGAAAAAACAGCCTAACAAATATGAGGCTGGCATATAAGTTTTAATTGTATTATATACATTAAATGTTATATAAATTAATAAACATATTCTTACTATATTTGATTATAAATTTAAAAAATATAGTTATTTAAAATAATTATCGGATCAATTATCGGTAAAATAAATTATATTATGATATATAAATTAATACATAAATTAAATTATAATAAAATATATTTTTCATATAAGTTATAATTTGATCAGTTCAGCACATGGATTCCCTTTTCTCCCTCCCACAGGCCACATTTAATTTATATTAGACATTTTTTTAGGTTTAGATATAGACATTTCTTACTCATCCTTTAATTTAATAACTAATCCTAGGCTTCCCATCTCTCCAAAATTCATACATTATTTTTAATTTGTGCCACAATCTTATGTTTGGTTCTATACTAGTACTTACAGTACGGATCTCAGATTTACTATGATTTTCCAAAAGTACAAATTTAAAATGAAACTATGGTCCAAGTTTAAATATTGATCTAAGTTAAAGCACATAGAAATGAATAATTTATTTGAATGGTATCCTTGGTTTAAAGTAACTAATTGCATAAATTGATGTATCGAAGAAACTAATTAATCATCGTAATTGTCACGTACTCACTTAAGACTAAAAGTTAAAAGATTTGTTATTAATATTTTTTAATAAACATTTACACAAATAAACGTATAAACTTATTATTAAGTATCTTTATCACACATCGACTAGGAACAAAACAAGAATACTGTTTATAAACTTAGACAACACTTAACTTAATGAGATCTTATTAGGTTGAGTTAGGTTTGAGTTTCTAACATGATATCAGACCTGAAACTAGTCTCTATGTGCTTGGATCTTGGTCTACCATATGATACCATTTGTAGTCTTAATGTTCGCTTTGTCGTAGTGTGGAGTGAGGTTGTTAAGTATCTTGTTTAGCGTATTCTGAACAAAATAACAATATTGCTTATAAGTTTAAATAATCTTTAATTTAATGATATTTTATTGAGTTGAGTTAGACCTGAGTTTCTAATACAACTATAATCATATTTGGATAAAAATAATAAAAATTGATTATTTTTTATAAAAATATAATTTATTCTATTAATTATTAGTTACAACATTACAATTATAATTTAGTCAACTATTTATTAAATTAAATAATTATATTATATTATCTTTTTTAAATGGGTCATTAAAATTTATAGGTATGATTTAGGTTAAAATTTATAGGATAATATTAGTAATTTTTATGTTTTATTAAAAATAATAAAATAATAAAATAAAATTTTAAAAATTATTTTTTATTCACTCATCTAATAAAAGTCAAATTTATGATGAAAATTTGACCTAAATTATCCATATAAAATATAATTTTGATAAAGATGGAGAAATTTTATTATATTTCATCTCATATATATTGAATTTTTATGAATTTATGTCATTTTAATTGCAACTTGAAACACATAAAATTGTGTTGCACACTAATTAAAAATTTGAATTTTAATGTCTAATTAGAATATAATACGGGCAGATCCCAATGAATTAGTTACTTAAGAGGGTTTGGTTTATTAATTAAGAACAAAAAAAGGGAGGGATCACGGGTCCAAAGTCGCCGGTTATTGGAGGAAAACTTGGCTGAATCTCTCTACATTTTGAGACACTCTCTCATTTACGTGCATAGGAGATTAGGAGACTACGCATTATTTCGCTCAATTTTGCAATTATTTATAACTAAATATTTGCTCTTTTTAATGTATCTATTGCAATTGAAATATATGAATTCAAATAGTGTAAAATGAGTTTTACACCGTTAAGTAAATTTAGTTTACCATCAAGTCAAATTCTTAGTTATAATCATCGGATATTTTAATTTTTATATAACCAATATATAATAAATACACGAATAAAATTATTAAAAAATAAATAAAAATAAATTTTTATTTTTATTTTTATCGATAATTAATCAATAATGATCAATATTGATAACGAAAAAAATAGTACTATACAATACAAAAATATCGCTATATTCCAACCCCGTCTACATGTAAAACTCCCACCATCCCCGTAAAAATATCCCCACTTATCCCTATGGTTCCAATTTACCATATTATTATATTTTTAGATAAATTATTAATTTATTTATGTATTTTCATTATCTAGTGGTTCAAAAGAGTTAGTGAATAAAACAACTTATCCGATCTCAATTAATTTCATAAATAACACATAAATATAACTTTAGTTAATGTAATAAATTATTGTATTCAAATAAAAATATATCAATATATATATTAATGCTTTCAGCGATGTATCTAACTATCTATCATAACTTGTACCGAATTTCACGTAGGTACCAACTATACCTATACCATGTAAGTTGATCAATGTGCTGATCCATTTTTAAAATTATATACTTAATTTTTTGTTAGAAGGTTACTATTGATGGAATTACATAAAATATATTAAAATACTAGTTAATAATAATTAAATTATGAAAAAAAACATTTTTTTTTATCTTTCCATATTAATAACATAATGTTTTACCTCTAAAGTGTTGTGATTCTTTTCCGAGGTATATATATATATATATATATAAACGTTCAAATGAGCAACCTCGCTCATATTAAGGTGGGCGACAAATATTGTTTTAAGGGTATTACATGAAAATGTGAGATAATCGTAAGATAACAAATGTAATTTTGTTTGGTCTCCACTAGTGGTTGTTGACTGCTTCACTTTTCTTTTAAGTTTGTAGGGTCCATTATTTCAATTAGATGTTCCTATGGTTATGTTCGGTGGATGCTTTGATGTGTACTATATTAGGCCTCTTTTTTATTTGCTTTTAAGATGAGTTGGGAACTTATTTTGAGAGTTTGGAAACTTTTAGAATTGGGATCATTTTTGTAAGTTAATTTATGCTTGTTTAAGTTTAGTTTCATACTCAATTTTGCTTAATGGATCTTCTTGTTAGTAGAATCACAGTAATAATTCGAACTTCATCAAGTTTTAAACATCGAAATTAAATCTATCATCTTTCTTTGTGTGAATCTTTTAAGAAATAAATAAATAAATCTCAAAACGAAACATGTACATAATCAATACAATCAATTTACGTGGAAAAAACCTTTCCGGTGTAGGAAGGAAACAATCACGACACTCATTTCCAAAACTTTCACTATCAATAAATAGTTGTACAAAAGTTCTCTCTAGGTAAAACTAGAGGAAAACAATCAACAACATCATTAATAATACAACTTCTTGGAAACTAACAATTATTTCAAGAATAATGGAAAAATCTAACCATATTTTATAGTAACTGTTCATGGCCCATATTTTCCCAAACCGGTGAGCCAAATCCAAATCCCACCGTACAGATTAAAGAGTCTTGAGTCATGAACCTAATTGAAAATTTTTAGCTCAATCGGACCACAAACAAACTTCATTGGAGCACTTGATAAAAACTTGTTAGAGAGGAGAAAAACTAAAAAAACTGCTCAGTTTTCTGCTTTGTTTTTCTGCTGCAACAGCTCTTGTTTTCTCTACAAAATACACTCTTAACAAACCCTAAATGAGTTTATTAATGAAGCAATAAAATGACACATTTTTCCATTCTTACTCTATTGGCTTTTAAGCCACATGAGCTTTACTTGGGCTCCTCCAAATAAGAGGAAAATACCCAACAAATCTCTCCATTTTTCTGATTAAATGAAGGGATCTGCCATCCCGACAATCGAACAACAAACTTCAAATTTTTCTATTGACATTGCTTTTGTTAGCATGTTAGATCCACTCCCATCAATATGGATTTTCTCAAGTTCAAGTAACTTATTGTTAAGAGTATCCCTTATTCAATGATACATCACATCAATATGCTTTGATTTTAAGTGAAACATTGATTTCTTCACTAGGTGAATAGAACTCTGATTATCACAGAATAACACATATTTCTGCTGCTTGAAACCAAGTTCTCTCAAGAATTGTTTAATCCATAACAACTCCTTATAGGCTTCCGTTGCAACACACTTCTGCAATCTTGATTGCCAAGAAATTGCTCCACTAGAGAAAGTAATTAGATGACCTGAAGTTGACTTACGAGAATCTTCATCTCCTGTTAAATCTGAATCAGTGTATCCAACTAACACTGGTTTTCCACTTTCAAAGCTAAGTGTTAACTTGGAAGTACCTCAAAGATATCTTATAATCCACTTTCCTGCATTCCAATGTTCTCTTCTTAGATTTGAAAGAAAACGACTAACAACTCCAATTGCATAAGCTATGTCTGGCCTTGTACACACAATTGCATACATTAAGCTTCCTACTACTGAGGCATATGAAAACTTTTTCCATATCTTCCTTCTCTTTATCTGTTGAAAGGCATTGACTCGATCTTAACTTAAAGTAGTTAGATAAAGGAAAAGAAACCACTTTAGCTTTATCCATATAAAACCTTTCAAGTACCTTGTTGATGTACTGTTCCTATGACATGTACAAATTCTTTCTTTTCTTGTCTCGACAAATTTGAATACCAAGAATTTTTTTTGCTGGCCCCAAGTTTTTCATGACAAAAGACTTATTCAACTGCTTCTTCAAATTATCAATCCTTGAAGAATTTTTGCCAACAATCAACATGTCATCAACATAGAGCAATAAAATGATAAAATCATCATTAGAGAATTTCTGCACAAAAACATAATGATCAGAAGTAATATTTTTGTAACCATGCTCCGTTATAACTAACTCAAATTTCTTATACCATTGTCTAGGTGCTTGCTTCAACCCGTAGAGGCTTTTCTTTAACCGTTTTTCTTTAACCTCAAAACCCTCTAGATACTCCATATAAATCTCTTCCTCCAACTCACCATGAAGAAAGGAAGTTTTCACATCCATTTGCTCAATTTCTAAATCAAAGCTTGCTGCTAGACCTAAAATAACACGTATGGAAGACATCTTCACAACATGAGAGAAAATATCATCAAAATTAATACATTTTCTCTGACTGAATCCCTTGACGACCAGTTTAGCTTTGTATCATGGTTGTGAATTGTGTTCTTCTTGCTTCACCCTATAAACCCACTTTTTCTTCAAAGCTCCCTTACCCTTAGGAAACTTTACCAGCTCAAACGTATGATTGTCATACAGTGACTGCATCTCATATTCCACAGTCTACTGATATTTTATAATTACGTTAGCCTAAATAAATCTTTCTTATGAATATGTCTCATACCTATTTTGTCTATGGATTACTGGATGCGAGACGAATTAAGGCGACGCGAGGCAAACTGAGGTGACATGAGGAGATGCGAGGTGAGGTTGACTGGCGCCTGGTTGGTGGTAGAGGGTTGGAGGTAGCTCCAAGTTTTTTAGCTTAGGGTTTCGGGGAAGATAGTGCGAGAACATTTAAAAAGAGGGGAGGGAAACTGAAATATCTTTGCTTTTATACACGGTTAATTAGAAAAAAATTATATAATTATTTATATACGCATGTAACTAGTTTAAAATTTTGAATAACTGGATCGGAATGTTTGAAAATCGATTTTACTTAATACAAATTGGACTAGATCGTTTTATTTATAAAACTGTTCAGTCTAGTCCGATTTTTAGACACCCTCGCTCCCTTTTATAGTGTCCTTTATTGCCATAGTGACACTTGATATTCTTCTTACTTTTGGATTTTAATCTACTATAATTTTGACTATAATTGGGGCCACGTTCTATTGATCTCCCTCTCGTCATCATCAAAGCTTTTGTCTATTATGTGCCACCTAGTCTATCTTCTTTTTTCTTGCATCGACTTTCTTCTTCAAGAACTATAGCTGTAATATCATCAAAGATTAGTTTTTCTAGATTGTTGGTTATGTTAATATGAGTTGTTCATCTGAATCAGGTACTTTGAATTAAAATTTCAACACATATATCAATCTCTATGTTATGTCCCATTGTTATGAGTTGTGAAAATAAAGTGTTAAGGGTATTGATGTGGTCGATCACCGAAGTTGACGCCATCATCTGAAGGGTGTAAAACCTTCTCTTCATGAAGATTTTGTTGTATAATGATTTGGTCTCATATAATTTTGTTAGTGTATTTCATATCCTTTTTGCCGTCTTTTCCTCTGCCACACTTGACAATATTTCATCGGATAATGCTAGGTTTAGCATTGGTATCCATCTTGTTCTATTTGTCAACATCAAATATTTTTGTGAGCCTATCTTCAACTGCCGTCAAGCAGTTATCTTTTTTCAAAAATCATTTTTCACAATAAAAAATTGTTTCCATTGAACTTATCTATTTTATATTTTGTCACCATTGTTTAAGATGCCTATATTCTACTAATTACATCTGAGCGTAGCACAAAAACCAGTTATAAAATTGATGCTTTGATACCAATGTTAATATATCAATATAAACCGAACCCACTAGATATATGAGACGAATTTCAAACATAAGTTTAAATTGAGATAATAATAAACTAAAGAATAATAAACACTAATATTTACATGATTTACCATAAATAATTATGGGCTACTCTAGAAGCAAATGTTAGAAGGAATTTACTATATCAAAAAATTTACAACCTTTATAAATACAAGGAAATAATAAGAAACTTTTTTCTCCTAATAATACAATTAATCTATCTCTTTTAAAATAAGAAAAGAACTTTTATAAGTAGGATAATTCTCGGCAATCTAAGACTTTTATTTGGATTTGGGATACTTTTGATTGTGTCATATTGAATGGTAAACTCACTATCTATAAATAAAAAAATGAAAAATTAAATTAAACTTTGTTAGTCACCAAGAAAATTCAATTTAAATTTTGCTATCAAAATAATTCAAGTTAGAATTTATCAACAAAATAACTTAATTTAAAATATGCTATTAAGAAAATTTAGATTAAAATATAATTCAATCTAAAATTTATCATCAAATTCTTTATATCAATTTTGATTCTTTAATATAATTTCGCAATTACTTTCATTCCTTATGTGTACCCTCTCGCCCCTTGAGTTCCAAAACTTACCCCGGTTGAATATACCCTACGGTCACCGGGGCTGAGACTAACTCATCGTTTTGTCAAGTTCACTGTTAGTCTTTCTCATTGAACCAAAACAAAAAAACAAAAAAAATGGTTAGTTGTTCTTGTATCGTGTCAACTGAATTATATTGGTGTCTAATTTTATAAAAATCTTAAATAAAATTTAGTCCATTTATTTATTTAGTATATATAGTGAAAAAAGAAAAATCAAAAATTTTTAAAAGACAATTTAGAACCAATTCTAATAAGGGATTTTTTGTGGGATGTGATCGATTCACACTTTCCGTGCACCTCTACAATAATATGTCAATTATACAATTTATTCTTAAACTATGAATTATTCAGGTGATAATTGTAGTAAGTCTTTAGGTATAAGAAATTTTATTTATGATAGATTATAATTGATATATAATATAGTATTATTGGTAAATATAATTTGATTTCTATAATTATTTTTAATAAAAAAGTATTATGATATAATTATAATATATAAAATTGTTTTTAAATGTATTTTAAAATAAATTGGTATTGATTGGGAAAAAAAATATTATGACATTGGTCTCGTAAAGTACACACTTCGGTTCTAATTTTTATTTTCTTATTATTTAGTTAATAATTTTTTTAGTTTTCACAAATTTACTTAATTTGTAAATTTTATTTTAAATTGTATTATAAATTTTAAAATTGATAATCGTAAATTAAACAAACTACTAACCACAAATTTTTTTAATATTAGAAATTTTATATGTAATGTTTATGATATTTTTTTAAGTCATATACAACTTACATAGTAATTTAGATAAAGTTATATGAATTTGATATCAATATTACATCATAAACTATTCATAGATATGTTAATATTATATTTATAAATTTTAAAAATTAGTAGAAAAATTATAAAAACAACACTATTAAAATTTATAATAATAAAAATAATATTTTAATGATATTAAAATAATATTTAATATAAACGGTATTTAATTAAACAATGTTTAATATAAAATGATATATATAATTTTTTTTAATATTAAAATGTACGAGATACATTTTAAAGATCGGTCAATCTTTCAAAAATGTAACTTGATTTTTTTCACAAATTAAAAGCCTTAATTAATTTTAGTTCTTAGTAAACATGAACAGACAATTTCTGAAAGATCGGTCAATCTTTCAAAAAAAAAAAATCAAGTTACATACTTGCTCCACATATTATTAGCTAGAGAATGTGATTTTAAAGTGATTACAATTATTATTAAAAAAATTACTGTATAAGAATAAATAATTATTTTATGCTTTTGTTTATTTTTATATTTATTTTTTTCTTTAATTCTTTTAGTTATAATTTATTTAAGTTATAACAATCAATATATAAAGTAATTGAAAAAAATTAAAACTAAAATAAAAAATTATATTTATCCTTATGTGGTTATTTTTTCATAAAAAAATATGACTAAATTATTAAAAAATTTAAATATTATTTTTATAATATATAAATTATCCATGGATATTTTTCTCAATAAATATTTTAAAAGTTTTGAGTTGGATGATAGGTAGAGCTTGCAGATCCAGACGTATTTATTTGTGGTCTAAGGTCTATATGACCACTCTTCCAATCTGTCATGTACCCCCAAGACTTGGTGAAAACTCAACATCATCATTTGTACATGATGCCTTTCCTATATCTATACCTTATAAATAATATGAAGTCAAGCCCTTGGTGTATAATATTATATTTACATCTAATACTTAGCCCTATTATTATTATTATTTTTATTTTATTATCATTATCGTCCTCACTTTTTTCTAATTCTTTGTTTTTCTCTTGGATTTGTTAATATAACGTGGAGGCATGAAAATAGGGCTCTCTCTCTAATTTAAACTAATTTATTTTTATTGAGGTAGCAAGAGATCATTACCATAGTTGTTTTAGCCTTTTAAGGATGACATGGGCTTCCTATTCATGGTAGCTTTTAGCTAGCTATACCATTTTCAAAATTACTTTTTGTTTTTACTAGGAATATTTCTTAAAAAAGAAAAAAAAAGATATTGTAATTGCTATAGTTTAAAATATAAATATCTAAACTTAAAAGTAGCATAGTTTGCAACACATATACTAATTTAAATATCTCTATATATATCGTACATACAACTACAAGAAAAAGAGTGAATTAGAGATCTTGTTGAATGTACCACATAAACTGGATGTACTTAGAGATCTTGTTGAATGTACCACATAAACTGGATGTACTTAGAGATCTTGTTGAATGTACCAAGTGCTATTCACATGTTTTGAAGACAAAAAGTAAGCTAAAAAGATTTATCTGTATGTGTTTCTTGTAAACATAATCAAGAATTCAATCAATTCACAACAATTCTAAAGGGAGCAGCATCATAATTCTGCTAGTCATATATACTACATAGCAGTACTATACAACAATCTCTAACTCTACCTTGAAAGTTATTTCATGCGTAAGAAATTGGACAAACTTTTTCAGGATCAACATTAGGTGCATCCAACATATATTTGATACTATCTGCAGACCATGGAACTCCAATTGAATATGATTGTTGTACCACCAACACCGATGCCTCAAAATTAGTATCTTTAGATACCAACATGTCCCCAATAAAACCAAGCTCTGGATACTCATTCCAATCATTAAGTTCCATAAACATTGTTGAATCACTTCCATGTTTTCTTCCCACAAGAATTAAATCATAATTAGCTTTCTCGACCGACCTAATCACGCTAACAACATCTACAGTATCTCTCACAGCTTCCTCTCTATATTCATGATGTTCACTTTCTCCTATGAAAACTTGAAGTTTGTTTATGATGCTAAAATTAAGATCACAATCCAAAGCATATTTTTTACTTCCTTCGGTAGTATGTAATAGTCTCACAACTGTAAGCCTCACAATTGGATTACCTGCCATTCGCATTGCATATGCTAATGCCTCACGGTCATCAGCTCCTCCCATGAATATAACACAAATCTTAATGACACTTTTTGAAAAGAAATGGATGCTACTCAAATGACCCCGTTCGACTAGAATCCCAACTGAACAGGGTGCCTTCAAAAGGATGTTAAGGTTCACTGATCTAATAGATCTGCTCGTTGACTCTTCAATACCTTGAGACGTCCATTGCTTGTGAAAAGGGACTATCACCATTGCAGTTCTTTTCTCCAAGGCAAGCATACATATCTCATCATGCATTGTAGCATAGGGAGCAATGGCTGTTAATGCATTCATTATAGTTCTACCATTGCAGTGCTGCTCATAGAATTGAAATGCATTGATGATGTGATCGGAATCATGGAAATACTGAAATGTTTTCCTTTTATTGGGCGTATGAATTATCAGAAGTGGAGAGGATCTACCTGTGAGCTTGATAAGATGGAGAACATAGAAACATATGGGACTTGTCATTGTTGGGTTAGAGATTTCAAGGAAATTAATAAAGGAAGGAGTGCTTTCTTGATTGTAAATGCAAGCAAGCAAACGAAGTTCAGCATTTGGATAAGCATGTTCAATAGTCCCTCTTCTCTTTGACATATATCTCTTTGAAGGATCATAGAGAACTTTTACAATAGGTGCGATTACTCCTGTTAATATGATTGTTGCCATCACCATAATACTATATGATTGTTTATCGAGCAACTGCATACAGAAAATTTAACAGAACTTGATGAATGAAATTGAAATTAGAATTGCATATCCATACTAAATTTATAACAAAATAGACAAGGGTTTGAGTTGATTACCAATAGCAGCATTCCACTTTGCCATACTAAAATGTCAACGATGCCTTGGGTACTCATGATGAGACCTAATGACAGAGCATCCACTGTAGGCATTTTGCAGTAGAGTGAAGGAAGCATAGCTCCTACAAGTTTCCCCAGAAAGCTACTAAGTACCATAAGAAGCACAACTACAATAGTCTTCACATTTACATTAGAAAGATTGATCTGAGAACCACTAAACACAAAATAGCTGGGCAAGAGAATTGATGAAACATATGAATCTAGCTTATCCACCAATGCTGATCCCAATGGTGGACCATCCGGTACAGCCAGACCGAAAACCATAGGACCCAACATGAAATGTTGTCCAATAGCTTCACTGAAAAACGCACAGAGCAAGACCAACAAGAAAACAGAAACAATTTGACCCTGTCTAATTCTTCTCTCTTTAGCTGCACGTGCAATCATTCTGTGTATAATGGGTTTGAGGAGGTAAATAATGAAAAGAACCAATAAGGTTGCAGATAAAAGCCTAAATGGGAAATTTTCTTTCTTTTGTATGGAGCTTTGCCTGAGCGTAGATAACAGAACTAATGATACCCAAGACAGCATCCCACTAACCATTGATGAAGATACAGCTAAACGACCAAGTTCTGAATTGAGGAGCTTCAAATCTGATAAAAGACAGGCAATGACGTGAAAGGAGCTTGTGGTCTGAAATGCTGCAATACTAATTAAAGACTTTTTCAGTACAGGTTCCATTGAAATTGTTTTCAGTAAAATAAAAGCCAAGGCTGCATTGAATGTCAACGGAAGTAAGAAACAAGATAGGCCAATAACCAAACCCTTTTTCCCAGAACTGGTTGCCATACTCAAATCCATTTTAACTCCCACCAAGAATATATAGAGTAAGCAACCCAAAAAGGCAAGTGTTTGACTGAAATAAAAACTTCTTAGAGGAAAAAGCTTCTTCACCATTGCATGTTCTCCAAAAAATGTTGGTCCCAGCATAACACCCACCTGGTTTATTAGTTACATTGCCCAGAAAATTTATTTAAAAAAATCCCATGAGAAATTTTAACATGGGTTTCTCCCCAAATCGAGAGAAATTTTAATTTCAATGAAGAAATAACAAAAAAAAAATTTTAAAAGGAAGAGCAAGATAACACTTACCAGCATTTGAGAAATGAAAGAACTTTCACCAAGTGGGGTCAGAATACATTGGAGTAAAGCGGTGAGTAAAGAAGCCAAAGAGAACTGAACATAGAGAATTGTAGCTGGGTATTTAAGAGGGTCTTCGCCAGAAAAGACACCTCGGGATTTTATTTCATGATAATTTTGGCAAACCCATGGTTTCTCTGAAGTTATGTTCTTGATCATTCTCAAACAATTTTTGTTTTCGGGTAAAGAAATGAATATTAACGGCAGCCTCAATCCAAAACCATCTCTGCATAATCAGGTTGAGAGACGAGAGTGGAGGCTCACAAAAACAAAGATTGAGAACTACGGCCGAGAGTATCATGCGGGTTTGCGTTGGAGTTCGTCAAGTCTCTTTCATTGTTGGTATTTAGTTCACCGCAGGTTTCATAAGAGCCTAATACGTACATTTTACCATTTTGGCTTTTTATATTTCTTATATTTAGGGAATGGATATTTTTAGATAATAAAAATATTATTTTTAATATTTATAATTACAAAAATAATATTCATTATATTAATTTTATATATTTTTATTATTAAAAAAATATAACATATTTAATATTAAGTATTATTTAATTTAACTTTTTTAATATTATTGATATGTTATTTTTATTAATACGAAAATTAAAGATATTATTTTTTGTAACTTCGATGTTTAAAATTATAATTATAATTAAATTTTTAATTATTTTAATTTTATTTGTGATAAATAGAAAATAATATATTTCTTTGTCTGCTGAATATCAAATAATATGAAATAAGTGATATTTTTTTATGAAATATTTAAATTATATAATTAGTATAAAAATAAAAAAAAATAAAAAAATTTGAAGATTTAATTAAAAATTAAATGAAATGCTATTACATCTAAATATTAATTTAAAAATTGAATGTAATTGGGTAGTATCTTGATGTATAAAAATATCTCCTTGAAACAATTTTGAATATTTTGTAGTTTTAGGAAAAATGATTGATAAGTACTTCTCCACATAAGTAACTTGTTGTGCTTGAATTTTACACCACCAAAAAATAACTTCACATAGTTAGATCAAAATCATCATTGATTGAACATATAATGCCTCAATAGGGTGGCTAATTTGTTTGTTGTTGAATAACAAGAATAGAAGCTTTACTATATATATCAGAAGAAGCAAGCAAGTCACCAATAGTCCCAATCTCAGGAAACTCATTCCATTCAGCAAGTCCTGATATTTGAGGAGCCTCTGGATTATGCCTTTTTCCAACTATAAACAAATCATAATCATCGGCTAATGATCGAAGCACCAAAGCAGTTTGAGGACCATCTTTAACAATCTTTTCAGTATAAATCACTGAATTAGTTGCACAACTATTTGATTTAACACTTTTAATCAATTCCATATCAAGTACTTTTTCCCATTCACCAACAACTCCTTCATCTCTTGCAACTAAACGTATTAGAGTTAGACTAATAGTTGGATCATTCACCATTCTTTTAGCAAATGTCAATGCCTCTCTATCATCATTACCACCAAGAAAAACGACAGCAACTGAGTAAGAAGATTCGGGGGAATTCAAAGACGTTGTTCGACCTAAATGACCACGATCAACGAGAATTGCAATTGAACAAGGTGATGTTTGAAGTACATTACAGTTTAAGTTCCTTATAGAATGATCTTCAGATTCTAAAGTACCATCAACATGCCATCTTCTATGAAATGGTAGAATAATAAGTGAAGTTATCTTGTTTAAAGCCATGGTACAAATGTCTTCATTCATGAATTTAGTAGGAGATATTGCTGTGTAGATAGAGAGAGAAACTGCCTCAGGATTGTCAATCTCAAATTGGCTAAAATGCTCAATGACTTTTTGAGAGTAAGAGTCTTTTTTGGAACTCTTTTCTTTTTGTACTTGATGAGAAATAAGAATAGGTGAGGCTCTTCCAATGAGTTCAATAAGGTGAAGAGCATAAACACTGATAGGATTGTCTTTAGTTGGACAAGCTGCATCAAGTAAACTGATTATAGCAGGAATGTTATTTGATCTACGAATGCAAGCTAGAATACGTAGCTCGGCGTTTGGTTTTAGAAACATCATGTTTCGTTTTTGATAAGTTACATATTTTCTTGCAGGATCATAAAGTAGCTTAACCATGACAGGTACTATAATTGCAAGGACAAAGACGTAACCAACAGCTAAAGCATATGCTGATTCGCCAGTGAGTTGAGTGTCTCTAATAAAAGTATAGCTACAAAGTTGAACAACACCTTTGCTGCACAAAAGGAAACCAATTGCCAAAGAATCTTTGAAGGGAATTTTCCAAATTAGTGGAGGAATAACACTTGATACCAATTTGACAACAGAAACGACGGCAATTAGGATTAGATTAGCAACCATGTAACCTTCTGTTAAGTTTAGATTCCAAAAATCAATCTTTATAGCACAATTGGTGACAAAGATTGGAAGAAGGAACTCCATAACGAAAAGATTGAGTTTTTCAATAATAGCTGAACCTAAAGGAGGTCCTGCTGGAATAAATAAACCAAAAATAAGAGGACCAAGAATGTCAAATTGAAAAGTAGCATCTGTAAAGAGCACAGATATAAACATCAATAATATGCAGACGAAAACATATACATTTTTAACCGGTCTGCCTTCAGGTGTATTCCTAACAACCCAAAGCGTGGCTGGTCTTACCGCTAAAATGACAAAAGCAACATACGCAAAAATTAGCCCTCCAGTTAATAAGGCGTCTTGTAATGTTTTTTGCCAATAAATTTGCATAACTGAATAAAAAATCATCAGAGCAATACCAATCAGGTCACAAACTAATGCTGCAGATAAACCAAAGCGACCGAGTTCAGAATTCAGAATTTTCATCTCATCAAGAATGAAAGAAACAACTGGAAAAGCTGTCATTGTGTGTACTGCACCAATATTTGCAAGTTTGTATTGAGATTTTTTAACAAACATATCCGTCAACTTATCCTGCAGTGACAAAATAACAAATAAGGGCACCAATGCACTCGTTATACCCGTTATCATTGTTACCTTTCCTGTTTTTCTCAACACTGAAATGTCTGTTTTCACTGCACTTAGAAATGCAAAGCCTGTATATCCAAATGCACCTATCATACCAAGTGTGTCTTGTGTTTGATAAGCGAACACAGCATTCCTCATATAAAATGAGTTTCCTAGTATTGTTGGACTCAGGACAATTCCAACCTATTCATTCAAAAAACAAAAAAAAATCATCATTACTTGTTCTGCTTAAAAAACATAATAAAGAAATGAATTAGAAAATTAAATAGAGTAGTAGTGCTTACAATAATCTGAGATGTAAATTTAGGAAAGCTAAGATGTTTGAGAACAAAATTGAAGGCTTGAGTGAGGATGAAAATAATAAGAATCTGCATATGAAGTTTTGGAACTGAATCAGTCTTTATTTGATCTGGAACTACTCCACCAATCCATATATCCTTTGGAGCATTATCAATTGTACTCCAAGAATTGACTTGTGGAGGAAAAACTATACACCTTTGAAAGTATGGTGGAAGTTTTTGATTGAATGAAATTACTTTGTTTGTTGCATTTGCAATTATTTCAGCCATTTCAATATGAGCAAAAAAGGAAGCTTCTTTTGTCCTCCTCTTTTGGCTTCTCTTTGCAGTATTGGAATGAAATCATGAACACACATGCTGAGGTTAATATGCACACAAAAATTTCAACTGCTTTCTAATTTCTGTTTTTGTGACCTGTTTACTTCAATATTGTAGTTTCTACCTATCTTAACCTCCTATATTGACTGTAAACAATAAAATATATATATATATATATATATATATATCAAAAATAAGAAAAACTAACTAACTATATGATAGATAGATAGATAGATAGATAGATAGGTAATAAAACCAAGTAATTGAAATTTGTTTTAATCATATAATTTCAAAAATGATGAATCATGAGAGAGTTCTCAGTCAAATTGGTTGAATAGTACATTGCTCTTGGTTTGGATAAGTTTGTTATTTGTTGTTAAAAACATTTTGTTTAATATTGAATTTAAAAGTCGTCAAGATTCGAACGAAAAGAGTGACACATTAGGTAGAAATTAGAATAACAGCTATTAGAGAAACGAATGAATAGGGAGAGAAAGGCAACAAAGACAAAGTCATAGTTATTTACGCTTGTATATGTTTAGAAAGTCCTAAGGGTTTGTTATTTTTTATTTTTTTTCAGGTAAATAATTAATAATCTTATAACAGTTATTTAAAATATAATTAATTATATTAATAATCTTCTGAAAATATTTAGATTGATGTTATGAATATTAATAATATCAACGAGTTATATATATATATATATATATATATATATATATATATATATATATATATATATATATATATATTAAAATTATTATAAAAGATCAAGCTTTTACTTTCACGTAAAAATGATTATCATAACCTAAAAAATAACATGTTATATTTTGATTGATGAGTTTTATTATAAATATTAATGTATTTTTATTTATAACTTAATTCAATTATATATACATTAAATATATCATATATTTTATCATTTTTTAAAATTTTAATAATTTTAAGTAAAATTAATTATTTTTGGATAAATAAATTAAAAACATAATCGCTTAATGATGTATTAAAAATTAAAAATTTAAAAGAATTTATTTATAAAATTATTTAATCATTCTTTCTTAATTTTCTTTCTTATAAAATTATAGAAGTTACAAATTATATATAATTATTTTAGTCATATTTTTACAAAATTTTAATAATTTTTAATTAAAATGAAATCTTTTTGAAATAATAAATAATAGACAATAAGATTTATTTAGAATTTAAAAATTAGAAATCGTAAAGGTTTCGGTTTGTACTATTTAACCACCCTTTAATATATCTATTTTTTTAATATTTTTAATTAATTTTTTTTGAAATAATAAATAATAAACATAATGATTTAGTTATGAGTTTAAAACAAAAATTTTAAATGAATTTAGTTAATATTGTTTAATAACACCGCTTTTTTCAATATTTTTAATTGAAATTAATTATTTAAAATAATTAAAAATTAAATTTTAAAAGATTTCAATTATAATTATTGAATCCCTTTTTCATAATTTTTTTTATAAATTTAAAAAATTATAAATTACGTATAATTATTTTAGTCATATTTCTTCAAAACTTTTATGTGAATTAAATTTAATTCTTTTGAAATGATAAATAATAAATAATAATAGCTTAATTAGGATGTAAAAGTTAAAATTTTAAAATAGGAATTATTTAATCACTCTTTTTTAATTTTATTTTTACAAATTTAAAAATTTATAGATGGTATATAATTATATTAGTAATACTTTTTTCAAAACTTTAATATTTTTAATTAAAATTAATTTATTTTGAAATAATATATAATAACGATTAAAAATTAAAATTTTAAAAAACTTCATTTTGGATTTTTTAAGCGTGATAGCTTTTTTATATATATAATTAAAATAGTTTTATATTATATATAGTTATTTTAGTGAAAAAATTTATAAATTTTAATTGAAATATTCACTTAATTAGTCACAAATGAAAAATTAGAATTATTTTAATTTTGATTATTTAATCACTCATTATGAAATTTCTTTATAAAATTAAAATAATTAGACATCAAATATAGTTATTTTGATGCATAATTGATGATATCAACTCAACTTTAATAATTATTATATATCTACCTTACTAAATAATATTATCATTATTTTTCATTTTCTTTGAAGTTATTTGATATCTTTTTTTATATCAAACTATTTGATATAATTTAAATATGTGGTTTGAAACAAGGGAGAATATAAAAACTTGTAAAAAACAATAAAGGTATGTTTGAACAATTTTTTATATATATTTTTTATTTGATTTAAAATGTATAATTTTTAATACTATAAAAAGAAAAAAAAATTCAAATTAACTATAGTTAAATTTTTACTTATTTTACAACTTCGTAATAATTATAAATTTTTAATACTTTTTAATTTTCTTCGTATATATTTAACATATTTTTTATGCTATTTAAGAAATATTAATAAAAAATATATCTTATTTGTTATTATATTTAACTTTTTTTATTATTATTTTCAAATATTCACGTAGAATATATTTATAAAATTAATAATTATTTTTATAATTTATTTAAAATATTGTAATAAAAATATATTATCGTAAATAAAAACATTTTTCATTTAATTTACGGGCTTACAATTTTCACATAAAATGCATGTAATAATGACTAGTGTTAATAAATATAATAGTAGTAAAGATAAACTATGTCCAAATCTTTTAGACCGGATGTGAATTTGCCACCAATTTTTGATTTGTTAAAAAAAATCATCTCTAACCAAATGGTTTCTTATATTTAAGATTTGTTAACGCAACCAACTAGAGACCTTCAACGCACACAGACCATTAGGCTGGGACATTTGTTTAACTAATCAAAAGTTGGGCTCAAATTTCCAATCGATGGAGGAAAAAAGAAAAACATAGTGTGCTCCAGTAATAATTGTAAAAATATTTTTTATTTTTCAGTTCATTCAATCATGATGGAAATTGACAGCTTATAAGAAATTGACAGCTTCGTTTCTCTTACTTCTGACCCAAAGCACTTCTCTAAGGCATGTTAATGGCATGGTAATCGGTAAGCAATAGTATCATACCAGAATTGAAGCTTTCTTCATCAAACTTTTTGTTTCCAACTTTTGATAAACAAAGCTTTTAACTTCTAAGTCTCAAGAAAAATTTATACTTATTATCCTAGCTACCATGTAAAAAAAGGGGGTTATATACATTAAACAAAGCACTAGCTACAAGTTTATGTACAAAACTGTTTTTTTTTTTTCCTTTTCTTATTTTCCTTATGGTTTACACAGCTGTGGAACGAAATAAAGAGAGTTGATCATCATCTTCATCATCAGAAAGAGAAAGATCATAAAATGTATCTATAGATTGAGCTTTTGAATGAACTGGTGTACAATCTTCATCCATTGAAGACTCCGTATAAGTCTTAGAATTTGCAATGATATTTCTAGGACAAGTGATTGGTAAATGCTCCACATAAACAGCTTCTTGTGATTGTATCTGAACCACCAAAACTGAGAAACTAAAATTTGAAGAGGCAAGAATGTCTCCTATGATCCCTAGTTCTGCAAACTCACTCCATTCTGTTGTTAGTCCTAACGTAAACGGTGAGTCTGGCTTATGCCGCCGGCCTGCCATCACTAGATCAAAATCATCCTTCATAGAACATATTGCCTCCATTGTTTCTATTGCATCTTTCACATTAACCTCCTTGTAATTCTTCTGCCCCTTCACACATACAGTAGTTGCTCGAAAATCTCGAATCAATTCATTGTCCACGTCTTGTTCCTCATCATGACTAGTGCATTTATCTTGTTGCTTGTGTTGGAATCGAACCACTGTGAAACCGATATTTGAATGTGTAGCCATGCGTCTACCATATGCAAGTGCTTCCCAATCATCAGGACCTCCTAAAAAGAACAGGGCAATTCGACATAATGACCTACCTGTTATAACCCAAACATTTCCTTCTACTTTGCTTCTTTTTTCAACTAAGATTCCAACAGAACAAGGAGCCTTTTTTATAACATTAAGGTTGACTTTCCTAATAGATGCTGTTGGTGTTCCTACTTCTTTATTGAATAACCATTGCTTGTGAAAGGGAATAATAACCATATGTGTTCTCTTATCTAGTGCAACAGTACATATATCATTATGCATACTTGCATATGGAGCAACTACAGAGAAATGTTGCACCACTGCACTGCCTTGGTGATGCTGCTCGTAAATTCTGTAGGCATTGACTATATGGTCCGAATGAGATGCTCTCGATGTGAGTTTGTTTAGATGGTAATGTGGGACAAGTATTGGTGCTGCACGGCCTTTGAGCTCCATGAGATGTAACACAAATATTGAAATGGGACTGAATCTATTAGGATTAGAGGCCTCAAGGAGGTTTATTGCTGAAGGGACATTATCTTTATCATGGATGCACACAAGAATCCGAAGCTGGTTACTATTATTTGAGTGTAGGATGCTCTTTCTCTCAATGGACGAGTACCTCCTTGATGGATCATAGAGGTACTGTACTGCTGGTCTTGCTAGGCCAGTTACAATCAGCATTGTGATTAGCAGAAGAGAAAAGGATCTGTCATCTATAACCTGTATAAAACATGAATTATTAAGCATGTGATAACAGAGATCACAGGAAACAGAAGCTCAGTTGTGCCAAGAAATGTGGTTAACTAAAAACTAATTCTTGTGGTTCCGATGCTAAAAACATGTACATGCTAGCTTAGGGCAATGTTTATTTGTACTAAAATCGGTACAAAAGGGAATTTTGAAGGAAGCTCTTTCAAGAAAAAGAATATATTATGGGTGCTCTAGTCATGAAGCAAATTCTGATATCTGAAAGCACTTATGTGAAAAAAAATTTATTTGGTTCAAAAGCACTTCTAAATATATTTGAATCGAAAACAAACACACATTTCACCTTATAGAGAAACAGAAAGTAATGGTATTATGGTGTATATTTAGTTTACCTGTCTGTCCTTCCACATGTTATAGGTACCAACTTCAACAACTCCTTTGCAACACATGATTAAAGACAAAGATATAGCATCCCGGAAAGACACACTGCAACAAATTGCAGGCAAGAGAGTGCCAGTAAATTTCCCTATATAACCCACAATTATAACAAGCTCGGCGATTTCCAAATATTTCTCTCTTCCAACGGAGATCAAATCAGCGTGAAAGCCACTGGTAACAACAAAAACTGGAAGGAACAAATCATTAGTTATTATATCAAGCTTGTGCACCAAAAAAGTTCCTAATGGAGGACCATCCGGAAGAGCAATTCCAAGTATGAAAGGACCAACTGCAGCATGATGACCAATGACTTCGGTGCAAAGAGCACACCAAAGGACTATGACAATAATCACAATGAGTTGAAACTTTCTCAAAGGTTTTCCCTCTGGTGTGATTTTGGTTAGCCAAATTATGAATGGTCGTAGGATAAACACAATTGTAATCAAAAACACAATACCAGAACAAATTGACCATAGCCAACCGAATTTGATGTAACCTCCTCTAGATGCAATCAATGATTTCAGAATTGCACTCATAACCAAACCACATAAATCACAAACCATTGAAATACTGGCTGCTAGGCGGCCTAGTTCTGAATTGAGGATTCTTAAATCCGAAAGAAGGCTGGTAATAACAGGAAATGAAGACATGGCAGTAACTGGCATTACATATTTGAGAGAACGAGATAGTTCTTGGTCTAAAGTCATAAATTTATCAACTAAGGTGTAGGTAAGTCCACCAAGGGCATAAGAAAGAATAAAACCGGCGCTACCTATTAGAACAGCTGAGCTTCCTGCTTTTCTGAACATGCCAGAGTCCATCTGAACTCCAAGTAGAAACATGTGAAGGATGAAACCTAAATTTGCAACCATTTGAAGTACCACTATGCTTCCTGTGTTGAAAAAT
Organism: Hippophae rhamnoides; assembly: GCA_033030585.1. Taxonomy (NCBI): domain Eukaryota; kingdom Viridiplantae; phylum Streptophyta; class Magnoliopsida; order Rosales; family Elaeagnaceae; genus Hippophae; species Hippophae rhamnoides. The sequence continues at coordinate 5,863,647 of CM065431.1, forward strand.
TTTGGTAGATTACTCAGGTAGCGCCCTAAAAAAGTTGGACCAAGAATTATACCAGCCTGCTAGAAATATATCATTTTCTACTGTTAAAACCAAGTAATTTACACAAAATAACAGAAAAATAATAATGGCCCAAAGACCAAAAAGAAAAAGAAGCTATTGCCTAGTTCTTTTCAATGAACTTATATCAATAGTATATATCAACAATGTTCATGAATCATGATTGTTCCTTCATATATCTAATTATTGATCTGAAATCTATTATGATTTTAGAGTATATATATACATATATATACTGATTCAAACAAGGGCCAAAGTCCCCTTTTTAGTTTCATTAGTAATAACTTAAGTTTTTAGAATATAACTTTTAATATAACATCAGAGTCAAAAATCTTGCTAGAGAACACACGTATTATTTGACATCTCAGATCAAATAAATGCATTTCAGATTCCCGGTACACCACAAAGAGAACTTCTTTAGGCAACAAGTTTTTGTTACGCAATAACTAATGTGATAGGCAACTACCAGTCAAGACGATTGAATCAATTTTTTTCTCAACTTGTAATTATCTGCCTCATCAATTAAAGAATAAAAAAAAAATTTCCAGTACAAATGAACACAACTTTACTATGGGGTTGTAGGCGCTCGAAGGAAATTGGCAAAAAATACATAGAATTGTCAGGTTGTGTCACATTTCATACAAATCTTTCAAAGGGATTTTATTGGAAGAACAGCTTCTATTTTTCTTTTATACCCTAAAACAGTACGGTATCGTTTGATTAAGAAAATTACATATACCCAAATGATATCGCATTCAAGGTGTTTGTTAAAATGTCCTTCAGCTAAGAAATTGTGGGTTACGAGAAAACCATGAAATTATAAAGGGAAAAAGAATCGTACAATAATTTGAGCTGTGAAGACGCTTTGTTGCAGAGGCTTCAAAAGGAAATAGACAAGTCTGGTAGCGAAAAAAATCAAAACAAGTTGAGCCAACAAAGTGGGAAAGGAATATTTATAAAGATGATCAAACCAAAAACCTTTTGAAGAGACCATGTGAATGTATTGGCAAACCATTTCTTCTTTTGAAATTGGCCCCGATACTATACCCGTAGCCATTGAAACCTTGTCGCCATTATTCATTCTTGGAAATTAAATAACTCCAACAATATACCATCAAAATTCAATCTTTCAATGAGGACAATGCAATTCGTGATTAATTAAAACTATCTCAAAAAGAGGGCTTTTTGGTTTTTTGTTTTTTAATTTAAGTGATGAATAGAGTGAGAGAATTTGTTGGTCAACAATGATGAAGAAGATGGATTATAAGAATTTAAGGTCGACCGTCAAAGTTGGCCATGCAAATGCAAATAAAGCAGGCTTTCCCACTATAATTTAGGGACATTGCCTCCTTTAATCCACTCAATAAGGTTGCTCCTTGATTGCAATAATATACATGTTACAAAAATAATGTTAAAGAAGGGATGAGTCAAATGCAAATTAACAACAATGAAAAACGTCATAGAATTCAAAATTAAGATTTCATAACTCTTCTTCTCATTGTTTCAACCTTTTTCAAGCATAATAGCAAAATAAAATAAAAAACAACAAAGCAGAAGATATTCAATATTCCAATATTGTAATGAAACAACATTTGAGAATATAATTAACTACTTTTAAAATTTAAAAAAAAAATTTGCGAAATTTTTGAAATTTTAAATTACTTTGCAATAATTTTCTCAAGCTTCTTTATTATATTAACGTGCCTTCAACTTTATAACGTGTACTATCTACACTTTTTTATCGAAAAGAAAATTACTTTCGTTATAGTTTTTTTTTTCGTGATTAAATTATTCTCATTGTATTTAAAAATTATAACAATTACATCAAACTATAACATCTAAATACAAGAAAGTAAGTTCGTATACGAATATATGATCCAATATGTAGTCTAATATAATGTATTTTATTATGACATGAAGTCATTTTTAATTACTAATAAATTTGACGTGTCTTGTGCTTTAGTTATTATATTCTTTTTAATTTTTTATCCTTATTTAATTCTACAATATATTTAAAATTTATACTATATAATGATAAATAAATTAATAAAAAAAACAAATCATAAGCTTTTCAGTTATTAAAATATGCATATCGAAAATAGATATAATGAATATTGTTAATTAAATTCTTTTAAATGGTTAGATTATTTTAAATAATATAAAATATAAAATATAAAATATAATGTATGTTATTATTTTAAAATATAAATATATGTTTATTTAAAATTATTTTATGAAACTTTATATATAATATATATAATATAAATAAAGTCTAACATATTTAACGTGAATAACTTACGTTATAAATATATTATAACGAGAAGTCCACACATTTTTGTAATCATGCAAAGAAAAATAAGGTTAAAGTATACGTTGAATCTTTAATTTTTTAATTTTTTCATAATATTATGTTTATTTTTGTAAAAAAATTTAATATACTTAGTCTAAATTATAATATAATAATCAGAATTAACGTATAAAAAACTTATTTTTTTATATTATTTGATCTTTTAACTTTTAAAATTTAACATATTTTATTCATTATCTTTAAATTTGATTATTGTTAAATTTAAAAAGATATGATATAATATTAAGAAAAAAAAGTTAAGAAACTAAAATGTTAAATCTAATAAAGGTTATGGACCAACACTATAATTCATAAAAAATGGTATATACTATAATGATTCTATATTAGTCAAAAATCATATATAACTTTCTTCCACCGATTTTTGACATAAAAATGACACAAATTATTTTAGATTTTAGTAACCAATTATGATTTAATTTTAATTAGATATTTATCCAATTTGATCTATCAGAATTGAACGACTATCCAACTAGCTAAAGTTTGGCCTATAGTTGACCCCACTCACCGAAGCCAAGTTGGACACATGTTCATTTGAACTTGATAATTGTCCAATTGGTTGAGGTTTAATCGATTGTTGATCCTACTTATCAGAGTCAAGTTGGACACATGTACAACTAAATTAGACAATTGTCCAACGAGTCGAATTTCGATCAAACGATGACTTACTCTTCAAAACTAAATTGGAAACTTATTTAATTAAATCGAAAATCATCTAATGAGCCATAGTTTGGTCGGGCATTGACCTTACTCGCTAGAATAGAGTTGGACATATGTATAATTAAACTGTGTAGTTGTCCAACTAGTTAAAATTTGATTGATCGATAATCATACTCATTGAAACCAAATTAGATACTTGACTAATTGATCAAATTTTAATTGGTATAAGATTTCAATCGTCACTTAATATGTATTTGAATAATTGATTATACATATTTTCATTATATTTGTTCATATACTTAGTTAGATAATTATCCAATTTTGTAATATAAAATTAGATACATGTTTCCAAAATAGTATATCTGGTTTTTAGTTGGATGATTATTCAATTATGTTTTGTCTAGTTATACATATATCTAATTGTGTGTTCATTAAGAATATATTATAAATAATAATAAAATTGAAAATTTAGAACCTAATCTAAAATAAAAATAATGATAGGGGTCATGAGAGCATATTTCTCAACAACAAAAAACCCTTGCTTTGATACAAGTATGATTAAATGCTTAGGTTAAAGATTATAAATAGATTTAATCTTGTCTAATTTAATTACAATGAATAAACTAAATTTATTAAATATATGTCTATATTGTTCAGGATTAAATTGGTTAATAATCAAAATTTTAATCAATCATACAATAAAAAAAATGTAAGAAGTCTTAAGCATACTTAGATTTTTAATTTAAAGTTCAAAAATTAAGAATGATTTTAAATTAAATAAGTGACTTAGAGTTTAAGAAATTAAATTTAATTCATGACATGTTTGATTAAATTATAGATTGGTAGTGAAGATAGTTTCATGACTACATATTTTTCATTACTTATCTCAAAAATCGCATCTCTTTTTATTTTTATATTTACACAATTAACCCAAAATCTACATTGTTAACTTTAACTAATTCCCAAACAAATTAGTAATTAGAAGTATAATTTTTTTTAATTTTTTACGAGTTTAATCCTTACTTTAATTATACTATCAATAACACATTTTTAATAAAAATAGGGTTTAACGTTGCCCGTGTTCTTTTAAGATGTGTAAATAATGATGTTAAATAATTCAATAAAAATTAAAATTTTGAATTAAATTTATCAAATTTTGTGTAGTACAACCACAATTTACATGAAAAATAATTATTGACTACAACATTAGGTTATACTAATTTTTATCCCATAATTAACTATCATATTAATCATGATAATACTATAATTTTATAATGAATAGATATTTTTGAGACTAAATTATATGAATTGAAAAGTAACGAATTAAATTATAATATTTTAAATATGTTAAAAAAAATGAGTAACGCTATTTTAGCATTAAAATAATTTGAAAATAATCATTATCTTATCACTTTATTATTATTATTTTGATTTTATGAATAAATATACTCTCTATTTTTTATTTATTTTTGTTTTTGAAAGGTCTATGTTAGTAAAATTCTACATTCATCTATATATTTTATTCTTCTAGATACAATAAAATCACCAATTCCGCGATATCAATTTATAATAGTTTCAATGTTAAGTTTTTTTTATTAATAACATCACTTATCTTCATCTTATTTGTTTTCTAAAATTGTTGATATTAAATGAAAAAAGAATATTGAGATTTAGTATATATCAAGTAACTCAAGGTATCTATATATTATAAAAATATAAGTGTGATCATGATTACATATATTTTAAAATTTAAAATTTTTGTTTTCTAAATTTTTTAAATTTTAAAGGACTTTGCAGTAATTTTCTCAAGCTTCTTTATTATATTACCGCCCCCTTCAACTTTATAACGTGTGCTATCTACACTTTTTTTATAGAGAAGAAATTACTTTCGTTATAGTTTTTTTTTCGTGATTAAATTATTTTCATTATAGTTAAAAGTACAACAATTATATCAAATTATAACTTCTAAATACAAGATAGTAAGTTCTTATAGGAATATATGGTCTAATATGTAGCCTAATATAACATATTTTATTATGATATGAACTCATTTTTAAGTATTTGTAAGTTTCATGTGTCTTGATTGTTAATTGTTATATTCTTTTTAATTTTTTACCCTTATTTAAGTCTACAATATGTTTAAAACTTATATGAAATAAGGATAAATAAATTAATAAAAAAACTAACCATAAGTTTTTTAGCGATTAAAATATACGTATCGAAAATATATATAAATAAAATTGAACATATTGAAATTTGATAGCTTGCATTGTAAATATGATGAAAAGTGCACACATTTTTGTAATCATTCAAAAAAAAGTATTTTTTCGTAGCACGGTTAGTTTAAATTTTAAAAAAATAACAATATAATAATTAGAATTAACTATAAAAAAACTTATTTTTTTATTATTTGATTCATTAATTTTTAAAATTTAAGATATTTAATTCATTATCTTAAAAAATGTCAATATAATATTAAGAAAAAAAATTAAAAAACTAAAATGTTAAATCTAATAAAGGTTATGGACGACCAATATATTTCAGTAAAAAAAATGAAAGGTTTTATGTTTTGATAACTCCATTTTAGTCAAAAATCATATATTATCTTCTCCCACATATTTTTGACATAAAATGACACAAATGATTTTAGTTTTTAGAAATAAATTATGATTTAATTTTGACTATATATTTTTTTTTAATTTGATCTATTAGAATTGAACGATTGTCCAATTAATTAAAGTTTGACCTACTGTTAACCTCACTCGTCGGAGCCAAGTTAGATATATGTCCATCTGAACTTGATAGTTGTCCAATTAGTCGGAGTTTGATCGACTGGTGATACTAATTGTCTGAGTCGAATTAGATATATGTTTAACTAAATCATTGTGTCCAACTAAATTATCCAATTATCCAACTAGTCGAATTTCGATCAAACGTTGATCTACTCGTTGAAATTGAATTGAACACTTGTCCAATTAAATCAACAGTTATCAAATAGTTCAAAGTTTGGTCAACCGTTGACCCTGCTCGTTGAAATAGAGTTGGACACATGTCCAACCAAACTGTACAATTGTCCAACTAGTTAGATTTTGATTAGTCTATTATCATATTCATTTGAGCTAAATTGGATACATGACTAAATAATCAAATTTTAATTGGTATAGGATTTCAATCGTCCATGAATATGTATTTAAATAACTGATTACATATATTTTAATTACATTTGTTCATATCCTTAATTAGATAATTGTTCAACTTTGTTATATAAAATTGAATACATGTTCCCAAAATAATATATCAGATTTTTAGTTTGACAACAGGTCAATTCTATTGTATTTACTTGGACATATGTCCAATTGTATGTTCATTAAGAATATAATAAAAATAATAATAAAATTGAAAATTTAGGATCCAATTTAGAATAAAAATAATAATATGAGTATATATTTCTCTAAAAAGAAAAAATCATTACCTAGCTACAAGTAAGATTAAATGCTTAGTTTAAATATTATAGATAAATTTAATTTTATCTAATTTAGTTGCAATGAATAAATTAAATTTATTAAATATGCATATAGGTTATTCAAGATTAGATCGGTTAATAATCAAAATTTTAATTAATTATACGGTAAGAAAATGTAAGAAGTCTTAAACATATCTAGATTTTAATCTAAAGTTAAGAATTCAAAAATAATTTTAAATTATGAAAGTGACTTAAAATTTAAAAAATTTAATTTAATTCATGATATATTTGATTAAATTATAAATTAATGAAGATATTTTCATCATTACATATTTTTCATTACTTATCTCAAAAATCTTATCTTTTCTATTTTCTTTTTTTTAATATTATTTTTATAATTTATCGTAATTAACCCAAAACTTGTGTGAGTAACTTTAATTAACTCTCAAATAAATTAATAATTATAAGTATAATTGTTATTAATTTTCTACTCCTTACTTTAATTATATTATCAATGATGCATATTTTTTTTATAAAAATAAGATTTAACTTTTGACGAATTTTTAAAATGTGTAAATAAATATATTAAATAATTCAATGAAAATTAAAATTTTAAATTAAATTTATCAAATTTAAAAACACTAAAGACTAAAGATTATTTCTTCATGCCACAACCACAATTAACATGAAAGATAATTATTGATTAAAAATATAAGTTATACCATTTTTATCATATAATTAAGTGTTATATTAATTATAATAATATTATAATTTCATGATGGATATATTTTTTTGAGATTAAATTATATGAATAAAAGATAACGAACTAAGTTATAATATTTTAAATAAATTAAATAAACAGTAATCCAATTAGCATTAAAATAATTTGAAAATAATCAATATCTTATCACCTTATTATTTCGATTTTATCAATATATATACTCTCTATTATTTATTTATTTATTTGTTTGTCTTGAAAGTCCTATGTTAGTAAAATTCTACATTTATACGTATTATTTATTTATTTGTTTTGAAAGGTCTATATTAGTAAAATTCTACATTTATACATATTTTTTATTCTTCTATATACAATAAAATCACAAATTCAACTATATCAAGTTATAATAGTTTCAATGCAAAGTTTTTTTTATTAATAACATCACTTATTTTAATAGTCTCAAGGTATCTATCTATATATTACAAAAATACAAGTGTGATCTTGATTAACTAAAAAACTGTTAAATTAATTGATTAAATAAACTTTTGAGTAAAATATTACATAAAATAGACATTTTTTCTTTATTACTTAAAATTATTTGTTAAATTTAATAATTTTAATTGAACTTTTAGAACAGACTTAAAATTTATTAAATTTAAAACATAAATGACTTTGTAGTTTTCAATAATTATAAAAACTCTACTAAAATCGTAATAATAAATTTATAGGGAATGCCAGGGTGTTCGACTTAATTCACCGTGTGTCTTACGTTACTGTTTATCTTTTTTAATTGTAATTATTATCGTTAACTTCAATTAATGAAAAAGTAAACAACAGAAAATGTATTTTATGATCACCGTTAAATAACTAAACTACTCCTTTCCCTCTACGGATTGTAAGTTACGACAAATGACATAAAAGTTGACTTTGACCATCTTGTGGATAATATTTTTTTTCTTTTTATGTATTGCCTTAGGGAGGAATTAAAAAAAAACAGAGAGAAAAAGTACGTGAAGGTAGCAATATATTGATTGATTTAGGTTATAAATCTATATTTTTAAAAAAATAATAAATTTTTAATACTTAAAAATAAATGCCAAATTGTGCAACAAGCTAAAAATATTAAACATCACATTTTTGACCATTCAAACCTTCATTGCAAACAACTAAAATTATTGTACTAAAATTTACTTATTTATATTTACTTTTAAATTTTTACCAAATTATTATTTTTATATGTATATATATATAATAATTTAAAATTATTAATAAAAATAATATTTTAATTTATAGGTTAAGAATATATGAATTAAATTTAACTAATAAAAAACAAACACAAACACGGAGTAAAATATCCTATTATAAAATTACATACTTAGATTAGATCTAACTACTCCTATAAATAAATAAAGTCCCAACTAGCTCCAATCTTTTAGATCCGACTATGTATTTTTTAAGTAAATAAATAGGTAGATAATAAATTGTAACAAAATCGATAGAGCTTATCCTCCTCTAATAGAAAATGAAACAATAATACACTACTTTATAAGTTCACGTGGAAGCTCTTGCTATTCATACATATATGGATATACAAAATGCAGCTCCTATCATAGAGCAGCTAAAGAGGTTTCAAAAGCAATACAAGTAAAAAGCGCTTTCAAGAAAAAACACATAAATTGTGCTTTACAGACTTGAAAGTACTTATGGCAGTTTTTTTTTTATATTATTAATTCAAAAGCGCTATCTGCCAAGTTTCAAAAGCACAAGCAAACTGCCTCTGAGCAACAAAAAGGATCAATGAATAAATGAACATTTCTTTGGGGATCAGTAAGTCACTTAATCCTAAACCTTCAAAGACTGCACTAATTCTTCAACATAGTAAAGATTCAAGAAATGTGTTATCATCTCTTGGTTCCTCCTTAGCTTTAGAAGACATACTGTCTGAGGGTTGAGATTGAAAGTTTCCAAATCCAGCAAATCCAAAATTACCAGGACTCTGCAACATATCTACATAGAAAGGTGTTTGGGTTTGAGCTTCTGATGAAGTGGGTAGTCTCAGATTATCAAGAGAGTGGTTATGGTTCACATTATTAGCAGAAGAAGGATTAGGTTTGTATTGTGTATTCATAACAGAAGGTTTTATTGCTGTTACTGTTGATACATTGTTATGGTGGTAGTTGTTATTCTTATTGGGCAATGGCCTATTGATAGAATGACTACCACTACCACGAGCTACTGGAACATCATGGTTGTGCTTTCCTTCATAGGTTGTGATCACAGCTCTTAGATCATGTGAAGCTCTTTCAACATGTTTTCTCACTGGACATCCAGGATATGTACACTTATAGTAGCTCCTATACATCAAATATTATAGAAAATATTATTAACCAAATGATCTAAAAGAAATTGAAAAATGCTACACATTTCAAATTGGGATATTGATCCAACTAAGATGTCAAATTTTAATTGGTGTTATATATTAAGAACCTAAAAACATAAAGTAGACTCAAATTTGCAGAAAACTGTCAATATGTGCTAGTGCTACTAAAAATTTGTGACGACCCAAATTAGAAAGTGTAGCATCACTCAAATTTTTTGACATAAAAGGTTAATTGTAAATCAATGACACAGAATAACATTCTATAATTGTAAGCCAAATGTTGAGGAGATCAAGAGAAGAAAGAGGTCCCTCAATAGAAATTATCATACTTTACTTCTAAATGACGAGTATAAAAACAGCATCCACTTTTAAGGTTTATTGTTTAAAAAGTAAAGTACAAACAAAAACCTATGTGTCCTAATTACTAAAAGACATGTGAATCAGACACTAGACCAAAGAACATGTGGTAAAATAATAAAAAATATACTTTGACAGAGTTATCTTTCAAAATCATGTGGAATTAATGTATCAAAGTATTTAATATGATGAAGGTCTTACCTTGGATTTGGATTTCCCTTGACCACTTTCTGCCCATATTTTCTCCATCTGTACCCATCATCAAGAATATCAATGTCACTAGTTGTTTGGACTACAACTCTAGGTTCTCTCACTGTTCTGTTCCCAGCTGCTGAAATACCTTCATTTTCACCTTCTTTTTTCCTGGAAAATCATGAAAAACAGAGCAATTAGAAATTAACCACAAAGATCAATATGTATAGTAAAAATAGCCCACTGATCAAGCTGAATTTAACACATGAAAACAAGTTGTGCAAAATGAATTGAAATGACTTACCATCTTTTGGCATCGGGTTCCTCTTCATCAAATTCATCCCCTCCATTTGACTTGCTCTTCTGAGAGCTCTGATCAAATTCTTCATCCCCAATTGAGACTGAAGAATCCTCTGGTGTAGCAACATAATCCATTTGTAAACTGCCCTGTGTGACAAAGGACTGATCTGGGATTTCAATGTTTGTGTTATTAGAAGGTTGAATAGCATAAGAAGATGATGATGATGATCTCCTAGTAGTAGATTGAGGCTTAGGATGATTATGAGTACCCTTATAAACTATTTCAGTAATTTGCCCATCTAAAGACCTCTCAACCTTCTTCTTAGTTGGGCAATTTGGGTATGTACACTTGTAATAACTTCTTGGGTTCTCACTTCCTTTCACTTGTTTCTGACCATATTTCCTCCAATTATAGCCATCATCTGACTTCCTACTTAAAGTTTGAGTTGGCTGGGAATTGTAATTGTTTGATTGTAAACCACCGTTTGAATGACCATTATTTTGGGTGTTACCAATCTCAGAAGAGAACCTCTGAACAGACTCAAAATCAGATTTTACCATATTTTTTCCTGAGGAAAACCCATCTTGCTTGTTGGATTCTTGGTAATTATCCCATACTTGTTGCTGAAAATCAAATAAATGTTTACATATGTCATAACAAAATCAGAGTAGAAATACAGAGTATTTTGGAATCACAATCTTTTACATACAGTTTGGATTGCAGAGTTTGAAGATTGAAGCATTGAAGATGATGAAGCTGTAGTTGTTTGAGGTCTTGTTTGGGTTTGGAAAGTGAAATTTGAGAAGTCATTGTTCTCTTCTCGTTTGACACTCTGCTGATTGTTGTTTCCAAGATTGTTCTTCCAATTGGAAAGTTGAGCAGCAAAAGACCCAGTTGTTGGAGAAGGCATAATCTAAACAAAAAAACCAAAAAAATAGAAAGAAAGAGACTAATTAGTCTCAACTAAGAAAGCAAATTTGTGCAAACCTAATTAAGATAAACAAACAAAGCATATTACAAACAAGAAAAAACCGAAAAGCATATATGTTTAGCTTTAGGACAAAGCAGTTTTCAAGTTCCAAACATAAAAACCCTTTCTTTACTGAGAAACAAAAATCTCAAGATAACCCATTTAATTAAAAACTTCAACTTTACAACAGACAGAATCTACCCAAAAACAATATCAATAGAACATGTAATACTTACATTAGAAGAATTAAGAAAAACAGGGGAGTCAAGAAGCTCAGCTGGGCTTAACCCAGTAGGGATAGCAAAGTAAGAAGGAGAATCAAAAGTTGGAGAAATGGGCAAAGAAGGAGGTGGAAGGGACTTAAATTTGGGTACTCCAGCTCCATTTCTGTCAGCTATTCTATCTGATAATCCTCGGCGGCCATTTTCAGAGATGGAGTAAGATAGGTTTTCATTTGTGCCTGAAGCTAAGAGGTCGGTGAAGGAGGTGGTCATGAAAGGGTAGGTTGAAAAGTTAAAAGCTGGGTGTGAATTTACAGAGGTCTCTAAGTTCCCAGATGAGGAAGCCATCAAAATTTAAAAGAGAGAAGAGATACAGAGTTTAAGAAATAGAAAAATATTTTTTTGAAAATATGAAAAGAGGAAAGAAAAGGAGGGGAAGATGATGAAGGATGGGATGGATTACGTACTGCACAAGATGTTCATTGTATTGGAAGGGGTTTTATGAGAGGTTCATATCAATGTTTGACCGTGGAAAACGTATTTATAGTGATAATTATTTATTATCTATGCGATGATGTAATAATTTATAAAAATAAAAAATACATACAAGTATTTTAAATTAAATTATTTATGTAATTTAATTTTTAAGTTAAAATAATTCAAATGATATTATTTAATTATTTAATTATTTAATTTTATAAAAATATTTAATTAAAAATAAATTATTTTATTTTAATAAATTATATTAAAATTTTATTATTATTTATCAATTAAATAAATATAAGTAAAGTTTAATAATATTAAAATTATAAAATATTTATTTTTAATATTTATTAATTGTTACTAATTTATTTTAATATTTTCTTAATTTTTAATTTTTATTAGAAACTAAAATATATATTTAAATAATTTTATTTTTTAAATAATTTTATATCAAATTTTATTTTATTTTTTTAAAAATTTATATTTTAAACCTTGATAAAAATAATAATATTTAAAAAAAATTATTAAAATAATATAATTTATTTTTAATTGATTATTTTTATAAAACTAAGATATTAAATAATATTATAAGAAATTAAACTATTCAAATGATTAAATCTAATGAAATTTTACGGCACCTTACCTATAAATAAAATTGACTTAATTATTTTTAAAAATTATAAACCTTTAATATTTAATAAAAAAACAAACATTTAATTTTTTTTATTAAATAAAAAAATATTAAATAGATAAGATTTAAATTTAATTTGATGATAAAAAAAAGAAGAGTCATATTAGTAAAACATGAGTTAATCAAAAGTAGAAATGTTAATATGACATAAATTTTTTTACATTAAACTCTAACAAGTTCAACACTATTTAAAAAAACTTCAATCAATTAGATCATTTTAATATTTAACATTAACAAAAAAATTCCTATATTATTAAAATATTATTTTTATTATTATAAATTTTATGTTTGTTATTTTATATATCATTAAATTACTTTAATTTTTATGTAAAATATATTGTTTTATTATCTATATATATTATTAATAAGATGATAATATTGATTTAAAAAAAATCATCCAATTAAGTTTCTAAAATGGATAATATTTTAAATATATATAAAATTTATATTAAAAATCAAAAATTAAAACATAATTTAAAATAAAACTTAATTATCTAATAAGAAGATAAATAAATAAAACTATGGCATTAAAAATAAGTCAATTATTAGAATAATGATATCCATCACTACTTACCATTAAACATAATTTGAGATAAATCCAAATAATTTATCAAGCAAGAGACATTAAGATTTGTACTATCTTTTTATTTTACATCATAATAAGATACATTAATCTTTTCCTTTTTTTCATTATCTATACTTACTTAAACATCAAATAATCAAAAAATATTACATATCATAGTCGTCCAAGGTCTTAATGGTATATTCTATGTTCTTAAGTTTCCAGGAAACAAAAATGTATCTAATTATTAGTGTTGATAAAAATCGATATTAATATAAATTTTAAAGGTATAATTTTTATTATTTTTCTTAATTTTTTAATAATATTATTATAAGTATTTTATTGTTGTATATATAAATTATTCATTTATTTTAATAATTATTTTTATTTTAACGATATTATTATTAAATATTTATCATTAACAAAATAATATAATAATTTTTTATTACATTAATTTAAAGCACTTCTCTCTTCCCCTTTTTTTCTTTCCTCCACGAAACACTTCTTTAAAGGTCATCATGTGTAATCCATTTTTTTTTTTTAAAAACCGAAAAAAAAACGAAGAAGAAGAAGTCATGTTTTATAATTTTCTTATGTTTGGTCAAAACTCGTGTGTTTGACTGTGGCGGCTGACCACTCTGGATAATTTGGTCAGGATACACTTCCCAAACGCGTACATCTCATTATCTTACCGAACCCAATGTAATCAAGAATAATTTAATTTTATTTATTTTTAGTGTGACACAAATTCTATTTATATTATATGTTAATTTTTTATTAATTTTATGCATAAATTTTAATATCAAATCAGATCAAACATATAAATTTTTATAAATTATGTAATTTATTTTAAAATATGAGTTTCTATACAATTTTAATAAACATTGCAATTAAATTTAGAGAATTAGTTATAATATTATCACACCATTTTTTTCTTTTGAATGATATTTTATGTAGAATAAAATTATTAATTTTTGAGTATTGTCGTTGTTGATGCAAGTTTATAAAAAAAGTATAGGAACAATATTACCGATAATTTGAAAGTAACTGCTTGGGTTGAGTCGCGGACTAGGTCGCTCTCTTTAAGACGTTTCGCGATTACGCTTAATTTGTGAAAGCACAATTGCCGTCGTCCCAGGATAAACAGAATCTTAATCTTAATTGCCTCGAACTTACCTTGATGATGAAGACGGAATCTTCTGTACACCGAAAATTTGTTGCTCGGAAAACTAAAAAAGAACTTAGAAATTGTAGAGAGAATTTTTTTCTTAAGAGATGATTGTTGATTGTTGTGTTTCAAATGAGAGCTGAAGCCCTCCTTTTATAGATTTTAGAAACCGTGTAGCAATTATGAATAAAACGGTAATGTTTGGGAATTAAGAGCGTAACGGCAATTCTGAGTAATGAAGAGTAACGGGTAACGGATATATATTTTTATGAATAAATACGAGCAACGGCTCTTTTTCTGATAAATAAAACAAACGGCCATATTCTTAATAAAAGAAAATAACGGTCATTTTTTTCTGAAAAAAAAAAATATATATATATATATATAACAACCATTTTGTAAGTGAAAAAATTTTCCTTAAAAAAATATATTTTACCAAAAAAGAAAATACCACCTCACCTCACACACTGAACTGACGACAGACGATCCGGACGGACGGCGGCGGCGACGTCTTGGCGTGTATGGTATCACATTTGCTCTGAGTCTTCTTCCACAAAGTGGGTGTCCTAGGCGTCCGAATCCCAATAACCAACTCTTCACTATTTAAATCTCTTTAAAATAATGTAAAAAAGCAATATGAGACAAGACACATTTTCCAACAAATTTTTTTAATTAAATTTCATCTTTTTCAACCGTCGTGAAAACATCAAAATAGATGTGATAAATAAAATATGATTAAAAAAAGGTAAAGAATTTTTGTTTGCATGTTTAGGCAAAAGATTAAAAAATATGAAAGAAAATATGTTTTTGTTTCCTTTTATTATAGTTTATCCATTAACCCAATGTGTTAAAAAATCAGACAACATTACAAGTTTTTTTTTTTTTTTTAAAAATACTATGTACCTCCATGATTCTAACATTTTACAGAATTCAATAGTTATTCTTGTGTTAATTGATGGTTAAGAAAATTAATATTTTGAATTTATATTAAGATAAAACTCATATCAAGTATTGTTTTCATAATAATATGTTCTTTTTGTAATTATATTTTACTCGTATATTTGCAAAAAAAAAATCAATAAAATCTAAAAAATTTAATAAAAAATTATACTTAAATCAATAACAGAAAGGAGAATTATTTCCTATTTTACAAACTTATAAGTTTGTAGTTTTCAAAACCTCATCATTTGCATTTGATAGTAATATTTCTCGACGGTTTTTCTGATGACACTAAAGCACAACAATTATAGAATCTCCTACATTTTGTAAAATTATTGGGGGAAGCAACAAATAAAATACGAGAGAAATATTATTTTATTAAAATTTATATTTGAAAATAATGCTAGAAATATGAATAAATCTATGAACTTTTAATTTATAATATAATTGAGAGAACAAACAAAAAGCATCTGATATTCTGATGCAAGAAGGCAACATGGTATCTAGAAGTTGCATCTAGAAGCTCCATCATATTCCTTACGTTTTAAGTAAAGACTCGATTTTTTTTTCTTTCTATTTTTTTGTTTGTTTTGGGGCTAAGTGAGTAAGATAAATTTTGGAGAAATCCAACAATTTACTATCTACATCCATCAATTTTACTAAAAATAAGTATATTTATTTCTTGAAGTATGGTAATGCTCAAAGACCTACCTACCGAACAACCTTTTAAATGAGATTTGGTAAGACATATCAAACATATTGTTGAAACTTAATGTTATATTTTAATAAATTAATTGAGATAACTTTAGAAGAAGAAAAAGTAAACAAGTAATTATGTAGTATATTGATATATTATTTTTTATTTATATTTATATTTATATTTTGTGTCTGATATCTCAGAACACCAAGGGTCATAAGGCATGTTGCGGTTTGTTTCCTCTATCATTAAAGAATTTGATTTTTCTCAATGTCATTTTGTCCCTTTAGCAAGCAATTGCACCCGTTATTATTACACCCAAAAAAAAAAACACTATTTCAACCATATTTTCAATTTGGTTGTAGGACTTTAATTCCTTTAACAAAACTTCCAACGTTCAACTCCCATCACATGATCACATCTAAGAATCGCTTGCCAAAAATATATATAGGACAAGTTTATTAAATTTTTTTAAAATATTTTAGACACTTTAATTATTAATTTTTATTAATATTTTAAAAATTTATTATATTTATAAAGTCATATCTTAAAAGTGTAAGTTTAGATACTACTAAGATTTAATATTAAAACTTTATTCTGTTTTTTTAATTAATATAAAATTTTAAAATGTATATTTATCTTAAAATTTCTTATACCATATAATCAAATTTTTACGTATAAATTCACGTGTAAATAAATTTAATATTATTAAACTTATATCATGAATAAATTTTCAATATCACTAATAATATTATTGTCATTTTTACTTCTAATATCATACTTTATTTGATAAATTTGTAGGCATAAATTAAAACTACTAAATTAAAATGTCTAATTTATCATAATGTAACCACTTTACAATCTTTTATGATACCATAAACGAGCGACTAATTGGGATTAACGTATTTATTAGAGTGTGAAATGCACGAATCTAAAATTATTATAATCTCAAACATCTAGAATGATTGACCTACAAGTCTGGGGAGGAAGTCAATTAAGTTATGTATGGGGACTGGGGAAGTGGGTTCCTAAGAAAGTTTGACTTAAACAAGTATAACAAGAAAAGAGAGAAAGATTCGAAATGCAGTCATTGTCAAAATATTGCAACATATGGACAATGGATGAAGAGAGTATAGGTAGGAAGCCGATTTTGTTTAAATTTATTATATAATCAATTTAAACTAATTTAAATATAAATATATTGTTAAATTAATATTAAAATATAAATTTGTATTGATATTAAAATTTATTTATAAATTATTTTAATATATAAAACAATACATACATAAATTTAAAATTTATTTATATTTTATTAATAATTCGATCCAGATCGGATATAACGGATTATAAAATATATTAATCCGAATCCAAACGAATTATATAATTCTTAATCTAAATCTGACTCGACTATAAAATTTATCAATCTCTATAAGAATATAATGTTATGTAAATATTATTTTTTGTTAAGAAAAATGAATATTTTTTAATTTTATGATATATTATAAATTGTATTCAAATTAATGAAAAAATGAATAATACAAGTACAAAATTATTTTTAAAATTAGAATTATGTAGATCATATATAAATAAAAAATAGTATGAAAGATAATAAAAAATATAATTAAAAAATCATTTAACTAATTACCTATAAATGATTTACCATTTAATCAATTATAACTAATAAATAAATATTTACTACTTAAATAAATGTGAAAATTTATAAAAAAGTAAAATTAATTATCTTTACAAAGTTTAATAAACTTATAAAGAATTAAGAAATTACTTGATTGAATGAATAAAAGATAATTATACTTAATTTAAAATTCCATTATATACTGGTGCAAGTGCTCGGCACTTCACTTGAGTATATAATTTTACTACATTAAATGTACTATAAAAATATATATGAATAAGGAAAGATATACAATAGCAATGTTTACTAATAACTACACAAACTACATTACTTCTATTCCCGTTAAAATTATGGTATACTCAAGATAAGAAGTTTGTGCTTGAAGGACTCAAAACGAGTTAATGATAGACTCTTTGTAAGAGAATCTACAACTTGATATTTAGTGGAAACAAAACGTACATCAAGCTCATGTTGAGTTAACAAATTATACACAAAATAAAAATCAATTTTGATGTGCTTTTTGCAAGCATGCATCATTGGATTCTTAGCTAAATGTTTGGTGCTCAAGTTATCACATAAAACTACAAATTGTCTGTCGTAAGATACCCCCGTTCATATAGTAGGGATTTCAATTAAACTAAATCAATTGAAATTGAGGCACGAGCCTTATATTCGCTTTCTTTAGATGATTGTGAGCCTACTTTCTACTTGTAAGAAACCCATACACTAATAAGTTCCCTAAGTACACACAATAGTCAATTATGCTTTTTTTGTCATCAACATTGCCAACCCAATCAATATCTAAAAATCCTTTGAGATCAAAGGTACCTGAATTTTACAACGAAAGGTCATGGGAATTCACTCCATTGAGATACCTTAGAACTTATTTAGCAAGACAATGGACATCTCTAGGTTGAGCAAAGAGCTGGCATAATTTGTTAACTATGTATGAGATATCTGGTCTTGTTATATTGTAGTATTGAAGGCCTCCAACAATGCTTCAATACAAGAAAGTATCTATCAAAGTTGTTCCATCAAATTTGCTAAGTGTTTTGCTTGCTACAATAGATGTTGGTAGAGGTTAAAAATGGGCCTAAATTAGACTTAAGACATATGGCTAATTTCATAACTTATCTTTGACAACCATTGCCTGTGAATTTGTTAAATCTCATTCGACAACCCTACTGGTGCCCTAATAACCATTGGTGGTGATACTATCGAAGATTTGCCTACAAATTTATTGGATCTCATTCGCCAACCCTAGTGCTCCAATAGTCATTGGTGGTGATACAATCAAAGAGACATGTATATTACATATAAAAATATAAATATAACATGATTTATACAAATATAAAGATAGAGATAAACGTAATATATTATATACAAAGGTACACGCGGATATAACATATTAAATACAAATATAAAGATGAATAAAATATGTTGTTAATAGTGGCCCAAAACAAATATTAAGCCAAAAGCCCATCTGCCTAAATATAACCCTTAGCCTATTCCTATATATATATATCTAAATTTTCCTGCGTGAGATAAGAGAAAGCTGTAGCCAAAATAGAAAACAGGGAGCAGAGGGTTTTGTGTTCCACCAAAGAAAAACAGCCATAGAGAAGAAGAGCAGCAACCAAAGAAGAAGAAAACCAGCAGTAACCAACTAAGAGAGCAGAGAAAAATCAGCCCAAGGACAAAACTGTCCATTTCAGTTGCCATTGTGGTGTTTCTCTCATTTGTACGGTAATATTTGATTTAATAGCAAGTTTGTTAATTTATCTTGCTATATATATTACCAGTAAATTAGAGGGGATATTTTGTGGGTTGATTTTGGAATTTGGTATAATTTGTGAAGCTCTGGTAATTGGTGTTTGTATCTCCGTTTGGTTATTAGTGGATTTTTTCCTCGGTGTGCCGTCGTCAGTGGAGTAGACTTTTCACATTGAAAAGTTGAACCACTTAAATCATTGTGTGCTATTTAATTTCTTACTGCTTATTACTTTTGCCGTTACCCATTATTATTAATTTGTGCAACGAAAAATTGGACCTGATATTCGCTTCCGCAAGTGCCAATTCTTTAACAAATTGGTATCAGAGCTATTGGGTTATTCTGGTATTTATTGGAACTGATCAAGTTTGCTCTTTTGGATTTATTTTGAGCTTCTGGTTATCTGATTGGTTTCATATTTTTTGGGTTGTACTTCTGTTTATTTAATATTGGGTTTTCCGTCACATGGCGGCAAAATATGAAATTGAGAAATTCAATGGTAGAAATGATTTCGGTTTATGGCGTGTGAAGATGCGTAGCCGTATTAGTTAAAAGAAGCGGCTCGTTAAGACACTCGGGGCAAGGATAAATTGCTTAAAAATTGGTGATGAAGAAAAAGATGCATTGATGGAAAATGCTTTGAGTTCAATTCGCTTATCCTTGTCTCACGATGAGGTATTACGCCAGGTTACACAGGAATCTCTCCGGTTATGGCTTAAATTGGAGAATTTGTATATGACCAAGTCTTTGACCGATCGGTTATATTTGAAGGCAGCGTTTGTATACATTCGAGAATGTTAGAAGGTACACCAGACGATCATCTTGATGAATTTAGTAAAATTATTCGTGATCTGAAAAATGGTGGTGTTAAGATCGACGATGAGGATCAGGCCTTGGATTACATTATGTTCTTTACCTCATTCATTTAAACATTTTGTTGATACCATGCTATATGGGCTAGACACTATTTCTTTGGAAGATGTTAAAGTAGCTTTGAATTCCGTAGAGTCAAGAAAAAGGTGTCTGACAAGCAACAATGATAATAGCAGTGGTTTATTTGTTAGAGGTAGAAATCAAGAAAAAGGCACAAGCAAAGAATGAGGTAAGTCTAGATCCAAATCTAGAAAAAGATAAGATAAAATGCAATTATTGCCGTCGTGAAGAACCTTGGAAAGTAAATTGTCCGAAACTCAGCGTAAAGGAAAATCGCCACAACGCCTTCTGGTACTAATGATGTCGGTGTTGCATAGATAGTTACTGGTTCGATGGTGAAAATGTTCTATCGGTATCTATTGGTTCTACTTGAGATGCTTTTTTTATTCGGGTTGCACTTACCATACGTGCCCAGGAGATTGGTTTGCTTCTTATCAATCTATTGATGGGGGTGTTGTCTTGATGGGAAACAATACGTCTCTGCAAGGTTATTGGTATTGGTATGTCAATTAAGATGCATGATGGTATTGTTAGACTTTGAAAGATGTTCGCCATGTTCCAGATTTGAAAAAGAATTTTGATATCTTTGGGTACTCTTGATTCAAGGCTATAAGTATGTAGGCAAGGTGAGTTTTAAAAGTTAGTAAGCGGTGCTCTCGTTGTTATTAAAGGGCAATTGTCGCGTGGTCTCTATATGCTTCGGGGTAGCATCTGTTATTGGCGGTGTATCGGTTTCATCCTCGGATCAAGATTCAAACACTACTGATTATGGCATATGCGGCTTGGGCGTATGAGCGTAGGCGGATGTCTATTTTGAGCAAACGAGATTTGCTTGCGGGTCGGAAACTGGGAAACTTGATTTCTGTGAGCATTGTGTCTATGGAAAGCATCGCAGGGTCAAGTTCAGTACAACCATCCATAAAACGAAAGGTATTGTTGATTATATTCATTCATATCTTTGGGGTCCTTCTCGTGTTGTGTCTAAGGGTGGTGCCCGGTATATGTTGACTTTTATTGATAACTTCTCTCGTTATGTTTGGGTGTATTTTCTGAAGAATAAGAATGATGCGTTCTCAAAATTTGTAAAATTCAAGGCTTGTATAGAAAATCAAACAAGCAAGAAAATCAAGCATTTGAGAACTGATAATGGTTTGGAATTTTGTGATAGTCAGTTTAATGAGTTCTGTGAAAGGAATGGCATAGTGAGACACCGCACTGTGCGTCATACACCACAACAAAATGGAGTAGCAGAACGTATGAATAGGACTCTCTTAGAAAGAGCTCGTTGTATGCTTTTTCAAGCTGACTTGGATAAATCCTTTTGAAATTTGAAGCTTGTAACCATGCCTCTATTATTTGGTGAATCGTGCTCCATCAACCCATTGAGTTGAAGACTCCGCTTTGAGGTATTCTTTGGTACTCCCGCTAATTATTCCGATTTGAAAGTTTTTGGTTGTCCTGCGATGCGCTCATGTTAATGATGGTAAAATCGAGCCTAGGGCATTGAAATGCATATTTACGGGGTATCCACTCCTGGGTGAAGGGTTATAGATTATGGTGTGTTGAACCCAAGTCACCTAAATTTTTGATTAAGCGGAGATGTTAAGTTTGATGAGTTTTCCATGTTGCAAAAGAAAAAAAGAGTCTATTTGGCATAAAGACCACGGTGTTGAAGTGAGCGAGCTTGAGAGTGGAGTTCTAGTCGAGTGCTAAGGCACTTCGGATCGGCCCATCTATGGATGACGAGATGTATGATTTTGCTTTCATGATGTAGCAGAGAGCAACACGTGAGCAACCATATAGTATTGCTAAGGGTAAAGGAATAAGAGATATCTGACGCCCTCGGAGGTACGCAGACGTCTTGGGCTAGTTTCTTTTGCATTGTGCGCAGCATATTGAGGTGTATGAACCTTCTAGTTATCAGCGAAGTCATTGATGAATGCATTCGAGGGTTGGTTGCTATGAATGAAGAGATTGAATCACTTCATAAGAATCATACACGGGAATTGGTGAAACCGCCTGGAGCCGGAAGATTGTTGGAAACAAATGGGTCTTGAGAAAAAGGAAGGTATACCCGAGGTCAAATGAGCCTAGGTTCAAGGCACGTGTTGTGCGAAAGTGGCTATTGTCGAGAAGAAAGGTATTGACTTCAATGAAGTATTTTCTCCTCATAGAAACATAGCTCCATTTGTGTGTTGCTTTGCTATGGTTGCATTGTTTGACATGGAATTAGAAACGACTTGATGTCGAAGACATGCCTTATACATGGTGCGAGAGCTTGAAGAACAAATATATATGCATCAACTGCAGGGCTCGTTGTTCCAGTAAGGAAGATCATGTTTGTTTATTGAAAAAGTCTTTATATGGGGTCAAGCAATCTCAAGGCGCGTGGTATAAGCGGTTTGATTCTTTTATGATTGATCATGGTTACTCTGTGAGTGATTATGATAGTTGTGTTTATCATAAAAGATTCCATGATGGTTCATCGATTTATTTGTTGCTTTATGTTGATGACACGCTTATCGCTTCTAAGAATAAGTCCGAGATTCAAAAATTAAAGTCTCGGCAATGGTGAGTTTGAAATGAAAGATTTGGGTGCGGCCGAAGAAAATTTTGGGCATGGAAATTTACGAGGGATAGGCAAGCGGGCAAGCTTTATTTGACTCAAAAAAGTTATATTGAAAAAGTTCTTGAATATTTTGGCATGAAAGATTCTAAACTCGCGAGATTTGCACATTTCAAGCTTTCTTTGGATTTGTCACCACGGTAAGGCGAAGAAGAAGAGCAGTACATGTCTCAGGTTCCATATGCTAGTCAGTTGGCGTTTGATATCTGCTATGGTTTGTACTCATCCGCACATTTCACACGCAGTTGGTGTGTCAACAGATATATGGGTAATCCTGGTAAGAACCGTTAGCAAGTATGAAATGGATACTTTGGTATTTGGCAGGTACATCTAATTTTGGTTTGGTATATGATGGAAGTTCTAATCTTGGTTGTAGTGTTATTGGTTATGTGGATTAGATTATGCTTGTGATCAGATAGAAGAAGATCTCGACGGGTTATGTCTTCACACTTTCATCATTGTGCCATTAGTTGGAAGGCTACTTTACTACGCTGCTTTGTCACGGCAGGAGGCAGTATACGGCAGAAGCGAAGTGAAAGAAGCCATTTGGCTTAGAGGTTTTGGTTTGTGATTTGGGTTTACAATGATATACGTATTTTGTGATAGTCAGTGTTACATTTGACCAAGAATACTATGTATCGTGAAAGAAACCGAAACACATTGATGTCGAATATCACTTTGTTCGTGACATTATCTCTCGAAGTGCTATTGTTGTCAATAAGATAGTCCACTGAAGAATCCAAATTCGATATGTTAACCAAACCAATTCCATTTAATAAGTTCAAGCATTGCTTGGACTTGATTGGTGTTTGCAGAAGATGATCACCCTTCGGGGTTTTGGACGACAGTTATTTGGTAATCCAAGGAATTTCATTTAAAGAACTTGTTATCTGTTTTGAGCCAAGGTGGAGATTTGTTAATAGGGGCCCAAAACAAATATTAAGCCCAAAGTCCATCTGCCTAAATATAACCCTTAGCCTATTCCTATATATATATATATATCTAAAGTTTCCTGCGTGAGATAAGAGAAAGCTGCAGCCAAAATAGAAAACAAGGAGCAGAGGGTTTTGTGTTCCACCAAAGAAAAACACCGTAGAAGAAAGCGGCAACTAAAGAAGAACCAAAAAGATACTAACCAAGAAGCGGTAAAAATCACGAGGACAAAACCGTCATTTGATTATTGTGGTGTTTTCATTTATGTACAGTAATATTTGATTTAATAGCAAGTTTGTTAATTTATCTCGCTATATATATTACCAGGTAAATTGTATAATATTTTGTGGGTTGATTTTGAAATTTGGTAATTGGTGTTTGTATCTCAGTTTGGTTATTAAGTGGATTTTTTCCTCGGTGTGGCGTCGTCGAGGAAGTAGATTTTCACATCAAAAGTGAACCACTTAAATCATGTGTCTTATTTAATTTCTTACTATTTATTCTTTTTACCGTTCATTATTATTAATTTGTCTGAATGAAAAATCGGACTGATATTATTTCCATGAGTTAGCTAATTTTTAACATATATTACATATAAAAATACATATAAATATATAATATTACATATAAAGATACAAATAGATATGATATTTCACATGGATAATCAGAACTACCATGAATATAACGAGTGGATAAAATATGTTGTATATGGTGAATCTTAAGAATTCCAATTGATTACCATCAACAATCAACAAAACTTCATCCATAGTAACTGCAGTAGATATTATAGGAAATAATTACCAGAATATTTTAATATTTATAGATACGAAGGTATAAGTTTTGAAATAAATAAATTGATTAAAAAAAATCTATATTATATCAATATTCTCTATTTATTATTTTTTCCCTTGGACATAGAAAGTTCCCACGGATTTTTATTCCAATCTTGAAAATGTTCAATAACAATAAAATAGAACCTAATATAACGAGAGAAAAAAAATCAAAATTCGGCGATGATATTTTAAGTCAAACAGTCTTTCGTAGCAACACAGGTCAATCCTGATAATGTAGTACACAGTCACACTAGAGTCCGTACATGGGGACCATCTTCAAGAACTATGTTGCATCCGTACACCTTCCATAGTGAAGTTGCCATCCCTTCGGATCTAATTCTGTCTACAAGCATAGTAATTTGACTCAGTGAATCGGTCTTTCACCGTCTTTTTTAAGATTGACATAAAGAAAAACGAATCTTAATCAACATATGGTCAACAGAAATAAAGTAACACCTGAAATGCTTTGTTCCTCCATTGAAAAACACAGCCTCTAGACTCCATGTATTTGAAAATATATTGAGGGAGTAATGGTTTAAAGGATGTATGGAGTTTAACTTTTGTTAAACCTCCGCACGCTAAAAGGGCCGCAGCAAGGCCATTTGGAGTCAAACCTGCTAAGTGCAGGATCGTCATGTTTCGGAGTCTGTTGATGCTAGCAAGAGATAATAGCCCAACATCCGTAACTGAACAATATGACAAGTTAATCTGCGACGAGAAGAAATGAATGACTGACTTCTTTTTAGTTTCGGTATAACTTAACATTTCTAGGAAATGAGAGTGGAAAGAAGAAATACCTGTCTTAGGTTCTGGGAGAATTTAGCAAGTGGAATCATTGCACCATTATTAATGTTGAAGCACTTCTTTATGTCAAGCATTGCAAGTTGCCTACATCCCTTAGCGATTTCAAATAGACCCTGTGATGAAACGAGTGGACATGCTCGAATTTCAAGCACCCTTAAATTTGAACATTTTGACAGTGCTATCAATGACAAATCGGTAATTTTGCTGTTGTATGCAAAGTTCATCATCTCCAGAGCAGGGCAGCCATGAGCAATTGCTGTAATGCCCGTATCAGTTATTCCAGGGGACCTGTAAATAGCATCGCTTTAGAATAGGGAAAATTGTTGGAAGAAACTTCACTCCTGCCATAACAATAGACTTACTTCATATCAAGGGGCTTGAAATGAAAGGACACAAACCTGTACAAATCAACCTCTCTGAGCTTTGAGCAACCATTTCCAATATGAGCAAGTCCATCATCAGTTATGTTTAAGCAAATCCCCAATTTAAGAATGCGGAGTTTAGAACATCTTGAGATGGCCTTCAAACCTAATCAAATGAAGCAGAACATTTATGGAGTGCATAATTCACAACAACAAAAAGGAAGTAGGGGTTTATTTTCGAACCTTTGTTATCAACTTCATTATCTGTAATGTCTAACTCTTCCAACAATTGGCAGCGCTGTCCAATCAAAACGAAAGACTCTTTTGAAACAAGGCTGCAAGATTCCATCCGTAGTGAAGTAAGAGAGGTGCATGAATTTGTT
This sequence comes from Hippophae rhamnoides, assembly GCA_033030585.1. NCBI lineage: Eukaryota > Viridiplantae > Streptophyta > Magnoliopsida > Rosales > Elaeagnaceae > Hippophae > Hippophae rhamnoides. The sequence continues at coordinate 5,890,149 of CM065431.1, forward strand.
ATGCTATCAATGGAGGCATATGTTATCTTGCGGCAACACGTGATATCTAACATTCTGAGTTCCTTGTGTTTTTGAGCAAAGAAGGAGAGGCACTCATCTGTAACTCCTAAGCACTTGCTTAAGCTCAACTCTCTGAGGGAGGCATACCAATTCCCCATACATTTCATACCATAAGAAGTAACCGAACAACCATCTAGCTTAACTGATTGCAACTTGGATAAGGGTTGCAAACATTTTGCTAAATCAGCCTTGACCTGAAATGACGTTGAATAAGCATATCAACCAAAGATACAATGACCAAGAGAACCAAAGCCAAAAAGAAATTTAGAGTACCTCTGTTCATCACAACTTAAGATAAGATCACAACTTAGGTGACAAAATATGCATGGATGTTAAAAGTGAAACCAATTGTTGATATTCATTTAAACTTGAGATAACTAGAGATACTCGTAAATTTATAATTATACTAAGGGGGTCACCACATAGTGTTTTGCACTTACTGAAGGGCCATATGATAAGACAAGCTGCTCTAGGGACTCGGCACCATTAGTCAGAGCTGCCAAACCCACATGGCTGACATTCTCACATTTTGTTAAGTTGATCGTCTACAGAAAGAGAAATTGGCTCTAGTTAAAAGGAAAATATGTTAAAAAGAAACATTATAATCTTTTGATAAACAAAAGGCGTTATATATGTAAATTGGCTATAGTTAAAAGGAAATTATGTTAAATCCTGACAATAACAAGAGTACCTTTATTGATTTGGAACTATTTTTGAGGGTTGCCAGGCCACTGTCATCAATACCAAGACATCCTTCGAGAATCAAATCCTCAAGGTGAGGTAGCTGAAGTACAGGGGTAAGAGACTTCTCCGTGATCTGAATAACAAAAGCATTGGTCAGGTTGCTAGGACTCCTGGATAAAAGTTAACGATATAGGGCAACCTTAAACTCACAAACAAGCCTTTTTCACTAGTACGTCACAATCTCTCGTCGGTTTCAAAAATTCTTATGTGACCAAAATATCTTATGGAATGGTAGTGTGAAGTGTGAACTATCTACATGGCCATGTGGACAATTTAGGTGCTAAGCTTTGAACCATGTATGTCTAAGGGCAGTTTGCTCAATCTAGACATTTCCAGATCTTTTGCAATAGTTTTCAAAACTTAATCTACATTATAAAATCCTTGCCAACTGGAGCCTAAACTAGGTGATTTCCAAAATATATATAAATGTGTTGTGTGGCTTGTTTAGTACAACAAGATCATATTAACTGGATCAATCAGAATGCATTGTTGCAACTTGTTTCAAGTTTACCCATATTATCCAAAAGAGGTAAAGAAAATTGGTCGTGTTTGGTTCATAGAATGAAAACGTAATAAGAATATGAATGGTAATAACAATTGACCTATATGTTAAATTGAGAAAATGAAATGTTGAAGTAATTGTGGGACCACTTACTAACATTATATTATGACATGTGGAATTATGCATGTATCAAGTTGTAATAAAAAAATATTTTCCCAAAATAAATGGTTTCATCCTATTTGAACAATCTTGAGTCAGCACCTATTAAGGCATTAACTATTTGCATAGAGAATCTGATAAGTAAGAGTCTTGTTGAACAAAATAAATTCGAAAAAATTCACAATTTTCTGTAAACAATCTAACTGATACGGATGGAACCAAGCATTAAACTACAAAAACAATTAACAAAGAACAAAGCAGCAAACATCATCTATACCCTGACTCAAATCTAAAGCTCTAATTATACTACATGCACATTAGTAGCATTTATTTGCAAACACCAATAATAATCAATAGACATAAAGACCAAAACAAAACACAATCTAAAATGCCTTAATAGCTAATCTTTCATTCAATAGAGCTGATCATATGAATTAGCTTAGCTAATTTCTTAATCATTGAGCATACAGAATCTATATATTGCTCGAAGTGTTTCTTATTTAGTAGTTCTGCTCTTCAAAGTTTTAGTTAAGGGTTTGTGTGTTTCTCACTCTAAGACCATATAAAAGTGGCTAACAAGCACTTCACAAACAAACATAGAAGTGCTTTCTCAAGCAAATATAATGATCCAATTGATTCCTACATTGCTTAAGTATGGATGAGTGTGTGGGCTAATAATCACTTGGGTACCCTCTCCTTTCAAGCCAGTTTTGTAGGGTGAGTTCTACCCAAAGTGGCTGTTACATTGGTATCAGAGCACCCTTCGAGATAGTCCTTGTCGTGGATGGATAGACATTAGGAAGGGCTGCTACCGTTTGGTCTGAAAAGTCACTAGCCTATATGGGCCATCGTGAACGTAGGTACTGAAAGATGAGTGAAATATATGAATGGATTAATAACTATTTGGTTACCCTCTTCTTTCAAGCCGGTTTTGTAGGGTGAGTTCTACCGTTGTTACAGCAAACCAACCATAAAACCACTTTTATCATATGAACGAACAAACATACCGTTAATAGCGAAACATGGTGAACAAGAGAAAAGTTACCGATAAATACGAAAGGTCTAAACACCGAATCTCCTTGCATTTCATAGCGATCAACTCCACACCCAAATCAGACACGCGAAGGCACCATCTAAGACACATCGACTTTAGCTTCTTACATCCAACAGCTATACAACATATCCCGATATCGGTAATCAATTTACAGCTCGCTAACGACAACCTTTCCAAATTCTTAGCCTCAGCTACCGCTTTAGCTGCCGAGTCAGTGAGTTCGGTCGAGTTCGATAAATCGATCTCGACCAAATTCAAGCAATTTGAGGCCAAACTCGACAACCCAATACTCGTAAAAGATCTAGACCGCGAAAGGTTAATAGAACAAAGCGAAGATTTCCAAGCCACAGAAAGCGAGCTGAGCAAGTTATCTTCAACCAAAGGACAAAGTGAGAGGTCAAGATGGGAAATAGAAGGGTATCGATGGAACAATCTAGAGAGAAGATCAGAGCGAAGTGGTTTGAGAGCTATGCGATGGCGGCTTTCGATAAAGTAGAACGATTTGCAGACTGAAGAGAAAGATCTTTTTGAAAATGGGTCATCGTTGAGATTGTCAAGGATTGCAAAGATGATCTCTTCAATGAAGATATCGAATGGGTTTGTGACTACGTTGTAAAATCTTTCATGCCTTTTCATTTTGGGTCTAATAATTAGAGCTCTAGAAAGTTCTGAGAGTCGAAAGATTGTATTTTTTTTTGGAAGCTTTTGAGGTTGGGGTTAGCAGAAAATAATGGAATTAGCTTATAAAAGTTTAGTTGATTACAAAGAAGAAGAAGAAGAGAATAAGGAAATTACGAAGCTGGCCTCATGATATTTATTATTTTAAATTTATCCATTAACAATTATCAGAATCTTTTGACTAATCAATCGAAGCTGGACAAACAATGTCCCAAATACCACTAAAGGATGCTGTGTCAGTGCATTCATTTTTTTATGAGGTTTATTTCGTCTTGAAACGAGAAAGGGTATAAATAGTAGGTATTAGTAAGTTCTCTCATTGTTTAAATCTTAATTGTTTATTTATATTTAAGGTATGTGATAATTTAAATTTATTAATAAAAATAGAATTTTTTAATTTTTAATTTAGATTTTATAAATAAAGACAAAATAAATGATGAAATATATTCGAAAATGGGGGGCATAGTTGGCAATAAAGAAAAGGAGCGACGAGTTTGTTAGGAATTGGGGGAGGTGGGACCCAAGGATATAGTAGAGTGAGAACGTGATGAACCGGACAAAACACAGTTGACAAAGTAACGTTGATAAATAGGGGAAGTCATATCTGAGGAAGGACAGATTCAAGTGCACATGGTACGGTAGACAAATTTAGTCTTCAACTTATATGTACAAGCCGGACTACGGTATTTGTTGTATATGATAGGTAAGATGCTATGGATGTTTTTTAAATTAAGTTATCTATGTTTTCTTTAAATTATTTAATTTTATAATTTTATAAAAAAATTAATTAAAAATTAATTATATTATTTTAATAATTTTTATTAAAATATTATTATATTTTATTTATAGATTAAAATACGATTACAAACTTTTAAAAATAATAAATATGAAATTTAATATGAAATTATTTAATAAAAATTAATTATTTAAATATTATATTTTAATTTTTAATAAAAATTAAAAATTAATAAAATATTAAAATAAAATAACAATAATTAATAAAATAATAACAATTGATAAATATTAAATTAAATTTTTTAAATATTTTTTATATTAATTGTGATTTTATTATTGTTAAAATTTAATATCTTATCGCGTTTAATTATTTGATAAAAAAATAATATTTTAATAAAAATTATTAAAATAATATAATGTATCCTTAATTAACTCTTTTTTTATAAAATTAATATATTATTGTGGATCATTAATTGACATAATCACATAATCAAGTACACTTTGTATATAAGCATATTTACATATACTACGAGGTTGTTTTTTGTAGTGTGCATGCTCACTCATAGACGTTTTTACTTGTGGATTTTGGTATGTTTTAGGTGTGGGAATTAATAAATAGTACTTGATATTTTTTAAAACAAAAAAATACACCTTTTAGTACCTCACCAACAAGCTCGCTATGGAACTCGCTACCACTTTTGCGACTATCCTTAGTGAGGTGGTTGGCGAGGTGACTAACAAAGCTGGCGAGGTGTAAATTTCAAGCTTTATAAATATCCTACTTATTTTTCTCCTTTTTACCCCTTGCTTACACCGTTGAAACTCTACTAAAATTAATGCCAAGATTTATATATATATATATATATATATATATATATATTTGAAATCATTTTGGAGACCTTACATTTGAGTGTGGGTTATTTAATGAGTTTAGAAATCAAATCTTAAACTGTGTGCATATGTGATTTGACTGTATGTTTTTCGTACAATATTTAATATTTGTAGTGGATTGTGTGTCTATTAAGAGTGTGAATAGTTACACTTTTTGTTACTAATCAGTGGTTATCAATCACACTGCATTGGGTGATGTGAGCTATGTAGGATAATCGAGTTTGAGATTTGAATCAAATCATTGCGAAAGTAACAAGTAAAAAGTAACAATAAGCAGTCAGGATGGAGATCTCAACTGATAGAGGTAATAATGATTTTATTGTCCATTAAAGTTGTAATTATTTTATTATTTAGTAAATTATTTGGTGTTAAGTGATTGCTTAAGAACACATAAATATGGTATCTATGTAGGTTTTTCTCATTATATCACTTCTTATGTATGATATGTGAATGCGTTAATATAATCTGAGTATAAGGTATGTGTGTTATAACATATTAAAAACATAACCTCTTATTAGAAAGCATTTATATTTTTACATATTTTTTATTAAATTTATATAATATATGTTATTCAAAGTTATCTACTTATTTGATAACATATTGTTTATGTTTCTATAGTATATATTACGTAAATATTTGATTTCTTGTTTGTGCAAGTTATGACTCAGTTATTAAGAAGCATGTATCTCCTTACTCTAATAGTGTATCAAGTTGTGAAATCTTTCAAGTTTTATGGAAAAGAATAGAAATATTTTGTAGAAAAAGTCTCAATTATGTAGAAGAAAGACTTGAAAAATTGTTTTTCGATAAAAAAATTTATGTTGATATTATAAAAGATATTGTAGAGGATAAACGATAATTTACCTTGTATTAAAAGTAAAATGAATCAAAATATAAGATTACTATAAAATGTAAATTTTCAATGAAAAAAAATAAAAAAATTTAAAGAAAGATTAAATCACCAAATTTGATGCAGAAGAATTGAAAAAGTATATGTAATATATCGTACTAAAGTTTAGTTCTACAATAAATTTCTAAAGAAAATGAAGTTTGATGAGGAAAGATTTTGTTAAGAATGGATGATGTAATTTCAGTATATTTCTGAATTATAGATTCAATTACATAACAGTATTAGTTATTATCTTTTCAATGAATGAATCATTTATTTAATCATAGGTTTAAAACCTATTTTTCATCGCTTTTATCATTTTTTTTAAATAATTTTTTTTTTATTTTATGAAGAAAAATAGACCCTATCAAAGAAATAAATTTTTAATAATTGTTTTTATTTAAAATAAAAATATTTTAGAATAATAGAAAATATTAAAGGGAAATTATTCAAAAGCAGCAATGATATATACTATTCTTGTTAATGGAGGGCATCGATTCAAATTTTGCTAATATACATGTGTAAGTCAATGGTTTAAGGAAATTAATTTAGTTTGACTTCACATTCATTTGACCTTACATGCTTGACACTCTAAATTAATTAAAATTTTATGAAAATTGGAACACCCAAATAATACCTAAAACCCTTCAAGAAAACAAATACATACTATAATATAACTCTATAATCCATTAATTTGTAACCTTGTAGGAAGGCTTTCCTCAAAAAATTAAGAAGAAGAAAAAAACTTCAAAACCTGTCACCCTCATCCAATATAAGGTAATGAATTGGTGATGTTAATATAAATATCATCATAAAATAAACAATAATGTCAACCCTATTCATGAATTAAAAAGGGATGATATGCATAGAGAGTGAACTTGAGTCCAACAACATCATCTGAACATGGTGTAAAAATATTTATACATCTACTTAGTTGGTGAAATCTATAGTGTAAAATTGTAAATGATTTCAATTCATCTATGAAATCTAGTGTAAAACTGTAGATGATATAAATCCATTGTTAAATTAACATGGTTGAATTTTTTTTTTATAATTTAGATGTTATCGTTAGAGATTCATATTTTAAAATCTAAATGAAAATAGTAACTATTTAAAATAAATATTTTTATTATTCTTAATTTGTATACTAGCTTGGACAATTTTATTTTATATAAATGAATGAATATATTGTTATAATAAAAACGTCTTAAGAAAAATATTTAAAGGTTTTAGACACTCTTTGATAATTCATTTAGTAATGATGTGATGTACTTGACCAAAGATTTAGAATTCAATTTTTAAACTCTATATTTCACATGCAAAATATGTTATTATCGTTTAAATTAAAAAAAATAATGAAACATAAAAAAGAGAGTATAAAGAATCTTGATAATGTATTCTTTGCATTTATCTAAAGTTAATCTAGAAAAAATTAGACCATAGTCATTTTATTTTCATAAATTTGATGCATTATTAAGATTTATTTTATTTTTACAAATTTAATGCAATTTAATCACTTATTATTATATTTATGAAAAATTTATTTGTTTTTAGAAAGTTTTGATGATTAATCATCTTATTTTTAATTTTTTAAATGTTTTTCTCTTTGAACATCTAATAATTCTCTTTTAATGAAGTTTACTTCGATTTAATTTAATTTTTTTCAAAATTTTTGGTAAGAAATAACTTAGTATATGAAAAACAATAATAATATAACTAAAATAATAAAATGTAACAATTTTAAAAAATAACTAATATGCTTAATCTTAAAAAATAAAATAATCTAACTATCAGGCGACCCATTAATGATTAATCTATTACCTAAGCTTTTTGTTGGAACCCAAGGAACCCAAGCTCAGCATAACTTATTAGCCGCCCGGTATTTTTGAAAACAAGCTTCAAGCAAGGAAGTATACGTACAATATGAGTGGTTATATATATATAATAAAATGCAAAGGAAGTATACGTACAATATGAAGAAATAAATAATATTTTGGATAAAAATAAAGTTATTGATTAATTTTTATATTATTTTATTTATATAAATTAAAATTATAAATTGATAAAAATTATTAAGTTGCTAAAAATCTTAAACAAAAAAATGCATCTAACAAGAAACACAATAAAAATAATAGTAAAACAAAAAAATACACCACATAACATATAGGAAAAAATTTAATTGATAATATCTCATAAATATTAGAAAATTTTAGAAATATATAAAAAAATATAAATTTTATTTACAAAAAGAAATAATTATTTATCTTAATATTTAAAGTAAAATAAATTATCCATGAATTATCATGGATGAAATCCATTGTTTTTTTATTGGCAAAAATAAAATCTATCTTTTCTTAAATTCTTTTTAATTTAATGTATTTAAAAAATGAAAAAATAATCAATAAATAAGAGAATAAAAAAAGCTTTAAAGTGTATAAAATAAAATCATAAAAATTTTATTTATAGAATAAGTCATAGATAAAGTGTACATGCTATAATATTATATATTTATATTTTAGAATAATAACAACTTATTTAATTAAAGCAAAAAATAATTAGATAAATAATATAAAATAAAAATACGACACGTGTACAAAAAATCTAAATTCCTATATTATGCATTTAAAAAAGGTAGATAAATAAGATAATAAAAAATATTTAGAAGGTATAAAATAAAATAAAATTATTAATATTATAAAAGTTTTATTTAAAAAAATATGATAAGATAAAATACATTAGAAAAAAAAAGAAAACTTTTGAAATTTATAACCATAAAATAACATTCTTTACGTTCAATTCATTTTTTTACTATTAATTTTTTTTATATATTATTTAATATTAAATATCGTCTAATTAAATACCGTTTAAATTGAAATATGATTATTTTGATCTGTTCAATATGAAAGTGTACACTTAAACCTTGTCTAATATTATTGAAGTGTTATTTTTGTTATTATAAATTTGAAATATTTTTTTCTAATTTTCCTATACATTATTTGCTTTTCTTTTATATTTATCTTCTAAAATAATAACAATACGTGTAATTGAAATAAAAACGTTACACAAAATGCCTAAAATAAAAAATGACCAATAAATATATACAATAACAAGATAATAACAAGATAATAAGATATGGGGAGCATTTTAAAGAAAAAGGGTGATAATCAATTAATCTAATTAATTAATCAATAATATAAATACTATCTTAATTTAAAATTTGAAATGAATTGATAACTTCTAAAATTAAGAAAAAAAAACAAATAATACATAATCAAATATTTATTATTACCAATAAGATATAATTAATTAAATTTATTGATTAAAATTAAGGATGATGCAATTCGATTTTGCTTGGTTCAATAAAAAATCAAAAACTACTTATAAAATATTAATTAGAGAACATTTTACCAATCTATTTATGTTGATTTGATATATTCAATTTATAATTTAGATCTACTTATTATTTTTTAAATGAATTTAAATAATTTAAATTTTTTATTAGTTATATTAAACTTTTTTAAAAATAAATATAAAAGAAAAATAATATAATTTATTTCATCTTCTTCAATTACATAAAAATTTAATTAAAATTAGATAATTATTAAAACATATGATATATATATACACTGTAAATATATAAATTAGAAAATAAAAATTTATTACTAATATATAAGTTGATTTAATTGAGTGTCAATTTTCAAACTTTAAAACATTGACCAATGAAACACATGTCAATTTTTGTATTTTTAAATCAACACCAATCTATTTAGATTTATAAAACATAAAACTATATAAAACTATGTTTGGCTAGACTTGGTTTCGACTAATGGGTTAATTTATCAGTTATTATGTTCATCCTTAATTAGAATCATTGGTGTCAAAATTCTAACTATTATATATATATATATATAGGATTAATATGTTGTGCGAAAAATATATATTATTTTATAAATCTAAACATTAAAATCCAAACTCTAAATCCTATAATATAATATAATATAATATATATGTGTTCAAGCACGAGTAATAGGATAAATTACTGTGGAATCCATGCTTGACGGTGTAATGAATGAACGGCTAAAATACTCTACTTTACCTATTCAAAACAACATGAGCAGATCATAATATACAAAGCATTAGCATTCATAACTTCCCACAAAAAGATATAATATAATTTATTTTAAAAAAAAAAACTTCTACAAAAAGATGAACTTATGATTCCTTTTTTTCATTGCACTGGTTCCTCACTTTCAAGATCACACTGAAAATGGATTATACAATCAGTTCCTAAAGGGTCTACAAGAGCACAGTAAAACTCTTACTGTTACAAAATGAAAGAGATACCAAAGTAACTCTTACCGGAGTAAATTATACTTATTACTTCTTGGCAAAGGTAATGCTCATGGGATTTTGAGGGGTAATTTTGAAGCCTTGGAGAGCCTGCATGGCCATGGATGATTGAACATCATCTTCAAATTCCACAAAGGCAATACCTGGCTTTGCTTCGATTATTCGAACTTCTCTAAATCCTGGATACTGTTGGAAGAGCAATTCCAGCATCATACCAGTGGTTTCGTGGGGCAAGTTCTCTATAAATAGTATATTATTAGGAGTTACTGCTTCTTGAGCATTTAGATTTGTTTGGCGGAAAGCCTGCATACATTAAATGGATCAATAATCTTTTTTTTTATAATTATTACTATTTTTTTTTATCGTCCCCCATTTCAGCCCAGGGATCATTATAAGTTAATGGTTAACCCCGAGATATCAGAAATAAAGCACTAAAACAACTTACTCTTGTTCCACCATTTTCAGCAGTTGCACCACTAGCCGCTGCAGGTTGCTGCACTTCTTCAGCCCGTCGCTTTCTTTCAGCTGGAAAAACAGGCCTTTGTCAGTAAATGAGTTTACACTGTTGTTGGTTAGGAGTTTAAGACTTGAGCTATAGTTTTTTTCATACGGGGAAGACGAAAAGAAAAAAAGGTGAATTAGTCTAATAATTCAAAATAGTACAAAAATCCCAAGGCCCTTAGGGCCAAAATTGTTGTTCAATTACAGCATCCAGTATTAACATTTGCATACTAGATATGAATCACGAATGTAAAATGATTTTTATTACCTTTTTCTTCTTGCTTCTTTTTCTTCTCTCTTGGAACAAAGCTTCCCTCTTCTTTAGCGACAACATCTGACTTTGATTTGGCATATTGAATCCGCTGCAGCAAACCCGTACAAGTTGAATTTACTTTTCATCATCACATAAATTTTCTGCTCATTTTAAGGATAAATGGAAATATTCATAGGGGCAAGAAATGAGATAAACCCATGTGATTTTTGAAATTCCCAATTTTAAAAGACCAGAGAAACAAATACAATAAACTACCAACTTGGATTATAAAGACAGACCATAGGCTTATTGTAGAATGGAAAGTTTTGCATCTGCCGCACAGCATTACTGGCAGCAGTCACTTCAGTAAATGCAACCCAAGCTTGTCCCCGAAGCTTTAGAGTCTTCAGAGCAACAACGTCCAGAATCCTTCCATATTGTGAGAATAAGCAATACAGAGACCGCTTCAATTCTGCCAAAGGCGGTAGAAAGACAACATATTCAGTATCACATGATAAACTAGACGACCATAAGCTCAGCACAAAGAAACAAATTCAAGTCAATACATCCTCAAATTTATTCCTGCATGATATATCATCGGACAAAACTTGTAAAACACGAATCTTAAACTTAAAAGTAAGACAAGCAAGAGAATGAGAGGACCACTAAAAAGCAATAAATAGTACTCTTCTGACAAATATCTGCTGTCTATCTCATGCAAAGACTAGACTCTTCTCTTCACAATGCTCATTTCATAACCAACCAAATTCTCACGCAGCATTCAGAACAAAGAGTTACCTACTCAAACCAGTTCCAGACCAAAATGCACAGATAAGTAGATACACTGCCTAATTCATCATACAACTTTAATATTTACTTGATTATTAACACTTAAATGGGCAGGATCCATTTGCTAATAGTCATCAAACTTCAACAATTGAATCCTAATTCCCCAACTGCCTACTAAACACTAAAACAGAAACTCACTTATAAGTTCATAACCTAAATTTTAAAAATAGGACTAATAAGATTTTAGCTCCTCAGCTAAGATAAAACCTATAATGCTATGAAAGGGCTCCATACCAGTGTTCACTATTGTTTGGTATTATTCAAGTAACATGTACACGACCCTAGCGACATGTGGTGCCTCGCCATGGTAAGAGTAGTTCATCCATCGTCGATACGAAATAACGGGCTGATGTGATCCAAGAATAAAAACTTGATGATCAAGACCTAACCTAAGTAAAAATGGCCTGATATTAGCGACATACCCAACGAACTAAATCACCTCTTTAAATACCAGACCTCAAATAAATCGTGTTTGACGACCTAAAGATAACTACCTAGAACAAAGAGTTACCTACTCAAACCAGTTCCAGACCAAAATGCACAGATAAGTAGATACACTGCCTAATTCATCATACAACTTTAATATTTACTTGATTATTAACACTTAAATGGGCAGGATCCATTTGCTAATAGTCATCAAACTTCAACAATTGAATCCTAATTCCCCAACTGCCTACTAAACACTAAAACAGAAACTCACTTATAAGTTCATAACCTAAATTTTAAAAATAGGACTAATAAGATTTTAGCTCCTCAGCTAAGATAAAACCTATAATGCTATGAAAGGGCTCCATACCAGTGTTCACTATTGTTTGGTATTATTCAAGTAACATGTACACGACCCTAGCGACATGTGGTGTCTCGCCATGGTAAGAGTAGTTCATCCATCGTCGATACGAAATAACGGGCTGATGTGACCCAAGAATAAAAACTTGATGATCAAGATCTAACCTAAGTAAAAATGGCCTGATATTAGCGACATACCCAACGAACTAAATCACCTCTTTAAATACCAGACCTCAAATAAATCGTGTTTGACGACCTAAAGATAACTACCTAGAAGCATTCTTATAAGATCTGTGGCCTCCCTTAGTTGGTAACCTCATTAGATAATATGTAAAGACTTACTCTTGTAAATTAATCGTATTCTAGCAACTCCTATTCAAAGTATCGACCTATGGAACCTCAGTACCTATCTAATATGCTATATATACCTCCTTATGGAGAAATAAAGGATCTGTTTATTATTAACATTTTATACATCTTTCTATAAATTATTAGAATTCCTAATAACATTAAATTCTCTCCAAATAATTGGCGCCGTCTGTAGGAACTTAAATCTTTCTAGTTCATAGTTAGCATTTGAGACCTTATTTTATTTTCAGGAGAATCAACTTGTGTTTTAGGAACAATTATCCCAAACAAAATGGGTAGCCCGTCATTACAAACTGAACAGGCTAATAGTCTCACTCACCCAACTCAAGGATTTGATCTCAATGATCAGACATATCGCTCATCACCTATCAAGTCGTTATATGATAATGAACAGAGTAGTGCCCAACCCTTTGTGGATAAAGGTATTTAAATTCCATAACGTCATGACACGACTGGACCAACTAGGACAATTCAACATACCGCTAGTTCATTAAACTATAGCTCTGACAATATATCCTTAGAAAAGGATGTTATGATGAAGAGTCTCCAAAAACAAATAAATGAGTTACAACAGGCGTTTATCGAATCTCAAAGGGAGAACAAGCTCAAGTCTAGATTAGAACAAGAGGAATATTCGAGCTCACTCTATATTCCTAACCCTCCAATTTTAGACAATTACCCTCCATAAAGGGAACGTGTATCACGTACTTCCTACCCACCACGACGTGAAAGAGTGATAGAACCATGTCCATATACAGTCAATCCCAACTCCATGCTAGGACCTTCATAGGTGAATCCCCCGGTTCATGAGCCTTTAATACAAAATACACCCCATCTAATTCCAACACAATCAAGTTTGGGAAATGCTATTACTATGGAATTTCAAATCCCATAGTGTAACCCAAATGAGGCTTCAGAAAAAAAATTAAAAGACAGAGGAGCAAATATGGACCAAAATGAACGATCAATTTAAAGGGCAAGATAAGCTCAGACCTTGCGGTGATATCGAAACTGTGTGTGATCAGTTGTTAACCTCATCTTTTCGAATACCCTCGAGTTAATACAACCACTGTCAAAATTCAATACCCCCAAATGTCCCACTTATAAAGAAACAAAGGATCTTGTAGCTCATGTTCTCCAATTTAAAATAACTATGGTTGTCGTGAGCCTTCCAGAAAACAAAAGAGAAACAATGTATTGCAAATTATTTGCCGCTATCTTCCAAGAAACAATGCAACAATGGTTTGTGGAATTGCCTACTAAAAAAAGTATAAAAAGCTTTGATGCCTTGGTAAAGGCAAATTATGCTTGCAACAAATTCATAAGGAAAGAGTATCACCATTTGTTCTTGTAAAAACTCAGAATTCACTCTTATATTTTCATTCAAAGACACTACTTATTTATATACAAATTTAGAGACAATCTTAGGTGACATACACCTAATACACAACTAATACATTCACCTAGTGTTAGACACCTAATACACACACAACTAATCATCTTTAATACTCCCCCTCAAGTTGGAGCATAGATATTAATCATGCCCAACTTGTTACAAAGATAATCAATCCGAACCCCACTTAAAACTTTCGTGAAGATATCTCCTAGTTGTTCTCCAGTCTTCATATATCCTATAGAAATCAAACCTTACTGAATTTTCTCGTGAACAAAATGACAATCAATTTCAATGTGTTTAGTTCGCTCATGAAACACAAGGTTAGAAACAATATGAAGAGCAGCTTGGTTATCACACCACAATTTCGCTGGTACTGAAGTTTTAAGACCTACTTCATCCAAGAGCTGATATATCCATATTATCTCAGGCGCAGATTGTGCCATAACCCTATATTCTGACTCTGCACTCGATCGTGACACAACATTCTGCTTTTTACTTTTCCATGAGACCAAATTTCCTTCAATGAAAATACAATAGCTTGATGTGGATCATCTATCCACTTTGGAACCTGCCCAATCTGCATCTGAAAAACATTCAATATGAGTATGTCCATGATTTGCATACAAGATGTCACGTCCAGGTGCTTCTTTCAAGTAACACAAAATTTGCTCTAACGCTGCCCAATGATGAACTGTTGGGGTTGACATAAATTGGCTAACAACACTGACTGAATATGCAATATCTGGACGAGTCACGGTAAGGTAATTCAGCTTTCCAACCACCCTTCGATATCTCTCAGAATCTTTAAAGAGTTCTCCATCTCCTGTAAGGTGGATGTTCGGAGTCATTGGAGCAATACAAGGTTTTGCTCCTAATTTTCCTGTCTCAATTAATAAGTCAGGACATATTTCCTTTGAGATAGAAAGATACATTTTTTTACTCCTTGTGACTTCAACACCCAAGAAATACTTTAACATCCCCAAATCCTTCGTATGAAACTGAGTATATAGGAAAGACTTAAGAGATGAAATTCCCGTAGTATCACTTCCAGTAATAACAATGTCATCTACATACACAACTAAAAGAATGATACCAGCTTCTCATTGTTTGTAGAACACTGAATGATCATACTTGCTTTTCATCATACCAAACGTTTCTATAGCTTGACTAAATTTTCCAAACCAAGCACGAGGACTCTGTTTCAAAGCATACAAAGATTTACGGAGACGATAAACGTGCCTAGACTCCCCCTAGGCAACAAAATCAGGAGATTGCTCCATAAACACCTCCCCTTGAAGATCACCATGAAGAAAAGCATTCTTGATATCTAGTTGATGCAAAGGCCAATGGTGAGTAGGCTCGCAATAGAAATAAACAACCGAATGAGATGTCAAT
Organism: Hippophae rhamnoides; assembly: GCA_033030585.1. Classification (NCBI taxonomy): domain Eukaryota; kingdom Viridiplantae; phylum Streptophyta; class Magnoliopsida; order Rosales; family Elaeagnaceae; genus Hippophae; species Hippophae rhamnoides. The sequence goes on from CM065431.1 coordinate 5,905,760, forward strand.
TTAGCAACGGAGAGAAAGTGTCGAATAGTCCACTCCATGTGTTTGAGCATATCCCTTGCAGCAACAAGACGGGCCTTTAATCGAGCAACTAACCCGTACGGATTAACCTTAAGCGTGAACACCCATTTGCATCCGATAGCCGTTTCCCCTGAAGGTAAATCGACCAAGTCCCAAGTATCATTGTCATCCAACGCATTCATTTCCTCGATCATTGCATGATGCCAACCAGGATGAGATATGGCTTCACGAACAGTTTTAGGGATAGAAATAGAATCAAGAGAAGCAATAAAAGAGCAAGAGGAAGACGACAAGCAATTATACGAAACAAAAGAAGAAATAGGATAAGTACATTGACGTTTACCTTTGCGTAATGCAATAGGAAGATCATCGTTCAGGACTGGATCTGATGACGATGGAGCAGATGCAGGACATGAATCAGAAGGTCTATGTCTAGAGTAGACTTGAGTTACAGGAGGCCTAACAGGAACTGGATCAGAGACAGGTTCAGATGATGTGATAGAATAGACTAACAAATCGTCATTCTTAACCTGACATGCAGGAGGAGGAAAAGATGAAAAATAGGGTGTGTCTTCCATGAAAGTAACATCAATTGAGACAAGATATTTGTTAAGACTAGGACAATAACATCTATAACCTTTTTGGAGACGAGAATAACCAAGGAAGATACACTTCAAAGACTTGGGATCTAATTTAGTAACATGCGGACGAATATCCCGAACAAAACAAGTGCTACCAAATATCCTAGGGTCAACCGGAAATAGTGACTTATTAGGAAACAAAATTTTGTAAGGAATCTCACCATGAAGAACAGATGAGGGCATGCGATTAATAAGAAAACATGATGTTGAAACTACATCGACCCAAAAAGGTTTAGAAACATTCATTTGAAATAATAAGGCACGTGCATTTTCGAGAAGATGTCTGTTCTTACGTTCGGCCACTGCATTTTGAGATGGAGTATCAACACACGAAGTTTCATGAAGCATGCCATTTTGAACCATATAAGATTGAAACAAAACTGATGTATATTCTTTGGCATTATCACTTCGCAAAGTACGAATTGAAACATTAAATTGAGTTTTAATCTCAACACAAAATGCGCAAAAATAGAAAACAATTCAGAACGACTCTTCATTAAATATAACCAAGTTACACGAGAATAATCATCCACAAAAGTAACAAAATACTTAAATCTAGGTTTAGACAAAATAGGACAAGGATCCCAAACATCAGAATGAACTAATTCAAAAGGAATACTAACATGTTTATTAACTCTTGGATTTAAACTAAGACGATGATGTTTTGCAAATTGACAAGACTCACAATCTAATGAAGACACCTTACTAAACTGAGGATAAAGTTTCTTCAGTGAATGAAGAGATGGATGACCCGGTCACAATGTACTCGAAGAGAGAGGTTACACTGTAGCAAGCGATGATTTCGGCATCGCGTGTCAAGAATATAGAGACCTCCAGACTCATGTCCTTTACCAATAGTCTTCTTCGTCATAAGATCCTAAAATAAGCAACGATCAGGAAAAAAAGAGATGCAACAGTTAAGATTGCGAGTAAGCTAACTTACAGAGATCAAATTAAAGGATAAGCTAGGTAAATGTAAGACAGACGACAAAGGAAGCAAAGGAGTGGGAGTATGTCCTGTTTTGTGACAATAGTGACATATAATAGTGACATATAATACCTCCGAGGTCCTGTGGTCGAGTTTCAAACTCGTACGAGCCGCCTCCTTTGTTTCTGTTCATATAAGTTGACCGTCCATGCTCATAATTATTACTTCGACTGACCAAAACACCATTTAATTGAGCAGGTGGAGGTGGAGTGCCTTCTGTACGAAGTATTCGACTAAACACCTCTTATAAAGAAGAGATCTCAGAACCAGAAAGAACCTGGGACTTAGTAGTCTCAAAAGTAGGAGAAGATCGACAAGGAAACTCATGACCGCCATTTGTTCCCGTTGGCTTTGTTGAACCTTGACATCAGAGCTAAAAGGCATCAAACTATTGAGCACCTCATAAATTCTTTTAAATTCCATAAAATAATTTGTGAGTGACTAATCTTGTTTGTCTGCACGATAAAATGCTTTGCATACCTCATATATGCAAGAATGATTTCCCTTACCAAAATATAAGAAATCCAAATAATCCATCAATTCCTTAACGAATTCACAATGATTGATCAAGTCAATTACATTGCTTTCAATAGAATTCCGAATCTGCAAAAATAAGCGAGCATCGTCTCTACAAGCCATACGTCTCCGTTTGAATCATCTTTTGGAGGCTCTTTTGTCAAATGAGTATCTTTTTCGATACTTCTCAAATAAATTTGAATGGTCTTGCACCAAGCCAAATATTCGAACCATTGAGCTTATGGTCCGTGATTTTGGACATTACAGGCACCATATCCGTTACAACATTAGATTTCTTTTCAGCCATAACTCTTACAAACGACAAGATAACGAGCAAACAAACAAACAACAACGACCAAGCAGCGAACAAGAACACAAAATTGGAAGAACCCAAACCTGAACAATCACAAGCGATGAGTGCCAAACCACCACATACGCGCAGGAACGAGGCGATGGCGCCACGAGAGCCGAACGAAGAAGAATTCCGCACGGACGCGGCCCACGTCGCCGCGTGGGGGAAATTTGACAGAAAGTCACGATGGCGCGTGTGGCCCACTCGCGGCTCGTCTGGTGACCGGACTTCGGGGTTTCGCCGGTCGGCGGCTGTTCTTCCCCCTGTGCCGGCAGTGACACGTGTGGAAATTTGACAGAAAGTCGCAGTCGGTGGCTGTTCTTCCCCCTGTGCCGGCGGTGACACGTGTGGAAATTTGACAGAAAGTCACAGTCGGTGGTTGTTCTTCCCCCTGTGCCGGCGGTGAGACGTGTGGAAATTTGACAGAAAGTCGCGGTGGCGAGTGTGGCTCACTCGCGGCTCGTCTGGTGGCCAGACGTCGAGGTTTGGCTGGTCGGCGACTGGTCTTCCTCCCTGTGCCTACAATGAGAAAAAATATGCACTCCAAAAAGGTGTTCCGAGTTGGAACTCAAAAATGCACCAAATCCTAATTTGTGTTTACACAAAATCAACTCCCAATTTGAACGAAAAAAAATATTCCCAAATTTTGTAACCCAAATGCTCTGATACCATGTAAAAACTCAGAATTCACTCTTATATTTTCATTCAAAGACACTACCTATTTATATACAAAGTTAGAGACAATCTTAGGTGACATACACCTAATACACAACTAAGACACCTAATACACAACTAATATACTCACCTAGTGTTAGACACCTAATACACACACAACTAATCATCTTTAACAATTCTCAATCGTCCAAAAGGACGAAAAGACAATTGAAGCTTACATGAGGAGGTTCAAGATGGAAAAATGAAAATTTCACAACGTCACAATTCCTTAGCAATTGAAGCTTTTCGCAAATGTATCAAGAGGGATACTAGCCTCTTCATTGAATTAACAAAAACCACCCCTCAATCTATGGAAGTGGTCTATAAAGAAACCCAGAAGTTCGTAAACTTAGAAAGAGAGATGAAATCCGCTTAAGTAGTGACCAACAGAAGCATAGATAAACCTACCTCAGGTAAAAGATAAGGACATCGAAGGCCTATTGGGGAGAGGCGCCCTAACCCTCCTCGTTTTAAACCTGTGATCATGCCCTAGGGAAATTCAGATACATGGGGTCGAGCTTTATCCCTTTTCAAAGGACCACCATTACGCGTCTCGCTGACAGAAGCAATGCAGCAAATGGAACATCTTAATAACGTCAATTGGCCCTCACCTATGAAGGCTCCGCTAAGAAACCCGAACAAATATTGCATGTTCCACAAAGACATGGGTCATTGGACCAGGGATTGCAAACATCTTAAACAAGAAATTGAACATTTGCTCTCGGAAAGATATCTAGGGGATATTATTGATAAGACAGGGGGTCCATAGGAAGGAAACCCAAGAGGCAACAATCCCATTCATCGAGGCAAATGCCACCAAATCCAACCCATAGAGATGCGAACAGGATCAATCAAGCCCCACCAGGAGATGTTCGAATAATCTATACCATACATGGTAGACCTACTATGGTGGATCATTTCGATAATTCAAGAAAAAGGTATGCTCGGGAAGTCAGGCATACGAACTGATTGATTTATAGCTTGAAGCTTGAAGGACCGATATATCCTATCACTTTTGATAGACAGGAGGTCCTCCCGCCTCATGATGATCCTCTGGTCATTATAGTTAAAATCGCACACTGTGAGGTACAGAGGATATTGGTAGATAATGGTAGCTCTTTGAACCTATTATATTTAACGGCCTTGCTAGATATAAGGATAGATCCTAAAGAAATTACATAATAAGAAATGCCGTTAGTGGGTTTCAATGGTAGTGTAACCATGTTAGTAAGGACCATACGCTTATCGGTCACTGATATTGTCGGGTCTTTACCCCTTGCCCCAGGCCAAAGAAAATTTCTAATTGTAGCAACTGATTATTTTTCCAAATGGATAGAGACTGAACCATTGGCAAGAATTCAAGAGGTGAACGTGCGAAAATTTATTTGGAAAAATATTATATGTAGGTATGGTTTATCTCGAGAGTTGGTCACTAATAATGGTCGATAATTCACAAGTCGACAGTTAATCTCTTTCTACGAAGAAATGGGTGTCAAGCTGTCCCATTCCACTCCTTATCGAACACAAGCAAATGGTCAAGCAAAATCCTCAAACAAAACACTTATCAATGTATTGCGAAAACGTTTAGAAGGAGCAAAGGATAAATAGGTGGATGAATTGTCCGATGTTCTTTGGGCAACAAGAACCACCCCAGAGTATTGATAGGAGAAGTCATATTTCCCTCGCCTATGGCATTGAAGCAGTTATACCATCCGAAATACATGAACCTACTCTCAGATCAAGGATCACACAAGAGGATAATGACCACCTCAGAAGTGAAGATCTCCTATTATCGGAAGAAAAAAGGGAAGAAGCCTTGATACGCATTGAATCACAAAAGAGTAATCCAAAAGTCGTATAACAAGTCGATTAAACACAAGAACTTTAGTGTCGGAGAGTGGGTCTTGCGAAAATCATTGGGAAACAAAGTCAAAATTACCTATGGAAATTTTGATGCAATATAAGGAGGCTTATATCGAATATATGATATTAGTCCAAGAGGATCTTAATTGATAGAAGCACTGTAAGGGAGGAGCTAAGTTAGAATGGGGAATATCTCAAGAAATAGTATGTATGAAACTTTATGAACGATATATTAAAAAATAATTATATATTCTAAGGTCATTCCTATGTTCTATCATAATGTGAACAATTAATTCGAGGAATGTGTGTTCACCAATGTGAATCTCCTGTTTTGGAAACATGTGCAAGGGGACGGTTTTCACCCTTATATGTCTTCTGTCTTGTGAAAAATCAACGCATTGACCCCCAAGTAGGAGGAAGGAGTCAACTGACCCCCCACTTGAGATGTGGGCTAAGTCCCAAGAAAGAGCCTTAAATTCCACGACGAACCTCCTCTTTAGAACCGCACATAGGGGTTGAATTCAATTTCACCCTTATATGTCTCTTGTCTCGTGAAAAATCAACGCATTGACCCCCAAGTAGGAGGAAGGAGTCAACTAATCCCCCCACTTGGGCTGTAGATACGTCCTATGCCTTATGTTAAGAGAAAAGAGTCAACTGACCTCCTCACTTGAGATGCGGGTTAAGTCCCAAGAAAGAGCTTCAAGTTCCACGATGAACCTCCTCTTTAGGACCACATGTAAGGATTGAATTCAATTTCACCCTTATATGTCTCCTATCTCGTGAAAAATCAATGCGATGTCCCCCAAGTAAAAGGAAGGAGTCAACTAACCCCTTTACTGGGCTGCAGGATATGTTCCATGCCTCATGTTAGGAGGAAAGAGTCAACTGACTCCCCCACTTGAGATACAAGATACGTCTCATGTCTCATGTTACACCCCGATTTTCACACTTTTTCTTAGGACGAGGTACTTTAGCAATGGCGAACACGAGGATCCTAATAACGGGTATCAGACCCGTGATAAGGAGGAAATGGCACGAGATCCAGAAGAAGCAGGGAGAGCAAAAATGCTCTCCTTGGCACCTAAAATGTGTCTTTTTTCATGACCCATAGAAGTCTCATAAGGTTGCTTACTTTTTGAAAAACTCATAAACAAACGACTCGAATCTCATGATCCTTCTCTAGGAAGGTCCATCCTTGAAGGAACATTCTAGGTATGACTTAGGGGGTCTCTTTAGAAGAAGGAGCCACTTTTCCTTTGTAAGACATGATTAATAAAAAATAAATAAAGAAAGAAATTACCTAAACTTATATATTGCAGGTCGAAGAACAAATGGCCTAGTGGTTGCAAACGGTCTAATTTTCAATTGGTGTTGTTAGCCTAGTGGACTAAGATCCAAGCTAAGTATTTTTTTAGATGAATTGATGAAAAAAGATAGTATACAAATCAAAGTTTGCGAACTAAAATCCTTTGTAAAGAAAATTTTACCAAGTTATTTGGACGGGTAAAAATAAAATCTTTTCTACTATTTATAAAACGAAGATGGAAGTCGAAAGGTCCACCCAATGAAACCCAGGCGGATATATTAGAGATTCTGCTGAATCAAACTTCCTATTTATAATAGCCTAAACCATACTAGGATCAGATAACAAAATATTATTCCCTTGACTTCTCGAAATCAAAGGAATAGAGAAATTAATATTTTGTATTATTCAGGTAACATGTATACTACCCTAATGATTTGTGGTGCCTTGCCATGGTAAAAGTAGTTCATCCATTTTCGCTAAGAAATAACGGGCTGATGTGACCCAAGAACAAAGACCCAATGATCAAAACCTGACCTAAGTAGAAACGACCTGATATTAGCGACCTACTTGACGAATTAAATCACCTCTTTAAATACCAAACCTCAAGCAAATCACGTTTGACGACCTAAAAGCACTCTTATAAGATCTCTAGTCTCCCTTATTTAGGGACCTCATTAGATAATATGTAAAGACTTGCTCTTGTAAATTAATTGCATTCTAACAGTTCCTACTCGAAGTACCAACCTACGCAACGTCAATACCTATCCAATGTGTTATATACTTAGGTAAAAGAATAAAGGATCTGTTCTTTATTAACATTTTAGATATTTCTCTGTAAATCAATAGAATTCCTAAGAGTAAATTCTCTCCAAACAAGTATCATACTTAATAGTTATTACCCTAAATAAAATAAATAAAATTAAAGACAACCTTCTCAGTTTAAACTTCATTTACCTAATTAAACGAGCTAAAGAAATAGATTACTCGAAGATTTTCTCTACTTATGAGTTGCCTTAAATTTCAAATTAACCGAACAAATACTAAGTGAAAAGACAAAAATTGAATAGAACATTATACCTTCTTTTTTGACTTTCTCATTAAGATTCTTAATGTATATTGTTTGATTAGGAGGTATATCTCCCGAAAGCATGGTTACCGAATAGAGAGAGAGAGAATAAGAGACAGTGAAAGCACCGCTGAACGTCTAAATCCCCGGTTCTACTTCTGATAGAGGGAGAGAATGTGAAACTTAGTGCCGGATCGATCTGAGCCCTAGATCAGTTCGGCTTATGGGCTTCTGTATTGTTTTGTGAATTGGGCCCTAAGGTCTGAACTTTGCCATACTTAACCCAGCTTTATACCGGGCTGGACAAAACAACAACGTATTTAATAACTTAAATATAATTATATTTTATTAAATTCTAGTTAATTATATTATAATTATTTTATATAATATAATTAAATAAAATTTATGATAAATATTTTAATAATATAATTTATATTTAAAATTATATTTAATTTATTTATTTATATTTGTTTTACGTTTTAAAATTTATTTTTAATTTAAAATCAAAAAAATCAAAATATATAATTTCAAAATTAAAATTTTAAACACGTTAAATAAAATATTCATTACGCACTACAAATAAGTTTTTATATAGTAATATAATTTTTTTATACAATACTCATTTTACGGTCAAAGTTATATAAAAATTATATAATAAAGATTTTTAATATTTTATAACAAAATAGCATTTTGAAAATTAAAAAAAATCAAATTTGGAACCTTACACATTCATTTCTAATATTTTATTATATATACTGACAGAAAAAAAAATGTTGTGCTTTTATAGCATGGGTTACATAAATATTAATTATTATTGAAAGAATAAAAGTAAATATTAAAAAACAGTAACGATTGGTCATGACAAGATCCCAACTAATCCAAGTCGATCGGTACTAACAGACTTTTTTCTAAAAAATATTATATATATTATATATTTTTCCACCAAAATGTATACAATAATTTTTAGGATGAATTATTTAAATTATTATTTTATTTACATTAATGTGTTATTTAATCTCTTTGTTGAAAAAGAGTTTTTAAAATCCTTTTATTTGTGAAAAAAAATGTTACTAAAATCTCTTTATTTGTGAAAAAAAAAGTTATTACTGTCTCTTTATTTGTAAAAAATGTATTAAATAAGAATAAAATAAAATTTTTATCTTATTTTTTTGTTAAATATAACAAAATAATATATATATCGCATATATGTTTATATTTTTCAATAGATATATACCAAAAATTTCATTATCTAATGTATAAAATTATACATTAGATAATAAAATTTTAATTTAAACTTGATCAGAAAGATTTGTTAAAAAGTTTGACTATTTTTATAAATAAAAATTATTTTATTAGTTATATATCTATTTAAAAATATATATATATATATTATATTAAATATTTATTATATTTAACTAAAAATTATATGAAAAATTAATTTTATTATTATCTGACACATTTTTTATAAATAAATAAACTTAAAAACATATTTCTTAAATAAATGAAATAAACAACTTCTAAAACCTAAACAAAAGAATCTCTATCACTTTTTTTCCTAGTTTTTATTAAAAATTTAAGTAAATCAAAAAATTATTCTAAAGGTTAAGTTTCATAAACACCCTGGATGTTTGTAATTATTTTAGAGATATTAGTAAGATTTAAAATTATATTACCAACATACCTCAAAATTAGTTATTTTTTTACTAACACTTTATAGTAGTAAATTATATTGAAGATAAAAAATAATATATATTTATGTATCCTATTAGACTGCATCATATTTATGTATTATTAATTGAACTAAATCGTTGAAAATTATTAATCAAACCAGATCAAATAATTCGATTATAACATTTTTAATAGTCAAATAGTCTGATCCGATTTAGTTTGACCAATATAAACGGTTCGATTTAATTAATTTTTTTTACTTAAAACTGGACTGAATCGAACCATAGACAACCCCAAGTGCAAGGTTATGATGCGTTAATGTGTACTTAGGTTGGGGTTTGAGTTTATTTTATATTGTAACTTTATTTAATTGATACATTATTCTTGTAACTAGTAGATTAATTTCATTTAATTTTATAATTTCATCTTTGAATCAAATTATTTTAAAAATAAATTTTTAAATGTAAAATTACATTTTTCTTTTTTTAAGTAAAACATATATATATCTCATTTACTCCGTATTTTTTCAACTTCTATTTTTAAATCTTATTTTTATTAATTAGGGTTTAGAAAGTAGAATTTTTTAAGTAGACGAAATTTGATAGCTGTTATTTATTCTTGAATATGAGGTTCAGAAGCACACTAGTGTTAAAAAGGAATTCTTTTTTTTTTTTTTAATAAATTTTCGTTTTTCTTAGAGGCTGTTTAAGAGCCTTTTTGAGAAGGTATCTGTCGAGAACGAAGGTAAACCAATGAATAAAGTTAGTGTGAATAACAATAAATTATTAATATCGATCAGCTTCTATAAATATGTTTAACATTTAATAATTAATTACAGTTGTGAATAACATTTAATGAAATTGAGTGGTTTTGAAAATAGAAGTAGAGAGAATAGAGATCATCAGTGAAGTAGATGGAGATTTTTTATTTTTATTTTTTTGGTTCTAATAAAAAAAAAGAAAGAAAGAAAATTTAATTTTATCCTTAAAATAATTTTATTTTTTTTATAAAAATATTGACTAACTTAACCCAAAAATTAAATTATAAAATAAAATTAACTTGTTTTAATAGATACAAAATCATCGTGTTAATAAAGTAAAAGTAAACGAATAAATAAATCATTAAGCTAAAAGTTGGAGTTAGAGTATTATCAAATCTAACCCAACGTTAAGATCGAATAATTGTAATTAACCTACATTAGTTTCATTAACAATAGTGATTAATCTATTAATAATCCTTTTATCGCATGCTATGATTCTCTCACCTAGATACTTGGTAGGATTAGGTATAACATACAAAATATTAGATTCAGGAATCATCCAAACCAATCGGATTAATTATATTGCGTGTAGTATTTTGCGTAATTAACTCTACCTTCCCCACCCCGCCCTGCCAACTTTCTCCCTGGCCTTCTTTATTTCTTCCCTTATTTTAGTTTTTCTGCTTTGTTTTTTTGCCGAAAGACGTGATCTTCTGCTTGTTTGATTGCGGTGTAAGTTGATGAATATATATATATATGTATGTATTATGAAAAAGCAGCAAGTTAGTCACTAAAAGGTAGATCATGATTTCAAATATATATATATATATATATATAGAGAGAGAGAGAGAGAGAGAGAGAGAGAGAACATTAGTTAGGGTGAGCGTCACCTTGCAATTAATGTCTGTCTTTTTTTTTTTGCCGATTCGAGCTGAATATAAAAATTTAATAAATATTGGAAATGTATATAAAGAAGTCATTCGAAGTAATATAAAACCAAATAATTAATTGGATTTATTGGATCGAATTGAACTTGTGACTCGTTCATAATTATTAAAAAGTGAATAATACCATATATACACGCTTTTAATTGAAATTATGAATCTGCAGTAAATTTTGGTATTATTTATCTACAACTAAGAGAAACATAATACAGATGAAAAAGATGAGAGATTGATGAATATAATGAAGCAATTTTTTTATATTAGTAATTTAGTGATTATATAAATTTTTAAATATAGCATATTTAAAATAAAATATGTATTTTTTTAAATATATTAAATTCTCTTTTTTATTAAATAAGTAAAAATTATACGAATGAGACTTAAACTTTGGTCTAAAATAATAAGGTGGAGAATCATATCACCCGTAATTATTCATTAGTTTTAATAATAATTTAATTAAATGTAAATTATAGATAATTATAAAATCTTTATATATGTAAATTATAGATAATTATATAACCATTCTATCTTAATCAATTTGTAATTTTTTAACATACAATTTGTTTATTTACACCAATTCTAACCCTGCCTGTAATATTAACTTTGTTACAAAATTTGGCGTAGAGTTACCTCAATTTTATACCAAATTTTACATCAAATTTATTGCTATAAGCATTGTTACGTCAAATTTGACATGATAATGTTCATCATACCATCATTGCTTACGCTATCATTTTTTTAGAATTTTTTTTTAAAATATTATTATATTTTTTATTGTATTTAATAAATTAAAATTAAATATATGATAAAAATAACTAAAAAAATTACTAATACAACTTAGAATTAAAAATTTAATATAAAATAAAAAAGGATTTAGAAAAATTCTAAAAATATTATTAAATTTTTTATTACATATAATAACTTAAAATTAATTACATGATACAAAATAAAAAAAATTACTAATACGATATAGAACTAAAAATATAATATAAACTAAAACAACAATTTAATTAGTAATTGGGTAAATAATTGTTTAATTTTTACATTAATTATTATTAATTAACTAATAATAATATATAATTGTTTAATTGGTAAATGAAAATAAAAATTAATGATATATTATTAAGGAATATAATTTTTAGTATAATATTTAATGTTTCAGGCTGGAAATGAGTTATTAGTTTAGTTATTTTAATAGTATCATAATTCTACTTTTGGTACTTTTTTATCCAAATTATTGAGGTATTACCTTAGTACTACCCAAATTTAAAAAAAATGTATTAATTAATCATTTAATTGAAATTTTTTTATACGTGTATTAATACAAATGTGGTATTTAAAAAGTATTTTATTAAATAATTATCTAAAAATGCCTTCTAAATATCAGATATATATTACTACATATGTGAAATTGACTTATTTTTTTAAATATAGGTACACCTCAAAAAATTGGATAAAAAAAATTATAAAAATAAAATCTTATTAATATTAAGACAACAAACTTTAACTTTTTCGTATAAAATGGTGTAAAATCTGGTAGAGGGATTGGAGACTCCCTAAATAATCTTTCATTTGTAGTTGGTTTATATTATTATTATTATTGAAACTTGAAATTAATTTATAATATACATATTTTTTATATCACAGTATTTGGTGTGATTTGATTGTTTTTAGATAACAATCACTCATATTTTTTTAAAAAATTAAAATTTATTTAAATTTATAAAATTTAAATCTAATTAATAAGGGCTCCTATACTCTCAAATTGATTCAAAATTTGATCATATATCTCCAAATTATTTTTTTTCTTACGTTACTATATAGACTATATGTTCATAATTCAACTGGATCTACAACTCCATCTAATATTTGATAAAGTGTTAAATACATTCTAATTTTTTTTAACTTTTTTTATAATTATTCCGTAGGAAGTTTTTAATGATTAATTTTAAAAGCAACTTCAATTCTATATTTGCATAATACCTATTAAAATAATCTTATCTTTTCTTAATTAATGATAAGAGATTAAATAAATAGAATATGTGATTATGATAATTTTCAAATTAAATTATATAGTATATTTTGTTCTGTTTCAATTATATGAGACTTTTATATCATATTATAATTATATATCTAAAAACTTAAATCAAATTCCCTCAAATTGACATTAAAGGTTGGCATAAATGTTGGTTTTTAAGTATCATAGATCGGTTAAGGTTTTGGATTTTTCAAAACATTCAAGTTAAGACTAACTTATAAAATGACTCAAAAATCAAGGTTCATTATGTTAGTAGTACCAAGATTTTACTTTTGATACTCCTTTTTTACTCAAATTTTTAAGGTGATACCTTAGTGGTAACCTTATTTAGAAAAAAGTTTCAATTTGATGTAATTTATTATTTAATCAGAGATTTTTCTCATATGTATTAATGCACATATGTTATTTAAAAGATATTTTTGAATAATAAAATAATTAAATGATATTCATAGAATATTTTGAAATAATCAATTAGTTGATTATTCAAAAATGTCACTTGAATATCGCACATGTATTATTATACATGTGAACAATTGTCAATTAAATAATAAATTGTATTAAATTGAAACTTTCTTTTAAATGAGGGTACTACTAAAATATCACTCCAAAAATTTGGGTAAAAAACATCAAATGTAAAATCATGGTAATAATCACTACTACAAAAAAAGGTATTAAAGTCGGTTAAAAACTGACTTTAAACCAATTTAAAGTCAATTTGTTGAATCGACTTTAAATGAAATGACTTAAAATTTAAAGTTGGTTCAACGCGTGAACTGACTTTAATTTTTTTTATTTTATTTTTTACAAAATTTACTCATTTTCTATTATACTTAAATTAAAACCTGTATTCAATCACTAAATAACAATAGGAAAAACAAATCTATTTAAAAAATAGTTTAAATAATACAAATAATTGAAAAATAAAATATTAATTAATAGCAAAAAAATTATCATGGTGTACTCTTCTCTTGATGTTATAATAGAAACTTACATAAATAATACAAAAATTTATACACATAAATAACAACACATAATAACATAAAAAATATGAATAATAAGTGCGTAGAATTAATAAAAATACTTACAAGAGTAAATGAATTGACAAAATAAAGAAAAAAAATGGTGTTTTGTAAGTGAGAAATGGGTATAATTTTTTTGAGTATTTTGCTCAAAACAATAGGGGATCTAAATGATTAGTTAGAGAGAAAGAAAACCCATTAACCGGCGCTAGAAATGGTAGTCGTAGGTGGTCGAAAAATGAGAAAGAATGGAGGAGAAGTGAATGAACCGACGCTACGTCCTACGTGGATAGTATCGGTTTACACCAAACCGACTTTAAATTCATTATAAGTTAGTTTTTTTCAAAAATCGACTTTATATATCGACTTAAATACTCATTTTTATAGTAGTGAATGAAATAACAAATTTCAAAAATGAACCTAAATAACTTAGTATGCTTCCAAATCTTACTATCATATATCCCACTTGATATTATTAATCTTAATGCGAGATGCATTTGAAAATTGATTGTTTCTAATTTGAACGTTAAAAGTTGTGAGAGTATACATATGTAATGTTTATAGGCTTATATATTAGCCTTTGTGCAAAAAAAAAAAACAAAAAGGAACGGTTATTAATTAGGTTGAAATATACATGCTTTCATAAAACTCCTTAATATTCATTTTTTTTTGTGTGAAAATTACTACATATGTTCATTCATTTTAAACTTCATTCATTTGACAGCTCTGTCCATGTATATATATATATTGAAAATTACTACAAATGTTCATTCATTTTAAGCTTCATTTGACAGCTCTGTCTATATATATTTCTACTATTGATTTATGGCTAGTCGATGCAAATAAACTGAAATGATTTTTTTTAAAGAATATATATATCACACTGAAAATTACTAATATTACCTAAATTTATATCTAATTTTACACACATATATCTTATATTGTTTCATATGTTAAAAATTAAAAAAATGATTTATTTTTTTAAATAATATTGATGTGTATCATAATATAAATAATGTAGATGTAAAAATAAATATAAATTTATGTTTCATCCTTACTCATTTGTAATATAAACTAAATGAAATGATAAAGTAATAAATTTATAATAAAGTAGTGCTCGTCATTTGATATTTAGAGCGAGAATTCTTAACTACTTCAATTAGGAATGAATTGGTTTCATTTATGGTTAGTCGATGCAAACAATTATTGTGATTTAATGTTAAATAAATTTTGTTCGTTAATTTAGCTCTATTTTTTTGTACTTGTCGAATAAAAGTGATTTTAAGTAAAAAAAAATTATTCAAAAAAGAAAAACGTATTATATTTATGAAAGGAAACAAATGAAGTATAACACTTTCTTTTTAAATAATTATAACTCATACTTTTTTTAATTTTGAATCTAAACTTTTTATATGTCTAATTAAGTATATTAAGGTTGAGCCATTATGCACTTAAACCATAACACAACACAACTATCCAAAAGAATATTAAATGACAAAGAAATACATGATCGAGTTTAAATCTCCAACCATTTATTCTTGGGCAAAGTTTTTGGAGGGTTCTTAATTTTTATTAAATAAATACATTAATTTCATAATTATCGAACCTATATTAAAAATCTTATAATTTTTTAAAATAATTATCTAATTAAGTATCTTATGAGTTAATCATTATCAATCATGTTATATATTATGAAAAGTAAGTAATTTTTATCCTATGATTTATTAAAATGAATAATTTTAGTTTATTAAAAGAATTAAAAATAAATACCTATGATACTTAATTTTCATAAATAATAAGATTATATATATTTAATGTGAAAATTAAGGTAAGAAAATCATTATTTGCCAATAATAATGAAAATATTAGACTTTTTTTTTTAAATTTATAAGAACTATATACCTAATATAATAATTAAAGCTAAAATATTTAAATTAAATAATTATTTCATATCTTTTATATATATATATATATTATTATTTTAATTCCATATATATAGAAATGAAGTGATACATGATGTTATTGCACAAACATTTACCATTTTATTTTAACATCAAATTATCAGCTATAACGCCAAAACAAGACCAGGCACTGATCCACCGGAGACCTTACTTTGCCAAACACTCTGGCACTTCTCATTTGACTTTGACGTAATCTCCGGTGATGTTACCGACTGTGACACTCCGTCTGTATTCCCCTTCCCAAACCTAGTGACGGTAACGGAAGTGTTATAATACTCCCTCACTTGGGTTATTATCCCTTCAATTACGGTCCACGCATGAACCCATGACACCTCATGCTCTTTATCGTACCCTTCTACGACAACCATTGATCCAAAAGCGACAATAGACAGGGGAAGAAAAGAAAACGACAAGTCGTTGGGTGATGATAAGCCTGTGAATAAGCGCTTCAAATGTTGGTGAGATGGTGGACCGTGAAACCACCATTCGAGGTCTGGTGCTAGTAAACGACACAGCTCATCAATGTCGTTTGAACTTAAGGCTTTGTAGAGTGTCGTGACCACCCTTTTGTTGCATTCCTCAACTTCCTCTAGGTTTGCCAGCTTTGCAACTTGAACGATGTCGCTTGGGTTTTCGAGGAATGCTAGTTTGAACTTAGTTTTGAAACAAGAAGGTCTTTAGTTGTTATATATATAATGAGAGGGAGCATAGTGTAAGGGGGATTTAGAGCGTTAAGGTAGTGTTGCATGAATGTTATGGTTAATTAGTAATTATGAATGTTAAATTATTATTAATATAATAATAATTTATTAATGATAATTTTATATAATAATAATAATAATAACAATAATAAGATATAATTAATATTAAATATAAAATGATGTATCTAACCATTAATACAAGTTGTATAATCTTATTGAATATATTTGTTAGTGATTATTAATGAATGAGTATTTGTCGTTAGTGTTGCAATAATAATTTATTCTGAATAATTTTATTTAATAATTAATTACAAAATAATTAATTATAAAATAAAGATAAATAATTTATATAATTTTATCACGATGATAACGAAAATATTTTTAATAATATCATCACCATTATTTAATGGTTCAATATAAGAAATTTCTGTATTACGAGTCTATTATGAACCCTGATTCTGACAATTGGTGTGGGAATCAAGAATTGGAGGGTCAATTTCCGTTCAAAAGATGAAAGAACAATATTATATGTTTTTTTTATCGTTTTTGTGTGGTTGTGGAGGTCTTGCTTGTTATTGGGTTATAACGTCATATCCAACTTTTTATTTATAAAAATTACAAATATATATTAATAGGAAAATAATTTTTATTAAAAATTAATCTATATATTATAATATAATTATTTATATTAATATTCTCACAATTATTTAAATAGAATTTAATATTTATTTAGATAAAATAATATTTTGATATGATTTAAATATATAATTTAAAATTAAAAAATGATAAATTTAATTCAATAAGTAAATTATCAAATTTAACATTTAATTAAAAAATAAAACATATTATTCGAATAATAATCTTACGATAAGACTTATTTTTCTTTCATTTTAAGTTATAGATTTGAATCATATAAAAATATTATTTGTTAAAAAAATCAAACATTAATACATCAATTAATATTAAGGGTATGTGTGCATACTTTTATAACTTAGATTTGATTTTTATTTAAAATTTTAATTGAATTCACAAATGGATTGGTTAAATTAATACCTACAAAATTATAAAATATCATTAGATAATATTAAATCAACTTATTCGTATTAAGTTTACATTTTTAAAATGAATTTATATAATTTTAATTTTTATATCAAATAAATGAATATTATTTAATGTTTAATTAATAATTTAATTTATATAAAAATTTCATATTGAAATTTAATTATAATTATGTGCTAATTTTTAAATAGAAAATAATTTCATAAATAAGTAAGTCATTAAAAATTTAGAAACAAAGTGAAATTTGATTTTTTTATTAATTATAATAAATATTTATATAATGAAGGTATCTACCACCAATACTAATATTAAAATTATACATAAAATATGTTTATATTGTAATATATCTATTTGATATTTATATTTTTTATTTATCTTCAACTTTAATAAATTAATTAAATTTCTTATATTATTTTAAAAAATTACTATTGATCATAGTTATTTTTTTATTATTATCATAACTAATTATATATATGAATAATATGCTTTCTATTTTTATTATATTAATGTTTAATTATTTATTTTCTTTCCTATACAACAATTATCCATTTACACTTATTTTGTATTTGTTGAGAAACAATTACAAGTGTTATCGTAAAAAGAGTTTGATATTTACAATGAATCATATAAGTTTATATATAAAAATTATTACCTCTAAGTGTCTACGTATTAATGAAATAATTATGTCTAATTTATCGTCAAATCTTATCATATGATAAGATCATATTTATTTTTTTACATTTTATGTCTTTGTCTTCTCAATAGGTCACATACCTCGATCACTCAATTAAAGCCATAGCCTTAAAACACTTAAGTTTTTATGGCCACTATATACAGTAAACATATAGTAAGACCACCTCGTATAATAGGCATTTTACACAAAATATATCTTGTATATTGAGATCACCGTGTATACTGACAAATATATCATTCCTATTAATTATCAATTATTTCATATATTTCTGTTATGTTTCTGTACAAGAGTTTATGTATATGTATACAAGGAAAACAAAAATTAAACAATAACTATAATTGTTGCACATCCATGTTTTATGGCTCCACTAATATTATTGTCTGCTTCATGTTTTGCTCCACTAAGCATTGATGTCTGTCACTATTGCAGCATGCACCACAACACACACCAACACTCCCCCTCAAGTTGGTGCATATATGTCTCTTATGCCCAACTTGTCAAGTGAGTTGTAGAAGTTCTTTGCAGACACAGATTTTGTGAGTATATCAACCAATTGATTTTCTGATTTAACAAATGAAAGCTGAATAATCTTTTCTTCAAGATTCTGTTTGATGAAGTTCCGATCCACTTCAACGTGCTTCGTGCGATCATGTTGAACTGGATTGTGAGAGATGGCAATGGATGCTTTGTTATTACAAAATAAGTTCATTTTAGAGTTAGAAGCAACACCAATCTCAGTTAGAAGTTTTTATAACCAAAGGAGCTCACATATTCCCTTGACCATTCCTCGAAATTCAACTTCAGCACTAGATAAGGCAACTACCTTTTGCTTCTTGCTCTTCCATGTAACAAGATTGCCTCCATAAAAGTAAAGTACCTAGCAGTAGATTTCCTATCCTTCATATTCCCTGCCCAGTCTAAATCTGTATATCCAATGACTTCCAATTGACCATTCTTTGAAAACGTAAGTCCTTTCCTAGGGAAGGATTTTAAATAACGGAGTATTCGCATGACGGCATCCATATGGTCTTCACTTGGGCAGTGCATAAACTGACTCACGACACTCACATCATAAGCAATATCAGGTCGAGTATGAGATAAGTATATGAGTTTACCTACTAACCGTTAATATCTCTGTTTATCTGCTGGTATTTGGTCCACATATTCTCCAAGTTTATGATTTTGGACCATCAAAATATCGACAAGTTTACAATCTAGTAAACCTGCCTCTGTTAGTAGGTCTAGAGTATATTTCCTTTGGGAAAGACATATACCTTGTTTTGATCTTGCTACCTCAATGCCTAAGAAGTATTTGAGCCCTCCTAAGTCCTTCATTTCAAACTCATTTGACAGTTGTTCTTGAAGCATAGAGATTTCTTCTTTATCATCCCCTGTAATGATCATGTCGTCTACATAGACTATAAGGGTTGTTATTTTTCCCAATTGATGTTTTAGGAAAAGAGTGTGATCAGAATTGCTTTGTTGAAACCCATATTTTCTCATTGTTGAACTCAATCTACCAAACCATGCTCGAGGTGATTGTTTTAGTCCATACAATGCTCGTTGTAATCTACATGCAGTTTCTTGTCCTAATGTAACAATATATCCTGGTGGGATATCCATGTAAATCTCGTCTTCAAGGTCACCATGAAGGAAGGCATTCTTCACGTCAAGTTGGTGCAATGGACAATCTAAATTTGGTGCAAGAGATAACAAAACTCTCACAGTTTTTAGTTTATCCACAAGTGATAAGGTTTCTTGATAATCTATACCATGTTTCTATGTATACCCTTTTGCTACTAACCTTGCCTTATATCGATCAACTGACCCATCTTCTTTATACTTAATAGAGAAAATCCACTTTCATATTACCATCTTCCTCCCTTGAGGCAACTTGCTTAACACCCATGTGTTGTTCTTCTGCAGTGCCTCAAATTCTTCTTTTATAGCTTGAGCCTAATTTGGATCAGATAAGGCTTCTTCAACGCTGCTTGGAATTTGACATGAGGAGAGTGTTTGTACAAAAGCCCTGATAGGTTCTGATAACCCTTGAGTAGATACATAATTGGCTATTGGATACTTGGATTGTCATTCCTCTCTGTCTGGAGAGTATCGATTCAGAGGTTTGCCTCGATTGTGTCTGAAAGGTAGAACATAACCAACAGATGTATCTATAGCATTAGTTTGTAAAGGTGTGATAGGAGAACTTACCTCAGGAGTATTCTCAACAGGAGGATCATTGGGTACTAGAGAGTGGAGGGGTGCATCAACCACTGCATCTTCTGGAGATTAAAGCACTAGTTCAGATTTAGTTCTTAGAAGTTCAAGTTCGGGTCTAGGTACTGGTTCATCCATATTGTTGGCATTTTTTGAGTATGTCGGATTGTTACTAATGTCTAATACTTCAACATCAAGCCAATTTCGTTCTTCACCATAACTCTCCCCCTGAAGAGGGTAATTGGATACTGATGATGGAAAAAAACCATTCAGATTCTAGGAAAGTGACATCCATGGTAATGTAGGTTCTTTTAGTAATAGGATCATAGCATCGATATCCCTTTTTTGTACACCATACCCCAAGAAAACACATCGGATAGCACATGAATCCAACTTAGTTCGTTGATTTTTATGGAGGTGGACAAAAGAAACACATCCAAAAATTCGGAGCAGAAGCATCAAAATAGTAGGCAAGGGAACATGATCAGATAGCACCTTTAATGGAATATGAAATTGTAAGGTTTTTGTGGGCATACGATTTAGTAGATACACAGCTGTAGTCACAGTATCACTCTAGTATCTACTAGGCATATGTGTACCAATTAATAAGGCCCGAGCAGTTTCTAAAATATGCCTATTCTTCCTCTCCGTAGTCCCATTCTGTTGTGGGGTTTGTGAACATGAGGTTTCATGGAGAATACCATAGTTGTCCAAGTATGTCCGAAATTATTGATTAACATACTCCCCTTCATTATCAGACCTAAGAATCTTAATTTTCTCAGAAAATTGTGTCTGAACCATGGTGTGAAGCAAGTGAAACGTAGAAAATATTTCATCTTTATGTTTGAGAAGGTAAAGCCATGTCATTCGTGTACAATCATCAACAAAAATTACAAACCAATGATGACCTGATCATGTAGTGACTGGGGAAGGTCCCCAAACATCAGAATGTACTAAAGCAAAATGAGTCATACTTTTATGCATGCTCATAGGATAAGACGCCCTATGACTTTTTGCTAAGATACAAGTATCACATTTGGAATCCGAGAGTGTGATATTTGAAAATAAACTAAGGAGTAGGTGCTTTAAATACCCAAATGATGGATGCCCAAATCGATGATGACATAGCCAAATCTGTCGTTCCTTATTACTAATGGTGTGTTGCATGTGATTGGCTCTTCCTGAACTGAGGTCATCCACAAAATATAACCCTCCTCTCTTAGTACCACGCCTAATGATCTCCTTGGTGAGAATATCCTGTAGAAGACAAAAAGTAGAATACATCAATACTACATAGTTAAGATCTGAGGTGACCTGACTTACAGACATTAGTCGGTTTGAAAGAGAGGGTACAAGTAAAGTATTAGATAATGATAATGAAGGAGATAAAGTCACTTTTCCAGCCCCTGTAACTGGATAAGTCATTCATTGGCATTGGCAACACGGCTCCGTCTTGGCTGGGTTGTATTGGAGAGATCTTTTGGGTCAAATTTCATATGATCTGTAGCTCTAGAGTCTAGAATCCAATCCTCATTATCACTACGAGTAGAGATATGAAATGCTTTACTTGAAATACCTAGATCCTGGGAAGATTCGGCCTGAGGAATAATGGATAGTGAGGCATTATTGGTAGCCACAGCGGTTCGCCCAGTGGTTTCCCGTTTCTTCTGTGCTTGAAGATCATTCCACCATTCAGGATACCCATGTAGTTTGAAGCAGTTTTCACGGGTGTGTTTGGAGTTTCCACAATGGCCACATTTCATGTCAAGAGATGGTGGATTTCCCGTGGATTTCTTGCTACCCAAAGAAGTTCCTGTTTTTGGTGGCATCGGAATATGGTGTCCCTTGACCCCTTTAAAAGCCATAACTGCTCCGGGTGTCGTATCTGCACCTGTGATCATTACGGTTTTCCGGACCTCTTCCCTACGTATGAATCCATAGGCTTGTTCCACCGTAGGGAATGGTTTGATTTGAAGCACATCACTTCGAGTTTTGTCTAGTCTGTCATCAAGTCCATCGAGGAAGGTATACACTCGATCTTCCTGTACGATGGAGTTGTATTTTTGTATGTCAGTCGCACACTCCATTGGATTAGGACGATGGAAATCAATTTCTCGCCACAACCCTTGAAGGTCATTGTAGTATTTTTCAATGGATCCACCCGCCTGCTTCATACGAGTAACTCGACGGCGAAGATCATACACTTGAGACGTGTCTGTCCCATCATAGTAGGTGGTAGTAGCAGAATCCCAAACCTGTTTCACAGTTGGGAATCGAATAAAATTTGCAATCAAGGAGGGGTCCATCAAATTGATCAACCATCATTTGACAATGGCATTTTCAGTGCGCCATCTCCTGAATGAGGGGTCAGTTTCAGCACATTGAGGAAAATCCCCATTAATATATCCCAATTTTTCTTTGCCAGAGATATACATCTCCACCACCTGGGACCACAAGGCATAGTTGGATCCTCCCAACTTGATACTAATGGGAGTAGTCGACGCTTCAATTAGCGGAGGTTGTGAGACGGTCTGAGCTCTAGTTAGAACTTTCGTCATTTTTGTCGTCAAATCTTCCAAGATGGAATTTGTGGTTAAATCTCTAGATTCTGCCATGAAATCTAAATTTTTTTCTTCCTTTTTTCCTTTTTTTTTTATTTTTTTACACTTCGCACATTAGCTATATATAGAACATTTCGTAACCCTAATTTTTTTTTAAATTCACGCAGCTTCATCTGCGTTCCTCAGTTCAAATTCGCGCAGCTTCTTTTGTGTTCCTCAGCGCAGCTTCTTCTACTGCATTCCTTAGCTGTGTTCTTCAACTGTGTTCGAGCTAGTCATCACTTTCAGCTCTTCTACCTCTTTTCTAAACAGCTTCCACCTTCAGAAGAGCTGTTGTTCAGCTTGTGCTTTCCTAGCTTCGCAATGTTCCTCGTAGATTTAAGAGGGATTCAGATAGGGCCACCAAGGAAAAACTTCATATCTCAAAAAATGCAAAATGAATGACAGTATGTGATTTCTAAACCTGAAAAAATAGCTCATAGTAAGCAAAGCAACTGAAGCTGCTTATTTTTTTGTTTACAGGAACTAATGCGTGCAGATGGTAACGCCTTTCATTAGGTTTTTCTCTTCTATTCCTCTCAGTTTTTCGTCGATACTTGGAACCATCCTCATCATCAATCTGATCACTGCAAAAATTTTTTTTCCCGGTTTACAGAATTGCAAGGCTGAAGAACAATACAACTGCCCTACAAGCAGCTAGAATGGAACGTAGGAATTGTGATGGCTCCAATGAGCAGCTTGAACGACTACCCCAAATCTCGGCCAAATAATCAGCCAAATACTCACAGATTAACACAATATGTTGAGTGTATCACACCAAATCAGCCAAAAGAGAACAGAATCAGCGTAACAGGTAACTTATTCTTCCATTAAGACAACCAATAACTCTGCTTTGATACCATGACAAATATATCATTCCTGTTAATTATCAATTATTTCATATATTTCTGTTTTGTTTTTGTACAAGAGTTTAGGTATATGTATACAAGGAAAACGAAAATTAAACAATAACCCTAATTGCTGCACATCTATGTTTTATTGCTCCACTAATATTATTATTTGCTCCATGTTTTGCTCCACTAAACATTGGTGTCTACCACTGTTGCAACATGCACCACAACACACACAAACATATACATCCTCACACTATACATGGGTATACTTAGGGGTGTCCAAAAACCGGGCCGTACCGGTTTAAACCGAAAAACCGGTCCAAACCGGACCGAACCGAGCAGTTTTGTAAATGAAACAGTCCGGTCCGGTCCGTATTAAATAAAACCGATTTTAAAACGGTTCGGTCCGGTTATAAAATATTATAAACCGGCCGGACCGGACCAGACCGGACCGGTTTTATTAAATAAATAATTTTTATTATTTAAAATATTATAAAACCCTAGTATATATATAGTTTGTTTTCGAGTTTAGGGTTAAGCCGTCACTCGTTAACGCTTAACCCTAAACCTCAAAAAAATTCTCTCGGTTCTCTCCTCTTTGCTACGCTCGCCGATTCTTCGTCTCTACGCCGGTTTGGCCATCGTCGCTTCCACCAGTAACTAGCCATCGTTCCTCATGTTGATTCCACCAGCAGCTAATCACCGTTCCTCTCGTCGATTCCACCAACAAATAGCCATTGTTCACACGTTACTTCAACCAGAAACTGGCCACCTCTCCTCCCGTCACGTCGTGTCATGACAACAATGGACGAAAATCATGAAATAGGTATGTGGTCTAATACTACTGGAGTACTGGTCTGGTAGTCTGGTAGTAGTTTTTTCCTGAATAAACTGAACGGTAAGTCTAAAGTCTGAATGGCATGTCGTTTTTTTGCTAGTGTGAAGTTTGAACTGTGAAATCTGAATGGTATATCATTTTTTTGTTAGTCTAATATCTAAATGGTAAGTCGTTTTTTTGTTAGTCTGAACTCTGAAATCTGAATAGTATGTCATTTTTTTGTTAGTCTGAACTCTAAACTCTGAAATCTGAATAGTATGTCATTTTTTTGTTAGTCTGGAGTCTGAATTTTAAAATCTGAATGGTATGTCATTTTTTTGTTAGTATGAATACTTTGAACTGTGAACTCTGAAGTTTGAACAATTTTTTCTCACAGAGTTCATTTTTTTTAAATGGTGGAAAGTGGAAACTAATTAATACTGTTATAACTTATAACTTCAGTTAAATTGTTCGTATGTTGTCCCTCTTTTAAAGCTTAATTATTTTGATTAAGTTCTCTTTATAGATTAAATATATATAGTTTATTTTATTAATGTTTGATCATTATGAATTTCAAGAGGTACAGGTCTACCCCCGAGAATGAAAATCTATGTCATCAAGAATACGTGTAATGCATAACTCATTTTTCAATTTAAGCTAATTATAATCATCAGATGCATTCCACCTTTCTTATACCCATCATGATCTTCTCGTTGTAAGGTAGAGTTATTTTTTACCCGTTGGATCCTGATTCCAATTCCCATAAAATTCTTATGAGTATTTGTTTGATCTAGAAAGTTAATTAAACTTGGAGCTCAAATTCATGTATCGTAGTCCGGTAGTAGTTTTTTCCCGATTAAAATGAATGGTAAGTCCGGAGTCCTGAGTCCGAATTCTAAAATCAATGGTATGTCGTTTTTTTGTTAGTCCGAATACTTTGAACTCGTGAACTCGAAGTTTGAACAATTTTTTCTCACAGAGTTCATTTTTTTAAATGGTGGAAAGTGGAAACTAATTAATACCGTTATAACTTATAACTTCGCTTAATTGTTCAGTATGTTGTCTCTCTTTTTAAAGCTTAATTATTTTAATTAAGTTCTCTTTATAGATTAAATATATATAGTTTATTTTATTAATGTTTGATCATTATGAATTTCAAGAGGTACAGTGTACCCCGAGAATAAAAAATCTATGTCATCAAGAATATGTATACGTACATAACTCATTTTTTCAATTTAAGCTAATTATAATCATCGGGATGCATTCCACCTTTCTTATACCCATCACGATCTTCTCGTTAGAAGGTATAGTTATTTTTTACCCGTTGATCTGATTCCAATTCCCATCAAATTGTTACGAGTATTTGTTTGATCTAGAAAGTTAATTAAACTTGAAAATCTGAATGGTATGTCATTTTTTGTTAGTTTGATATCCGAAATCAATCGTATGTTAGTTTTTTAGTGTGAAATCTTATCTTTACAAATTGCCTTAGTATAATCACAGTTCACGTATACATTGATCTTTACAATTAAATGTGTTTTTATTAACATGATTTATTAATATAAATTTTTATATATGATTTATATATAAGCTGTATTTTTGTCATAAAATGTACATAAATTGTGGTGTTTTTGTTTTATAGGTTCTTATTAAATCATATTACTTCTTAATTTTTAAAATGTACATAAACAATGTTTAAATTAATATTGTTATAGATTGGATAAAGTTTCTGAATACTAATCGGTATTATTAATTCATTAACACCTGATATCATATATTGGTATCATACTATCATATATGCAGGTAATGCAACTATAAACTAAATATTTATGCAGATAATTATATTTTAAATGTAATTAATCCACAAAGTTAATAAATAATAAAAAACAGTTTTTATTAGCATTCAATTGTACAAAATTACCATCTTTTTAATGTAGTGGCACCAAACATTTTGTGAAGCCCTCAAATTCAAGGTAATGTCCTAGATTGTTGTCCTATGCTAGAATGTTACACTTTGGTGACTGATATTATGTTAGTTTTGAAATGATTTTTGATTAATTACAAAAAGTAATATTTTAATATATTAAAAATATGTACTAATCTATATTCTATATATAGGTGATGATATACATGAGTTTATTGGACCAAGTCAATTTACAGACTTTGCTATGTCTATGATTGAAGACATTGAACCTGAAATTCATCCGAATGAAATGGAAAATCCACCACAGAATTTAAATGACTCATCTTCAAAAAGGGGAATAGAAGTAAGTAATGTTCACCCTGATAATGAATCTGATATGAAGAAACCAAAAAATTTTAGGTCAGAAATATGGAATCATTTTTCATATATTTTACCCTATGATGTGGAAAATCCTAGAGCTACATGTCATTATTGTAAAAAAAGTTATGTTGCTCATCCCACAAGGAATGGAACTACTTCCATGATACATCACTTCAAAAATTTATGTAAGAAGATTCCTAAAGAAGTAGATAAAGGACAAAAGATGTTAAGTTTTCAAACACAAAAAAGAGAGGATGATATGACAACTCATAAATTAGTTGTTGTTTCATTTGATGCAAAACGTGCTAGAGTTGCTTTGGCAAAAATGATTATTATTGATGAATTGTCTTTTAGGTTTGTTGAGGGTGAGGGATTTAAAGACTTTATATCTAAAATTTGTCCTAAGTTTCATGTGCCATCTCGACAAACAATTTCTAGAGATGTGTTTCAACTTTATTTAGATGAGAAAAAAAGTTTGAAGAACTTTTTCATAAGTGAAAAGCAAAGAGTTTGTCTTACTAGTGATTGTTGGACTTCAATTCAAAATATTAATTATATTTGTCTAACTACTCATTATATTGACAAAGATTGGAAATTACAAAAGAGAATTATAAAATTTTGTCAAGTTGAGAATCATAAAGGTGATACAATTGGGAGAGTGATAGAACAGAGTTTGCGTGATTGGGGTATATGTAAGGTATTCACCATAACACTTGATAATGCTTCCTCAAATGATACTGCTGTCATACTTGAAAAGGAAGCTAAAAAATTGGAATGATGGACTTGTTATGAGTGGAGAGTTCTTTCATGTGCGATGTTGTGCTCACATTTTGAATTTGATTGTAAGAGAGGGACTTAAAGATCTTCATAGTACTATTATGAGTATTCGTTGCGCTGTGAGATATGTTAGATCATCTCCTTTGAGATTACAAAAGTTTAAAATGTGTTCTATTAAAGAAAATATTGAGTCCAAAGGAAGTGTGGTGCTAGATGTGCCTACAAGATGGAACTCCACATATCTAATGTTAAAATCTTCTTTAGATTTTCAAAAAGCATTTGATCGTCTTGAAGAAGAGGAAGGAACAAACTTTATTTCTTATTTTCATGAGGAGCGATCGAATGTTGGCCCGCCAATATTAGATGATTGGAAGAATGCTGGTGTTTTTGTCAAGTTTTTGAAAACTTTTTATGACTCTACTTTATCATTCAGTGCATCTTTATGCACCACTTCAAATTTATATTTTACAGAATTACATAACATTCAATCTCAAATACTTACATGGTGTGTTTCTGATGACTTGTTGTTAAAAAATATGGCTATTAGCACGAAAACAAAATTTGAGAAGTATTGGGGAAATGTAGACAAGACATTAGAGTATTTGGAATTCTTATTTGAAGAGATTTATGATTTACAAATTGTTCAAAAATTGAGAGATAATGTCAAAAATACTTTTATGGATCTGTTCAAAGCTTACTATATGTTAGTGCATGGAAAAGAGTTTCAATCTAATGTGACTCAATCACAAGATGTAATAGGAAGGATTCCATCATCTGAGGAAGCAAGAAAGTTGAAGTTTCTTAAACGCTTAGAGGAGAAAAATAGTTTGGAATTGAAAACCGAGGTTGAGAAATATTTGAACACCCCATGTGAAAATGTCATGTTGGATAAGTTTGATATATTAAAATGGTGGAAGGCAAATTCTTTTAGGTTTCCTATCATCTCTCTCATCAGACGTGATGTGTTAGCAATTCAAGTTTCAACTTGCATCGATCGGCCTTTTAGCACAGGAGGCGCATTCTTGATCCATTTAGGAGTTCTTTGAATCCTAAAATGGTAGAGACATTAGTATGTAGTCAAAATTGGTTTCTGCTTCTTCCATTAATAATGACAATGTTCTCTTACCAGAATACAATGATGACCTAGACATTTATGAAGATGTTGATTTTGTTTGATTGTAAAGTTCATTAAAGACACTACAATGATCGTTGATGATTAATAATGGGTAAGTTTTAAATATTATTATCTAATGATGTATTGTTGTTGATTTTGAGTTTTGATGTTTGTATATGTTTAAGAATTCTTTGCAAATGAGATATTTGGAATTCATTTCTTCATGTCTAATCTTTTTTTTATTTTAGATTTTGATAACATCTTATTTATGTATTTAACAATAATATCTATCTTTGTATGATTATAAATGAGCATTATATTTGATTGCATCCTATTAAATTATATCATATTAAATTGAATCATATTTATTTATTATTAATTGTTAAAAACCGTTCAAAACTGTTAACCAAACCGGACCAAACTATTTGGTTATAACATTTTAGATAGCTGAATGGTCCGGTCCGGTCCGGTTTCAACTATATGAATGGTCTGGTTTGGTTACATTTGTTTTAAGTAAAACCGGACCGGACCGAACCATGGACACCCCTAGATATACTTTCAATAAATAATATAATAATTAAATATTTTTTTAATCTTCAAACCGTGGGTATACTTTCAATGAATAATATAATAATTAAATATTTTTTTTATCTTCAAATCCATTTTAAGGTTCTTCACTAATAATTATGAGGTAACATAAAAATAAAATTTATAATTGAGATAAAAACAACTTAGCCTAGCTAAGCTAATATAATTAATCCTATTTATACTTGATTTTTGTTCTCTTATACGAAATAAGTGATACAAACGGAGGAAGTTATTAGTACAAGAGATATTATATTATTACTAAATAAATTAAATTTACAATGATAACAACATTTGTAATAAAGTTAAATTTTTAGAGAAAATTATTCAAAATTATAAATGCTTACGTTAGCTCTTGTGTTATTATTTATTATATATATTTACCTATATGATATTTTCAATTTTGAAGGATTTTTTTTAATTTTTTTTATTTTAATTACACGTATTATCATTATTTATAGAAGATAAGTATAAAAGAAAAATTAAATCTTTTATTTTATTTTATTTATAAATTCTTTTATAAATTAGAATTTTATGATTTTTTTCTTATATTTTAAAGCTTTTTTTCTTTGCTATTTTTTTTATGCATAATTATCATAAAAATAATTTAGAAAATAAAAGAAAAACTATAGACTACATTTTTTTTTCTAAAAAATACTAATATTTTTATCAAATACTTATCTTGACTTTTAAATAAATACAATCTAATAATATATGTATTTTAAATTGTAATTAAATGTTTTCCTTGATTTTATAAATGAATCATTAATTTAAATTTTTATATTAACATTTATATCTTTAAATAACTTCATCCAAAGATAATTATGATTTGTTAGTCCAAATACCAATATATACCATCTTAATTCCCCAAAATAAACTCATTGTTAAAAATTATTAATTTTGAAATCATTTAATAAATATGGGTATTAAATTAAAATTCTTTAAAAATATGGATGAAAAAGTTAAAAAATATATCACTTTCTATACTCTATGCTACTAAACGCACAGATCAGAATCTAAATTTTAATTGAAATATATTTTTTTTGTTTTTATCGGTAACTAGCTAGTTGAACTAATTTAGATAAAAAATTCCAAGATGATCTAACGATAGATGGTTAATTAAATTATCCCAAAATTTAATATTTGAATTTGAAGAATTTCCTTATTAGTTTTGAGTTTTGTTTCATAAATATACATGCAACGTAGATACATAACAACCAATATTATAAATTAAGCTAATTTCATATAAATGATATAAAAATATAAATAAACGAAGATATTTGACGGTAAAAAAGTTAGATATAAACAAAAGTTTAACTACTTTATTTAATTTTTTTTAGATAATATCACGATAATATCTATACTAACAACTAATATTTTGCAATATTTTTTTGATATCGATATTTTGTTAACATAACAATGTGTATCAATGTCGAGAATTCTGAAAGTATACATTACATAGAAATTTTCGCATTGATTGTAAATAATATGCATAATGTCATATCTAAGGGTGACAAATTGTGTTAATCGTGTTGATCCATTTGACAAATAAATTGTATGAAGTCAACTCATTAATATAAATGTTCTTATCGTATCAGGTTATTTTAGATTCGAGTCGTCTCGAATTGTGTTATCATCTTATCAACTTAAAAAATATAATAAAAGTATGATATTTTAACCAAATATAATTTATTAAATTAATTTAGATTGAATCGAGTTTGGTCTTATGAACGTCGAGTTTAATAGATAAAATAAGATTAAAATATTTATTTAATAGGGTAAATTCGAATTATTGTGTCGTATCATATTATGTTTAACTCATTTAATAAACATGTTAAAATTGATCATATCATATCGTATCAGATTACTCCAAAATGAAGATAATCTCATATTGTGTAAGAAATTACCAATCCTATCTATATCTCAGTTCATCCTGAACATAGTATCATAATTTTTTTACACCATAAGAGGCATAAAAGTTATTATGAATGATTTACATTGGTTTGGTATATAAGATTTTTCTTCCATTAACGTACACACATCCAAACAACACTAGACATTATTTGATATAAATAAATAGTATTTCTATGATTCCAATTATAAAAAAACAACACTAGACATTATTTGATATAAATAAATAGTATTTCTATGATTCCATTTATAAAAAGATTAGAATGTATGGCCGAATATCATTTCGTCCACAAGATTAATGTACCATAGAAAATATCTTAAATAAACAAATATATAAGTGGTTAATTAGGTTAATCACTTTTTCTTTTCTAGTCTTGTCCTTAAATAGACTACCGAACAAAGCAATTAGTCATAATTAATTATTTCATCTGGTGAGAAAAATATAAAAAAAAAGAATACTTAGAGACAAAATGTTTTTCACTGCTTTTAAAGTATATCAATATGTTATTTCAAAACACGTATATGACTGTAATTAGTGTAAAAATAGAAATAATGTTATCGTTCAAAAATAATAATGCATGCACTAATATTATATATCATTGCCTGAGTACCAACATATGCAACAAATGATTGGCACATAAGGAAAAAGGATGACTCAAAAATTGAACAAAGGTTGCATATGAAGGGGCTTGAATTGTTTGTTACTAAAATTTAAATAGTTGTGTTATCATAGATATGTTGAGTACGTGGGTTCGAATTACATACAATACAAATAAGTGTATGAATATGTAAATGTATAATTAAAAAAGGGTTGTACGTACAAACACAAAAAAATGAGAAGACTAATTTTTCATGTCAAATGCAATCAAGTAAAATTAAAATTAAATATGAAAATATTTGTCATGTCAACATGAATATGTAAAACTTTGTAAAAAAAAAAAACAATCAATAGTTAAATATTACAAATTATTGACAACTATTATTAGTATATCAGTATTTGACCTAACAAAGACAAGAAGAGCTAGTGGAATTGTAAAAGCAACTAGAACCGACTTAATATCATGAAAATTAATTAAATTTATATTGGAAATGACTCAGTAGCAACCAATAGAAGTGCCGTTTCATAATCAGGTAGACTAATTTCACTTGATAAAAAAACAAAATACTAAATGCACGTGAATTTACACTCACACGAATTATATAATATAAAAGTATTCCTCTTAAAGAAAATATATATGCCACAAATTGGGGCAGTCACACTCACAGGACATTGTTTTGGACAAGCCAACCCAAGCATTTACAGATTATAGTCAATACATGGTCATTTTATACACATTATATAATTACCTTTTTTTTTAAGAAAAAATATTTATTTAATCATTTAAAATAAACTTATAAAAAATCATGTCATATCACATAATAAATTAATACAATAATACTGAATAAAAAATTACAAGCATACAATGTGCAGTCATGTTCCACTTATCACTGAATTGAAAGCTAAGCAGTGATTATAAAGATTTTTTGGAAGAAAAAAAAAATACTCATTTGCATCGGGCGTGAAAGAATACTAGACGTATGATAATTGCATACGAAAGTAAGAAAAACTCATAGATGGATTCCATCGTCTCTTTGACGTAAGATCGTCTACTTTGATATCTTATTGAATAAAAATAGTGATATTTTTCTTTGATTAGTTGAAATAATGAACCTCCCAATATAACCTAGTTATCACTCATCCCCCAAGCCATCCGACCACACATTCCCAAGGATTCCAACCCCTCTCATTCTGACTTATAGGAAACTCTAACCCAGTACCCTATTCTGCCCAACAGCCACAGCCACCCCTTCTTCGTCCCCTCCATTCCACAGACCCCTTTCCATCCGCATTTTCCTTCGAGGGCCTTTGAAGATCTCTGCTTCCTCCTTAGTTTGTACTAGTTGACCTTTCTCTTCTTTTTTTGATGCTAGGTTTTCGTTGAAAGCAATGGAGGATCGGATGATGAAGCTAGGAGTCTGACGATGACAATTGTTTAGGCATTTAAGCGGGGATTACGTCACCCTGTTTTATCTATTCATCTAATGTATGTGTTTATTTTTAATTTTCATTTCAGCTCTGTATTATTTAAGGATGTTAGTTCGGTGGTGTTTTTTTTCTTCCTGTTTTTTGGTCAAAAATGGTAGAAAAAGTGATATTTTTCGAAAAGCTAAGATTAGTTGCTCTTTCATTGGATGAATATCCGGGGAAATATAGGAATATCATATTTAGTTTTGGGTTTCTTCTGCAAACAACGTGTGTTGTTGCTTGGTGTGAAGAACTTGGGTTTAGGTTGGATCAGATTGTGATTGCTAAGTGCTACTTTATTTGTTTGAGGTAAAGAGACGAAGGTGGTGTAATGTTTTTTCTTAATTCCCTTTTAATATAACTGCTACAAAATTAACGAAACTCTTTTTTTGGAAAAGAAAAAAAAATGCTATCATGTAATTAGAAATTTCATTTTGATTTACATCAACTTTTAATTCAAAAAAAAAAAAACCTCTTACTCAAATAATAGTCTAATTTTTTTTGGGTAAAAATTAATAGTATTGTAAAATGATGGAAACAAATATGATTTGAAGACCACTAAACATATATAGCTTATGTCAACAAATACCTAATATAAGTTACAATAATACTAATAACATAATTTTAAAAAGTAGGTTAAGAATTCTGTCTAGTGTCTACCTCACTTTCAAAAATGATTCTATATATATATATATATACACATTTTTGATCATGTAGGATAAATTTTTTTTTTTTTCTTTTGCAAAGTTTCAATATTTAAAATTAGGTCTTTCTATATATTACATTTATATCACAATCATAACTCATGTTGTAGTTTCTAATTGAATACAATTGTATAAGTCTAATTGTATTTACTAAAAATATTATGTCATATCATTTATGATTTATCACGCATAACTTTTTATTAAAATTTTGTTATAAGACTAATCGAAGGATTTTTAACATTAACATAATTAAAATTATTAAAATGAGTGAAATAAAATTGAGAATTTATTAGGTGTGTAGAATAAATAATGACAATTTTATTAAAAAGTCTAAATTTAATCATTTTTTAATATCGGTATGATATTGATTTTATTAATAGTTCATCAAGAAAGGTGTAGAATAGTACAATGAGCATCAAGGCTCTATAAGAAAATATATAAAATCATAACATAAAACAAAGTCATTAACCATCTAACGGTTAAGATTGTCGCTATGTTAACCAAAAACCTAAACAAGTAACCTTCAATTATGTCTAACCTTAGCTAAAACATAACTAGGGTTAAACACTACTTTTTCAAAAGCCACAACATTCCTACACTTCCAAATATGATAGAAAGCCAAAACAAATTGGGCTACAACATCCATGCCACTAGTAATAGTTTGAGACAACTTGAAGAGCTCTATGTCCTATTCACTATGATAATGAAATTGTAATTAAACTTGTTGGAAATCTAATCTTTCATGTACATATAAAACACATTGAAACTTATTATCATTTTGTTCGAGAAAAGTGTTAACAATATTAAACACCTAATTGGGAGTTGTCTTATTGAAAGAGCTTATATATATGTCATTGTTTAGACGTGATGCATGCTGAAAAAATATGTATGATAGCATAATTAATAATTTGCTTGAATTTTTGGAAAAACTAAGGATGGTCTTAAGACCAAACTAGACCTTGTGTCTAGAAGCATACGTAAAAATTTGGAATTGATTGAGGAAAAAGAAAGGAAGCATACATACCTACCTCCAATATGTTATACATTATCAATTAGGGAGAAATATGTATAATGTTGTTGTTTGTAAAGTGTGAAGGTTCCTAATATTTACTCTTCTAATATAAGAAACTTTGTATCCTTTAAGAACCATGAACTTTATGATCTTAAATCTCATGATTGTCATACTTTGATATAACATTTGTTGTTTGTTGTAATTAGGTTGATTCTATCAATGCATGTTAGGTCTATTATCACCCGTTTATGTCTTTTCTTTCATTTGAAATGTAAAAAATTATACTGATGAGCTAGATACAATCCAAAAGGACCTAGTTAAGACAATTTATCTTATTAAGAAGTTTTTATTGCCTTCATTTTTTGATATTATGATACGTTTAACAATTCACTTGGTCTAGAAAGTTGAAATGTTTGTCTCGTATACTTACGTTGGATATATCATAAAAGATATATGGGTGTGTTGAAGGGATATATGCATAATTGTAATAGATTTGAGGGTTGCGTAACTAAGCTCTATATTGCAGAAGAAAGCATTGAATTATGTTCTGAATATCTTAGTGGTGTTGATTCTATTGGAAAGCCTATCAACAAGTTTTCTTGGATCATGAAATGTTAGATGTCGATGTTCCAATATCTACTGGTCATAAAGTTCCTATCAATGAGTTTGACTGAGACAATGTCACAAAATAATCCTATCGAGTAGAATGTAGGTTGAAACTATATATGGATTAAGCATCCTATGATTTTCCACATTACTTTATCAGTATTCCTTTATTCTTTAAATACAATATTTATAAAGATTTTTTATTATTAGAATACACACGATTATCTTAAAAAGAGACACTTGTTATAAGTGAAGAGAATGAAAGAAATGGTTAAAAGATGAGCACAAGAAAAAAATTTATCAATTGGCTACATGAATATGTAAGTGTTTAAGAATATAAAAGTCAATTTTATTTGAATTTATGAACATAAAAATGTATATTTTCTAATGGATAAATTTTTGACAAAATTAAATATTCTAATCATTCGATAACCGAATTTTTGGAATGACTTGCACATGGTCTAAAATATGTAGTGAAGAAGTACACTGGTATTCTTATCAACAGGTGCAAATTTAATACTAAACAAAGGGATTACTTGCCTATAAATCAAAATAATGGTCTAAAGTTGGTAGTAGAAACTTATCAATTTACGAGCGCCAAAGATGGTAATCCTATACTATTTGATAGAAAATATTATGAGATAATTCAAAAAGTTTGGAAGGTTGATTTTGAGGTGTTTATGGAAAATGGTGTTCTTATGTGATGGGGGGGAACACAATCAATATTGGATATAAAATAAATGAACTAGGTCTAACCCTTATGTGCACGGTAACTTGTACTAATACCCTTCCAAGAGAGTTTTATTATGAAAATAGCATCATAAACGAAGATGATGTACTTGACTCGTTGTCCAACCTTGAATGTGTCATTACTTATGTTCCAAAATTGAACCAAGATTCTAATAATGAGGATGATGATTCATCCATGTGGCTACATACAAAAATTGATGGTACTTGCATATATAAAGAAAAGCACAAAATAACTTAGTAAAGTGCATAAAAGGTATAAAATGCATAAAAGGTATATACAATATGTTTACTTAGTAGTTATTATAAAATTTATTCATATTTATTGTCTAACATATGAGTTTTTTATAACTAATATTTTTTTATTTTCTTTGTTTAGCATATGGACGACAAGTTTGACGTCAACATGAATGATCAAGTTAATCGATCTAATAAAGTAGAGATGGAGAGTACCGAAGATATATTCATTAATATAAAAAAAGGTGACACGATTTACATGATTAAATTGATGAATCAGTTTCTCATCCCTATGAATGATATAGGAGAACAATGTAAATTAACAATTAGTAAATCGGTGAGAATTAGAATACCAATTAATATTCTAGATTGAAGAAAATTTGACAATTATGAGAAAATAAAACTTTAGAGCAATATTAAGATAATATCTTAAAATTACAACTAATACATTAGTTTAAGAAAAAATATTAGTACTTACAATTTTATTATGACTGTTTTAGATTAGATATAGGGAAATGATATTGCTATATGATAACAAATTTGATATGGAAAGATTATAAAACAAATAACCTTAATGTTTATTATGTAAGGTCTTTCCTAAACTTGTTAAATGAAAAATAACTTTACACAAAAATATCAAACAAGTCTTGGATCATTTGGAAAGATTTTGTCAATTATAAATGCATTGAAAAATTTAAGGTATGTTGTTAATATATTTATATTTTTTATAATGTCTTGTATATATATATTCAATTAATATAATTACTTTGTATTTGTTAATAAATTTCTTGTCGGCAAGAATTGAACAACCAAATAAGAAATATTTTGAAAATAAATTCGTTAATAGAATTGGAAGAATGATCATCCTTAAGACTAAAACTAAAATTGTAAGGACATTATACATTTAAATATTATTGAAATTTTTAAAATTAATTTATATATTGAATATATTTTAATAAATAAATAAGAGAGAGTTAGGTCATGAAGTCACCCGAGCATATTTATTCACAGTGACAAAGGTGCCTAGAAAAAAGATTTGATAGTACTAACTGATGAGAAAAAAATAGCACTTGATTCAGTGGTAAGTTAAATATTATAAAAAGTTAAAGTTTTATTTATATTTAATAAATATTAACTAAATTATTTATTTTTATTTAGAAAAAAATCAAGAGAAAATTGATAAATATGAACTTCCAAATTAATCTAAAAAGGATACTTTATATTATATTATGAAATTTATGAGTGAAATCATACACAATTTATCAATACCAATTATAGATTCACATGTAAGTTTTTTAATTTACATATATTCATTTTAATAATATTTTGCAAATAACATCAACTATATATTGATTATTGATTCTTATATGTATTTTATTGTATTATTTAGTTATATATGTGTATATATATATATTTTGAATTATTTTATATTTAAAATATTTTGTAATTTATTTTAAACTTAGTAATAAAATATAACTTAATTTTGAAACTTTCTTTTGATTAAATAAATCTATATGGAATGTGGAATTATTGTATAAATGCAGGTATAATATATAATGCAACTAATATTTGAAGTAATAGAAAATGTATTTTTTGGTTGGGTTGTTACTCAGAATCAACACTAAATTTATTATGCCATGATTTGCATTGATTATAATAAACCGACACAAAAGGTGATTTTAGTGTTAAAAAATCGATACAGATAAGTGTAGGAATCTAGGAGGCATTTAATTCCTTTGGAGTTAGAAAAATGGTGATATAGGAGTAGGGCAACTGATTGATCGTTTTAAGAGGATCTTTTTAACATAATTACAGGTTTATTAAAAGTCCATTTTATCCTTTCTAATTGTAGCACGTGAAAGATGGGTGTCATTTTAATGTATACTTAAAGGAAAATAAATAGAGGATTAAAATATTAGTTTTTTTTAAATGAGTACAACTAGGGGCAGAGCTTACCATGGGTTCCTGTGTTGTAGTCTCGATTGAATTTTTCACAAAAAAAAAAAAATAATAATTGAATAAACATGCTATTTTATTTTATGTACCTTATTATATGTATTTAGGGTAAAATTTTAATATATTTATAATTAAAATCACTTTTTTTATTATTTTATTTATTTATTAAAGTAATCTTGTTCACATATATTATTAGTTACACATTTAATAATAAATAAAAATAAAATAAAAAAATTAACTCAAAATAAATTATATATTAAGAAATAATCTTACATAAAATACGATATAAATTATCATATAATAGAATTATTTATCTTAACTATTTATGTTTATAATAAAATAAAAGTGTAATAAGTGATAATAAATCAACATACTAATAGATGTTGTAGATTGTTATAAAGCTCATTAATTTAAGGAGCAAAGCATAGAACAAAACAAAAAGCTTAATTCAAGGAACCATTAATTTAAGAAGTAATTGAAGGAGTTAATTTTCATATAAATGGATGTGTAATTGTAATGAATTAATCATCCAAAGTGTTCATTCCAATTTTGAGAAAAGCTTTTGTGAGAGAAAATTGAGAGTAATTTTCTTAAGTGTAATTGGG
This sequence comes from Hippophae rhamnoides, assembly GCA_033030585.1. Taxonomy (NCBI): domain Eukaryota; kingdom Viridiplantae; phylum Streptophyta; class Magnoliopsida; order Rosales; family Elaeagnaceae; genus Hippophae; species Hippophae rhamnoides. The sequence continues at coordinate 5,945,162 of CM065431.1, forward strand.
TTGTGGGTTGTGAGTGTTGTAAATACCTTGTGTAATTTCTCTTCTTTCAGTAAAAAGATCTGCAGTAGATCCGGAAACGTAAGCAAGATTGGCCGAACTCCGTTATCAAATTTGTGTGTTATTTTTCTATTCTTGTTTTCTCATAAATCTATCTTATCGGGAATTTACATAATTTCCCAACAACTGGTATCAGAGCTTTTGGTGGTGATTTCTGTCAATTTTCTACAAGGTTACTATTTTACATGAATAGTGAATTACATGAATAGTAAAATTTTGTTGGCGATATTGGTTTATTGACGGAGGTGTTCTAATATTGGTTTGTAGAAATAGTCAGAAATGATCTGAAGGAATTCAGATTTGAGTGGGAGCAATGGTTGTAGATGAAGGAAAGGTGAAACTTGAGAAATTCGATGACACAGATTTTGGATTTTGGAAAATACAAATAGAGGATTATCTGTATTAAAAAAATCTGTATCAACCTCTCTCAAGGAAAAAGCCAGAGGCTATAAAGGAAGAAGATTGGAATCTTCTAGACAGATAAGCTCTCAGAGTTATTCGATTGACGCTATCCCGTAATGTTGCTTTCAATATAGCAAAGGAAAATACCACGACGGGTCTTATGATAGCTCTCTCCAATATGTATGAGAAGTCATCAGCCTCAAACAAAGTGCACTTGATGAGGCGTTTGTTCAATTTGCGGATGACAGAAGGCGCATCGGTAGCTCAACATCTCAATGAACTCAACACAGTCACAACCCAGTTGAGTTCAATGAAAATTGAATTCGATGAAGAAGTACGATAATTGATACTTTTGTCTTTTCTACCAGAAAGCTGGAATGCTACTGTCATAGCTATGAGTAGTTCGTCAAGAAGCAATAAGTTGAAATTTGATAATCCGACATAGAGAGTCAAGTGAATCATTAACTTCTTCTATTTTACATACAGAGTCAAGAGGAAGAAATTCAACCAAAGGAAATGGACGTGGTAGAATAGACTACCGAGGTAGATCAAAGGACAAGAAGTCTAAATCCAAGAATCCTTATAATTCCCATAGCTCGAAGTCTATCGAGTGTTGGAATTGTGGGAGAACCGAGCACTACAAAAATTAGTGCAAGAATGCACCAAAGGACAAACAAGTGAAGGTAGAGGCAAATGTTACTTCCACCTCATGAGGAGATCATGCTTGATATGCTCTTTGGAGAGCAAGGAATAATCTTGGGTGTTAGACTTTGGAGCATCGTTCCATGCTACTTCAAAGAAACAATTCATCGAGAAGGAACTTAATCTCAGTAGGGAAATTGGCCATTGAAGGCTATACTACGATCTTCCATGGTAATGATTGGAAGATTTCAAAGGGCGCAATGACGGTTGCTTGAGGCAAGAAGAGTGACACTATTTACATGATAGTAGGAGCATGTTGTTCAATCGCAGTTGCAATAAGCAATGAAAAATCAAATTTGTGGCACCAGAGACTAGGCCCATTAAGTGAGAAGGGGATGAAGATTATGCACTCAAAGGGAAAACTTCCAGGTCTACAGTTTGCGGAGATAGACATGTGCGAAGATTGCATACTTGGAAAGCAAAAGAGAGTCAGCTTTCAGAAAAGTTGCAGAACCCCAAAGAAGAAAAGGTTAGAGCTTATTCACTCTGATGTTTGGGGACCAAAGACCGTCTCATCTATTGGTGGGAAACACTACTTCGTGACTTTCATCGATGATCACTCTTGGAAGGTATGTGTTTACTTTCTAAAGCATAAGTCTAAAGTATTTGAGGCTTTCAGAAAATGGAAAGCTATGGTGGAAAATGAGACAAGTTTGAAGATCAAAAAGCTCAGAACCAATAATGGTGGTGAATATGAAGACACCAGATTCAAAAATTTCTGCTATGAACACAAGATTATAATGGAAAGAATTGTGCTAGGAACACCTCAACACAATGGTATAGTTGAGCGTATAAACCAAATGTTGACAAAAAGATCCAAAAGCATTCATATACAATTAGGTCTACCGAAGCATTTCTGGGCAGAAGTAGTCAACACAATAGCTTATTTAATCTATCAAGGTCCATCTGTTCCATTAGAGCATAGAATACCAGAGGAGGTATGAAGCGGAAAAGAGGTGAAAATATCACATCTAAAAGTTTTCGGCTGTGTAGTATTTGTGCATATTAGTGATCAAGGCAGGAATAAGCTTGATCCCAAATCCAAGAAATGTATATTCATTGGTTATGGTGAGGATGAGTTTGGCTACCGCATTTGGGATGACGAAAACAAGAAAGTGATCCACAGTAGATATGTGATTTTCAACGAAAGGGTGATGTATAAGGATATGCATAAAATAGACGCCAACGAATCAGAGTAGAATGAGTCAGTATTTGCAGATGTAGATGATGTCCCAGATAGCTTTGCAACAGAACCAATTGTAACAAGTCCTCAGCCATAGGAACTTGTTAGATAGAACAGTACGCAGCAGTTCGACACACCAAAATCTCCTACTCCAGCTCCTGTATTGAGAAGGTCTTCTCGACCTCATATGCCTAACAGGAGATACATGAACTATATGTTGCTGACTGATGGATGAGAGCTTGAATGCTATTATAAAGCTTATCAGACTCGAGATTCCAGCAAGTGGGAGTTTTCCATGAAAGAAGAAATGAAATCTCTCATCTCCAACCATACATGGGAACTAACTGAGTTACCTATGGGAAAGAAGGCACTTCACAACAAATAGGTGTACCGGGTGAAAGAGGAACATGATGGTTCCAAGAGATACAAAGCCTGCCTAGTTGTCAAAGGGTTTCAACAGAAGAAAGGAGTTGAATATACTTACATTTTTGCTCCTGTTGTAAAGTTCAATACTATCAGATCCGTGTTGTGTATTGTAGCCATTGAAGATCTTCATCTTGAACAGTTGGATGTGAAAACTACACTCCTTCACGGAGATTTAGATGAAGGGATATACATGTACCAGCTAGAAGGTTTCTCAGAAAGAGGGAAGAAGAACATGTTGTGCAAACTTAAGAAGAGTTTGTATGACCTGAAACAAGCCTCGAGATAATGGTACAGAAATTTTGACAACTTCATGCACAAGGAAGGTTTCCAGAAGTGCAATGTTGACCATTGTTGCTACTTTAAGAGATATAGGTCTAATTATATAATTTTACTACTTTATGCTGATGATATGTTAGTAACATGCTCAAATATGGATGATATTAGAAAGTTGAAGTAGCAATTGTTAAAGGAGCTTGACATGAAAGACTTGGGTCCAACAGAGAAGATTCTTGGAATACAAATCATAAGAAATAAAAAGAAAGGATCCTTGCAGTTATCTCAGGAAGAGTACATCAATTGTGTTTTGCAAAGATTCAACATGAGCGACGCCAAGCCAGTTAGCACACCCTTGTCTAGTCATTTTCGCTTATCCAAGGATCCTTCCCCTCAGACAAAGGAAGAGAGAGAATTCATGGCTAAGGTTCCTTATGCCTCAGCTATTGGAAATTCGATGTACGCAATGGTCTGTATAAGACCAAACATTGGCCATGCAGTGAGAGTTGTTAGAGATTTATGTCAAACCCAGGGAAAACTCATTGGGAAGCAATCAAGTGGATTTTGAGGTATTTGCGAGGCACCACAGAAAAGTGCTTGTACTTTAGTAAATAAGAGTTAAAAGCACAAGGCTACGTAGACGTAGACTTTAGAGGTGAAGTTGATCACCGAAGAAGCACCACGGGTTATATATTTACTGTTGGAACTACAATTGTTAGTTGGATGTCACAAATACAGAAAATTATCATTCTATCCACTATAGAGGCTGAGTATGTGGCAGTGACTGAGATGATATGGCTTCAAGGTTTGTGTAACTGAGCTGGGATTCAACAGGAGAAGAATGTTATGCATAGTGATAGTCAAAATGTAATACACTTGGCGAAGAATTCAGCATTTCATTCTAGAACCAAGCATATTGGACTTCGTTATCACTTCATCATATCCCTATTGTAAGATGATGTGTTAATACTGAAAAAGATTCAAGGAAGTAAAAATCCAACGGATATGTTAACAAATGTGGTGACTATTGATAAACTGAAGTTGTGCTCAACTTTAGTTGGTCTGCTAGATTAACAAAACTAGAAAATCTGCTGCATCGATCGAGGTGTGAAGACAGATTGAAATCAGTCTTTAAGTGGAAGAATTGTTGGAGATTGCTATAAAGCTCCTTAATTTAAGGAGCAAATTAAGGAGCAAAACAAGGAGCTTAATTCAAGGAACAATTCAAGGAACCATTAATTTAAGGAGTAATTCAAGGAGTGAATTTTCCTATAAATAGATGTGTAATTGTAATGAATTAATCATCCAAAGTGTTCATTCCAATTGAGAGAAAAACTTAGAGAAAAAAGCTTTTGTTAGAGAAAATTGAGAGTAATTTTCTTGGGTGTAATTGGGTTGTAGGCTGTGAGTTGTGAGTGTTGTAAACACATTGTGTAATTTCTCCTCTTTCAGTAAAAAGATTTACAGCAAGTCCGGAGACGTAAACAAGATTGACCAAACTCCGTTATCAAATTTGTGTGTTATTTTTCTATTCTTATTTTCTCATAAATCTAACTTATCAAGAATTTACGTAATTTCTCAACAATAAAGTCATACAATATGTTACATATAATATTTTATCATTTTATCATTTTAGTTTTAAATACATATATTTTATTTATAAATAGTGGTCTAAGTGATATGACTCTCCATCCTTACCGGACACAAATCCTAATCTAACTTTTGTAATATTTTATTTGTTTAATTAAAAGAAGTGGATTTTATTATCTATTTTTATATATATCATGTCATAATATTATTTTTAAATTTTATTTTAATAATTGTTTCGATTGATTTGAAGTATCTTAGAATATTTTTTAAAGTTTAATATCTAAATTATATTAATGTTTGTGTTTCTTTTATTTTTAATTTTAAATTAATCTTCAACCCCTAAAATAATTTATGGCTCCAGCTCGAGTACAACCTTTTAATTAAAAAAAAGGGGATTTGAAGGGTGATTAATCCTTGTTAATCCAAGACAACGAGCTGCAACCTATACCAAGCGAATAACAAGTTGCTGACATTTTTACCAACTCACTTGCTAAAGCAAAATTTGAAGAATTCCGATCGAAGTGCTCTTGAAGTGGTTGACAATAAGTTTGCACTAATTAATTAGGAGAAGTGCTGCCTATACCAAGCTAGTGTTTAATTTTGTAAGTTGATTTAGTTGAGTTGTGGGGTTGTTAGTTAAATTAGTCTGCAAGTTGATTTAGTTTACGGTATTTCTAGAGGCATGCAGCTAGCTGTGATCATTATATTGTGGAATGAAGTCATGAGCACGTTGAACTCCATATATAGCTCTAATGGGTTGAGATTTTTGTGAATATGTTTTAGTATAAATAGAGTCTGTAAGTGTTAATTGAAGTTGGGGTCGGCTTTCTTTTAAATTGTGTTTTTTTTTCATTAAGTAATAAAAGTGATTTATATTCATCTCCTCTGTTATCAGTTTCCTTTTTCTTTGAAGTTAGACAGAGGCTTTTTACTCTTGGTTAGTTTATTTTTTTTCTTCTTTTTTTATAATAATTTTAGGGCATATATATTACAAGTTTTGTTTCGAATCAACTCAAATTACCGGTTAATTTTAATTTTTATAATATATATATATATATATATATATATCTGAAATATTTTATGATATTATTTAAACTTAAATACTAACTTAAATCAATTTAAAATTTTTAAAAAAATTAAATTTATTTAAATATTTTAAGTCTAAGATTTAGGTTTTTATAGACAAAAATGTGACATGATTATCTTAGAATAAGTTATTTGTAATGTTTAATCTTTAAATTATAATTAATTTATTAATTTTATAAAATGATTAATTATAGATAAATTATATTATTTTAATAATTTTTTTATTAAAATATTATTAATTTTCTGTTAAATAATTAAATGTGAACCTTTAATAATGATAAAATTATAATTAATATAAAAAATTCATAAAATATTTATTTTTTTAATAATTATAATTTTATTTTAATATTTTATTGATTTTTATTTTTTTAATTAAAATATATTAATTAAAATAATTTGTTTTTACGTTTTATTATTATTTATTTTTTATTAAATTATTTCATATTAAATTTGAGTTTTATTTCCCTTAAAGAATCATATTTTTATTAAGTTTTAATTAATTGATAAAAAATAATAATATTTTAAATAAAAATTATTATAATAATATAATTTATTTTTAATTAATATTTTTATAAAAACTAAAGATTAAGTAATATTATTTTTAATCTAAACAATAAAATTATATGGACTGGGCACAAAAATATTAATGTCCGGCAAGTCCAAAGTTTATGACTTGGGTAAGCCTGACCTACAGAATAACTAAATAAACACACAAAAGGGTTTGGTACAATTTACGTAATTATATCATTCCTATTTTATATTTTATGTTATTAAAATATTTTATTTTAAGTATTATTATTTTTTATGTTTTATTTTATTAAAAGTATTGATACTTATTTTTATCAGATAAGATAAATATATTAGTATAAAAATAGAATTAAAGATGGACACGAATAGATATAACTATTCTTACATTGAATTATAAAATATGTACATAAAATTGTTCAAAACAATTACATTTCGAGGATAATTTTTTTATTCGTAGGTAACGGTTCAGATCGGTTATTAAAAAATACTTAAAAAAGAACATTTTTCAAATTTTTTTTAAAAAATTCTTAATAAATCATAATTATTAATGAATATATAATTAAATTTAATAAATATAAATAAATTAAATAAATATAATTAATTTAAAGTACAAACAGATACATTTATCATTATAACCGTACCCAAATCATACCAATTGTTTCATGTTTAATTTTTACTTAAAATCGTATTCATTCTTAAAATTTATTGGATAAAAACTGAACAACGATACAGATAAACAAACCCACAATTTTTTTAGAAGAGAATGTAATTCATTTTTAAAAGAAAAGTAATAATAATTCTATTATCCTCTTGGTAATCTTTATTCCATTATCGTACTCATTTTTTATTTCAATTTTATTCTTAATTTCAAAGACATGGAAATTATATAGAGAAAAATAATTAACAATTGAATGTTATTTTAATAATAATTTAGAAAAAAATAATTTTAAATGAAATTAAATAATATTTTTAAGTAGTAATTATTTAGAAAAATAATAATTTTAATAATATATTTTATTTTAATAATAATTTATTAAAATAAATAATATTAAACAAAATTTTTAAGTAATAATTATTTAAAAAATAAATAATTTTAATAATATATTTTATTTTAATAATAACTTAGAAAAATAAGTAATACTAAATAATATTAAATAATATTTTTAAGTAATAATTATTTAGAAAAATAATAATTTTAATAGTATATTTTATTTTAATAATAATTTAGAAAAATAAGTAATATTAAATAAGAATTTTAATAAGAATTTAGAAAAATATGTAATTTTAAATAATATTTTTAAATAACAATTATTAAAAAAAATTAATAATATATTTTATTTTTATAATAATTTTAAAAATATATAAATATTATAATAATATATTTTTTATTTTATTTCAATTGTAAATTAATCATTGTAATATTGATTTATTATTTGATTCCAGTAATCAAATAAAATAATATAATAGTAATATTTTTTCCTTTTTATTCAATTCCATAATTATTCTCATTCTCATTGACATTTATTTTATTTTTCATAGTGTGAACCAAATATCTCTTAAGTAAATAAACAACATAAAAATATGTTTTTAATCAAAATAATTTAAAAAAGAAATAAATATAAGCAAAACAAATTTAACAAAGATGAGCACATGTTAAAGATTTTTTTAATTTTTTTATAAAAATCAAATTAACTTTTTGAAAATGACTAAATTTTCCTACAAGTCATTTGTTTAGGCCCACATGTCTCCGTTTTTTAATAACCGCGAATAAAATTCAAAATTTTGATTGACTACTAATTTAAAAGACAAATATACACATACATTGGTATAGCGCTCAAAATATATTTTAACTCGTCTCACTTCTTATAGTAGTTCAACATTCTTATATCTTAAAACAGATTTGCATTGATTGTATGCAAGTTCCAGTACATAAGAGCAATGAGGACGCATCTGGTATGATCATATTATTTATCCTTGAAATTTAAAAACAGTTTACTCCACAAACGAGTTTATAGAGATTGGAAGTATGTTCTCACAGTCACAGAGGAACTACAAGTTTATATTCAAGTTTCAATACGATTTCATGGTCACATACATTAAGGTCACAGAGCAGTTAACCAGTTTGAGAGTAATAGTCATAACGGAAAGGTTAAAAAGAGCTTAATATCAAATGAACTTTGTATATAGAAGCCCTTGAAATGCTTTAATGCTAACTTATCTGCATTCCTGTACCATGTTCGACATCATTGTTATCTCTATCATGATCATAATCACAATCAGAATCATCAAAGTCCTCGTTATTATCATCAAAACCATCTTCATCAAAATAGTCTGCATGAGACAAGCCACGACTTTTTGTAACATCAGATTCTGAAGATCTATCACTTTCATTTTCTTTGGATTCACCATCAGAAGCTTCACTTTCCCCTTCATCTTCTTCGGATGAAGATTCTTCATCTGGATAATCATTCAGTGGATTATCTTCAGCTGACAAAAAACAAAAATGGAGGTCAAGTTTAAATAAGAGAATTAAGTGGCACAAAACAGTCAAAATGAACCCAAAATAAAAATCCTTATGGTTACCATTTGAATCATCAGTTTCACAATCCGAGCCATCAGGCCCATTATAAAATTCATCCTCGTCAACTTTTACCCTGCAAAAACACACATCAATATCAACAGGAACAAATAATGAATAAATCACAAAATACACAATTCATAAATACTAACAGAGGAAATGGGCTTGAAATATCTGCTTTAGCTGTGTCCATCTCATCATTTACTCTGTAGATGTCATAAACATAATGATCTGTAGATTCTGCAAAAGACAAAACAGGAACCAATTAAAATTTATTGGAGGGCCTAAAAATGTCATTAACATACAAAAGAAAAAAAAATCTTGGGTAAAAGATTCCATCGCATTCACTTGCAATCCCATCCCCAAATAAACCAAGCTATCTTCCACTACTGATGAAGTCATAGATCAATAAAAAGGACCCAAGTTTAATATAAACTTGAATTATCTCAATTTATAAAGACAGTTTAGAAATAGAATAAAATAGATATCAAAGGCAAAACCCCTTTCTTTCTAGTCAAGTGATTTAAAATTTTAACTCAAAATGATTTTACAGTTGGAGCTAGCAGCCACGTAAAATTTTCATATCTACAAAGTTTTGAGGCACTTCACATTTCTTAAATGAAATTGCTGCTGAACGCAGAAAGAGAGCAAATAAATTAACAAAGCAACCTTGATTGCCACTGTAAGCATGTAACTCTGATTCAATCTCTGAAGCAGCACCTGGGATAAATTCTCTCAATAGGGGCAAGTAGCTGGACAAAAGCTTTTGATCTTCCAGAGTCTCTCTGTAAAGACATTGGCAACAATTTTCAATAGCTTTTGCAAAATGGAGAATGTGGATTTGACAAGCAACAGAACTTACTCGTGCTGTTGCACCTTACTGGAGCTCTCCTCAACATCAACACGAACAACATCATAGAATTGACACATTTCATGTAACTTATCATGCATCACCTCTGTTTTCCTCTTTCTTCTCCTCCATATTTGCTCAAAACGTGCATTTTTAGCGGCATCCTAAAATTGAAAAATACAATCAAAGGAATGAAGGATTGTCATTCCAATAAGAAACTAAAAAAAAACATATCAAACAAAAAAGTGACATACAGCATTATATCGATACTGGTACCAATTATGATATTCATGTGAATATACCAGACAAAAATAGCCGATTCGGTAAAGGAATTCATGAGTACTCATCACATGAAGAACCAATTCGTCAAGTCTTCACTTTGATGGTAAATTAAAGAAAGTAAATCCTATCAAATGTTATACCTCTTGTGCCTGTCTTGCTTTGGAAAGGATTTGATCTTGCCTCTGCAATGATATATAGGAATAAACAAAATGTTAGGTTAGGTTAGCGAGCTTTTCAAGTAAAACCTTAACAGTATCACGAAAGTTAACAGTTCTAGAGGTGAATATATGAGAGAGACGAAAAAAGAAAACTTGCCTTCTCGTTCTCCTTTTTGAAATTGTGTCTCCTTTCCTCCCTCTTTGCTGCAGATTCTGATGCAGCAGAGGAATCAGTTTCCTAGAAATTGACGATGGTGAAGTTGTTATCATGTACTTAAGAAGTGTGAAAAATGAGATCCACCTCAACAAGTAGCAAAGTTTGGAGAGAGAGAGAAGAGAAGATAGCACAATATTACAGAAACTGACAGGTCAACTTGAATACAGACCACGTAAGATTGCACAATATCATCCGTGAGCTCATAACTGCTCACTGTTTCCACATGCTGTACAAGAACCTTCTTAGTCTTCAATACCTCTACATCAACAAAAAGAAAATACATAAAATACTCATTCTTGAGGTTGTTAAGTTTTAACTGCATAATCTAATGGATTCTGATATTAGAGGGAGGATTTCAGATTTCATAGAACAATTTTCTCTATGTTAGCAATTAAATAACCACATTTTTGCATCCGTAAATGCAAAATGAGATATACGAATCTCTATGAGAAGCTCATGAGCATTCACTTAAGCTACTACTTCCCAATTCACACTCAAAATTAAGAATGCCAGTAGAATACAAAGGAAAAGGAAGTACCTTTTCCAGTTGATTCGGAGATTGATAAACTCTCAAGATCCAACAAAGCACGCTTTAGTGGTCTCTCGTTAATTTCCAGCCCTACAGTATATGGTCGTTCAACAATATGTCAATTTAGTAATTACCACTTCCAAATAATCTTTTGTTTTTCCATTTCCCGTTAACTTTCTCAGCATGCAAATGGAGAAGAAAAGAGTAAAGAAAAAACCAGAACTTACAGAAAGCATCGAGTGGAGACTGGGAGGTTTTGCGCTTAACCCTGACGATAACTGGCTTTTCGTCCATAGTTTTGAGTGGAGCCGAAGAACTTTCGCCGACCACCGCCATTCACTACCGAGCAACTCGTCTTGAGGTGCTAGGATTTAGGGTTTGAACGTCAGAGCTAGAGTTTACTCAGTGAGACCGTTGGGTCCTGACTCCTGGGTGCATAGTAGAAACTAGTAACAAAGGCGAACTTTGGGGGTTTTAGTGGGACTTGATAAATGACTGAAATAACCCTAACATTTTCTTTCATTTACACTAAGGACAAAAAGTTCGGATGTTAATTAATGGCCCAATTCGGGCCATGTTTACCATTGCTCTAAGGCTAACGCTACTTGTTTCTGTTACTATCTCTGTCTTATGTCTTTTTTTATTTTATCTTTTTTATCTTTTTTTCTTCTTCTTCTTATGTTTTGTTGAAGATGTACATTGTTGTCTTGTGTATTTATGGTGTGTTTGATAGGAGAAAACGAGAAGTAATTATAATTGATTTATTCTATTTATATGTTTGATTGGATTAAAAAATGAGTCAGAAATTAAATCGATTTTTAAAGTAAAAGGAATCATAATTCTTTTATTATGATTTCATTTAATCTCATTTTTTTTTTAATTTTATCTCAACCCAAATATAACCCTAAACTCAAATCTAAAATCCCAAATCTCAAATCCCAAATCACAAAACCCAAAATCCTAAATCCTAAATCTCTAAACCCAAAACCCAAAACCCTAAAACAAAAAACCCTAAACCACAAATCCAAAACCCCAAAATCTTAAAACCTAAATCCCAAAACTCCAAAACCTAAAACCCTAAATCCTAAATCCTAAAACCCCAAATCTTAAATCTTAAAACCCTATTTAAAAAATAATAATTTTAATCCTAAATCTTAACCCACAAATATAACCTTAAACCCTAATTCTCAAATCCCAAATTCTTAAACTCTAAATCCTTAAATCCTAAATCACAAACCTCAAAATCTTAAACCTTATTTAGAAAAATAATAATTTTAATAATATATTTTCTTTTTAAGTAATAATTATTTAGAAAAATAATGATTTTAATAATGTATTATGTCTGATGAAAAAATAATAATTAAATGATATTATTTAAATTTGATTGATTATAGGTTATTAAGGTAATTTACAATTTTTTTCATTTCATTTTAGTGGCAAACCAAACACTATAATACTGATTCTTTCTTTGATTTCAGTGGTCAAACCAAACAACATTATTTCATTTGTATTCCATTCAATTTTTATTCTCATTTCGATTCTAATTCCATTCTGTGAATCAAACGTCACCTTAATATTTAGTTTGATAAAATTATTAGAGAAATCTTTTAGGTTTTAAAAGTAATAAAACTATTATTAATTTTAAAAAATATATTATCATTTTATTATAAAATCATTTTTCAAACTTTATAACTTTTTTATTGATTTTTTTTATAAATACCTCAATTAATTTTTTTTGAAATAGTAATAAAACTAGATGTGATTGTTATTTTATTAAGTTTTTTTTTGTTATTTTATGAAATCTAAATGGATGTATTTATAATAGATATATTCAATTGTTTGGATATCTGGACCGGTCCGGTGCGTGACCTATGCAAGTAGCTCAAGCCAAGTCACCAACTCGAGATGAAAGGTAAAACATCCCAGATGTTTTACCCGTAGGACATCCCTAGCTCAGCGATCAGTCCAAGCTTAGCAATCAATCTGAGTTAGGGCTGACTTCAACCTCTGATATGTTATACTTTATGCCAATTATACCCTTTTGACATGTGAATATGTATACTCATTATGTAATTGATACATGTATAGGTAATGTTCTATAAATATCTGGACTTTCTATGAGATCTACACATTTAGTTAATTAGTTTAACTTCTTTCTAAGTTTTCTCTTTGTAAACTAAATCAATCCCAAACATTTTGGCCCTTATTGTAGGATTCAAATTTTTAGGTCAAGTTTAAGTTTCTGACCCCATATTTCTTGGGATTTTACTCCGAGTCTTGAGAGGAGTTAAGAAAATCTATTGTGCTATGTTAAAAAAGTGCACCTAAGACGCAAGTCATTCTACACATATCAATATGGTGGGAACTCTTGCTAATAGATGTTTAAAATTGGCTAACAAAGGAATAAGAACAGCTCAAGAAGACACAATACCACCTCTCAATGAGGTTAGGATAGAAGATAACTTACACCACCAGAAGGTGGCTTTCCATCTCCTGAAATTGAGAAAGAAGCTCGAGGAAACAAGAAGAGAAAACATGACACTATGGTCCCAATTAAGGGGAAAGGTCCTGGACGACCAAGCAGCATATCCAATTGACAAAAACATTGTAGGATAGGTCCGGCCTGAGTTACACCATACAAAGCAAAAGGATGAAAGGAACCACCTTTCTATCTTGGTAAAACCTAGTGAGTAACATTGGGTTCAAGAAAGAAAGAACTAGGAGGCACAATTTCAAGCATTGGAGGAAGCCAATAAGAAGATAGACCTATCCTTAAAGGTAGCCCATAATAAAAACGATAAGGGTAAAGCTTCTTATGATGTAGACAAAGATTGTGAACAATTGTGTATCTCATTTTTTTATATATAATATAGAAAATGATGAACCACCAGCCAAGTTCAACGCCCCTAAATGCCCTGATTATTTTGGGATGAAGGACTTGGTGACACACGTATAATACTTCAAAATAACCATGGCTCTCATGGGCTTGACCCATGAAAAAAAAGATTCTATGATGTGCAAGCTATTTGTAGCCACTCTTTATGAGGGCGCCCAAAAATGGTTCAAAAACTTGGCACCTCTATCCATAATCTCTTCTCCACAATTTGCTTTACTCTTTATTACAAACTACCCCTCCAAAAAGCCCTTGAGGAAATAATTACACCATCTTTTTTCCATCGTCTATAAGAGGGGAGAATCCACCAAGGAGTATATGAAATGGTTTTGGGAGGAAAAAGTGAAATCTCTAATTGTCCAAACTTTATAACTATAGAAGCATTCTGGAAAGGTCTCCCAAAGAATTTTGACCTATTTATGGAATTAACTAAGACATTGTCTTGCATTTTTGAAAGAAACTTATGGCGAGGCCAGAAAGTTCATCAAACTGGATAGAGAGAGAGAGAGAGAAAGAGAAAGAGAAAGTTAGGCCTAGTCAAAGATCAGTGAACTAACATGAAGGCAATGCCCAACAAAGAAAATAGAAGGATAAGTCTAGACATGGCACATCAAAATAGCAAGAATAAACATTTTATGCCAAATAAAAGGCCAGTCAGATAGTGGTCAAGAAACAAAGGACCTTGGGAGATATCACTTTCTCTTTTCAGGGGTCTTCTCTTGAGAGTAAATCTAACCCAAGCAGTGATGAGAATGGAGTAGGAACACAATGTCAAGTGACCACCAAAGATGAAGTCTTCACTTAGAGACACATCCAAGTAGTGTGCCCTTCATAAAGACGTGGGCCAGGATATAAAAGACTATAAACACCTCAAGGAAGAGATATTTATTTTCAATTTAAAATAAACTTAATTATGAATTTTAATCATTTTAACGTAAAGTAAACTTAATTGTGTAATATATTCACCTGTTTATTTTCCATTCGAACTGAACTTCCACCAAAGTTCTGAAATATATTACAAAACTATTTAACCTTTTAACTTCCACCTGTTTATTTTAATTATGCAATATGTTGAAATTATGAATTTTAATCATTTTAACTTCAATATGTAATATATTTTTATATATTACTATTTTCAATTCGAAATGAACTTCCATAGACGTGAATATTAGATGAATTTTAATCATTTTAACATCAAATAAACTTAATTATATCATTTTTAATTTGATTTTTTTCTTTGTATCATGGAAAAAAGAAATTTCAAGTTTTTTGTTACTCATGAATATTTATTTTCAAATTTTTTTATTTGTTGTAGCTTAAAATTATTAAATTAGCCTTATTTAATAAGCTATATACTTAATAAATACATTTTTCAATATATATAATGCATAATTTTAAGATGTTATATAATTGTATCAACATAAGTATTTTTATTAAATTAAGACTTAATTAATCTAATTGAATAATTATAAAATTAAAATACTTATTTTATAAATAATTATAAGAATGATTGAAAAGTCACAATAACTACTAAAGCATATTCCCACAAATTGCCCATATATTGAGTTTAATATCTCAATAGCCTTAAAATAGTATTTGGACGAGATTCATTCATTTGCTAAAATACAGCATTATATATCAAAAATATCAATTAACCTTATTATCTTTTTAGTAATAGTAAATATTCATTCCAAGGAATGGGCAAATGGCCTTTTCAAAATCTTCTATATGAACACAACTCGATCAAGAGCCAAAAGTGAAATAATTCTTTAATTTAATTTTTGGAGAAAAAAAAAGTTGCACTAGTTCATTCAAGTTATAATACATGAAATATTCCTATTATAAGATTAGAAATGACTGTTAGGTTTTTTTTTTTATTCAAGTAACCAAAAAGGTTTTTATTTTTTTTATTTTTAAGTTTACTTAAAGACCCATATAATTCATTTAAGATAGTTATTTGGCCTATGTACAATGTCATCTTCTTAAATCATAACAAATCAAGGCATATAAAGCATAGGATAGGAAGAGAGATAACTATGAAAATACCAATCATAATTATGCTAATTTTAGATGACTATTGTATGACAGAAGCCATTTACAACATTAGTAACCAAACTTCCTCCTTTTCTTCTCTCTTTATTCAAACTACCTTAAATAACAAATATAACCATACGAATATGATTCATATTCAAAATCGGCTTCTAATTTCCTCTCAATTTTCAAAATTAATTCATCGAATTTCCAAAGCTAAACGGAAAATTTATGAAAATATTAAAGCAATTGCAAAGTCAATTCCATCTGTAAAACTACAGCTACCACATCGAGAAAATACTAAAGCAATTGCAAAGCCTTTTCCTCCAGTAAAACTACCTCCACCGCATCCGAAGCCACCGGCTTCAGTAGATCCGATAAAGCTATCACCGCCGCACAAGAAGCCGCCAACCCCAATAGAACTACCACCACCACCGCATTCAATAGAAGTAATATTGCCACCACATATTAAGCCGCCGATTCCAAAAGAACTATTACCAATTCGTCCGGGGCCAATGAATATAGAAATTTTTACTAAGAAATGCAAGGCAGAGGCAAAGTCGAAATGCAGACGTTATAGAAACGTTAGCAGCAAACATAATGATTGCTGGAATGTTGTTTTTAATGAATGCTTGAAGAGATTCCAACATCTGTCATTTCATCATGTCTAGGGACGCGACGCAATAAACTGAATGAATTGATGTCTTTGTAGGCATCTTACGATCTTATTATTATTATTATTATTATTTTATAGCAAAGAAAGAAGTTACCTCGTTATCTATATTTTCTCCTTTCTTCTTCGTTTTTCTTGTATTGTTTTTTGTTTTGAGCCTCCTCAGAGGGGTTGTCTCTTCTTTTAAAAGCTATGTATTCGACATCTTTTTCATTACTTTTTTCATAAAAAAAAATACTTTATTTATGATATTAGAGTTTTATTTTGTTAAATTTAACTCTATAAAGATACGATAGTATGTTATTATAAAAATATTTTGTATATTTATTCAACTTTTTTATCTAAAAATATTTGATTAAGATGTAAATATTTTATTCAATTTGAAGATTTTTTTATATATCTTTTCAAATAATCATAAAAATTATTTATATTTAAGTTTTCTACATAAATGTCATCAAATGAATACCATGATTTTAATTTTTCTTAAAATATATCATTAGATAAATTGATCAAACTAAATACGAAAATGAAACATAATACAGAGAAGATAAAAAGACTCAAAACATTATCACATATTTTTGGTTTTTAATATTATGTTTTGTTGATTTAATGTATGTGAGAAATGAATGTCAAACTTTATTGTATACTTTTTGACATTTATATTATTTTTTTCAATTTGTTTTTATGATAGCAAAAATTTCGTATTCATGTTAAAATAATAGTTTTAGTTAATTTGTTTTAAAAAAAGTGATAAATGATCGATTTTTATTTCATTTTTTTCTCATATATTTTAATTGTTATTGAGATAAATTTTATAGATTGTTTTTAACAATAACAATAATAACTATAAAATTAATCATTTTTTATAATAATAAACTATGTAGCTATAAAAATAACATATAATTTAAAATCTTACATATAATGAAAATAATGAAATGTGATGAAAATGAGTCATATTGAATCTTTATTTTTATAAAAATAAAGAAGTTATTAAAAATAAGATGAGATAAATGATTGATATTAAAAATAAACACAAAATATATTATAAGCAAGATTTTGTCCTCATTTATCATATCAAAACCTCAATTCTAAAAGTTTAATCATATTAGATGACTTATAATTATTATAAATTTAATATTGAATTGAAATGTAAGTATTCTATTTTTGTTAATTTATCCTAAAATACTTTTTAAACTAAAAAAATGGAAAATATGTTACTATATGAAAAAATCTAGCTATTTGCTCACGAGGAATGTTTTTGCTACAAGAAACAGCAAGACTGAAGATCCAAAAATAAGTATTACTATCAACAAATCAAATCAACATAAAATATGCTTATAACTTAGATAATGTTTTTTATTGGGCCTTAAACTAGCGCTATTAGGTAATGTTTGATACACTAGAATTGAAATTGATTCATTTCAATAATATGTTTGGTTGTGTTAAAAATGAGGATGAAATGTAATCAATTCTTAAAACATAATGAATGAGAATTACTTATCTTCTTTTCAGGAATCATGGTTTCATTCTCATGTTAATTTTTTGTTTTAATTTTATCCAAACCTCAAATATTTGAGACTATTTGTAAAATAATTAAATCATTAAGATATAAGTAGACCAAAATGTAAAATAATAATAATAATTAGGACTATTTGTATAATTTAAAGCAATAATTAGAAACACTAAAAAACATCCATTATGTCACAAACATTGACAAATTAAGTGTTAAATTACTTAGCTAGTTCATAATGAGTACACCCTTAATGAAACGATATTTGGCAAAGCCTAACATCAATTTGGGTCTTTGTTTTTATGTTATCAACACATTTAATAATTTACAAGCTCTATGAAATGAAAGATGAAGATGAAGATGAATCTGAATATACACTAACATGTTGGGTTCCTATAGTTGAACTCTGAGGATTAAATGAAGTACTAGTACTACTTTTTGATGAAGATTTCATAATCTCCTCCAACTGAATTGAAACTTTTCTCATTGTAGGCCTATTACTTCCATCTAAATCCAAACAACCTTTAGCAAGAATAGCAACTTCTATTACATCTTAAATCTTTTCAACTTCATCCATAATGTTTGGGTCAATAATATCACAT
This sequence comes from Hippophae rhamnoides, assembly GCA_033030585.1. NCBI lineage: Eukaryota > Viridiplantae > Streptophyta > Magnoliopsida > Rosales > Elaeagnaceae > Hippophae > Hippophae rhamnoides. The sequence goes on from CM065431.1 coordinate 5,963,732, forward strand.
AGACGATCTTCCTTCATACATTCAATAAAATAGTCCCTTAGATTCTGATGTTCTTCCACCACTTTCCCACTTGATCTTATTTTAAAAATTGGCTTTTGTCTAGTTAGAAGCTCAACCATAATCACGCCAAAGCTATACACATCACTCTTTTCAGTATATTGACATAACCGATAATATTGTGGATCCAAATAACCAAATGTTCCACATACTTGTGTAGTAACATGTGTTTGATCAATATCAACCAACCTTGAAGTTCCAAAATCAGCTATTTTTGCTCTGTATTTATCATCTAATAGAATATTAGCTGACTTAATGTCTTTATAGTAAATTGGAGATGAAGCTTCTGAGTGTAAATAAGCAAGAACTCCTGCAATATTAATTGCAATTTGTAAAAGCACTTTCCATGTAAGTTGAAAATTCTCATTAGGATTATGAATGTAGTGATGAAGTGTTCCATTGGAAATGAACTCATAAACTAACAAAGGAACTTCAGTCTCTAAACATCATCCCAATAATTTCACTATATTTCTGTGATTAATTTGGGAAAGAATAACAATCTCATTGATGAAATCTACAATTTTTCCACTGTCTACTTTGGATTTCTTAATAGCAACAATTTTACCATCAGTTAACATTCCTTTGTAAACAGTACCTTGACCACCTTCACCGAGGATTCTATTTGGATTAAAGTGATCAGTAGCCATTTCTATCTCTTTTGAATTGAAAATATTTACTTCATTTGAAGAAATGTGTTGTTTTAGTAATAAACCTCCATTTTTCTTGAAAAAAATTCTCTTGCATTTCATGTCTTTTATATTCTTGATTGTTCTATATAAGGTCAATGTACATAAAAGCAGTACCAAAACTCCAATACCGCTTCCAATACCTACATGATTAGCTCAAAATATATTAAGAAAATAGACTAACAAAATATTATTATTTTTTTTCATAAAACATGGTATGATTCACTTTTAAAATATAAGTGATTAAGATTTTTTTTAATATACTCACACACACACGTATATAATGATAGAGTTAGAACCCATTTCTTATAGTGTTCAAAAAGAACTATAATATTGTATTATATGGAAATTGGTAAAAGTGAGGAATAAGTTTTATCTTCTCACATCTTGGTGGGAAAAAAATTAGTATATAGGTGTTGTTAGAAGTGAAATTGTATTCATTAAAGTGATTAAGAGATCAAAACATAAATTTGTATATATATTTATATTTATATTAATTAATGAAATATATGTCAAAATAAAAAATGATATTAATCATTTTTAAGGAAATTATATCACGTGACGTAATATAATTAATTTGAACGCAAATATGTGTATTGATAAGTGCTTAAAAGTACTTAATAGATAGTAATTTTATGCGTGTTAAGTAATTATATAGATTATTTTTTTATTATTTTACGCAAATATATCTTTTTAAAAATCACAGACATATTTTGTTATCTTTCGTATATTTCTTGTATTTACAATTATTTAACTTGAAGAATTATAATTAAAGTACCCTGTTACAACATATAAGATTAATATATATATATATATAAAGCATTACATATGTTTTAGAATTAAAAAGATAAAATACAAGAAAAAATGATTCCAAATTGATGCAAATTGGAGTGTGCTACGACATGAATTTATGATGAGCCGCAACGTGAGGAAACAAGGGAAAATCAAATGTGTTCTAGATATGATGTGAGCTATGATGTGAAAACATTATGTACCACATGATGGGTTGTTGAGTAAAATTTAGAATACATAACTCTAAATTTACTAATATTGGATCCAAATAAGTAAACAAACTACTTGTATTATATTCACAATAAAAGAAATTATAACATCTTTCAAAGACAACTCACAAATTGAAGAGAAATACAAACACTTAAAGAGAAAACTTTCAACTCACACTTAAAGAGAAAGCTCTCAACTCACACTTAAACTAAAAATACAAAGACTTATTTTTTTAATGGGATGATTAAACCAAATGCAAGGTAGGTTATTTATAGTCCTCACCATGCAATCTACATACTTTTCTTTTCTATATCCTTCAACCACTCCATTTATCTTTTTACATCCTTCAATTACTCCATTTATTTTTCTACATTCTTCAACCATTCCATTTATTTTTCTACATTCTTCAACCATTCCATTTACTTTTCTACATCCTTTAACCACTCCATTTATTTTTCTACATCCTTCAACCACTCAATTTATTGAATTGGTGTTGATTTTCAACACTCCTCTTCAACACCAACTCTCACTATTTTTATTGTGCCAAACTGACGGCGAAACATTTTGAACTTACCAATACTTAAAATTTTTGTGAACAAGTCCATAACTTGATCATCTATCTTGATTTGCCTCATATCAATCTCTTCTTTCAATACATTTTCTTTGATAAAGTGATAGTACACTTCAACATGCTTAGTTCTTGCATGAAAGACTGGATTCTTTGACAAACGAATTGTCGATTGATTATCACAGTATAACAAAATTGCATAATCTATTGGTTGTTGTAGATTATTCATTAGCTATATCAACCATGTATTCTCTTGAGCTTCCATTGTCGCTGCTCGATACTCAACTTTAATTGTTGATAATGATATTATCGGCTGTCTCTTGCTATGTACACCAAGAAACTGTTCTAAAACAAAGCTTAAACACAAACCTAGTTATTGATCTCTTGGTGTCATGATCTCTTGCATAGTCAACATCACAATAGCCAACCAACTTGCTATCTCCACCTTTCTTGTACAAAAGGCCATAGTCAATTGTACTCTTCATATATCTCAATATTCGTCGAACTGCTTCTAAATAAGGATTCCTTGGATTTTGTATGTACTGACTCATTGTACTAACTACATAAGAAATTTCAGGTCGAGTTAAGGTTAAGTAGATCAGACTACCTACCAATTTTTGAAACATTATCATATCTTCCAAATCTTTTCTTTCATGTGCATACATTTTGTCATTTGGTTCCATTGTCGTCGAAATCAATTTACATTCAAGCATTTCAAACCTTTTCAATAAATCTTTGGAATATTTTTGTTAACAAAGAAATATTCTTTCTTATGTGCGGTCAACCTCTAGACCAAGGAAGTGCTTGAGATGTCCAAGCTTCTTCATTTGGAAACATATTGATAAATTCTCCTTTGTTCAAAAACTTTATGTCTCATCATCACCAGTTATGATTAAATCATCTACATATACCAGCACAATAGCTAGCTTTCCTTCATTGGCTTTGACAAACAAGTTGTAATCTATAGGTGTTACTGAATAACCGTTGTGTTAAAAATTCAGCAATCTTACCATACCATGCCCTGGGTGCATGTTTCAATTCATAAAGTGCTTTCCACAGCTTACACACATATTCAAGATGATTTTGGCTCTAAAAATCCATTGGTTGGATCATATAGATCTCTTAATCCAACTCTCTATGAAGAAAATAATTCTTCACATCCATTTGCCACAAATCCTAGTCTTTGTTGGCTGCAAGTACCAGTAAGACTCGTACAGTTGTAAGTTTCACCATCGGACTAAACTTTTCATCATAATCTAGTCTGTATTGTTGAGAGAAACCATAAGCTACCAATCGTGCCTTATATCTCTCAATTGACCCATCTGGATGATGCTTTATCTTGTAAACCCACTTATAGGATATGAGTTTCACATCTCCTGGTTTTCACACCAGATCCCAAGTTTGATTTTATTGAAATGCATCAATCTCTTCTTTCATAACTGTTATCCACTCAAATCTTTGCGATGCTTCTTCGAACGTCTCAAGTTATATTGCTTCTTCAACTATGACTACATTGGCATATTTGGGATTTGGCTTCCTTGTTCTTATTGACCTACAAAGGTTAGATTGTGGAATTGATTCTTCCATTTAACTAGGCCCACATTCTTCATTTAGTTGTTGATATATGCCAGTTTTCTAAGGATTTTGAGTTACGTTTTGTTCAACATCATCATCGTTTGGATCTCTGGATTCATCTAAACTTGGTTGGAGTTGAATAGTATACTCCATCATCTTTTGTTTTAGCTTATCTCCAAATTCTCTTGAGTCTAGTAACTCCTCTTTCTCTGAGGACCACCAAGAAGATGTTTCATTGAAAACCATATCTCGTGAAGTGTAGCATCTTTCACTCGTTGGATCGTAACATTTTCACCCCTTTCTTTGGCTATCGTATCCCACAAAGATACATATGAAAAATTTCTTGTCAAACTTACTCCGTAAGTGATCAAGAACAAATACAACCAAATACACGAAAGTAGCTAACTATAGGTTTCATGTTCCACAGTTTCTCAAAAGGTGAAACAAATCCTAACCTTGGTTGAGGAAGTCTATTGATCACAAAGGCTACAGTTCTCATCGTTTAAGCCCAAAACCTCTCAGGTACATTCTTTTCATATAGCATATTTCAAAAAATTTATGCATGATGCCGATTCTTTCTCTCTACTACACCATTTTGTTATGGCCTATTGGCATAAGTGTATTGATGATGTATTCAGTATTTCCTTAAGTATTAAGAGAATTTGTTTGAGCTATACTCTTTGTCATTGTTTGTACGTAAGCAATAGATCTTCTTTCTTACTTCTCTTTCATTTGACTCTCTAAACTCCTTAAACTTTAAAAATGTGTCAGATTTTTCTTTCATAAAGAAATCCACACATGCCTTCAGAAGTCATCAATAAATGTTACCATGTACCGTATACCACTAACTGATGGTTGCTTAATAGGCCTGAATACATCAAAGTGAACTAACTTTAATTGTTCTTTTGCTTTAAACTTCAATTTCTCATATGAAAATTAGTGAGCTTCACCATACTGGCATCCTACACATGCTATGTCTGTTCGCATGTCTAGTTGAGGAAGTCATTTAAGCATCGACTTCCTCACCATTAAACTTAGCTTGGAATAATTAACGTGACCTAACCGCATAGGCTAGAGATCTACAATCTCATTTCTTCTTATCTTGTTTACATATGCAGGTTCTACTGAAATCATATAGACTGATTCTAATCGTTACCCCTCCATTGTCGATGTTTATGAGATTTTGAGATCACGATACTGATAACTGTATTTTATATAGTTATTTTCAGATATTTTATTGATTATAAATGCTATGTTCTCTGTATTTTTAGATAATTTTAGTTTAATAAATTAGTATTTACTGTTTTTTATATATTTTAATAAAATTAAGTAAATTGTATCGAAAACGTACTTAAATGCTAATTTGTACCCAAAAATAGAATTTTAAATAAAAGAGTTATTAATTGCAATTTATAAAAGTTGAAAATATAATTTAAATTAAAATCGGGCTTAATTTCAGTTATTAAAAGTTTAAAATTTAATTTAAATTACTAAAAGGGTTAGATTGCAATTAAACAAAGTTGAAAATATAATTTGAAATATATTTGTGGGTCAAAATAGAATTAAAAAAAATTTAAATTTTCTGCGCAGGAAAAGAATCGCACTCGCACAAATCACGACGTCCATCACCCACCGTCCGATCAAAGCATAAACGGTCAAGATTGGCGCGTGTAGTTCAAGCCCGACCAACGCGAATGCGTGCGTACCTACGCTTTTCACGCGGCTCGGTTCGAGCGGCCCACCTGCCGTGCATGCCGGCGTGCAGGGTGGGACCCACGTGTCTGACGTACGTCTGCCAAAGGGTGTTGTTCTGTGCGGCTGAACCACGTGCAATCGTTCTTCTAGCGAATTAAAGTCTTCCACGTGTCCCAATTTCCCCATGAACGAATCATAAAAGGACGCGTGGCACATATCGGTGAATGCAAAAGCGCAAAATCTCACCCTCGTTCCAGCCGTTGCCTCACATTTCGCGCGCCCCGATTCCGTGCGACAAGTTCTGCGTGCGTCCATTCCCTTCAACGAATGAAATGTTGCCACATGTCCCACTATTTGTTTCAGCGAATCAGGCGCTGACACGTGGCACGCACAATGAATAAAAAAATGCAGAAACGGCTCCTTGTCTCGCGTGAATTAAAATAAGTTTTTGATTTTCGCGTGACTGCAGATTTTAAGGGGAATATCGGGGTTTTATTTTCGATACAAATTTTAACGCGTGTATGATATTTTAATATTTAGGATGTATTTTTTTAGCTATAAATAGGTGATATTATGATAGAGTTAAGGAGTTTTTTTTGGTGTATAATTTTTGTGGTGTTCGGTTTTGGACTGCAGAACACGCAGAAGCCATTTTTTGGCTTTTGTTGTGTTCTACGTGTGCCAAATAATTTCGTATGTGATGTTTTAATTTTCCTTCTTGTTCTTCTAATTTTTCTGAATCTGTTGTAATTTTAATTTTTAATTAATGAAGTAATTTAATTTTTCTAGGGTTGCATTTGATCTAAATTTATGAAGCTTTGATTTTAACTATTTTTGATAGATTTATAAGACGTTCGATTTGTTCGTTCTATTTTGTGCTTAATGCTTTTTGATTATTTACGAATTTTATCAAAATGATTTGTGGCATAAAAATAAACTTGAGAAAGGTATTTTTGTGTATATTGCTCGTAAATAGAATGACATGTAAGATGAAGGATAGGAATATACCCTAATTGTATGTGTGGCCATTTGAAAACTTAGAACTTAATGAATCTTGGTGAATTTAATTCTCGTAGAGATATAGTGAATTAATTTAACGAGGTGTGTTTGTACGGAGCTCGGAAGAGATGTATGAATAAAAAAGAAGTTTTCGGTTGACAAATTAAATGCACTAAAAAATATAAATCCAAAGAAAATAATATGATTGGAGTGGATTAGTTTGGTGAAAAATTGCAATCCTAGAGTTCTCTTATTTTTTTTGTTACCTTTTTCCATATCAACGATTATTTTGGATAAAATCGGAGATAATACGATTTTAGTACTCAACAAACTATAGTAACAAATCCTCGTGGGAACGATACTCTACTTACAAATCTTTATTACTTGTGGACCGTGTATACTTGCACGATTACATGTGTTGCAAAACACACAACAAGTTTTTGGCGCTGCTGCCGTGGGACACGTGGCAACATCTCATTCGTCATGGAACGGGCGCACGTAACTTGTCGCACTCGGGCGCGCGAAATGCGAGGCAAACGGTCAGAACGAGGGTGAGATTTGCGCTTTTGCATTCACCGATACGTGCCACGCGTCCTCTTATGGCGATTCGTTCACGTGGGGAAATTGGGACACGTGGAAGACTTTAATTCGCTAGAAGAACGATTGCACGCGGGTTCGGCCCGCGACGCACGTAACAACACCGCTTGGCAGACGTACGTCGACACGTGGGTCCCACCGCACGCCGGCACGCACGGCGTGTGGGCCCCACTCGGCACCGAGCCGTGTGAAAGCGTAGAGTCTCGCACGCATTCGCGTTGGCTCAAGCTTGAACTACACGCGCCAATCTTGACCGTTTTACGTTTGATCGGACGCTGCACGGACGTCGTGATTTGTGCGAGTGCGATTCTTTTCCGCGTTAAAAATTTAAATTTTTTTTTAATTCTATTTTGACCCACAAATATATTTCAAATTACATTTTCAACTTTGTTTAATTGCACTCCTAACCACTTTTAGTAATTTAAATTAAATTTTAAACTTTTAATAACTGAAATTAAGCCCGATTTTAATTTAAATTATATTTTCAACTTTTATAAATTGCAATTAATAACTCTTTTATTTAAAATTCTATTTTTGGGTACAAATTAGCATTTAAGTACGTTTTCGATACAATTTACTTAATTTTATTAAAATATATAAAATATAGTAAATACTAATTTATTAAACTAAAATTATCTAAAAATACAGAGAACATAGCATTTATAATCAATAAAATATGTGAAAATAACTATATAAAATACAGTTATCAGATACACCTTCACGTCTCGGGGACCAAACAAGACATAGTGGCCTGATGATGTCAATTGAGCCATAGAGAGTAATGTTTCTTCATTCCTGGGACATGATAAACATCTTGAAGTGGTACCTGGTTAGTATTATATTAAGGCATAACTATCGTCTTATCGATGTGGCCTATCGGTAAACTTGAGTTATCAGCTATCACCACTACCTGACCTCCCTTGTACTCAAACATGCTTTCCAACTTTTGTTTATCACCCATCATGTGATTTGAGCAACCTGAATCTATGATCCAGTCATTCCTATAGTCAATCTGTTTTGATGTTGTCACTGTAAGAGCTAATTCTTCTTCCTCTGTAGCTAATAATGCTTCAGGATCCCAACCATCTTCACTATGCTCTTTAGAACATAAAGTAGTTGTATTAATTTTAACATGATTTTTCTTACTCTAACAATCTTTTGCCATGTGACCTATATTTTTACAATTGTAACATTCACCATCAAATTTCTACTATTACTATGATTCTTCCAAGCTCCCCATGGATGAAAACCTCCATTTCTTAGAGAAATTTGTTCCCCATCCCTTTTAGATCCACTTCCATTCTACCGCTTGAAAGTGTCTATGCTTTTGATAGTATAGAACGCTTCTTCCTCACCTTTTAGTGAGACTCTTCCCATTTGCTTAGCCATAACTTCTTGACTGGCCAACAAATTCTCAAACTCAATAAGAGATAGTTATGTCGGCCATCCTTGTATAGCGGTAACAAACCCTCAATATCAACTCGTTCTCGAGAAGTGGCAGTCATGTATCATTCTTCTTTGAAAAGAGTGTAACAAGAGTGTCTCATGCTTCCTTTGGTGTTTTGGCATATCAAATGTGCTCCAACATTTCTTCAACTGTGATCTTTAAAGCAAACATCACTTTATATGCTTTAATTTTCCACTTCCGTAAGATTTCGTTTGCATCTTCCGCTACTGGTATTGTAACTTCGTTACCACCAACAACCTCTCACAAGTCTTCACCTTGTAGGTAAGACTTCATATATGTTTCCCATGCGTTATAGTTTTTGTTGTTGAGCTTCTTGATTCCTCCAACTACTTGAAGGTCATCCATCGTGTAGGCAATAATTTGACTAAACCGAACAAGCTTAACTAAGAAACTTATGGAGTACCAAACTCCTCACAAATTGTTAAGTAAGATCATTGACCGTTCTGCTATGATACCAATTATTGAGTAAAATTTAGAATACATAACTCTAAATTTACTAATATTGTATCCAAACAAGTAAACAAACTACTTGTATTATACCCACAATAAAAGACACTATAACACCTTTCAAAGAAAACTCATAAATTGAAGAGAAATACAAACATATTTCAACCACTCTATTTATTTTTCTACATCCTTCAACCACTTTATTTATTTTCCTATATCCTTCAACCACTTTATTTAGTTTCCTACATCCTTCAACCACTTTATTTATTTTCGTACATCCTTCAACCATTCTATTTATTGAATTGGTGTTGATTTTCAACACAAGTAAAGTGGAACGTGCCCAAACCATGTATAGGTTGTATGTGACGCTATGCCAAGTTAAAATTTTCACATTTTTCTTCTTTCCTTATCCTATAAATAAGACCATATTTTTATTATAAAAAAATCATCCCAAAATTTCATAAGCTCTCTTGTAGCTGATTTCTTAGCATTTCTTTTATTAGTTTAAAGTTCTTTTCTCAATTTAGAGTTGAACAAATTTAGTTTATGTTATAATTTGTAGTTTTAATTCAATAAATAGTACAATAATTATGTTTAGAGGTTTTTCAGAAAAGAAGCAATTCTAAAGAATTCTATTGAGGTATTTAAATATAAATTTTTCACATTATCTTTAAGTGTTGTTTTACATGTTATATGTTTAATTTATTATTAATTTATTAAACTATACATATTTTACTATAAATAATATAGAATATTAATAATTTTATTATGTTTGTGAAATATTAAAGTAGATTAAACATTTTTATAAAATGAATTAAGTTTTATTTCTTCATCAAGGTTAAAATAAATTTTGTAAATGAAAAATATATTAACAAAGTCTTTTTATAATAAACAAGAGAGTTAGATTTATGATTTAAATTATCTGAATCTAATTCAAAGTAGTACATTTAGATATTTTGATCTATATCAAATGTATAGCTACAACAAACTCTATTTCAAATATTTTTATAAAGATTATTATTGAATGTATATTGACGATATATTCTTCATAATAGTTTTAAAAACTAAAAGTTAATTTCAGATACTTAAATCATAAACCTAATTTTGACGCCTTGAATAAAAGTCTTACTTACATGCTCAACCTTAGACAATAATTAGATGATTTATTAATTCTTTAAAAATAAATCAAAATTTAATAATTAATCAATTAGTTATCTCAGTTTTAGAATGTTAGTTTATTTATTATTAACAAAAGAATTTTGATCCTGTTGTAAGATATTTTCTTATTTAAAAGGGAGAATCAATTATCTTAATTGATATATTTAATAACGTACTTAATATCAAACAAGTATTATTAACTAACTAATATATCTCATAAATTTTTCATTATATGATAAATTTTAATTGCTTAAATGTTTATTGAATCTATCTTTATTTTTATATCAACAATTTAGATACTCAACCAAAATAATTGTGACTAGATATTGAGGTTATTAATTTCGTTTTTAAGACAACTTAAGGTATATATCAATCTAAATATTATAATATAATTAACCCTATTATTAATAAGTGATTTCTTATTACTCGAACCTATTATCTTCTTAATCTTACACAACATTGATAGATATACTTATCTTAAAATAACTCTTTTATGGTTGAAGAGCATATGATACATACCTACAAGTAAACTTTTGATGTGATTGGACGGACGATCTTTGCACTTATAGGATCCATAATGGTTTATGCAATTGTCATTGCCACAAACTTGTGTCGGATATTCTTCGCATTCATTAATATCTGACACAAAATGTATAAAATTGGTAACATGATATACCTAATATAAATTAAACAAACAAAATTCATGAACTTAATAATATGTTTGCAAATATAAAATTTTGGTAATGTTTATTAAGAGTGTTTTTTTCTCGTCTCACAAAGCCATAATAATTCATAAATAGTCAAATTTTATCCCAAAACATAAGAGTAAAGATAATGTCTTATAGTTCTTAAATATGGGTTCAAATCTTGTTTTCTAATTTATAATAGTTAATAAGAATAGATTCCAAATGTATAAATTAAAAAAACCATAATCATGTTGATAACTACCTGAAATCATAAAAAAATAGTTATGTATTTAAGTGTGTATACACATATATAATTACATAAATGATAAAAAATATATACTAAGAATGATAATAACACAAAACAAATATATTATGATAAATGTTGGGTCTAGGTGTTCCAACCTAAAAAATTAAACATTTAAGAGAAATAACATATTATTATATAATTAATATCCTCTTTGTATTTTTAATGTGACACTAATTGGCATAAGTAACAATTACCTTTATAACGAAAACACATTAAACTTTATTAAGACTCAAGTCGTACTATGTTATATTGATATCACCACCTATTATCATTTTCTTCGTTAAGAAAATTAGTCTTATTCTTTAATTGACTTCTCTGTCTTCCACTTTTACTTATTCTTCATCTCCCAATCTCATTTTTTATTTATTGATTCCCACTTCTATGTCCTTCTTTATTGTCCTTGTAAGGTCAATTCTTCAAAAATCTTTTCAAATTCCTCTTTTCCATTTATTATTTGAAAATTAGTCTTATCCTTTTAGCCTCAATTAAAAAAATAGAAACCCAAAAACCCAGAAATCGCTTTATCTCAGTCTCGCTTTCTTCTTTTCAACTCTCCCTAGCCTCTATTGGCAATGAAATCATAGGATAAATTGGAGAGAAAATTGATCTATATTTTATTGATCGGGCTTAGGCTTTTATAGCCTTTACACTTAATAGAAATGGTGGAAGCATTTCTACGTTTTACTGAACGCGGTGAACGCGGTACGAAAAACAATAAAAATCATCCTAAGACTAAGACTTATTCAAAAATAGATCTTAACTAAATTCTCTTCGTTCACTCCTTTAAACTAGTTAAATTACACGTTTACAACTAGTTTAAATCAAGAACTTCACAAACTCCCAACTAGCTTCGAATTTTTCGAAATGCATCAATTGTGAGGGGCTTTGTCATGACATCCGCTAATTATTTTTATGTTCCACAATAAAATAATTCAACTGCTTCTCGTGTAAGATCACGAAGAAAATGAAAAAGTACTTCAATGTGCTTGCTTCGTCCATGTAACATAGGATTCTTTGACAATTTTATTGTGGAATTCTTGTCATAGAATATTGTTGTACACTTGCTTTCTTCTAGGCTCATTTTTATTATTATTCTTTTCATCCAAATTGCTTGACTGGCACAGGCAATTGTAGCCATACACTATGCTTTTGTGGTTGAAAGTGTGACCATAGGTTGCGTTCTTGAACACTATGCAATAGCTCTAGATCCTAATATGAAAACATATTTTGATGTAATCTTTTTGTCTTCTACATCTCTTGCATAGTCACTTTCTATATAACCAATTAGAACTTCAGGCCCTCCCATCTTGTAGTAAACTCCAAGTCCCATGGTTCCTTGCAAGTATCGCATTATTCTTTTTGTTGCCATTAGGTGTAATTCATTTGGTTTTTCCATGTACCTGCTAATTAAACTTACTACAAACATCAAATCTAGCCTCATAGCTGTTAAGTACATAAGACATCCTACCATCTGCTTGAACAAGCTTTCATCAATATGAACTACATTTTCATTTTTGAAAATATTACACCTTGGAACAATAGGTTTATGAACTAGGTTGCTATTTTCCATCTTAAACCTTTTTAAGACTTCTAAAGCATATTTCTTTGAACATGTATAAATCCCATCAGATCTCTTTAAAACTTCTATGCTTAGGAAAAATATCATCTTTCCCAAATCAATCATATCAAATTCCCTGAGCATGGAGCTCTTAAACTCACTAAACATTAAAGCATCATTGTTAGTAAATATTAAGTCATTAACATATAAACTGAAAATGAGAATTTTACCCCCCTCAGTCATTTTAATGAATAATGTGTGCTCACTATAGCACTTCTGAAACCCTTCACTTAAGAAATGTGTTTCAATATGGCTGAATTAAGCTCGTAAAGCTTATTTTAGTCTATATAGGGCCTTTTTCAGCTTGTAGACTTTTTGGGGGTTGTTCTATAGTTTATAACCCTTTGGTTGCTGCACAAATACTTCTTCGTTGGGTTCTTCATGCAAGAAAGCAGATTTGATGTCAAGTTGATAGAGAGTCCATCCTTTTTGTGCTGCTAGAGCCACAATCATTCTTATTGTGTCCATTCTTGCAACCAATTCAAATACTTCTTTGTAGTTTATCCCTGGTCGTTGTACATACCCTTTTTCCACCAAACGAGCCTTTAATTTATCCACTTCACCATTTTCTTTGAGTTTAGTTTTATAGAACCAATTTACTCCAATTTTTTTTACACCCTTGGGAAGATCAGTAAGTTCCCATGTGTTGTTTTTCTTTCTATGGATTTTATTTTTGTGTCTATGGTTATCTTCCATTTGTCATGCTTTATTGCTTCTTTAAAGCACACTAGATCTGTTAAAACAAATAGAGCTAAGTTGAAATTTGCCTCGTCTTCCTCTGAAAGCCCTTCTCTGGTGACATAATCGTTCATCCACTTAGGAGGCCTTCTGGTTCTTCCATTATATTCATCAGTTTGAGGACTAGTAACTGGTTCAAAGATCACTTCTTCTTTTTCATTTATTATTGTTTTACTTTTTGCATTTACTGTTATGTTATCATTCCAATCTAAGTCAATCATTATGTGTTCTTCATAACTCTTATCCCAGCTCAAGATTTATCTTCCTCAAATACTACATTCTTGTTGATTACAATCTTTCTTTCAATAGGGCCATAGAGTCTATATGCCTTAGACTCTTCGTTGATTCCCAATAGAACACAAGTGAGGCTCATTGCTTCTAACTTTTTCTTTTTTACATCAGGAACATGCACATATACCGCACAACCAAAGACTCTGAAGTGCTCAATTGAGGGTCTGATGTTGCTCTAAGCTTCTTCGGGCGTATGATTCTTCACTGCCAATGTAGGACTTATATTCAAAACATGTATTGTCCAATTCACAACTTCTGGTCATAAAGTCTTTGGCATTTTTCTTTCAACAAGCATACATCGAACCATGTTCATTATAGTTCTATTCTTTTTCTCTGCTACTCCATTCTATTGTGGAGTATATGTTGTAGTCAATTGCCTCTCGATTCCATATTCTGTACAAATATCATTAAACTCAAGTGATGTGAACTCTCATCCTCAATCTATTCTCAAGCATTTAGTATGTCCTCCTACTTCTTTCTCAGCACAATTTTAAATTTTTTTGAACATGCTTAATGATTCAGATTTTTCTACCAAAAAATACACCAATGCCTTCCTAATAAGATCATCAATAAAGCATATAATATACCTCTTCTTACTATGAGAAGTGAGAGATATGATGCTGCAAAAATCTGCATGAACAAGTTGGAGTTTTTCGATGGCCCTCCAATTTTTTGTTTTCCAATTATGTAGTTTGCACATACTATTGTTAGAGAAGTAAATTGAGGTAATCTATGCACCATTTTCTTGAATCAGAGAGGTCTTAACCATTTGTAGCTCAAACTTCTTTAGCTCTAGTGCCATAAGTGTGATATATCTTGTGTAAAATTGTATAAGTAAGCTAGTTTTTGTGGTGAGATTGCTAATAACACGAATATGCGATTTGTTGACATCTTGATTTGTATAATAAACCCTTTTTCTGGATGATAAATTTTGAGTGTTCTCTGTTAAATAAGGATTATCAATCCCTTTTCTTGTAGTTGGTCGAGGCTTAACAGTTTTCTTTTTAGTTCAAGCACAAAATACACTTCACTAATAACATAAGTTAAACCACTTACTTGAAATCTAAAATTGTTTTTAATCAATACATTCATTTTTGTGTTATTTCTCGGTCTATCGATGAACATATTTTTATCACCACACACACGTTATTACTACATCCAAAATCCAAACACCAAATATCTACCCTTTTAGCACCAAACCCATATTTCACCTATATAGCTCACAACCACCACACTCAATTTCGAAGATGTGATTTGAGGTCTAAACCATCCCGACAAGCTGAAAAAAAATCAAGAATATCTCATATCCATCATCGTTACCTCCCTTTACCTCTATTAGAGAGACAACCGACCATTTAAAGCTTATCCATAATCCCATAATCCCATTGCGACACCCCCCCTAAATCAAAAACCTAAATTACCCACTTCTTCCTTCTTAGTTTCAATAACTCAATCTAATCCCAATTTCTCTCACGCTGTATCAGATTGAGAGCAGAAAAAAATCCAACTGTTAGCCCACTTCTAGAACCATCGTCACCGTCATCTGTGTTTACTGCTGCCGAGAAAGATTTAAAGCCATCCATTCAAACCCAGATGACCTCTAAGTTTGCCATATTTTGATTCTCAACTTATGTGGTCACTTTGAGGGCGAAAATAAACAAACGTAATCGCAGAGTCATTCATCCCACAAGACTATTTTTAATTACTTCAAATGGAACTTGTGTGTTGACCACGATCTGCCGGTCACCATTGGACCACTCAACAGTCACCATTCAAGGAATTTTGTCACTGTTTGAGTTTCATCAACGAAAAATCTGTCGTTGTCACCAATAAATTCAAGACAAGTTGGAATCGACTCCTCTGCCATCATTTAATACCAAATTTGGAATTTGTTATTGGAACCTTTATTCTCTTGGAAGTGATCTATTATTGAAGTTTTTCATGTTGTCCATTTTCAGGACAAGTTGGCAAAGCTTTCCTTAATCCTTGAGCTATCATGGAGCCGTAATTTCACTTGCTTGCTAATTGTATATTTCTAGACTCTCTTATTTGATTTGTGTTTTCTAGTTATATTGTAGTAGTTAGTTTTAGTAAATTTGCATAAATATTTCAAAACTTCCGTTCATACTTTTCCCAATTATTTTCATCCCAAAGCAAAACTTTATGTTTCTTTGTTTGATGGAAGAATGGGTGCTAATATTTTCTTAGACTAGATTGATGATAATATGCATTTAAGTATTATGATACCTGTAGGAGTGAATGTGGTGCTCATATTCAAAAAAAGGTTAAGTAGGTATGATAAGAAAATTTAATTTGAGATTAAAAAAAAATAGGTTTTTTTTAGAAAAGAGACCATTAAAACTTCAGCCTAATATGAAACACTTATTGTTTAGAACTCTCCCACCTCAACATGGAAGTGAAAAATACCCAACTATAAGCGTATTGTGTGAGAAGCCAAACAACAAATCCCTCTTATGGACGAGATATACATGATTCTAAAATCATTTGTTAAGTCTTTTGATGAATGTAAACCAAAATATATCTAAACTTTTAATTCAAAAACACAAATACTGACCCAATTGCCAAATTACATTATAATCAAATAATAAAAAGAATCTCAAACACCATCTCTTTTTAAAACTAGATGCACCCTTAATAAAAATATATGTGATATGATTATTGATATTCAGAGTGGTGACAATTTGATTTCTAAAGTTATTATGAAAACCTTGTGTTTGCAAATTGAAAATAACATTCATTTTAATGAGTTTTGTATATTCTCATTTTCAATTAAAAAATTCTATCAAGATGAGATTAAGTTTGAAGTGATAGACATAAATTCTTCCCGTGCTTGCAATATTGTTCTTGGTAAGCTTTGGAGAGATCATGTATATACAATTCATAAGATGAAATAAAACATTTTTATATTCATTTAATAGATAAAAGATAACTCTTATTCATTCAAAAGAGAAACCAAGTGTCAAAATTTCAAGCAAAGAACTGCTAATTCACTCAAAATTACCAATGTCTCATCTCTTTTCTAAAGGTGTTCTAAGTCCTCCCCTGATAATAAAAAGACACTCCTTTTTGAGAAGAGTTTTCTTAGAATTCCTCTTAAACCAATCACTCAACTACCTCAAAGTCCAAGCATCTTAAGCTCCCCTTCTAAAGAAGAATATCTTAAAGAAAGTCACTACACCCATTCCACCCAAACTTTACTCTTGCATTCCATTAGAACCAAAATCATCCAATAATAATTCTTTTGTGATTTCACTTGAGAATTTAACAAAAGGGTTTTCTCATGTTTCTACATGTGTTTCGGTTAAAAATATTGAGCCTAACATTGATGTTTTTAGTTGCCATTGTCCTTCACTCTCAAGATCTAAATTTTGAATTGATGATACTATTATCACCTCATTTGTTATTATTAGTGCATATTTACTAAAGTTTGCTCCATATACGATTAAGCATATATATTTTAAATGGTATGGAATGATGCCTAATAAAGCCTTTTCAAGGCTTCCTTTGTTGTTTTTGAACAAATTACAGGTTTGAATTATTAACTCTCATTCCATGTTGTTTATGATCTTTTAAAAAGATTCAAAAATTCTTACTCTTGCAGGTATTATTTTATGAAACAATTGAGAGTGGAATTCTTTTTGTTAATGTATATCTAGTAACATATTAATGTATATATATATCTACTAATGTATATATATTTACTTTAGAGATATCTATATTTAGTTACTTTAGATATATCTAGTTTACTTGTAATTCTTATATAAAGGCACCATGTATATTCATTTGATTACAGAATAGAATACAATCATTAAGTATTTCTAACACTTTTAAAATAGGAGCGTATCTTATATTCCTAGCTTTATTATTTCTTTGTTGTTTCATTTTAAGTTATTGTAAGGTTCATATTACAAGGCTCAAGAATATTATTATTTTAGGCTATATAAATAGTTATACTCAAGTTTATTAGTTAATTTTTGATGCACAGAGGTTTTATAGAAAAAAAAAAAAGAATTGTTGGAAGAGAAAAAGAAGAAGTAAGGGTTGGTGGATAAACATAGCACAATGTTCTCAAAACTATTTATATAATCTAAAATAATAATATTCTTGGACCTTATAATAACTTAAAATGAAACAACAAAAAAATAGTAAAGCTAATAAACATAAGAAAATCTATGTTACTCCATCAGGTTCTAACCAAATAGTTAATTTATTGGGAGAAATAATACATCTTAATTATATACTTAATTTATTTTCCATTTTTTGCATGTGTGACTAGTTTTCACACCTAACACTGGGTGTTTATTATCTAGAAAAATGAATTATTTATGTAATTTTTAAAATAATTCTAACATATTTCACGATATAATATATATGGGTGCAAATTAAAGTATGTGAATTGGCATTTCTGAGTTGAGAAGTTGAACATACCAAGACATCCCTCGAAAAGAAAGGGATTCCCGTGAAAGCCTGTAAGGCAATTGCATTCAAGAGTGGTCTCATTAACTGAAGAAGGAGATGGATCGGTATTTCTTGAGCATGCCATTGAGTTAGTCCAATTAGATGAATTGTGGGTTGCATTTTCTCCAAATAAATCAAAATCTGAGTGATATAAATACCAATAAAGTGTGACAGGTACATGATCCATATCATAAATATGATCTAATGATGATTGAAGCTTGGAACTAACCCAATCGAAATCAGCCACAAAGCTAGCAATCTTGCAATCTCTTTTACCAAAAGAAGAAATAGTTTGAAAACCAACTTGGTAAGAACTCAGTGTTGGAATTGGACTTGTACACCAATATATGTCATTTACAGAACATATAGATGAGCAACCAGCTACAATTTTACTATTATTATTTGAATAATCCAACATAAACCCACGAGCACCACAACCCACTACAGTTAACACATCATTTGAAGCAAAGAAAAATGGCTTTCCTGTTAAGTTAAGACCTCCACTAGTAATAGTACTAGTCTTTCCTGTGCAATTCCAATATGAAATTGGACTCCATACTTGAATTGTAAAGTCGCCATTAATTGAAATATTTAGTACCTCCCAATTGGAGCGACGAAGGAAAGGTTTGTGAGGAGTAGTGGACATGTTGCATACTATTTCAAACCATTCATCAACATAGCAATTACTAGATCCAATTCCAAATGGGAATGGAATTTCAACGTTTCCACAAATATCTACACAACCTGGCTTTGCTATATTGGTGGTTTCATTGCTGCCACTGGATTGATTGCAGAAGCATGAAAGCAAGTAATTAACATAATCCATAGTAGTGTTATTTCGTACATCATCTACTTCTTCATCATCATGATGCTTTTCCCAATCTCAATCGATTTATAAGAGTATATATAAAAGGTTATAATAAAATTGGCATGATGTTCTCCTTCTTTAAATATTTGCCAATCCTTTATCAATATATGAGAGAGTGGTTGATTTGTTGTATTCTTTACTTTTAAGTTTTATATTTATGAAATTATAAGGATAAAATATAGGATTGTCTCCTGAATTTAAACTTTTAGGCTTTTAGTTTTTTATTTTAAAATATATGAAACGTTATTTTTTATTAAATAAAAATAAAACAAATACTTATAATTATATTAACTCTTTATTAAATTAAAGATTATAATCTCATATATTAAGACAATAGATTCAATTTACTTAAAAATATGTTATTTTTAATTTAACTCATAATACAATATTAACACGTTATTTGATACATATAATATTATTCTTTGATGAATTCAGAATTCTTCTATATCTAGTATTATTATCCTAAAAGTAAATTATTATTACGATAATAATAGTTTATTAATAAAATTTTACATAATAATAATATTAACAAGTTTTAATTAATATTAAAAATAAAATAAATATTTTATATATTTTTATTATGTTATTAATAAAAATAATTAATAGAAATTTTCTTTTTATCAAACTTTATTTCTTAATTGGACTTTTTATCGTACTTCTCTTTTTAATATAAAATAAAGTGCTTTTCAAAGCAACTTTGCCTATAATGTGTATTTAGACTATACTGTAAAGCAAAAAAATGAAAGGACATGTGTTTTATTTTTTGCTGGAGTCAGAAAACGACTTGGGTCTAGGTATGTGTATTTTATGGGAAAATTAAAATCGTGGTCATGAATGAAAATCGTGAAATATCACGATATTCGGTAGATATATCGGTAAAATTATAGCATGGATATTGAAATAATGTAACCTTTATTTTTGTCTATTAATAATATTTAGTAAATACATATTTAGTAAATATATATATATATATATATATATCGTAAAATTGATTTTAATATATATATGTTTTTGTTATTTTTTTAAATTTATATAATATCGATTAATTTGCAAGACACCCATTAATTTGCAGTACTCTTCTTCTTTTCTGTGTACATTGTTATTTACTTTAAGTAGCTTGCGAAATTTTGAGGTTTTCCATCATATTTATCTGCATCAAAGGCTTCCCCATTGGAGGCATTAAGTGCAGCAGATAATTGGATTTTTAGTAAATTCTTTATGTAATTAACCATTTTAAATGGATCTTATTTACTGTATATATCAGGATATTAATCTTAATAGGTGAAAATAAAAGCCTTCTTAATTCTATCACGTCTTATCTTCCATCGGTTCAAATTTTTTCTCTCTTTAATCTTTCTTTTTTTATTGAAAACATAGACTTGGGTTATTATTATTATTATTATTATTATTATTTTACTGAATTATAGTTAGATTAGTTATTAAAGAGAGAATATATTAAAATGATTAAAATAACTTTACAAATAAATTTTCAAAAATAATTATTTTCAAAAATTATTAAAATTAAATTAAATAATGAAGTTTGTCTTTTTTTAATCTATTTTGTATAAATAAAAAGATTAATTCAAACATTTCACTTTAAACCAAACTTGAAAGCAATTAAAATTTTAATTTACTTTATAAACAAAACTTGAAAGTAATTGAAATTTTAATTTACTTTATAAAAATAAGAGTATAAAAATAATTATAAAATAAAATGATATTAATATTTTTCAAAAAGGTTACGAGCAAAATTTGTGGGAGGAGCGTGGAACTCCACTTTATAAGAACCTTTTAATAAAAAAATATAGTTGTATATGGGAAATAATTACATTAGATATTATTTTAGTTGTGTTATTAAGATATTTTAATCAATTTATTTTTTAAAAAAAATATAATAATCTCTCTGTAAAAAAACATATTGTTTACTTTTTCAATAATAAAATATTATTTTATTAATAAAATATTATCAAAATAATTTAATATGAGCAAATATTTTATTTTAATAATTTATCAATTTTGACTAGTATAATTTTTTTTTGTTAAATATTTTTTAAAATTTTTTATTTTTTGTACACTTTTATGTATCATATTTTTTGTAAGTATCGTGTTTAGACCGAAAAACACGATACAAAAAAGTTCCCGAAAAATATAAAAAAATTCATAAAATATAAAATAAAAAAAGTTGACAAAAAGATAAAAGAAAATATTTTATTGTTCAAATTTAGTTTTAAATTGTTAAAATAAAATAAAATTTTTTTTCATTAAATTTAATTTCAAATTTTTTTATTAATAAAATAATATGATATTATTTTATTTTATATTTTTTTATATCAATATGGTAATATTTTATAAGTGATCAAATTATATTTTTTTCTATTAGATATATTTAAATATTATTTATAAAATTAAAGTAATTAAAATATTAATTTAATATAAATAAAATTACTTAAAAAATGTTTAAAAATTTGATGGGCTTAAGTCATAGATTTCTAAGCAAAAGTTTTTGTTCGATTATTTATAAATAGAGGCCTAAGATGTTCATGGGCTTTCGAAAATATTATGAATTTAAAAAATTAATAGATAATAAAATAGATAGAATACATATTTTAAACAAAAATAAAAATATTAATTTAGCATTAATATCTCTTTATTGATCACTAAACCATAATATTTTAAACTATCGATCATAAATCCTAAATATTAGACTTAAAACTTTAAAATATTAGATTTAATATTATTTAAATTTCTCATATATATATTAAAATTACATATTTTAATTATTAAATATGTTATTTTTATTCTTTTTATTTATTAAATATATTATTTTTGTATTTTTTTATTAAATATATATATTCATTATATTGAATATTTTATTCTAGATAAATCACTTTCAAAAATTAATTCAAACATTTATAAATTTATTTAAATTATTAGCATTTTTGAACGTGAGATTTTATTTGTGTTTACCCATAACGTGGTTAATAATAACATGCAATAACCACTAATATGCTATACGATTCAATATACTGCATCGTTACTAACATATATATAATTAAAAAAGAATAGAAAATTATCCTAAATATATACTTGAAACAACTATTTTCACTTTTCAATTATTCATCCAAATAACTGGTATAAAGTATACATTAGTAAAAAAAAATTGTAATTTTACTGAAATATAAAAATAAAATTGATTACACTAATTAATCAAATTTTAACTAAATTAGAATCATTAAAAACTTTAATCTATCCTTTTAAAATTAACATAATTACACAAGGACATTAAACTAAAAATCAAAGATAAATTCTATATTTTATTTAATTAAATATCATTTAAATTTAATTATGATCATAAAGATATATTAAATATTAAATGTCATCTATTTTATTGTTGTAAATTTTAAAAAATATTATTTTTATAATTTTTTTTTAAAATATTAAACACCAAAGCTCTCACTAATATTAAAAACTAGCTAATGGTATTGTTTAACCAAAGCTTTAATTAATCCATCAAGTTTCATATTAACAAAACTACACAATTAAGGATACAAACTAAAAATCCCTAATAACTACCTTGATCAAGAATAGGTAGAGAACACAAATTAACCTCTAGACCTAGCTAGAATTATTGGTTCCTGCACGACCAAAGCACCAACATATGTGACATCATGTGAATAATACTCTTCATCAAATTCCGATCATCTTGATCCTTCCTTGAACCATATGAAAATCTTTTCCAACTGCTCATCAATCGACCATTTTTGGCGAAATTTCAACGGCCTTATTGGAGAAGAAGGCACGGAATATGACCTGGAACATGGTGACGAATATGAAAGTGATGAAGAAGATGACGATATATAGACTGGTGAAGTTGGAGCATGTACTGCTCTTTTAGTACTACTTGAAACACGTTTAGGGAAAATAATATTGGATATGAGATTAGTGTTTGAGGCCTTCTTGATGGTTCTTTTGGTGGGAGTACTGTAACAATAAGAAGGTGGTGGAGTTAAAGGAGGTAAAGAGCTTTCTCTAAACTTGAGTTTAGGAATTCCAGGTTGAGATTCCCATTCAAATGGAACTGAAACTGAAGCTCCAGTTCCATTGTAGTACTCTTCACACGAAAAATTAGACATGGACAAGAGTAGTAATTAAGTAGTCTTTGCTTAATTAAGCTCGCAAGCTTTAGAGGAGAGTTTGTTATGGTACTCTTGTGTTCTTTAGAATTTTACGTTATTTTGCTAAATAAATCATTATTAATATTTGAAATTTGCTGCTAAAATTATTTGTGTGACCAACACATGTGGGGTTGTAACATGCTGCTGCTTTATATGATTAAGACTAGCACTAGGTTCCCTTTATACATGAAAAGGAATATATTTGTGTGAGAGTAATTATAAACACTGTGAAACGTTGCAATATTTCTGTAAATTAGGTCGGTCGTGTAGTTTATGTGGTTAAAAATAGAGTTTTTTTTTTCAGAAAAAAGAATGAGAAAGTATATAAATAATATTTCAACTTTATTTTATTTAAAGCTATTTTATTATAATAACATGTGTTCATTTAGAGGAAACTGAGGTCTCATTTTATTTATCACTTTTTTCGTTATGTAAATACTAAAACACCCAAAAACACATTTGATATTTTTTTTATCTTTAATTAAATAACAATTTTATAAACATATTAATTAAATAATAATATTATATTTTAAATATATATATATATGAGATAAATCTATTACAAGATATTTGCAAAATTTACAAAATTTATAATTATTAATAGTTTTCTCACTCAACAATATTTAAGAATTAGGTCATGATTTTAAAATCTGTGATAACGAGACGTTACGAATTTTATTATTTTCTTAAATATCTCGTAAAAGATTTATCCGAAATAATATATATTACTTTTTTTTAGCTTATGTGATATTGTTTAGTAATATAAACACGAAAAAGAAAATTATTGGTCACTTAAACCTTATTATATATGCTGTTTGCGATTTTTTTTTCATTTTCACGTATATTTATGCCTCAAATATATGTGTGACCGATAAATAAATATACTTTATCATCGTGTTAGAAATGAATACATGTTAACTAAAGTCAGCTTTTGTTTGATTAATGCAAAGTCAAGTGGATCAGTGTTTATCCTTCCACTTACTAAATTTTCTTTTTTTTCCAATGCTAACGATGAATAGTGGATATTTATAAGAAATATAAACATTTATAATTTTAGATTATTTATGTATTATCGACTTTACTTACTTTTCATTTTTATTTTTTTGTTTTTTAATATTTTTTTAAGAAAATACATATTTTTATATATAGAAAAATTTCTCCTATTAATGGGTCAACATTATAATTTTGATTTTCTTATTTTATATAATTGTTTGTTAATTATTAGTGTTACATAAATTATCATAGAAATAGTGATGAACGTGGCTTAACCCTTGTGTCTGGATAAAATCTTTGATACGAGAAAAAATAATAATTTAAAAATACCATCTAAATATATTTATTTATTTTTCTCAACTCTAAAAATGACACGAAAAAATTAAGTAAAAATGTGGGTTTGTTATATTTGGATGAAAAGATATTAAATAATCAAATTACAACTTTAATAAATCTTATCTAAATATATAAAATATTAAAATAATCTTAATATAAACACATTTTATCATTTTATAACCCGTTTTCTTAAAAAAAAAAAGAGGCGCTTTTTACGAGATCAAACAGATTATAATGACATCACACCTTTATTATAAAATGTTTACTTATTTATTTAATGAAAATAAAATATGAAATTGAAATATTAATACTCTAAAACAATCTTTTGTTGCTACTAGCTGGGATCTTAATACTAAATCATAAAAACTATATAGAGCAGTTCATAAAATGGAAGCAAGATGTAGTTATTACGTTCTCATGTAACATATCATCACATGCACGCAAGTAGTTTAATTAAAAATCTATTATTGGGGATCATAAGCCCCACTTTTTACTTATTTTAAATAATATTTTCAATTAATGACTTAAATCAAATCTCTCTAATACACTAATGGAAAATATAATATACGATTTTTATAACAAAAAATATAATATGCAACGAGATTGGAAAACAGAAAGAAATAAAAAAAAAACGTAAGCCACTTAAAACTAGCAGAGAGTTTTCATTTCTTTATAGAAAAAAATGTACAATTTTATAACATAAATCTTGAGTTAGCATATTATATAACCTATAAAAAAATTTATTTAACATAAATTAAAAGAAAAAAAAAGTTACTACGTGTATAAATTAAATTAATTAATTAAAATTAAATTTAAGTAAATTGGAAGCTCAATGAAACACATCAAAATTTATAGTGTAAAAATTAAAAGTGCAAAAAACATATTAAAGTGTAAATAATAAAATATGATTTAAAATTTTAATTTGAAACTATATTTAAATATGCATCTTGATATAAACAATATAAGATTGATAATAAAAAAATTGTATGAAAAAAATTACAGAAGAAATATTAAAATTTTCAAAACTTAAAATAAATTAAAAAAATTGTTAAAAAATTTAAAATAATATAATATTAGATATTTAAATTTTAAATGAAAGATAACATATACGAGAAACTTTGGTGATATATATAAATAACAAAACATTATGAATTGATCAAAACATGAATATTTAAAGTTTTTAAAATTATATCATATTTATTTAAAAAGTATTTTTATATAATATATATTACTAAAATTATAATGCCACTAATATTTGCAAAATACTTGAACAAAAAGTATCCATTTTTTACATTATTCATAATTCATGTCACTTTTACCTATGTGTTTGTTAAATATTGTTGATACATACCATGATATGCTACAATATGAAGGAAAAAATAGATACAATATTATTACAAATAAAATATATTTATTTAATTTTGTAAAGACTATGAGTGTTGGTTATTTTCGTGAATAAAATATTTACTTGTAAATTTGTTTTTAGGTATGCTATCAAGTTTATCAAGAAAAGTCGAATAAATGTTTACGTTCCAGATATTCGTACTTCAGTTATGTTTTTTTTATAACTACCACACATAGGATTACATTTATATATTTAATAGTATATGTTCATAAATCTAAAATTATTTTTGGTGTTTAAATATTTTTTATGTGTCTTAATATTTTTAAGATGTGTTTTAATGGATTTTGAAAAATTAAACCCAAAATACATTTAATCCTAATACTAGTAGGTATTATTATTATCTATATATATATATATAGATATATTAGGGTTAAAGGGTGTGAGAAAAATAATAGAAGATAAGCTGCCGAAGGAGAGAAACAAAAACTGTATGAGAAAAAAACAAAAGATTGCTGAAAAGAAAAACTGAGGAGTAGCACATCAACCACAAATTAATTAATCTTCTTTAAAAGTGATCTTAAGTGTCATGGGCTAATATACCAAGATGTTGAGATTAATTAATATTCTTTAGAGTAACATTTCTTCAGGAAATCATATTAGGCAGCAAAGCAAAGGTGCGCAGAAAAGGTAATTAATATATATATATATATATATATATATACTTTTGATATATATAAATTAATTTAATTTTTTTATTTGATTTTTAAATATTTAGATTAAATAATTTTATGAACAATCATGATTATTTGATTTAATTATTAAATTTTAAAGAAGTTATTTTTATTGAAATTATGCGTAATCTTTTTGCTCTAGAATATTCTAGTTGATTTAATTTAAATGACATTTGTTTTAAATCATCTAGTTAAAATTATTCATTATTAAATCCGTTCTAGAACACACACGGACACTTATGTTTTTTGTGCTAATCTTTTTGCAGTTGATTTGTGAACGATCTGATTGGCGGGGAGCTTATTGGAACGTTGGTTAGAAACTGTTAACGCTAATATTAGAAATTGTGAAAACAGAGTAAGAGCTCGTAAGTAAAGTACATTGGGGCAGTATCTGAGGGAGGGTAGCATAAGACCGAGTTTGTACTTGAACATTTGATTTTCATAGTGGAAAGTTAGGTGGTCTGGTGGACCGGTGGTTTTCCTCTTAGGTCATTGTTGTAGCCTAGGTTGTTTCCACCTAAAAATATCGTGTGTTATAATTTCCGCACTTTACTCTTACACACGATTGCATGCTTGGCCGCTTTATTTAGGTTAGTAAATTATAAATTGATAAAAATTAAAAATAACCTATTCACCCCCTCTAGGTTAATCAAGTCCATATTTTACAAACTTTCAATTGGTATCAGAAAGGACACTAGACATACTTAGTGAGATTGATTCTTAGGGACATACACACTTACTTATGGACCAAATAAAAGAAGGTGGGTCATCTGTTAGACCCCTACTCTTTGATGGTTTTAATTGCCCTTACTGGAAGGTTCGCATGCAAGGCTTTCTCAAACAAGAAGAAAAATTCTGGGATATTATTCTTGATGGTTGGGAACCACCTTCGGTAACGAAAGATGGTGTAACAATCATAAAGCCAAGAAGAGACTGGACCACTGAAGAACGCACCCTTAGTGGGGAAAACGAAAAAGGTCTAAGCTCAATATTTGCTAAAGTGTCGATGGATGAGTTCCGTCGCATCTCCGACTGTGAGACTACTAAAGATGCATGGAATGCAGTTGCTCTTGCTCGTGAAGCAACTTCCCAAGTAAAACAAACAAAATTGAGATTGCTAACATCTGAGTTTGATTCTATTAAAATGAGCAACAACGAAAATTTTGGTCAATTCTATGCTCGCTTCTATGATATCACTAATGCTTCTTCTAACCTTGGTGAGAAAATTTCACAACCTATACAAGTATGGAAATTCCTAAGCTCTTTAACAGTTGACTACAAGATGAAAGTTACAGCGATAGAGGAAAGCAAGAATGTAGACACACTAAAAATTGATGAACTTGTGGGGTCAATCCAAACCTATGAGCTTTCTCTTGATCCACCCAAGAAAAATAAGGATGTGGCAATCAAAAGCTCCATAAATGACATCTTTGATAGTGATGATGATATGAATGATGAGTCACTAGTTTTGTTAGCACGAAAATTTAAGAAGTTTATGAAGAAGAAGGGTCAATAGAATAATCATTCCAGCAAGGGACAATCCAGTCGTTCGAATGATCGAAAGTCAAGGGAAATCAAGCCTCCTAGCCTTGATGGTAAGAAAAGTAAACCCACTAGTCCTCAATGCTTTACTTGTGGAGGATTTGGTCATATTTTCTACAGATTGTGCTAACAATAAAAAGAAATTTGGAAAAGCCTTTAAGCTACACAGAGTGACACAGAAAGTGAGCAGGACAATGCTAGTAACTCAGAGGATGATGACACTAATTATTGTGCCTTCGCTGCAACTACCAATGAACATCACAATGACTCCGAACTTAGCTTAGATGAAGAAAATGAGGAAGTAAACTCTTCTCTCTTACTGTCTAAGTTTAATGTATCGAATTATGAGGAACTATTCATGGATTGTCTAGGTGCTAAGGAAGAAAGAGATAAATTGCTTGTGGAAGTAACTAAACTTAATGATATAATCAATGTTTACAAAACAAATTCCTCTAACCTAGAGAAAGATAAAAAGGAATTGTCTGATTATATTAATGCTTTGAATTTGAGACTTGCAAAAACCATTGAGAAAAACAAAAATCTTAGGCAAGAACTTAGTATTGCTAAAGAAACGATGAAGAATTTTACCATTGGTGCTGAAAAATTAACCAAAATTCTAGACTATGGAAAGCCACATGGAGATAAGAGAGGTCTTGGATACATAGATGAACAATCAACACCTTCATCATCCAAAACTCAATTTGTAAAACCCACTATTGCTCAGGCACGAAAGGAAGTTTTTGCACCTTATCATTATAAGAAAATTCAGTTTGTTTTCATTTGTCATCATTGTGATATAGAAGGACATATTAAACCTAAATGTATATTTCTTTATGCTTATGATTCTATCACGAATACAAATGTTTCTAAAGCACCTCAAAAAATTTCAAAACGTAGTTTTTACTACAAGAACTACATAAAAAAGGAATATAAGAAACATGTAACTCAAATGTCCAAAATTAAAAAAGGATGGGTTAAGAAATCTGAGTTGCACTACTTTGTGGCCCATATAGCATTTAAATTTAAATCAAATACCACTTAGTATTTTGATAGTGGATGCTCTAGACATATGACGGGGAATCGTTCTTTGTTTAAAATCTTTAAGGAATACAATGAAGGGACAGTTACCTTTGGTGATGGTAAAACATCTAAAATTATTGGAAAAGGCTCTGTTCAAATAGAGGGTATCCCTAAACTTGATGAAGTTTTATATGTGGAAGGACTTAAGGCAAACTTGATTAGCATAAGTCAAATATGTGATAGTGATTGTAATGTGCAATTTACAAACAATCATTGTATTGTAACAGATCAAAAGGGTGAATGTATGATTAAGGGAATCAGATCACATGACAATTGTTATTGTATTGATACATCACCTACAGTAACATGTAACCTAGCTAGAAATGACTCAACTACCTTGTGGCACCAAAAACTAGGTCATATGAATTTTAAAGATCTGGTTAGATTAAGTAAAGTTGAGACTGTGCGTGGTTGACCTATTCTTTCAAAAATTGAAACACTCGTATGTGGACCATGTCAATTGGGTAAACAAACTAGGATTGCTCATAAGAAGATCAAGAGTATAAATACAAACAAAGGATTGGATTTGATACATATTGACCTTATGGGTCCTATGAGAAGAAAAAAAGTATTGGAGGTAAGAAATATATCATAGTTGTAGTAGATGACTTTTCTCGCTACACGTGGGTAGACTTTCTTAGAGACAAGTCAGATGCTTTTGAGTTCTTCATCTCATATTGTACAAGAGTGTAGATTGAAGTAGGTGACAAAATAGTAACCATTAAGAGACTGAGAACAGACCATGGAAAAGAGTTTGAAAATACCAAGTATGCTGACTTTTGCAAAGAACATGGTATTTTTCATAAATTCTCTGCTCCTATCAAAACTCAACAAAATGGAGTAGTTGAAAGGAAAAATAGGATACTTCAAGAGATGGTAAGAGTAATGATGCATGCCAAAGGAGTCTCCAAAAAGGTTTTGGGCTAAAGCTATAAACACTGCATGTCACATTATAAATCGTGTATATCTTCGCCTAGGTACAAACCAAACTCCCTATGAGATATGGAGAGGTAAAAAACCAAATCTAAAATTCATGCATATTTTTGGAAGTAAATGCTATATACTTCGAGATCGAGAATAATTAGGTAAGTTTGATTCAAGAAGCGATGAAGGTATATTTCTTGGTTATTCCCTAAATAGTAGAGCCTACAGAGTCTTGAACTATAGAACTAATGTAGTTATGGAATCCATAAATGTCGTTATAGATGATAGAGATAAGCAGATTACAAGTGAAGAAGTTAGAAATGAATAAAATTTCACAACACTTCAATTAACAATAACCAGTGACACAATTGTAGTAAAAGAAGAGGAGTTGAAGGAAAGTGAACAAAAAAAGGAAGAAGTATCAACCTCATCAATGATAAATGCAATTCGAACTTCAAAAAATCATCCTATTAAGAATATAATTGGAGATCCTAATGCAAACATGGTAACAAGAAGAAGAAAAATAAGTGAGGTAACTCATTTATGCTATATTTCTCAATTTGAACCAAAACAATGTGAATGAAGCTCTTAGGGATGAATTTTGGATAAATGCCATGCATGATGAGTTAGTTCAATTTGAAAAAAAATCATGTGTGGGTATTAGTACCTAAGCCTAAAAACAAAAATGTTATTGGAACAAAATGGGTGTTCAAAAATAAATCTGATGAGCATGACATTGTTGTTAGAAATAAGGCTAGGTTAGTAGCTCAAGGCTACATGCAAGTAAAAGGAGTTGACTTTGATGAAACATTTTCACCTGTAGCTAGATTAGAGTTAATTAGGATTTTACTTGCCATCTCTTGTCATATGAAGTTCAAATTATATCAAATGGATGTTAAGTCTGCCTTTTTGAATGGATTTTTGAATGAGGAGGTGTACGTGGAACAACCAAAAGGATTTGTTGATCCAAAATTTCCAAATCATGTTTACAAACTCAAAAAGGCTCTTTATGGTTTGAAACAAGCTCCACGAGCATGGTATGAGAGACTTACCAACTATCTTTTGAACAAGACAATTATTCAAGGGGGAGTTGATAAGACTTTATTCATTAAAAGGAGTAGTGACAAGGTCTTTATTGCTCAAATTTATATGGATGACATAGTTTTTGGATCCACATCTAGTACACTAGTAGATGATAGGTAGTTTACTTTACCTCACTGCAAGTAGACTTGACATATGTTTTAGTGTTGGTATGTGTGCCCGTTATCAAGCTGACCCTAAGAAATCACACTTAGAGAATGTAAAGAGAATCATCAGGTATATCTCAGGAACAAGTAATTATGGTTTATATTTTACTACTGACACTACTTGTGAAGTAAGTGGTTTTACGGTCAGCCGGGGCGAGGTGACCAGGATGATAGGAAGAGCACATCGTGTGGTTGTTCTACATTGGAAACAACTTAGTATCATGGCACAAGAAGAAGAACTCTATCTCACTCTGGGCTACAAGCGGAATACATCGGCTGCGCATTTAAGCTCTTGCACACAAATGCTTTGGATGAAAAACATGCTCAAGGACTACTGTCAACCACAAGGTATGATGCCCTTATATTGTGATAAATCTAGTGCTATATGTATTTCTAAGAACCCGGTTCAACATTCTAGAACTAAGCACATTGATATTAGGCATCACTTTATTCGAGAATTAGTTGAACAGAAAATAGTGACACATAATCTCATTTTTAGTGACTTAACTCATTTTAATATTTATTGTATAAATTATTTTACAATTTTGGCTTACGCACACACATATTCTTGTACATGTGATGATCGATGTTGACATGAACTTATTCACACACTCACGAACACGCATATATGTTATGCTTGAAGTTTATGGATTTTCTTGAAAGATTCTAGGACTTTAACTAATCTTGACTTTAAAATTGTGTTAAGTTATATTTCTTGCTTTCAAAAACTTTATCTCATAGAAGCACCTAGTATTGAGAGGGCTACCTACTGTGATGTGTGAAGCTACCGCAGTGAGCGGAGAGGGTTACCTCACAACTAGTGTGAAAGTCATCATGCTAGGTTTTTGACTCGTGCAAAAAAAAAGAATGAAAGATTATGCAAAAAGCGATTACATATAAATCTTGTACATAGAATGCACAAAAAGAAAGAGCCAAAATTGGTTAAATATATATATATATCATTTACCTCATATGTATTTAAAAAATACAAAAAAAAGTCCTCCTTTAGTGGATATACTTTATTTTGTAAGATTAAAGACTCAATTATAGTTTTACATGATAGGTGATAATTTTTTCTTCTGAGTCTTTCTTGATAAGTCATAAATGAATTAATTGACATATTTGTGAAGTTTAAATATATATACTACTTTAAGTAAATGTCAATATGTCATTATATATGCGAAATGTGTGTGTGCACCTCTTCTATTCTACTTATTTATTTATATGATAAATAATCAAGATTGGAGTTAAATAATGATTAGTTCTCAATTGGTTGTGTGCTTGTTTGTAATTAAATGAGTTTAATATTTTTTTTAATTTTTATTTATTACCCTTTTTAATTTGTTTCTAAGTTAGAGAGTTATAGAATTTAGGGGGAGTTTAAAGCATATTGCATTTATGTATTACTTTACTTTTACATTTCTATATCTTTAAGAGTAGTTTAGCTTCATTGCTTTGTCTAAATACTTTGTCCTTCTCGTATGTCAAAAAGGGAGAGAGAAATAATGTGTTTTATTTCCATGTTTTTATTTTGTTATGTATATAGAGGAGAACATATTTAATTAAGCTTGATTGATATGAATGCATACTACATGATTATTACACTTCGCTTATTTTTATGTAAACTGAACTAATGTACAATAAGGCTTTCATGCCAAGTTGTCATATGCTCTGTCAATGCCATTTTAGTTACTTACAGGCTTGTCAAGTTGCAACGAAGATGGATTCACTGGACCATAGGATAGTTCCACTATAGAATCTGGGACCTCATTGTATTTTTATCTAATTTTTATAAGTGTCATGTAGTAAGTGAGAGGTTTTGTCACACGAAAATGCCAAAGAGGGAGTTTGTAAGGACTATGAGTGTGGCTATTTTCGTGGACAAAATATTTACTTGTAAATTTGTTTTTTAGGCTCTATCGAGTTTATCGAAAAGTCAGGAGTTCAAGTTCGGATATTCGTACTTCGGGTATGTTTTTTTATAACTACGACACATAAGATTACATTTATACATTTAATAGTACATGTTCATAAATCTAAAATTATTTTTGGCGTTTAAATATTTTTTACGTGTCTTAATATTTTTAAGATGTGTTTTAATGGGCTTTGAAAAATTAAGCTCAAAATACATTTAATCCTAATACTACTAAATATTATTATTATCTATATATATATATATATATTAGGGTGAAAGGGTGTGACAAAAATAATAGAAGATAAGCTGACGAAGGAGAGAAACAAAAACTGTATGAGAAAAAAACAAAAGGTTGCTGAAAAGAAAAACTAAGGAGTAGCACATCAACCACAGATTAATTAATCTTCTTTAAAAGTGATCTTAAGTGTGATGGGCTAATATACGGAGATGTTGAGATTAATTAATATTCTTTAGAGTAATATTTCTTCAGGAAATCATATTAGGCATCAAAGCAAAGGTAACTTTACATATAGTTATATATATTGAAAGGTGCACACTAAAGGAAAAAAGTAATTAATATATATATATATATATATATATATATATACTTTTGATTTATATTAATTAATTTAATTTTTTTATTTGATTTTTAGGTATTTAGATTAAATAATTTTATGAACGATCATGATTATTTGATTTAATTATTAAATTTTAAAGAGGTTATTTTTACTAAAATTATGAGTAATCATTTTGCTCTAGAATATTCTAGTTGATTTGGTTTAAATGACATTTAAACCAAGCTCTAGCTTCTACCAACTTGATGCAGAGGAGGAGTATTATGGTAAAAGGAAAGGTCCCACATTGAAACCAAGCTCTTGACGATGATGGATTAAATCTCTCCTGCAGCTTCTACCGACTTGATGTGGAGGAGGAGTATTGTGGTAAAAGGAAATATCCCACATTGAAACCAAGCTCTTGGCGATGATGGATTAAATCTCTCCTACAGCTTCTACCGACTTGATATGGAGGAGGAGTATTGTGGTAAAAGGAAAGGTCCCACATTGAAACCAAGCTCTTGGCGATGATGGATTAAATCTCTCCTGTAGCTCCTACCTGCCCGATGTGGAGGGGAAGTATTGTGGTAAAAGGAAAGGTCCCACATCGACAATAATAAATTTTTTTTTTGCTATCGTAATCAGCATTTTTGTTAGTTTTACCTTTGATGCCTTACCGCTTCAACGATTTACGTAAGCTTAGATCCATAAACCTTATGGATCCAAACGAGGAGTATTGGAGATAAAATTAAGGAGTAAATTAAGGAGTGCCAACTCTTTAATTAAGGAGTAAATCAAGAACCTTAATTTAAGGAATAAATCAAGAACCTTAATTCAAGGAGTAAATTAAGGACTTGTGATCCTTAATTTAAGTATTAATTCAAGGAGTAAAACAAGGAATCCTTAATTCAAGGAGTAAAACAAAGAATCCTTAATTCAAGGAGTAAAACAAAGAATCCTTAATTCAAGGAGTAAAACAATGGATCCTTAATTCAAGGAGTAAAACAATGGATCCTTAATTCAAGGAGTAAAACAATGGATCCTTAATTCAAGGAGTAAATCAAGGAATGTTTAATTCAAAGAGTAATTCAAGGAGTAAATATGCTTATATATAGCTATAGAATTGTAATGAAAATATGAAAGAAAGAATACAACTTTGAGAGAGCTTGTTTTATTTAGAAAGGCCTTTAGGCCTTGGCCTTTGGCCTTGATGTTTCCAACACTAATTTTTCAACAGTTTTAAATCATCTAGTTAAAATTATTCATTATTAAATCCATTCTTGGACACACATGGGAATTTGTGTTTTTTGTGCTAATCTTTTTGCAGTTGATTTGTGAACGATCTGATTGACGGGTAGCTTATTGGAACGTTGGTTTAGAAACTATTGACGCTAATTTTAAAAATTGTGAAAACAGAGCAGAAGCTCGTAAGTAAAGTACATTGGGGCAGTATCTCAGGGAGGGTAGCATAAGACCGAGTTTGTACTTAAACATTTGATTTTCATAGTAGAAAGTTAGGTAGTCCGGTGGACCGGTGGTTTTCCTCTTAAGTCATTGTTGTAGCTTAGGTTGTTTACACTTAAAAATATCGTGTGATCAATTGTATTTATCTAAATTTTATGTTCATCCAAGTCACTTTTAATTGAATTAGATTTAACAGTTTATAACATCGCTTACACAACAAAAAAGAGAGGATATATTTATAACTTGGTTTAAAAATAAGCAATATTAGTACAAATATTATATTTTATTACACAAGAAAAATTTTTTTTATTTAATAAAATGAAAAACCAAAGATAGTTATTAATACATGATATTAATTAATGTACTGTTACATAACTTGTATCCGGTGAATACTTAAAAACCCAATTGGATTGGAAGTGTAAATAGGGTAGGTGGTACATGACCACGGTAGAAGATGAAATGGAATGTTAAGTTACAGATGGTTAGTTTGGTTATTAATTAAGAGATTAGTTAGCTAATGAAATGATATTAATTTTTGCTTTATTATTATTTGTATCTTAAGTTATGATGGTGATAGGCATCCTTATCGCTATGTATACTTTGCATAATAAGGGAATTTTTTTGGACAACCAAAATCAAAGAACATTTAGGTATTTTTGAATTCTTTATTTTGGATAGCAAGTGTAAGATTTGTGTACAATGAAGCTTAGAGTTTGAGTATTATTTTTAGATTTTTAATATTATTCTTAAGATATACGGTTTATTAATTATTGAATATTGTATTAAGATTTTTGTATTAAAAAATAATATTAGTGAATTTATTTGTATTTGGATATAAATTCGATTAATTTATTGAACCATGTGTTTTTGTATTTTTGTTTATTTTTGCATTCTCAGTATGCTTAATAAGTAGTATCAAAGTTAATGGTTAAGAAATCTTGGTTTAAGGAAAATGTGGCAACAAGGAAGCTAAGATTGGTAATAACAATGTCAAAGATATATAGGTGCAAAAAAAAAGGCTTTTTAAGGTACACTTGAAGAAGTAATTATATACCTTGTGGTGATATTAAAAGTCATTTTAATAGATTCATCCATTGTCTTTCTGACTTGCAGCGAGTTAATGCGAAGATATAAAATGAAGATCACACTATCATTTTGTTATCTTAATCATTTAATTCATATAAGGTAATGGTATCTTTATTGTTGAAAGAAAATACTATATTGATGGTAGATAAGGTGTTAACAACTCTCTTAAAATTGTTAATAAAAAAATAATTGGTTAGTTTCTTGAGGTATGAAGATTGTCTTACTATAAATAATAATTTAGAAGCAAGCTCAAATAGTGAGAGAAATAAAAGATATCTAAATAGAAATAAAAACTAGTTCAAGTCTCGCTAAATATATGACATTAAGTTATTGTCATAAAAAAGAGCACATCAAAATGTATTGTAGGAAAGATTGAAGGCCATAAAAGGCCTTGATGAAAAGAGAATGCAAGGTAATAATGTGGAAAGGATGATTGAAACTTATGATACCAAAAATGATATAATTTATGTAACAACTGATGACAGTTCATGGGATAATTGGATTCTTGATTTTATTTGCTCATTTCACGTATATGCAAACAAAGAATTGTTTGATAGGTACAAATCTTATAATGTGGATAATGTTGTGATGGCTAATAGTTCAAGGAGAAAGATTGTTGATATGGGTACTATGAAGGTGAAAACATTTAATAAAATTGTGTGGACATTAGGTGATATGAGGCACATATATACCTAACTTAAAAAAGAATTTAGTTTTGTCAAATAATTTTGATTATGATTTTTTTGACAATGAACAAATTTATGAAGGTTGGTAAAAGGTTTTTGGTTATTATAAAAGAAAAAATGAGAAGTAATCGTACAAGTTAATTGTATATCATGTTCAAAGTAAAATTGCAATTGCCATTAAGAATAAAGTAAATGTTAGTAAGAAGTTAAGCTTGAAATCTTACATAAGCGATGAAAACATAAGGTAAGAGAAACAAATCAAGTTTCATGAAAATATTATTATTTTTGATGATGAGAATATGGTATTAAAAGATTGCTAGTAAGGTGTAATAAGCTCTAGTAAAGTTATATTGTATTGAATATAAAGTAGTGGGTATACTCCACCCATAAATGGGATACAATTAGGATATGTTCACACATGTTTTGAAGTGTGGTGATTGATATTGGTAGCTTTTTTGAGCTAAGTCATAGATTATTATGATAATTAGTTCAAAAACTATTAAAATAAAATGAAAAACCAAAGATAGTAACTAATATGTAATGTATGCTAATGTAACTTGTGTGAAGTGAATACTTAAAATCTTAATTGAATTGAATGTGTAAATAGGATGGATGGTACATGGCTACGGTAGAAGATGAAATGGGATGTTAAGTTATACATGATTAATTTGATTATTAATTGAGAGAGTTAGTGAGATAATAAAGTGATAATAATTATTGCTTTATTACTCTTTGCATCTTGTCGTACGAAGGTGAAGCCAAAAAGCACTCTTATTGCTACATGTAATTTGCATAATGAGGGATTTTTTCGGCAACCAAAAGCAAATAACATTCGGATATTTTTTGTTTCTTTGTTTTGGATCTCCATGTGTAAGATTTGGGTTAATTCGACTTAGGATTTGAGTGTCATATTTGGGTTCTTAATATTATTCTTGTGATACAAGAATTATTGGATATTAGATATTGAGTTTGTTGTATCAAGAAATGATATTAATGAATTTATTTGTGATTTTAAATATGTATTAGGCTAATTTACAATAACACAATTTTTTTGTGTTCTTATGTTATTGTTTATTTTTACGCTTTTATTGTGCCCAAAAAAGACTTAATGTTCCAATTCAAAAGATTAATATTTTTAAGAGAAGTATCTCATATTAACTATATATCTAATTTGATACTTATATTTTTTCAACGTGGAACTTATTCACACTCTTAACAATCAAAAATTTCTTTGTTTTGGATCCATGTATGATATTTGGGTGTAATGGCACTTAAGATTTAAGTGTCATTTTTGGATTTTTAATATTTTTATTAAGATATGAGATTTATTGAGTATTGAGCTATAATTCTGGTATCAATAAGTAATATTAGTAAATTTATTTATGATTTTGGAGATAAATTGGATTGATTTGTCTTATCATTCAAATTCTTGTATTCTTGTTTATTTTTGCGCTTCTACTACACCTAACAAACAACTTATATCGAAGTTAATGATTAAGAGGTATTAATTTAAAGAAGATAAGAAAATAGCAAGATGGTTTTAGATTCCAAATGACAACATAAAAAATATATTGATACAAAAGAATCTTCTTAAGTTGCATTTAAAGAAACAATTATATATACCATGAAAATTGATGAGAGGATGACGTTAAAAGTAACGTAAATATCATTTAATTAAATTAACTAACACAGAACTCATAATCTACGTGCGAGCTCTATCCTTTTCGCTGATCTTCTTGTTAAATCAACTTTAAAGTAAATTAAGTGTTTTTTTTTTCTTTAATATGACGTAAATTAGGTTAACTACTCATATAACACCATTAGTCAAAACCCCATTGCAAACGTCGGTAGTGTTTCGACTTTGGAATTACTTTTTAGCCAACAACACCTACTATTTATGTAAATCGCGACAATGAAGATTAATGTTTTTTTTTTATTTTATAAAAACTAGTAGATTAACGTGCGCCGAACATATTTGATTTTTTTTTTGCTTATGCATGAAAACAATTTTATACAAGAAAAATATTTAATTGTATAATATTATTATATCATAAATATATTATTATTTTAATTAATATGATAATTTTTCATTTAATATAATTTAAAAAAATTAATTATATTTAATAATATTACATTTTTACTATATATTAAATTTAAAATACATATTATTTTTATTAATTATATATATATATATATAATTAATAAAAATACTATGTATTTTAAATTTAATATATAGTAAAAATGTAATATTATTAAATATAATTAAATTTTTTAAATTATATATATATATATATATATATATATATATTGTTATTTTCTTACATTCATCCTCAATTACTACATTAATTTAATCCATAATCAACTAATGACTTTTATTTTATTTTTTAAAATAAATTATATTACTTATATATTTGTTATTATAATTTAGATTTTAAACTTTTAATATTTAAATAAATTTCATTTAACCACGACTCATTTAAGATGACTAATAATAAATAATGTAAGACTTGTAAATTACATAATTATCTTATGAATTATTGGATTCAATTTGATTGATAAAATGATAATTTTGAATTTAACAAAAAAATTGATGATATTTAATACAAGAATTAAATTTATGCAGATATATTAACACTGGAGTGGTTTATATGAGTTTAAACTCGTATTTGATAGAGTAATAAGATGTATATATATAATACAAATATCAAACTTTAAAGTTATTATATTTCTTTAATATTTACAAACAGAATAAAATATTTTAGATATATATATATATATATTGTGAGCCAACAAAAACAAGAAGTAAAATTAGAAGCTAATTTATATAACTTCTTTTTAGATAATTATTTACATTAAATAATTTATATGTTTATATAATTATTTAATAAAGATTATATAATTGGTACAAATATAACCTAAAATAATACTATAAATTGCTTAGAAAAAATTAACATCATGAAATTTTCTTTTTTGAATTATATGTATAAAGTATGTAACTATGTAAGTAAATATTTAATTGTTCAAAGAAATATCAAACAATAAATCACTAATCTATTAAAATTAACTATTATCTTAAATAAAAATATTACAAAAATAAATTTAAGGACAATTTAATTCATACTTCAATTAGATAAAAAAATATAGTTATAACTTAATACTGACTTAATAAGTAAGAGTATCATATATAAAGTATAATTTTAAATCTTGGCATTATCATTACACATATTAAATTTAAAATTTTAATTTTTAAATTTCTAATATAAATTTCATTGTCTTAATATTATTATTTTGTATAAAATGATAATTTAAACATTCATTTTTTTTAAATTTATTAGCTTTTAAAAAAATAACGACAATGACAAAATTGAACCATTGCATTTGAAAAACTAGTTTTTTAAATTTATAGTATAAATTTAATAATCTTCGTATTATCATTATGTATAAATAATATTTCAAAAACCTAAATTTTGAAATTTATAATATAAATTTAACTAAAAGAAGAAGAAGATTGCAACGAAGATGATAAACCTTATTTAAGTTAAATTTAACTTATATATGAGTTAGACAAATAAGAAAATTATCTAAAATAGTACCTCTAATACTCATAAAAATAATAATAACATTCTTATCTTAAATTTAAAGATGTATAAATTAGTGTTAGAGATGTTATTTTTATTGTTATAAGTTTTAAGAATATTAGTTTTGTG
Source organism: Hippophae rhamnoides (assembly GCA_033030585.1). Classification (NCBI taxonomy): domain Eukaryota; kingdom Viridiplantae; phylum Streptophyta; class Magnoliopsida; order Rosales; family Elaeagnaceae; genus Hippophae; species Hippophae rhamnoides. The sequence continues at coordinate 6,004,756 of CM065431.1, forward strand.
GTTTTCTCAAAAATATAGTCATAATTTTATAATGACATGATAAGTGTAAAGTGTCATATATAAAACATAAGTTTAAGTTTTTATATTATTATTATATGCATTATATTTAAAATTTTAATTTTATAAGTAACATAATGTTGATATCTTCACTTTGTAGTACAAATGATGTTTAATTTTTAAACTTATTAACTTAAAAAAATGTATGCATAATTTTATAGTCTAGTAATATGTGTAAAGTATCACATTTAAAAGCATAAATTCAAATCTTGGTATTATTATTATATGCATTATATTTAAAAATATTTTTTTAAAATTCATAGTATAAATTTAAGAGTTTTGATGTTATCATTGTGTAAAAATAATGCTTTAAAAATCCAAATTTTTTAAAAATAATACTTTAAAATTTTATTTTTTTAAAAGTATAAATTCAAGTCTTATTATTATTACAATGCATTTTAATATTATTATTATGTGTATTGTTATTAAAAAATGGTGATTTAAATGTACCGTTAAATGTAAAGTATCCTATATAAAAAGTAAAATTCAAGTATTAGTATTATTACAATATATAATTTTAAAATTATTGTTGTGTATATTTGTGATTTAAATATCAACGTTTTTACGGTATATTATAAATTGGATGAAGGGTAATACAAGGACATTAACTATGACAAAAGTATACAAAAATTCATTTATTTTTTGATGGCATATTACGGATACATTAATTATGACAAAATATATAAAAAGTCCAAAAATGAAAAAAAAAGTTAGAAATGAAGCATGTGAAGTCACATGTACGTATTTTTTGAATTTCTATATATTTCTTAAATTAATTGTGATTAAAAAAACAGAAGTACAAAAATGTAACGTGTAAACACACATGTACATAATTTTTAAGTTGTTATGTATTTTTAAATTAATTACTACGTGTTTAAACTTATCAAATTTCATATTTTTTAAATTATAATTAATTTAGGGAATATATAATAACTTAAAAAAAATACACGTTCATGTGTTATATTTCTAACATTTTTTTATTTTTAAATTTTATTATATTTTTTTTATAGTTAATGGATTTGTAATATACCACCCAAAAATTAATAATTTTTTGTATATATTTTATCATAATTGTTACTATTCCACTGTCATTTTTCCTTATAAATTTGATATTATAATAAATAAATAAAGGAATCTTGGCTTTTAATATAGATAATAGATACTTTTCTTAAAAAAATAAATTGTTTTCTTTGTAAAAGTTATTTTATTATGTATCACCTAAGGAAATCGACTGGAATTTTTTAGAAGAGTGGGGAAGATTGGTGGAGCATAGAGAAACAGAGAAATATAAACGCCTGAGTGTCGTTAGTGTCTCTTTGGAGCTGTATGGCACTCATTCTCAATTTGGAGAAGTGCTTTTATTTCAAATCGATATAAAAAAATTAGTGAAGTCTTAGATTTTAATTGATTAAAGGAAAAAGCTTAGCAACTAGCAAAACTCATGATTTTAATAAAAATATATTTTAATTTTTTATTTATTAAATATAACAACATAAATTTATTAGATTTATAAAAAAAATCTTAAAAATTTATTTTATAAAATAATATATTTGTATTTTCTACTTAGATTTATAAAATAATTTTTTACGATTATTTTTTTTTTATAAAAACATTAAATTTATACGGATTCATCTTATAGATAAAAATATAAATCGTGTTTCATTAAATATAACAAAATTAAAATATCTTTCTTATTTTTTATTAAATTTAATTAGATTTAACAACTTAAATCAAACATTATTTTAAATTGGATGAATTATTTATTAGTTCACGATAATAGTAACTAATTACATGAAATTATTATTGAGAATTTTTTTTTAAAATAACCCTACTTTTTTAATTATTGAAACTTATAATACTAATTTTTTGTTAATTTAAATCACCACATCAATATTCATACAAAAACAAATAACTAATTTCTACTCAAATTGATACGAAGATAAGGGCTCTTCTCAATTTCTCATCAACTATGTTTCTTAAATTATTGGCAGAGGTAAAAAGTATAATGTGAAGTGTATAATACACTCTTTTCCCCGACAATTGGTCAAAATGACTTTTGAAGAATGGTGGTTAGTAGACATATCTACTAATTGTATATTTTCTTTCTCTCTTTCCTATTTTTTTTTAAAGAATAATTACAAGTCACCTTTTCTTTATCGAATAATAAACATTTATTTTGAAAAAATATATTTTATTTAATTATATCATTCAATATTATTTAAATATCAAAATTTCAAAATAATTATCTTTATTATACTAACTTAACTTTACGTTTATAATTGTATACCTATGTACTTATCACCAATAATATTTATAATATTATTCTTTATTTTGAGTGTAGTTGGTTAATGGTATCACAATTTTATAAACAATTATAAAAAAATAGTCAATTATAAATCATGTTTAAACGATGAATGTTAATTTTTTTTAATGAAATTGTAAGAATTCATAAAAAAATATAGGTTACCAAACAATTGCCAAGTGAATTCATCGACATCGCCCAACAATAAAATAAAATCTTAACATTATAGTATTTTGGTTAAGTGGCACTATCCACTTAGCATTAAAGTAAAATAAATTAACGTTTGTAAAAATGTTCTTTTTTAAAAAAATAAAAAAATAAATAAAATTTAAATCGATAGGTTAAAATTAATACATTAAAAAGATCAATTATAATATATAATTAAATAAAAATCAATACACATTATATACAAGAATTATTTTTTATCATTTAGATTATCAATTTTTTGTGGATTTTTATTTATTTATATAGATTGTTTTTTATAATATTATTTATGTATGCAATCAATTTACTTGAGTGCCCAAGGTAATTCAATAAAAAATTTAATAAGTTTAAAATGAAAAATAATTCACTTAATTAAAATTTAATAAAAAATACACCACAATATTGATTTAAACGTAAAAGAAAATCAAAGAAAGTAAAAAAAAAAAAACTAACAGAAGAGATAACAAATTCCTACCCCAAAAAAAAAAGAGCTATCTTTAAATTAAAATATAACAAGAAAAAAGGTAAAGAAAGAAGAAAGATAAGGTTAGAATTTTTCTTCTCCCTAAAAAGTGTTGTTAAATACAATAGATATAACAAATTAAAAAATATATGGTTATTTTTTAAAATAACAACATAAAGAGAAAGATTTATTGCGACATTTTTTTTTCTTAAAATGACATTGAGACATCCTAATATATTTATGATAAATAACTTCACTTTGTAAAATTCGCTACGCATGAGCAATTATTATAATTGATGAAAATATCTTAATATTTTTTTTAATATTTTCATTAAAAATATTTTAACATGCAGAAATTGATATAAAAAATTTCTTATCAAAGGTGATTTTTGTGATTTTCAAAATTTTTGATAAAAGTTTTAATATGGATATATTTTAAAATAGAATATTTCTTTATTTATTAAAATAATGTGATTTTTTTTCATTCCATAACTAACTCTAACAATAATTATAATAATACTTATAATTATGGTTTATAATAATGAGGTGTTATTTATTACTCTTTGAATATATTTCATATTTAAAGTTGATCAAATAATTTGATCAATTCATTTAAATTAAAAAATTTGATTTAATAGTGAGATTGTGATTTTTAGATTAGATTGAAAAAAATTATAATTCATTTGGATTCTACTCGAATCCAAATCGAGATAGACAAAATTATTATCAAATTATAAATAAATGTATATTTTATTTTATAATTTATTATATTTAAATATTATACCTACTATAATTACATTAAATTATTATTTTAATTTAAATAAATATAAATATTTATAATAATTTAATAATTATACAGACATATTTTTATTATTTTGATTTTCTTAATTGAATTATAAATTAATAATTTCTTCTATAAATACATAAATTTAAAATTTAAATATTATGTATGCCGTATTTTATATACGATAATAATTTATAAATAAATTTTAATATCATTATGACCTTATTCATTCTAAAAAATATGATATATTTGAATTCAAATTAGTTTGAATTGATTATATTATTATATCATATTTAGATTAATTTTTTTAATTCAAATCGATTAAAAATAAACAATTTCAATTTATCATCCTTATCAACACCAATTATATTAATTTATATCTCTATTTTTTATTAAGTTTTTATTTTTAAATTTTTTTTATAATAATTTAAAATTTTATTAAATTGAAGTAAGGGAAAAACTTATCTTATATTAACACGAAAAACCCATAATAAGTAGTGTTTTCTTTCAAATATGATCAGGTAGTTAACGGTAAAAATTAAAGTTTGACTAAATACAATTTTTTTTTTTTGAAGAATTTATAAACTTAATCTATATAATTTTTGTTATTTATGGTAAAAATATGTATTATATCAAAAAATATATTTCAACTTTTTTTTGTTTATTTTGAAAAGTTTTGAAATTTAACAAAACAGAAAGAATAAAATGCCCTAAAAATCTTAAATAATCATAGTTATTCTTTGAAGATTTGGCAACACAAATACACGGTTTTCCTCTCTCTCTCTCTCTCTCTCTCTCTCTCTCTCTCTCTCTCTTCTTGTTTCGGCCCCTGTTTTGAGGGTCGATAGCTACGTAGCTTCTTCGGGTAAATATTCATTTTTTTCCTTCTTTTCCTTTTGAATTCACCGCAGTTTAAACGAAAATTTTATGAAATTCATCTGATAAATTCATATCAATATTACGCCTAATATGTTCATTTTAGTATACGAGCTGCTTCGGATTTTTCTTATGGCCCTTTTGTGCAGCAAATAGATGAGGAAAAATCATACCTACAACATTTTATACGTCCACGTTAATATAAGCCATTAATCTCGTTTCACTTCTTATACTTTTTCGATTTTATAAAAATGAAGGGTAGATATGATTCTATTACATCATGTGTGTCCGTATCCTTGTCCCATTGTATGCAAAACTCTCGAGACAAAAAGCAAACATAAAAACTTGCATTTGACATTTTGATGTGTTTTTGCTTTGAATCGAATATGTTAGAGCAATTTGATTTCGATACTTATTTCGTTTGTTTGTTTTTCTGTTGAATCTGTAGAATGTTTGGATCAGAATGCGAAATTCTTGCCTTCTTTTTGTGTACTTAACTCCATAAACTTTTTATGATTAATGTTAACCTTTTTATTTTTGAATTTTCAAGGTTCGAGATTTGGATTGTGTTTTCGTTTCGCCTCTTCGAGACAGAATGCTTCGATTTATTCCTTGTTTTCTCATAAAGATTCTCTAGTATTAGATTTATTTTTATTTTTTTGTAGGGCATTCTATAGTCGGTGTTTTCTGAAGAATTTTATTTTATCTTGTGGCAATCATTAATTTTATGCATTTTTCATGTTAAAGTTACCATAAAAATCAACAAATATATGTTGGCTACAACATTTTATCGTTTTGAATCTGCAAGTTTATGTCTTGTTTTGTTATATTTTAGGTTCAAGTCAACTTCTGCTGAGGAATTTTTGAGATACTCTATCCTTGCATTCTTTCAGCATTTTCCGATTGATTTTCAGAAGAGAAAATCAGAGGAATGCTGAAAGATGTCCCTATATGCCTACCACTCTGCATCTCAGCTTCTTGAAGCAGTGACTTTAATTGAGCTGTCCGTCTCAACCCTTTACGAGACTGCATCCGTGTGTGAAAGCTGGTTTGCTCTTGATTCCCAAACACGCCATCAAGCTGTGAGAAGGTTTGAGTGGTCTGTTGTCTATGACCTGTGTGAAGATGGTTGAGCTGCCTCAACTACTATTAACTCCGGCCGTGTAAATTTTATATTACATAGTGTGTTGTCTTATATTAGGTTTTGAAGCTTGGAAGTATGGATGATAAATTGAAGGTGATTTTAGAAAGGTATGAATTAGGGAGGTTGCTTGGTCAAGGCACCTTTGCAAAGGTTTACTATGCAAGGAGCTTGATAACTAATCAAAGTGTGGCCATCAAAGTTATAAACAAAGAAAAAATTTCGAGGGTTGGGCTTAAGGAACAGATCAAGCGAGAAATATGTGTTATGAGGTTGGTCAGACACCCTAATATCATATATCTTAATGAGGTCATGGGCACAAAAACCAAGATCTACTTTGTTATGGAATATGCTAAAGGAGGTGAGTTATTTAACAAGGTTGCTAAAGGTAAGCTAAGTGATGAAGTCGCGTGGAAGTATTTTTATCAGCTCATCAATGCTGTTGATTTTTGCCACATTAGAGGCGTTTTCCACCGTGATATAAAGCCTGAAAACCTATTGCTAGATGAGAATGATAATCTTAAAATCACTGATTTTGGATTAAGTGCTATTGCTGAATGCAAGCGCCAAGATGGGATGCTTCATACCACATGTGGTACTCCTGCATATGTTGCCCCAGAAGTCATTAGCAGGAAAGGTTATGATGGGACCAAAGCTGACATATGGTCTTGTGGGGTGGTTTTATATGTCTTATTGGCAGGTTATCTCCCATTCCAAGACTCAAATTTGATAGGATTGTATAGAAAAATTGGCAAAGCAGAATTTAAATGCCCCAGTTGGTTTCCTCCTGAAGCTCGGAGATTGCTGCTCAAAATGATGGATCCAGACCCCAATACTAGGATTACCATGGCCAAAGTTAAGGAAAGTTCTTGGTTCAAAAAAGGCTTGAGTTCAAAAGAAAGTAAAGCGGAAAAGGACAAGAATGTATCTCCGACTGACACAGATGCTTCTGTGTCTGGTGAAAAAGGTACCACAGGTGAGCCAGAGCCGGAATCCAATGCACATCGAAAATTGAATGCTTTTGATATTATCTCCCTTTCTGCTGGGTTTGATTTGTCTGGCTTGTTTGAAGAAGATCCTCACAATAGAGTAGTAAGATTTGCTTCCAAGCAACCTGCCTCAGTCATCATCTCCAAGCTAAAAGAAATGGCTAACCGATTGAGGATGAAAGTGAAAAAGAAGGATGGAGATTTATTACAATTTCAGAGGCAAAAAGAAGGCTGTAAGGGAGTATTGGCCATAGATGCAGAGATTTTTGAGGTTACTCCATCTTTGTTCTTAGTAGAGTTGAAGAAATCAAATGGAGATACAATGGAATATCAAGAGATGCTGAAGGAGGACATAAGAGCCGCTCTCCAGGATATAGTTTGGATTTGGCAAGGAGAGCAGCGGCAACACGAGTAGCAACTAAATGACCACCATAACAACTACAGCATGAGAGCAGCAATAGTAACAATTTGTTCCCTGTCTGTCTTTTGTATTTTTAATTGTACATTCTAGAAGTATTGAGATGAGATATTAATGAAATGAGATGCTAATGAAACGGTATTAATTGAGATATCTCATTATTCTTAATGATTTTAAATGAGACAATTAAGAATACAAAAACAATAAAAGATATAATAAATGATAATTTATATTGTAAGTTTAATTAGAAAAAATGATATCATTAGGTTCATTGGAGCTATAATCTAAATAAGATTAAATAAAATAAGATGATATTTAAATAAAATTAGACCATATTGAATCCTTGGATCATTAGAGACTTTAAATGAAATGAGATAACTCACTTTACAACTTTAATACATTCTTAGAGATGTCAATCCACGTAAGTTTTTGTTCATTAAGTAAATGCTTTGTCATTCTTGGAAGCAATTTTTGTTTTATGTTCATCATCCCTTAAAAAGTTAATTCCAGAATTTCTTTCATGTCCTCTAATTGCATTTTTTTTTTTTCAAAACTGGCAACACATTATCAAAGGGACAAGCAAGTTCGTTGTGTAATTGTTTGAAACCTTTTAAAGATTTCTGAAGCATATCAACTTTGTGGCCTCTAAGTGTTCAAGTTTTGTAATTTGTATAGTTGCTAAAAGATTAATATTGTTACGATTTACTTAATTATCTCACTCCTACGTAATTTTTTTTTTGTATCTATCACTCTAAGGGAGTATGGAGTAGGTACTCTTGAGTTACAATCTATTTAGCCTAAAAATATTAATAAATGAGAATCATCACCTACCAGTTGACTAACTTTGCTTCTGATGTTTTTAAGGTCAATCGATATTTAGATGTTGAAACTTGAGTATTGGAACTCCTTGGCTATATCAAGCTCCACTAAAGGGGAATGGTGAAATTCTTTGCTCATTTCAGGGTCTTTATTGAAACAAAAACAAATTTGTTGAAAATATATGAAGAAAATCTCACATTGTATAAACTTGAGGTAAAATCTAATCCGTTAACCTTTTATATTTGGAATCAAGTTTCTTACAAAGTATTGGGGGTAATTTTTTACATCTCATGTGACAGTCAAAGAGTGATTTTAATCAATAAATAGTCTTATGGTAAGTATCTAATTATCGTAAAGTGTAAAAGTAATATAATTATCTTAAGAGAATAAAAGCCCAATAATTATCTTTTAGTCATCTTAAAGAGATAAATACCCAAAAAATATCCTTATATATTTTAAAGGATAATCTAGTAGATAATAAATGATAAATTTCTACAAACAATGGATCTTTATAATAGATAGTTTTCCACAAAGTTGAAATAACTCAATCTTAATCGGAAAAGGATAAGCTATTAGGTTTATTTTTCCCCTATATATAATCACATATGCATAACATAATATATCTCTAAGATCTGATATTAAATATCATACATCTCATAACAGAGAATCACATTTAAACACTTTTTCTATGTCATATGTAAAGTAATGTTGAGATCTCTTCTACCCTATAACTTATAATTACTGACATAAGAATCGTAGCGTCGAAGACCACCCTCTACATGGTAGCCTAAGGTCCTAACAATTTGTTCATCTTATAAATTTTATGGAGAATAGTCCTAATTGGTATTGACAAAAATCGACATCAATATCTGACGCCATCTGTGGGAGAGAAGTGCGTTCTATTTAGTGAAAAAAATACAAAATTGTAGGACTCTAAAAAAAAAGTTCTCTCAGCCCTTAATCCGCTAAGAAATAAAAGAAATAAAAAAGATGAGAAGTCGTGGACCTTAATAGCAGTGTTTATGAAAAATAACATCAAAATCTTCTGATATGCTATTTTCATCTACTTTGACTTTCTGAGTCTATAAAAAGAGTCATAGATCAAACAACTAACCCTACCTCTCAGACACTAACAACTAGTCAGGAGATCCAACCTATTAACTAGCAAGCTATCCTTCCAACTCCATCTCTTATACCCCAACAGCTAGTCAAGAGCTCCAACCTGCTAATCAACAGGCTATTCTTCAAACTCCACCATAGTCTACCAAAAAATAAGCGTTGCACCTAGACCTATCCAAGTTGCTTCCATCCCACGATGTGCCATCCACTATTTTGCTTAACCAAGAACTTGACCTCTGCCAGGGGCACTTTCCCACATCTAAACCAACAGAATAGACACGTCTCCTGATTCTATATGAAGATGAGCCTCGTAAGATCGTCCACGTAGGTACATCATTGTCATTGGACGAACAAGAAAGGCTAGATGAGTTCCTAAGAAAAAAATAAAGATGTGTTCGCATAGTCACATAAGGATATGTCTGGCATAGATTTAAAAATCATAATGCACTACCTCAACGTGGACCCAAAGTTTAAACCGTCATGCAATAGAGAATATTATAAAATCAAGAAAGATACTTTACCATGAAAGTAGAAGTTATAAAACTCTTAAAAGCTAGATATATAATAGAAGTGTACTATCTTGATTGGCTGACCAATGTTATCTTGGTCAAAAAAGCCAACGAGCAATGGAGAATGTGTGTAGATTTTATTAACCTAAATAAGGCTTGTCCAAAAGACAGATTCCCATTGCCATGCATGGAACAACTTGTGGATTCCACCACAGGACATGCTACATTCTCCTTCATGTATGCTTACTCCAGGTATAATCAAATTCAAATGTATGATCCTTATTAGAAAAAGACAAGTTTCATGACCGATTAGGGATTATTTTGTTAAAAATCATACCCTTTGGCTTGAAAACAATGGTGTTAATATCATAGGTTACTCAATAGAATGTTCTCTAACCTTATTAGACAGTCGATAGAAGGTTGGACACATCTTGCTTGACCAATTCATTAGTTAAGAGATCCCTAGATCGTGGACATGAACTCTATCTTTTATCTTAATGTTTCCTAAAGGTTTCAAAACACATAATAATGAATGTATAATTGGGGCATTTAGAATTGTCCATCCTTTTGGAAAAAAGCAAGCTTTCCTAGTTAGTACCTATCCATTAAAAGACTTCACTATAGAGATTTGGTTGTAAGCCTGCATCAATGAATAAAAAGTCTCCAACCTATTCATTCATAAGAAAATGACATTATAGATCTTTATAGTTGGCTACTATGAGATATAATAGCTATTTTTCTGAGTCTAGAGATTTGAATTAGAATTCAAAAGAAATAAGAATATCATAGATAGAGCAAAAAATACTTTTTAATGAAAGAGGTGTAAGTTGACATAGAAGTGTTGGAGGATATAATTGTCAAAATCAAGCATGCCAAGGATCAAGTCACTCACCTGGGTGAAACCTTCGACATTCTCAGGAAGTATGGAACGAAGCTAAACCCAAAAAAGTGTGTTTAGAGTAGGTTTAGGAAATTTCTTGGGATTCATGATCAACCAAAGAGAAATTAAGGCAAAACTTGAGAAAATTACAACATTGTAGATATGAAACCTCTTAATACTATCAAAAAAGGCCAAAGCTTGATAGTGAACGTGGCTACTCTTAACCATCTCATCTAAGGGGCCCCAAACAAGTGTGCACCTTTCTTAAAAATATTACATAAAAAATATAATTTTTTTCTGGGACCAGATTGTGAGAAAGTATTTGAAGAGTTAAAGAAATTTTTAAGCTATCTACAGTTATTAGTCAGCCTGCAACTAGGTGTATCATCACCTTGTACCTGGTAACCTCAAAAATAGTTGTCAATACAGCCTTAGTAAAAGAGTGTATGAATAAAGGCCGAAGATATATATGTTTATATATCCAGAACTTCCATGCAAGATATAAAGTATGTAACTTTATGTGAGAGTACTCCATGAACGTACTCTAGAAATCTACCTCAAGTCTCATATTAAATAACTTGGGTAGGAAAGATACATTAAGTACATAACATTTTTTTGACTACCCTTAGGCCATTGAGATTAACAAAATACCTAAAAGTCCATAGCATCTTCCAACTCCTCCTGGGCTATGAAGATTCACAAAAATGCCAAAAAATATACACCCAAGAAGTGATCGTGGGTCAGGAAGTCCCTATAATAAAGGTTCAAAAAGTTCATTTATATACATGGCCAGGATTGTCGCCCTACATATTATGTCGAGCTAAGGTTCCAAAAATAATGGTAGTCTAAGAAGGACATAAAGTAGCATATGATGCTATGTATGAAGAATCTACATGGATCAGCAAAAAACCTTCCTTTAACAAAAGGACAGACAATGCTTCTCCAATACTTTTTCTAACAAAATTATGTTTGCAAGTACCTAGGCCATATATGGCCACACTTAGAAAATTTGATAGAATAGGAAGTCCACAATAAGATGAAGAGTGGACCTGAGTGGCATCGGTCTGAAAAAGTTAAGAGCCCTCAATTCTCTATACCCAGCCAAGGATTGCAACTAGTAAGGGATTTCATCCATGCCCAGGAAGTGAATAAGAAGCAACCCTTCAAGTGAGTACTGTGCCTTAGGGCCAAAACCACCAAACATACTATAGAAGCTAGGCATGACTAAGTTGAAGGACACACCCTACTCTCAAGTAATGCCATCCGGTCCAAGCTTACACATAGAACAGATTAACTTGGTCTAACAGAAACTTAATCGGCTTTAGACTTTAAGAGAAGGGCTGTGGCTTGAGAATTATACCACCCAAGTACTGAGCAGCCCTCAATATCTCATTAGGAATGTACTCTTACCATGGATAATGAATGGAAAACAACCCTATAGATAGGCATGAGCTACCTTTGGACTTAAAGAGTCTAGAACCCTTAGTATACCACGGGTAAACACTGCACCTTAGGGCCCAGATCGCCAGAATATCAATGAAAGCTAAATGTATCTAGTAACCCTGAAGAAGCATCCTAATCACAACCATTCTATTCAAAACTAAAGCAAAGAAGCATCCTAGCCTATGTGTCTTGCGCACCAATGCCATACTACCATATGATAGAACTGAGTGAAATAAAAGCCCTAGTATCCCGCCAAGACATACACCTCTACCAAGGAAATGAATAAGAGGTACCCTAACATGTGAGCTCTATGCTTTTAAGACCTGGCTATAAAGTTATTTTTAGAAGATCAATATGTTAGCAATGTAGTTTAGGCCACAACTAACACTAAGAATAGCCTATCATGTTTCTTATCACCCTAGAGTTGGTTATAAACCCAAAAAAAGAGCCATGTCTCACAAGCCACACAAGCTCAAGTCTAAGAACTATATTTAAATGCATATACCATACTTAGGCCTACAAGGCTTCAATGAGCGAGATGATGACTCTAACAAAATGGTAACTAAAAATTTCCTAAGTTGAGAACTATCTTATGCTTAGACTACTTGAACAAGTTCAAGTACTCCAACTAGGGGGTTGATAGATCGAGAGGCTTAACTAAGCAATACTTAGATCAACAAGTCACCCTTAACTTAAAAAAAATTCAAACAAAAGCAACAAGGAATGAATATAAAAGTAAGGCCATAGGTACAAGTTATACGTCAAATGTTAAAGCCATCAGTTTCCCAGGAGGTACGACTAGCCAATAATGCTACCAATCCCCCAAGATAGTGTCTAACAATTATGAGCAACCAGAACTATGACCAACCAAGGGTGTGACTAACCAAGATGTGGGTGGCTAAAAGTGTCACTACTAGCCAAGAAATGGCCAGCCAAGAGTGTAGTCAAACAAGGGGAGATTCCACACATGTTCCTTCTAACAGATCAAATCGAGCCATGGTTAAGAAATCTTTGCCTGTCTTTGTACACCTTAGGTCCAAGATTTGCATTTATTTTTACACCAATGCATTCTCCCACACTCGCATATCAACCCAAAAATCCACTACTTCCCAAAGGTATGGGCTGACAGTTAAGTACATAAATAATTTTACAAGTACATGTAAGATAAATTGTATAAAGTGATACAAGGCCAAGGCCATCGAGCTATGACCACCATCTTTCTAGGTCGTGCAACGATAGATGTCCTCATAAGGAAGATACACTCATTAGGACACATCTCAACGCATTATTCTTCGTCGAGTACCTAATTAAAGGTTCAACTAATTGTCTATATTTCGAACAAAGTCTAAACACAAGCGAAGGAGGTACTAGTCCTACTAGAATTTGAGGTGACCAAAATATGACCTATACTTCTTAGACTTTCTATAGGTGTCCAGCCTTCATCTCAATGTAACTTCATTCCAATGAGAAATATGAATGCACTAGTTGAGAAAAGGGTTATGAAAAAAAGTCTAAGTGTTAGAAAGTAGGGGTACCCATGAGAACAAAATCTGGTATCCCTACGCTTATGCAAATCCTTTGGAAAATAAGAAAGTTCTCATTGATGGATCCTTCCATGATCTTTGGATTGTCTCCATAGACATAGTCATTAACTAGAAAGACCACTCTTATTAATCAATATGGACCTCCTGATTGAAAATCATCGACCAAAAGACTACCGACTAGGAATGGATGAACCAGAATGTCACCACTTAAGATGTCACCAGCCAGGATGCCATTGGCCAAGACATCGCCAACCAAGACTTGATTTTCAGGACTTCGTTGTCTAGGATTTGGTTGGCCAAAACTTCAGTGCCCAGGACTTGGTTAGCAAGGACTTGATTCTCTAGAACTTCGTTGGTTTGGATTCGATTGTCCATAAATTTGTTGACCATGACTCAATGGGCCAGAACTTTGTTGACTGTAACTTTCTTGGCCAATACGTTGTTGGCTACCACTTCATTTGTTAGAACTTAGTTGACCATAACTTTGTTTTCCAATACTATGCTACCCAAGGTGTTACCAACTAGGGAGCTACCGCTTAGAAGATTGCCAGCCAGATAAAAAATAATTACCTTACACTACATGAAGAAAAATAAATGAACAATATCACTTAGCTAATTCTACAAGGATTAGGCTTAGCAATTGAATTTTGAAATTCATACAAAAATAAGTGAAGGTTTGACTTTCTTGATAATCACAACTAAACACTTTCTTTTTATATAATTATTAGTACGAAATTGGGATCTCTTATATCCTATATTTTGACTTAAAGATGTAGGTAGAATACCACCCTTCACAAGGTTATCTAAGGTCCTAATTTTTTGTTTATCTTACAAATTATATGAAAAATGGTCCACCTGTTGTTTACAAAAATCAAAACCAAGACAAAGTACACAAATATCATCAATACCGTCTTCACTGCTGCATAAAATAAAATCAGATAAATGTGTACTACTTGTTCATTGATTTAAAACACAGAGTAAGAGCGTCGTGTCCCTTTATGAATTGTTGCCCGTGACAAGCACAAAAAACTCTACATGCTCTGGATGTCTATGATGCCAGAGTTACTTCACAGGAAGTTTCTTTTAAAGCCAGCAATACTATACTCATCCAATTATGCAAAAACACGATTTTGCTTTTGATATTTTTTTTTATCTTTTTTGTTTTTAATATTTTGCTTGAGAAAAGAGATTTGAATACATGGACCCTCAGCTGTTCTCCCTGTATTGAGGTAAAAAAGGCAAGAAGTAGGAGATCCAACAATGGAAATAATGATATGGTGATTTTAGTCACACAAACAGGGTATAGTGATTTCGATGATTGGAACACAACTATCGTGGCTCAATTTTGACCTTTGTTTTTGTATATTTAATTTATTTTTTCTCATAATTTAAATAAAATCATGATACGAAATATGACTCTAGTATCGTTATTTCTACATGAAATCACTTTTAAAATAAGAGAAGAGAAATGAACTGAGTCCATTGACCAATTCCTAGTTGTATGTCTAAAACTGTATATTTTTGCATTTAATAAATCACTAGTAGTCTTTCATTCAAATCCAGGGCATCTGTTTTAGAATAATTGCATTAAAATAAAATAAGAGAATTGCTATTATTATATTAGAAAACAATAATTTCAAAACAATTAAATATTTTACCTCTTAATTTAATTCTCTAAATTTTCTTAAAATTGAAATATTGATATGATATTAACAAAATTTGCTAAGAAAAAATAATAATGAAATGAAAAGTTTCTTTGATGTCATCTATGAGAATGTTTAATGTAAAATTTGCTCCATACAGAAAATTATAATCTTGTTTAATGACAAGATTTATGGCAAGTTTGACGAGATAAATTCTTTTTTCACGAGATAATGTTAAGAGAACTACAATGCATAAATATATATATATATATATATATATATACAAACACAACTAATATGGTAGAATCTCGTTGGATGTAATTTTGTAATTCAATTACAATCTTCAATCACGATATCACAAACTTGTGATGTAAAGAATATTACTAATGCTAAATGCTGATATTGTCATCAGCAAACACAAGGTCAACTACATCAAGTTTGCAACCTGTATATTATCTAAGCTTAAATATGCTTAGGAGTATGTTTGCTTCTACTTTAACACCTTGTAGAAGTGCTTCTGAATCAAACGGTAAAGAACCTACCATAAGTGCTTTCAATACTCAAAAAGCAAAAGTAAACGTATCCTAACATTCATAATGCATCAAATTTATCACCTGCTAGTCATATATGGAGCCAGTAACATAATCACCTAATGAAACATTAACACTAGATACACCTCGATTCGGCGTGGAAAATAGGGCATTGAAGCTCCAGGGTAAGACATCACGACCCAGAAAATCACCTATTGCTGATGCATCAACCACCTTTAGAAATGCCTTCCAGTTATGTCAGCAATACAAGCTAATTCAAGTTTTAACACAAAATTGTTGGATTTCAAAACAAATATCTCATACTTTTTCTTTGTATGGTATATATAAGCCACATCTGACCATCACCTCAAACGGGGATTCCAAATAAATGCCACACTATAATAAAAAATGAACAATTCAATCCTATCCTATGGGATTAAGTCATTTCAAATTAATCAATTTCCTATTTAGTCTGCTTAATCCATACTATGCTATCAGCACTGACACTGGGCATAGATAGCTAAACCTCAAGCATAGATAGCTAAAGTACACGTGTTTATAAAACAGTCGCAGATGCATAAATACAACATATCCATGATGCTTTTAATTTGTTAACTTGGCAAACTACTAGCTATTACCTGCAATACTGGATAGAGCACATTTAATTGTTAAAATAACTAAACTGGAATGTATAAGAAAACAACGATATAATAATACACCACAACACAAGGATATCAGCCACATTTGAATATCACCTCAAACAGTGCTTCCAAATAAATGCCACACTATTATATGAAAATGGACGATCCAAGGATATCCTTGTTGGTGATTCTAAGGCTATCAGCACTGACACTGGGCAAGTTACAAGCAATGAAGGTGCAGGCAAGACTGTTGAATTGAGTTGATTCAATGTATACAAGTGCAGGCAAGTTGTGTGCGCTTCTGTGATGTGTTAAAGAAGCTAGAGCCATGATGGCATGCCAAGTGTAATTTCTTATGATAGTCCTGTATGTAGTGGATACTTTGTATGCGAAAGTTGTTAGCTGTGCAGTTAGATTGTTAGCTAGAAATGAGGGACTATTAAGTCTATGGTTGGATGTATAAATAGAAGTAGGCAAGCACAGTTTTCATTTATGTTGTGATACAGAAATTTTAGACTGTAATATTCTTCATCAGTTGAATATACAGTTCTCGATAGTTTCTTGATTCTTGTATTTTCTTTTCTTTCCTGGTTACAAATTCTCAGTTCTACAATTTATCGATCCTATGGGCTTAAGTCATTTCATAACTCTGCTTAATCTTTACCATGCAATATTATAAATTATTCTACCGATGAATTACATATATAAACTTCAAGCATAGATTGCTAAAGTACACATGTAAACTTAAAACAGTCGCAGATGCATAAATACAACATATCTGTGCAGCTTTTAATTTGATAACTTAGGCAAACTACTAGCTATTACCTGCAATACTGGACAGAGCACATTTAATTGCTAAAATAACTAAACTGAAATGTGTAAGAAAATATGGATTTAACACACCAAAAAATAATAGTAGACATTATAGCTACCCAAAGTTTCCACTTTGCCATCCTTATCCACAAAAAAAGCACCAGGATTTTCATATGATTAACAATTCATACTCAATAAGCAATATATATAAGCTATAATATAACCATGGATTGTATATAAATATAGTCATTGCTGGAAACAAGTAGTAAAAAGAAGTGAATAACACAAAGAACTATAATCAAGACAAAGAGAAGGAAGCAACTTCACCGGAATCCATGTCTATCAGAATGCCTAAAGGCCCCATCAGATAGAAGAACTTAAGGATGGCTTGTAAAAACCACCATGTCAGGCTTCAATCATGAGGTGGACAAGTCAAGATGACTTATTACTGTTGTTCTTAACGATGAAAGAGATACCAAGAATACTAAAACGGAATTATGCTAGATTTGTTATGAGAAAACGAAAACAAAAGATGTACAGTCTGAATCCAAAACAATAAAGATAGTACTGAACAAAAGCATCCAAAAGGACTTTGTTAAATAATAGCTCCCAAAAGTAATTTTACACATTGTAAAATGAACTTGGAAGGTACTCAACAAAGATAGGAGCACAAACAATCGATACACAACAACAGATAACAGATGATATATTAACAACATTACAGTACAAGAAATTGATAATTACTAAGTTGTATTAACTATCAAGAACACATGCGTCACCATTAACACACAAGGATGAATTTATAATTGGGTTTAGAATTACATTATATTACAATGAAGCTTCACCAATTATCCTTGTAATCAACAATATTATACAACACCAACAAACCAAACCTGAAGAAATAGTTCTCAGCACAATTGGGCACAAAGAAACCCTCGATATCATCAATCGGATCGCTTTGACGGCTGAGAGACAAATTGCCTCCAGAGGTAGCGACCACTAGCCATGTCCACAACGGTCCAGAACCCTGACTCCATAGTTGAGCGAACCTGATAAGGCAATAAAATGTTGAACAAGATCCAAAATTTCCGAAAACCCAAAAGCCAAATTTAGCAACCAGATCAAGAAACCAAAAGATAATGCTAAAAACCTTGGAAATTTTTCCCGCGGAAGGGTTTGAGGAGTTTGTGAATTGGGTTTTGACAGAATCTTTGATATCTTGGTGGGTCTCATTGTCGGCTGGCGATTCGGACTCGGGATGATACTTGAGGTTTCTGAGAACAAAGAAACCGGCAAGAGTGGCTGAAAGGAAAATTAGAATCAATCTAAGCGGACACATTTTTCAATCTTTCTTCCAGATTGAGAACTGTGTGTGAACAAGTTGGGATTTTGCGTAATGTTTTTCAGAAATTGGAAGAGAGTACACAGGGAAAAAGACGAGAGGGAAGGCTGTAGGTGAAGTTTTGTTGTCCAATTTGCTTTTGGAATTATGAATAATTGCATAATAATTGTCAAAGTAGTGAGATTTTGGGTGGGAATTGGTAGCATGGGATAGTTGCCTTTGACCCAACTTAAAGGATAATTGGGAAAAAAAAAATTTGCATGATTACTAATAATCTTACTTTATTTTTAAGCAATTTTATTTCTTTTTTGAGGTGAAGGAATTACTCCGAAACCATATATATACTTCGGAGATATAAATCTGTTTATTTTAAGAAAAATAATTATTAATAGTAAAAGTCCACCATAGTGCTAGTTTTCCATTTTCTTCCGTTCCACTATATTAAAATAATAACAATAAGAGCACTATAATAGTATGGTTGGGTTTTTAATGTTTCTTCTTAGTTTGTTCTAGTTGACGTTTTCTTAATGCATCATATCTTAATAATTGAAGGCTTAACAACTTCGATATGAATTAATGGGAATGTCAAATTCAAAGTTTATTGTAACGTTGAAAATCAACATAAATCATTGTTAATTCAATAAATGAAGTTGTCGAGATAGTTATTGAAAATTAATACCAATAAATGGATTTGTTAAGAGATATAGAAAAAATAAATGAATAAAGTGGTTGAAGGATGTAAAAAAAATAAATAAAATGGTTGAAATATTTAAAATAAATAAATTAAATGTTCAAAAGATATAAAAAAAAGTATATAAAATGTGATAATAATTATATTATTATAATTATTTCTTAGTTTTATATCTGTGTGCTGTAAATTGCATTATAAGGATTATAAATAACATACCTTATAAATGGTTTAATCATCTCATCAAAAACAAATAAGTCTTTTGTTGGGAAATAGCATAATTAAGATAAAAAACTTTTATGAGAAAGCGAGAATATAAAATATATGGAAATTTGATAACGGAGTTGATGCGTCTTAACTTACGTCTCGGACCTGCTGAATCTTTTTCTTGAAAGGGGAGAAATTACCGAGGTGTTTACTGGCTCGCATGACCATGTGGTCTGTTTCGAAAATTCTTCTCGATTTTCTCTCATGAAAACTTTGCTCTCTGAACTTATATGATTGGAATGAAAACTTTTGGATGATTAATTAGGTACAATTACTGCATCTATTTATAGGAAAAATCAACTCCTTGAATTACTCCTTAAATTAATGGTTATTAAATTCTTTGAATTAAGCTCCTTGTTTTACTCATTGAATTGCTCGTGTTTTTGCTCATGTTTCTTTCGTGTTTTCTTTCCGTGTTTCTTTCCTTAATTTGCTCCTTAAATTAAGGAGCTTTATAATCTGTCTCTCCCGAAGTGATTTCAATCTGTCTTGTAGCTGTCAATCTGTGTTTCTGAGTGCTTTGTTACTCTATGAGAATAGCCCGAAGTTGAGCCTGACTTGATTTTCAATAGTCGTCCCGCCTTTGTTAACATATCTGCTGGATTTTTTCTTGGCCAGATGTATAAAATTATTAACGTAAATGCTTCGATAGAGATCGATGAAGTGATACGAAGTCGATATGCTTTGTTACAGAATGAAATCTTTGGAATTCTTGTAGTGTATTGCTTTGACTATCGTTATCACGGAACGTTCTTCTAACTTGTTTGAATCACTCGATTAACAAACCTTGAAGCCGTATCATCTCTTTACTAGCGATTCTTTCATGCTAAATCGACTCCTGTAGTGGATAGAGTGAGTTTACGTATTTGTGACATCGACTAACGGTAGTTCAACTGGTAAATATATAGCAGGTGGTGTAGCCGGTGATCAAACTTCACCTCAAAGTACTGCGTCTACGTACCGCTTGTACTTTTAACTCTCGCTTTACTAAAGTAAACACTTTTACGTGGTGCGCCATGGTCGCCAATCGCATTTGGCTTCCGATGAGTTTTCCCTGGATTTGACGTAATCTGTTAACAAGCTCCCGGCTGCGTGTGATATGCGGTCTCGTCTGGAACCATTGCGTCATCGAACTTCGATAGGTGAGCGTAAGGAACCTTAGCCATGAATTCTCTCTCTTCTTACGTACGAGGGGTGATCGCTTGGATGGCGAAAATGGTAGGCAGCGGTGTCTTCAGCGCTTGGACATCGCCGTGTTGAATCTTTTGCAAAAACCACGATTGATGTCACTACCTTGAGATAATTGCAAGGATCCTTTCTTCTTATTTCTTGTGATTTGCGTTCCAAGAATCTTCTTTCTTTGGACCCAGTCTTTCATGTCAAATTCCTTTTGACAATTCTTTCCTTCAATAACCTTTTAATATCATCCAAGTATACGAACTGCTTTCTTAACGTATCATCAAAATAAAGTAGTAAAATGATATAAGCGAACCTATATCTCTTGAAGTAGCAATGATGATCAGCGTGCACAGAAACCTTCGCTTGTGCGTGAAGGCTTGTCAAATTTTTGTACCGTTGTCTCGGGGCTTGTTTAGGGCCATCTGAGCTCTTCTTAAGTCTGCGCACGTATTCTTCCCGCTTTACGAGAAACCTTTTGAGGAGTACATGTATATCTCTTCGTCTAAATCTCAGCGGAAGGAATGCGGTCTTCGCATCAAGCTGTTCGAGATGAAGATCTTCGATGGCTCAATGCTCGAAATCGATCGATAGTATTAAGCTTAATGACGGGAGCAAAAATGTCGGTGTAGTCAACTCATTCCATGCAGTGAAACCGCACGACAACTAGGCGGGCTTTGTATCTCTTGGAACCGTAAGTACTCTCTTTCACGGTACACCCGTTTGTTGTGAAGTGCGCTTCTTTCCCTTAGGTAACTGACTAGTTCCGTATACGGTTGGAGATGAGAGATTTCATTTCTTCTTTCATAGCAAGCTTCCCTTTGTTGGAATCTCGAGTCCCCAGCAAAAGCTTATTCGCTAATCGGGCTCACTCCGTGATCGGACGAACGTATAGTTCGTGTATCTCGCATTAGGCACGCAGGTCGAGAAGACATACCGATACGGGAGGCTGGAGTAAGAGGTTGTGGTGTGTCGAAATGATGTGTCTTTGCTTTGTCAACGAGTTCCTACTGTTGAGGACTTGTTACAGTGGTTACATTGCGGAAGTATACGGGACATCATCTGCGTCTGCAAATCTTACGTTACTGTCTATCACGAGTCGGCGTCTATTTATGCATGTCTTATACATCACCCTTTCGTTGAAAATCACATCTACTGCTTACGGATAACTTTCTTAACACCGTCATCCCAATCTCGGTAGCCAAACTACGTCCTCGCATGGATGAATGTGCATTTCTTGGATTTGGGATCGAGCTTATTCTGCGCGATCAGCGATTATGCCTGAAATGCTACCTGTGACCAAAGAAAACTTTTAGATGTGATAGTTTCACCTCTTTCCAGCTCCGTACCTCTGCGGTGATACATGCTCGATGGAACGGATGGGCACTCGGTTGATCAAGTAAGTACCGTGTTGGCCATACGCGAGAATTGCGGTAGACATGTTGTATACGAATGCTTCGGCTCTTTCTGTCAGCGTTCGGTTCATCTGTTCCCCATTTACCGTTGTGTTGAGGCGTGCGCGCGATTCTTTCCATTCTAATCCGTGCTTTCATGTGAGAAATTTTTTGAATCTGGTGTCTTCGTATTCACGTTATCGATTCGAGCTTTTTGATCTTTAAACGTCTCATTTTCCACCGTAGCTTTCCATCTTACGAAAGCCTCGAATCTCTTGGACTTATGCTTTAGAAAGTAAACCCATTACCTTGAGAGTGATCATCGATGAAAGTCCAGTAGTGTTTCCCTTTGATAGATGAGGCGGTCGTTGGTCCCACGAGCATCGGAGTGAATAAGCTACAGCCTTTCATACATGGGATTAACGACTTGTGCGAAAGCGGCTCTCTTTTGCTTTCAGTATGCAATCTTCGCACGTGTACATCTCCGTAGACTATAGACACGGAAGTTTTCCGCTTTAGTCATAATCTTCATCCCTTCTCACCGCTATGGCCTAGTCTGCGGTGCCTGATTTGGTGTTTCATTGCTTCTTGCCATTGTAATTGAACAACGTGCCTCATTTGTCGTGTAAAGAGTGCCACTTTTCTTGCCTCGAGCAAGCTGTCGTTGCACCATTTGAAATCTTCCAATCATCGCCGTGGAAGATCGTAGTGTAGCCTTCATTTGGCCAAGCGCCAGTGAGATTAAGTTCCTTTGAGATCGGGAATATGCGACATCGGCCGGTTCCCAAACAAATCCGTTCAACTTAATCTTATTCTGTATGCCAATAATATACGTGGTTGATCATCGCCCCAAGATATACTTTTCCAAGGTTTCGGGGGACATGTTCTCGAAGAATTCTTTTTGTGAAGTAACGTGGACGATGCTCAGGAAGTCAACACCCAATTCTTCCTTGCTCTCGAAAGAAACGTATCAATGCATCATCTCTGCGAGGTGGAAGTAACATTTGCCTGCGCCTTCGGCTTGTTTGTCCTTGATTGCATTCTTGCCTTGATTTTTGTAGTGCTCGGTTCTTCCACAATTCCAACACTCGATAGTCTTGAGCTATGGGAATTATTAGGATTCTGGTTGGACCTCTGTCTTTTGATCTACCTCGGTAGTCGATTCTACCACGTCCGTTTCCTTTGATTGAATTTCTTCCTCTTGACTCTGTATGCAAAGCTGAAGAGGTTGACGATTCACGCATCTCTGCGTCGGATCTCTTGGCTGAGAACCGAATCACGAACATCGTCAAATTTCAACTTATTGCTTCCTAGATGAGCTCTTTCGCGGTAGTAAGCCGTAGCATTCCGGCTTTACGGTAGAGAAGACAAAAGTATCGATACTCGTACTTCTTCGTCGAATTCAATTTCCCTTGAACTCAGTGGGTTGTAATGCTTGTGTTGAGTTCGTTGAGATGTTGAGCTGCGATGCGCCTTGAGTAAATCGCTTGAAATTGAACAAGCGCCTCGTAAGTGCACTTTGTTTGAGGCGATAGCCTACGTACATATTGGAGAGAGTAGCAGCCAAGACCCGTAGTGTAGTGCTTTTCGCTGCTATGTTGAAAGCAACATTACGGGATAACGTCGATCGAATAACTCAGGGGCATGCATGCAGAAGATTCCAATCTTAACTTCGCCATGCAGCTTCTTCCACTGAGAGGTTGATATAGATTTCTTTGATCTGAGATAATCCTCATCTGCATTTTCCAAAACTTAGAAATACATTGCCGTAATTTCTTGAGTTTCACCTTACGTCTGTGCAACGTTGCATTTACACAAAATCGACTTCCTGCAGATCGTTTCGATTATTTCTTGAGAAAATTGGCCAGAAATCACTTGATAGCTACGATGCAGGTTGTTGGGAAATAACGCAAATTCTAGATAAACGAACTTATGAGAAACGAGAATATAAAATAACACAAATTTGATAACGGAGTTAAGGCCCGATCTTGCTTACGTCTCGGGACTGCTATGCGGATCTTTTTTTCTTTGAAAGGGAGAAATTACATAAGGTGTTTACAACTTACAACCGTGACGATTACACTCGAAAATTACTCTCGATTTTTCTCTCGCTGAAAAACTTTGCTCTCTAAGCTTTTCTCTCAATTGGAATGAAAACTTTTGGATGATTAATTCATTACAATTACACATCTATTTATAAGAAAATTCACTCCTTGAATTACTCCTTAAATTAATGGTTCCTTAAATTGCTCCTTGAATTAAGCTCCTTGTTTTGCTCCATGAATTGCTCCATGTTTTACTCCATGTTTTACTCCATGTTTTGCTCCTTAATTTGCTCCTTAAATTAAGGAGCTTTATAACATCTTTGTACTCTTAGTTTGAGTTTGACTATAAGTTGAGATCTTTATCTTTGAGTGTTTATATTTTTTTTAATTTATGATTTGTCTTTGAAAGATATTATAGTTATTTTATTGTAGATATAATACAAATAATTTGTTTACTTATTTAGATCAAATATTAGTAAATTTAAAGTTATATATTCTAAATTTTACTTAACATGGAACCCCTCTGATCAAATTTAAGAAAACTATTTAGCTTGAGTTAAATTAATTATTAATTTTTGTCATCATTTTTATTTTTGTTATATACTAATATAATTAAGTTTTTTTTCCTTTTATAACTAATATAACAAAGTTGTGTAATTACAAATTTAGTAAAAAAAAATTGTGTATTTATAAGACTAGATCACATTACGAGTAAAAAATGATGTAGTTATGTTAAATGGGTAGGTAACTTAGTTAAAAACATGTTAAGATGCAAATTCATTGGTTTAGAAGTACTATAACATTTTGAATCCTTTTAACATTTAAATTTTAACTTTCAATCCACGTTGTTTCACCTAAAAAACTGAACGAACTGTACACAATAATATTCAGATTGTAAAAATGGTATATATTATAGAACATGAAAACACCTAAACAAGTTCCATAATTTTCCAAAAATTACATTTTAATCTAATAACTTTTTACTTAATGCTAATTTATTAACTTTTGAAAAGTTTAATTTGAAATTTAATTAAAAAAATTAAATGCACAAATCATATCACCCTTCCATTCATCCCAACCTATCCACCCTTGTTGTTTTCTCTTCCCCTCCC
Organism: Hippophae rhamnoides; assembly: GCA_033030585.1. Classification (NCBI taxonomy): domain Eukaryota; kingdom Viridiplantae; phylum Streptophyta; class Magnoliopsida; order Rosales; family Elaeagnaceae; genus Hippophae; species Hippophae rhamnoides. The sequence goes on from CM065431.1 coordinate 6,029,955, forward strand.
AAGTCACTTCTCTCTTTCTTTATCATTTTCTTTCTCTACTAGATATCGCAATGACCATTTGATGATGGGACAAGGCCATAATTGATGAAGCATATTTGTTAGAAAAATTATGATTGCTCGAATGAGACTATTCGAGGGAAAACAAAATAAACAAAATGCTGCAATAACTAGTTTTTGTGTGAAAATATTCTCTGTGATTCCTTTTTCCATTCAGCAATTTAAATAGAAAAATAAAGTCATTCGGTTACAGATAAGACAAAATACCAAATAATAAACAATAAAAATAAAAACAATTCTCAAATGACAAAGGAAATAACAAACGATAAATATAAAATAAAATGACACATAAGAAGGAAAACACCAAACCATTATGTACTACATCAATTCCCCCTAGCTTGGAAAGAACTCGTCTCAGAGTTTTCAACGATGGTAGGGGCATTATCAGGAGGGAAATACTCATAGAGATCAAAAACATTGAAAGTGGATGGAATATGCAAATCTGGAGGAAGATCAATCACATAAGCATTATCGTTAATCTTGTGCTTGATGCGAAAATGACCCAACTTTTTAGCCTTCAACTTGTTAAATGTTCCAGTAGGAAACCTATCTTTGCAAAGGTGAATCATAACCAGATCACCCTCAGCAAAAGTCTTTTCACGACAATGAACAACAGCAGTAGCCTTATAGTTGGCGTTGGCCTCCTCTAGGCATTGTTTAATCTCACGATGCACCTAAATTATTTGATCACCAAGAGCAGCAGTTGTCTGCTTCGTGTCTTTGGAAGGGTGATGAGGTCGAGGGAGTGATTCGACGCCTTAGTATAAACTACAACAAATGGAGCCTTTATAGTTGAACGATTGACCATGCTATTAAAAGAAAATTCAGCCTGAGAAAGAGTTAAATCTCATTGCTTGGGTCGGTTTCCAACAATACAACGAATCATTGTGCCCATGGCCCTATTAACTACCTCTATCTGACCATCGGTCTGTGGATGATAGGCACTACTAAATTGAAGGAAAATGTCAAAATGCTTCCACAAAACTTTCCAAAAGTGATTGACAAATTTGACATCCCGATCAGAAGTAATGGTGGGTGGAATGTCATGAAGTTTAACTACCTTTCTAAAGAACAGGTTGACCACATTGCTTGCATCTGTTATCCATTTACAAGGAATAAAATGGGCCATCTTAGAGAACCTATCGACAACTATAAACATAGAATCCACATGGCGTTGAGTTATAGGAAGGCTAAGAAAAAAATCCATCGACAAATCTCCCCATATGTTTGCAGGAATTGATAGAGGAGTATACAAACCAGTATTCTGGGACTTTCCTTTGGAATATTGACACACACCACAACGTTCCATAAAGCACCCAACTTCCTTCTTAAGATGAGGCCAAAAGAATCGCTCTTCAATGATCAAAACAGTCTTGTCCCTACCCGCATATGCTGCCAAACCACTAGCATGAGCTTCACGAACTATAAGTTCACGTAAAGAGGTGCGAGGGATGCAAAGTTTATTTCCATGAAAGATGAATCCTTGGTGAATATGGTAATCACCCAAGGGTTCACGGTTCAACTTCTTCCATATCACCCCGAAATCGTCATCTTCAGTATACAACTCTTTGAGATTTTCAAACCCAATCACTTATGTCTATAAAGTCATTAGCAAACACCCTCGTCTGCTAAGAATATCAACTACCCTATTTTGAAACCCCGCATGGTGCTTAAAAACAAAAGTCAATCGTTGTAAGAATAGCACCCAACGAGCATGCATCATGCTAAGAGTTTTCTACGAGTTAACATACTTCAATGCTTGGTGGTCACAATGGAGAACAAACTTGTTATAGATCAAATAGTGTTCCCAATGCTGAAATGCTCTTACAACAGTATACAACTCATGCTCATACGTTGTCCATTTCTGTCTTGCATCAATGAGTTTCTTGCTAAAAAATTCCAATGGTCAACCTTCTTGAATAAGCACAGCCCCGATACCCAACATAGATGCATCCATCTCTACTTCAAACACTTTATCAAAGTTTGGTAATGCCAAAATTAGGGCGGTAGTTAAGCACTTTTTGATGTTGTCAAAGCTGTCTTGCTACTCTTGATTCCATCTAAATTTTCCTTGTTTCATACACTCAGTAAGGGGTGCCACGATAGTACTGAAATTCCTGATGAAGTGTCGATAAAATGTAGCTAAACTATGAAAACTTTGCACATCATGGACTAATTTGGGAGTGGGCCACTCACGAATGGCTTGAAATTTCCTTTCATCAACTTGAATTCCTTCATATCCCATAACAAAACCAAGGAATAGCAATTGGTCACTCAGAAATTCACACTTCTTAATATTAAGTTATAGTTGGTTCTCTCGCAAGACCTACAAAATTGAACTCAAATGTTGTAAGTGAGACTCGATATCCTTGTTGTACACAAGGATATCATCCAAATAAACCACAACAAATTGCCTAATATATGTGATAACTGTATTTTATATAGTTATTTTCATCAATTTTAGTAATGATAATTGCTATGTTCTTTTAATATTTAGTTAATTTTTGTTAAATAAATTAATATTTTCCTTCTATGTGCTAAAAATACATTTTTAATAAAATTAAATAATTTGTATCGAAAATGTACTTAATTTCATATTTCTGTCCACAAATATAATTTCAGATAATATAGTTCTTAATTACACTTTATAAAAATCGAAAATATAAATTAAATTAAATTTGGGCTTAATTATAATTATTAAAAGTTTAAAAATTTAATTTAAAATTAGCAAAGGGCTTAACTGTAATTTAAGAAAGTTCAAAATGTAATTTGGATTAAATTTGTGGGTCAAAATACAATTAATGAAAGTTTAATTTTCGCGGAGGAGAGATGAAGTCCACGCGCAAGATCACACTCACCTAACGTGGACCGTCCGATCAAAGAAGCAACGGTCTACGCGTGTACATCATACACCCCGACCAAAGAGTGGGGCCCACCGCCTCATACCGGCTGCAGTGGGACCCACGTGTCCGGACGTTACAGCAGCCCATCCCCCACCATCGCGCGCACCTTTTCCAATGCGATTGATTCACGTGCGCCCGGTTATTCCACGAACCAAAATATGCCACGTGTCCCACTTAATATTTCAGCAAATAATATTCCGACTCGTGGCATGTTACCATGAGCGCGACCGCGCTGGATAGCACCCCTCGATGCAACCGTTAGCTCCCGTGCGACAAGCAATCGTGCGCCCTTTTTCCCGCAACCAATGAAGAGCTGCCACGTGTCCGCCCTAATACATGCAGCGAATGAGACGCTGACACGTGGTATGCACTTTGATTTTAAAGAATGCAGAATCGGTGCCCTGTCTCACGCGTGAATTAATTAACATTTTCGATACGAAAATTGATTCGCGTAATTTTTGTTTTTCGATACAAAATTTATACGCGTTTTGATAAAAAAATAAAATAAAAAATGTAATATTTGAGATGTATTATTTTAGCTAAATTTATATGGTTATTGTTTGCTTAATTTATACGCGTATAAATTTATATGGTTATTGTTTGCTTAATTTATTTTTCAATTTTCTCGTAAGTTGAGATTTTGTTTGACACATAAATCTGAACTTATAAAAAGAAAAACAAATTGAGAAGTCAAGCTGAAGATTATAAATCAAGCGCTTCTTGGGAGGCAACCCATGTGTTTTATATTTATTTTTTATTTTTCGGATGTATTGTTTTTTATATTTTGTTATGTTAATTTTTTTTCTTTCGTAGGTGCAAATTGGAGGTAATGAAGCTATTTTGGCTTAACCAATCAAACAAACCAGGAAGTTTCCTTAAAATCATCTCATATGTTCTATAACTTGCACACATTGAGGACAATGTGTATATTAAGTTTGGGGGTGGTAGATATATTGAACGTAATTGAAATACTTTCTGGATGTTCTTGCTCGTGAAATTTTTTTTGTTTGGTTAATTGAAGATATATTGCTATGAATAGTGATTTATTTTTTATTTTTCATCTGTTTAAATGGTGCATAGCTCTCTGAAAAATTTGAATGTTGTCTAAGTGATGAATTATTTTTACATATGTTTCATTTTTACAAGATTAAATATTCATGAGCACTAGTCTTGACTTTTGAATTGCTATGCTAATTTAGAGAATGTTTATGTGAGTATGGAATTCGATTGATTTTTGTGGTGTTACAGTTCTTAGAATTTGTTTGATTTTCTCTCGAGGCGAAATTATAGATAACATTTAACTAAGAAAATGATTTAGGCCATCTATGGATCGTTTGAGCCTTTCTATCTACCTTTACATGCATTATCCATAGTATTCCCCTTTTGAGCTTCAAAGTTTATATATATATTCCTCATTTCAAAAGCCTACCAAAAAAATATATATGTGTAGATATATCTATTTTTCTTATCGCACTAACATTTAAAAAATGTTAGTAAATATGTAAAGATATATCCGAAAAAAAAGATGGTACTAAGAAAAAAAAACAGAAAAGAAGAAACTAAAAAAAACAAATAGATTCTGAAAAAAAAGAAAAAATAGATTTTGAAAAGAAAAAAAAAACAGATTCTAAAAAGAAAAAAAGAAAAAAAAGAGGATGGTATGTGATGATAAAGCCCAAATTGGGAAGTTATTATTGTGATGATATAAGTTATCTTTTTCAATCCTAAAATGTTATGGTTGCGAAAATTTTTTGAGCTAAATATTATCCTTTATCCTACCTTTACCTAAGCCATACATTATAAGCTTAATAAAGTCCTATTGATTTTGTGTTTTGTGTTTGTCTACATTAGTGGAGAGAGAAATGAAAAATAAACTTATGAGATTTGTGATTTCATGAAAATTTGTTTGATTTTATATTTGTATAAACTTATCCGGATTGCATGTTATGAAATATGAAAAGACTTCACACACACACTAACATTCATTGTGAAAATGTAATATATTTTTAAATTAATTTTGATACATAGATAAAATTCTTTTATTTCTTTGAGTTATGTTATTTTTGAAAATCAATATTTTAAATGTAGTTATCTTTGTTTTATTTCTTCCTTTTGCTCGAGGACTAGCAAAAACTTAAGTTTGGGGGGTGTTGATAACTGTATTTTATATATTTATTTTCATCAATTTTAGTAATGATAATTGCTATGTTCTTTTAATATTTAGTTATTTTTTGTTAAATAAATTAATATTTTCTTTCTATGTGCTAAAAATACATTTTTAATAAAATTAAATAATTTATATCGAAAATGTACTTAATTTCATATTTCTGTCCACAAATATAATTTCAGATAATATAGTTCTTAATTACACTTTATAAAAATCGAAAATATAAATTAAATGAAATTTGGGCTTAATTATAATTATTAAAAATTTAAAAATTTAATTTAAAATTAGCAAAGGGCTTAACTGTAATTTAAGAAAGTTCAAAATGTAATTTGGATTAAATTTGTGGGTCAAAATACAATTAATGGAAGTTTAATTTTCGCGTAAGAGAGATGAAGTCCACGCGCAAGATCACACTCACCCAACGTGGACAGTCCGATCAAAGAAGCAACGGCGTAGATTTGCGCGTGTTCATCACACCAGGCACGCTACGGGTCGACTGCGTTTTCACGCTGCCTCGGCATCCAGAAGGTGGGGCACACACGCCGCGCAGCCGGCATGCAATGGGACCCACGTGTCGACGCGTTGCAGAACCGCGTCCCCACCATCGCGTCGCGCGCGCCTTTTCCAACGCGATTGATTCACGTGCGCCCTGTTATTCCACGAACTGGGAATATGCCACGTGTCCCACTTAATATTTCAAAGAATAATATTCCGACTCGTGGCATGTTACCATGGCGCGACCGCTGGATAGCACCACTCGATGTTAGCTCCCGTGCGACAAGCCAATCGTGCGCCCTTTTTCCCGCAACCAATGAAGAAAGGCGCACGTGTCCGCCCTAATACATGCAATGAGCAACGCCGACACGTGGTATGCACTTTGATTTTAAAGAATGCGAATGGTCTGTCTCACGCGTGAATTAATTAACATTTTCGATACGAAAATTGATTCGTGTAATTTTTGTTTTTCGATACAAAATTTATACGCGTTTTGATAAAAAAATAAAATAAAAAATGTAATATTTGAGATGTATTATTTTAGCTATAAATAGGAGTTTAGATGAAGTTTTTTTAAGTTTTTTTTTTTGTTTAGAATTTTTATGGTATTGTAGATCAGTAACACGCAGAAGCCATTTTTTGGCTTTTATTTGTTTCCCGTGTACAAATATATCTTTTCGTGATGTTTTAATTTTCTGTGTTCTTCATCTTATTTTCCTTGAACTGTTGTAATTTTTATTTTAATTTTATGAAGTAATTTAATTTTTCTAGGGTTGCATTTTGATTCAAATTTATGAAGCTTTGATTTTAACTATTTTTGAAAGATTTATAAGACGTTCGATTTGTTCATTCTATTTTGTGCTTAATGCTTTTTGATTATTTACGAATCTTATCAAAACGATCCGTGGCACATGAATAAACTTGGAAGAGGCATTTGTGTGTGTATTGCTCGTAAATAGAATGACATGTATGATGAAGGATATGAATGTACCCTAATTGTATGTGTGACTTTTTGAAAACTTAGAACGTAATGAATCTTGATAAATTTAATTCTCATAGAGATATAGTGAATTAATTTAACGAGGTGTGTTTATACGGAGCTCGGAAGAGATGTATGAATAAAATTAGAAGTTTTCGGTTGACAAATTAAATGTACTAAAAAATATAAATCGAAAGAAAAGAACACGATTTGAGTGGATTAGTTTGGTGAAAAATTGCAATTCTAGATTTCTTTTATTTTTTTAACTCTTTTCTTATTTTTCTAAATCAACGATTGTTTTGGATAAAATCAGAGCGATACAATTTTAGTAATCAACAAACTATAGTAACAAATAGAATGTGTATTCCAAAACAGACAACAATATGGCTTGAGGACTTTATTCATGAGGCGCATGAAAGTACTAGGTGCGTTGCTAAGTCCGAACGACATCACCATCCATTCATACAACCCTTCCCATATTTTAAAGGTCATCTTCCATTCATCCCAAAGTCTGATTTGGATTTGATGGTAGCCACTCTGTAAATCCATACGGGAAAAGATCTTAGCTCCCTCTAATTTATCTAGCATATCCTCCAAACTAGGAATGGGAAAACGATACTTCACTGTGATCTTATTTATCGCCCGACTATCCATACACATCCTCCATGAATAGTCCTTCTTTTGAACCAATAACGTGGGTACAACACACAGACTCAAACTAACATGAATGAGTTATTTATGTAATAAGTCATCTACTTGGGCTTGTAAAATGTCATGTTCTCTCGAACTCATTTGGTAGTGAGGCAAGTTGGGTAGGATTGCACCAGGGATGAGGTCAATGCAATGATGTATATGTTGCATATGAGGTAGATGGTTGGGAAGCTCATCAGGGACAATATCTTTGAACTCAACCAGTAGTTTTTGAATGGTGTTGGAATTGTTTTGCCTAGTTCAGCTTGTTCTTGCAGTACCACCATTAGCAGTGTCTTAGTTTTTTTAACCTCCTACTCAAATTGGGACCCAGACACGGTGAAGAGTGTAGTAGTTGACCCCTACTCAACATCATTCTTTTCAGATTTAGAGCGTGAAGGCAGCAATACAATCTTTCTCCCTATCCAGTGAAAAGAATTAGTGTTTTCCTCACCATCATGGATTACTTTTCGATCAAACTGCCATGGTTGTCCATGTAGTACATGACATGCATCCATATCTACTACATCACATAGTAACTCATCCTTATAGTGCTTACCGATGGAAAAAGGACAACTTATAAACTTTAGTTACCTTTGATTCCAAGCCCTTCTTAATCCATCCAATTCGGTAAGGATTATAGTGAGGTTTAGTGGGCAAGGTTAGAGCCTTTACCAGAGATTTGAACACAATGTTCCTCATGCTTCCACTATCAATGATGATATCGCACACCATTTTGTTCACTGTACACCTTGAACATAATAAGGCATTTCTTTGAGTCGAAGAGGTTGCTCTAGGAGAGAGCAACACTTGTTAGATGATACAAATTGATAAGTTTCCTTCGTCTCTCGAAATCAACTATATTTCATCTTCCTCATCTCTACATTCCTCTATTGTATACCCAGCCCCTGCCTCAGTAAATTCCTTCACTAATTTTTTCTGTTGAACACGTTGAGGATAATCATTAGAGAGATGTCCCGGTTGGTTGCATCGATAGCAGCGTCTTGACATTGGCTTCGTATAAGGGTTGTTCTTGTGTTGGATTGAAGGGACCTTTGATTTATTCCTATTCCCCACTTGTGTAACCTCTGTTTGTTGTCTAGTTTGAGTACTAGGACCAGTACCATTCCTGCTTAAACCTTCCTCACCATGACCCTCTTGCTAAAACCTTCATGTTGGAAAATTCCTGGTATGTTTCATGAAGCTAGTTTCCAGTCTCAAAGATAAATTCACAGCTTGATTGAGACTTCAAATGGGTTGAAGATTGAGGTGAGTTTGGTGCCTTTCTTGCAAACCACCCAGAAATTGAGCTACTGGTACACTGTTAGGCTCATTTGGGTTAACCCGAGATTTTAATCGATAAAACTCTTCAACATATTCCAAAATTCTCCCTCCATTTTTTTGGCATTATTGATACTGTTGAAATAACATCTGTTCATAATCCTCAGGAATAAATCTAGCCTGAAGCAATTGTTTCATCCTAGCCCAAGTACGAATGAATTGCTTTCCTTCTCTACGCCTATGATTTTGTAGTTCTTCCCACCAGGAAGAGGCACCTCCCCTCAGCTTGTAGAAGAGTACCCTAACTTGTTTCTCTTCAAGTATTTCCATACCATCAAAATAATTCTCCACAGAACGAATCCAGTCAAGGAAATCTTCAATATAAAGATGACCATCAAAGGGGGAAAAATCTAGATTCAGCTTGAAATTATAACCTTTGTTACCTCTCTAATTCTACTGAAATTGTGGACCACCAAATACCTAGTTCACAGCTTCCTCTTCGCTATCATATTCCAATTGTTGGCATCAATAATGTTCCTGACCAACTCCCAAGCGATTACGAGCAACATCTCGCCCATCGACTTGGTTGAGGATAGGTGATGAGTGCTAAAAAAATATTAAAATTACCATGATTTTATGCACGCTAATTGATTAAATATATATATATTTATATGATTTTGTCATATATTTATATAAATCTATATTTTTTGAAATCATGGGTATTTTTATTGTTTTTCAGGTATTTTCACTTAAAAAAGTAACTTAAAGACTAAAAGAAAAATACCGGAGGAAATACATCACAAATATATTCATAATGTAAATGACAAAAAGTAAAAAAAAAGATGAAAAAATTGGACAACATAGGTCAAAAGGATCAAAAATGTCAAAAAGGAGAAAATCGCGCCGCGTGTAACAACACCTGGCCAACCTGGTAACGCTTAGTTTCAGGCGTGCTTGCTCTCCATTTTCAGGCACGCCACGATCTGCGCTACCGTCTACCCATCCGTGCGTGCCGTGCCGCGCCACACCATGCGTCAGCTAGTATGACGTCATCATTCACTACTCCGCATTTTCTCCATTTTTAATCATTTTTCACCCACTTTTTCTTCCACTCCTCACCTATAAATACCTTCATTCTCTTCACTTCAAATGATACCTAAAAACCCATCTTCTTCTCTCTCTTTTTCTCTCGATTTCTTAGTTTTTAGTTTTTAGTCTTTTCTTAATTAGTTTTTCTTAGTTTTAGAGTTCTTCTCTTTTTGAGAAGAACTAATTATGTTTTTATAATTTATTTGTTTTTTTATTCAATAAATGGGAGTGCAAATTCTGTTTGAAGGTTTTCCAGCAACAAGAATAACATCAAAGTACTGTAAGGATTTTATTTTCTGTACAGCTATTTTTTATGCTTTATTCTTACATGTTATATTTAATTTGTCTGTGATTAAATTTAACTTTGCTTGCTGTTTGTAAACATGATATAATAATAACGTTGTTATGCTTGCGAAATATTAAATAGGTAAAAATCTATAAAATGAATTGATTTTATTTTTATTCAAGATTTTGTATTAAGAATGTTAGAGAGAAATATATTATTTTTCATTACAAACTTAAATCTAAAAATTAGATTTTAAGGTTTAGTTATCCGGTCTGGTTTAGAGTAGTGTTCTTTTATTTGTTGGTACAATCGCCCGATAGTTAGAGTGAAACTCTATTTCAAAAGTTTTTATAAGAATTATTATCTGAAAATGTATTGACAACATATTTTCAGTAGTGATTTTAAAACTTGAAAGTTAGTACTCGGATAATTAAATTCTTAGGTTTAATTTGGACACCTTGAATAAAGTTTAAACTATCTAACCTACCAAAGGTGGCATTTAATTGGTTCATTTTCAATCTCTTAGAAAAAAAGGAATTAATTTAATTAACCAAATTAGTTATCAACCTCACTCATAGGTTTTAATTGATTTGTTTAGTTAACAAAGAATATCTAACCCCAACAAATGTGGTATTCATATAAAAAAGAGAGAATCAATAAATATCTTTAATAACCTAAATAATATGAGCAAGCATAATTAACTTAGTTATTATATCCATGAATATTCCACTATTATAAATGATAAAATTTGCATAAATGTTTATTAAATCTGTATCTATGTTTATTTTTATGTTATTAGATTAAAAACACAAAACCCAAAAATATTGTGACAGAATGTTTAGGATTTAATTTCATTTTTCAAAGTTTAAATAATAAATTAAAAAACACATATATTTCTTCCTTAGATCGACATTGGGAGTATACTTATCATTTTCTATGAAATGATCTGTACACTTGCGAGAGTTTTATAAATGGAAGTGCAAATAATGTTTGGAGATTTTCCAGCAACAGGAATAACATCAAAGTACTATAAGTATTTTATTTTCTGTACAGCTATTTTTTATGCTTTATTCTTACATGTTATATTTAATTTGTCTGTGATTAAATTTAACTTTGCTTGCTGTTTGTAAACATGATATAATAATAACGTTGTTATGCTTGCGAAATATTAAATAGGTAAAAATCTCTAAAATGAATTGATTTTATTTTTATTCAAGATTTTGTATTAAGAATGTTAGAGAGAAATATATTATTTTTCATTACAAACTTAAATCTAAAAATTAGATTTTAAGGTTTAGTTATCCGGTCTGGTTTAGAGTAGTGTTCTTTTATTTGTTGGTACAATCGCCCGATAGTTAGAGTGAAACTCTATTTCAAAAGTTTTTATAAGAATTATTATCTGAAATTGTATTGACAACATGTTTTCAGTAGTAGTTTTAAAACTTGAAAGTTAGTACTCGGATAATTAAACTCTTAGGTTTAATTTGGACATCTTGAATAAAGTTTAAACTGTCTAACCCCACCAAAGGTGGCATTTAAATTGTTCATTTTCAATCTCTTAGAAAAAGGAATTAATTTAATTAACCAAATTAGTTATCAACTCCACCAATACGTGTTAATTGATTTGTTTAGTTAACAAAGAATATCTAACCCCACCAAAGGTGGTATTCATATAAAAAAGGGAGAATTAATAAATATCAATTTATATCTTTAATAACCTAAATAGTACGAGCAAGTATAATTAACTTAGTTATTATATCCATAAATACTCCACTATTATAAATGATAAAATTTGCATAAATGTTTATTGAATCCATATCTATGTTTATTTTAATGTTCTTAAATTAGAAACACAAAAACCCAAATATCGTGACAGTATGTTTAAGATTTAATTTCATTTTTAAAAGTTTGAATAATAAATTAAAAACCACATATATTCCTCCCTTAAATCGACCTTGGGAGTATACTTATCATTTTCTATGAAATGATTCGTGCACTTGCGAGAGTTTTATAAATATAAAACCAAAGTATTGGCAGTATAACGTCATCATTCACTACTTCGCATTTTCTCCATTTTTAATCATTTTTTCACCTTTTTGAGCCATTTTGTTCAATTTTTTCATCTTTTTTTACTTTTTCTCGCTTAATTTATGAATATATTTGTGCTGTATTGCCTCCATTATTTTTCTTTCAGTCTTTAAGTTACTTTTTTAAGCGAAAATACATGAAAAACAATAAAAATACCCGTGATTCTGAAAAGATAGATTTATATAAATATATGATAAAATTATATAAATATATATATTTTTAATCAATTAACGTACATAAAATTATGGTAATTTTAGTACTTTTTGAGCACTCATCAATAGGGCGTTCCACCTCAGGGATACCTTGTAAAGCTTGGCGAATCTCCATCATAAAAGCGTCGAAACTCGCCTCCAAGTTACTGATTGCCGCCCGTAGGGCCTGCACACCACGATCATCATCGTCGGTGTGGTGACATTCTCCAATCTCTAGTCATTCGAAACCAAGAGAAAACCTGAGACCTGTGGCTCTGATACCAGTTGATGAAGCATATATGTTAAAAAAAATTTGATTGCTCGAATCAGACTATTCGAGGGAAAACAAAATAAATAAAACCCTACAATAGCCAGTTTTTGTGTGAAAATATTCTCTATGCTTCCTTTTTCCATTCAGCTATTCAAATAGTAAAATAAAGTCATTGATTACAGATAAGACAAAATATCAAATAGCAAATTGATAAAAATAAAAACAATTCCCAAACGATAAAGGAAATAACAAATGAAAAATATAAAATAAAACGACACATAAGGAGGAAAACATCAGACAATTCTGTACTACATCAAGAATTGATACAAATTTAAACAACTTGGTCAGACAAATCATCGTCTGAAAGCTCATAAGCGATCAATTTTTAAAACATGAAGTTTCCACCTTGTATAATTAAAACTTGAAAAAAAAGCCAAACGGAGGTGGCTGTTGGGTGGTGGGCACATTGCATGGATAGGCATGGATTGGTCAAATGAGTGGGTGGAGGGTTCTGGGTGGTGGATGGTGGATGGTGGCTGATGATGGAGCAAGGACTATTCAGTTAAAAAGAAAAGAAAACTACTTTGTTAATGATTTTTAATTTATTTTAATTAAATTTCAATTTTACCCTTCAATCAAAGCTAAATTTTATCCAATTGGAAAGTTAATTTACTAGAGTCTAAGATTTATATAAACGTTTTGAAAAGTTATAGGGCACCAAAAATAGGTGACAATCTGAGTTAAAAATGATACATGGTATTGTTATATGGGTGTCTAACTAAGTTAAAAGCCACCTTCCAAGATGCAAATACATTGTTGCAGAAGCAGCATAAACATTTTGAATCCTTCAAAATCTAAACTTCGGATCCGCATTGCTTCGCCTAATGAACTGAACAAACTATCCACAGCAAAGCTCAGCTGTCAAAATGGTATATATCAGCACTCCTATTTTGATTTTCAACTAAAATATGAAGATTGCTTGGTCAAAGCAATCACACGATTAAAGGTCACTATACCTGCAACAACGAAGTAAAGAGAGTACAAATTCATTGACCACTTCAAAAAGCAAAGGAAGCAAATTGTTGAGAATATGCCTAGGGAATAGCACCAATAGAACCATCTATAGATTTTCATATTCCACTTGATTAGCCATCACAAAATACCAATTCGTTTAGCAATTTTGTCATGCTGAAGGGAAAAAAAAAACTAGAATGTCTTTATTCACATGATAGTTACCTAACTCCCGACTGAGTAACTTCTAGGGTAGTATGTACAAATGCTTCTCATGCATGACAATATATTTATGGCTCATTCCTAAGGCCCAAACCCATTATCGTATAGTTGCCCTAACTTTTATTTTATCCAAACTCTCTTGTTAGGATACACCCCTTCTCATACGTGATCCCTCTCTTATCTCTCATCTTCTTGCATATAGCTTCTATAGTTTTCATGGTCTAACTTAGGCATTGAAGGAAGAGCACACCACCGTCGACTCATTTTCGTTGTCTTAAAGGTCATCTATCTCATTGTAGTGCCATACCTTTAACCCTTCCAACCTTGGTAAATTTTGCCTCCTTAACACCAAACAAGGAGAGTTATTTGACTTGTGTACTCACAAGCTCCTCCCAACTAAGCATCTTTAACTTCTTCTTTTACATAATTAAGCAAGAGCCATATATAATATATATAGAGGCAAATCAGCCAAGCATACCTTCTATCCAAATTTTGAAGGAATTATGGTTTTTACAAGAACCATAATTGTTTTTTTATATATAACAACAAGAAGATTTCATTCAATTATAGAAAAATCTAGAAAAACACTAAGAACTATCCTTCCAAATACATACAAATGAGAAAACCTTCTAAATGAATGCAGGTCCTGCGCACCCCAGGCAAAATGGTGGAGATCACGGGCCAATTAGAGAAAGCATGAAGGTCTGAAGATAAACTTAAAAAGGGTTCGTGGTGGCACACAAAAGCAATATTAGCCAACTAAACAATACAACATTACAAGCATTCTATACTCAAAAAGATACAAAGACATGAGTCTACTACAACAATGCAACATCACAAGCATCATATACTGAAGAAGAAACAATACATACCCCTACAAGAAAAAAGACACCACTTTCAAAACAAAAAGAAATCTGTGTAAAAAAGTTATTGATTTCAAGCTTAACAAGGAAAATTTTATTTACCAAACTTTAAAAATCAGCGCATACAGATTGATAAGTCCCAAAACAGTGAATCTGAAGACTCATAAAAAGTCATCTACTCAGCCACAACCTGTGAACAGCAACAAAACCCATCATTCATGGACCACAAAAATGATGATCATTTTTCTTTATCTAATGAAAAGATGGGCCATTGTTGGACAATTTGCGTCTAATTGTATAATTTCATCTTACAAATCATCATTTAAAATTGCCCCAATTATGCAATCTCTCCCACTTCCATGATGTACCTACTCTTCATGATTGGCTCCAAAAAATTCTTTTCAGCCTATGTGAAAATGAGCGCTTAAGCTTTTTATTTTCAGCCTAGGAACTTCTAGTACTACAGTTATGAAAAATAAGTACCTAATTATGTAAAATGAGCTTTCTAGTCCCTAGTTATGAAAAATTAGCATTCTAGTGTTAATTTATTAAAAATGATTAAATGAGAATTTTAGTTGCTAATTTTCAAAAATAAAGGACCAATTTTTATACTGTAATGTTCATTTTGCATAAATATGTGCTTACATGTGCCCAAACTGAAAATAACATACTACAGTGCTGATTTTGAAAATAAATTAGGCCTTGGTGCCTCGCACCATACTATAAACTATGGAGAAGCACCGGAAAAAAAAAAAACAAATCATAACTGTAAAAGAAAATGAGATGTAAATATATAATTCATTCATTAATTCACTGTTGCCGTTGCATACACAAAGATAATATATACACAACTTCTAAAATTTCTCAATTTCTCAGTTTCTTATGAACAGAATAACATATAATTTACAGACACTAGTTTCTTCTTCCCACTAATCTTCATCACAAAACTAGCAGGTTCACTAGGGAAGCAAAACGATTGCCCCAAGGAATGCTTATTACAAGTACTGTACTGATACAAACACACAAACACGGGTGAAGAAATTCACATAAACATTATCTCTAACATATGATTGCTATCATTACTTTGTAAATTTTGTGAAGCAAAGATTAAGCTAACTCAAAGAGTAGTTCTGTAATTTCTGCTGCCAACTCCCATAATTTCAACACTTGAAGAAAATATAATCAAACCAGCTAGTACAATTTTTTTTGTATTTTTTTTTCTAACCACAAGAAAATCTACCTAGTTGATTGAAACCTGGGAAGTCGAAGCTGAGGCTGAAGTCGAAGTCGAAGCTGAGGTAGAAATCGAAGTTGATGTAATTACTTGACTAAGAAAAGCTTTGAGCTTGTTTTTCCATACTTGATTGTAAAACCCTGCATCTCCACCTTTCCTTTTAGCTTCCACAACTACCAAATTGTCTGTTAACCTGTAGACCTCAACCCCAATCACCAAACTACCATTCTTACATTGAAGCTCAACCGCAAATTCTTTCTTCTTCTTCACTCTCAATTTCTCAACTTTAGCAAATTCCTCAATTCCATTCATTATCTTCTCTGGCGCCTCCAGAAATACAAACCGCTCGCTGTCGTCCACAGAGTTGAACGAATTGTCGAACAACCCAGAAAGATCCAAACTTGGTGAGAATGATATGAGATCAAAAGCATTCAAGCCTTTAACACCTTTCATACTCTCCTCATCTTTCTCCTCCATGTTCTCAAAATAATCATCCTCCGTAACACTCAAAGCCCTCAATCCACCTTTCTTAAACCAAGGGTCTTTCAGATTCTCATCGATGGTAATTCTCGTCAATGGATTCGTATCCAAAAGCCGATAAAGAAATCGCCGGAGCTCTGGCGAAAACCATTTGGGACACCTGAAATCTCCTTTGTAAATCTTTCGATACATCACCATCAAATTAGGATCATTGAAAGGCAAATACCCAGCATTCAAAACAAATAGTATAACACCACATGACCAAACATCAATCTTAGCACCATCATAACCTTTCTTCGTTAAAATCTCAGGTGCTACATAAGCCGGTGTACCACAAAGAGTATGCAACAGCCCATCGGTTCGGACCTGATCCGTAAGAGCACTGAGTCCGAAATCCGTAACCTTCAAATCCCCATTCTCATCAATCAAGAGATTCTCAGGTTTAAGATCGCGATGAAAAATACCTCGCAAATGACAGTAACTTATGGCTGAAATCAATTGCTGAAAATATTTACGGCTGAGATCTTCCGAAAAACGAGCTTTTGAAACCTTAGCGAAAAGCTCACCTCCTTTGACGAATTCAATAACGAAGTAAATCTTAGACTTGGAAGCCAAAACCTCGTAGAGTTTCACGATGTTTGGGTGTCTAAGACGACTCATAATTGTGATTTCGCGTTTGATGTTGAACATTAAGGTTGTTCCGGAGAGTCGTTTTTTGTTGATGATTTTGATCGCCACGCTCTGTCCGGTTCCGACATTACGAGCGTGGTATACTTTCGCAAATGCGCCGCAGCCGAGAAGCTTTCCGAGCTCGTACTTCCCGAATAAAGCATTCTCGGCGGCGGCGTCTGGAACCACATGTTGTGGTTGTTGTTGGTTTTCCATAATTTGTTCGATCTCTAACATCGCTATCACAACCAGAGATCGAACCAGATTCGAAGTAGCAACAATTGAGTAACGTTAGCTCGAGCTTTTTTTTTTCCTCGGATAAGAGAGACTAGGAAAAGAAATTTAGGTGAAATTATTTTTAGAGGAATTTAAATGTTGAAGAGAACAGAGGAGGAACTCAAGGTGGGTGAGTTACACAGAAAAGGGTTAGCCGTTAGGTGAAAGAAACGGGGTCGTATTTATTTATGTTACGTGTAATATATTATTAAAATAAAAAAAAAATTTTCGTTTTCAACCTACAACATCTAACTTATAAGATATCCAGCGTTTTTCTTAACGTATAAGAAATTATACATCATTGAGTAATTAGCTTGTATTTTTTATTAATTTTATTTGTTATAAAAATAATGAATACTTGTGTTTTTTAAAAGCATTTTGGGAGAATGATTGTAGATTTTTTTTCATATTATAGAAGTTGATATTATTTAATTTTTTAAATTTTATAATATATTTTTAAATTTAAAAAAAATTAATTAAAAATAAATAAATATTATTTAAATTATTTTATTATTAAAATATTATTCTTTTGAATTATATGTTGTGATAATCTTATATTAATCAAAAATAAGATATAAACTCTTTTATTTAAATTTTTACATAAAGTGATAAAAACGATTTTAATTGTTATTAATTATTTGTGATTCAATTTTAATTAAATATTTGTTCAATTTGATTTATCAAAATTGAATGAATATCTAGAGTTAGATACATATTCAATTAAATAGTATTATTATTCAATTAATTAATTTTTAATTATTTGATGATCATATTTTTTGAAATTAAATTAAACATATAATTAACAATCAAATTTTAATCTGTAAGTAACTTCAATCATCAATTAATAAATAATTAAATAATTAATTATATATTTTTTTTGTAAGTTTGTTCAAAGATTAGTTTATTACGTGACTTTGTTATATAAAATTAGATATATATTTTAAAAATAAAGTTCTTGATGAGACATATTTATTTATTAAAGATATAACGATAATAGTAATAAAAGTAATACTATAGGATTATATGAGCCAATTTTTCTATTTTTTACAGTTAACTAATAAAATTGGATCAAATGTAATATAAAACTATTTAACGATAAAACATTAATAATATCAAAATATTAAAACAAATATTGTAAAACTATTTTTATATTATTTGTTAATTTATCGTTATTAAAATATCTAATTTTAATTAAAATAATATTATTTTAATAACTCTTTTTTTTTAATTCGAGGGAGTAAACAAAATTCTTTTAAATACAAGGAATAAATATGCAATTAAATTAAGATATTAAAATAAAATATTTTAATAATGTTAAATATAAAATATATTAATATTTGAATTATAATATTAAAAAAATAAATAATTTGTGATATAAAAATACTGTATAGTTAAAAGAGTACTCCTCTGGTCATCGCGTATGGGTGGGTAGATAGCACAATTCAATTTAGAAGAAATATAAGACAGATGAACGATACACGTAGCATAGAATTTCCCAAAAACAACAAAAATAATTACTTAACCATTTTTATTTGTACGGCACTATTATAAATTATTGTTAACACCGTTTTCCTGGTATTTTTTTTTACGTGACAAAATAGAGCAGGATACTAAGATGAAAAATAAAAAACAAAAATAAGATTTATATTTTTATAATATGAATTGAGATAAAAAAAATAGATATTATATTATTATTATTTTTGATTTTTTTATATAATTAAATTTAAAAAATATAATCGAAATATATATATAATTTGTAATTAATTAATTAACGTTAATATTTTTATAAAATTTAATAAAGTTTATGGGACGAAAGTAATTTATAATATTTTTATAATAATTATAAATTTTAATAATATAAAAATAATAAATTAAAATTTGATAATATTTTTATAAAAGTTAAAATTTAGATGGTAGAAAAATACACTTAATCATATATTCAAATAAAAAAATCTATAAAAGAAGTGGACAAATTTGTTAGAATACATTGCTTCTCAAACTTATTCACACTAAGCTTTTTTTGTTAAAGGATAATTAGTATCATTAGAAACTATAACAATTATATTAATTAATAGTTAGCACTGACCACCCATTAATAATCTCTTATTAGTATTATTTAACAATGACTTCCACCATCAATACTGTTTTCTGATGGATATACAAGTCTTCTTCCTTTATTTTAAATCTTAAGTTTAAACCCCTCAAATACCATTTAGTTATATGAAAATTTTAACAATTATCACACGTGAAAATAGATTAACAAATTAAACTTTTTAATATTATAAAAATACATTTTCATTTGATGAACTTTTTTAGTTTAAATAAAATATAAATGCCAATATATTTGTTATCATTTTAAAGTATAAGCATATTTTTATTTAAAATTATTTTATGTCTAATTTAAACTTTTATACATAATCTATTTTTTGTCCTATCAATAATATACACACTAATGAAAAAAATTCACTTACCTGGTACTAAGAGTCACGTATCTTTCATCTAGTAAGTTTGAATGACATTAAGGAGAATTAATATTTAAAGAGATTTTAATAGATTTTAAATTTTAAAAATATACATATTTAATAATAGTTTAAAGAATTAAACATATATTTTATTTAAATTTTAAATTTTTTTAAAATTTAGAAAGATTTTAATAGATTTTAAACCCTAAAAAATTTATAGACTTTATTAAATTTTTAAAGGATTCAACATACATTTCATATATTAAACTTTTAAAAACTACATATAAGTTTGAATAAATTTGTATGATTTTTTTTCATAAAGTTTTATAATATTTTAAGAATTTTTGTAACATGTTTACATATTTTCACTATATTTTAAAAATAACAGTAAATATTAATATTATTTAAAAATTAAATATATCAATGATAATATATAAATCATTATCAAACCAAAGATTAAACCCAAAAATTTGTGATAAATTGTCTTATAATTAATTTAAAAGTAAATATTTATATAAATTTATGTATTCCTTCATGATTATAGTCGGAACTCTGGAAGTATGGTTGTTAGTAGGATAATATTTGCAAATTTACGTCTCTTTACCATTCTTTTTCTAATATTTGACTTTAATATTTTTAACAAATAAACTAAATGAATACTAGTAAAACAGTTTGACCTTAAATGGACTTTTGAAATAACAAATATTTTTTCGAAACAATTGCTTAAAAATAATATAACTTAATAATAATATTAACGATAATATAAAATGATCTGTTTTTGAGTTAAGTTGTGAAATAGTTAACTCTTTTAAATTTTTTTTTGTGAGTATCTTCAAACTTATATAAAAGAACACAACCTCGTTGTTCCAAAATAAAATAGTCTAAAATATTTATTTTTTATCTTAAAATTTTATTGTATTGATAAAAACCGAAATCGTTACGACTTTAAAGTTTATGTTGTTCAGAAAACTCAAAACAATTTATTATTTTTTTTTTCTTTCTTAGAGTTTTTCTAATAAGAGATATTTTTTTATTATTGTGATTAAATCTAAGAACTGAGACAATTTATTTATAAGTTTGAGAAAGATTAACGAATATTTTATAAAAAGAAGAATATTTTATATTTTTTAAATAAAAATAATAATGACTATTTATCGAATGTTTTTGAATAAAAAAATAACGATTATTTTTTGAATAAAAAATAAAAATCATTTTTTGAAATTTTCTAAATGTAAAAGTAACTTTAATGAAAAAAAAATCTAAGAAATAACAAAAATAGGTGTTTTTTTATCCAAATTTAATAATTAATTATTTTTTATTTATACATCTTATATGTTACTTAAAATAAGAACTTGTGTCACAAGATTTCATAAACTATATTTATAAAAATTCACAATTTCTAAATATATATACAGTACATAACCCTTAATGCTTACTGGATTGTGTCGTCATTTTCATTTGAATTTGTTACTGTATATAGTCCTTCTATGATAGCTCAGTTGGTGTTTATAATAAACTTTATTTTAATAATTACTTTCATGCACAAAAAGAGAAATAATAAAGTTCAGTTTTCACATTATAATTTTTTTTTTGGTACAAATTATAAGTACAAATATCCTATTAGCATAAAATTGATGAAAAAAATTAAATTTATAATCGCGATTTTATCAGATAAGATTTTCTTCGGGAAAAATAAAAAAAATAAGAATTATTATATATAATTTTTATTAAATATATATTTATATATAAATAAAAATATACATGTATTATATATATTATTCTATTATAATTAACAAAAAATTAGATAAAAAAATTAACTTTATATTTATTTGATACTTTTTTAAGGAAACATACTTAAAAACATGTTTTCTAAATAAGAGTAACAAACAAATTCTAAGATTTAAAAAATGGATTGGTACAACATTTTTTTCCTTTTTTTATATATATATTCAAAACTTAATTACTAGAATGTTATGGGTCGTTCCAAAAAAATTTAAGAAAATATGGCAGTATGATATTGAAGTTTTAGATAATTATTAGGTTTATTATATGAATTATTAATTTTATATAAATAAATATTCTCAAGTATTAACAAATTATTTGGTTTTGTACAACATTATATACCAATAATACTTGGCCATTTTCACTTAAGAAAATGAACTAGAAACTGTGATATAATCCCAAAGAAATTGTGTATCATATATATTCCTATTAGATATGGGATGGATTTTTTTATTAGATTACTAATAAGAATTTATAACATATTATAATATGTTAAAAAAATGTTTTGTTTGTTTATAAATGCAAGAAATAAAAAAAAAATTATTGGTTAATTTATAATAATTTTTTTCATTTATATTAGATTATGTTGGTGTCGTATAATGTTACTCAATTCCTAGATTGTGCCAAGTCCATGGATAACATCAGTAAAAACTATAAATGGTAACTATATTGGATGGGACTGCAAGACCCAAAACTCTTATTATTTATTTATTGAAACATCACCCACATGAAGGAAACGTTAGGATGTGACACATATGAACATAGTCCCCCTAAGTATATATTTTCTGATCCACAGGTTTTGGGTCACATGGCAAAACATCAAATGTTGCAAATGGCTGAAAGATACTAATCTTTGTGATTTTGATATTTTGGTGACGGCTTGCGTATTACCACTCAGTACGCTACTGTTTCACTTTCATGGGGCATAGTTTTCTTGAACTCTGATATATATACACATATCTGACTCACACCACACACTTACCATCCTTTTGTTGATCGTGATAATTGTTGTACTACCACATATTTTGTTCGTTTTGTGTTTTCTTGTAAGTATGACAAATTTTCTTAATGATTCGACATCTATTATTATTTTAATATTTTTATTTATATTTATAAAATATTTTTATTTAAATTATTAATACGTATTTTCGTTAATTTTAATAATAATAATAATACCTTTGATTTATTATAATGCTTAAGATTATTATAAATTTGGTCAAAAATATATATATATATTAATAATTTAGATATATCTAATTGAGAATATATGTTAAAAATATATAAAAAAATATTTATTTTTATATGTGGTATAAAAAATGAGATGTTTTTAAAAAACATTCTCGGGGTACATTTCTTTGACTCGTATTTTTGAAAAATTGAGTAAAAATGTGTTGAATTGACTTTTCTCTTGCATGTATCGATTGAAGTTTTTAATAGAAATATAAGTGTTTTCTTAACTTAGTTAAGAAGAAGAAAGAAAAGTTTTTATTCATATAAGTTATTAGAAACATTATTTAATTATAAAGAGATTCATTGTTTTTGATTCTATTTCACTTCAATTCTCATTTAAATAAGTAAATATTATGTTTTGATCTGAATATAGAATAATATATTTTTTCATCACGAGTTTGAAAAATGTTAATAAAAAATTTCCTAGATACATGAGTAAAAGAAATTTCTATATTATATTCAACAATAGGTCTAATTTATATAGAATGTTAAAGGGACTCCTCTATGAATAGTAACATTAATTCAGATAAAAAATAATGTATATAAGACACATATAAAAATGATAATAAAAATTTATTTAAAAATATCTATATACACATAGAAGCACTTTTTTTAAAATTTTTATTTTTGCATTCACGTAATAACATACACACTTGCTTTATGTTATATCATTAATTAGATCTTTTTTAACAAACCATAATTAATATAAATCGTGATTTAAAAATAAAAATAAAAAATCTTACCGACCACTAAATGAACCACCGAGAATTAAATATTAACTTAGTCAAATAAAGGAACGTAATGTTGTGTACCAAAGTTCTTTACATAAAAATAAATCACCCAACATTCCTTTACCGACTAAACACAACTAAGATAAAATTAGGCAATAATTTATTCAATGGTAGACACCAATAATAACTTGACTTACAACATCTACCTTCTAAGACATAATTTTCATGGCATGTACAACCTTTTACCACATTTGCATCTCCAAGCTTCCGGGTAATACTCCGCAGTCTGTGCCGTTCCCGGCGGCAACGACACATGAACCGCCTCGCAAGGGAAACACTTACCACATTTCCACATGCAACGAGGCGGCGATGATCCAGGCCCACCCAATAACCTCCTTGCTAGGCCCAAAGAAACGTCTCTTGCTCCATCCTTATATTTCCCTATTATGGGCTTTTCAATACCCTGCACCACCCATTAATTAGAATTTATAACAAGCCCATGTCCATACAACTCAAACCAATAACGATAAATGTTTTTTTCTAAAGTGTGACACGACACCATTCCGTACTAAAATACGCATTCCAAAGAAATCTTTGTTCACGGGAATCCCGGGTACGGGGACTAGATGACTGTTGCGCAATAAGGCGCAAGTTATTAGCTGTCGAAAGAGTAGGGAAAGACGACAGATACTTTCTTCAAAGAGTTGCTAACGTGTGACTATGTAATGAACATCTGAAATAGCAGATTCGTATTCGGGAAACTACATTAATAACAAATAATATTGAACTATTAATTCAATGATACCGTAATATTATTTATTGTTTTAAAAATGTAATATTTTAACACATTTTTAAAGAATTTTGTTAGAATTTTAAACCTTATTTGGAGTTGGCTTAGAATACTAATGCATTTAAACTTTCTAGAAATAAATGATTTGATACAGGATTAGTCTTTTTTTTTTTTTACGGTATAAATATAGATATGAGTGATCAAAATGCATATTATATGAATAAATTAATAAAACCTTGAAAGAATGTAACTGCAACTGGGCAAGCATCACTCACCCTCAAACAACGAAGAACTCGGGGTGTACCCTAGTATGATATATTGACTTGTCTATTTTGGTGCACATTTTCAAACATTGAAATTGCTATTATTTGCCAAGTTTTTCATTCAATATACTAAAAAAAAGTGAAATTTATTGCTTACCTGCTGACAATATGTATGAGCATTAGCAGACAAGGAACAGTTGTTATCTACATTAGAAAAAACAAAAAAAAACAAGATAAAATAGTACAATCATAATGGATTTAGTTGATTTAGGTTGATGGGTATTTTGATTTATTTGAAAATAAGCAAATATAAGGTACAATACCAACCTGGGCATGTAGCTTTGGAGCTGGTGATGCAGAAAAATGAAGAAATTGAGAAGAAGATGAAGAACATTGAGTTAAACAGAGGATGTTTATTGATTAACACTATTGATCTTCTTCTCTTGAAGTACTCCATCGAAACTGACTCAAGACAAGAACAAACAATCTCTTTTTTTGTTGATTCTCTATATAACCAGTACTAGATAGAAATTCATTTTCACAGACTCCATGCAAACATGTGTTGCCAAATCAATACCTAACATTTCAGCTTTTTTTTGTTTTTTCATATCTGAAAAGAAAGTACAAGCATTTGTGTTTTCTCTATAACTTTTTAGTGGGTTTGTTGATGAAAATGTGGGTGTATAAAGTACGGCAACAGATGAGGTGTGTAGACTGTAGCAGAAGATTATAGCAACGTTATTAGGAGAGAGAGGGAGAGAGAGAGAGATATATCAAATATTTGAAGATGGTCGTTTCCTACGCTTTTCTATGTTTAGGTTATCAGGATTGATTCTTTTGCAGCTTTAATATCCGTTTTTCAACGATTCACAAACCCCTGAAATACAAAAAACAACTACTCTGTCTCTGTTTTCTGGTTTTCCCTTATTACTTTTGAAAAACCCATCACACCATCTTTATTATTAACTCTATTATTATCTTAACCTTTTAATTAATATTAAAAGTTTAAAAACCACATTAAAGAAATAAAGTGAGTTTAAGACATTATATAACTGTAACAAGATTTTAAGGACCTTGAATTAAAATGTCAAGGTAACATAATATTTGTTTGTTTCTCCGATCAAACTAGTACTAATGGATATGGAGTTCTAAAGGCATTGCACAAAGTTAAGGGTATTCACTGTGAGTGAATTTTAATTTCTTCTTAATAATGTGTGTTAAGATTATACTTTAATTATATTCATATTCTAGCAAGTTTTATCTTCTAACAAACTAATTATGAGTCACTTTCAAATCTCTTACGGGGAAAAGCTTGAGAGCATCATGGATAAGATGAGAGCAAATAAAGTGACAATCAATCTCGATCTGTTTAATCCGTTCATGAAAGACATCTGTTAAGTTATATTTGATATTGTAATTTACTTCACTTGTACTACACTTGTATTATTTCACTTGTACTACACTTGTATTATTTCACTTGTACTACACTTCCACTATTTCACTTGTACTACACTTGTACTACACTTCCACTATTTCACTTGTACTACATTTGTACTACACTTCTACTATTTCACTTGTACTACACTTGTTACAATCCTATAAATAGGGTTCTCTATGTACATTCTAAACACACCAATACAACATTAAATCATTCTTTCTTCTTATCTCTCTATACTCTTCACATGGTATCAGAGCCTCTCATATACCTCTAAAATTTCTATCAAAATTCTGCCTCTCTTCCTCGCTCCAAACCCGGCTCACCTCAACCCGACTCACCTCAACCAGCTCACTTTAAACCCGGCTCACCTCAAATCGGCTCACTCCAACTCGGCTCACCTCCACTCTACCACTCCAACTCTGGGCTCTCCTCAACTCGGCTCTCCCCAACCCGGCCACCTCAACCCTTGCCTGTGCTTGTTTTCAACTCCTTTTTTTTCATTTTTAAAGATATCTCCTTTATACTGTCTCTATATATTTGCTTTATATCTCCTCCATTATTACGTTAAAATGGACCGAAATGATATCCTAAAACCAATCTCTACCACCCTTGATGATACTAACTACCTAGCCTGGGCACAAGCAATGAAAAGTTTCTTGAAAGGACGCAAGCTATGGCGTTTCATAACTGGTGATATCTCTATACCCATCCAAGAAACCACTGAAAATAACTCCTTATTTGCTGATCGCCTTGAAGATTGGGAGAGTAAACATCATCAAATTATTACCTGGTTCCGTAACACCACTTCACCCTCCATTCATGGTGAATTTGGGCGTTTTGACACTGCCAAAGAAGTTTGGGAATTTCTTGAGGCTCGCTTTACTACAACAGATTTAGCCAACCAATATCAACTTTTAACAACTCTTCATACCAAACGCCAAAGGGCTGATCAAACCATTAACCAATTTCTCTCTGAAATGCATACTATTTGGGATCAACTCGCTCTTTCTCGAACCAACTTGGACGAACAAGATTGATCTTTGAGATGTTTGCAACTTACCGTAATCACCAACGTCTTGTTATTTTTCTCATGGCTCTCCATGATCGATTTGAACCTGTTCGGGCTTCCTTACTCCATCGGAGTCCTTTTCCATCCTTAGATACTGCTGTGACCGAGCTTTGCTCTGAAGAAACTCGGATGGGGGTTTTCAAAGTTCATCATACAGATTCTGTTCTTGCCACCCCCTTTTATTGCCCTAAAGGAGGTTCTAAAGAGGACTTCAAACATCAAGGCTGCACCTACTGTCACAACCCCAATCATGAGCTTCTTACATGTCCCATTCGGGTATGTATATATTGTCACAAGAAGGGTCCAGGACACTTTAATAGAGATTGCTTTCGGAATCCCTCTCAACATGCTTCAGGTAAAAATAGTAACTCATCTATCACCGCTGCTACTTCTGAGGATAATCATGACAAATTTACTTTCTCTACTCAAGAACTTGAAGGTCTTCTTAAACATGTTCTCTCACAATCTAGTAATGCTTCTCCTACTGCCTTGTCTCTCACATCAGGTAAATCTTTATGGTATTTTGATTCTGCTTGTTGTAACCATATGACTCATGATACTCACATCTTCTCTCCCACACAATCTTCCATCTCCAAACCTTTAATTCAAACTGCCAATGGTTCACATATGCATGTTAATGCTGTAGGACAAGTTTCCACATCTTCTATATCACTTTCTGACACCTTTCATATTCCCAACCTTACTCTAAATCTAATCTCTGTTCTGGGCAATCCTCTAACTCACAAGCTGGCTTTTGGGCTCAGAGTTAGGCCTGGGTTTCTAAGATGGTATCAAAGCTAGGCTCTTGGCTTCCTCGTACTCCCATTGGCCCTCGTGCCGTAAATACGGACCGTGCTGTAAATCCGGACTCTAGCCGATGTGGAGGGGGGATGTTAAGTCCCACATTGTCTAAGAGTAAAGCAGCAGTGCTCCTTATAAGTCTGGGCAATCCTCTAACTCACAAGCTGGCTTTTGGGTTCAGAGTTAGGCCTGGGTTTCTAAGAACATCGTTGTGAGCAATATGAATGGCACTTTGATTATCACAATAAAGGGGAGTTGCAGAAGATGTGGACACACCCAAGTCCTTAAGGAGCCATCGTAGCCAAATGAGCTCAGATGTGGTATCAATAAGAGCACGATATTCTGCTTCAGTACTGGAGCGGGCCACAAAGGTTTGTTTCTTACTTCGCCAAGAAATCAAAGAAGTACCAAGGAAAAAGCAATAACCTGTAGTGGACCTGCGATCAGTAAGATCTCCTGCCCAATCAGCATCAGAGAATGCACAAAGTACTAAAGGAGACTGAACTGAGTAGAAAAGGCCATGGAAGATAGTGCCTTTCAAGTATCGTAAAATACACAGAACAACAGCATAATGAGTCGATCGTGGAACAGACAGATACTGGCTCACCTGATGAACAACATAAGAGATGTCTGGACGAGTAACTGTAAGATAAACTAGACTGCCAACCAATCGTCTATAAAGAGAGGGATTAGACAATGGTTGCCCCTCTGATGGTGTCAGATGCGTATTAAGTTCAACTGGAGTGTCAACAGTCTTGCTGTCAGTGAGTCCAGCTTGAGATATGAGGTCAGATGCATACTTTGCTTGAGTAATGTAAAGACCATCTGTGGAATGAGTTATCTCAAGACCCAAGAAATAGCTTAAATGTCCAAGGTCTTTCATCTCAAACTGCTGACTAAGAAAATCCTTGAGTTCTTGAATGCCACTGAGGTCATCACCAGTTATGATCATATCATCCACATATAGAAGAAGCAAAATGGTGCCTTTATCATTACGACGAAGAAATAAGGCAGAATCATAAGGACTGGCAGTGTAACCCAAGCGAAGGATGGTGGAACTGAATTTTGCAAACCATGCTCGTGGAGCTTGTTTAAGGCCATAAATTGCACGTCGAAGGCGACAAACCTTATTTGTTTCAACAGAAAGACCAGGAGGAGGTTGCATATAGACCTCTTCATGCAGATCCCCATTAAGGAATGCATTTTTAACATCCATCTGAAAAAGGTCCCATTTACTAGCAGCGGCAACAGCTAAGAGTGTACGAACAGAAGAAATACGGGCAACTGGAGCAAAAGTCTCTTCATAATCAATCCCATACTCTTGTGTAAAACCTCTTGCTACAAGACGAGCCTTATAGCGATCGATAGACCCATCAGAGCGAGTCTTGATCTTATAGATCCACTTACTACCAACCACAGATTGACCAGGAGGGAGAGTAACAAGATCCCAAGTATGGTTTTTGGTTAATGCATCAATTTCTTCTTTCATTGCAATCTGCCAAGAAGGGTTAGTAGATGCCTCACGATAGGTGTGAGGCTCATGGAGTGTAGCAAGGGTAGTGTAACAATGATAGTCAAGTAAATGTGTAGGAATGGATCTTACCCAGGTTGAGTGGCGAGGTGGAATGTCTTGTGGAGGATCTTCAGGCGGAGCAGGAGCAAGGGACCTATGTTCATGGTGAGGTAGCTCATTATCAACCTGTTCTTCTACGACCTGTCTAGGAGAATCATCAAAAATATCTGAAGATTGAATAGTGAAGTCCAAATATGGATTAGAAGTATCTGTAGAAGGAACAAGAGACTCATTTGGAAAAATTTCTAAAACATTTGAATTAGTTAGGGAAGAACAAAAGTGAGAAAGTTCAACAAATAAGCGGTGTTCCCAAAAGACAACATTACTAGAAACACGGAGACGATGTGAGACAGGACCATAGCATCGATACCCTTTTTGAGTTTCACCATAACCAAGAAAACAACAAAGTCTAGATCGAGGCTCAAGTTTTTTGTGTTCATGAGGCTGAAGAAGAACGAAACAAACAGATCCGAATGAGCGAAGGTAATGATAGTTAGGAGATGATCCAAAAAGGTGCTCATACGGAGTCTGATTATGAATGACAGCGCTTGGAATGCGATTAATGGCATAAACAGCATGAAGAGCAGCTTCACCCCAAAATGGGGCAGGAACTTTGGCAGAGAGAAGAAGAGCACGAACAGTGTCAAGAATATGACGAAGTTTTCTTTCGGCTCAATCATTTTGTTGAGAGGTTCCTGGACAGGTTAGATGATGTACAGTGCCATAGGAGTGTAATAGAGTTTGAAAAGAATTTTTAGTATATTCAAGAGCATTATCAGATCGGAAAGTTTTGATATGTTTGGAGAATTGTGTTTCAACCATTTTTGCAAAGTTACTATATATTGATAAGATTTCAGAACGAGATTTCATTGGAAATATCCAACTATAACGAGAATAATCATCAATAAAAACAACAAAATATCGTGATCCACCAATACTAGTAATGGGAGAAGGTCCCCAAACATCAGAATGAATTAACTCAAAAATACTATTAGAGATAGATTTACTATTATTGAAAGGTAAAGCTGGTTGTTTTCCTAACTGACATGAAGTACAATCAAAATTATCTTTGGACACAGAACCCAATAGACCTTTAGAAGCTAACTGTTGTACCCGAGAGGATGGGGCATGACCAAGACGAGAATGCCAAAGTGCGAGAGAAGGTAAGGAAGATACTGCAGCAGTTGCAGCAGCAACAGAGGCAGGAGCAACAGGTGGAAGATGAAGATTGTTTACGGGAAACATACGCCCGACCCTAGGACCGGTCCCAAGCTCTTGCCCCGTCCTCGGATCCTGCACAATACACCCAGAATAGTCAAAAATAAGGCGATATCCTAGTTCAGCTAATTGTCCCACAGAGCATAAATTATAGGATAGGTCAGGTACATGGAAAACCCCAGGAACAGAGAGGGTAGAGGTCGAAACAAAACCTAGACTATTCCCATAAATGGTGGAACCATCAGCTATATGGATATTAAGGGGATGTGGTGCAGGGTCAAGTTTGGAGAATAAAGATGAGTGAGGTGTCATGTGATTGCAACATGCAGAGTCAAAAAACCAAGTTTGAGACTTACCGGGCAAAACTGAGAGGGTAGTGGAAAGAGATGCATTACCAGCCATTTGAACAGCCTGAGTTATGATCTTCTGTAGTTCAATGGAGGAGATGTTGATAGTGGATTCAGAAGACTGGGACTCTGCTGAACTAGAAGGCATCAACGAAGTAGGCTCAATATTAGCAACAGTAGCAGTAGATTTGTTCCGACGGTAACAAGTCTCAATGGTGTGGCCATGACGCTTGCAATAATTGCAGAACCTTTTATTGCTCTGCCTGCGACGATTGTAAAAGCCAGAGGAATCACCTGATTGCTGAGGTTGTTCAATGGCAGGAGTATGAGGAGTAATAGCCAAAACATTGAACTTATTTTGAGCTTGAAGGGTTGCAAGTCGAGCTTCTTCTCTAACCAACTCATTTACAGCAGTATCAAGAGATGGAGGAGGACTACGATTAAGAAGTTGACCTCGGATTGGCTCAAAGTCCTTGTGGAGTGACATCAAGAACTCATAGAGACGAAATTCATCCCTAATTGTAGCATATTGTTGAGCATCTATTGAGCATGCCCAAATTGGATCACAAAGGTCAATTTGGTCCCAAAGGAAGCGAAGTTGATCAAAGTAGTCATTGATGGATTGCCCTGTTCCCTATTGTAGTTTATGCAATTCAACTATTAGTTGATATTTCATGGATCCGTGAGTAGTGGAGTACCTTTTGGTCAACATATCCCATGCTGATTTGGCATCATCAAAGCTGCCTAACAGATTGGAGATGGATGGAATAGAAGTATTCCGAATCCATGTGAGGATCATGTGGTTGTGACTATCCCATTCAATCATGCGACGAAGAAAGATAGCATCTTCTTCATTTGCTCCTTTATCAGGAATAATAATTGCACCAGTACAATAATGCCAGAGCATACGACCCTTAAGAAAACTACGCATAGCTTGAGACCATGACAAATAATTCTTAGTTCCTTCCAATATAGTATTGATAGGGCAAGAAACAAAATTATCCTTTTTATCCATTTCAAAACACAATATGCAAAAACTGACTACAAAAATGAGATCTACACGAAAAACTGGGTAGGGTGAACCTGTAATGTGAAAATCCGGTCAACGGTCAACGTTTAGTCCGGTCAACGGTCACGGGCAGTCCGGTCAAGGGCAGATGGTCAACGAGCAGGCCAATGGTCAACGAGCCGATTCGGCTGACGGCCGACGGCTCGGTTCGGTGACGTCACCGAGGTGATGCGACGTCGACCCCTACGCTGGCCGTCGATGACGTCACGAACAGAGCGCGGCCGCTAGCGCGTGGATCTGACGCGCCGTGGCTGTTGGTGGCGCATGAGGGCGCGTATGGAGTCTGATGACTGTGATACTTACACGGGTGTGTAGATATGGTCGAGCCGATCACAATGGTATCTGTAGATAGTTCGTCGGGTTAAGATTAACGGCGGCGGCGCGTGAACGACGTACAGAATTGTTTTGCGGCGCGTGATGGAGCGTGCGGAGTCTGATGATTGCGATATTTCCACGGTTGTGTAGATCTGGTAGAGGCGGTCACAGTGGTATATGAAGAAGAAATTTTGGAACAATATGCACGGTGGCGACGATGATTGTAATTGTTTGTATGGTGCGGAACTCCTTAACAATGGCCACTATAATTCCGGAACCTAAGGACAAAGGCTGAAAGACGTCGGAGGTTAAACAGTGAATGATTGTAGCGGCTATTGTGACAGCGGAAGCTATAAGGGTTGAATAACACCAAAAAGAAAACACTGCTAGAAAGACAAGAATAGTGGCTCTGATACAATGTTAGAAATTCTTAATGATTGTATTCTATTCTGTAAATAAATGAATATACATGGTGCCTTTATATAGGAGTTACAAGTAAACTAAATATATCTAAAGTAACTAAATATAGATATGTTAAAAATAAAGAAATATACATTAGAGATATACATTAATATATATATATATATATATATATTAATATATTATATATATTAATATATTACTAGATATACTTTAACAATTTATAATCAATAAACCTTTGCATATTAATTTTACATTTATAACTCTTTATGAATGTCATGAATACAGATATGTTATTTAACCAGTAAATAATTAATTCATAATGACCATTTCATTAACATATTGCTTTTTATGAGCATATTTAATTACAATAAAATTGTGAGGTCGAATAGATAAACATGTAATTGAAGTCTCTCACGTCACAATTGATATTTATCCGAGTTAAATATAATTTTAAAATCCATTCATATAACTGTTAATTACGTTTTAATACTTTCGTATTAGTTCATAATTATAATTAATCAAAATATCTATTTTATTTCTTTAATTATCACTTTTCTTTAAATACCTATAATTCTTATAAATAACTACACTATGAGATACAACTCACAATCATTCAAACTCTACGACATCTAAATAAAGGAATTGTTTTTTTGACATTTGAGAATAAACTTAATGAAATCATCATCTTGTAAGATATCTTCTTAACCTATCATAAACATCAAGATATTAAAATATAAAAAATTTTAAACCAATAATTTAAAAACATTACGAGTAAATCAAATATTAAGTTACCATGATAAAAGGTCTTTTAAATCATTTAACGTTAAGATTGTCACATATTGATCAACAATAACATAAAAAACAACTATGAGAAAACAAAAGTTGATAATGTTTCTAATATGTCTTGTTTAGTTATGTGTCATTCATATCACACATAAACACTCATAATTATATGTCTTTACACTAGTTAATTTGGATCAATATTACTTTATTTTCATATGTACATGGATCATGTTATTGAAAATTAAAAATCAATTATTTTAATCAATTGTCATAAATTATATATATTATTTTACTTAAATTAAATCTTATATATACTCATATATACCGAGTTTAAACCGACACAAATAATATGAGTTTTTTAATATTTATTTAATGGATTAAATAACATTAATATACATAAATTAATATACTTTTATTTGTTATAATTTTAATAACAAAATAGAAACTCATTTGTATTTTTAAAGTCCATATTTATCGATGGTTTTTTAAAAAAATCTAAATCTTAATAGATTAACAAATTTTTAAATAACTTTTTAATAATATAATTTAATTTTTAAATTTTTAAAATTTCAATAGTATGAGTTCTTGATTTACAAATATGTACATTAATAGCAAAACTAATACTAGTGTGTACTATTGAAAATTTTAAAGATATATATATAAATTTAATTAAAATTTAAGAAAAAATAATACAATTTAGTCTTTAAAATCTTAGAGTTATACTAAAGATTAATAAGTCTGTAAAAAAAATACAAGTTTAGTCTAAATTTATTCATTTTTAAGATTTTTAGAATAGAATAATGTTAAAATTATATAAATTAATTATGATAGTGATAAGTAAGTAAATAATTTTAGAAATAAAAAAATTATTTTTCAAAACAAAATATTAACACTTATTATAAAATAATTAATATAATCGTAAAAGATAAGTACACGTTTAAATTAACGTTAAACGTAGCATTCCTCTTTGAAAAATTATGTACATCCGTAACTTCAAGTGAACAAACTCTTTCTTGATGTATGGTTGCGTTGCGAAAGGTACAATCTGCCTATAGCTGTATTCTAGAATCCTAGTTCTTTTTGGGGATCGTGGCAATGTTGCAATTAATAAAGCTCCTGAAAGTGCGCATTGCCATAAGATCAAAATGTATAAATCATTCTAAGCCGCTGATCTTGGAATCTTTTTGAGGATAGAATCATCAACACGGTTGGTAACTGATTAAATGGTTGGTCATGTTCTTGCCTTTTGTGTGGTTCAAAACATGAGATTCCAATGGCAAAGAGGCTTGGGGCAAAGGTACTTGCTATTTTGTTTTTTGTTTTGTTTTAGAATCTAAAATTATTTTATCTTTAACAATTAAAATATGATAATATGATATTTTAATTATTTTATTTTTAAAAATTAGTTATATTAAACATATTTTTTAAATTTATATACTTCATTCATTTTATTTGTATATTTTTAAACACTTAAGTTACGTTTTGCTCATATAATTAAAAAAAATAATGGGAATATAATGATAATTGAATTAAATTTAAAAATAATAATATTATTATTGTAATATTTGATTTGATAGATGGAATTAAATGATAAATGAATATTTTAGGGTTTGTTTTAATAAAATAAAAATATTATATATTATTTTAATATTTCTACGTTAAAACAAATTAAATAATATTATTTAATTATTTTTTTTTGATAATTTTTATTCCATATTATTTATAAAATAACACCCAATTATTAAAATAGTAATGAAATTTTATTGTTAATCCACCGTATCAATACCAAATATCATATAATTAAAATTTAAAAAAAATTAAATTTACGGTTTAAGATTTAAGTACAAAATTGAAATAATAAATTTTATATAATAAAAAGAAAATAGATTAACAATTTTTAAAAGAGAGTGTGGAATAATAATTATATGTCCTTTAAGAATTATTTTTATTTCATTCTATATTTATAATACGACCAAACTTAGTAACATATGAAAACAATTCCATTCTTAGTTTCATTTATTTCAATCAAACATAACCTTAGTCATTCTTGTCAATTTTAAAATCTTTTTTTAATAAAAAAACATAAATTAAGTTGAATTGAACTTTACTCGTGAAAGGTTGATAGATGTTGACGAGAAAAATATTATAAAAAATTAAAAAATAAAATAATTAAAATATATCAATTTAAAATAAAATAATTAATATATTCAATTTATAATAATAAAATTATTTAAACTAAAGTTTTTTTCAACTAAAATGACATTCAAGGATGGTTGTGTCCAAAACTATGGAAGAGAGAATTGGTTATACATAAAGAGATTTTAGTTGTACCATATATATATATATTTTAAAGTATTATTCGATAATGATTTGAATTTTTAATATTTAATTTTTTTTATTTTTGATTATTTTATA
Source organism: Hippophae rhamnoides (assembly GCA_033030585.1). Lineage (NCBI taxonomy): Eukaryota > Viridiplantae > Streptophyta > Magnoliopsida > Rosales > Elaeagnaceae > Hippophae > Hippophae rhamnoides. The sequence continues at coordinate 6,065,916 of CM065431.1, forward strand.
AAATTAATTATTAATATATTTGATAACAATTTATACTTAATAATTTTTAAAAAAAGAAATTAAAATTTACTTTCAAGTTATTAATAACACTTTTTATTTCCTAATTTTTTCATAAATTTAACAAATTAAATTTTGTTGTGTTATATTTAAAATTTTAAGTTTTAATCCTTTTTACAATAATTATAGATATAAAAGTTATAAGCCTTAATTTACCATCTAAAAAAATATCTGTCTAAAATTTAAAAAAAATCATAAATTATAAATTATATTAAAAAATTTATTTTAAAAAATTTATAAACAACTTATATTTTAAAGGTTATTCTTTATTAAAAAAAGAAATCATTACAAACATGTTTTATTTAAAAAAAAATATTTATTAAATATTTTAATTATTGATTTTTACTTCTCACATTTTAAAGCAAAAATTTACTTTTGAAGGAATTATTAATTGTTATCAAAGTATATGCATAATGCACAAATAAAGGAATCAATGAGGGCAAATAAAAGTTATTAGTTATTATTATTGTTATAACAATCTTTATATACACAATAATAACTTGATAAATAAGCCTAAATGTAATACTATAATAATAGTAATTACACATTAGTTAAAATATAATCTAACTATTATCACTTTATATATATTAGTAAGTAATTAATATATGTAGAGTATAAACAATACACTTTTCATACTCTACTAGCCTCCCTTAAACTTAGGTTTCGAAAGAATCAAAATTTTATGTTTCATTTCAACAAAGCGTGGTGTAAGAAGTTCTTTAATAAACACATCTTGTTAACCTGATATTGAATGAAATGAAAATCCACATAAATATGTTTGATTCGTGCATGTATGACAAGATTCTTAGCAAGATGTTGAGTGTTGATGTTATCATAATACATAATAAGTTTTTGAGCAATGGACACACATAGTTTTTGTAAAAGTGACTTCATCCAAAGCAACTTAGTAGTTACTAAGGCCAATGCCTTATACTCACTTTTAGTACTAGAGCGAGAGACCACATTATGCTTGCTTGAATCCTATGATATGATACTATCATCAAAATACACACATTATCCAATAGTAATATTTTTATCGTCTCGGCATATTGCCTAATTCGTATTTGTGAATGCAATGAGATCTAAAAGAGTTGATTTATGAAGAGACACTCCATGATTAAGAGTACCCTTGACATATCATAATACTCTTTTTATCAACAACCAATGTACCTTACTAGGGGCTGCTAAAAACTGGCAAAACTTATTCACCATAAAAGTAACCTTTGGTCTAATGATTGTGCAATACCGAAGAGTACTTGCAATATTACGAAATAAAGTTAGATCAGACAAAGGTGTACCTTCATATTTTAGTAGAAAAGTGACACTAGAAATAGGATATGATAGTGCCTTTGAAGAACTCAATCCATCTTTCTAAGGAATATCACTGATGTACTTTGCTTGTGATAAATGCAATTGACTAGAAGTTCTTAGCACTTTAATGCCTAGAAAAAATGAGAGATCACCAATATCTTTTAATGTAAAATTTGCATTCAAGTACATGATAATTTACTAAAGTAGAACATCGTCATTACCTGTGATAATGATATGATTAACGTATACAAAGACAATCATAATAGCACCTCCTTGATGAAGAAAGAACATTGATGCATCACTTTTGGAGCCAAGAAAACCTTTTTGGAGCAAACATGTGCTGAGCTATAAAATCAAGCCTACGAGGCTTTTTTAAGTCCATGAAGAACTTTCTTTAACTTACATACAAAAGAACTTCTATCATAGATTTTACCTTAAAACCGTGTGGTTATTCCATGTAAACATCCTTCTTTAAATCTCCATTTAATCGTTAACATCTAATTTTCTTATAATCCAATCATGATTCAAGGTAAGAGTTATAGACTACTCAAACTATTGTGAATCTCATAATACTAGTGAATGTTCCAAAGAAATCAATACCACCATTTTGATGAAATCCTTTAGCTACTAATCTTGACTCATACTTATCCAAATATCCACAATCCAAAAGCTTTAGATAATAAACAAATTTGTTTCCAATAACCTTAAAGTTTAGTTTGAGTTCCACTGAGTCTCATGTGTTATTCTGAATGATGGCATTATTTTCAGCTTGCATTGAAGCCTGCCATTTGGGAACATTAGTTGCCTCTTGAAAATATTTAGGTTCTCTTGAAAACATTTAGGTTCTACTAAGATGGAAACATAGAGAACTTTAGGAACCTTGATACCAGTTTTACCATAAGTGATCATAGGATGACAATTCTGTGTAGTTGGTGATGAAGGAATAACAACAGGTAAGACACTAACTGGAGTAGTAGCCTGTGAAGAATTGCAAAGAGATGTGGATGTTGATAAGATTTTACTTAATGGAATAAACTATGAAGGATTCTAAACTGATGTATAGGATGAAATGCTAATAGCAGGTGATGATAAAACATCAACACCATTAGTAGGAGATGGAAACCTTGCTAAACCAGTAGGAGATGAGGGATTAGATGGAGAGATGTCAACTACATCAAGGGTTAAAGTTTGAAGAGAAAAACTTAATGAGGAAATAGATGAATAACAAGATCATGTCTACAACTATAAACTTGATTAGGAGACTTCTTATCCAAAAAAGAAAAAGATGATTCATGAAATTGAGTATGTCTGTTGGTAAAGATCTTGTAATATAACATTTCCAAGCACAAGTAACCCCTATGTTGTGAAACATAACCTAAAAAGACACAAGGTTTAGAATATGGTTCAAGTGTATTTTTAACATAAGCTCTCATGCAACCAAAGCTGCAAATAAAGTCATAATCTAGACTCTTGCCATACACAACATCATAAGGAAAAGCATGATCTAAAACTTTGATGGAAAGCCTATTTTACAAATACATAGCATCATAATAGGCGTAGCTCCAATATTTAACTAGAACACCACCTTGTAATAGCAAGGACAAAGCACACTCAACAACACATCTTAACCTACTTTGCACCATGCCATTTTTTTACTAGTATGAGGGCTAGTTATGTGATGAACAACATCCATAGATTTCTAGCTAGTAGAAAGAAAATGAAACTCACCTTATTCATCACTTTGGACAGATTTTATTGTTGTATTAACTTGCATTTCAACCATCATTTTAAACAATTACATAACAATTTTGGCTTGAAATTTGGTAGATATAAAATATATCCATATGAAGCGTAAAAAATCATCAATGAATAACAAGAAATACTTTACACTAGTCACAAAATAGATGGGAACAATCCACATCTCAATATATAACAAATCAAACAATTGAGAAGAATGTTTATGATTTGATTGAAAAGGTAGTTTGTGAGCCTTAGCCAAAGAAAACATAATGTAATTGTAGTCTAAACTAGCCTTAGAACACCAAAGACTATGATACAAATTTATTAACTATCACAAAATATGGGTGTCTTAACCTTGCATGAAAATCAGGTAGTGTAACAGATTGGGAGAACAATACAATAATGAGAAAAGATTATAAAAAGACAAATCTATAGGTGAAAAAGCTCTATTGATTTTGTAAAGGCATTGCTCACACTTCCTTTCATGGATGATTTGTATATTTAATGTATCCTTAATACAAAAGAAGTTAAGTTGAAACTCTAGAACGGCATTATTGCCAATGCATACCTTATGAACTAATATGAGATTAGCTAAAACCTTTGGTCTGTGCAATAGATTCTTAAGTAACACATGGTGATTGTTTAGATTTACTTTTGATTGACCAAGATTTGAGATAATAATTTTTTAGCCATTACCTATGATGACTTCTCCATCTCTAGCTAAAGAAACTGACTCTTGAACATAATTCTCATCATTTTTCATGTGGTGAATTGCTCCATTGTCTAAAATTTAGGCATTGTCACCACCAGATAAGGTAGTATCACCAATCATTTCTTTTCCAAGATCTTCATATGAACAATAAAGAGATTCAGTGAGAATATTGTGAATTTGAATGTATTAAATAGTAACGTGACCAATTTTGATACAAAACTAACATTGAGGTCTATCAACTCTTCCACTTTCCTTACCACGTCTTCCTTTTCAATTTGATCTATCTCATCTTCTTTTATCACTAGACTTGGACATAATTCCTTTTTCCTTACAAAAAGTTATGTAAATTCCAAGCTAATTGTTTATATCTATAACTTGAAGGATTATTATCATTTTCAAAAGATTGAGTGTTGAAATTGGTTTGTGTTCATATTTGCAAAGTTATTCTGAAGAACATGATATCCATCAGCCTTTTATTAGGTGACATTAAGTTGTTCCTCTCTCATAAGCATTTTTTGCAACTCAAAGATATTAGGTTCAATTTGTCACATGTTAAAAGAGGTAATGAATCCATAATAAGTTGAGCCAAAAATCACACAGAATGTACATGACAAGATCCTCATGAGAAACAGCTTCACCCATTGTAGATAGTGATTAGCTAGATCTTTCATAAGAGCAAAATATTCTTGCATAGATAGCAAACCTTTCTTAATCTGACTAAGTTGATCATGTAATTCCATGACTCGGGCATGAGATGATGAATAAAAACTTCAAAAAGTTCACACTATTGATGAGAAGTTGAGGGAAGACAAGACACATAAGGAAGCATATCACTACTCATTGATTTAAAGATCTAAGATTTGAGAAGATTATTTGTTTCATTCCAAGAAAAAAAACACTAGATTGATTACAGAAAAACCAATAATAGGAGATGATAAAATTTTTGTAGGAACTAATTAAGAAATATCAAGAAATTTCTCCAAAGGAGATAATTCTTGCAATCAAGTTTCACCAAGGTGTTAGAACTTCTAGGAATTGAAAAAGGTGCAAAAAAATTGAAATTTTGAGCGAAAAATGCAAGAGCATTGGCATCAAAGGCAACAATCGATGAAAAAGAAGATGTCATTGCAGTTAGCAGGTCTCAAGATCAAGATGAAGAACAATCTTCATGAAGAGAACAAGATTAGCTCTGAAATCATAGAATGCTTAGAGAGCATAAGTAGAGAAAGGAATCCATGAGTGTGAATAAAATTTGTTAGTTATTATTATTATTATTGTTATAGTTATAACATATACCTAATGATAGCTTGATGAATAAGCTACTAAAAGTAATATTATAGTAATGCTAAATACACATTAGTTACAATACAAACTAACTATTCTAACTATATACACATTAGTAAGTAATGTATGTGGAGTATAAACCTCTTTATGTGATATTTTAGGTCAATAAAATTTATTATTAATGTAACTTTTTCTTTGAAAAGGGTAAATATTTAATAAAAAGTGTAGGGAAAAAATAAATTGATTGATAAGGAATATACATCAAGAATAAATGATTTTGATTTTCGTAACATTTCTTATATGGGTTTTAATTTTCATTATTCTTTTGCTATATGATTTTGATTTATTTTAGCACAAATCTCTAAAGAATAGGAATAGTAGCATTCTAATACCACAATTATTATAATTTTTCATATCGAAAATACTTTTGAAATGGTAATTGATTATATTTTAAGAAAATTTCATCAAGTTACAAACCATTATTAATATGCACACAAATTTACTTGCATCTAAATAATTTACACACATTTTTATTTCCCTCAATTATATTATGTCACTTGACAAAATAAGTTTAGAGATTCAAAAATTATTTACTTTTCATGAAAATTTTGACACATGATAATAATAAATAAGATAAGCACAAATATACATACAAATTTGTACATTTGACATTTCAAGAAAACTAACAATAAAGACATTTAGTGTTTTTCTTCGAATTCAAGTCTAATCTAATTTATTAATATTTGAAAAGGGGAAAAACCTTACCAGATATCATAAATCTTTATAAAAGTACACATTAGTCTCAAAATTATACAATGATATATAATTAATACGTTATTTTATAAATGGGTACACCACTAATTACTTTTGTTTTTGTTAATATTGTAAAAATGAAAAAAAAATGAAATGAAATGTGCATGAAACAATTACACCTTGTAAAAATTGCTTCAAATTTATTCAACCTTGTCCTTTTTTTTATACATTTTGAACTAATTATATTTATTTAAAAATAATAAGAATTGATATAACCCTAAAAATATAATGCTTATATATATATTAAAGTTATAATAGCACTCGTATCAAACCGACTCAAGCCCATTATACTTTAGATGTAGTGCACTCAAGGTGAATAAAGTGACGGTTCACTTAAATTTGGGATGGCTTTTTTCTAAGGATTTTAGGTTGGGCCTATGACTGGAAATAACTGTTACCAAATATGATAGTCACCCTTATTCACAATCAAAAAATTATAAAAATAGAGAAAGAGTGTATGCAGGGTCAGAGCTAGGAGAGACTCTGGTGAGCCACAATCTCCCATCTCGATAAATTATATTATTAGTATAATTTTTTTGATATTTTTGGAGATAAAATAAACCATTTGACCCATTTAAATTCATTGAATTGTTAATATTATATATAAATAAATAAAAATTAAACAATTCATAATTTTTGCATTTTTAAAAACAACTTATACTCCATTTTCTTATAAATTTAAACAATGAATATACACTATCATTATTATAATATTCTCGTAATTAGTTGGTTTTTAACTAGCAAAAAACTGATTTTTCTTTATGTTTATAAAACAACATTTAAGATGGTGGCGAAAAAAGTTCACAGGTTTTTAAACCGAAAAAGTTTTATATTTTTCATTGGTTTTTAAATCGGAATTTGTTTTCTTCATATTTTCGATAGTTTAAAAAATGGCCTAAAAAAATGGCCTGTTTTTTCAAAAAAATAAAAACTTTTGCATTAATTTTGTGTGAATATTTCGCCAGTTTTGACAATACATTGATCTCTTATCCTTTCCTTTTTTCTTTCTTCTATTCTCTTCTTAAATAAAGTGGGATGTAAAATAATCCCACTTCAAGACATGTAATTACAATGGACATGATACATATTCTTGGCAAATTAAGAAACCATTAGTTACAAAACATGTAATTACAATATACTTGACACAACTTCAAGACATGAAAAACATAAATTTACTAAGATAAAAATACAAATACAACTTTTTACGAACATCATAGAACACTACACGACCAGTACTAGTTCTAGCTGCCAGTACCCAACCATCATCTCTAAATGCCAATGAGGAAAAGTAGCTTTTCCACTGCATTTCTTTGCTCTGTTTGGAAAACAACCATTCTGTCAAGCATGGATATTATTACAATTCTATAATCTTTCATAATTATGATGGAGACGGAGAAAAAAAAGTTACCATGTCAAATTTGCAACAACTATCCTATCTCTAATCACAAATGATTACTAAGGCATGTTTCATGGTTTATTGTGACAGTGATATTGATGAATGTGTTTTCCACTGTCTCTGTCTCTTACTATCAATATTGAACATAGGTAATAGCCTATTTCGTAATAGAGAACATCAAATTCATTATATGCTTCTTCCCAAATATATGTTATCTTCTTTCAATATACATATTGATGCAAATTTTGTCGTTATCAATGATTGAACACACTTATGTTTTATGTGTACTTGAAAACATAGAACACGCCTTTAGGATCTTGGATTACCATATCATGTGGTGGCCTTTGATCCTCTAATACTTAAGTAAGTTCGGATAATGAGAAAAAAAAAACAAACTAGTATTTCTCTTTGCAATGTAGAGAGACGCAGAGATATTTTTAGGAAGAGAGTATAGATCTCAGTGTCTATAATTATGAGCAAACATTATAAAGTACTGTCAAATTATAAAGTTCTTTTTAATAGTGAGCAATTGTGAATATTTATAGGAGGAAATAAACCTGCGGATGATCCTTACCCATAGTAATAAACTTATTTTTAAATATCAAAGTTTTATCTACTTAATTATCTCATTGTCAGATAATTAAGAGTTTAAATGTCGATCGTTTATTATATTAGATATTTAACTGATAATAATGCTTATCTAATGACTCAGTATTGACTCGGTTGGCCTACAAATTATTTGTTGACTAGGACCTATTATATTACACCATATGACATGAACTATTTTACACTCAACATTAACCCTCTAAACCTATTGGTCCTGGATACATGGGCTAGTAGTTCTATTTTTCCATTCTATCACCACTTGGGTTCACTATTTTATGAAACTCACTAGTGGTGTCAAGTCTAATCTTATGTGATCATTACTTTCCCATATGAAAAATTTCTTATTTTTCTAGGGCACTAAAAATATGCTTAGTGATGTTCTATTGTTGGTGGTTTTTACGAATTCTCACTCAGATTACCGGTTAAGGAGCTATGTCGATGTCAAAACCATTACTTAATGGGTTCAATATCCCATTGTTAGAGGAAGGACACAGATCCAAATGTGTGGACTTGTGAGCCGATGGGATACCCAAGAGCATGGTGAAGAATAGAGTGACCAATGAACATGATCGAACTTTACTGTCATAGGGATGAGCTAGCACAGACTAAGATAGGTTGCATGAGATGGCCATCGAGTGAACACGACGAGGGAGTAGACGTCCAAGATCCGACCAAACATGGTGTGTGTTTCCATGGGATGTCTAGTTATGATTTCGCCACTCATGAAGTGTCCAATTGTTATGTGTTCGACTATGGTCCCACAACTCATGGTGTGACCAGCCATATTCTGACCACTCATGTAGTGTTTGGCTATGGTGTGGGCAGCTCCAGTGCACACATCGGTGGTTGGGTGCACATTTATTTGGATGATGGTTTTGGACCATCCTAACGATGCGGTTATGTCCACGATGATGGTTTTGAAATCCTTACAAGATCTATCGATGACATGACCACACTTTTTGGAAGTACTATATAAGTGTGAGGGTTTTGATAATGTTCTTGTTGATATCATTACTTTTTAACACTAAGTCTTTTCTTTGTTGTAATTTTTCTAACTTATGCACTTCTTTCCTTTATTGGAGCATGCATAAAGGTCTAAACTTTTTTGAAAGGTCAAAGTAGTGGGGGACTATATCCTGATCACCTCGAGATTTGGTAGGACTACTATCCTAGTATACTTAATAAATTCTATGAATGAATCACGTCCAAACTTTGTCCAAAATGTAGACATATGGTTGAAAACTTTAAGAATGAACTCAATAAGAGAGGACATGAAGAAGTTCACCCATGAAGGTGTCTGTTTTATGATAGGACACATGATATGACATGATTTGGGAAGAAAGTGGATAAAGTTTAGTGGCTCATTAGATAAAAGTTTGTGCTAGAGAAAAGTCTATGCTTCGTAACCTTTAATTAGTTTTAGAGATAAGATATATCTAGACACTTTATGTGCTTCAAGCTTTGTACTTCTTAAGTGAGTTACTTGCTAATGTTTTCACCCTGTAATAGCCATACCAAAAAGCAAAAAAAATTAGGCCTAGAAAGTAAGTTTTGGACCTTTGTTCAAAGTTTTTTCAAAATACTTAGTGTTGATTTTAGATGGTACAGATTCATAACTCATTGAGTTGGATGTTCCCACTGTGACTTCATCAAGGTTATCCCTTATTCCAAGGCCTAGTGGTCTACCATATGTTTAGACTATGATGTTAGAGTTCAAACCATTAATGGACCTTTAGGTCATATATATATGCCACGATGCTATGTTATTTCTATACTTTTGAATTATGTACTTATGTTGCATCCATGTACTTCTTTTACTTTTTGGTGAGGTCCATTTCTGATCTCATTTATTTCGAGATGGTGGGTGCTTAGAACAAGTGTAGTCATAAAGTATAAAGATATAAAGATTCTAATGATTGTAATTAGTACATCTTGGATGTGGGGGCTGACTATTTTGAAACTACAAAAATGGTGGTTCTGAAAGGTCTATCCTAACATAACTCTTACCACTATCTTCTTTCTGTATTTGGAAGATAAGGCATCCCTCTATAGTTTCATCATTTCTAATTAGAAAGAGGAGAGCCAGATGGATCTGATAGTGATAGTCCCTAGGCAAGCGAGGAGGAAGCTAACATAGAAGATGATGCTTATTAACGCATTACTAGAAGTAGGGATTAGTATGCTACAATTTTGTGTTCTTTTTACTTTTGTTCCTGCCAAAATACGTGTATTTTGTGACTTTACTTTCTATTATGTATAGACCTTTTGGATATATATATATATATTATAAGTCTCATTGTACTTGTGTTTCTCGTATGTTAATCACGGTGTATGTTTTATTCTTACTTAGTGTATTTGTCTTTCTCTTTGTAAAGTTGTTTGTTATAGATCATTAATTCAAACATGCATAGGGTTAGGTACACTTTGTAAGCGAGCATGTTTACACACACTACAATGTTGGTTTCGTAGTGTGCTTGCTAAGTGGAGTGACATTTTTCACTTGTGTTTTAGTTCATTTTAAGTGTAGGTATTTATGAAAATTACTCTATATGTTTTTGGCACCTTGCCACCCACTTCATCACCCATCCCACCACACAACTCACCATCATCCTTGGTGAGGTGGTTAGTGAGGTCCACGGCTAAGTGGTGGCCATTTTGGCCATGACTTGGGAAATTTCTATAAAAAATAATCCAATTTCTTCTTGCTTTGTATCTAGAAAAGATACTGTGAATCTCTATCAAATTGACATCTCGCCTTTCTGTTTCTAGATCACTAATGTCTTATGTGTTGTTCGATAATACTTATTCATGACTGTGTATACAAAATCATTCTTATGAGTGATCAGTACTAAAGATAGTGTATATGAGTGGGTTTATGTGAGCCATGTGTGATTTGGAAGTTGCTTGGATGCAACTGGTTACTTGTGGGAACTTATTATGAGAATGAATTAAGTTAAAATTCTTTGAGTTATCATATCTTAGAATGTGTGTCCATTGGTTGTTTATTGGATGTTCATGTTTGTGGATGGTTATATTGATTATCCACTTTATACATTATTGATATTTGGTTTCTAATCCCATCACATTGGGTGGTGTTGGCTTTGAAGGAGAGTTGGGTTTATGTGTCAAACCTTGTTATTATGTAGATAACAAACGAGAGCAATAATAGGCAGTTAGAGTGTGTGTCCTGACTGATAGAGGTACTTGTGGTTAGAATTTTCTATCAAATTGTATCTATTTATTTTTTAAATGAATTGTTTGCTATTGATTGATTTTCTTAAGCAACTCGAGGATGTTACCACATAGATAGGGTTTCAATGTGAGTTTACCTCCATATATCTAGTATTTTGTATGCTCAAATGTATGACTAGTATAATGAGAGTTTAAATGGTGTATGTTCATACATACTGAAGTTTAAACTTTGACTAGAAAGCTTCTGATATTTATCAATTGCTTTCTATTGATTAAAGTCTATATCTGTTGTTTTATGGTATTAGCCATCTTTGATTGTATACTATAGCTAGCTATGTGTATCTCTTTGTGATTTATGTGTTTGAATTGAGTTCTTAAGGAGTCAATATCTCCTTAGCTTGATTGTGTATTGGGTCTTAAACTCCTTTAATGGTGTTATGCTAGATCAATATGTTTGTTAGTATAATCTAAGATTCTATCATATATGTTCTAACATACTAGATGTAGAATCTAATTAGGAAGTGCATTTGTTATATATTATTGCATGCTTTATTTCCTTTCTATGTATATTGTTTATAGCTTTCTAATCAATATATATGATGTATTAAATTAATCTGCTTATTTTTTGATTAATTTATATTGCTTATGTTTGTTATATGCATGTAAATTTGATGTGAGTTTCTAAAGAATCTGTATCTATTTACTATGGTTACGTCTTAGTTATCGAGCCTTTTAATTGGTTTGCTACGTTTAGTTTGATAGCATGTTGTGAGAATTAATAATCATTTATTGAATATGTTTCTACATATTAAGTCTTGAAGTGATTGAAAATACTTTATTATTTAGTATGCATTCATATCTTACATGCTATGTGTTGATTATTATGCATAGTTGTTGTTAGTTTGGATAGGAGCCTTTGAGCACACAATCACTAGTGTGTTTACTGTAGATTGTAGATTTTGTACCTGCTGAGTGTTTAAATTGTGAGTTGAATTGGGCATGTTGTTTTGTACTTTTACTATATATTTTGTTTAATTTAAGTTTGTAAATCCCACTTGACCAGTTGATATAGAACTAATAAACAGATTTCATTGATTTACGTTTACACCCTTAATCTAGGTCTTGATTACCTATTTGAGTCAGAGGAACAATTAAAATTCGTGTAATTGTTCCTATATACTGGAATCGTCATATATATATATTGTTGTTTCATCATGTTTGTACCTTTGAGTTATGTACTTTACTTTTATATTTTAGTAGCGACATTTTTGGCGACGTCTATCAATGATCTTATTTATTTCACAATAAAGGTTACTACTTAAGCACATCCTTTGTTGGGATCTATGATCTACTACATTTGTACCCAATGGTTAATGCAAAAAAACTTGATGGTCAAATTTTATATTTATAAAAAACTTACAAATGGAAGAATCATTTATAGTAAGCAAAAAATGTACTCCCAAGATCATCTCTTAAAAAATTATAATAATTTTAAAAATATGAATTATTTTCTAATATAGTTAATAAAATAAACAATCATAAACATTCTAAAAAGTTGTTGTTTGGTGGTTGTAGAATTATAAATCCTAAATTAAATTAATATCTATGAAAAGTAAGTAAAAGAAAACAAATTAATAAACTATAGTCGAACCAAGGTATATCTGATTTTAGGGAACGCAACCCTTAAATGAACAGAACAAATTAAATGATTTAAATATATGTTAGATTTATTAATTTAATTTCTTTTTAAATAAAACTCCTTATAATCATGGTAAGTTTTAATGATAATTATCTAATCAATTCTTCCTAATAGGATATTGAAATTGATTAATCAGTAAACTTAAAGAAATTTATATATATCAAAATTCTCAATTAATTGACAAACTTTCCTCAATCAAGTTTAAGATTAAAAATTGATAATTAAGGTAGATGTATTCTTTAATTACAAATAAAGATTTGGCCCATCTTTAATTTATAATTAATTATTTTCAACTCTCTAAATTAGTACAAATCAATGAAATTAAAATATACTCTTATTTATTATACATAATTAGTACACATAATGTGTCTAATACTTAGTTCTAAAATATTTTCTTTAATTATAAATTAAGGTTTGGCACATCATTACTTTATGATTAAAGATAGGAAGATTGTGAATAAGAAATAAATCATAACTTTTATTTATTTAAAACAAAATTATTTTTCTAATTATTGAAAGTAAAGACTAAAATCTCATATATAAATTACAAAGAGAAATAAAATATATAATAATAAAATTACCATTTCTTGATAAATAATGATTCTAGATATCTAAATGGGTTGTCACTATCTTTTTCAAATCTATGGATCATCTTTACAATTTGAGAGTTTTCCATCCGTATATTTACAAAGTAGAACGACTAACCTAAAACTACTCCTGTAACTAAAGAAAATAAAAAGAAAATTGAAGCTAAAATATGAGATATGCTACAAAGGTGTTGGTGTGAGGTGTTGAAACGAAGAAATGAAGCACTTATTTGTAGATGTTGGTGCGCTGAGGAAAGTGATGAGTGCTTAAAAGCATTAAAATTATCATGATTTGATGTACTTTAATTGATTAAATAGATTTATATTTGTATGATTTTGTCATATTTTTATATAAATTTATCTTTTTGGAATCAATGGTACTTTTATTGTTTTTAGGTATTTATTTAAAAAATAACTTAAAGACTCGAAAAAAATATTAGAGGCAATACATCACAAATATATTGAGAAAAGAAATGAGAAAAAGTTAAAAAAATGGAAAACTTGGACAAAATGGGTCAAATGGGTCAAAAAAGCCAAAATCTCGCTCGCAGTCGCTAATCCACGATGAGTCCCGCACGTATGTGCATACTCGCATGTGGTCAAAACACACCCAGCACACGCTTGTACGTGGTCTGCACATGCTCAGCACACGCCCGTACACACGGAGCCAACACATACCACTTTGATTTTCGCACATGTCTCGCGCATGTTGACACGTGCCAAATGCCCGTCTATTATAATTTTTATTCCCCACACGCGTGCCAACCTGTCCTAACGTATCAAAAATCAATTTTTGAAATATTTTCTCACATTTTTGGCTTTTTCCTTAAGTATAAAAAGACTTTATTTTCCCATTGTAAAATACATAATTTTCTCAGTTTTTTCTTTCTCTAGAAAGTTTTCTTGTTTTTTAGTTTTTAGTTTTAAGTTTTAAATTTCTTCTCTTTTTAAGAAGAATTGGTTATATTTTTATAGATTTTTAGTTTTTGATTCAATAAACGAAAATGCAAATCTGGTTGGAGTTTTTCTAGCAATAGAATTAGTGTCAAAATTCTGTAAGGATTCTTATAGTTTTTTTTATGTTTTATTCTTATATGTTATATTTAATTTGTATGTGATTACATTTAATATGAATTTTTGTTTGTAAATATAATATAATATAATAATAATGTTGTTATGCTTGCGAAATATTAAATAGATGAAACATCTCTATAAAATAAATTGATTTTGTTTTTATTTAAGATTTTATATTAAGTATGTTAGAGAGAAATATATTATTTTTCATTTCAAACTTAAATCTAAAAATTAGATATTAAGCTTTAATTATTTGGTCTGATTTAGAGTAGTGCTCTTTTATTTGTTGGTATAATCACCCGGTAGTTAGAGTGAAGCGCTATTTCAAAAGTTTTTATAAGAACTATTATTTGAAAATGTATTAACGATATATTTTCAGTAGTAATTTTAAAACTTGAAAGTTAGTACTCGAATAATTAAATTTTTAGGTTTAATTTGGACACCTTGAATAAATTCTAATTGATTGACTATGCTTAAAGTAGTGATTAGATGGTTTGCTATTTTCTTATAAATAAAACTGAAATTTAATACTTAATTAATTAATAGGTTACGTCTAAAGATATTAGTTAATTAATATTAAACAAAAAAAATTGGGTCTTGCATAAGGAAACTTTCATACCAAAAAAAGAAAATCAACAAATATCAATTTATATATTTAATAACTTAAATAATATGAGTAAGCATAATTAACTTAATTATTATATCCATAAATACTCCACTGTTATGAATGATAAAAAAATGTTTTGTTGTTTATCGAATCATATTCATGTTTATTTTTATGTTTTTAGATTAGGAAACAAACAAATCAAAATATCATGACAGGATGACAAGATGTATGAAGACACTAGGATCAATATCGAACATGTCTTCATAGGACGATGTAAACACTTCCCTATTTTGCATGAAGAATAGGTCCAAATCCTTTTGCTCGTCTTGTGGTAATGAAGTACCCACACAGGCGATTTTATATGGCTTAGAATATGATAGGATCAAGAGGTATGTATTTTTTGTTGGTTCAAATGTAGGAACGAGCCCCTATTGAGGGTCAAGTTCTTGATCTAGCATGATAGAAAATGGCATGTCATATGTAGGATGCAACTTGGACTCATCGACTATGGCCCGTGAAGGGTCAATTAGCGACGCTTGGGTAGCCCCACGAAGCATAATGGGTCATTGTGTGTCTGAATCACTTTGTCTGGCCATTCCTTAGATGGTGAAGGATGAGCCATGTCCATTCATATCGTTACTGGTGGTGTTGTGGTAGGTGTGCATATTAAGTGACCCAATTGATGGGGCTAAAAGAAGTGTGAATCATTTTTTGTCCTTTGTTAGGTGCGAGGTCTTGGCAACCTATATAGGAGAATGCATAAGTTGTTGAACATAAGATAGGAACTCATTGTCCCTTTTAGAAACTTGAATATCCGTGTCAAGAGGTTGATTTATCTTGAAATGACAAAAAGGTGTGGCCTTTATAAATCGTACAAAGCAAACTTCTTTTGGAATAATTTTCTTTTGAATTTGTATGGTCTTTTCTTCAAAGATTACCTAGCTCAAAGTACTAAAAAAACTGTAAATCTTTTTCTCTCTAGTTGTGATTCAACTAATAGATCACACTCGTTCCCACAAATGACATTAAATGTTGATATCGATTTTTTTCAACATTAATGATTGGATGTACTTCTGCTTCTTGTGTTCCTGAAAACAGAAAATACACTGTTAGAATCTCGAACCACCACTTGGTGGTCTTGGGCCCTTCGATGCTTAAGCAAGTCCAAGTAATGAAAAGAAGGAAAAGACTAATGTATTTTCTTGTAATACAGAGATATATTTAAGGAGAAAATATATATCTCAATGTCTTTTGTTATTAGCAGATGTTATGAAATTCTATTAAATTCTAAATTTTTGTTTAATGATTAATAATAGTGAATATTTATGAAAGAAAACACACATATTGATGACCCTTATTCATAGAGATAAATTTATTTTTAAATATTTAAACTTTATCTATTTAATTATCTTATTATCACGTAATTAAATGTTGCATTTAATTATTAGTTGCTTAAGACTTGATTGCAATTTACTTGTTAACTAGGATCTATTATATTAAATTACATTATATGAATTATTTTACTCCTAGTAATATATACGTTGAATTTAATAACAAAAACATTGGCAATAACTTATCATAAAATGTATGAAGTATAGAGCAACCCATCATGCTAATTACATCTCTCAGGTTAACCAAACAAATAGCTGTCAATCACCGCTGAAAATAATCCATAAGAACACAAAAACTATCAAACATAAATATACATGTTCCTGCCTGATAGCGTATGCGTATAAAATTGGGACTAGCACATTAAAGGCATAAAACTTTGTTAATGCTATTTACCAGCTGGTGTCTTGGCAGCTTCTCCCAATAGTAACACTAAAACTGAGCAAAGCTTTTTCATGTCGTGCGGTTGGATGATAACTGCCAAAAAGGGCCTTCAAGGATCGCATGTAAATCAGTATTAAACAAGAAGATTAAAAATTTTCTCAAACCAAAAAAAAAAACATTTACTTAAGTAGATCTGGTAGTAAATTCTTTATTATGTATATATATCCATTTAAAATTCATTAAAAAGAAGAAGAGAGATTACTGATGCTTTATGGGTAAACATAGACTCCCCTTATGAACCAATTTGTACTCGTCTTGTAACTAACTACTGCCATACACTAGGCATACTTAACCATTCAATCAAGATCACTGATGCTTTATGGGTAAACATAGACTCCCTCGTAGGACTTGACGTCATCCTCAACTCTAAGGCACAAAGGGAAAGAAAGCAAGCATAACCAAACTCAGAAGCAAAGTTTCTTGAGAACGACCATCTCTGACATTGTTCAGAGTATAGAACTAAAGCAAAGAAAAAGTCGAAAAAATAGAAGACATGATGAAGATTAAACCAGTTAAATTTATTTACCATGTGCGTTTAATTTTGAATTAAATATTTAAATCTTATTATCTTATTTAAATAAAAATATTTAAATTTTATTTAATTTATTATCTTATTTGAATAAAAATTTTATTCAAATAATAGTAAGATAATTAATACAAATCTAAATTGAAATAACCAAATGATCAATTTGATTGTAAATTTGATTTGATTTTATGAATATATAGATAATATTTGATTTATCAAATTTCTTAATCAATTAACCTAATTTCTTTAATTTTTTTAAGACTAAAAATTAACTTAATTAAGGTATGTTCATCCCGATCAACCACAACCATAATATTAATATCTAGGTGTTGGTCGAGCTATTGTGAGATGGGTGCAACATCTCATACCAACGTATATACTTGAATTTGATTATTTTTCATGATTGATCCAATGTAGTTCAACGTATAATCTTATATAAATTTTCTATTCGATAGATTTATAGGATAGATTTCACTTAATTGATTTAGAATATGTAATTTGTGTTATTTATTATTTAGATTAAAAATAGTTTCATTTAATTATTTAATTTTGTAAAAAAGATTAATTAAAGATAAATTATAATATTTTAATAATTTTTTATTTAAAATATTATTATTTTATATTAATTAATTAAAATATGAGCATTTAACATGAATAGTTTTAAAAAATAAAGAATAATAAAATTTAAACAAAAAGTTATTTAAATATAATTTTTAATTTTTAATAAAAATTAAAAATTAAAAATTAATAAAATATTAAAATAAAATATATGCTAATTAAGAAATATTAAAAATAAATATTTTGTTAATTTTTTCATATGAATTATGATTATATATGATTGTTAAATAATTATGTTTTGAACGTGTTTAATGAATTGATTAAAAAATAATAATATTTTAATAAAAAATTATTAAAATAATATAATTTATCTTTAATTAATCATTTTTATAAAATTAAGAGACTAAATAATATTATTTTTTAATTTAAAAAACTAAACAATATAAATAATTTAATTTAAAATACTTCTATCCTATTTTTTTCCTAATATATATATAGTTAATAAAAAGAGTCATCCATCGTCCATACACATTTATTACTTCTCCTTGGCTTCTCCCTTACAAGTACATATTTCCTCGTTCTAAATTATTATTATCGTAATAATAATTCCTTTTATTCAATAATAATGTTGAAAAAACAAGAAATAATTCTACACAAAAGAGCTCTTATTATTTTCTTCATGTTTTCATTACAATTATATAGCTATTTATAAGAAAATTTTACTCCTTCAATTACTCTTTGAATTAAGCGTCCCTTCAATTACTCTTTGAATTAAGCATCCCTTGATTTACTCCTTGAATTAAGCATCCCTTGTTTTACCCCTTGAATTAAGGATTCCTTGTTTTACTCCTTGAATTAAAGATTCCTTGTTTTACTCCTTGAATTAAGGATTCCTTGTTTTGCTCCTTGAATTAAGGTCCTTGTTTTATTCCATGAATTAAGAACTAATATCCAATACTCCCTCTCAAGCTGGATCCAAAAGGTTTATGGATCCAAGCTTGGACAAAAGTCGTTGAAACTGATGAGAAGCCAAGGGCTTGGTGAAGATGTCAGACAGTTGGTCGAAGCTTCTTGTATAATGTGTCTGAATCACTTGTGACTGAACTTGTTCACGAATGTAATGACAATAAACTTCAATGTGTTTCATCCTCTCGTGAAACACTCAGTTTGATGCTATATGCATGGCTGCCTGATTGTCACAAAATAAGGACATAGGAAGTGTTGGGCACAGCGGGTATAGATAAAATGAATTCAACAGAGTAGAATAATGACACCGGAAATTTAACGTGGTTCACCCTTTAATTTGGGCTAAGTCCACGGGGAAAACTCCGAAAAGTATTTCTTCCACTAATAAGATTAATGGGTACAAAGTGGGAGGCAATACAACAAATTGAGATAAACCCAAAATAGTGTCACACAAGTGTTTCCCAAACTCACTATTTTGTCACTCCCCTTTTAGAAAAATATCCCAATATTTTTCTAAGATATTCTCTCCTACTTTCTTACACACAACACTATATTTCTTCAAAGGAAATTGTTCCTTTGGCTTTGCTTTGCTTCACTTCTTGTTTGGTGTGTTGATGTTTCTCTAAGGCAAAGACATTGCCTATTTATAGGCAAAATTGCATATCAATGTTAGATACACCTACCATTGTGGTTGTACCTACCATTTGTAGTTGCACCTACCATTTGTAGGAACACCTAAATCACATAGAAGACCTTTAAGCCATATCAACTCACACGCAGTTGAAGCCATTGCACGATACTCAGCTTCGGCACTTGATCTAGCGATGACATTTTGCTTCTTACTCTTCCATGTGACCAAGTTTCCACCGACAAATGTATAGTAGCCAGTGGTGGACTTGCGATCGATTGCATTCCCTGCCAATCAGCATCACAATACCCTATGATTTGTGTGTTGTCATTCTTCTTCAAGATGATACCACGACCCACTGATCCTTTTAAATAGCGTAAGATCCTTTTAACAAGGGTCAAATGCTCAAGTGTCGGGGAGTGCATGAATTGGCTCACAATACTTACAGAATATGTGATGTCAGGTCCGGTGATTGTTAGGTAGATCAACTTACCAACCAGTCGTTGGTAATAACTTATATCCGTGAGTGGCGTGTCCTTCAAGCTAGGTTTGAGCTTGCTGTTAAGAGGGGTAATGGCTGGTTTAGCATCACTCATGTTAGCTTCCTTGAGCAAATCTAAGACATATTTCCTTTGGTTAAGAAAGAGTTCTTCTATGCGAGGTTGCCATTTCTATACCAAGAAAGTACTTCAATATCCCAAAGTCTTTAATTGCAAACCTTTGTCTGAGGGACTATTTGAGGTTGAAAATCTCGTCAACATTATCACCTGTAATTATCAGATCATCTACATAAATCAGCACAACCAATTTTCCCATAGTTCCTGTGCGAACAAATAGTGAAGAATCGGCATTGATGCTTTTGAAACCAACACTAGTGAGAACTGAGCTTAGCTTGGCATACCAAGCTCGTGGGGACTGTTTCAAACCATAAATAGATTTGTGCAATTTGCACACTAAATCCAGTTCATTGCTTTGAGGATGCCCGGGTGGCAATTTCATATAGACTTCTTCTTTGAGATCATTATGCAAGAATGCATTCTTCACATCCATTTTGTACATGGACCACCCCTTGTTTACAGCCACAGACAATAGCACTCTTACTGTGTTCGTTTTTGCAACAGGTGCAAATGTTTCTTTGTAATCCACCTCGAATGTTTGAGTGAATCCCCGAGTCACCAATCTTGCTTTATACCTCTCAATTGATCCATCTGACTTGAATTTGAGCTTATAAATCCATTTGCAACCCACGACTTTCTTGCCTTTTGGAAGTTTGGTGATGCTCTATGTGTTGTGTTGATCTAGGGCTTTAAGTTCTTCTTGCATGGCTTCCTTCCACACCTCTTGGCTATTTTCCTCATTAAAGTTTTGAGGCTCACTGTAACTCGATATAGTGCTGAGGAATGCGGCATGGGTTGGTGTCACTCTCTTATATGACACATAATTTGAGATGGGATGTGTGGGTTTGTAGGTGACAAAGTCTTGAAGTCTTGTGGGAGGTTGCCTAACACGCATTGGATTACGTCGTGGAGCAGGAGGAGTTATCTCACACTCGTTCACATCTTGTACCATATTGTGAGGATCATCTTGATTATCACCATCTTTATGCAGTGTACCATTAAGAAGAGACCCTTCATTGTTACTTTCAGTGAGAGATGTATCAATGTTGACATGGCTGGGATCTTGTTGTTGTAGAGCCTCAAGTTCGATTCTTGGTAATAGAAACACATCCAAGATGTCATCCCCTTGACTTGTGATTTCATGTGACTTGCTGAAAAAAGGGTTAGTTTCATAAAATCGAACATCTTTAGACACAATTAATCTCCTAAGTTGGGGATCATAACACTTATATCCCTTTTATGTAGATGAATAATGAAGAAAAATACATTTAACAGCTCTAGGATCCAATTTATCTCGATGATGAGATTGAATATGTACAAAGCAGATACAACCAAAGACTCTAAGGTGTGACAGGTTAATTTTCCTTCCTTTCATAACCTCTAGGGGAGACTTGAAATCCAAGACTCGACTGGGTAATCTATTGATGATGTAAGGAGCTGTCATAACCCCTTGGGACCAGAATCTCTTTGGTACATTCATTTGTAGCATTAATGCTCTAGTTTTTTCAAGTAAGTCCCGGTTTTTGCGTTTAGCTACACCATTTTGTTGAGGTGTGCCAACACAACTTGTTTAATGCATAATGCCATGAATTCTTAAATATTGTTTCATGATATGAGACATGTATTCGGTGCCATTGTCAGACCTTAAGGTTTGAATTTTAGAGGAGAAATGATTTTTAACAAGGTTATAAAAGTCCTTAAATACTTCCATAACTTCATTCTTAGACTTTAAAAGATATAACAATGTGACTCGAGAAAAATCATCAATAAAAATCACAAAATACTTATAACCATCAAAAGATTCATTAGTTGGTCCTCATACATCTGAATGAACTAGTTCAAAATATTTACTAGCCTTAGACAAGGAAGAATTTAAAGGAAATCTAGTGGCTTCAGACAAGTGGCAAGTTTCACATGCAATTGTATCATTTCCTAAGTTTGGAAATAGAGTTGATAAAATTGGTGGAGAAGGGTGAGCTAAACGTTGATGCCACAATTGATTATCTTGGATTGGGTTAAACTTGGCTTGAAACCCTCTGGGATTGCTCTTGGATATGTAATAGAGACCATCTAAGTAAAACCCTTCACCAATCGTCTTTTTGGTGGCACAATCATGAAAAATGACATTGTGAGGAGAAAAAATGGCTAAGCAATTCAAGGTATTTGTGATTTTTTTTACAGACAGAAGTTGTAAAGGAAAGGAAGGTACATATAAAACCGCCGACTCGATTTCATCTGACATTAATTTTATTTTTTCCTTTCCTAAAACATTTACATTCTTACCATTTGCAATTGAAACTTGAGAAGGACTTGCTAATTTTTCAAACTTATGAGACTTTGACACATGGTTTGTCATATGATCTGTGGCACCTGAATCTACAACCCAAAAAGCATGCAACATATTTATTTTAAGAGCAGTTTTAAAAGTTTTTATGATACCTTGCATGTCTTCTTGTGGTATGAGTTTTGTATCTGCCAAGAAACCTGCAAACTTGCCCAGCAATGCTATCGAGTTTCCTTCTTCTATGCTATCCACACAATCAATTCTAGCTCCTCCTGTCTTGCTTTGAAGATACAACATAAACTCATTTATAAGTTCAGTTGGATTCGCTGTGAAGTTTTTGAATGGATCAGACCCATTAGAGGTAGAGGCAGAAGCATGATTTGCACGGTGTGTAGTACGATTCACTTTCTATAAACCCTTATCCTTTATAAAATCGGGTTTTAATTATGGATGTAGACTCCAACATGTGTCCTTAATATGGCCCGTATAGTTACAGTGTTGACACTTCAAGTTTGGATGCTTCCCTTTGTACTTTCTCTCGTTGATTAGATAGGCTCTTGCCTCAGGTACACTATCCATTGTATCCTTGTTCATGACTTTCCTCCTTACTTCTTCACGTTGAATTGTCGCACATACATTGGTGAAGGAAAGAAGTTCAGTATTCATGAGTACGTGGCATCGTATATCTTCATATGTTGAATCGAGACTGGACAGAAGTTGAAATATCTTATCTTCTTCCGCTCTTTTTCGTAGTAAAGCTACATCGATTGTATGAGAACGATATATTTCTAACTCATTCCACATGCTTTTCATGCTTCCTAAGAGTTGTACAAAAGGCTTACCATCTTGTTGCAGATTTGAGATGTCCTTCTTTAATTGAAAAACTTGTGCAGCATTGTTTTGACTGCCATACATTTCCTTGACCATCTCCCATAGTTGGTATGCAGATTCAGAGTAACTGAATATTTCAGCTAATTTACGTTCCATGGAATTTAGGAGCCATGACATAACCAGCTGATCCTTACTAAGCCAGAATTCATAGGTTGGTAAGGAAAACATCAAGTACTTCGATGCTTCCATTTATGAACCCCAACTTGGACCTTCCACCTAGAGCCAGAGACACTGCTCTTGACCAAGGCAAGTAATTAAACTCATTCAAAAAGACTGAGCTTAATCTTTGATTTGGGTTGACATCCACCTCATACATATTCATGAAGGAAAGCACTAATGAACTTTCAGCTTCTGATCCTAGCGGCTTGTCTTCCGTCATTTCAAAGATTGAAGATGCTAAGATAATAATAAAGCAGAAGCAAGTTAATTTTCCTGCTCTGATACCATGTTGAAAAAACAAGAAATAACTCTACACAAAAGAGCTCTTATTATTTTCTTCATGTTTTCATTACAATTATATAGCTATTTATAAGAAAATTTTACTCCTTCAATTACTCTTTGAATTAAGCATCCCTTACTCTTTGAATTAAGCATCCCTTGTTTTACTCCTTTAATTAAGGATTCCTTGTTTTACTCATTGAATTAAGAATTCCTTATTTTACTCCTTGAATTAAGTATTCCTTGTTTTACTCCTTGAATTAAGTATTCCTTATTTTACTCCTTGAATTAAGTTCATTGTTTTGTTATTTAAATTAAGATACTTGTTTTATTCCTTGAATTAAGAACTAATATCTAATAAATAATGATATTAAAATATAATTAATAATAATGATTAAATAAATATTTAATATATTATAAATAAATTATTCTTGATATATTCTCGTAAGAATTTTAAGTAAAAATTGAAAGTAATTTTAAATCGTGGATAAATAACGAAAAAAGATTCCATACTATAACGTTGAAAACCTTAATCGTCGTTTAGAACATTTTAATGTTTAGTAATAAGAAATTAAATACAAAATATTATTATCCAATAATAATTAAGTAATTTATAATATCAAATAGGGCCGTGGCGAACCCAGTACTCTTCGCTACGCCCTGGCCCCTGGTCATACATTTGCGTTAGACTACGTACGGGTTTAGTTTACTTTGTTCTGTTCATTTTTTTTTTTTCCTTCCTTCTCATCAGCAAACGCGTGAATAAGTGTGGATGAAAACAACGTTTGAGACGCCAGTCAAATATTTTTTTTTTTTGTTTCTTTTTATGGTCTTAAACCTTCGATGAACCAAGTTTTGAGTTAATGTTTATGTTTCGAATTTAATGTAAAAGCTGCATTGGGCTGATGATACTGTTACGTTGTTTTCTAATAATAAATGCTTTGGTCATTTGAGTTTTGACTTCACAGCAATCCGAATTGCTTTTTGAAATTTCAAGCACGCAGCTCTGTTATCTATCATCAAAGAAGCAGTTAACAGACCCAAGAAAAGCAGGAAAGAAGATGTAATAAATATATTCATATAATCGGGAAAAGAGCTTTATCTTAATTTCTAAAAATATATACTTTCTTATATAATTTTTTAAAAAAATATATCCATAATCGCTCAATTATTATAAAAGTACGTATAAATTGAATTTAAATAATATTAATATTATTGAAAGAAAATTTAAAAAAAAAAAAGGAAAAGTCCTAACCTCTCCTATTTCTCTTTTTGTTCTTGATTAAATCTTGAGACAATCAATCTATACACATTTTAATCAAAATATGGTAGCATCAAATTCTCCAAGTGAAATGATGGAAGCTAATACCAACAAAATTGCTTATATTTTTTTTGGTCCAATTCAATTTTTTTTTCTTTTTTGTACCTCAGACGACATCATTTTTGGGAGAGTGAATTACAATTTTGTCCTTCATCAAGCTTATTCAAAACTTTTCTTCTCTCTTTGCATGGATCAGTTTTCTCTCATATTACAGACGTTGTTCTCTCTCACGATAAAACCCACTCACGAAACCCACTCACTCACAATCCAATCTTATTTTTCTCAACCTTTTTGTAGATTTTCATCTGTTGTTCTTTTTCCTGTTTTGAAGTTTATTTTCGGTAGTGTTTTTTGCTATTTTCGCGCTCCATTTTTCTTTCATTTTTTTTTCTTTCGGTTGTTGTTGTTTATGCTTTTCGTTGTTCAGTTCGTATAAAGTATGAGTTCATTTTTTTTGTATTCATCAGTATTCATCTGTTGTTGTGTTATGGTTGTGTTCATATTATCTCAAGTATGAATGTAATGTTTTCACTAACTTGTTATCATTTTTTTCTTATTGGTTGTTCGATTCTTTTATTGTTTTGTTTTCTGGTCATGTTTGTGTCTTCGTTGTGATGAACGTAATGTTTCTTATGTTTTGTTTTCATTTTTTGTTAGGTTTTCTTTTTGTGAATGTATTTTTTTAGGTTTATTTATTTATCTCAGTGGCTTGATTTTTAAATTCTTTTTTTTTTGTATTTGTGTTTTTTCTTATGGTTTCGAAATAATGGAGTTTTTTTCCTTCATTTTGTGGTATAATGGTGCAGTTGATTAACATTTGAATAATGCATTCATAAGTTGACTATTAGTTTATCAAGGTGGTCATTTAGTTATTTTAATTAATATAATGTAAGCGGTTACGTGTTTTTCAGGAAGATGTAACCTTTAACGTGTGTTCTGTATTCTTGAATATGATTACAACGCAAGTTTATAAAATAGGTAACTAATTAATTTAGATGAATAATTAGTTTATTTTTAATTTTTATTAATTTATAATTTAAATAAATTAATCATATATATAATATTATATAAAAAAAATAACACAAAATATTTTTAGGTAAAAACAACTATAACTTAAGAGTAAAACCATTAGTAAATCGAAATATTTAATTTTTCATTATAAAAATAAATATTGAAATACAAACTCAATTTTATGTTATCTTTTTTATTATAGTGTTTTAATGTACTTTAATTACGAACATTTGTTCTATTTTCATAATTTTTAATAATAATTTGAGTAATTTTTAAACTAATATTTTAATAAGTTTTTTGCTAATAAAATACGTTTACGAATCAATTATAAAAAGATTTAACACAAAAATCATAAGTGTTCATGTGTATTTTAAAATTAATTTAATAATGAATAATTTTAACTAGATGTTTTAAAACATATGTTACTTAAATCAAATTAACTGTTAAATTTTAAAGCAAATATATTAAGTGTAAATTTAATAAAAATAATTTTTTTAAAATTTAATAATTAAATCAAATAATTATGATAACACATAAAATAATCTTAACATTTAAAAATTTAATAAAGAAAAACTATATAAAAATAAAATATATTAAATAAATTTATTAATAAATATTTTTACTGTGATATTAATTCGATATTAACCAAATTTAATTATTTTCTTTGCTATCATTGGTCACAAATATATATGTATATACATTGATAACTTCTTTTTTTCACTTCGCTGCCACCAATATCATGTGTATTAACTCCCATTCTGTTGTGGATCTCAATTCCCTCCTCTTTTCCCTTTTCCTTTTTACCTTTTTCTTTTTTCTGCATTTTGCGGCAGATTTGACAGGCTCAGCAACACCACTAGGCAACTCTAGCGGCTTTTTAATTCAATAGTTTGGTAAATATCTTTATATAAATAATAATAATAATAATAGTATTATATTCAAGCATTTTATTAGCTTAATTTTTCAAAGCTTATTCAGAATCTTAATAATAAAAATATTATTTTTAAGATATATTTTAAAATATTAAATCAGATTTATGAAATAATTAATTCATTAATTCATAAATTGATTAAAGTTAAATAAATATTTTAATACTAAAATAATTTTATACTTAAAGTGTTATTATCTAAAAATCGAACATTTATTTAACTTTTTTTGATGGAATTTATAATATACTTAAAAACAAGTTTACAAGTATATATTTTATCAACGAAAAATAATTAATACTCATAATCTTTATATTATTTGTTATTTGATATAGGAAACATGTTTATATTATATATTTGATAATAGTGTGTATTTATACATTATATTAATTATTTTTGTATTAATTATCGTTGAAGTAACACGTAACAATTTACATTTGTTTTATTATTGGAACTTAACATGTTACATTTAGTCATGTATTTTTTGTTTAATTTATTTATTTTTTGATTAGAACCTTTTAATTATTATGATTATTAATTTATTTTTATCTTTAATTTTTTCATCTTTTCATATGTCTAAAAGTAGAATATTGAAATCTGAATAAAAGTCTAAGAAGTCACATTCTACGGCCGATCAATCCAAGGTTTTAGTTATTTGTTATTTTCTTATTTATTTGATTTTATCTTTTTCTTTTTGGCCTTATATTTATTTTATCTAATATTTTTTGTTATTATTTTCTTGTAGATTGCTTACTTAGATGATAGTTTATCTTTTGAGAATTTTGTAGATTTAGATGAACAATTTCATGTTTGATGTGATTGTAATGCTTGCGACCACATAGAACGAGTGGAAAAATTAGATGTGTTTTGAATGAGAATAAAAAATAAGGTTTCAAAATTCATGCTTCAAGTTGTTTTACAATCTTCTTGTGGTTAGAATTAGTAGTCAACGATTCATTATGTTCTCTTGATGAAATGTTTGTCTTTGAAAAATGTAAAAAGAGATATGGTTTTGTGTTGGTATTAAAGTTCTTCATTTTTTCAAAAAATGGAGTTTTGGGTTGTATTAAGGTTATTTAATGATAACGAGGAGATTGATGATATTGATGAAAAAAGGCAATTAATTTATTAATAAGTATTTTTCTAAATATTTTTCTTTTACATATTTGGAACATCTCGTTGATTGCACTGAGAAACATACTCCTAAAAGCAAAGTGGTAAGAAAAAGTTACTTAAAGGGATGAAATCTAATGAGTCTTTTCCACGTAAACATGAAAGTTTGCATGATTTTGATTTTATTGAGATTGATACCGATGATGTTGTGATGACATGTTTGTTATATTTCTTAGAGTTTGGTTTAATTAGAAAGTTGAAGAAAACTTTAATTTCTAGGAAAGTTTTGTTGTTAGCTTCTGATTGGCAGAGTTTTAACAATTATCTTCGGGATGATTTGATATATAATTATCTATTTGAGAGTTTGGACCATGTGTTCTGGATTTGGATGTTAAGAAGAAGAAGAAGGGAAAGAAAGGAAAAAAAAAATAATAATAAAGAAGGTTTTTTCTATGTAAGATGACAATGTTCGTTTTTAAATTCTTGGTCCCAATGTAGCTTTGCTTTTGAGCTGTTGATTTATGAAGTCATACTTAATATTAGTCTTTTTTATGCCATTATGTTGAATGATTTGGAGCCAATAATGTTGAGGTGAATTTATTATTTGTTACTAGAGTTTTAACACATTCAATCTATTTTTTTAGAAACCTTATCCAATAATATATTTACTTTGAGAATTTATTTATTTTAATTACCTTTTGTTTTATTGATTGCTATTATGCTATTGTATGAAACTAATTGCAGATATTTTATTTTTAAATACAACACATTGTATGTTAATGTAAAAGTTACACGAATGCTTTACCTGGATGTAAGCTATTGCGTCTATAAATTTTGTAATTACTTTTATATATTATCTTAATGTTGTTATATGTAAATGTATGTATTAACTTACCTCTAAGGTAAGTTATTTTTTCTAATTTTTAGGTGTGTGTTAATACTATTTCATCTGATGAAGATACTTTATGTTTTCAATATTTCCTTCGTTATGTTGAAATATTGTACTATGATGAGGTGTTAACTTTTGAAGCTCCGAAGGTTCTTTCTCAAGAATAAACTAATATTGATGCAGATGTTTTAAATGAGGGATTGGATAAGATAAAAAGTGTGACGAAGAATCTTTAAGGGGATGTTAAGTTGTCTCGACTTAAAATTGATTTTGGTAACATTCATAGATGATATGTTGAAAGTAATTTAATTAAGTAGTTTTATATTGTATAAGGAAAATTAATATTAGTATTATAGGGATTTCATAATTTTTTTTTGAATGTACAATACTTATTATTTTTATTAGATTTCTATACGTATATAGGAAAAAAAAATATCATCAAAAGTTCTTTATTTATTATAAAAATAATATTTAAATTATATATTTATTTTTTATAACAGTTTAATAATATTTTTATAAAAAAATAAATATAATTTTTTTAATTACATCATATAGAAATTATTATAACTTAAATAATTTATAACCGAAAAAATCGTAAAAAAATAAATACAAATAGAAAAATAAAAAATAAAAAAAACCATAAAAAGATAATTATTTATTTTTATGTATTAACTTTTTTATAATAATAAGATTAAATTATTATAAAAAATAAAAAATAAAACTTAAATATTATTTTTAAAATAAATATAAAAAATTTACTATCACTTTACGCCTATAATGCTACAACTATTCCATATAAGAGAGTTACTTATAAAATATCATAAAATTTATACCATATAAAAAAGTTACTAATAAAATATCATAAAATTTATGGAAGCACTCTCCGAACTCTATTCTTTTTTTTTTTTTTTGTTCCAAAAGCGTTTTAAATCATAAACATTTTTGACCATGTCTATAAAAACTTCTTTTTACAATCTCTAAAAAGTATAAATAAAGGATAAAAACATTAGCTGAACCTGGTATAATTACAGTATGCCCCTTGGTCTATTTTTCACCACTAATCGTAGCAAATCATACTCCAACAAAACTCAATAACCTAAAACCTCGTGTCAATCTGAGTGTCAAAATTTTCTCATATAAGATTTTATAACAAAAAAATGTACCATTATTTATGTATTATTATAATTTATATAATAATTTTTTATTTAATACAATTATGTTAATATTATTGTAATTATTAATAATATTAAAACACATTTAATATAAATATTTCTTTATTGACTTATTCTTTACCTACTTTGGAGGAGAAGAGAAATGTGACTATCTTAACCAGGTTTATTTTCCAACAAAACTAGTGAATCCATCAGTCATATTGGACTTTACAAGATCAAAAGCTTGAAATCTTAAAACGTGGTCGTCTCTTTTTGTCTTCTTCCTATTATCCTACTTACCTCCACCGGCTCAAATGCTTGGGATATGTTACATCTGACAAAGAAGTATACAGAAACTCGCGTGCAATCACAGATTTTTAAGTAAAAATCCCCTTTTAAAACCCTCTTAAATTTTTTGGTTACTGCAAGAGAATATTGTCCTTTATTGCCCTTTTGGAATTTTAAAAATGATGGAAAGAGAGAGAAACAAAAATGTAAAGAAATTCAAAAATGAGATGGAGGGAGTGGCTTGTTGTTGAGATTCTTCGTTTATAATTTATTATAAATTTATAATAAATATACTTTTATTCTTAATTAGATGTGATAGAAAAACCATTTTCCAATATCTATAATTCCAAAATCTTTTGGCTCTCACATTGTCAATAGTTACTCAGTAACACACAACGTTTTTTCGTTAATTTGTGTTAAAAACATTGTTAAACTGCCATTTGCTTCTCTTTTAACTGCAAAGACTCGAACTTTATTTTTGGTTAATTTTGAGGGAAATGCACTAACTTCTGAACGTCGACGTATTGCTAAAGCTAGCCATAGAGGAGCTGGTCTTTTCCAACTAATTTACATTCTTTCAGACTCTGCCCCTACTGCGTAGCTCTGTTCCTGCAGGAAAAAAAAGTTATCTTCACTGTTCTAGGTTGCTTTTCGGTTTCTGGGGAGTGGTGATGCTTGGTTGCTTTCTTTTCATGGGGTTTTCAGGTTAGCTGTAAACTCTTATTGGGTCCTCTGTTTTTTGGTTTTATATTATTTCAAATCATCTGGAAAATCAAAGTTCCAACTTTTGATTCACTCTTTCGTTATCTCCTTTTTCAGTTTATTATGTTTTTTTGGAAATGGGTTTTCTTCTTATCTTGTAAGACGTAAACTGGGTTCACTGTTTGATAGCAACTAGCTTGGTTTTCCATTATTCCAAATCATTTGTGGATCCAAGTTTGAATCTTTCTGCCATTTTCTTCCTCTGGGTTTGTAGTTTGTTTCCTGAATATGAATATTCTACCCAGTTCATTCCTTTGTTTTCGTTTTTCAATTTCTCTTTTAGTCTTAAAGTTGTAGTTTTACTAAAAGGCTGTGCTTTGTTTATATCAAAAACCATAATAATTTTATTTAACAAGGGGCTGATTAAACGCTGGAATTCCTGATTTTTCTCTAGTTATATCATTTGATTTTATGCCCCATTTGAAAACACCTTCATAAAGATTTCCTTTGTTTTTTTACTCATTATTTCTAATATTACCTGTTAGTTGAAGCTAAAGTTGACACGGTCCATTTGTTATCAGATCTGTAAAGGTCTTTAAGTGTGTAGTACAATTGGAAATGGAAGTTACTGCTTCTAAACCCTTAAAACCCACATCAAACATATCTGAAATTGTCTCCAAGTTCACCAAAGTCTGCAAATGGAGATCCATTGGTGTATTTCCTTCTCAAAACTCTGTTCAGTATCAATACCAACACCTAAAGGCCAGCGACAAAGCCCCATTAGATGAACATTGCAGTGATGCAACAGAGGAGACTGAAGACAATGGTGTGAAAATCCACCCTCAGCCTAATGAGGTATTGAACAAAACAAACTTGTATGATGATAGTGTGGTGGTGAAACTGTTTGATAATATTTCAGCTTTGAAATCAACTTATGTTCAGCTCCAAGAAGCTCATGTTCCTTACAACCCAGATAAGATTATATCTGCTGATAAACTTATGGTGGCTCAACTTGAAGTCCTCTGCAAAATCAAGCGTGCTTATAAAGAGAAGCAACTAATAAAACTCAAGTTCGATGCATCTCACTCTGTTATCTTACAGGCCAAACTTGAAGAGAATAAGAAGTTGCTTGCAGAGTTAAAGTCCCAGTTGAAAGATAAAAACTTTGATACTAAGAACTTGCTTAAAGAGCTACAAGATTTGGAAATGGGAAATGCAAAAATGGTCGAAAAGATCAGGCAGGTTAAGTTGGAAAGAAAGAGTCGACTGGTTTTGAACGTTGACACGTTTCAAAACGTCTTTATTTCCACTTCAAAGTCCATTCATGACTTTGCAAAGCCATTGATTAGTTTAATGAAGGCTTCTGGTTGGGATTTAAATTTGGCTGCAAAATCCATACAAAATGAAGCTGTTTATTCAAAAAGGTGTGATAAGAAGTATGCCTTTGATGCCTACATTGCAAGAAGAATGTTTGATGAGATGGAATTTAAGACCAATGATGTTGATTCTATAATGAGATTTGATGATCCAATTGATGCTTTGATAGATAACCCAGATTCTGAATTTGCCAAATTTTGTGGGAAAAAGTACTTATTGGTTGTCCATCCTACCATGGAGGAATCTTTCTTTGGGAATCTTGATCAGAGGACTTTTGTATTAAGTGGGAAGCATCCAAGGACACCATTTTATCAAATTTTTGCTAAAATGGCCAAGTGGGTTTGGGTTCTACAAGGCATTGCAGCCTCAATTGATCCCCATGTAAGGGCATTCTCTGTGAAAAGAGGAAGCAAATATTCAGATGTTTACATGGAGTCTGTGGAAGAGGACAAGGAAGCAAAAACTTGTGTTGATGGACAACTTGGTCAAAAAGTTGAGTTTATGGTAATGCCTGGGTTTGAAGTTGGAGAGACGTTGGTAAAGTCTAGAGTTTATCTGTCCCAAATGAATTAATATCTTGGTTGTGTTTCAACTAACTGCAAAGAAATTTAGTATTCCCTTATTATATTTTGTTTGAAAAAATTTAGTAATATGCTTGAAGCCTTTTAAATTAGGTCTTGGAGTTTTACAAACTACAGATGATTTTATTAGTAGGATTTAGCCCCCAAACTCTCAAAGCTCAAAGTTTGTTATCTCCAATTATAAGTTTCGGGCAAATGTAATGTTGTGGATTGCAAGGGAACTCTAAATTGGTTCTTGCACTGTACATTATGCATTTAATGAAGCAATAAATGATATATCGTAATCTTATGCTTCTTTCCTTTCTGCTGCTTGAACTTTGATATTTATTAGAAGCTTTTTCATTAGATGGCGATATATTTATCCATACTGATAATTTAAGTTATAATTTTTCATATTTATTATAATAATATATTACATTATTTGAAATTTATATTAAATTTAAGATTCTTTTAGTAGTTTTTTATTTAAAAAAAGGTATATTAATTGTCTAATTTTGAAAGAAAAAAAATCTAATTTATTCAACTTTTAAAACCAGTCGCTAGCTGATTCTGTGTTCTTTTTACTCTGTGCTGGCAATGTCATTAGCCTGAAACTAACGTTATTTAGAGGAATATCTATTTTTTGTTTAGAAAATTAGCACATAGTCAGTCACTTGTTGTTTTTAAAGAATACAAAAGTACTCATTTAGATTAGACAATAAATAATTACATTCATTTATTTTTTATTACAATATTTTTCCATCAATTCATTAATTTATGTTGATTTGTTTTTGCAAATATATATCCCTGGAAAATTTTGAAACTGGTAGTAATAACTTCTTGTTTTTCAACCTTTTGAGTATTTATTTTTTAATTTTTTAATTTTTTTCCAATTTAAGAAATACTAAGGGAGGTAATTAGTACTACATTATTATTATTATTATTATTTTTGTTTAGTTGAATGTTTGAATACATAAAAGCACCACTAGAGTTTTTTATTTTTTATTTTTTTATTATATAATCAAATAGAGAAAAAGTACATGTAATTTGATCATTTAAAAAAGTAATATTATAGCTGTATATAATGAGAATTTACAGCAACTTTTGAAAAAAAGGAAAAGTTTATAACACAAAACTAAAGACTATAAATCTGGATCTGTGTCTTTTGAAAACAAATCATGGCATAGTTCTCCATAAAATCTACAAACCAAACCTTTGAAAACAGGGCAGTTAAGGCATTTCCAGCAGTAAAGAAGCTCTTCCACATCCATCAAATCCTTCAATTTCCCTTCTTCAACAATCATTTCCACCAAATACTTCTCAAAGCTCCTACATGCATCTTCTACATCATCATCTGCACTATCGTTTCTAACTTTCTCTTTACCATTAGAACATCTCTTAAAAGCTTGTAAGTTTTCCATCGATCTCTTTTTGTCTTTTGCATGAACATAGACTTGCTAACAATGTAACTATATTCAATCTTTTGGAGTCTTTTTAAACTTGTTATGACAAGGATACGATGAAAGGCAATAAGAGCTCTTATGAAGACAGGTTTCTTAGCTTTGAATCTAATAACTCGCAAGATTATTAGTCTTTGCAAGGGTTTAGAAACTTGGATTTGAAGTGACTCATGAATACATTTCCTTTTCGTAATTTTCAAATATGAATGAAAGAAAGCAGAGTGTTCGTGAAGCAATTATGGAGCAGGGTGTTGGTAGTTCTGTTGCTTTTGGTTTATTGGGATAAATAGGTTGGTGGTGTAACGAGAAGAGAGAGAGGAGCAGAGCTATTGATTAAGTAGTGTCTTCATTCGGAGAGATTCATTCATACAGCATTGACAGGTTGTGAAACATATATATTCATCTTAATATTTGATTTTTATAAATATGAAGATAAAAAAAATATAATGAGTTGAGATGAAATCACCAACTATTATTAATAAAATAGCATACAGAATGTTTTTTATAATATTTTTACATTCGTTTGAGGCTTAATATATATATATATAATAACAATCATATCCTTTCTTTATCATTATTTCAATTTTTTTTAAAGGAGATGTTTACAAAAAATATTAATAAAAGTCAAAAAATTTGAAGGAAAATTTTGTAATAAAACAATAATCGAAAGAATAAAATTGAGGGATGCTTTTGTTATTTTCGAACATATAAAGGGTTCTCTGATCATTTTTGCTACATATATTTCTTTTAACGTAACAAAATGTGATTTTTGCTATGTTGGTAGTTGATATATACAAGTTATACAATATAAATAAATATATAAAAATAATATTTATCATTTTTTAACTTTATTTTTTTAAAAAAGATTTTTTAACTATTTATTACATTATATCATAGATAGAAAGGACCATCAAATGTAATTAGTAAATTATAATTCTTTGGTATATATAATAAGAAAAATCAATATTTGTGAAAGATTAATAATTATAACTTATCCTTCACCCAATGACTAATTATAACAGTTATTTCATTTTATTTAAAATAAGTGTTCCTAAATTTGATTTTATTAGTTGTTATTTTAATAAAGCATTAATAATTGTGTTTTTATGGACGCTAAACAGGTATTTTGACAAAGAGGTGATTGGCTAGACACAAATTCAAATAGATTTTAAAATTTTTAATACAAATTTAATCTCATGATATAATAAATTTAAATTAATAACAGATTATATTTTTTAAAATTAATAATAAAATTTATTTATAAATTATATATAAAAGATAACATATATAAATTTAAATTTTAAATTGATATTTTTTATAACAAATATTATTTTTTATAATAACAACTAAACAAAAAAAAATACAAATAATTTATTTGTTTGCAGTAACAAATAAATAATGTCTTTATGACTTTTGAATGAAGTTGTAAGCCCACAAATGATTTATTTAAACTTACCAATAAAAGTAAGCCATATGTGAAAAAAGAAAAATAATTATTAAATTTATTTATAATTAATTAAATTAAATTAATTATTTATATTATATCATCTAAACTTGTTTGCATTTTTTTTTTTTTGTAAAAGGTTATTTGCATTATTTAGCATATAAAAGTTATCAATAAGAATAAGATAAAAAAAATACAAATGATTTAAAAATCGTAGAGTTCAAACATGAGGTATTTTTTTTAAATATTTATGATTTATTTATTTATTGTAAAAATAATTTAATCTTATAATTATTAAAAAAAAGATAAAGATAATTTTTATTTTTTTTTAATTTTTTCAATTATATTAAATAGAGATGATTATAACTTAAATAAATAATAACTATAAAAATCGAAAAAAATCAAATAAAAAATAATAATTATTTATTTTTATGTAATTATATTTTTATAATAATAATAATAATAATAATAGAATTAGCTGTTCGATTTTGTAATTAAATTTTTATTGAAAGGATAAATATTAAATAATAAGTAACGTGAAAAAGTGTAAAAGAAAAATGACACGTATCACTGTAAAAAAATGTGAGAGTGAAAATGGAAGTATCCTTGAGAGTCTTGTTGATGTATAAACAAATGTGGGTGTAAATTTAAGTAACTAGCGTTCATATTCTTCTTGTTGTTCCATCACTATCGTCGAATTCTCGTAAGCTTCTTCAGGTGTCAATTAACATTCTCTTAGTGGTTCATGTCTTCTTCTGGATGAATTGACATAAAGTTTTGCTGCAAACAGTGAGAACCATCGTCTATTGGTCAAGAAGAGAAGAACTTGTTTGTCCCTTTGTTCATCGAATTCACCATCACTATTAGCCTCGCTATGAAGTGCATGCGTTCACACTTGAAGACTTCTGTATCTTATATCTTCCACATTGTTTTCTCTCTCTACTTTTTCTCAGCCATACTAATTGATTGGAGTTATCTCGGTTCATCGAACCCAATCATTCGGAACTCATGAAGCCTAATCTTTTCACGTCGGTTTCAAATAAATCGTCTCTCGAATAATAATTTTTCAATCTCATTTTTCTTACCTTTTGTTTTCTTCTCGTGTTCTTGCAAAACCAAAAAGAAAAGTATTTAATGTAGAAAGATAATATTATAGTTAAAAAAAAAAAAATAGCTCGTATATTCTCTTACTTTAATTTTCCTTTTGTCTTGGTGTTTTCCTTCAATTTTATTATGCTTTGGAAAAAATTAATTAGGACTTTTCTTGTTGATGAAATTTGTTAAGAGGAGGAGTTGGTTTTAGATTATGTACGAAAAACCAGCAAACTCAACGAGATTATTTATTAGTTTGGGTTGATTTTTCTTTTTACAAACCCGTTTAGTTATTATTTCTTTAAATCTAATAAAAACCGAATCAATTTAATATATTTATTTTATTATTTTTATTTTACATTCTTATTTAAAGTTTATAAATTTTATATAATTAATTTTTTTAAATCTTATTATTTACTTATTAAATCTTTTAATCATTTTTCTTCTTATTAAGTTATTACTATTTTATATTCTGTTTATTTTATTTTTAAATCTTTCTTAATATTTTAATTTAAGAATTATAATAAAAATATTTAAAATTATAATACAAGAGTTAAAAATATTAATAAATAATTTATTAGTAAAAACGGAAAAAAAATTCCCAAAAACCAACCCAATCAATAAAATTGATTCAAGTTAAATTAATTTTTTATATTTATTGGTTTGAGTTTATTATTATTTTTCAAAAATAAATCATATTAAATTAGTTTAAGTTTAATAAAAAATATGATACAATATATATTTAAAATTTTACCAATTATGATTATAATTTAAATAAAATAAAATTAAATAAGATAGTATTTAAATAAAATTAAATAATATTATAACACAAATTTATTAAAAATATTAAATAAAATATAATATAAAATAAGACAATTCACTACTAATATGCTACTTGAAATAAAAATTTATAAAACTTATGTGGTACAGTTAAAAGTTATGAGACCAACCTGCTTTCATGATCATAAGTACTGAATTAACAACGTGCTTCACCATATACATTAAAGGAATTATCAACCCCTATATATATTTGCACTATTGGTTTATGGATCATAAAGTTCCACCTTCTTTGGTGAATTATTTATAAATAAATATTTACAATCAACAGTCTCTGGAATTCTACTGAAAAACATCTGCCTTCTGTACTACATACATGGATTCCCTCTTTCCACTATTGTGTAAAGAGAAATCATAATGTCATACAAATTTACACACACGTGACAAAATAACTTCAACAATATAGAAATTATTTAATATTTTTTTCGAGATAATTATGCCACATAAACGATAATTAATATAAGTATTTATATGCATGTAAATTTGTGTGACTAGCATTTCTCGTTAATTAAAGCTGCTCATTATTTGAAAAACCAAATTTTCTCACCATATGAAGAGATTTTAACCGAGAAATTCAGGTCTCTTCACTTATTTTTCCATCAGATCGTATATGAATATGCCAATCCTCTCTTTGGTTTGATAATTAACAAGGAACTTAAGGTCTTTTGCTTTGATGTCCTTGACCCTTTCCAGTTCTTGAATTTCTTTTGTGTGAAGCATCACCAGTTGGCTTGGGAACCTCATAAAGTGATTGAAACCCAATATTTTCAACAGCTCCAATTGTATTGAATATGCGTCTCTTGGTAACTTCCTCCACCAATGATCTGTGTAGTAATTGACTTCGTATGTCAATTAGTGACTTGTTCCTCATCATTCTAAGGCTGTCGATGACCCTTTTGTCTTTTGAACAAGATGACAGACAAGCTTTGCAATGCTCATTGTAGTTTCTAGCCAAACATTGATCTTCAAGACAGTTATTTTCCGGGCAGAACCTTGTATGAGTCTTTATGATGGGATGTTTGTCTCCTCTTGTAGGGCTTTTATCTGATTCATGCTCCTCATCAGAATAATAATTTATGTTTGAATATGTTCCTGAGTGTGAAGAGATTTGAGAGCTGGTATCATCAAGATAATGATCTGCAAGAGAAATTATGCGCATTTGATGCTCACTTTTAAAAAATTTCTACAAGGCTTGGACTGCCTCTCCTAGTATTTTGTGCATTCCCTGTTAAGATGTTTGTACATATTATCTTTCCATTGCACCGGCCCGACATTTTTTATCAGGTTAAACTTGTTAGAATACATCTTATATTCCCAAGAAACGGGTTAACCTTAGAGGCCTAATTAAAAGGGACAAATCCTTTTGATCCCTTTTTTTTTTTTTAATCAAACAATATTGGGGAGGGGGAATCGAACCAGACAATTTCATGGAAAATGCCAGATTTTTGCCACTCTACTTGAGGGCGGTTGGCATCCTTTTGACCCTTTTAATGTTCCAAGTTGATAAACCTTATGATCCTGAGCCATATTGAAGGCATAAGGTCAACTCTAGGGAGGCTTTGAACCCCAATTATTTGCACACAACGAAAGGAATGGAACAATACCATGCATATTTTCCTATGTGTACTAATGTGATAGACATCCAAATAATTTTACCAACTTTAGTATAAAAACGAGTAAGGGACTTACCTTGAAGCCAATCATAAGCAGTTGGTATTTTGTCAATCCCATGAGAAATGATCAAGCCTGATATTGATGCATGGGATGAGGAGGGGAAAGAGTGGAAAGGGTGACGAGGCCCTTCGTCATCATCTCGATAGTTGAATGTGTGATAGGCTTCAGGCTTCCATTGTGGTAATATAGCAGATATCTCCTCTTCAATCATGTCTGCGATTTCAAATGGCTCCCAATCAGTGATCTCCAATTCGTTTACCATCTCTCTTGCAACATCAACAGCAGTGTCGGTCACAATGTGGAAGGGGAAATATACGTTCCTCAAAGAACCTGCTGCAAGAAAAGTCAATATAAAGCTATCACTACTTGAGTCACTGATATGGATATGGACCTGGATTAAAAGTGAAGCTGAAAGCACTGCCTGCAACAGGTCGTATTAGTTCATTCTCAGGGAGTACTTATTTATGCTTTTCAGATTCTATAGAAGTCCTTCTGACAGTAAAAAGTACTTTCAGTAGTCAAAAAACACATTTATTGATTAGTGATAGAAGCAAAAATTATGTGTCTTCAAAAAATCTTTTGAAACAACTTTTGATAAGCAAACAGACCGTTTCACTGCTTGATTTAGTACGTGCATAAAAATCAAGGGAGTACTAAGATCAGTAAAAGATGAACTCAGGAAAACTAACAGAAATGAGTTTGCATGATTTGTAGTGGATATGATAAAAATTTAATCGACACTATATTTCAAGTGAAAATTAGAGAGGATACCATCTTTGTCTGCAATCTGAACTTTGAGAATGATAGTATCATCTTCAGGATTCAGCTTTCCAGTGATTGTCATATCAGTCCTGTCTAAATCATCACTCGGCTGCAGTTTATCCATTTCTTTTTCATTTAAAAATGGTTTCAAACTTCCAGGATTTTCCATAGGCAATATTAATTCACAAGCAAGAAATGGATCGAGTAAAAGCTCTTCTGCTGATGGTCTCTTAGAAGCAGTTACTAAGCACTTTCCAATGAATCTCTGTGCTTCAAAGTCTTGAATCCGGTAAAATGCTCCCGGAAGCTTTCCCTTATTAAATAAAGTGTCATATGACTTCACATTCTCATTACTCATAATCTATAAACTGTGAGGAAAAAACGTCATCTTAATTCTTACCGTTGTCACTTTCTTGTAAATTTGTGCAGGATTGGTACATTCACTGTAGGGATATTCAGAAGTAAGCATCTCTAATACACACATACCGAATGAGTAAACATCTACAAGTTCATTATAATTTTCTTCATACATCTCTGGTGCCATGAACTCCGGAGTGCCTAAGAGAACAAGAAATTTTCTATAACTGAAGGAACAACCACCACATCATAAATGAGCTGATCACTTAAAAGAGAAAGTAGTATGTGTACCTATAACACTATGTGCAGATCGGGAACCACGAAGAATAGCTGCAAGACCCAAATCACCAATCTTGACTTGACCAAGATGACCATTGACAAAGACATTATCACACTTAAGGTCTCTATGAATTACCGGAGGATCGTGACAATGTAGATAAACAAGTCCGTGAAGGATCTGACGTGCCCAGTTTTTAATGGCTCCAATGTCCACGTGCTGGTACTTCTTCCTATATCTGCATATATATGGCATACACATTAATGTTCTCCAAATCTTACATAATTAAGAATTGTTAATAAATATGGTTTCTGATCAATATTTGAATAGGTTTATGTCACATTGTTCTATCAAACCTAGTAACAAGTTTCTTTAAGCTTCATAGCATGAAAATGCCAAATTGTCTCTCCACTAACACAGTAGAAGAATGTGCCTGACAAGCCAAACTTAGCATATGACATTTTACATGAATTTGCTTAGAGCTAAATTGAACATCATGTGGTTCACAAGTGGTATGTAATAGAATATATACTTAACAAAAAGCATATGTATGATGTAGTACTCAAAAATATGAGAGAAATGAAAGTAATTACTCTCTTAGAGTCCCTGAAGTGAACAGTTCTGTAATGAAGTTAAAAGTTCTGTGATCAGTATCAATCCAGGAAGTGTAAAATTGAATGATGGAGTCAT
Organism: Hippophae rhamnoides; assembly: GCA_033030585.1. Lineage (NCBI taxonomy): Eukaryota > Viridiplantae > Streptophyta > Magnoliopsida > Rosales > Elaeagnaceae > Hippophae > Hippophae rhamnoides. Next base: position 6,107,666 of record CM065431.1, read on the forward strand.
GCTTGAGGGTGCTAAGGAGATGAACTTCGGAGTAAAGCCGCTGCAAATCCTCTGGTTTACGGAATACTTCATTGAGCTTTACCTGATTCCATGCTACCTCTATTCCAAGGACCTCGTCAATTGCTTTGTAAACTGTTTTCATTGCTCCTTTTCCCAGAACTTCATCAAACTGTACAATATTGCAAGACAAAGTGAACATCATCACGGTCAAGAAGAAAAAGAAATGGCAACTTCCCTTCACAATTGACAAAAGTTATATATGTTCCCAAAAACACAGAAAATAAACTTCACAGTTTGGGCCCGAAATGTAATCCTTCAAGTAAATAGTTAACTCACCTACTAATAGCTTAAACTTATACTAGAGTTTGTCATTAACAATCTTCCAACATCATGTTTTTGGATTTTGGGCCAAAAATATCCCAAAATCGCAGTTATAACATGCATGTAACTCGACCTTCCCATAGGGACAACCTGCGATTTTGGGCAAATTATCGCTCAAATACAAAAAACCTGCAATTTTGGGCATCAAAACTAAACTAAGCTTCCATGTAATTCTATCTATCTATGTGTGATTCAAACTTTTTTCCTATTAACAAAAGTCCACTCAACTTATGCAAAATTAAGGGAGATAAATATAATGATAAAATCATCAGTTATATGCTATGCTTATAGAAAAATACAAGTAGTAAACAAATAAAAATAATGAAAAGGGCAAAATTAAACACCATAATCTATGTAATGTGACATAAATAGCCAAACTAAATCAAATTAGCAAATAAGTAACATACCCGTCCATATCGACAAGAAGGATCGGTTTCAACATAACGACAGTGATATGTCTCAGCTTCTTCAACCTCTGGTGTTGAATCTCCAAATAATATTTTCTTATTCTTCATCATCTAATATTTTTTTTTCTGATTTCTTAATATCCAAAGCTAGCTACGAGTACTAATTGTGAATGCTAATAAACTAATTGGGAAAGGTTGAAAATAAATAAAGGAGCTAGTGTGGTTTTCCAGAGGAAAAAACACCGAAGAAAAGCCAGAAAAGTTTTGAATAGTCAATCCTCATTCGATCCTTTCTTATTATTCCCAGCACCACCAACACCACATCATAGAGATTAGAACTACTCATACTCATAATCTTTATCAACATAAACCACCATATATCTACCTTCTTCCTTATGGATTTTTTTTTTAATTTTTTTGTGACAAAACTACTGACTAGATTTCAGGAACCAAACGATGCGTTTTCAGTGATGTTAAAATCAATTTTTTTGCATGTTCTCTGATTTTGAAAGTAGGGGAATAAAATTTGGGGAGATTTTTGAAAATAAATAAATTGAAAGTGATATTAAACAGAGGAAGAAGAAAGTATACGGAATTTGAAGAATCTGTGGCTGCGTTTTGTGATTGTTGCGGGATTCATTTTCAGGGTTTTGATTCTTATTTGTGCAAAAAGAAAATTGAAGAAAATAATTTAAAATTTTTCTTTCTTTTTTGAATGTCAAAATAAAAAGCAAAAACTGAATGGTTTGAATTCTAAGTGCTGAATTGCCTAACAACAATATCTGCGAAGTTATATAACCTCGAGGCTCAAAGGGCTTGCTGATCATAAAAACGAAGACTTTAGCCGTATAATTAGCTCTGTGGGGCCTACCTGAAATAACAATCGATGGTGGCGTTTTATTCCTCCATAATTACCATCATAGTATTTTATTTTTTTCTTCAACTTGTTAAAAACATTTATTAAAAAAAACCCTAAAATTTAACTATTTAAAATAAATTATCATTTTAAAAACTAGTACATTAAATTATTATTATTTTTTTAAAATTAATGGAATAAACTATTTATCACTATAATATATGACAATTTATCTGTTACTATCATTAAGAAAGTTGACTTATTTATTTGAAAAACTAATGCCCGTATATTATATTGGTTTATTTAAATATAAATTGCAGTTTTGCTGGTATCATAGATAGAACAAAATTCATAAGTAGGTGATGAAAGATAGCTTTGAATTTGGACACTTAGTTTTGTCGGTTTTTGTAATTAGATTAGAATATTATCATAAAAAGATATAAGATTTAGTTCCTGGGTTGTCATCACGCTCAAGAAGTGGCTCTAAATTATGTTTCAATTATTATCAGAAGTTTACGTCTTTGTTTAAAAAGCTATCAGTAATACAAATTTACAATAATTCAACCGATATATATATATATATAGGAGTTGGCATTTTTTTCTTTTAAAATAACCCACTAAATGCAATATTAAATTGAACGTACGTAATATAAAAAATTTAGCTAATTGATTGATTAGAGGGTTTATCTATCAAAGTAGAACCAACCCACTTATATTATAAATAATTTTTAATATTATTATATTTTAAGTTTTAATTTATTTTCTATTTTACCCAAAAAAAATCATTTTTCTTTGAAAGAGAGAAAGTAATCATGTTTTAGCATAATTTTTGATATATTTGTATTTTTTTCTTTAATTTATTTTTAAATTTTTAAGTATTTTGAAAATATTTATTCTTATATTTTATTCCTTTGAGATGGGTGAATATTTTGAAGTTTTTATGACGAAAATAAAGACATTTAATTTAAATAATATTAAATGTATCTATTATATTTTAAATCGTTTAAATTAAATTATTATAAGTTGTTTTATTAAATTTAATTTAAATTATTATATTATTATAACTTGTTTTATTACATTTTAAAATTCAAATTAGATTTATTTTATTTTTAAAATATTATATTTAATTATTATTATTATCTTATAAATTAAATATTATTTCTCCTTCTATTGTTTTTATTTTTATCTATTTTTTTTCTATTACTCTTTGTTTAATCTCTAATTTTAATTTTACCTAAATTTTTCTCCTTTTAATCTATTTTTTCTCATTTTTTTTACCACTTACATCCCATCCATAATCCCTTTATTTATATAATATTTTTAAAATTTTAGTTTTTTAACATAAAATAATATATATATTTTAAAACAATATTTTTGTAAAAAGAAAATATTTTACATAAAAATATATATATTATTTTATGTTTAAAAAAATAATATATTTTTTTACTTGAAGAAATTATAAAAAAAAACATTATTTCATCTAATTTTATTTTTTTGTTAATAGATTATTTCATATAATTAAATAAAAAATGATTATGCTGAAAAACAGATCTTTGAAAAGAAAAAGAAAAATAAAAGAGAAAGAAAACTCAGAAACGAGAACCGGTAGCCGCCCCCATTAGCCATTGTCTTCACTGTCACTGTCCGCCATCGCCATCGGATCCCACCATCACCATCAACCTATCGTCAGCTGCAACGGAAACCACCTTCATTCTCAGACGAGAACCACCGCTAAAAACCCAGCAGCACCTACACTGCTCCACTTTCCTTCGCACGGGCAATGAAAAAAGCTCCAAATTTTCCCTTATATGTAATTTCTTGAGAAGATTGGGACTTTTCTCATGCTACTAGGCATTGCGGCGTCTCAAGGTCTTGAGTGAAAAATCTACATAGTTTAAAAGGATTGGTGCGCACGAATTGGGATCGAACCCCCGCCTAGGCACCCGATCGCCACATTACACCACTTGGATGCCAGACCAAATACTATCATCCTAAATTTCTCCACACATCCTTACTCGATGCTTATCCAACCTTTCGTGCCCAATCTCCTCCTTGGTCGCATCCATAATGAATTTACTTCACACATTGTATGTTTTTAAAATTTTAATTTTATCAAATTAAATATAGATGATTTACTATTTATATTATATACAAATTAAATATACAACAGTTATAAATAAAATAAAATAATAATATTGATAATTTAATGTGTTTTATCTTTTAATTTGAACTAATTACATAAGATAAATTTCGAAAAAAAAAATTTACCGATAAAATTAATAAATATAAAATAAATTAAGATAAACTCAAAATAATATCATACATGTATTTTTCAAATTCATTGTTTTGTAACTCTTATTTTAAAAAAATATCTTAATATTTTTCACTCTCTTATTTTTCACTCTCTTACGTACAAAACACTAATTGTTTTCAAATAAAATTGTTCATTTGATTTTGTTTTACTTCTCTTTTTTTGTTGTGTGTTTTTAAAGCAAAAATATTATCTATTTATAACAAAATTACCTATCATTTATATAGCTAGAAATTGATCACATAACTAGTTAAATTTTAGTCACAAAAATATTTTATTTATTTATGAATTGTAATAAATTTTAATTTTTTCCAAATTTTCACAATTACTTTAACAATATATATTTAATTATACTCCTTAAGTTTTCTTACATTTGTACATGAGTAGTTACATGAATTTTCTAAATTTTATTTGGATTCCCTCTTATGCTATTTTCTGTTTCTAATTTATGTGATTCTTATTTTTTAAATAATTTTGTGTTAATATTGTTCAACTTTTTATTTTAAATATAATTTATTAAAAAATATTGAGATATTTTTATCTGTAAATATAATAAAAATCTCTTTATTTCAACTTGAGATATAAAAACAAAATGCTAATTATCTGCACGATAGTCACACACACACTCATTTTGATAGAATAACTGAGTATGCAGTATACATTATAATAGAAAATATCAAATACAATATTATATATATATATATATATATATATAATGTCATGTATTAATATTAATTGTCAATTTAATCTCTATTTTTCACACCTATATATATATATATATATATATATGATTTTATTATAAGCAAGATTATCTATATTTTAACAGGAAAAAAAAAACGGAGTACGGAGTACGGAGTACATTATACGTAGTAAAATAGAACACTGCACTGCTCGTAAAGTCCAACCATACAAAGAGCGTCTATCAGTGTGTCTATATATGTCATTCATTACTTAACAATTAGCGTATGAGTGAGTAATAAATAGGTTGACAAAACAAAAGAAACTAAACAACGTATCCCCAAATCACCTTTTCATATTCATGTGTGTCTGTTAATCCTTCATATACTTGGATCTTTTCCAATTACTTTCTTCTTTCTTGTCTGTACTAGGTACGGGCACGTGCATCATCACATGCATCCGTAATGCTTTATTTTTAAAGTTAATTTATATTTTTAAATAATTTAATGTACATTATTATCAAAAAAACTTAAAAAATAAAATTAGTAAAAGAATAATTATTACTGAGTTCATTATAAAAAAATAAAATTACATTTGAGTGAGGGGACCAAAGAAAAAATAAAAAAACTTTAAAAATAATTAATTCTATGAAAATATATTTAAAATTTATAAATTCTCTAAAATTTAAAAAAAAATTATTCATAAATATTATAATATTTTATTATTATTATGGAACTAAAAGAGAAAACTAAATGTCTCTTAATTATATGTTAAATTTTTAATTTATTTTCTAAATTATATTTAGTATAAAAAAATTAATTATATGTATTTTATATTTTAGTGTGGAACTAAAAGAGAAAAAATAAAATACTCTTAAAATATTGATTATATGTAAATAGATTTAAAATTATAAATTACCTGTTAGTAAAAATTTAAAAAGATAAAATAAAATAATAATACATATTATGCTAATATTCTATTATTATAAAATTTAAAAAACTAAAAATCTTCAAAATATGTGTTAAAGTATGGCTTTAGTGTGAAAAATAATTAATTCTTTGTATTATTTATCTTTTACTGAGAAAATTGAAATGGAAGACCAAAATACTCTTAAAATAATTGATTCTATTTGAAGATTTAAAGTTTATAAATTATCTCTTAATAAAAAATTAAAAGACTCATAAATATTATATTAATTATTTATTATTATAAAATTAAAATCAAAATCAAAATCAAAATCAAAATATTCTTAAAATAATTGATTATGTTTGAATAGATATCAAATTTATAAATTCACTGTTAGAGAAAAATTAAGAAAACAAAGTAAAAAAATCTATGAATATTTTAATAATTGTCTACCGTAAGAAATTAAATAAGAAACTAAAAATCTTCTTGATATATATTAAGTTTTAATTTTTTTATGAATTATATTTAATATAATAAATAACTAATTATATGAATTAATTATCTTTTAGTCAAGGAATTAAAAAAAATAACCAAAAGAATCCTAAAATATTTAATTTATATGAAAGAATTGATAAATTGATAATTATTGTTTAATATATGAATACATTTAAAATCATAAATTCTCTTTTAATAAAAAATTAAAAAGATAAAATTAAAAACTCACGTTATATAATAATGATATATTATTATGAAAATAAAAGAAAAAATCAAAATTTTCGTAAATATGTATTGAATTAGTATACTTAAAGTAACTGCAATGCAACAAGATATGATTAAAAAAGTTATAAAAGAGACACTATTCTTTACTTACTTCACAATTTTATAATACATCTAATATTTTGAATATTTTATAATTTTATGTATTACTTCTTGCACACAAGCAACATAATTTTAAGATAATTCTATATTTTATATTTTAATTTAAAATATCTTATGGAGTTATGTATTTACTGTTAATAAATTAAAGTTTTTTGAAATATAAATAAAACTTTGTTTAATTAAATAAATTTTAAAATTGTAAAGTTATTGAATATTATTATAATTAATAATTGTATATATATCTTGGTATAATAATCATTATATATGTTTTTTGTTTTACCTCATTTTGATTTTGATTATTTTAAGCATTTTTTATCTTTTAAGTTGATAATATCACATCATTTAGTGTAGAGAAGTAAAGTATCATAAACATAATACATTAAAAAATAAATTAATTATATTATATCATAATTAATTATAATAATTTAAATTAAAAAATTTCATATAAGTTTTTAATTTTTCATAAGAAAAAAATAAAATAGTACTAAGACAATTAAACTACTAATCTATTAAAAAACCTATTAACTTAAATTATAACATTGTAAAAAGAAAATTAATTTTTGATGAAAAATTAGGCACTAAAAATTTCTTATTATTATATTTTAGATATTATATTTTAGAAAAAAATTTAACCTAAAATAAAAATTAGGATTTTTATAATGTTATTAAGTTAATGAAGTCTTTAAACTCCATAATCTAATATATTTAATTAAATAATATGTGTATTTACTATAATTTTATTAGATGTAAATTATTACTTAAACATTAAGTATTGAAAATTCATTTTTTAATTTAAATATTATGTACACTTACAAAATTTAATTTAACTTTTTAAGGTATTTTTATTTATTATGTACTTTTGTAACAATATTATAATCATTGTAAGATTAAAACTAAAAAAATAAATTACTTGAATTTTACATAAATGGTTGAGAAGATAAACATGTGAGTTTTTATAATAGATAAATCTATATTTGCAAAATATAATCAGAATAGTGTCATTATAATTGTAAATATTATCATTTTCAGTTATAATACTTTATTTAGATAATAAAAATAAATTTTATTCAAATAGTTAATAAAAAAATTTATTTAGCTGAGATTTGGTTCGTATGGGAGTTTGAAAAAGATTATAACTATATGCGTAGAGTTACACAAATCTTGATAATATTATTATATGTATTTTTACTATAAAGTGGTTATTTAATTGCTATAAAAAAAGAGTAGGAATGGAGAAAAAAGAGCAATGGACAATATTGGTCACGTTGAATAACGAAATGAGAGTATAAATTCTCTAATAAAATTATTTAATTATAATTTGGTTCATATAAATGATATAATTTTTTTTATCAAGTAATAAGTGTAAATTATTTAAATATAATTTAATTCATATATAAATAAAATAAATAATATAATTATAATTATAATTTTATATTCAAATATTAAGTATAAAATATCATAAATAAAATATAAATTTGAATTATAATATTATCATTACACATTTGTTTATTATATAAAAAATAATAGCATGTAACGGTGTCAAAATGCATAAATGTTTTTTTTTTTGTCAAATCATGACTTTTAATGTATTCTAACACTAAGTATGGAGATATGTGTTATGCTTGTAAATTTATATTTTTAGATAATTATTTATAAAATTAATAAGTTTAATATAAATATAAATTTTTAAATAATATTGTAAATTTTCTTATTTTATGCTTATGATTTTTGGTTGAGTTATATGTATAAAGATGTTAACAACCGTTGTTTAGTTACTCTAAATAAATGAAGTACATAATAGTAATAAAAAAATTAAACTAGCAATATATAAACTGAAATAAATTATAATATTATAAAAAAAATTAATAAAAAATTCACCACTAAATTTAATGGTAAGTATATCTATTTTTTATTTTTAAATATTATATTTATATTTTAAAAATAATTTGACCTGAAATTAAAATAATAATTCATAATATCATTAAGTTATAAATAATTAAGTTTTTAAATTCAACAATTTAATATACTTAATCATTTATTATAATTATATTTCATACTAATTAATAATTATATTTTTAATTTTATAATTTAAAATATTATATACACATACATACTTGAATTTAACTTTAAGTTATTTTTCGTTGTTTATGTCTTATAACAACGTCATCATATAATATAAATAAAGACTTATTTATATAACCAATAATTCTAAAGAATTTATTTATATATAATTTTGATTAATGTTTCATATAAAATAAAGAAAATAATAATTAAATATGAGTTTTTTTATTTTTTATTTATTTGTATATCTTTCTAACAATATTTTCTATCATAACGAGATCTTTTTAAAAAATTAATCTACTTTAAGATGAATATGTGAGTTTTTTTTATAAATAATATTTTCCTTTATTTAGATAATATAAATAAAAATTATTTAAGTAATCAATAAAAAAATATTTATTTAATTATAATTTAATTCGTATATAAAGTTAAATAAATTACGTAATTATAACTATTGTATAATAATAATTACAGAATATCATAAAAAAATAAAAAATTAAGTATTAATATATACTTTTGATATTATTATGTGTATTTTTATTACAAAATCATATTTTAAAAATACATTTTTTCACATCATAATATGCACGACTTTTTTAAGTTAAAAAATATAATAACATTTTTATAATTATTTTTATTATTTTGATAGTATAAATTATCTATTATATATTTTTAATTAATTATATTTAATCATTATTATCAGATAAAATTATAAGAATAATTATTACATTCTTATTGATTTAAATTATAATAATATTACCGATTAAAAAAATAATTGGAAAAGAAAAGGTTGGAATAGGACGAAGAAGAAGTCGACATCACCTCTTTTGGGGTTTCGTAACGATGGATATTTAATCTTTAATAAAAGTATATTATATTTATTAGCAATATATTATAAATTATTTTCTTTTAAAAAATAATATAATTTAATCCAAAATAACTATAAAAAAATAAATTTAATCAATGTAAATTAGTAATAATTTAAATAATAAAACTACTATTTTGTTATTATCAATTATTAAGTGTATTGTATTTAATATTTTTTTATATAATTTTAATATTAATTTATATCTTTATAAAAAATTAAGGTATTATATAAAACTTTTATCTCATCTTTTTTTATATATATTTGAAATAAGATATTTTATCAATTATCTCTACAATAAGGATATGTTTCCTTACCTCCAAAAGAATCGAAGGAAAAGAAAATAATTTCTATTTTATTTTTACTTCACAAAAATTATTAAAACAGCACGTAAATTTATAAGTGATTTCTATTAATTTATGTCAGGTCATTCTTGGATTTTTTTTCCTTCAAATTTACGAAATATAGTTATAAAATTATTCCTATTTTAATATTTAATTTAATTTTATCTATATAACAATTATTTTAAAAGGACATCTTATTATATTAGTATTATCATTTTGATTAATTATAATTTCAATAAACATTTGAAAAGTGAACGATTTTTTCAATCTTTTCTTTAATTGGATTCATTTTAATTTACAATCGATTCTAATTATGAATTTGCAAACAATCCCTAAATTAGCTCAATAATGTTATTTATTTTTTTAAAAAATTCTATCACATTATTTATGTGCGGCATTTTTTTCATTTCTATCTAACAATAAAAAAGATAAAATTAATATATTTAATAATTAAAATAAAAAAATATATATTAAAAAAATTAAAATAATCAAAAATATAATCGTTTAAAGTTTAAGATTTAAAACTTTTGATTTAGTTATTAATAAATATTTTATTATTATTTAAAATATATATTTTAATTATTTATTCTCTATATTATTCTTAACTATAAGTAACATTTTGTATCAATTCTTAACTCTAAGGTGGCGTTTGGTTTGTGGAATGGAATCAGAATCGGAATCGGAATGGAATGGAAAGGAAACAATTTTGTTTGGTTTGATCACTGGAATCAAGCTCAGAATCATGATTATAGTATTTGGTTTGCCACTAGAATGGAATGAAAAAAGCTGTAAATAACCTTAATACCCCTACATGCTGTAAAGTTCAAATAATGTCATTTAATTACTATTTTTTCGTCAGACAAAATACATTATTGAAATCATTATTTTTCTAAATAAGTATTACTTAATTAAAAAGAAATATATTATTAAAATTATTATTTTCTAAATAGGGTTTAGTGTTTTGAGGTTTGGGATGTGTGATTTAGGGTTTCGGGATTTAGGATTTGGGGTTATATTTGTAGGTTAAGGTTTAGGGTTAAAATTATTATTATTTTTTTAAATAGTTTAGGGTTTTAGAATTTTGGATTTAGGGTTTAGGGTTTTAGGGTTTTAAGGTTTAAGGTTTAGGGTTTATGGTTTTAGGATTTGGAATTTGGGGTTTAGGGTTTTGTGATCTATGTTTTAGGGGTTTGGGTTTTGGGATTTATGTTTTAAGGTTTAAGGTTTAGAGATTTGGAGATTTGGAGTTTAGGGATTTGGGGTTTAGGGTTTTAGGATTTGGAATTTGGGATTTAGGGTTTAGGGTTTTGGGATTTATGTTTTAGGGTTTGGGGTTTTGGGATTTATGTTTTAAGGTTTAGGGATTTGGGATTTGGGGTTTATGGTTTTGGGATTTGGGGTTTAGGATTTAGGGTTTTAGGATTTGAAATTTGGGATTTAGGGTTTAGGGATTTGGGATTTATGTTTTAGGGTTTTGGGATTTATGTTTTAAGGTTTAGGGTTTAGGGATTTGGGATTTATGTTTTAGGGTTTTGGGATTTATGTTTTAAGATTTAGGGTTTAGGGATTTGAGGTTTAGGGTTTTAGGATTTTAGGATTTGGATTTAGGGTTTTAAAATTTTGGGTTTAGGGTTTTGGAATTTTTGGTTTGAGAATTTGGGATTTGAATTTAAGGTTATATTTTAGGTGAGGGTAAAATTGAAAAAAAAAAGTTTAGATGGAAATGGATTAATGATTACCAAAAGTGGGAGAAGGAATTGTGATTCCTTCTCTTTTAGTAATAAGTTACATTCCACCCTATATTCCGTACAACCAAACACACAAAATGGATGGAATCAATTCTGATTTCATTTCATTCACTCTAACCAAACGTGGGGTAAATGCGTTGAGTGTAAATGTGAGGTAAGGTTTTTAAGTGCCCGTTACAAATTGTACAAAGTGTACTATTTATTCAAAAACTTAAATTAAATTTGAATATAAATTTTTAAATTTTTAAAACGTATAATTTAATTTTAAAATTTTTAAATTTTATATATAAATCTTAAATTTTTGGTTCATATTTTAGTAATAAAATTAGGTGTTGAGTGTAAAATTTTAAAATTTTAAATTTTTATATATAAATTTAATTAAAATTTAAAAATAATTATAATTTTTTTTTGCATATTATCGGGCTTGTGCTGGTACATACGTTACAGCATTATGTTCATAAGTTTTATTTGTTAAATGAAAAATATTTCTAAATTTTACCACCATATATAATATAATATTCCTCGAAGAAATAAGGTAGATCGTATTACATTGTTGACAAATTGTCTACTTTCTATGTAGCAATGATGAAGCATATAGGTCAAAGGCTACTCAAAGGTAAATTATTTTCTCGTCAGTAGGTATCGAATACAAATTTTTCAACAATATGAAAGAAGAGTTAAAGCTATCCATTTAGGTGGAACATCAAATCATTGGCACCAAAAAAATCTCCCATATTTTATACTTATTAATAATTTATATTTTGTCTTCTTGAAACAAACTTTACTTTTAAAGATTAAATTATTTATATAAACAATATATGTAATTGTTTACATGTTATTTTAATTAATTATTAGATTAGACAATCAAACCACCCATTTGGAATTTAAAGTCATTAATGTGTTAATTCATCTATTATGATACTTTGATTAGTTTTTTCATTCATTATTAATACGAATAAATGACTCTAAGTTTTCTTATATTCGATAAAATATTTATTTAGTATTTTAAGTTAAAAAAAGATGTTTATTAGTTGTTTAACTTAAAAAACTATATTAATTAGTTCTTTTATTTATGTTAATAATATTAATAAATTTTTTATTGATAAATCTTTTTAAAATAAATAATATTGAAAATATTATCGTAATTTATCTACGTTCTATTAAACGAAAAAGAATTTGAAAAAAATAACTCTCTGATCTCGTATATGTTTTCTCATAGACAAAGCAAAAAATCGATTATATCGTTTCGTTTATGTTGAGACAAAGTAAAAAACGAAACCATCATTCTTTTGGAACCATAAAATGCCATTTACAGATTATTATATTGAATATTGAAATGACATAAAATATCTCCTAAATATTTATTTTTGATATTTTTTTTAAAAATAAAAGACTAAATAACGCATTATTTAATTTATGGATTAAATGATATCTTTAATATAAGTAAATAAATCAAATTAATTTTACACTTTTATTGATATTTAATTTTTATAATAAGACTTTACATTTGTAATTAGTGATGAATATTTTAAGTATTTAAGTTGTGACTATCCATAAAAAATTAATATTTTTTTTCCACAAATAACCGTAATTAATAAGACATGATATATGAATGTTTATTGTATTACAAAAACAAAATATATATTAATATTATTATTTTATATACATATAATTACATAGAAAAAATATAATTTTAATAATAAAACATACAATACTTTGTATAATTAGATTAAATTTTATTTATTATTACTTTATATTTTTTATTTTATTTAAAAAATGCATTAATTATTTTAAAAAAGTAAAAATTAATATCAATATTTTAAATAATATAATAAAGTAATAATTAATTTAATATTTAATTTTTTAACTAACTATAATTTTAAATAAATGTTAAAGAAACGTGATTAAAATTTTAATTATTAATATGTATCTAAAAGTGACAGCTGGGAATCGAACCCGAGTCACCCTAACAAGGCATTACCTCCTGCGAAGCTACTTGTGTGCTGCCTGATGTGTAAAGTATTTGTTATAATTTTATCAAACTTTACCTTGCCAAAACTTCTAGTTTCTCGTTTTCTTTTTGTAATTCTTCAAATTCGGATATTCCCAATATAAACAATAAAAGAAAAACTAATATCATCTATTAAAAATACCAAAAAGGGAAAGAATAAATCATTTCATAAATTTTTTTATTGTTGATTAAGAAAACCTTCTAGATTTTATATTACTAAGTTCTTCAATTGAATTCAAGTTTAATCTTAAAAAATAATATTTTTTTACTTTAAATAAATAAATAAAATATTTTTTTATCACTTACACAGTACGAATAAAGTTAAAAATGAAATTTTATATATAAGAAAATGTTATAAAGTAATACTTACGAAAACAAATATCGAATCTAATTTTTATTGCATAAATATATAATAATAGATAATATTAAAATAATAAGCAGTAAATAACACACAATAATTTAAATGGTTTAACTTTTAAATGTGAAAAGTTTAATTTAATGACGACGATATACAGAGAAAAATCTATTAATAATCAAATAGAAATACAAAACATAATTTTTAAAGAGTTTTACAAAATTATACTAAAATTAAAAATACACAAAAAAAAATAACTCATTCTAATTTACTAATAATATATAACAAGATAAATTAACAAATTTATTATTAAATCAAATATTACCGAGATAAAAGATAATTAGTGACAACAAGACACAAAACTGTCGGATGAAGACAACAAGGAACAGATGAAGACAACAAGCAACAGATCCCAGAACTCTTCTTGTTATCTATTCTGCAATTTAATTAAACAACGCTGATTTTCTTCGCTATCTCTTTGTTTATGCTCTCTATCTTTGGTGGCTTCTGCTTTTTTTCTTTTGAATTTAGCAGCTGACTGCTGTTATGTTTTCTTCTATTTTTTTCAACGGCAGTTCACCTTCTCATATAAATAATATATATATATAGAAGAGAGACGATGGTTTAAGAGCAAATAGGTTTTGAGCTTTGGGCTGAAAAAATGTTTTTGGGCCGATAATAAATAACAGAAAATTGCATGGTATAGAGCAAATAACAATGCATCTAACAGTAAAAGATTAAGCAGCTGTATAATGCTCATCCTTCTAGCAATTCAATTACCCACATGGTACACATATTGACTGATTCGTTGTATTACAGTTCTTCAAGGTTATCAAATATTTATTGTGGTGATTTTTATTAGACGGAAGTCATCTGTGAGAAACGTACTTAAGCAATCACTGCAAAAATATAATTGAAATATAGAAATCCTTTCAGACTTTTCGTTCTGCAATATTTTGAGCCAAACGAATGTCATAAAGCACATTACATACCTAAATCATGTTTGCTAATAATCAATGGAGTCGAGCATTGTTGATTGTTTTGCAATGTAATGATATATGCTCCAAGTAAACACTACGAACATAAATTCAAATTCCGTCCAATGTAAATAAGAGTCATGCGTGAAAACCACAAACCATCACACCCAACTCATCTCCACCAATAACACCTACTTATCAATGCCATTGAACTTCACCCAATTAAGACCCAATATTATTGATCACACCTAAACATCTTGTACTAACCCACATACTAATCATAGTACTAATTAAGTAGTTAATTAAACCAAAAGACGTTAAACTGCAGCAGAGCCCCTGGAACAAGAGGTTTGTCATTTCTCGTTGATTTATGAACAGCAGGTGTTTAAAAATCTAAAATGTAAAAAATTTGTAATATCTTCTTTCTGAGGTACTAACAAAGATTGAATATACAACTAAGAGATTAGGGCATAATAAACCAAAACATACCAGCCAAAAAGTGACCTCATCAAAGGCTTCAGTTTCAATATCTACAACTTCTATTGTATGTACATTATCAAAATAGCATCAACAACACTTCTTAGTGCCAAGAACCAAAACGCAGCATGAACAATAAAAAGGGAAAGCTTAGTAGCATTCTTTAATCTCTACATCCTTGCATATTGCAAATAACATAATCTTTTTCTTTTTTCAATTTTTTGATTCAAGACAGGCAGTGACATCCTCCGCAGGAGAGGGTATGCCGGTTGATACCAATAATCATGTGTATCTAATGCGTGAGCATTTTATTAGTGTCTTCCTTCTTCGGTATAAAGAGCATTGTCAAATAGTGTTCACATAGAAAGTGGAGGGAAATCATCTTCGTTTTTCAGATGGTATGACTGTTTCTGTATCACACCCCTAACAAGCAAAAATTAAAGACTTTAGACAGGTCCAAGAGAAAACAAGAAAATAAACTTAAACGCATGAATAAATAATAGGTGAGAGACGATCCTCTATTTGGTAAAAGGGATATATGAGTTCCTTAAAACACATCTAGACAGTTGGAACTCTTGTTTAGAAAATCTCGATACTTAAAATCCAATTAGTACATTGATGTTCAAAAATTGAGAAAAATGTCACATTTTTGGTGCGTTCTAACCATTCCAAAATAAGCTAATATTCTTCTAAAGCATCATTTTTGGTTTTAAGTTGTCCTTAAAAATGATGACCACGTGCCAAACACATTATATTTCCATCAATTTTGTAAGACTGTTGTACTAATTGGACTTTAAGTGTCCCAATTTTTGAAACAATAAATCTAAAAGTGTACCTAATGATAATAAGGACCAAAATGTCCTTTCAATCTATAACCTTGAGGTATTTTACCAATAAACAGTATCAGTTATTACCTCCCCTGATCAGAAGAGAGTTGATTGGTACTTCCCACCCCAGGACTTGAAGGAGAACCCAAACGGTATGAAGTTCCTGTCTCTAACTGATTGACCTCTACTGGAAGGTTTGCTGACTTATGGCAAGAAGATTCAAGCTCAAGATTCTCAAATGAGTGCATGAAAGCATTGGCTTCAAAAGAACCCCAAACTGTAAAGGAGGGATGGTAATAGTCTGATGATCTTGAACTCCTATGGCCCAGAACTGGGTGCTCAACTGGCCGATGCTCATGAGCGCATTTTGCAATTGAATTCAACCCATGTTGGGTTGTAGCAGAGTTCGAATGGTGGGATTCTGATGATCCAGAATCCACACTGCTTGGACTTAGGCATTCAGCTTGCAAGAACTCATGTCCACATTCTGCAGATGAGCCAAATTCTCGTCGGGTTACATCATATCTCCGAATATGTCTCCAGAATGGTCTGTGATTTTCAGCCGCATGGTTCCTTCCTCTTCCATGGTATGGCCTTTTGTTATAAAGGTTATAACTCTGCATAGATAAGGAAGAATAATATCATAAAAAATTGTCTCAACTACGCAGGCAGATCCATGTCTCATTCAGTAAAATAGGAAATCTAAAATTAAGAAGCCAACAACTGTTGAGTTTTTACTTGATTGCAGTACCAAATAAATTGAATATAAGAAACACAAATGCCAATACCGGACTGAGGAAGAATGTCCCAGTTCCTCTTGGTTTCTTATTTTCTTCTTCAAAAGCAGTCTGAAGAGGAAGACTCAAACGATTAGCAGGGTAAATCCGTGGTCCCAAGGCAATATCATTTATATCACTTTTACTACTATTATTATGAGGAAATGTTTTTGTTTTATAAAAAGTTCTCAATGGATTCTTGCAAGGTAGCTGTGGGCTCAAGGGAAGAATGGGAGGCAGTGACATGGCATATCCTTGAGAAAGCTGTCCATACTGCAGGTTCTTATAGTGAATGTCATAATCCCCTGTAAGTTCCAACAATAAGTTTGAAGCTCCAGAGCTACTTGAGATATTATGAATCTCTTTTTTCATATTTTCGGATACATTAGTGACATCATTCAGAACATATGAATCAATCTGTGAGATGTTATCATAGCCATTGCATGAGCCAGCCAGATTGCTTACAACCAAATGTTTCTTTCTGTCATCCAACAGAAATTCAGAAAGGGATGCATCGGAATTTGCATCATGTTCCTCAATAGATTTCCATTCTGCAGTCTTCCCATTATCCTTGCACTTTTGCGCCATGTGAGAGCTAGGCAAAAATGAGGGTGTTGAGTGGTTACAAACAGGAAAACAACCAGAGAAACCACTTTTCATGCCCGAACATCCATCTTTTACATGCCCATCAAGTCCCTGGACCAATTCTGGTGTCACCTTAGAGGAAACCATTTTTAGCAGCCGCCTCTTTGGTTCATGTACAGGTGCAGAGGCCAAATTTGCTGCTGGTATCTTCAAACCAGCAGTTGACTCCACAAAGTACTTTTGTTCATAGAATGTTTCCGAGCATGTCGAATGTGAACATTGCTCAGAAGCTATGACACCAGAAGCTAGGGCAGTATCTTGCATGTCAGTCCAACAATTGCTTCCTGGCCTATCCAAACAATTCACAAAGAACTTCCTTAGCTCATCTGATATCCTTTCTCTGGGTAGCAAAAGAATCCTGCCAAGTTGTTCAGCCCCATACTTAAATGCGCTGCGTATTCTGTAGAAATTACCTGCAGAAAATGCATAGTTTAATACCATATGACAAGAAAATTAATTGCAATAAAAAACCCACATGGAAAGAGAAACTGAGTCAACCTCTACCAACACTGCGTCCAAGGTTGTTAGCTTCTTTAAGTGGATCAATTATATTCAAATACTTCAGAGAAAATGGTCGCAAATTTGTCTCAGTTGATGAAATAGAAAAATTGTTCAAACAATTTTGGAGGAAGTCTTCACTTAACAAAACATCATCATCTTTCCCATCTTCTGATAGCTCAGCTACAATCGCAGGGAGAGATAAATAAATAGAATTATAGCTACAGAATTTCAACACGGAAAACACAAGAAGGTGTACCTTACCGACTATATTAGGCAGGGAGGACATACATACTGGTCCTTTTAAACTAACACAGTAGTTTTCCCAATCAAATGTGCTAAAATAATCCAAAAATTTATACAATACCTATGGAAAGAGGAAATAGAATTAGGGATTTTATCTAATTTAGGCCATGGGAGCATGTAAAGTTGAATTTTCATACATACTGCTAAGGGGCCCATTAGAGATGAATGAAACTTGTGCAAAATATATAGGACCAATGTTTCCAAAGCATATGTTGAAATCAAACCATGGTGAGCCCCAAGAATACGACTCTCATAGTAGCACCAGGCTTTAACCAGAATGATACTGCGCTTAAAGAGATGATCTTTTCCAATAAAGCGATCAACCTACATAATAAGCAGCATGTGTAGCTTCATCAGAAGGTAATTGATTTTATACATTAGACTTTGGATGTATGAGCTATAATAAAAAAGAAGCCAACAACCTCACCTCGATGTTATATGACAAAATATGGATGTATTCTAGATAAAATCGGAAACCAGAAAAATAAATAAACAGGTCTCCTAAGGCATAAATATGATATTAAAACCTAAGAGGCCACCATGATCGTACCTGTTCAAGGAAACAAAGAGTACTAAGTCCTCCTAACTGATTAAATGATATATCAACGACCACATCCTGTACAATACATTTCACAAGCTTAACCTGCCATCAATAAACCCCAGTGTTTTAGAACATATAACTTCACATTCACATAGTAAATATAGGCTATTAATTGTCATACCAAAAAAAAAAAGCCAGCATATATGACAATCACAACAGAAGTTAAAACATAACTTGAATACAAATGTTGAAGTCACAAGATCCAAAATTATGAACTAAGGTAAAACAGAAGCAGCTTTAAAATTCTACTTAAAAAAATCTGATTAAAGATAAAATTTTAAGATCTCTTATTAAAGATGAAACTGTTACTATCGCTTATTATGGAAGAATGATTCTGCTAATGCGTTAGGGGGGGAACAAAAAAACACAATTAAAATCAATAGAGACATGACAAGAAAAAATGCCAAAGAAATGAGAATGAAGAGATCCTCTCTTAAACATTTAGCCTGTCCATCGTGTTTAGCTAGAAGTTCGAAATCTGAATGTTTGGAGAAACAAAAGCTATCTGAAGTAAGGTCAACAAAGGCTACTACAGATCGTTTGCTTGTATATATATATCTCGGTACAACTATATAGATTTGTAGGACCAAAGTACTTTTCAAGTAAACAGACAGATGTCCCAAATTCATTAATGAGAGAACTGAGAAGAACCTCAGCATCAATGCAATGGACGTCCTTCACTTTGTACTGAGCAGCGTTGTTATGCTCTTCACCCCTCAGAATAGAATAAACTTCAGAAACCAAGAAATCCTCAGAGTCTAAACAACAAAATGCGGTCAAATCTACATCCCCGTTAGGAAGATAGGTCTTCAGAGGAACCGATCCATAAGGAAATACCTGTGACGGAAAACAGTAACTTAAAAAAGAGACATACTTGATCAGAAAATTCATCCAAAGCAATTAAAAATAACTGCAATTTTTGTGGGTCACTCCTACACGTACTAGTAAGAAAATATAAATGTTAAGTGCAAAAACATTTAATAAATACATCTAATATTTTTGTGGTTAAAATTTGGTTAGTTATGTGACCATAACGAATAGGCAATTTTACCTATTAATAAGCAATGTCTTTGCCTTACATATATATCAACACACCAAAAAGAAGAGAAACAAAGCAAAGCCAAATGGACAATTTCTTTTGAAGAAAAATAATGTTGTGTGTGTAAGAGAGTATGAGAGAATATCTTAGAAAAATATTGAGATATTTTTCTAAAAGGGGAGTGACAAAATACTAAGTTTAGAAAACACTTGTGTGACCTTATTTTAGATTTATCTCAATTTGTATTACCTCTCATTTTGTACCCATTAATTTTATTAGTGGAAGAGATATTTTTTAGAATTTGTCCATAGATTTAGTCCAAATTAAAAGGTGAACCACATTGAATTTTCGTTGTTATTATTTTACTATGTTGAATTTATTTTATTTTTAACAGCTGTGTCATCAGTTTTAATATCATGAATAAAATGGATAGGAGGAAGACTGCTTAACTAAACAAGCCATCCTGATTTTGAGAGATCTAAACACCATTGCTTAAGACCACAAAAGTTAAAAGCAATCTTCAGGTTCCTAAATAAACTTCAGCAACATCATGTCTGAAGAAAACTAAAGGCTGATAAAGAACAGAAGACTGCATATGAATCTTGACAAAATCCAGTGAAACTAACCGTCATGATTACAGCTTTAACGAATGATTCCTAGACTCTATGTCTTGTTTAGCCCATTCCAGAATTTTCCATATCTTTATAAACCATAAAAGGGGTTTACAATAGAAGCTACAAATATAAATTCTAAAAAAAAAACACCAATTCATTTATATTATAACACATAGTTAAGCAATTGCTAATTGTCTTGAACATTCAGCAAGCAACCACAGAGACGAAGGAAAGAATTGTATATATATCTCATTACCTCACAGCCAGTAAAATATCTGATCAATCTCTGTACATGTTCAACAACATTCTTCCTCTTTTGATCAGCAACAAGAGTAGGTTGAATCATACTAAATATTTCCTGCGCCGCCATCTCTGCTCTGGACCAAGAGTCATCGTTTCTCAACTCAGACAACGATGGCAATTCCCACCCACAATCTTCCCCAAAAACAACGCCATTAGCACACGGTATTGAACAAATTTTAGGATCGCCCATGAAATCCAATTGAACCAAAATCTCAAAAACTCATCCAAGAATTCAAAACCAAAATAAAAAAAAACAAAGACAAGGGAGACAGTTCGAAAAACCCAACAGCCCTGAAAAAGTTTTAAAGGTTTTGGAAGAACAGGGGGGGCAAATTAAGAGAACCCACCATAGTCTTCAGACATGAAGTTGAAGAAGGTTTAGTCTGTGAAGGAAGTAATTGTAGATAAGTCAATTCGTAAAGGTATACAGACTAAACTCTCGAGTCAAAAATTCGTTTCGGTGGTTTGTAAAGAGAACAGGGAATTAAGAAAAATGTAGGTAAATGTTAGAGAATCCAAAAAGAATGGTCTCCTTTATGGGTTTGCGTTTCTGATTTATGTGAGAGAAAAACAAAACCTTTTTTTCTTTTTCTTGGGTTTTACTTCTAAAACCCAAAGATCCTCCTCCTCCTCCTCCTCCAACAAAGCCCCTTTTTTTTCTCTATCTCTCTCGGTATCTAGCTCTTTTTCTCTGCGTTTGTAACACGTCTAATGCGACGCGACGCAATGCGACCGAATCAGAAAACAATGAGGTCAAGAATATGCTGCCCGTGGAGGCGTGGACCACAATATGAGGTTTTTTCGATCACGTGGAAATTTGCGACAGAAACAAACCGATTAGATTGTTCAAATTTGGGCAGCCTCTCAAACGGCAGCGTTTTGTATTCACCATTCACATTTTTTTAACGGAAAGCGGGAATAAGTAAATGAGATTTTGACTCGACCCACGTGCGTATATATATATAAATATAAGCACGTAAAAGGTTTAAAATTCAACTTATAATTATAAATATATAAATAATATAATTATTTAATAAAATATTTAACATAAATAATAAAATTAAAATATAATGAGTCCTAAGTTTGTGCACGGGAAAAAATTATTTTTATATATTTATATAAAAAAATTAACATACGTTGGTTTCTTAAAAAGATTGCATAAAGAAGGATACAATATTTCATTTTATTGTTTAGAGTTTGATTAATTTTACATTAATATTGTGATTTTTTTAATAAAATGGTATTAGAGTTGTGGTTATTATTATTGAATTTATTATGTTGAATAATGGAAGGAAATTTGAGTAGAATAATTACTTTAAATATTTATAATTATCACATTTGAAAAGAAAAAATAGAATATTTCCTTTATGTTAAATAGTTTCATTTACAAGTATTTGCTTCTGAGAAGTCAAAAAAATTGTCAGAAGAAGAATAGACTTTATTACATCGATAAATTTGTGAGTATATAAGGTAGTTGATATATGATAATGTTTTGAATCATATTAGTGGAAAAACACACGCACGGTCACTCTAGAATAAACTTGATGAAACTTTTTCATAAAACAGTTGATGGCTTTAAGGTATTAAGATGAAACTTTGTTGACAAATCACTTGAATACATACATTCCAAGGAATAATAAATCAGTTAGTTAGAATGGGTATCAAGTTTGATGATGAGATTCAAGGGTTGTGTTTATTGGGTATGTTGTCGGACTCTTGGAAAACATTTAGAATGTCATTAAGTAACTCATCTCCAAATAGTGTAATCAATATGGATCTCGCTAAGAGTAGTGTTTTGAATGAAGAAATGAGAAGAAAATCACATGAGTATTTTCAACAGTAAGATATTTTGGTTACAGAAAGAAGAGGAAAGAGTAAAAGTAGAGGTTTTAAGAGCAAAGAAAAAGGAAGAAGTAAGTCCAACAAGTTTGCTAATGTTGAAAGTCATCACTGTGGCATGAAAGGGCACATCAAGAAATATTGTAGACATTTGAAGCAGGATAACAAGAAGAAAGACAAAGAACAATAGGGTGATGTTGGCAAGGAAAGTAATTGAGTTACCAATACTAGTTCAGAAGACTTTCTCGTTGTTTACGATTAAGATGTTGTCAATGTTGCATGTCAAGAGATCAGTTGAGTTATTGATAGTGGAGCCTCCATTCATGCTACGTCTCGAGAAGACTTCTTTACATCCTATACAACAGGTGACTTTGGGATAGTGAAGTTGGGTAATGATGGCTTGGTTAAAGTCATTGGTATTATAGATGTGTATTTGGAGATGAATAATGGCATGAGACTATTTCTTTGAAGGGTAAAGCATATTCTTGAAATTCGTTTAAACTTGGTATGTGTAGGTAAACTTGATGATGAAGGATATCACAATACCTTTAGTAATAGTCAATGAAAACTTACTAAAGGTGTTATAGTTGTTGCTCATGGGAGTATTATAGTTTGTATATATTGCAGGCAAGACTCTTCAAAGGTGTTATTAATGCTGTGACAGATGAGCTCATAGTAAAATTGTGGCATAAGAGACTTGCTTACATGAGTGAGAAAGGCTTGGCAATATTGACTAAAAATAATCTTCTTTTTGGAATGAATAATGCTTGTTTAAGAATATGTACTCATTGTTTGGCAGAGAATTAGCAAAATAGAGTTTCTTTCAAGAGTTCCCCTCCTTCAAGAAAACAATACATACTTGATTTGGTATATTCAGATGTATGTGGTCCTGTGAAGACAAGAAATTTGGGTAGTGCCTATTAGTTTGTGACTTTCATAGATGATTGTTCAAGAAAGTTATGGGTGTATACTTTGAAGAGTAAATATCAAGTATTAGATGTGTTTAAATAGTTTTTGGAATGAATGATGCTTGTTTAAGAATATGTACTCATTGTTTGGCAGAGAATTAGCAAAATAGAGTTTCTTTCAAGAGTTCCCCTCCTTCAAGAAAACAATACATACTTGATTTGGTATATTCAGATGTATGTGGTCCTGTGAAGACAAGAAATTTGGGTGGTGCCTATTAGTTTGTGACTTTCATAGATGATTGTTCAAGAAAGTTATGTGTGTATACTTTGAAGAGTAAATATCAAGTATTAGATGTGTTTAAATAGTTTTTGGAATGAATGATGCTTGTTTAAGAATATGTACTCATTGTTTGGCAGAGAATTAGCAAAATAGAGTTTCTTTCAAGAGTTCCCCTCCTTCAAGAAAACAATACATACTTGATTTGGTATATTCAGATGTATGTGGTCCTGTGAAGACAAGAAATTTGGGTGGTGCCTATTAGTTTGTGACTTTCATAGATGATTGTTCAAGAAAGTTATGGGTGTATACTTTGAAGAGTAAATATCAAGTATTAGATGTGTTTAAATAGTTTTTGGAATGAATGATGCTTGTTTAAGAATATGTACTCATTGTTTGGCAGAGAATTAGCAAAATAGAGTTTCTTTCAAGAGTTCCCCTCCTTCAAGAAAACAATACATACTTGATTTGGTATATTCAGATGTATGTGGTCCTGTGAAGACAAGAAATTTGGGTGGTGCCTATTAGTTTGTGACTTTCATAGATGATTGTTCAAGAAAGTTATGGGTGTATACTTTGAAGAGTAAATATCAAGTATTAGATGTGTTTAAATAGTTTTGGAATGAATAATGCTTGTTTAAGAATATGTACTCATTGTTTGGCAGAGAATTAGCAAAATAGAGTTTCTTTCAAGAGTTCCCCTCCTTCAAGAAAACAATACATACTTGATTTGGTACATTCAGATGTATATGGTCCTGTGAAGACAAGAAATTTGGGTGGTGCCTATTATTTTGTGACCTTCATAGATGATTGTTCAAGAAAATTATGGATGTATACTTTGAAGAGTAAAGATCAAGTATTAGATGTGTTTAAATAGTTTCAAGCCTTAGTTGATAAACCGATTGGGAAGAAATTGTAGTGCATTAGAACAAATAATGTAGGAAAGTATTTAGGTCCTTTTGATGAGTATTGTAAGCTGATGAGTAAAATTGGCATCACCGATCCTGCCAATACTTTGGTTTTATATTTATAAAACTCTCGCAAGTGCACGAATCATTTCGTAGAAAATGATAAGTATACTCCCAAGGTCGATCTAAGGAAGGAATATATGTGGTTTTTAATTTATTATTCAAACTTTTAAAAACGAAATTAAATCTTAAACATCCTGTCACGATATTTTGGGTTTTTGTGTTTCTAATCTAAGAATATAAAAATAAATATAGATATGGATTCAATAAACATTTATGCAAATTTTATCATTTATAATAGTGGAGTATTTATGGATATAATAATTAAGTTAATTATGCTTGCTCATATTATTTAGGTTATTAAAGATATAAATTGATATTTATTGATTCTCTCTTTTTTATACGAATACCACCTTTGTTGGGGTTAGATATTCTTTGTTAACTAAACAAATCAATTAACACCTATGTGTGTGGTTGATAACTAATTTGGTTAATTAAATTAATTCCTTTTTTCTAAGAGATTGAAAATGAACAATTTAAATGACACCTTTGGTGTGGTTAGACAGTTTAAACTTTATTCAAGGTGTCTAAATTAAACCTAAAAATTTAATTATCCGAGTACTAACTTTCAAGTTTTAAAACCACTACTGAAAACATGTTGTCAATACATTTTCAGATAATAATTCTTATAAAAACTTTTGAAATAGAGCTTCATTCTAACTACCGGGCAATTGTACCAACAAATAAAAGAGCACTACTCTAAATCAGACCGGATAACTAAACCTTAAAATTTAATTCTCAGATTTAAGTTTGTAATGAAAAATAATATATTTCTCTTTAACATTCTTAATATAAAATCTTGAATAAAAATAAAATCAATTCATTTTAGAGATTTTTACCTATTTAATATTTCGCAATCATAACAACGTTATTATTATATCATGTTTACAAAAAGCCAGCAAAGTTAAATTTAATCACAAACATATTAAATATAACATGTAAGAATAAAGCATAAAAAATAACTGTAAAAAAAATAAAATCCTTACAGTACTTTAATGCTATTCCTGTTGCTGGAAAACCTCCAAACGAAATTTGCACTCCTATTTATTGAATAAAAAAACAAATAAATTACAAAAACATAATTAGTTCTTCTAAAAAAGAGAAGAACTCTAAAACTAAGAAAAAAACTAAAAACTAAGAAATGAGAGAAAGAAAGAGAAGAGAAGATGGGTTGTTAGGTGTGGTATGAAGTGAAGAAAATGGGGTATTTATAGGTGAGAAGAGGAAGAAAAAGTGGGTGAAAAAATGATAAAAAATGGTGGAAACGTGGAGTAGTGAATGATGATGTTATGGTGATGTAGGGCGAGTTGGCGCGCGGATCGGATGGGCGTAGCAGGCGAGACAGATGGGTAGCGGTCGTGTAGCGTAGAGAGCAGATGGGTAGTGGCGTCTTGAGATGAGAACAGTAGCCTTGACTAGGGCGTCTTCACGTGATTTCCTTCTTTTTGACCTTTTTGACCCATTTTGTCCAATTTTTCCATATTTGTTGACTTTTCCTCATTTATTTATGAATATATTTGTGATGTATTGCCTTCAATATTTCTCTTTGAGTCTTTAAGTTACGTTTTTAAGCAAAAATACCTGAAAAATAATAAAAATACCCGTGATTCCGAAAAGATAAATTTATATAAATATATGATAAAATCATATATATATATATATATATATATATTTAATCAATTAATGTGTATAAAATCATGATAATTTTAGTGCTTTTTGAGCACTCATCATAAGCCTCAGGGCATTTGAAATCAAAATACCCCTCCCAAGGCTTCTGAGTTAAATGAGTTGGTTGAAAGAATGAACATGGCATTGGTTGAAAGAATGAACAGGACATTGGTTGAAAGAATGAACATGACATTGGTTGAAAGAATGAACAGGACATTGGTTGAAAGAGTAAGATGTCTTCTTTCGCAGGCTCAGTTGCTAAGATCTTTCTAGGGTGAGACTTTGAATACAATTGTACATTTTCTTAATCTTACACCATGTGTTCCTCTTCAGTTTGATGTACCAAACATAGATTGCAAGGCATTTGTGTATATACCAAAAGATGAGGGATCTAAGCTCGATGTGAAGACACGACAATATGTCTTTGTTAGTTATGATCTGGATGAATTTGGTTACAGATTTTATGATTAAGTTGAGAAGAAACTAGTAAGAAGTCGTGATGTTGTGTTTATAGAAGATCAAACTATACAAGATGTTGAGAAGATAGAAAAAGGAGTCCATCAGTATAACAATGATTTGATTGACCTAGATCTAGTTTCTTTATCAATACAGATGGAACAAAATGTTCAAGATGGCCAATATGGTTCAAATGATACATATGAGTATGTGTTATTGATAGAAGAGAAAGAACCTCAATATTATGCTGAAGCGATGGAAGATGGAAACATGACATACTAGGTTGGTGCTATGAAAGATGAGATGCAATCACTGTATGCCAATCACATGTTTGAGCTGGTAAAGTTTCCTAAGGGTAAGAGTGATCTAAAGAACATGTGGGTCTACAGGGTGAAGCAAGAAGAACACAGTACACAATCACGATACAAAGCTAGACTTGTCGTTAAGAGATTCAATCAGAGAAACGGTATTGATTTTGATGATATTTTCTCTCTTGTTGTGAAGATGTCTTCCGTATGTGTTGTTCTAGGTCTAGCAGTAAGTTTGGGTTTAGAAATTGAGAAAATGGATGTACAAACTGTCTTTCTTCATGGTGAGTTGGAGGAAGAGATTTATATGGAGCAGCCAGGGGGTTTTGAGGTAAAAGGAAAAGAGGATTATGTATGCCAATTATAGAAAAGCCTTTACGGGTTGAAACAAACACCTAGGCAATAATATAAGAAGTTTGAGTCAGTTATGTGGGAGTATGGTTACAATAAAACTACTTCTGATCATTGTTTTTTTGTACAGAAATTCTCTGATGATGATTTTATCATTTTATTACTCTATATTGATTGTTGGTAGAAATTCTTCAAGGATTGATAATTTGAAGTAATTGAGTAAGTCCTTTGCCATGAAAGACTTGGGGCCAACAAAACAAATTCTTGGTATTCAAATTTGTCGAGACAAGAAAGAAAATAAGTTGTATATGTCACAGGAACGATACATTAATAAGGTACTTGAAAGGTTTCATATGGATAAAGCTAAAGTGGTTTCTTCTCCTTTATCTAACCACTTTAAGATGAGATTGAGTTAAGGCCTTTCAACAGATAAAGAGAAGAAAGATATGAAAAATGTCCCATATACCTCAGTAGTAGGAAGCTTAATGTATGCAATGGTGTGTACGAGCCCAAACATAGCTCATGCAGTTGGAGTTGTTAGTCATTTTCTTTCGAATCCAAGAATAGAGCATTGGGATGCAGTAAAGTGGATTATGAGATATCTTCGAGGTACTTCCAAGTTAACGCTTAGCTTTTGAAGTAGAAAACCAGTGTTAGTTGGATACACTAATTCAGATTTGGCAAGAGATAAAGATTCTTGTAATTCTACTTCAGGTTATCTAATTAGTTTCTTTGGTAAAACAGTTTCTTGATAGTCAAGATTGCAAAAGTGTGTTGCACTTTCTACAGCAGAAGCAAAGTTTATTGCAGCAACGAAAGCTTATAAGGAGTTGTTATGGATGAAAAATTCTTGAGAGAACTTGGTTTCAAGTAGCAGAAATATGTGTTGTTTTGCGATAATCAAAGTTCTATTCACCTAGCAAAGAACTCGGCGTTTTACTCAAGATAAAAGCACTTTGATGTGAGGTATAATTGGATAAGGGATACTCTTAACAATAAGTTGCTTGAACTTGAAAAAATCCATACTGATGATAATGGATTTGACATGTTGACAAAAGTAGTGTCAAGGGAAAAACTTTAAGTTTTTTGTTTAATTGTCGGGATAGCTGATCCCTCCATCTAATAAAGAAAAAATGTGATTTGTTGGGTTTTCCCCTCTTGTTTAGAAGAGCCCAAAAAGGTTCATATGGTTTCATGGCCCATGGAGAAAGAAAGAGATAATTTTGTCCATTTGATTGCTTCGTTAATCAATCCATTTAGGGATTGTTGAGAGGAATGCAATCTGTAGTAGAAAAGGCAACAGCTAGTTGGAAAAAGAAAAAGAAAAACAGAGAGTAGTTTTTTTTCTCAGCAAATCTTTATCAAGTTCTTTGATGGAAAGTTTTTTATAGTCCGATTGAGCTAAAGTTTTGGAGGAAAGTTCACGACTCAAGAATATTCAATCTGAACAGTGAGATTTGGATTTGGCTCACCGGTTTGGGAAATAAAGGGTGTGAACAGTGACTACATAATTGGGTTAGATATCTCTATTTTCTTGAAATAATTGTTAGTTTCTAAGAAGTTGTATTCTTGATGATGTTGTTAATTGTTTACCTCTAGTTTTATCTAGAGAGAATTTTTGTACAATTATTTCTTGGTAGTGAAAGTTTTGGAGATGAAGTATTGTGGTTCTTTCCTTTCTACACTAGAATGTTTTTTCACGTAAATTGGTTGTTTTGATTTTGTGTATGTTTCATTTTGAGTTTTATTTATTTGTTTCTTAAAATATTTACATAAAGAGGAAGAATATGTTTCATTCCGTTGTTTAGAGTTTACTTAAATTCGTATTGATATTGTGATTCTCCTAACATTTTTTTCGAAATTTGGATAAGAAAAAAATTATTCATCAACGGTAAATTCATATATAATGAAATATAAATAAAACTAAAATAAATTATATATATATATATATATATATCACTCAAACTATAATGTACTCATGTTATATAACGTGGAACTGCATTTTTTTAAAGTGTAGATTGTTATTGGCTCTTTATAGTTGTAATAATTTTTTTTCTTTCTAAAGAGGTAAAATCATGTGGGCTTATACATAAAGAATTAATCAAATTTTAGTGCATTATTTAAAATCATTATATATACTAATGCAAGCATTGAAGCAGCAATTACACTCGTGGCTTATGATTATTGAAAGTTGGGACATAAAAGTAAAAATATAATATAAATGAAACCATCTCACCGTTACTTTTCCCTCTTGGACACTTGATCTGATAAAGAAAGTGTTTTCTAATTTTTAGCTAATTATTGTTCAGAAACAGATAAAGTCGGGAAATTTCATGAAAATGAAAATTTTGTGAAGAATAGCAAAGAGGTAGAGGAAGAATAAAAAAGGAAGATGAACGTTTTGTGATATAAGATGTTAGTGGCTAGCTTAGTGCTAATATCGAGTAAATGCTTGTAGTTGATGCTTAGTGACAATTAAGGCATAGCTTTTGCTCAAAGCTTTCACTTATTTATAGCTAATATGCTGGAGGACTCTTTGATAATAAAGATTATATTTTTTCTTAAATTTAGGATAAATTTCACTTAAATAGATTTTCTAATGCTGGCGCATTTATAATTTGTACTGGAATGTTTCTGATTCAGTGATTCTTTTGCTCAATATCTCAGGGGGTTGTTTGGTCAGTTCGAGTTAGAAATATATTTTTTAAGAGTTAAAATGTTAATTTTTTTTATATTAAATAGATAATTGTATTTAATAGTAACATCAAAAAATATACTATGATTATAGTGGATTATTTTCTATCAAAAATTATAAATTTTTTATGTCATGTTACATTAAAGAAATAAAATTAACGTATTATATCTACGACGAAAATTATCTAACGTATAATAATATATGTGTGTTATAAACTAAAACTAAAAACAAAAGAAAGATGATTTGTTACCAAACTTATTAAAATATAAATGATAATTTTTAAGATTGAGAGTATATACATATATATTTTTAAAAGGGAAACTAAAATTTTATTTTATTTTTTATTAAATAGAGTAAATATTATACGGATAAAATTTGAATTTAAAGTACAAACTAATCCTATATATATATATTAAAAAAAATATCAATAAATATAATTATATTTTTATCTATTCTTGTTTCATTGGTTTTGGTTTTATTGAATCGGTAAAATGAAATTATGTTTTAGTTGTGATAAAAATAAATGAAAATTTATAGGGAAAAATATTTTAAAAAATTCAAATAAAATAAATTGTAAAATAGGATAATATTAGATAAAATTAAAATTTTGAATGAAATAAAATTTATATTAAAAAAAGTTAAAAGCTTTAATTTAATGTTTTTCGTTGTGTTCTTTTTTACTATTTTAATTTTTATAATATTTGATTGATATTTTATTATCATGAATTAAATTTAAATATATGAAATATATATGAAACATTTTTGGTTTCTAGCGTACTAACTTAATACATATTTTATATATCATATATTATTATAGTTCTATAAGTAGAATTAATTAATGTTTGATACAT
This sequence comes from Hippophae rhamnoides, assembly GCA_033030585.1. NCBI lineage: Eukaryota > Viridiplantae > Streptophyta > Magnoliopsida > Rosales > Elaeagnaceae > Hippophae > Hippophae rhamnoides. Next base: position 6,138,912 of record CM065431.1, read on the forward strand.
ATGTTCAACAAAAATATCATTTTTTATCTATTTTACTTATAATTTATTTATGTCAATTTTGTTCATATATGTCTACTAAATGTATAACGATATATCAAAATATATGTATAAAAAATTAGATATAATATATTATCATAAATAAAATATTTATTTTATATTAAATATATATATATTTAAATGTTGTTTTATTTTTAAATTTTATTTATTAATTATAATTATATTATATTATATTTAATTATAATTATTTTATAATTAAAATGATTGATTAAATTTATTCACCTTCAAAACGCTTCGATTCTTCCTGTTAGTTTCAAGTACGTAAAAAGGGTTAACTTCATTTAAATTACATTGAGTGTCGAACTAATATATTATAGCCTCATAGTGTAGGTTCAGTCTTATTCAATCATTTTTTTTTCTATCAAAAAAATTGTTAATTATGACAAATAATATATCCATATGTAATAATTTGGTTGGATATTACAATCAAGTTCACACGTGTCTGATGTTGGAGCTCGATTTGGTAATCCAACACGAACACGGCATTATACTAAAAAATTTCTAATTACAATGAATTAATAATTATTTTAAGATTTTGAAGGCGTCGATGTTGGATTGGCAATTCATTTGTGGTTGAGTTTTTAATATGAATAAATAAAAATAAATAAGATAAAAATTAAATTTTTTTTAAAGAAAGACGTTACATATAAGAATTATAATATTATATATATGACCACCTAGATAGATAATACACGTACGCTTTATGAGCTGTTTTGGGTAGCCTCAATTATCTTATAAAAAATAAAGTCAAATATATACTTATCATATTATAAATTTTCACATGGTTGGTCTGAGTACTGAGTTTTGGTTTTGTGAAATAAGAGATAACATTACACTAATCAACGAGTGGTTTAAAAATATTAATATATATCGTAAGTTTAATATAATTATAACTATCATAAAATTTTATTTAATATATTTAAATAAATTTAACTATAATATTTAATATTATTACATAAGATAAAATCGAGATACATGATCATCGTTTGTGATATTTATAGTTTAATTTCCAAGTCTTATATATAAACTATAAAACATTATCTATCTAAAAATCAACTATCATGGTGATTAAAACAAAGAACATTTTTAAGATTTATAATAATAAAAATAATATTTTAATAATATAGAACGGTATTTATTAGATGATGTTCAATATTAAATGAATTAAAATAATCATAATTAAATTTAAACAACGTATAATAATACGAAGCTTTTGTAATAAATTTTTCTTTAATAATAAAAATGCACTAGCTGTAAATAAAAGATACTACTTTTATTATTACAAAATTTATAAAATACTAATTTTGTTGTTTTTTTATCTAATAAAGCTCTTTTTTTCTTAACTTTTTTTGAGTTTTTCATATCTCAAAAAAAAAAAAAAAATTCATGCTTGATTCATTGAAATCCTTTCTTCTACAAAAATATGATATTTTTTACTTTTTTGGAAAACCAGAAAGAATACTTTATCTAAAAAAATAAATAATTAGAATTTTAAATCAACGATGGTAGATTTGAATTAATACATATTACATGGTAAACAATAAATGATATTAATCATTAGTCTAATAAATCTTGAGTTATGATATGAGTATATCTATTAGATAATTTTTATACAAAATAATTGATAAATATTACATAATTAAAGAGATAATTATATATAGATAAACATCATCTTACATAAAATCTAATGATTAAAGAATACACAATCAATATATATTTCACTCATCATCTTTTTCAACTAAGAATAGACATAAATATTTTATTTACTTTAATTGATTAAGAAAATCTTTAACTCATCTATCTCTATACAAAACACATATTAATTTAAGTATCTAAGTATCTTTAAGAACACATCACATTGGTGTCCCCCAGTTCTCTAATATTGACGAAATTAAGTCGCATCATCATGGTTTGATTTTACCTTAGAAAATACTGCATGTTATTTAGAGTATCATATTAACTTTAATTTCAAAAATAATAAATATTTGTCAGGTTAATTATTAATTTTGTTTTAAACGAAATATTTTTCTAGTCATACTTGAATTGAAGAGAAAATAGAACTTCAATATTGTAAAGTAAAATTAATCTTTTTTGGGGTGAGCTAGGGAAGGTGCTGTAGGCATAATAAGTTGGATATAATACCAACAACAGATGCTGGTGAAAAGTTGAAAAGATAGATTACAAAAAAAATGATAAATTTTTATAATTAAATTTAATATAAATAATATTATTTTTATAATTTAAATTTTAAGAATATAATTTTTTTTTGTTAAAAATTAGTTTTGAAAACGACAAATTTAAAGACCTAGTCAAATAAAACAAACTGTCTTAGTATTATATTGTTTCTTTCATATTTTCGTTACGATTCTATAACTATATATAAAGAAATTTATTCTTTAATTTACTGTTTAAATTAAAGATTTCTTAATTTATTTCATGAATTAAAGATTTATTGTTTTACTCCTTGAATTAAAGATTCATTGTTTATTTGAATTATTCCTTAATTTTATCTTCAATTTACATTTCTCAATAAAAAAACAATCTAACCAAACATCATTCTCTTAAATTTGTAGACTATAATTCTGGAATCAAGTGAGCTTAAAGATACGAGAATAATAATAAGAAAAATATTAGTTGACTTCGTTTTCTCAGAGAATAATCGTTTAGTAAAAAAGTTAGGATTTCTTATTTCTAACGAATCTATTTCGGCTTTGAACGAATAAAAAAAAATTAAATTTTATAATTGAGTCGGATTGTGCTTCAAAAGATCGAGCCCTACCTTTTGAATTTGAGAGGATTAAAAGAATGAAAACTGGGTTGCTTCAAATCACGCTTGCTTCCAAAACTGAACACGATGAAATGATTATTATTAAAATTTGACCTTAAAGTTCAGGATGTGCATTGACCAAACATTAGGGTGGCACGTGTTCGTATGTGTATTGTACGTATATATCTCTCTTGTTTGTATCATAAGCAAGACCTACATCTATACCATAAAATATTTTGAGAAATTACAACCTAAAATATCATGATAAATTATAAAAAAATAATATCACTATAAATTATAATAACAAAAATAATAAAAATGTAAGAAATGAATGTAAATAATATTATTTTTATAATTATAAATTTTAAGTATCATATTTTTATTATTATTATTTGTGTACAAGCATTATTTTGTATACAAGCCTAATTTTTTACTACAAATTTTAAGCACCTCAATAAAACTAAATCAGCAGGAAACCAAACAGATTTCATAGTAGCATCTAAACCAAGCTGTGAAAAGGGGCTGCGGTTGCCAAATAAAAGCCTATGGCCAGCAAAGAAAATAGGGGTAAATGTACATAAAGCATATGTAGCAAGCATCTTCCCTTGACGGAATCAAGTTTTTTACAAATAACCTTTATGAATTGATTAAAAAAACATGACAAACTAAGCACATATATATCACTAAAGATATGTAAATCATGATTGGAGTCAATTACAGATAAATAATATAAAATTCAACGAAATTAGACATAATCAAAGTATCATTAGTCCCATCAAAATCTCCATCAACAGCAGCACATAAAGTTTTTTTTTAGGTACAGGCAGCGCTGGAAACTAGCAAGCAGCATATGAAGTTTGTTTATAGGTGCGAGCAGCAGCTGGAGGACCAGCAGGACGTGGCCAGCCCCTGATCAGGAGCACCAGGCATAGGAGTGTCCTCCTAAACCACATAAAACATGACGGGCATGTTAAAAACAAATGGAGACGATAACAATACAAAAACGCCAAGAAAGGGTAAGCCATGGAAATACCTAATTAGGGCAACATTTACCACAATTAGAACATCGAATGAACTTGACATGGTCACGGCCATGCTTGTTCCTTCCTAGCTCCGTTTCTTTTCTTGAAAGTCTACTGAATTCAAACACACATTCAGATAGAGTGAAGCTAAGAACTAAATTGATTTGGGAAAAATTACAACATTAAAGATCAAAAATTAAGATTACGCTGTATCGTACTTACCATGTCGATGACTGAAACTCCACCTAGCTAAAGCTTTGCTGGCACTAATGCCTCGGGTGACTCCAAGAATTTGTAACTGAAACAAGTTAACGTAGTTAAACAAAAAAATATTATTGCATAAACATATCTCTTCATACTATATATCAAGAGCAGTACTTCCAACTTTTTACAATAAATCAAAATGTATATGTCAATATGAAAATGAATACACAATACATTGAGTTTTTTGGAAACTAGATGATCATATTGACAATTTCACTTAGTTAAATCATGTATACGTTAATTCTATGAATATTTCTTGTTTATTGTTTTCCTTAATTAAGATTATTTTATTTTCTTAATAAAGACATTTTTTTATACAAATACTCAATTAGGAGTTAATGAGAAATTATGCTTTTAAGAATTAATTTAATACCAGAGCAAAAAAAAAAAAAAGAAAGTGCATCGAAACAGTCGTCGTCGAAGAAGCAGCCCCTCTCACTACACCTTGCGTCGTTGGTCTAGTATAGTTGTTTCTGATCAAATTGCTTTTTGTTTTTTGTTGCTAAGTTAATTGGGTGGTTTTTTGTTTTTGGGCTCTCTTGGGTTGATTTTGTTGTGTTGCTGAATTGTTGGTTGGTTTTTTTTTGGGCCAGTTTTTTTGGACTGAACTATTTTTGAGCAATTTTGGCCTAACCTTGTTTTGGGTTTATTTATTTATTTGTTACTTATTTTTGAGCCTAGTGTTACTATCTCGTTTTTTGGGTAGTAGCTACCCAATTTTTTTTCTTTCCCAACTTACCAAAAAAGAAAAAAAGAATAAAAAAAAGGAAGCGTCTAAGGAGCACATTAGTTCTTTCTTGGGGCTAAATTTGATAGTATAATTATTTCTAGCATGACTCTATCTGATAATTCTTTTTCAATTAATATTAAGTTAGAAGATAACAATTATCGTGTTTGGTCCAAAATTTTGGAGTTGTATTTTGTTGGAAGGGAGAAGAAATATTATATTATTTGGAAAAAAGTTGCCCCAAAAGAAGATGATTCAACTTACGATAATTGGATGCTAAAAATACTCTAGTAACATCCAAGATTATTAACTCTATGACAAATAAATTCATGTATCATTTTGTTTAGTGTGACACTTCAAAAGAGGTGTGAGATGCTACGAGGAAAATTTACCTTGATATTTTTGACTCTTTACAAGTATATGAGTTGATAGAAAGGTTATTTCAACTCTATTAACGTGGTTGATCTCTTGCTAAATATTATAATGAATTTAACTCTATTTTCACTGAGTTAAATTACTATAGACATAATGATATTTAATGTATTATTAACATTGAGAAAATGAAGAAACGTACCGTTAAGGATTGAATTTATATATTCGGGTTGGTCTATATTAAAGTTTGGATCAAGTTAGTAATCAAATTTTGGCTACTTTTTCTTTACCAAGCTTAGAGGAAGTATATTCTCAAGTCCATCGTGAATTATAGAGAGATTTCATTATAGGTATTGAGGACCACCTTGAATCAACCATACTTATTGTCAAAAAAGTAGGCCTTATTTAAATCCCCTATCTACTGACTCTAATTATCATTTTTATACATACTACTATAATACTAAACATATTGTTGATGTTTGGTGGAAGAATTATAGTTATCTAGAGTGATATAGACTTAAGCAAGTTGAAAGGATAAAAATAAGAAATTTGCTCAAATTGCTAAGGTAGCCAATTCTTCATCTTTTGCTTATTAGATTTCTTGGGTGACTACTCAAGAAGGTAATTTTGGTTTAATATTTATTTCTTCAACTTTTTACACTTGACTTATTGATTCAGGGGCTATCGACTATATGACTAGTAATACTACATTCTTGAGTCGCTGGCACTTTCTTCTGTTAAGTCTGTTCAGGTTACCAATGGGACACCAATGTCAATTTTAGAAGCTAGGAATGTCTCCCTATCACCCATTATTTTCATGTATTTTATTTTACTTGCACCAACTCTTAAAAAATGCAATGTCCATCAGTTAGCTTATAAAAAATCTTGATTTTTCTATAACATTCTATTATATTCATTGTGTATTTAAGGACAATCAAACAAAGATGACGACTGGTACTGGTAGGGAGAGGAAAGGTCCATCATTTCAAGTGGAAAAGGGGTGGTAAACCTATTTGTGGCTTTCAGGTGAATAGAGAGATTGAGAAAGAATGAATTATGTTATGGAATTATCATTTAGGATATCCACCATTTCCCTATTTGAAGCATTTATTTCCTAGATTGTTTTCTAATATTTATACTTTTAGTTTGATATATGAACAATGTATTTTTGTTAAGAATTATTGTGTTTCTTTCAATATTAGTACTAATAAAAGCTCTGTTCCTTTTGCTTGTGTTTATATTGATATGTGAGATCCTTTTTCTACTCATATTTTTTATGGTCATAAATATTTTGTTTTCTTTATTGATGATTGTACTAGAGTCACTTGGATTTATATGTAGGGTGTTGTTATTCACGTTCTTCCTTAATTTTATACTATGATTGTTACACAATTTGATGCATTGGTTTAGATTTTTCACTCCGATAATGGTTTTCAATTTATAAATCAGAGTCTTATCGATTTTTTTAAAACTCATGGCATTCTTCACCAAACAATATGTGCTTATACACCACAACATAACGGCATAATGAAGCATAAAAACCATCACCTTCTTGAGGTGACACATGCCCTATGCTTTACTATACGAGTTCTTGAACATTTTTGGGCTAAGGCTATCATAACTATCACTTTTTTTATTAATTGAATACCTATTCACATTATTGACTATGAAACTCCAATGAGAAAATTATCTCTTTTCCACTCTATACATTATGCCCTTAATCTATGTCCTAAAGTCTTTTGTTGTGTGTGTTATGTTAGTGTGCATGCATTTCATAGAGATAAATTTGACCCACATTCTCTTAAATGTATACCTCTTGGTTCCTCTAGTACACAGAAGGGGTATAAGTGTTTTCACCTATCTATAGGTAAGTATTATGTGTCTATGTATGTTCAATTTTGTGAACATGATTTTTATTTTTTCGAAGAAGTTTCTCTAACTTTTCTTCCGAAAGAGATTAGTAATAAGGAAGAAGAGAGGCAATGATTAAAATAAAAGAAGTGGTGGATTTTGGGTGAAGCCCGAATTTGAAAACGAAAAACAGCTAAGCCACTTCATATACTTTATCGGCACTTTAGAAATAATAATATTACTGCTATGCCACAATCTTTTGAATTAGATACTCCTCTTAATGATATTACTATGCCTTCAAGTGATTCTTCCGAGATTGATTCTAAGGTATAAGTTTTTCCTTTACTTTCTACTATTTCTAATTCTTACATAACTTTATATCCTATAAGGTTAGCACCTTCTATCTTGGATCCATTAATTATTTGTCAAGATAGGAGTTATCCTCTTTGAAATCGTAAACAACTTGACAAATTGGGCTTCTCTAAGTCTTCATCTAATATTATTTATCCCATTTCTGACTTTGTTTCTTATAACCATTTATCTAAAACTCATATAGTTTTTGCCCATCAAATTTCCTCTATATTTATTCCTGATCATTTTCAAGAAGTTTTTGAAGATCCTAAGTAAAGAGTTATAATGCTAGAAGAAATAAATGCCCTCTAGGAGAACTATACTTAAGAGTTAGTTGAGTTACCTAAGGGAAAGAATATTATGGGTTGCAAGTGGGTGTTTACTTTTAAGTTTCATTAAGATGGGACATAGGAGAGGAATACGACCAAAGTAGTAGCTAAGGAGTATGCTTAAACTTATGATATTTGACTCTCAAGAGACATTTGTTTTGGTAGCCAAGATGAATATTGTTCGAGTTATGCTTTCTATTATAGTAAATCTAGACTAGCTATTACTTTAGTTTGATGTCAATAATGCATTTCTTCATGGAGAATTGATACAGGAAGTTTATATAGATCCTCCTCCCGAGTTTCCAACTAAAGAAGAAAAGATGTGCAGGTTGAAGAAGGCTTTATATGGGTTGAAGCAATCACTTAAGGCTTGATTTGACAGATTGAACCACTCAATGAAAGAATATCGTTTTAAACTTCTATAAAAGAAACGGTGGTGATATTACCTTATTTATGGTTTATGTTGATGACATAATTATTATTGGTAGTAATGTAAGTAAGATAGAACAATTATGTAGCTATTTGGCCAAGGAATTTGAAATAAAGAACCTATGGAATTTGAAATACTTCTTAGATAGTGAAGTTACTCAATTTAGACAATGACTCTTTATTTCTCAATGAAGTATATCTTAGATCTATTGGATAAAACTAGTAATTCAACGTGCACCTTTCCAGACGCACCTATTGAGGTGAGTCATGACTTATTTGATTTATCTTATGTTGCTAGTGTAGTAAGTCGATTCATGCATAATCCAAGTGAATAGAACATGAACGTTACAAATCGAGTCTTGGCTTATTTAAAATCTTCTCAAGTCAAATGTGTCTTTTTCTCAAAACATGGACACTTAAACATCATGGGTTACATTGATTTTGACTTTACAGGTTCCAAAATGGATAAAAAAATTTACTTTTGAGTACTTTACATTCATTATGTGATATCATTGCCTAGTGTAGAGGTTGAGTATTGCACCTTTCATTATTGTATTACGGACCTGACCTAATTAAAGATTTTGTTAAATAAGCTTGGTTTCGTTTCCAACGTCTATGACCTTATTTGTGATATCATTGTCGCAATTGAAATTTCTAATAATCCAATACATGATTAAAATAAACACATTGAACTTGATAGAAACTATATCAAAAGTAATATGGATGGCGATATTATTAGAATTCCATACATCAAGAGTAGTGATTAATTAGTTGATATTATGACTCATGGTATTACATGAACGTCTTTTCACATTTTATTATCTAAGTTGAACATGTGTGATATATATGCTACAACTTAAGAGGAAAGTTAAATTATGTATACATTAATTTGGTGAATACTTTTTATTTATTTATTTCCTTAATTATTACATTTTTTTTGTACAAATACACAATTAAGAGTTAATGAGAAAATATGTTTTTCGGAATTAATTCACTTGAACAAATACTTACAGGTTAAGATCTCGTGTAAAAATTTATGCATGAATCAGCCATGGAAGGTTAAGGAATGACAATGAAAGAAATATCCAAAGTACATGTAAAAACATGATTAAAGGGTTCAGAGATGGGTGAAAAAATACAAAGAAAGGAGATGTAGAATAACATTTTAAGAGTACGAGGTAAGTGCGTTAGACGATTTTGGTATTCAAAAATAATATTACAAAATAATAATTATGTTTGGTTACAAAAAAGAAGTAGAATAGCATGAAAAATAAACCCACCTTAGCAATAACAACGAGAAGAAAATATTTACCTAAATACGACGGTGACAACATCTGACAATGTGGTGGCTGGTGACACAAGTCAATTACTAGTTGAAGAATGGCTATGGTCGCTTGGGTTTTAGTTTTGATTCTGATTGGCAGTTGGGTGTTTTTAAGGAGTAGAATGACAAGTGAAAGTGAAAGTGAAAGTGAGTGGGAGTTAATGTTAAAAGGGAGCCTATTTGTCATTTAAAATTCTTTAAATGGTTGTAAATTTCACATAATAAATAATAAGGTGAAGGCCATTTTAATCAGCTTATTTTTTAGGTTTGGGGTAAAGTGGTCTTTTTGTTTGTAATAAGTGTATATTAGTCATTTTGGTTGTTTAAAAAAATCATAAAAATATAAAATTTAGTATTTAATGATTAATTTAATAATTTATAAAAATAACTTTTTGGGATTTATTTATAGAGATATTTTAATCATTTAATTACATTCTCTCTAAAGCCAACTACTCCATTTAATGCCTTTAGAATTTCTTTTTAATTTTTTCAAATTCGAAATTTCAGATTTAACCTTCTAAAAAGGCTAAAACCTTTTTTTTTAGTTTAAAGTATTATAATATCTCCTTAATCAATACCATTTTTACGATCAAAAAGATTAAATAACACTTGTTTAAATAAAGTAAATTAAGTGATACCTAAACACTAAGATAAAGGACTATTCTGACCCTTTATCATAAATAATATAATTCTCAAGTTACTAATAAGAAAAATAACAGCTGAGGGACCATAAATCACAAGGGAGTACAGTCATAGATGTGGAGGGGTCTTCAATTCCTAAGCTATCCTTTTACAGATAATATAAATATATAAAAAGCAGAATGTTTGGTCAATAATCAAATTGTTCTTTTTTATAAAAAAATTACACTAATAAATATATTTTTATACTTTGTTTTGTTATTTTTTCACACTTATAAATACCAAAATATCCATATAATAAATACATATTTTATGAATAATTATTTTGTATAATATTATTATTTTTATTACATTAAATATGATAATTTATACAATTAATAATTATTTATTTAATAAATATTCAATCAATATATTTATAAACATATATAAGATTTCACAATACTAATAAATCAAATAATCAATAATATCTCTGAACTTTTATTGGGAGAGGATGAAAAAATGATTATAAAGTTAGAATTTATGCATATTGTTTTGTAATTTATATGTAACAGTTACAATATCTTAACGACCAAGTTTATCTTGTTTGCATCAAAGATATCAATCAGCTCATATATGTTGACCTAACATAATTAATTGAACATTTTAACTATAGGACTTCAAATACACTCTACAAGTAACAACCTAGATAATGACTATGAGTATTGATTATTTTTGTGTATAAAATATTTATCTGTAAATTTGTTTTTAGGCATGTTATCAAGTCTATAAAAAAAATCGAACAAATGCTCGAGTACTAGATAGTCGTATTTCAGGTATATATTTTATAACTACGACACATAAGATTACATTCATACATTTAATAACACATGTTTATAAATCTTAAATTATTTTTGGTATTAAAATATTTATTTAAACTTGAATCAATTAGTTATCTCTTAGATAGATGTGTTTAAATAATTTTTAGATGTGTCTTAATATTTTTAAGATGTGTTTTAAAAATAATTTTTTAGACTTTAAATGAGATTTGAATAATGAAACACAACATATTTTAACCCTACGTTAATAGGTTATCAATATTATCAATATATATATATATATATATATATATGTATATATATATATGTATATATATACACACACATTAGGTTAAAGGTGTGAAAAAAAAATATAGAAATTGAACTGGCCCAACTGCTGAAAAACATTTTGCATGAGAGGCTTGCGCTGGGAAGAAAAACAAATTGAAAGAAAAAAGGTATTTAACACATCAGAGGACATGGTGGCGACAACAAAGTAATACTTTACGTATTTCAATAAGAGGATTATGTGCTGAAAATTGCTTTACTGGATCATTCGGTAAATGCAAAATAATATTATACATATTTAAAGAATTGATTTTTGTGCAGAGTGAAATACAAATTAAGCAGCAGTGAAGTTGGAAGGTAATGGAAACATAAAAGATTAAAGCTTGATTAATATTTAACTGATTATTTATATTTTTATAATTTATAATTAAATGGGTTCATATTTTTTATGTTATATAACTTTCTTTTAATTAAAATCTTTTATGTTTAAATTAAATAATTGTATGAGTAATCATGAATATATGATTTAATTATTAAATTCTAAAGAATTTATTTTTACTGAATTTATGCTTAATATTTTTGCTTTAGAATTTATTAGTTTATTTGATTTAAATGATATATATTTTGAATCATATAATTAGGATTATTTATTCTTAAATCCGTTCTAGAACACACACATGTATTTGTGTATTTTTTGTGCTAATGTTTTTGCAGTTGATTTGTGAACGATCTAATTGGCAAGAAGTTTATTGGAATGTTGATCTGAAAACCGCTCACGCTAATTTTAGAAACTGTGAAAAAACATAGCAATGTTTCGTAAGTAAAGTACACTGGGACAATATCCTAAGGAGGGTAGCATAAGACCGAATTTGTATTTGAACATTTGATTTTCATAGTGAAAAGTTAGGTGGTCCGGTGGACCGGTGGTTTTCCTTTTAGGTCATAATTGTGGCTTAAGTTGTTTCCACTTAAAAATATAATGTGTTATTATTTTATTTTTACAATTTATTCTTACACGCGATTGCATGACTGATTAGTTTGCTTACGTTATTAAGTTAAAAATTGGTAAAAATTAAAAATAACATATTCACCCATCTAAGATAATTAGTTTAATATATTATAAACTTTCAAAAGTAAAAAACACCTAATTAGTTATAGACGTTTTAGACGTCGAGATTGAACGACTCATAGGTAACCTTCCCAAGAACTCTATGTCCCTTTAAGGAATGTCCTATGCAATCTGATTATAAACGACTTGTTCTATGTGAAATTATGTAAAAGTATTCTAACCCCTCAAACATAGCGTCTATTAATGTAATTTTAACACATATTTCATATATGCTATGTATATCTTATTGGTGAGATGGATAGTATATCTATTTCTTATCCACATTTTAAATTTATCTCTAAAAACTCTACAATATTAGTATCTTTTTATACATATACTATTTATTCAAGACTAAACTTGTGCCTAGGAAGTCTTACATAGACTCATCTAACCAACTTTTAAGCCTTACATATTAACATCCTAAGCACGCTGTACGCACAAGAAGTAAAAGTTTGTTAAAACAAATTCTAACCTAGTCTTTCAATCACTATTCCATACTTGCATATATTCTACTACTAGATAATATATTTATAAATTAATAATTTTTATGTATATATTCTACTAGTAGATCATATTTTTGTAAATTAATAATTTTATGTATATATTCTTCTAATAGATCATATTTTTATAAATTAATAATTTTTATGTAAATATCATGTTATGTATCATATCAATTAAAAAAAAATAATCAATTAATATAAATTATTTTTAACCAAATAATACTTATTGTATTCAATCAAGTGATATCTTTCGTTCATATAGAATTAACTTTTTAACTAGTAAAAATATAAATTAAATAAATTCATATTTATACATGTTAAACTTTTTTATACTAATAAATATCAAAATATCTATATGATAAATATATTTTTATGAATAACTATTTATATAATGTAATTATTTTTATTACATTAATGTTGATAATTCGTATAGTTTATGATTATCTATTTAACGAGTTTTCAATCAATTTATTTATAAACATATTATATTTTTTGAACTAATAATTTTCATATTGAGATTATATCATATATCATATTAATTAAAAAAAATAATTAGTTAATATAAATTATTTTAAACAAAAATGCTTATTTAATTTAATCAAATCATGTTTATCATTCATATAGGATTAATTTCTTTAATAATAAAAATATTAATTTAATAAATTCATATATTAATCTGTTATATTTAACTTATTTATTAAATAAAGATAAAATTTATCTATCTTCAAATCCTCACATCCACAAATAAAATGACCATCCCTTAATATGAGTTTGAATAGTATAGTGTTTTGTCTAAGAATAAAACTGTGTTTTACGCGTTAGTGTTTGGCATATTCGGTTGATAGAATTGAAGTTACTAATCAATTAAGAATATCAATTCATGGGAATAGAAACCAAAGAATCTTTTTTAAATGAAAGTTTGTATGTGATAAGTATGACTAGATGCATCGGAACATTCCAACTAAAGTGATACTTCCTTAATATTTTTCTTATCTAATCCCTTAATTATGAAGATTATTAAATAAAAAAAATATAAATTAAATATCAACAAAATATATAATTAAGCTTATTCTTAACATTTGGATAATGAAAATGACTAGGGAATAGTGGATAACTTACTACAAATTCTAAGAGTTCTAAAGTCTATATTATAAGTTACAACATTGCTTTCTTTATAAATATTATAACAATGAAACTCCGTACAAACAATCCGAACTAATATCTTAATATATGAACCAACATTGATCATGTTATCTATGTTGCAATCTCTAAAATAAACTAATAATCATAAATTAAACATTCTTATTAAAGAAAGTAAAATTAAATTTCAAAATATAAAAATAATTTTAAGAACTTAATTTAATATAATCAATTTAAAATTGATTAATTCAACATAAAAATTTAATTTTTCTAGAATAAAGTTCAGATTTGTATTTCCAAACAAACAAACCTCAATAATATGTTCATTACAAAATTGAATATTTTAAAATCAATTAATATGAAATTTATTATTTTACAAATACAAATTCATCACTTTTGTTGATGTGCATAAATAAGTTATCAAGATAGTAAATCTTATTTTTATTAAAAAATGTGTAATTATTAATACTGTGAAAGCAATTGTCATTACTGGTAAAATATTGATAAAATTATATTATTAATTACTAGTAAGAAAATAAACCAAAAAAATGTCAGAATTATGAATGAAAAGAAATACGTCACTAAGAGATATTATCACCACTAAATTATGAATTAATTATTTTCTAAATTTTAAATTTATTACCAAATTCAGAATCTATTTTTCTTGATAACATTTAGCTTTAAAAAACTAAATACCTTAAAATCCTACATTTTCTTATTTATAATTAAGCAGTGCTACGATTATTAATTAATTCTAATAATTTATCAACTTATATATTTGTTTATTATATTTAATTAAACAAATTAGGCAAAATTGAGATACAATTTATTGTTAGAACATAATCCAATCTAGAAACGTTCAGAAAACCATATGAACGTATAATTTAAATGCACTAGAAATAAAATTGGATTGAAAGCATACCTTTTGTTATTGATCAAATTTCATCACTTGCACGAGAATTCTAATGGATTTTCAATTTGATGCTTTCATTGGTTTCTCACACTTATTCTCTGCGTATTGATGGTGTATCTGAATTGTTGCAGTTAATAGTGAGAGGACCCGATACTTTATTAAGGTTCTTCCATCAAGAACCTCGTTCGGTTTCAGAACCGTCGTACGGTTCCAACGAAACCGAACCGTCACCATGGTTCACTTACGTTGCACCATTCTAATTTACATTCTCCCACTTGGTACAAACGTTAAACGAAATTCTCTTGAGTAACAAAATACATGAATCATAACGATAGGTCCTCTAAGAACGAGTATTATCTTCCATGTATTACAATATATTTAGTTTCTCAAGTACAATACTTTATGTGGTAACGAAACTTAATGAATAAATCCTATATTTATTCTTAGTCCAATAAAATATATATTTTCTCAAATAAATTAAGGTAAACATGAATATGAGAAAATATCACAATATATAAGAGTTTCATTAATAAATTGTATATATACATTTACAAAGTGGAACCAATTCCTATTTTCTCTACATGATCCTTGAATTTCATTGGTGGCATGCCTTTAGTCAAAGGATCAGCAATCATCAACTCAGTGCTCAATGACCACTTTATTTTCCTTAACACGCTTACTACGAATACCACTTTTGTTGTTCTTAGCCATAAATACAGTAGCTGAGTTGTCACAGTACAATCTTAATGGCCTAGAAATAGAGTCAACTGCTCTAAGCCTGGAAATAAAACTCTTCAACCATACACCATGCGATGTGACCTCAAAACATGATACGAACTCGGCCTCCATAGTGGAAGTAGCAATCAAGGATTGTTTCGCACTCCTCCAAGACACAGCTCTACTGGCAAGCATGAAAATGTAACCAGATGTTGATTTTCGTGAATCAATACAACTAGCAAAATCCGCATCAGAGTAGCCAATTACTTCCAGTTCATCGGTTCGGTGTAGAACCGATACTATCCACGTTAGATATAGCGTCGGTTGACGTGAAAAACCGACATTACGTCCTATTTTTTAAATTAAATACAATTAAAATTAATTATTATATTATTTGACTCTTTAAAATTTTAGTTTGATAAAAATAATATCTTTTTTCCTTTTTTTAGACAATTAGTTTTAAAAATTATATAATTTTTTTTATTTGTTTGGATATTTAAATTTATATATGTACCTACAATATATTTTTATTTAATTATGTATATATTTTAATTAAATATTATTCTAAAGTAATAATTTTTTGTATTTCTATGTATATATGATATTGTCTAAATAAAATAATAATTGAATTTTTTTTTAAATTGTACAGATAGTGTCGGTTCACGTGAAGAACCGACGCTATCCACCTAATATATCACAATTCGGGTCATTTTTTACGCAGAACCTAATTTTTTTCCTCTCTCTCTCCTCCATTTTCTCTCAAAAGCTACACTGCACGCCAACTTCTTTCTACATTTTCGGCCACCTCTGACCACCATTTGTAACGTCGTTTTGTAAGTTATATTTCTATTCTCATTATCTTTCAGATCTATTATTTTTTTGTGCAAAATATTAAAAAAAAATTATACCTATTTTCTATATAAATTTTTGATTTAAGTATGTTTTTTTATTTTGTTTGTTATTATGTTTGACTTATTTTAAGTGAAAATAATATCTAAAATATTGTGGGTTTGATAGATTATATATATTTACTGTGCATTGATAAATTTATTTATATATTATAAATAATTATATTTTATTAAATAGAATTTTGCAGCTTATTATTCAGTTTGTTTTTTTTATATATATGTTGTATAAATTTTTGATTTAGGTATGTTTTTTATTTTACTTGTTATTATGTTTGACTTATTTTATGTGGAAATAATATCTGAAATATTGTGGGTTTGATGGATTATATATATTTACTGTGCGTGGATAAATTTATTTATAATAAATAATTATAATTTATTAAGTAGAATTTTGCAGCTTATTATTCAGTTTGTTTTATATTTTGTATAAATTTTTGATTTAGGTATGTTTTTTATTTTGCTTGTTATTATGTTTGACTTATTTTATGTGGAAATAATATTTGAAATGTTGTGGGTTTACTGTGCGTGGATAAATTTATTTATCCATAAATAATTATATTTTATTAAGTAGTGAATAGAGGAAAAATAAGATGTTTTTTTAAATTTGTAAGAAATTATATTGGTATAAAAGTTATATGTGCTATCTAGACTCTTAAAAAAATTATAAATATATATTTATAAACTCAATAATTTAAATATTATATATATATATATATATATATTAATAAAAATCAAATAATATATATATATATATATATATTAATAAAAATAAAATAATAACAAAAAAAGTAAGTAGTATTATTAGTTTTATTTATATATGCTACTTATGTGTTAAAATGTTAAATATGTTATTATAGTAGCCCCTATATACTTCTATAGAATTTTATATACGTATAATTAATATTACTTTTTAATTATGATATAGTAACATGCTTAGAAAATAGAATCAACCAAAGTGATTGGTTTTTATATATTCATGCTAACATGTTGCTTATTTTTTTAATTTGTATAGAAATAGTTTTGTAAAATGATTAAAATGATAATTGTTTTGTATTACGTATGTTTTGATATATATTCTAATAATTAGGAAATTTATATATAATAATACTTGAAATATATTTATTGTATACATAATTAATTAATACGTTTAATTAATGTCATTAATAGAAAATGGAAAAATCTGGGATGTCAACAACCTAATTAAACATAACGTATGTTCTATATTGTTGTAATAACTCTTATATATATGTATGTTTCTAAAATTGTCAATTAATTTATATTTCTTCATTGTTTGCAGATATTTCATGGATATTTGGATAACAGAGCTTGTAGATCCAAATGATCCATTGGGGTATTTGAAAAGAAGGGTTTGGGTGAATATACTTGATGCTACACTTAACCCAGATGATAGAATACATGTTTTATTTGATGCTACTGGTAATCCAATAGGAAAAACTGGTCAACAATTGAAATCCTCAATTGGTCGACTTGCAAAGTCCAGTATACCAATCAATATAAATGATTGGTCTGAGGTTGACGATGTAGAAAAGTTCAAAATATGGATAACCATTTGTGTAAGTCTCTTATAGTTTATAATCAATATATATAGGCTATTAGGTGTATTATATCTAATCTTTTGTACTGTGTTTTTACAAAATCATTACAAAGTCGATGACAGTTGGAAGGAAAAGTGTTATAAGATTGTAAATAAGGCGTGGAAGGAATACAAGACTTCCAGATTGGCAAGAAATTATGTGTTTCTATATTTGGAAACACTTGATGAGAATGTGATCTACAAAATCACTGAAGGACATCCCTGGATTACACCTCAAGTTTGGAAAGACTTTGTGGATTATAGACGTTCAAATGAATTTCAAATTATTAGGGAAGATCATCATAATGTACAAATGCATAATATTCTTCCTAACCGTACTGGGAGGTCTTCAAATCCTGAAGTTAGATATAGAATGGTATTATTAATTTGTCTTAATTTATAAATATTTTTATATTTATTTTCCTCAATTTAATTTCATGTCATTGTTAATAAAATTTTCATAATTTATGTAGGAAACTGAATTGGGTAGACCTGTTACTCGAACTGAATTGTACATAGAAACAAAGACTCCCAAAACGAAGAATTCAAGACCGATGACTCAGCGAGGAGAAGAACAATTAAATAAGTTGGTTAGTAATTTCGGTTGATAAAAAGTCTTAATGATATTTAATAATTGATGTAATAATGAATGATATGTTTGTGTGCTTTATTATTTGTAGAGAGCTATTCAAGAAAAAATATACAGGGGTGAAATAATCGAAGAGCCTGGGAGAGATGCTTTATATCATGCATTCGGACGCGAACATCCTGGTCGTGTTAGGGGAGGTAGCCAATATGATGGTTCTATGGAGTATTTTAACATTCCAAAACAAAAGCCTCAGACGGTAAGTAAGGAGAAGTACACTAAAATTGAAGAAGAATTCAACTCCTTTAAGGCCTCAGTGATAAGTGAGATTGCCACTCTAAAAGAACATCAATCACAACAAATGTCAGCCATGGCATCATGCTACAACCAGGGCATGCCATATTGGCCAAGCATGCAACCATCCATGCCAGGCATACCACCATCCATGCTAGGCATGCCACAATCCATGCCAGGCATGCCACCCACGCAATCTCATTGCGCTCAAACTACATCTAGTATGGGATATAGCCATCCTATTGGTCCTCACTATATGCCAGGAATGCATATGCAATCAAGTAGTGGTTCATTTTCTCCAATGCAATCTGCACATTCTTACCATAAATCAAACCACGATGAATGTTTTGGTGAGAATGTACATCCAATAGTTGCCCCACATGAGAGTCCTCTTCTATTTGATGAATCATATGTGGTAATATTTTAATTTATGGTGTATATAATGTATTATTTTTAAATTCTTATATTATATGTTTTGTTTTTTATATATAACATTTAAATTTTTTACAGAATATGAAATGCATGTTGAAACATCCTTCGTCAACGGACTATGTTGCTATTAGAACTGTACAACAATTGAGCGATGATCGGATGATTCATAATCAATATTTGCCTAATCATTGGTGAATAGTAATTGATCAATCATTGTTTCATGATTGTCCACTACCTGTGCCTTCTGATACTACCACAGTCCAAGAGGCGGTTGGACAGTATGTGGCTTGGCCGTCAATTCAAGTTGTTCTAAATTTTGACGTGGTACTATTTTTTTAACTTAAAAGATAACACTTGTTTACTACTATTATTTTATTATATCTTATATTATTACTAAAGAATACATATATAATACTTTTTTTGTAGTCTATTATACCAGAACTCTTAAATGCGGCACATTTAAGAGATACGAAGCAAGTATCTCGTGCTATATCAATGTCTAGTGGCCAATCATCGCGCACCAAGTCATTCAAGAAGAAGCCTTGGAAAAAGTATAGTCATAAATATGCGTTAAACTTTAGCAGAAATCTTGGCACTTTGATGACTATTGTTGGGAGGGCATCTAGCATAAATGATGGATGGACTATGCCACTTCCTATAGAAATTTCTAGTGTAAACCTCGGCCAAACTTATATATCGATCGAGTGCTTATTGCAACTATTTGAATATCAAATGATCGATTTAAGTATAATTCAAGTGTGTACAAGGTGAATCCTCAATCTATTTATTTTTCTTTTATATATGTAGAACATATATAATTATATTTATATTATCTAATTATATATATATATATATATATATATATATATATATATATATATATATCTTTTATATAGGGCGTGCTATTATCGACTTCAACATAATCACTCATCACATTTAGCAATGTTCTATGATTCTTCATATATCAATCAATATCAAGAGGAAGATGTTAGCATCAGAGCTAAACAATTATGTGATATAGCATTAACGCTTAATAGAAATCAAAAGTTGATAATCCCTTGGCCATTAAGGTTTGAACAAAGCCAAGATCATTGGATGTTGGTAATCATTGATCTGTTCAATAATCATGCTTGGTAATGTGACTCAGCTTCCAGAGAACTGAGTAAAGATACAAAAGCAGTTGTTGAAATGTAAGAGTTATAGTTACATATTAGTTTCTTCTATTATTTTTTGTAATATTTAATAAAAACTAACTGTTTTAAACCTTGATAGGGCATGGAAGTTGTGGAACAAGTTTAAGAGTATTGCCCTTAAAAATATTTATAAGCTTATATGGACAAAAGTTATGGTATGTACAAGTCAATATTAATAATTTTATTAATTTTACAATTGAATAATAAAGATGTTCGAATATGAAATCACATGTACACTTGTTTTTGTAGGTTCCACAACAAAATAATGGAATCATGTGTGGTTACTATGTCATGAAGTTTATGAGCGAAATCATCACAAATATCAAAATTCCAATTGATGATATGTTAATATCTTTCTCTCATATACATAAAAGTTTTTAACATATTTGAGTTTGTTACAATAAATGAAATTATATTCTTATTTTGATTTTAAATACATGTAGTTCTTTGGTTGGAACAAGACGGGCTACGACCAGTGATAACTGTATTTTATATAGTTATTTGCATCAAAATTAGTAATGATAAATGCTATGTTCGTTTAATATTTATTAATTTTTGTTAAATAAATTAATATTTTCCTTTTATTTGCTAAAAATACATTTTTAATAAAATTAAATAATTTGTATCCAAAATGTACTTAATTTCATAATTTTTTGTCCACAAATATAATTTCAAATAGTATAGTTCTTAATTACAATTTATAAAAATTGAAAATAAAATTTAAATTAAATTTGGGCTTAATTATAATTATTAAAAGTTTAAAAATTTAATTTAAAATTGGCAAAGGGCTTAAGTGTAATTTAAGAAAGTGCAAAATGTAATTTGGATTAAATTTGTGGGTCAAAATATAATTAATAAAAGTTTGAATTTTCTGCGCAGGAAATGAATCGCACTCGCACAAATCACAACGTGCATCACTCACCGTCCGATCAAAGCTTCAAACGGTCCAGATTTGGCGAGTGCAACCAGACGAGGAAAAATCGCGTGGACGGTCTTCGCGCGGCTCGGCGTGCCAGTGGGCCCCACGTGTCGCGCAGGCCGGCGTCAGAGTGGGACCCACATGTCGGCTGTGCAGATTCCCCCGACGCGAACGCTGACCGTTGGATCAGATCGACGGTCCAGATTGAAGCTCGTCCATCCAAGCTGTCGCGCACCGAGCCGCTCGTGTAAAAATCCTGTGTGACGCGGGATTTGGTAGCAGAGTGCATCCTCGCATTTACGTGCAATAAGAATCTGCCACGTGTCCCACGAATATTGAAGCTAATCAAAGTCCGACACGTGGCTATTTACAATGCGCGCGACCGCGCTGGATCACGCCCCGTTTCCAGCCGTTGCCTCACTTTTTCGGCGCCCCAATCCTGTGCGCCGCTCCTACTTGCAACCGGTTTGTGCAGCCAATGATGTGCTGCCACGTGGCCTTAGGGAATCTTTCAGCGAATCAGAAAGCGACACGTGGCAGCGTGGAAGAGAATTAAAACAGAAACGCGCAGCGTCCCTCGATCCCATTTTCGATACAATTTTTGTCCCCCACGCGTTTAATTTATTATTTTCGCCACACCTTTTTGTCCCCCGCGTAGATTTAAATTTAATATTTTATTGATGTATTTTTTTGCTATAAATAGGAGATAGTTTTTAGTTGTAAGGGAGTTTTTTTAGTTTTTTTGGTTGGAAAAGAGTTTTTTTTAGTTTAGAAATTTTGTGGTGTTCGGTTTTGGACTGCAGAACACGCAGAAGCCATTTTTTGGCTTTTGTTGTGTTCTGCGTGTGCCAAATATTTTTGTTACTTGATGTTTTAATTTTCCTTCTTGTTCTTCTAATTATTCTGAATCTGGTGTAATTTTAATTTTTAATTAATGAAGTAATTTAATTTTTCTAGGGTTGCATTTGATCTAAATTTATGAAGCTTTGATGTTAATTGTTTTTTGATAGATTTATAAGACGTTCGATTTGTTCGTTCTATTTTGTGCTTAATGCTTTTTGATTATTTACGAATTTTATCAAAACGATTTGTGGCATAAAAATAAACTTGAGAAAGGCATTTTTGTGTATATTGCTCGTAAATAGAATGACATGTATGATGAAGGATAGGAATATACCCTAATTGTATGTGTGGCCATTGAAAACTTAGAACTTAATGAATCTTATTAAATTTAATTCTCATAGAGATATAGTGAATTAATTTAACGAGGTGTGTTTGTACGGAGCTCGGAAGAGATGTATGAATAAAAAAGTAGTTTTCGGTTGACAAATTAAATGTACCAAAAAATATAAATCCAAAGAAAATAATATGATTGGAGTGGAATAATTTGGTGAAAAATTGCAATCCTAGAGTTCTCTTATTTTCTTTTTACCTTTTTCCATATCAACGATTGTTTTGGATAAAATCAGAGAGATACAATTTTAGTACTCAACAAACTATAGTAACAAATCTCCGTGGGATCGATACTCTACTTATAAATGTTATTACTTGCGACCGTGTATACTTGCACGAGTTCATGTGTTGAAAAACTCACAACAAGTTTTTGGCGCCGTTGACGGGGATTTGTTTTACTATTTTCATTGTTGATAGTAATACCAATCAATTTGATTTTAATTCAAAAAAAAAAAACAAAAAAATTTATTGTTACATGTTTAATTTATTTTTCAATTTTCCAGTGGGTTGAGATTTTGTTTGACACACAAATCTTATCTCACAAAAAGAAAAATAAGTCTCTTTTTTTGCTTATTATTGGTATTTATTTTAATTTTCAATTTTCACGTGTATTGAGATTTTGTTTGACACGCAAATCTTAATTCACAAAAGAAAATAAAATTAAAAAATAAAAAAATTGGTTATTGTTTCTTAATTTACTTCGATTTTCTCGTAAGTTGAGATTTTGTTTGACACACAAATCTTAACTTACAAAAAGAAAAACAGATTGAGAAGTCAAGCTGAAGACTATAAATCAAGCGCTTCTTGGGAGGCAACCCATGTGTTTTATATTTATTTTTTTATTTTTCGGATGTGTTGTTTTTTATATTTTGTTATGTTGTTATTTTAATTCTTTCTTTTTCGTAGGTGCAAAGTGGAGGTAATATAGCTATTTTGGCTTAACCAATCAAATAAACCAGGAAGTTTCTTAAACCCATCTCATATGTTCTTTAACTTTCACACATTGAGGACAATGTGTATATTAAGTTTGGGGGTGGTGGATATATTGAACCTAATTAAAATATTCTCTGGATGTTATTGCTTTGAAATTTTTTTGTTTGTTTGTTTGGTTATTTGAAGATATTTTGCTATGAATAGTGATTTATTTTTATTTCTTTGATTTAAATGATGCATAATTCTTTGAAAAATTTAAATATTGTGTAAGCGATGAATAATTTTTACGTATGTTTCATTTTTACAAGAATTAATATTCATGAGCACTAGTCTTGATTTTTGAATTGTTATGCTAATTTAGAGAATGCTTATGTGAGTATTGAATTCGATTTATTTTTATTGTGTCACACTTCTTAGAATTTGTTTGATTTTCTCTCGAGGCGAAATTATAGATAACATTTAACTAAGAAAATGATTTAGGCCATCTTTGGATCGTTTGAGTCTTTCTATCAACCTTCACATGCATAATCCATAGTATACCCCTTTTGAGCTTCAAAGTACATATATATTTTTGTCATTCCAAAACCCTATCTAAATAGTATATATATATGTGTGTAGATATACCTATTGTTCTTACTCCACTAACATGTTACAATTGTTAGTAAATGTGGAAGGATATATCGGAAAAAAGGGTTACTGAAAAAAAAGCAGAAAAGAAAAAAAAATTCAGATTCTAAAAAAAAAAGAAAAAAAGAAAAGAAATCAGAAAAGAAAAAGAAAAGAAATCAGAAAAGAAAAAAAAGCAGAAATGAAAAAACAAATATGATTATTGTATGTGATGAAAAATCCCAAATTGGGTTGTAATTATTGTGATGGTAGAATTATCTTTTTCAATCTTGAAATGTTTTGCTCGGGAAGGGTTTTAAGCTAAATATAATCCTTCAATTCTACCTTTCCCTAATCCATACATTATAAGCTTAATAAAGTCCTATTGATTTGGTGTTTTGTGTTTGTCTACATTAGTGGAGAGAGAAATGAAAAATAAACTTATGAGATTTGTGTTTGCATGAAAATTTGTTTAATTTTATATTTGCATAAACTCATCCGGATTTCATGTGATGAACTATGAAAAGACTTCACACACACACTAACATTCCTTGTAAAAAGGTTATATACTTTTAAAATGATTTTGATGCTTAGATAAAATTCTTTTATTTCTTTGAGTTATGTTATTTGGAATGTTTAAAAAGAAATATTTTGAAAACCACTATTTTAAATGCAGTTATCTTTGTTTTATTATCTTCCTTTTGCTCGAGGACTAGCAAAAACTTAAGTTTGGGGGTGTTGATAACTGTATTTTATATAGTTATTTGCATCAAAATTAGTAATGATAAATGCTATGTTCGTTTAATATTTATTAATTTTTGTTAAATAAATTAATATTTTCCTTTTATTTGCTAAAAATACATTTTTAATAAAATTAAATAATTTGTATCCAAAATGTACTTAATTTCATAATTTTTTGTCCACAAATATAATTTCAAATAGTATAGTTCTTAATTACAATTTATAAAAATTGAAAATAAAATTTAAATTAAATTTGGGCTTAATTATAATTATTAAAAGTTTAAAAATTTAATTTAAAATTGGCAAAGGGCTTAAGTGTAATTTAAGAAAGTGCAAAATGTAATTTGGATTAAATTTGTGGGTCAAAATATAATTAATAAAAGTTTGAATTTTCTGCGCAGGAAATGAATCGCACTCGCACAAATCACAACGTGCATCACTCACCGTCCGATCAAAGCTTCAAAAGGTCCAGATTTGGTGAGTGCAACAAGACGAGGAAAAATCGCGTGGACGATCTTCGCGCGGCTCGGCGTGCCAGTGGGCCCCACATGTCGGCTGTGCAAATTCCCCCGACGCGAACGCTGACCGTTGGATCAGATCGAAGGTCCAGATTAAATCTCGTCCATCCAAGCTGTCGCGCACCGAGCCGCTCGTGTAAAAATCCTGTGTGACGCGGGATTTGGTAGCAGAGTGCATCCTCAGTATTTACAGAATAAGAATCTGCCACGTGTCCCACGAATATTGAAGCTAATCAAAGTCCGACACGTGGCTATTTACAATGCGCGCGACCGCGCTGGATCACGCCCCGTTTCCAGCCGTTGCCTCACTTTTTCGGCGCCCCAATCCTGTGCGCCGCTCCTACATTGCAACCGGTTTGTGCAGCTAATGATGTGCTGCCACGTGGCCTTAGGGAATCTTTCAGCGAATCAGAAAGCGACACGTGGCAGCGTGGAAGAGAATTAAAACAGAAACGCGCAGCGTCCCTCGATCCCATTTTCGATACAATTTTTGTCCCCCACGCGTTTAAATTATTATTTTCGCCACACCTTTTTGTCCCCCAAGCTAATCCAAAGTTTTGATGATTTATGAGAGGAATGGGCAGAACACATGGTTCAAATTATATCATCACAAGAAGAATCAGGAGAAGATTCTGATGATCTTGAATAGCATTTGACAACATAACAGTAAATTTTTTAATAATTTAATTTCTCTATCTATTCGTGTGTATGAAATCACTTATTTGATGGATGATTATATGCTCATGTATTTAGGGGAATGCATTGTTTTATGGACCTAATTTTGGACTAAACTACATCTCATCTCTCTTTCCTACTTTCCTTATAAACTCATATTAGTACTTTATTAATTATTTGTTTATAAATATGAATTTATCTGGAATCTCTGCTAGTATTTTTAATGCTATAATGAGCTCTAAATAGACAAATCAGGTGTACGTAACTTCGATTTGTTTCTTGGTTTGTATGAGTTTTGGTGCCCATGAACGTGTTCCATATGTTTAAGGGCACCAACACTCACACAAGCCAAGAATCAGAGTTACACTTGATTTCATATTTAGAGTTCATTATAGCATTAAAAAATACTAGTAGAGATTGCAGATAACTTCATATTTATAGACAAATGATTAATAAAATGCTAATATGAGTTCGTCGAATGTCACTATACGTGATAATCTCTTTTTGATGGTAATATTTATAATGATTTAATTTCTTTATTCGTATGTTTGAAGTTTAGCCTGCTTGTTGGATGGATGTTTCACGTGCTCATATGAATTGTTATTTTTTGTCTAGTTTTCTTGTCATAATGCTTGTGTTCGCCAATCAAGATTCTAAGCCAACCAAGCTTACTCAATCGCATCCAATTACACTTTGACGACATTATTTTATTTGTAATTTAAGTCTATATGTATTATATATACATTATTTATTTTTGTAATAAATTTAATTATCGAGTAATTAAATATATTTAAATTTTTAATTATTTGTATTATTGTTTATATTTTAGTTTTTTAATGCTATATATATATTGAATAATACAAAAACTTAGAATACAAAAAAAAATCATAAAATGTACAGGTAAAGTCGATTAATGGCGTGAACCGACTTTAAATTTGTTTAAAGTCGGTTTAATGCCTATTTTTGTAGTAGTGATATGTTCTCTTTCAAAATCATTCTTTGGGCATTGGTCCAAATTGAACTTATCACCCTTCACAATGGGAGCAACACTTGGTGAACAATCCTTAATCCGAAATCTCTCTAAAACTTTATTTATATAGGTTTCCTGAGATAAACCCAAGACATCTCGAAGTCTATCTCTATGGATCTTAATGCAAATGACATAAGATGCCTCACCTATATCCTTCATATCAAATTTTTTAGAGAGGAATTGTTTTACCTCATGTAGCAAACCCATATCATTGGCTGCAAGCAAAATATCATCCACATATAGCACCAAAAAACAAATCTTACTCCCACTAACCTTCTGGTATATACATTGATCCATGACGTTCTCTTCAAAACCAAATGAAGTGACGACGTTATGGAATTTTAAATACCATTGACGGGAAGCTTGTTTTAATCCATATATGGATTTATTAAGCTTACAAACCAAATGCTCACCATCACTAGAGAAGAATCCTTCAGGTTGTTTCATATAAACCTCTTCCTCTAGGTTACCATTAAGGAAAGCCGTTTTCACATCCATTTGATGCAAATCCAAATCAAAATGGGCAACCAATGCCATGACCACACGAAGTGAATCTTTCTTAGATACATGAGAAAATGTCTTTGTGTAGTCGATTCCTTCCCTTTGAGTGAATACTTTGGCAACGAGTCTTGCCTTATGTCTCTCAATGTTGCCTTGTGAGTCTTTCTTTGTTTTGAAGACTCATTTACATCCATTTAATTTCACACCATCAGGCAACATGGCGAGATACCAGACTCAGTTAAACGCCATAGAATCCACCTCTTCTTTCATGGCATTGTACCATACGTTAGAAACGTAAGAACTCATGGCCTGTGAAAACGTCTCAGGATCATTTTCGGCTCCAACATTATAGTCACATTCTTGTAGATACACAACATAATCATTAGGAATTGCTGATTTCCTTACTCTAGTAGATCTTCTTAATATTGTATCAACATTCTCTTGAAGAGCAGGATCATGTTGTTCAAAAGTTGTAGGCATCTGTTGAACTTCAACATCTACTGGATCAGGATCAACAACTTGTGGTACTTCCAAGACTGGTTCTTCAACACACGTTTGTACTCGAGGCATGTTATTAACAATAGCGATCAGTCCATTACTTGTGGCACATTGAGCATCTGAATGATCTTTCTCAAAACCAATGCCCTGGGATCGATGCTCCCACTAATCAAGTAATTGTCAAGAAATTTTGCATTTCTTGATTCCAAAAACCTAGTGTTGTAAGATGGACAATAAAATCTATAACCCTTAGACCATTCGACATGTCCAATGAAATACCCACTAATGGTCCTTAGGTACAACTTCTTCTCTTGTGGATTATAAATCCTCACTTCAGACGGGCATCCCCAAACGCGCATATGTTGCAAACTCAATTTCCATCCTTTCCATAATTCAAATGGCGTCTTTGAGACAACCTTGGTTAAAACTCGGTTTAATATATACACAACCGTCTTTAAAGCTTCAATCCACAAGGATTTAGGAAGATTGGAGTTGCTAAGCATACTCCACAGTATGTCCAATAGTGTTCGGTTTCTCCTTTTTGCTACACCATTCTGGTCTGGTGAACCAAGCATAGTGTATTGGGCAACTATCCCATGTTCTTGAAGAAACTTAGCAAACGGACCAGACGCTTGTCCATTCTTAGTGTATCTACCATAATATTCATCACCTCTATCTGATCTCACAATCTTTATTTGCTTTCCACATTGTTTCTCTACTTCAACCTTAAAGCTCTTGAAGGCATCTAATGCTTCACTCTTATTAAGAAGCATGTAGAGATACATATATCGAGAAAAGTCATCAATAAAGATGATAAAATATTTCTGACCTTGAATGTCCATGTTTGGACAACATATATCTGTATGTATGATTTCTAATATGTTTGAACTTCTATTGACACCTTTCTTTGACTTGTTAGTCTACTTTCCCTTAATGCAGTCCACACATGTCTCAAAATCAATAAAATCTAGAGTCATTGTCAATAATACACCTTTTAGTGCCAGTTTGAACATGCATAGCGTTATGAGTGGAATTATTTCGTAAATTAATGCAATAAAGACCATCAGACAAAATACCATTCCCAACACAATCAGATTTATTAAACAAACTGAAAGATGTTTCTAAAAAATGAAAGGAATAACCATAAGGTACAAGTCTTGAAATTGAAATCAAGTTTCTAGAGAAACTTGGAACATAAAAGGTCTTTTCTAATTTTAAAATAAAACCACTACTTAAAATCAAATTGCATGTCTCTACAGCCTCCACATGTGAGCCCATCTTGTTACCGGATAAGATGTATTGCTCACTTCCCACTAACTTCCTTAGATTTTGCATACCCTGTAAGGAGTTTGCAACATGGATTGTAGATCCAGAATCAATCCACCAGGTGTTAATATTAACATTAACCATATTAGATTCATAACAAACAAATGAGGTTGGATTACCTTTATTCTTAAGCCATTTCTGGAATCTAATACAATCCTTCTTCATGTGTCCCTTCTTTTTATAAAAGAAACACTTGGATTCTTTCTTAATATAAGCCTGAGGTGGAATTATCCCCTTTCCTTTATGGTTGTATTGAGATTTTCCTTTCTGGTACGTTGTAGCTAACATTGCACTTTCACGAAATTCCATAACAAGCCTCCCTTTCTCTTGAACACACATGGTCATTAGTTCATTGATTGACTATTTATCCCTATATGTATTGTACGAGATTTTGAATGGCCCATACTGATATGGGTGAGTGTTAAGGATATAGTGCACCAGGAAGGATTCTCACATCTCAACCTCGAGATGCTTAAGTTGAGCCACAATGTCCCTCATTTGCATAATGTGCTTGTGTACACCTTTCACACTCGTGAGTATCAAAGAAGAGAACTTCATAATAAGGGTGCTTGCTAAAGCCTTATCTGAAGTGACGAATTGATCATCAATGGCCTTTAGCAAGTCTTGAACATTGGTATGCTGATCAACGGGACAACAAATACCAGCAGAGATTTTAGTCTTAATGAACATCATGCTAAGGCGATTAGATCGTTCCCATTGTTCATAAAGTATGATATTCTCTAGAGTACTAGTTTGAGTAATTTTAGGTAGTTCGTTTTTCCTAATAGCATAATCAATATCCATCCACCATAATTGAAGGAGAATTATTTCCTTCCATATTTTATAATTATCCCCTTTCAGATCGGGAATATCACAGCGGATATCAGAGAAATTTACAGGTTGAGAAGCTGCAATTAAAGATTATATGTTTATTAAAATTTGAGGCCTAAACTATAGTCATTCTTTACCAATGTAAATCATGAATAATATGAATCTAGTGACATAAAACTTTCATGTGGGCTAAAGTTTTAATTCAATTAGATTCATCCTAACTTTACGATAAAATTATCAAATTATGCTCATTTTCCTAATCCCTATGGGTAAATTAGAAAATATAATTTGATATTATATCCTAATTAATCACAAAAATATAATAAAAATTCCTATGGGATAAGATTTATTATATCACATATGATTAATTAATATTAATATTTATTTTCTAAATGTTATCCTAAATAAACTTTATTATAGTTTTAATTAATTAAAGATGTTGCGGCTACTCCCTAATTAATTAAACTATATGAATCATTTAAATATTAATTAAATACTTATGCTCAATTATTGCATAAAACCATAAGTAATATTAATTTAATTTCAAATGTGCAAATATTATTTATCTTAAATTGCATATATGACAATAAATTATACAAGCAAAAAATAAATAATATAAGCACTAATTAAATCCATAAGAGCCATTAAAAATTAATTTCATTATGCATAAATTATTTAACTAAATTATATATATATATATATATATAATTACAAAATTTATACATATAAATACCAAAAAAAAAATAATTTAAGCATAATGTATTTAAATAAAATTTTAATGTGTCCAAAATTATTTAAATAAATATAACACGTATAATAATTATTATACACATGGCAAACTTAAGTTAAATAATTAATCACATTATATTCGGAATTATTTTATATATATATATATTTATTTTGTTTTAATAAAAAAAAATAAATAAATACCTAATATATATAAAAGTATTGCATATCAAATAACACATAATGTGTTATAGCTTGTTGGTTTGGTTGTAGGATTCTTTTACCTGAGACTAAGGTTCAAGTCCTAGAAATTCCAAAAGTTTAATTTTTTTAATAAAACAAAATTTTGAATATATATAAAACGATGTTGTTACGTATAAAACATCATAGTGGACATTCTATTATAAACCTCGTAGTGTAATTTGGGTTCAATTCCCAGGCTAAGCAAAAAAAATTTTAACTTCATCTTCAACTAGGGATGGGCACGGGGACGGGCGGAGACGGATTTGAATATAACTATCCCCGAATCGAATTATAAAATCTGTCCCTGAAACCGCCCGAAAACCGTTGTAGTTTGGGGACAGTTTTTTACCCGCGGTTAACAGTTCGGGACAGTTATTAAAAAAATTGAAAAAAAAACCGTTTTTCAAAATCCTATTCAATTTAGCTCTTTTTAGCAATGCAATCCAACTAAAACAAATGGTTGATATTGAACTTGATATCTAAATTTGTTATTTAAATTTGTTATTTTGAGTTTATAATTAAAAATTTAACATTTAATAATATATATTTCTATGAATCTAGATAAGATTAAATACATATCAATAAAAAACACAAGATATAAGTAAAATATTCAAACTAATACAAATATTGAAAACTAAATAAATAAATTTAAGAAAACTTGAAGTACAATAAATCAAAACTTATTTCTTCTAATTATTATCAAATGCAAGAGTAAATGCAAGAGTATCCTGCAAAAATCAAACATATAAAATCAATTTTATAAACCAAAATAATAAATTGATTAATCAATAATGTAATTTTTTTTACCTCAACATCATCTTCTGTAATATTAATAGTGGAAGCGAATGAATCAAGAGATAACATATCTGAATAAATTATAAAATATTTGAATACATAATTAAATAATTAATATATAATACATAAAACAAGTGTTAATAAAATATAATATGTACAAGTATTAAATATATAGGCTTATACCTTGTTTATGAATATTAGCGCATAATCAATCTTGAGTACACATCAAAGCTTCCGATGTGTTTTCTTTGAGTCTACTACGATGTTTGCTGTACTTGAAGACCTACAAGGATCCAAATTTGAATCGCATAAGCTTAAAAGACAATACATAACCAAACTTAGAAGTGAGTAAGAATGAGTGCAAAAGCAGGGACATGGAACAGACTAAGGCTGACATGTTCCAATACAAAACTAGATGAAACGAAATGGCTACATGCCCCAACATGTGCAGGAATCGGGACAAGGTAAGAGAACCCTCAAGGCTTACCACATCAATATATATGTCTTCAACTAGGGATGGGCACGGGGACGGGCGGAGACGGATTTGAATATAACTGTCCCCGAACCAAATTATAAAATCTGTCCCTGAAACCGCCTGAAAACCGTTTGCGATTCGGGAAAGTTTTTACCCGCAGCTGATTAACGCCGGGGACGCTTATTAAAAAAAACTGAAAAAAACCGTTTTTCAAAATCCTATTCAATTTAGCTCTTTTTAGCAATGCAATCCAACTAAAACAAATGGTTGATATTGAACTTGATATCTAAATTTGTTATTTAAATTTGTTATTTTGAGTTTATAATTAAAAATTTAACATTTAATAATATATATTTCTATGAATCTAGATAAGATTAAATACATATCAATAAAAAACACAAGATATAAGTAAAATATTCAAACTAATACAAATATTGAAAACTAAATAAATAAATTTAAGAAAACTTGAAGTACAATAAATCAAAACTTCTTTCTTCTAATTATTATCAAATGCAAGAGTAAATGCAAGAGTATCCTGCAAAAATCAAACATATAAAATCAATTTTATAAACCAAAATAATAAATTGATTAATCAATAATGTAATTTTTTTACCTCAACATCATCTTCTGTAATATTAATAGTGGAAGCGAATGAATAAAGAGATAACATATCTGAATAAATTATAAAATATTTGAATACATAATTAAATAACTAATATATAATACATAAAACAAGTGTTAATAAAATATAATATGTACAAGTATTAAATATATAGGCTTATACCTTGTTTATGAATATTAGCGCATAACCAATCTTGAGTACACATCAAAGCTTCCGATGTGTTTTCTTTGAGTCTACTACAATGTTTGTTGTACTTGAAGACCTACAAGGATCCAAATTTGAATCGCATAAGCTTAAAAGACAATACATAACCAAACTTAGAAGTGAGTAAGAATGAGTGCAAAAGTAGGGACATGGAACAGACTAAGACTGACATGTTCCAATACAAAACTAGATGAAACGAAAAGGCTACATGCCCCAACATGTGCAGGAATCGGGACAAGGTAAGAGAACCCTCAAGGCTTACCACATCAATATATCTATCTTCTAGTTACAGATAACAGGTTTTAATCAACCATACAAATAAAACTATGATTTTCAACGCACCTCTACTTCACACAAACTGCAACAGAACATGCCTTCCTCACTTATTTGTTGTATAGATGATTCTTTACTTGAACCACAACAATTGCAAATAAAAGCATGAGAAAAACAAGCTAACAAGAAACAAGATGGACGCTCTGATGAAATTTTTCTCTCACCATCCAATTTAGAATCTTTTAGGCTAGTATGCTTTCCAGATTTCCGAATCTTAAGATACTTTCTTGACTTAAAAACTCCGGGATCTGCAGGGTCAGCTGCCGCACACCAAATATATAGACCGAAGGCAGATACAATCTGAAAATAAAAATATGCTCAAGTTTCATTAAAAACGAAGGCATAACCAGTACATATGAAACATAATGAACTAAGACTCCTACAAGTACACATATTTCATCGGTCCAACTAACACTAGATCATTGCAACTAGCATCTTTTGTTGAAATACTGAACTTCTAATGTTCATTTCTAGAGTGAGCAAACAAAAACAACATACTCTTGGGAAATGGTCTTGGAATTTCAGGAATCAGAAGGCTATGAGTGACCCTTTAGGTTAAGTCTTGACTCTTGATCCTATACTTGGTGACAATGGATTTTAAGGAAGATGATGAACAAGTTCCAGAAAGACCTTTTTGGATGGTGATCTTCGATCTCAACGAGAAAATTAACATTCACTACATAGATTATTTGCTTTATGCCAGAGAACTCATGTAAGTTTAAACTCAAATTACTGTATTCTATGATTTTGCGTACATGTTCTTTTCAATTATCACACCTAAGTGACACCAAATATTTCTCATAACCTATGAAAAATCCATGATACATAATACATTAATCTTGTCTAAGTTCTGTCACCCTAAATTGTGAAGCAATGCATTCTTGGATTTAAGTCCATGTGTATAAATATGATTAGATTCTCCACCAACGTCAACTTTATAACACCCAAACTATCCACTTGAAAAAAGAGTAAACTCATATCCACACTTTACATGTATAAAATCCTAATTCTAATATTAATTAGGTGGTTTGAATTTGTTTTTTATTAATGAGTTTTATTTAATAATTTTTTGAAAATGTTTTTCTTACAATTTTTAGTATTTTAAATTTACGAAACACATTATTTTCTTCCAATTCTAATTTTAATTTTTTAAAAATTACGAAAAATACACAAAATAGATTTTAGATACTTCATATATATATTATATTTTATTTTTTAGAAATTATTTTTATTTTAATTAATATGTGATTTTTTTCTTCCTCAAATTATTAATATTTTACGAATTAACTCAAAATTATTTATTTTTGGACAAATTTTATGGTCAAATAATATGAAAAATATGGGAAAATACTGATAAGATTGAAGCGTTTTTTCTCACTTCTTTTTTTAAATTTCCACACCTATTTCTCGACTATTCGTCTCCTCTTGTATATAAAAACAAACAACAAATTGCAACCCACAAATCAAATTAGATTACTACTTTATAAAATAATTGATGAGATATAACAATTAGTTAAATCAATTAAATTTATTTTTTAGATATAATTACCCATTATATCAATTATTATTTAATAATAATTTGTTCTAGAAAGAATTTATATCAAAATTAATGATTTATATTTTCTCTATCTCTCCGCCTCTTGCATCTTTTAAATCCACCAAATCCTCTAAATTCCTCAACTTTTCCTCTCTCTTTTTCAAAAGTATATAAAATCATTCTATATGAATATTTTTGACACTTTAAGACTCATTTAAAGAGAGTAGAAATAGTGAAGGTAAATGGGTGAATTGAGTTTGATGATTTTTTAAGCCAACTAGAACAATTAATGTTAATAGTTAATTAAATCTAGATACATCAATTATAAAATTAAAATTAAATCAATTAAATCTACGTTAAAACGGATTGGTTTTGGTTGATAAATCAACACAAACATATTTAATAAATTATAAAATATTATACAAATAATAGTTACTATATGAATAGAATAAATAGTTAATAAAAAATCAAATAATAGGCTAATGGTTACTTTATTGCTTTGACAATGTAGGACTTATAGTGTCTTTGCGTTACCACAAAATTTGATACAAAATATTAATATTAGTATGCGCGTGGGCAAAAAGTGGCAACATACTATTGTCTTAATTGGAAAAGTTTGGAGGATCGGACCTACTTGTCTTTTGTTTTCTAGTTTTATTTCAAACAAATACCTCGGATCGACTGGATTTTAACTAATATATATTTCAGTTGACTTTTTTCACACGGAATGTAATTGACTAAAAAAAAAAAGAAAATAATTATTATAATTTTTGATTTAACTATTAAAATTAAATAAAAAAATCAGTATTATATGAATTATAAGAAGAATGAAAAACACTATATATTACCTTAATATTTTTATATTCAATAAAATTTAATTATTATTTTATCGTCGTACAAAATACATTATAGAAATCATTATTTTTGTAAATAAATATTACTTAAAAATAAAATATATTATTAAAATTATTATTTTTAAATAGAGTTTTGGGTTTATAATTTAGAATTTAAAGTTTAAAGTTTAGTGTTATATTTATGAGTTTGGATAAATTTAAAAGAAAAAAAAATTATACGAGAATGAAATCATAATTTCTTAGATAAGATGGAATCATTATTCTTCTCTTTTATGAATTTATTTCATTCTATTCCTAATTTATAGCATAATCAGACATAAAATTATAAGAAATCAATTCCAATTTTATTTTATTACTACCAACCAAACATAACATCAATTTATTGCTAATCCCATATGTACGTATAGATTTAGATATAATCTATTTTTTTTAAAAGAATATTTGAAACTAATCTAATTCATATAGGTTAGTTTTGTTTGTTTGGAATACGAGGATTGTTTTAAATTTTATCCACTCGCAAAACAGAAGTAAATGTGAGAGGAATGTAAGATATAATACATAATTAAGCATAAAATTATAAATTTGTATTTCTTATGTATATAACTTAGTTATACATGCAGTACTTAAAGTTGTGATATTTGGACTCCATATCAAATTAAAACTCACTTTGGGTCACATTATTTGTGACCCGCCTAAATAAAGTTGTTTTTCTTGTGCATATAAAATTCAACCAATAACAGAATAAGATGGGGGCAAATATACACTTTATTTGGGATCCATATAAAATTTAAACTCATTTTTATGCGCATTAATTATTTGGAATCCATAAGTTCCTACGTAAGATTATACCAAAAAACTCTTTTAAATTTGATCTGATCTTAATCTTTTTCTGGTACGTGGTTTTTTTGTCGATTTTCAAGTCTACATCTCCGAAAAAGACAGCCAAACAGATATCGATTTCAATAACACATTTTTTAATTTAAAAAACTAAACATTAATTTTATTTAAAGAAAACTGAAACAAGGTAAAATCCTTATATTTTATCTGATAAATGTTTTGTAAATATTTATTTTCTTTTATTATTTGAAGAAAAACTAAATACTTTAAACAAAAGAAGTGATGTGTAATCGGTGCTAAATAGTGCACTCCGTGTATAAATGAACCATAACAAAACTATAAATAATGGAACCCTCAAAAAACTCTAGTTCATACTAGTAAAGCACAACCATTGAACCCCAAAACTATTATCTTCCATTTGACATGACTTCTGAAGCCAGCAACACCTTATTCTCCAGATCGTTCTCAATGGACTCATCAGATGAAGCCTACAATACTCTTCTCCAAAACAAACAAGAAGCTACAGATCTCAAAGAAATCCTAAAGTACTGCTGCAAAAATGTAGGAAACAGCAAAGAAATGCTCTCTCTAGTGGAACAATACTTCAACAACACTCTCAAAACACTCGATATCTACATGAGTTCTCTCGATCACCAATGTCTTAGGAATCATTCCATGATCATACAAATACCTGAAAACGATGTTGGAGATCATATTACTAATGGGAATTACAAACGACTGGATCAGTTATCTAAGATGCTTCAATCACTTTGTGAACAACACGTTTCAGTGCTGAATAACTTGACACTTGGAGAGAGTGTGTTTAAGAAGAAACAAAAATGGATCAAGACATGGAGAAAATTGTTGAATTTTATTTTTATTTCAGGGTTTGTTTCTGTTTTGACATTCTCTGTTGTGGCAGCTGCTATTGTTATGCCTCCTGTTGTGACAATTATCACAAGTGGATTGCTTGTTCCAATAGGATCGGTCAGAGAATGGAGTGATCGGTTTTGTAATCGCCGTAAGAAAGCAAACAAGAAAAGGATGGAAATAGTCACCTTAATGAAGATTTCGATTAGCGACTCAAAAAAGATATTGGATGGGATTTTGACAGTTATTAATGATATGAAAGGCGAGATTGGACTAACAAAAGAGGCACCAGTGAAGCAGCAGGGTATGAGTGACGTAAATAAAAAACTGGAATCGCTTATTAAAATCAATGATAATCTGACTGGAGATACTACAAAGCATTGCGCCACTATAAGAGCTCAAGCAAAAGTGATTTTCAGGAAAATAAGAAGTTATTAAATACCAAAAAGGAAAAAAAGGGTGACAAACTAATATTTTGTTCATATGTTATTGAAGTATTTAATCATAAATATTTTATTTCTTCTCCATTTATATCTAATGTTAAATTAAAGTTAAATTTAAGGAGTAGGTTGTGTGTAATATAACTTCTTCTTCTTCTTTTTGTCTATATAAAATAAAGGAAATTAAAATGTTCTATTTAATGATCATTTTTAACCATGCATGTTTATATTTTAATGAATGATAGCGCATCTCTTTATTTAACTGTGGAGACTGATGTTCCTTGTTGCGACGCTGAAAGATGACGAAAAGGCTTGTTTCTAAAAAAAAAAACAAATTCCTTGGACCAATCGATATCAATCAATTCAATCGATTATTTATTAACATGTCAACCCAAATAACTCGGTATATATATACCGGTTTCTAAAAAAATGTTGACATCCGCTGTCCGGTTATTATTAACGTAATAACTATTAATATTAGTTATGTTCGTATAAATTTATTTTTTATACTCGTTATTATATCTATCGAATAATGTCAAAATAATTGTAATTTAAGTATATTTTTTATAAATATAATAAATGAGATTATACTCATGCATTTAATAACAAATTTTATAAATTTAAAATTATTTTTAATGTTAAAATATTTATTTAAATTTAAATTAATTTATAAAATTATTAATTAGTTATTTTTCAGATGTGTTTAAATATTTTTAAGATTTGTCTTAAAAATAATTTTTTATAATATTAAAACTTTGAATGTAATTTGAAAAACTAAGTTAAAACAATATTTAGTTTTAATAGTATTAGATTATTATTATTATCTCTATATATACACAATAGGATTAGAGAGGAATTGACTTAAGTTATCGAACAACAATCTGTTGAGAACTGCCGTATGTGTTGTGCTAAGTCTGTCGAATATATATATATATATATATATATATATGCAAAATAATTTGTTAGAAGATATACTAATTGATATAATTATAAAATGATGATTGTCTTTTAAATTTTTATATATTTAGTTTATTCGTTTCATATTCTTCCTATTCATATACCTTATTCTGTTATTAAAATATTACATATTTAAATTAAATAATTGTATTAACGATTATAATTATTTAATTTAATTATTAAATTTTAAAAAAAATTAATTTTATTAAACTCTTGTTTAATATTTTTACTCTAAAATTTATTAATTTATTTTATTTAATTTACATATATTTTTGAATCATTTAATTAGTATTATTAATTATTAAATCTATTCATTTTTGGTTTTTGTATTAACTTTTTTTTTTGCAATTAATTTATGAATGCGTCCGATTAAGAGATAACTTATTAGGATAGAGATATAATAAAAAAAAGAAGAAGCAAGAAATGCGATATAAGTTATTATCTCACCCAATATCGTAAAATATATATCTCCTATTTTCATTCTTATATTATTGTCTTCTCTGAAGTGTAGGAGTGGGACCAACAACGTAATCATACCAACAAAATTTCTGTATTTTCATTCCTATATTATTGTGGTATTCGAAGTGTGGGAGTGGGACCAACAACCGAATCATACCACCAAAATCATTGCATAATACACCAAAATTAAATAAAAATCACTATAAAATTATCCATGATGCCAATTTTGTCCGTAAAGAATTTTGAAAAACACCCAAAATTAAGAATTATCCATTAAATAAACTACCAAGATCGCTGGTAAGTTTATAAATCCTTGAGTAAATTTTATAAAATAAATATTATTAATAAATCCTCTCTAAACATGTTTGTTTTTATTAATAAATAAATACCATATGATTACAAATGCATGTTATTAACACTTCTAGTCGACCGTACCATATAAAAGAAAATTAAATGTTAATAAGAAAATTTTAATTTAATTGCTACTTGTAAATTTACGTGTAATTTCTTGTAGAAAAAAGTTCCACACCATATATGACTACAATCACCATTTCTCTCCCCCTCCCTTACAGCCGCGTTTATGTCAACATTGTCCATCTTCTTTAGAACCACGCTTTCGTCTCAAACTGTAAAGTTTGATTAGTAGTCGGAAATTGTATTTATTTATTTATTCGTTGATGTCAGCGTTATCCATCTTCTTTGAAACCACACTTTCAAAAAGTGTCATTATATCTTTTACATATAAGTTAAAAAAATATATTATTTAATTATTTTTATTTTAAAAAATAAATTAAAAAAAGATATTTAATAATTTTAGAATTATTTTATAAAAAATTATCAAAAGTATTATGTAAAAAATTTCTTCAAAAAAAATTTTAATACTACAAAAAAAAATCCTTTTATAACTCACTTTTATAAGTAAAATGAATAAATAAGAGTATATTTTTTATAAGTAAAAATAAATAATAAATACATTTCTTCATTTAAAAGAATAAACATTGAGACGAGTCATTTGTCCTTAAACTAGGGTTTTGTAAATTTTTATTTTCTTTTATTATTTAAAAAAAAACTAAATATTTTAAACAAAGGAAGTGATGTGTAAACAGTGCTATAAATGGATCATAACAAAACACCCAAAACATTGAACTCAAAAAACCCTAGTCCATTCCTGTAAAACACAACCATTGAACCCCAAAAGATGAAGCCTACAATACCCTTCTCCAAAACAAACAAGAAGCTACTAATTTCAAAGAAATCCTAAAATACTTTAAAAATGTAAGAAATGTTGAAACAAGCACGTGAAAACAACGTTTGAACAAAGATGAAATATTTTATTATCATGAATTAAATTTAAATATATGAAATATTTTTAGATTACACCATATTAACTTAATACATATTTTTATATATCATATATTATTATAATTCTATACGTAGAATTAATTAATATTTGATAAATATGAGAACAAAGATGTCATTTTTTACCTATTATTTTTAAAATTTATTTATGTTACTTTTATCTGTCTACTAAATATTGTTAAAATGTACAACATATATCAAACTATGTATAAAAAATTAGACATAATATATTATCATAAATAAAATATTTATTTTATATTAAATATATATATAAATTTTTTGACCAAAGCACAACCCTGTATGCCCCCAATGATCTTCCGCCCCTAGTTGTGATGGAGGAACATGTTTGGTTCACAATTATTATAAAGTATTGCTCTTGTTTAAGATTTGTACACAAATAATTAAACTATAAAATTTAATCAATCATAATTAGATTATTTATATTTAATAATAAACATATATTTATATGTTGTTTTATTTTTAACATTTATTTATTAATTATAATTATATTATATTAATTATAATTATAATTATTTTATAATTAAAATGATTGATTAAATTTATTCACCTTCAAAACGCTTCAATTCTTCTTCCTGTTAGTTTCAAGTACGTAAAAAGGGTTAACTTCATTTAAATTACATTGAGTGTCGAACTAATATATTATAGCTCATAGCCTCGTAGTGTAGGTTCAGTCTTATTCAAGTATTTTTTTTCTATCAAAAAAATTGTTAATTATGACAAATAATATATCCATATGTAATAATTTGGTTGGATATTACAATCAAGTTCACACGTGTCTGATGTTGGAGTGGCAATCCATAGCTCGATTTGGTAATCCAACACGAACACGGCATTATGCTAAAAAATTTCTAATTACAATGAATTAATAATTATTTTAAGATTTTGAAGGTATCGATGTTGGATTGGCAATTCATTTCTGGTTGAGTTTTTAACATGAATAAATAAGTTATGATTTATTTAAAATCTATATAAATTTTAAGATAAAAAATTTTAATTGTATTTTAAGAAAAAAAAAAGTTACATATAAGAATTATAATATTAATATACGAACACCTAGAGAGATAATACACATATGTTGTGTTTGTTTGAAGGGAATGAAAATGAATCAGATTTGATTCCTTATATTTGTATGTTTAGTTTGACCGAAAAATAAGTAAATAATAAAATTGATTCTTACAGGAAAATGAATCACAATTCATTCTCTCCCTTTAATAATCATGATTCTATTTTCATCTCAAAATTTTATTTTTCAATTTTATCATCACCTGTAACCCTAAACTCAAATCCTAAATCATAAAACCCAAATACCAAAACTCTAAACCCCAAATCTTAAATCCAAAATCCCTAAACTTTAAACCCTAAACCCTAAATCTTAAATCTCAAAACCTTAAACCCTATTTAAAAAAAATAATTTTAATTATATATTTTCCTTTTAAGTAATAATTATTTAGAAAAATAATGATTTTAATAATGTGTTTTGTCTAACAAAAAAAATAATAATTAAATGATATTATTTAAACTTTACTAAATATAGGGATATTAAGGTAATTTATAGTTTTTTTTCATTCCATTCCAGTGACAAATCAAACATTATAATACTAATTTTTTCTTTAATTTCAATAGTCAAAACAAACAATATTATTTCTTTTCCATTCTCATTCCAATTCTAATTTCATTCTGTGAACCAAACTCCACCGTATGGTTTATAAGCTATTTTGGTATCCGCAATTATCTAGTCAAAAATAAAGTCAAATATATACTTATCATATTATATATTTTCACATGTTGGTGTGACTATTGAGTTTTGGTTTAGTTGATAACTATACAAATCAATGAGTCATTTATAAATATTATTATATATTATAATTTTATTATAATTATAACTATGATAAAATTTTATTTAATATATTTATATTAATTTAACTATTATTTAATGTTATTACGTAAAATAAGTTGAAATTTGTGATATTTATACTTTTCTTAATCTTAAATATAAAATCTATCTAAAAATCAACCATCATAAACTATTGATAATTTAAAAAAAATAATACTATTAAAACTTATAACAATGAAAATAGTATATTAATAACATTGAACGGTGTTTATTAGATGTTGTTCAATATTAAATGAGTATAAATAATTGTAATTTAATTTAAACAACGTTAATACAATGTTATTGTACTAGATTTTTTTAATAATAAAAATGTATAAAGTGTACATAAAATATATTATTTTTATGATTACAAAATTTAAAAATACTAGTTTTGTTGTTTTTTTTTTATCTAATTAAGCTCTTTTTTCTTAACTTGTTTTTTAGTTTTTCATATCTCAAAAAAAAAAAAAAAATTCATGCTTGATTCATTGAAATCCTTTCTTCTACAAAATATGACATTCTTTACGTTTTTTATAAACCAAAAAGAATAATTTATCTATGAAAATAAACGAAAAATATATAATTAAAATTTTAATGTTATATGTGAATTAATACATATTACATGATAAATAAAGAATGATTTTAGTCATGAAAATGTCTCGAAGATTAGTCTAATAAATGTTGTGTCATTGTACGAGCATATCTCTCTATACGAGATAAATAACTTATAAATATTAAATAATTATTTTAAAGAGATAATTATATATAAATAAATATGATATTATACAAAATACAATGGTTAAAGAATACAAATCATATTAATTCTACTTTCAATATACATTAGTCATTGTATATTTCACTTGTAATCTTTCCCAGCTAATAACAGTAACAAATACTTGATTTACTTTAATCACATAAAAAAAATCTTGAACTCATCTATCTCTCTACAAAATATATACTACTTTATGTATCTAAATATCTTTAAAAAGACGTCTCTACAAAACACATACTAATTTAAGTATCTAAATATCTTTAAAAAGACATCACATTGGTGTCCCCCCATTATCTAATATTGACGAAAGTCAACATCATCAAGGTTTGATTTTACTTTAGAAAATACTGCATGTAATTTGGAGTATCACATTAACTTTAATTTAAAAAATAATGAATATTTCTCAGGTTATTACTTGAATTGAAAATAGAACTTTAATGTAAAGTAAAATTAATCTTTTTTGGGGTGAGGGAAGGTGCTGTAGGAATAAGTTGGATATAATAGCAAATTAGCAACAACAGATGCAGGTGAAAAGTTGAAAAGATAGATTAAGAAAAAATTATAAATTTTTATTTGTTGAT
The DNA here is from genome assembly GCA_033030585.1 of Hippophae rhamnoides. NCBI lineage: Eukaryota > Viridiplantae > Streptophyta > Magnoliopsida > Rosales > Elaeagnaceae > Hippophae > Hippophae rhamnoides. The sequence continues at coordinate 6,183,280 of CM065431.1, forward strand.
TTGAAACCGTTACATAACGTAAAAGTATACTGAAAGTAAGAACTTTATAACGTTAGTTTTTTCTATTCAAATTCATATATTTCTTACTATTATAAAAAAAAAATTTATTTTTAATCAATCTATTTATGCATAATGTTAAGAAAATTTATTATTTTTATAAATACAAAAAAATTAATAATTAATTAACTAAAAGATAATGTGTATATCATATTAGATTTATGTTCCGAATTATAGTTCAAATTGACACCATTATCAAGCATATTTACAGATGTATAGCAAGACCTACGTTATCATAAAATATTTTGAGAAATCACACCCGAAAATATTATGATAAATTACAAAAAATAGTATCATTATAATTTATAATAATTAAAATAATAAAAATATATGAAATGTTATTTTTATGATTATAAGTTTTAAAGATAATATTTTTATTATTTTAAGATATATATATATATATATATATGACCCAGCCGATTAGCATTATTTTGTATACCAGCCTAATTTTTTACTACCAATTTTTAAGCACGTCAATAAAAACTAAATCAGCAGGAAACCAAACAGATTTCATAGTAGCATCTAAACCAAGATGTGAAAAGGGGCCAGCGGCTGCCAAATAAAAGCCCATGGCCAGCAAAGAAAATAGGGGTAAATGTACATAAAGCCATTTTTGTAACCTTTTTTTCCCGATATATCCTTAAACATTTACTAACAATTGTAACATGTTAGTGGAATAAGAATAATAGGTATATCTACACACATATATATATATACTTTTTAGATAGGCTTTTGAAATGAGAAATATATATATATATATATATATAAACTTTTAAGCTCAAAAGGGGTATACTATGGATAATGCATGAAAATGTAGATATAAAGTCTCAAACAATCCAAAGATGGCCTAAATCATTTTCTTAGTTAAATGTTATTTATAATTTCGCCTCGAGAGAAAATCAAACAAATTCTAAGAACTGTAACACCACAAAAATCAATCGAATTTCATACTCACATAAACATTCTCTAAATTAGCATAGCAATTCAAAAGTCAAGACTAGTCCTCATGAATATTAATTCTTGTAAAAATGAAATATACGTAAAAATTAATCATCACTCAGACAAATTTCAGTTTTTCAAAGAGATATGCATCATTTATATTAAGAAACAAAAATAAATCACTATTCATAGCAACATATCTTCAATCAACCAAACAAACAAAAAAAATTTCACGAGCAATAACATCCAGAAAGTATTATAATTAGGTTCACTATATCCACCACCCCCAAACTTCATATACACATTGTCCTCAATGTGTGAAAGTTAAAGAACATATGAGATGGGTTTAAGAAAACATCCTGGTTTAGTTTGTTTGGTTAAATTCCAAAATGGCTTCATTTCTTCGTATTTGCACCTACGAAAAAAAAATGAAATAAAATAACAACATAACAAAATACAAAAACTAATAAATGCGCAAATAAGAAAAAAATAAAATAAAATAAAACACATGGGTTGCCTCCCAAGAAGCGCTTGTTTTATAGTCTCTAAATTTTGACTTCTCAATTTGTTTTTCTGTTTGTAAGTTAAGATTTGTGTGTCAAACAAAATCCTAACTTACGAGAAAATTGAAAAATAAATTAAGAACAAGTAACCAACTTTTTTTTATTTTTATTTTCTTTTGTGAATTAAGATTTGCGTGTCAAACAAAATCTCAAGTCACGAGAAAATTGCAAAATAAAATAAACAAACAAAAAAAAAATCAAATTTATTTTTCTTTATGTGAGATAAGATTTGTGTGTCAAACAAAATCTCAACCCACGAAAAAATTGAAAAATAAATTAACATGCAAAATTAAATTTTATTTTATTTTATTTATTTTTTTTGAATTAAAATCAGATTGATTGGTATTAATATCAACAATGAAAATAGTAAAACAAATCCCCGGCAACGGCGCCAAAAACTTGTTGCGTGTTTTTCAACACACGAACTCGTGCAAGTATACACGGTCATAGTAATAACATTTATAAGTAGAGTATCGATCCCACGAGGATTTGTTACTATAGTTTGTTGAGTACTAAAATTATTTCTCTCTGATTTTATCCGAAATAATCGTTGATTTAAGAAAAAGGTAATAAGAAAATAAAAGAACTCTAGGATTGCAATTCTTCACCAAACGAATCCACTCCAATCATATTATTTTCTTTAGATTTATATTTTTTAGTACATTTAATTTGTCAACCGAAAACTTCTTTTTTATTCATACATCTCTTCCGAGTCTCCAGACAAACACAACTCGTTAAATTAATTCACTATATCTCTACAGAATTAAATTCAATAAGATTCACTAAGTTCTAAGTTTTCAATAGGCCACACATACAATTAGGGTATATTCCTATCCTTCATCATACATGTCATGCTATTTACGAGCAATATACACAAAAATGCCTTTCTCAAGTTTATTTTTATGCCACAAATCGTTTTGATAAAATTCGTAAATAATCAAAAAGCATTAAGCACAAAATAGAACGAACAAATCGAACATCTTATAAATCTATCAAAAACTTCATACAATAAAAGCTTCATAAATTTAGATCAAATGCAACCCTAGAAAAATTAAATTACTTCATAAAATTAAAATTAAAATTACAACAGATTCAGAAAAATTAGAAGAACAAGAAGGAAAATTAAAACATTACGAAACAAAATATTTGGCACACGCAGAACACAACAAAAGCCAAAAAATGGCTTCTGCGTGTTCTGCTGTCCAAAACCGAACACTACAAAATTTCTAAACTACACAAAAACTCTTTTCCAACCAAAAAAACTTTTTCTACAACTAAAAACTATCTCCTATTTATAGCTAAAAAATACATCTAAAATATTACATTTTTATTTTATTTTTTTATCGAAAACGCGTAATACTTTTTTATCGAAAAACAAAAAACACGCGTATCGATTTTTGTATCGAAAAATATAAATTATTATCACGCGTAGACAGGCGCCGTTTCTGCTTTTTTTTATTTTCTCCCACTCTGCCACGTGTCGCTTTCTGCTTTTTTTTTATTTTCTCCCACTCTGCCACGTGTCGCTTTCTGATTCGCTGAAAGATTCCCTATGGCCACGTGGCAGCAAATCATTGGATACACAAACCGGTTGCACGTAGAAACGGCGCACTTGACGGGCGCCGAAACCGAGACGGCAATTTGGAACGGGCGTGATCCAACCGCGGTCGCGCGTTAAATAGCCACGTGTCGGACTTTGATTAGCTTAAATATTCGTGGACACGTGGCGCATTTTTATTCTCGTAAAAACCGAGGATGCACGCCGCTACCATAATCCGCGCGTCACATGATTTTTACACGAGCCGGCTCTGAAGGCGACAGCCTCGATGTACGCGCTCAATCCGGGACCGTCGATCCGATCCAACGGGCCGAGATCGGGACGGGGGAATCGCGCAGCCGATACGCGGGTCCCACTCGACGCCGCCCGCGCGACACGTGGGGCCCACCGGCACACCGAGCCGCGCGACCGCCCACGCGATATTTCCTCGTCTCGTCGTACTCGCCTAACTGACCGTTTGAAGCTTCGACGGACGCGAGTGATGCACATTGTGATTTGTGCGAGTGCGATTCATTTCCTGCGCAGAAAATTCAAACTTTTCTTAATTATATTTTGACCCACATATATATTTCAAATTACATTTTAAACTTTCTTAAATTACAGATTAGCCCTTTACTAATTTTAAATTAAAATTTTAAACTTTTAATAATTATAATTAAGCCCAAATTTAATTTAAATTATATTTTTGATTTATATAAATTGTAATTAAGAAACTATATTATCATAAATTATATTTGTGGACAAAAATATGAAATTAAGTACATTTTCGATACAAATTATTTAATTTTATTAAAAATGTATTTTTAGCAATTAAAAGGAAAATATTAATTTATTTAACAAAAATTAAGAAATATTAAACGAACATAGCAATTATCATTACTAAAATTGATGAAAATAACTGTATAAAATACAGTTATCAATGACAATACAATAACTCCAAGAAAGGGTAAGCCATGGAAATACCTTAGGGCAACATTTACCACAATTAGAACATAGAATGAACTTGGCATGGTCACGGCCATGCTTGTTCCTTCCTCCATTTCCTTTCTTCAAAGTCTACTGAATTCAAACACACATTCAGATAGAGTGAAGCTAAGAACTATATTGATTTGGGAAAAATTACAACATTAAAGATCAAAAATTAAGATTATGTTGTATCATACTTACCATGTCGATGACTGAAATTCCACCTAGCTAAAGATTTGCTGGCACTAATGCCTCGGGTGACTCTGATAGAGTTAGTTTTAAGGAGGTTGAAGAAGAGAAAAATAGAGAGAAGAGGGAGCTAATTTTTTATAATTATCTTATATCTTTTATTGAATTTACTAAGGCTATATAGACTAAAATACAAGGAAATTAGACTAATTAACTTTAACATTTCTAACCAAGTTCAGTGGTCCCTTGCTCATGTGCCTTGCCTACTTTTCACTGCACTGTTCACCCACGTGCGCCTCTTTTGCTCGATGTTGCTCTTACGAGTAGCTCGACCCTATGCTGCTTGTGTCATTTCTCCCCCTCTTTTTGAATCCTTGTTTGCAATGATGAATTCAGGGTAGGATTTAGAAAAAAACAATATTCATTTTCCCATGTGGCTTCTTCTGTTGGAGCTCTAATCCATTTGACCAAAATTTCCAATTTGGGATGGTATTTATTTTTTTGAATCACACGGCGAGCCAGGATGGCTTCGAACTGGGGTATGCTAGTGGCATGATCAGATATTGGGGAGAGTTGGATAGAGCTTGGAGTACTTGTTTCCACGTGCTTCCTTAACATGCTGACATGAAATACATCATGTATGTGAGAGTCAGGAGGAAGAGCCAATCTATAAGCCATAGGACCAACTCGTGCAATGATTCTATAAGGTCCATAGAAGCGTGGGGTAAGCTTCATGGATGATCAAAAAGCCACAGAAGTTTTCCTGTAGGGTTGGAGTTTTAGGTAAACATAATCTCCTTCGAGGAAAGAAAGCTCTCGCCTGTGTTGATCGGCCTAACCTTTCATTTGATGTTGAACTTGTAGAAGGTTATGGCATAAGTCACATATGATGGTATCTCGAACATGCAGGTATTCATCCATTATTTAGATATTGGAGGTGCCTGGAACATAAGCTAGTAGATGTGGGGGTGGAATGCCATAAACTGCTTCAAATGGAGTCATTTTGGTGCATGAATGTGTTAAGGTGTTATAGCTAAACTTAGCCCAGGGTATCCACTCAACCCACTGCCTTCGTTGCTCACCAGTAAAGTAACACAAGTATTGTTCTAGAGTGTGGTTGAAAACTTCTATCTCGCCATCAATTTGGGGATGGTAGTCGGAGCTCATGCATAATTGGGTTCCTTGTAATTAGAACAAGGCTCGTCAGAAGGAGTTGAGGAAGACCTTATCTCGATCACTCACTATGGATGTTGGAATGTGTGTAGGTGCACCACATTGGCCACAAATTCCTTAGCTACAATCATTGTAGTAAAAAGGTGTTTCATAACAATGAAATGGGCATACTTTGTCAACCAATTTACAACTACCATAATCACAGTATTTCCTTTTGAGGGTGGTAACCCTTCAATGAAATCCATTGAGATTTCAGCCCATATTTTGGTAGGAATTGGTAAGGGTTACAGAAACCTTGTTGGTTTCATACAATCAGTCTTGAACCATTGGCATACCTCACAAAAATGCAAGAATTCCTTCACCTTTTGGCACATGTTGGACCAACATAAATTATGTTTGATTCGAGATAGTGTTTTGTGGAACCCAAAATGCCCTCCAATTGGTGATGAATGACAGTCAACTAAAATTTTTGGAATCAAAGAAGAATGTGAGCTTAGATAAACTTTCTTCCCCTTGAACCATATCCCATTATATTGGCATATTTTGAGGACATCCAAAGAGGGAGTCTTGGCTAGAAGTTTATCATAAAAAAGGTCTTGATGGAGTTCTTTCTTGAGCATTGACCACCAATCTACATGGGGTTGGGAGATAGATAGGAATTGGAACTCCACCACTTGGGATAAGGAGTTTGCACCCTGATTTTCTGAACCATATTTGGACTCATTTTCATAGTCATAACCAAGGAGTTTTGGTAGCCAACGTGCCTGTTTTGGTGTTGTTATCCGTTGTTCCAGTAGATACTTAAGAATTTTTTTATCCGTGCTCATTGTGAAGGGCTTACCAATTAAGTATAGGTGTCATATCTTGATGGCTTTAACCACAACTATAATTTCCTTCTCATAGGTAGATAATGCTAAGGCTGACCCCTAGTGTAGCATCGAAATAATCCACTGGTCTATTTTCTTGGGTGAGTATTTCTCCTAGACCAATACCACTAGAATCATATTTGATCACAAAACTTTGAGTGAAGTCTGGTAGATATAGGATGTGAGGGGAGGTTAAAGCTTCTTTCAATTGTTGGAAGGCCATTACTACAGCCTCATTCCATTGGAACCCCTCCTTACTCAGTAGGCGAGTTAAGGGTGCAGCTATTCCCCCAAATTGGTGAATGAATTTTCTATAATATCTTGTTAATCGGAGGAACCCTTTAACCCCTTTTACTATGGTTGGAGTTGGCCACTCAACGACAACACGGGTTTTTGCTAAATCTATTAAGATTCATTTTTTTGAAATAAGGTGGCCCAAGTATTCTACATGTAACATACCAAAGTGACACTTAGATTGTTTTGCAAACAAACTGTTAGTTGTTAGTAATTAGAGGACAGTTTGTAAATGCATGTTGTGGTCCTCCCATGATTTGGAGTATACTAGGATATCATCAAAGAAAACCAAGATGAATTTCCTGAGGTAAGGTCGAAAGATATCATTCATAAGACTTTAGAAGGTGGCTCGGGTGTTGGTAAAGCCAAATGGCATCACTAGGAATTCATAATGACCTTCATGTGTTTTGAATGCTATCTTAGGGGTGTCATCTTCATGAACTCGTATTTGGTGGTACCTTGAACATAGGTCCAATTTGGAGTAAAATTTGGCTCCATGAAGTTCATCCAATAATTCATCAATGATAGGTACAATGTACTTATCCTTGATAGTGATTGCATTAAGATCTCTATAGTCCATACAAAATCTCCAAGCTCTATCTACCTTCTTAACTAATAAAACAAGAGATGAGAAAGGGCTATTACTTGGCCTCATAAAATGGGATTATAGGAGCTCCTATACCATCTTTTCTATCTTAGTTTTTTGATAATAAGGGTAGTGATAGGGCGAACATTCACTAGTCCTGAGCTAAGTTGCAAGGGAATTCCATGATTATGCACTCACCTTGGGGGTAAGCTGGTGGAAGATTCAAATACCTAAGGAAACTTAGCTAACAACTTGCCTATCTTAGAAGGGTATGCATTAGACTGTTATTTGTGTTTGCTAAGAGGCATTATCTGGAGAAACAATCGAGTGCGTTGTAGACCATTGCATTCCTTTCTTGTTAGAGCTGCAATGTTGGTTCACCCCAACCCTTGGAGCATACAAAAATTCCTTTTATAGTGAAGTTTATGGTGAGTTTCTTATAATCCATCTGAATGGGACCAAGGGTTTCTAGCCATTGAACCCCTAAGACCAATTGACATGCTACAACTGGCAGAACATAATAATCTATAGTAACTAGGTAACTAGATACCCTTGAATGGTAAGGGTGAGGATACAATATTGTCCATCACACTATATTTTCTCACGATTAGCTCCCATTACCTCTAGTTTCTTACCTTTGATTATTGGCAATCCAAATTGAGAAATTAAGGCTTGATCAATGAAGTTATGTATACTACCCCCATCTATCAATACTAGTACCTCCTTATTTCTCAATTTTCCTATAATGTGTATGGTTTGTGGGTGTTCAGTGCCTATTATGGTATGGAAGGAGATTTCATGCATCACTTCGTGCTATTCTTGCTCTGGTAGGGTTTCTTCAATGTCATCCGTGTGATTTTGGGTCGAGTCCTCCATCATAAATAGGTATGGTCATGCACAGTGATGGCCAACAACAAACTTCTCATCACAATAGTAACATAATCCTTTTTCTCATCGTTCACGTGCTTCTTGGTTGGTAATTCATTGAAAAACTATTGGTTAAGCTGGAATGGAATGCTGTGTAGGTGGAGGTCCTAACACACCAGCTAGGGTGTTGGTTGGCTGCTTGGGTGGTATTGAAGGAAGTTGATATCGAGGGTTTTGAGTTTATTTCTTCTGTAAGAGATTTCTCTCCTCAATCAGCCTATCTACGCCAATGGCATCAACCAATGTTCTAAGTTGCTTGATTTTAAAATCAATGTGAATATCATCTCTTAATCCATCGATGAAGAAGCGAATCAGAAATTCCTCTCGTAGATTATCAACCCTGTGAGAAAGTTTTTCAAACGATTCCTGATATGTTGCGACACTTGTGGTGTGTTTAAGGTGAGATAAGGCCTTTGAAGGTTCATCGTAGTTAGTTGGTCTAAATCTTAGTTATGCAATCTTGGTGAACTCCTCCCAAGTGAGTAGTCTTGATTACTCTGTGTTTTAGAGTTATTTTTTTAAATTTATTAATTATAATTGCTATGTTCTTAAGGTATTTAATTAATTTTAAGTTTCTAAATTATTAATTAGTGTTAGTTTTGTAAGAGATTATATTTTAAGAGAAAATGAAACAATTTGAATTAAAAAAGGACTTAAATGCAAATAAAAGAAGTTGAAAATTTAATTTGAATTGAAAAGAGGGATTAAATGCAAATTTAAATTTTTTTTTGCGCAAAATACAATTCCACGCGCAGAATGATCCACGTATGTCTCGAGTCGTTGGATCAGAAATTCAATGGTGTGGATTAGAAGAGTGAGATTCATATGCTATGTAGACGAGTGGATAAATATTTCCATCCTGTCTTCAAGTTAGCATAGAGTGGGGTCCACCAGCCTATCTTCACGTCAACCTAGAGTGGGGCCTAGTCATCTACACAACCTAGTGGGAGAATTCCTTACAATGCGGTCCACCAAAGATCTATGCAATCGCGAGTTTCACCTAGCCCGCATATGCCACATGTCAAATTTTTCCTTCCAACGAATCAACAAGCACCACGTGTCATGCGTAGTGTAAAAAAATTCAAAAAATTGGCCACTGTTAGTGTCTTTTGCACATTTTTTGGTTCTACTCTTTTGTACACCTTTTTGATATAAAATAAATTTGTGTGTGTGTGTAATATTGGAGGGAGGGAGAACACGCAGAATCCATTTTTTGGTTTTTGTTGTTGTTAAGTAAAAAATTCAAAAAAGGCAAAGAGAAAAGAAGAAAAAGGGAGGAACTTTATTTTTTTCGTTGAGGAATCATGAAAAAGTGTATTCTAATCTCGTTTTCTTTTAATTTAATTTCTCTGAAAAATTTAAATATTTTTGGATTGTAATTTCAATATTTGCTGATTTATGAGATATTTTGCTGATAATTTGTTTATTCTATTTGTGTTTAATGCTTTTGATTGTTGGAAAGTTAATCAATTGATTCATGAAAATTGATGAACTTGGAAAAAGAATTTTTGTGTTTTGCTCGTGGATAGAATAACATATATCTATATGGGATAGGAATATACATTTATTATATGTGTAGCTATTGAGAACTTTGAGCTTAATGAATCTTTGATAAATTTAATTCTTATAAGAATATAGTGAATTATTTGAGCAAGATGTGTCTATTTTTTATCGGAAGAGACATGTGGATAAATTAGAAGTTCTTGGTTGACAAATTAAATGAGAGAACATAAATCAAAAGAAAATAGTATGATTCAAGTGGATTAATTTGGTGAAATTGTAACCCTAGAGTTTTCTTAAGTGTTAATCTCATGTATTGTTATTTAGAATTAGTTTAGTTAACTCTATCCAAATATCGATTATTTGGATAAAATTAGGTTGAGACAATTTTAGTACTTAACAAAGATTAGTAACGAATCTTCGTGGGAACGATATCGTATTTATTACTTATTACTTATGATCATGTATACTTACAAGTTGATGTTATTTTAAGAGGCCAATAGGTCCATGAAATTTGGTAAGCCACTGGTGCCATTGCAATGCAATGCCTTCCAGATGGAAGGAAGCCAACTGCACTTGCTAGTCGAGAGCAATATTAGTGAATTCAAAATATTGTTCTGCCTTGTAAATCTAACCGGTGGGATCCTTATCAGCAAATTTAGGGAACGATAGTTTTAGGTATGGGTAAGAGTTATCAGGGTTTAATTGGGAAGTGTGAGGGTGAGAATACACGGTTTCATCTTTGGAAAAGGGATTAATCTCATGTATGTTATGAGCTGCGCACAATGCCTACAACTCAATGAGCACAACTTGCAATGTGGAACCCACTTGGTCGAAGCACTTCTCATGTCATGCTAGAGTTTCCACTGAATCATTTCGAAACTCAACATTAGACTTGCCTCAGGTATCCATAGCTGGAACCGGCTCTAATATCAATAATAGAGTTAGTTTAATTGAGCTTGAAGAAGAAGAGAAAAATAGAGATAAAAGGGAGCTGATTTTTTTATAATTCTCTGATATCTTTTATTGAATTTAATGAGGCTATATATAGCCTTACACGAACAAAAAATATAAAGAAATTAGACTAACTCTGACATTTCTAACCAAATTCAATGGTTCCTTGCTTATGCGCCTTGCTTGCATCGCACTACGTTGTGTGCCCACGTGTGCCTCTTTTGCTCGGCATTACTCCTATGAGAAGCTCGAGCCTATGCTACCTGTATCAAACTCCAAGAATTTGTAATTGAAATAAGTTAACGTAGTTTTAGTGAAGATGATGTTGGTCTTTGTAAATATTGTTTTTAAATAAGCCCATATATTCCTAAGTGTGAATAGAAATGGACACGAGATAATTTAGGAACATTGGGATAATTTAGGAACATGTATTAACCATTGAGTATTAGGTGGGAACAAGTATAAAAAAATATCCAAATGAAAACAATTCTCTTCTTCCTTCAATTCACAAATATAATAAACAAAAAAAATATTACATAAACATATCTCATCATACTATATATCTTAAAAGAAGTACTTCCAACTTTATACAATAAATCAAAATGTATATGTCAATATGAAAATGAATACACAATACATTGAGTTTTTTGGAAACTAGATGATTATATTGACAATTTCACATAGTTAAATAATATATACATTAATTCTATGAATATTTCTGACCTTAATTAGGATTATTTTATTTTTTTAATTGAGACATTTTTTATACAAATATTCAATTAGGAGTTAATGAGAAATTACGCTTTTAAGAATTAATTAAATACCAGTTGTTGGAGAAGAAGCAATCGCTCTCACTACACCTTGCGTTGTTGGTTTGGTATAGTTGTTTCTGATCATATTGCTTTTTTTGTTGCTATGTTAATTGGGTGGTTTTTTTGTTTTGGGCTCTCTCGGGTTGATTTTGTTGCGTTATTGAATCGTTGGTAGATTTTTTGGGCCAGTTTCTTTAGGTTACTCTGTTTTTGGGCTATTTTTGACCTAATCTTGTTTTTGGGTTTATTTTTTACTTATTTTTAGGCCTAGTGTTACTATCTCATTTTTGGGTTACTAGCTACCCATATTTTTTTTCTTTCTGAGTTTACAAAAAAGAAAAAAAAAAAGAAAAAAAAGAGTCTTAAGAAGCACACTAGTTCTTTCCTGTCAATCGAGGCCAAACCTTATAGTAAAATTATTTCTACCATGAATATACGTGATAGTTCATTTTTAATTAATATTAAATTGGATGGTAACAATTATTGTGTTTAATCTAAAATTTTGGAGATGTATATTGCTGGGAGAGAGAAGAAAGGTTATATTATCGGAAGAAAAAGTTGTCCCAAAGGAGGATGATTCAAATTATGATAAATTGAAAACTAAAAATGCTCTAGTAAAATCCAAGATTATTAACTTTAGGAAAAACAAGTTAATGTCTCATTTTGTTCAGTGTGACACTACAAAAGATGTGTGGGATGTTGTGAGGAAAATCTACCTCGATGTTTCTGACTCTTTACAAGTATATAAGTTGATAAAGAGGCCATCCCAACTCCGTCAAGGTGGTCGACCCCTTATTGAATAATATACTGAATTGAACTCTATTTTGATGGAGTTAAATTACAATGGACCTAATGAAATTGCATGTACTATTGACATTGAAAAGATGAAGAAACATACTACTGAAGATCGGGTTTCTATGTTCTAATTAGTATAGATTGAAGTTTGGATAAGGTTAGTAGTTGGATTTTGGCTACTTCTCCTTGCCAAGCCTAGAGGAAGCATATTTGCAAGTACGTCGTGAAGTACAGAGACATGTCACTATGGACACGGAGGGCCACCCTAAGTCATATGCCCTTATTATCCAAAAAAGTAGGCCTTATTCAAATCCCCTAGCTACTCACTTTAGTTATCTTTTTCATCTACTTTCATAATAATAAACATATTGTTGATGTCTACCGAAAGAAACATGGCTATCAAAGTGGTACAAACTTAAGCATTCTAGATCTACGAAAAGAGAAAAGTAAAGAATTTCTAAGTACTAGTGTTCTTCAAGTAACTAAAATTCATGCAAATTCAAGAAAAAATGAAAAAAAGTTAAAAAGTAAAGATATCAATCAACTTATCTAGAATTGGATGTTCTTTAATCTTTCTCTTCAAAGCTCTGACCTTGATTCCAGACTTAGTGTTATGAGTGAGATTGATAGTGACCAGGTCCTTAAATAAACTATTAGGCACAATCTCAAGCTCTCATCAATCCATAACTCAAGAGCCTAACTTAAGAGATTATCAAACTACAAAAAATTCAGAATTGGGAAAGTCAATCCATGAACTCGTAGTTAACATTTTCCTCAAACTTTAATCAACCATAACTTTTTAATTGGGACTTCGATTAAGACACAAAAACAATAATTGGAAAGCACGTGATCTCACATACATGATGTCATAAACATATATGGGGTACCGGCTTCAAAATTCAACTAAGATGCTCCGAAACTAACTATCACTGAGTCACCATACCTGAAAAAGATAACTAAACTACTTACGCATCAGCTAACAACAACCCAAGTAACTTAGAGAACTTATGTTGGATGGGAAAATCCCCAGGTACACATTGCACCATTTTATTGGTCCATGGTAACATTAAAAAGTCATATAGCTACGATTAGTGCATAGTAAAGTATATATTTTATTATTTAAATATGAAAATTAATGTTAATGACATCATCCTATTATGTAAGTGATGACTTGCATAATTTGGAATAATTTATCACTTCTCAACTTTAAACTTTAGTCTAATTTATTTATTTATTATTAAACTTATACTTTATTATTATTATTTAAATTTTATTGTAGATTTACAAATAATAAAGATCCAAAATTTTAAAAGCATATCATCTAAGGACTCTCAAATTTAAATGAAAAATTTATTTAAATTAAGATGTCTCTAAACATATACATACGTACATATATATATATATATAAAGATAGAGGAAACAAAAAAGTGAAGACGATAAAAACAGGCATAGAGGATATGGAGAGATATAGAGGGCAAAATAGAGAAAAAAAAATGAGAAATAGAGAAACAGGGTGAAGAAAAAAAAGATTAAGATGCTGCGTAGACGAGGAGAAAAAAAAGAAAAAAAATGAGGAAGAAGACACGAAAGCAGATTCTTTTTGCGATTTAAATTTTTTCAATTCCTCTTAGAAAATTATGGTGAATTCGTTTTTGTTTAATTTAATTTTTAGCATGAATTATTTTTTCTTTATTCTAGGAAAAAGATACAATTTAATTCCAAATTATGCTTGATTTTTAATATTAATTTGAATTATTTCTATTCATGTTTGTTTGATTTAATCTGAGTTTAATGCTTCTAATTAATTGACCATTAATTAGATTATTTTAATCTTATGATTTATTATCGAAAGAGGGAATAATAAGATAGATTTAGAATATTTAGGCATAGATAAATATAGAGATCGAAAGACTTGTATAAACCTATGTAATATTAAAATCATTGATCTTAATGTTTTATTGTTTTATTAAATTGTATACTCTTATGTAAATTAATTAACAAGAATGTTTTCAATTGACTATCGAAAGAGGCTTTTGAATATTTTTGAAGATTGCTAACAAACAAAGAGAATTAAATTCAATTAGTTAGATGAGTAAAGCATCGTGAAGGATTAGGTGAAATCGATTTCCTAGAAGCTTTCTTCCTATTAATTTGATCTTTGAAGATCTTTATTTTCTTTTGCATATTTTCTATAAATTGATTTTATTTTAAATTTCAATTAAAATAACCTTAGTGTCTTCTCTAGATAAAATTTAAATTAATATAATTTTGGTATTTTTTTAAAATAAGTTACCAATCCCTAAGAAAAATACTTTTCTTATCACTTTATTATAAAATTATGATATTGTATACTTGTAGTTTTACACCGATCAAGTTTTTGCGTCATTATTGGGGATTTATTTTTTCTTATTTTTGCCAATATCGATACAAAGTAATCTTGATTTTAATTTAGAATTATATTTTATTTCATTTTTATTTATTTTATTTTTCTCTAGGTGTGTTTTTGACGTTGGATGCGCTGTGCTAAAACTCGAAACATTATTCATTTTGATCCAGAAATTGAAATAATCTTTAAATCACGAAGAAAGAAGAATATATTAGCCATGGCTAAAGGAGAACAGAATGCACAACTACATACCTTGAAGGATTATGTAAGGCCAATTATGAATGACAATTACTCAGGTATAAGGCACCAAACCATTAATGCCAATAATTTTGAGCTCAAACCTGCTTTGATGAGCATGTGTAACAAGCCCAATTTAGCAGATCGCCACTTGATGATCCCAATATTCATTTGGAAACGTTCTTCAAGATCTGTGACACTGTAAAGATGAATAGTGTTACTAAAGACACCATTAGACTAAGATTGTTTCATTTTTCATTGAAGGACAAGGCTAGAGGTTGGTTACAATCTCTATAATCAGGAAGCATCACTAGTTGGCAAGACATGGAAGAAAAGTTTCTTGCTAAATTTTTTCCACCTACAAAATAGTTCAACTCAGGAGTGAGATTGGTCAATTCAGAAAAAAATGATTTTGAGACACTTTATGAGGCATGGGATAGATATAAAGATTTGATTTGGCATTTCCCTCAACATGGATTTCCAAATTGGTTGCAAGTTCATATGTTCTATAATGGGTTAAATGGGAAAATTAGAACTATAGTTGATGCTGCTTCTAGTGGAACTTTGATGTCAAAGACAATTGAAAATGCTACTTCTCTTTTGGAATAAATGCCCTCAAACAATTATCAATGGCCAACTAAAAGATCTATGGCTAAGAAAGTTATCGAGATTCATGAATTGGAGTCGTTTGCTGCCCTTGCAGCTCAAGTAGCTTCTTTATCTCATCAAATTTTATCCTTGACATCCTAAATAATTCCACAGAGTGTAGAACATGTTGTAGACCCAAGTATAACAATTCTGATGAATGAAGCAAGTCAAAAACATGTTCAATACATCAACAATCAGAACTACAACTATCATGGTAATCCTATGCAAAATTATTACCATCCAGGGCTTGAAATCATAAGAATTTTTCATATGTAAACACAAAGAATGTGATGCAACCTCTTCCAAGGTTTGATAGTCAACCAAGCGAAAAGAAGATGTCACTTGAGGATGAAATGGTTTCCTTTGTTGAGGAGACCAAAGCAAGGTTTAAAAATAATGATTCATGGCTGGATAACATTGAGACTCATTGTAGCAATATAGGAGCTACTATGAAAAATATTGAAGCGAAAATTTGAAAACTAGCCACAACCATTAATGCTCAACAAAGAGGAACTTTTCCTAGCAATACAAAAGTGAATCCAAAGGAACAATGCAAGGCTATTACACTTAGGAGTGGAAGAGAAATTGAGAGATCACCATAAAAGGAAACCGAGTCCACCCCTACATCTCCAAATAATGGCCAAAGCAATAACAAAGTAGAAGAATAGGAGATTGTTGATGATACAATTAGAGAAAATGACATGCATCAATCAATTTAATTTTCTAAAAATCCTTCTATTCTTTATACTCCATATCCTTATCCACAAAGCTTTAAAAAACAATTAGATAAGAAATTTTCTATGTTTTTGGATATTTTTAAGCAAATTCACATAAATATTCCTGAGAATAAATTCCCAATTATGTCAAATTCCTAAACAACATCATGTCCAAGGAAAGAAGGTTGGAGGAGTTCGAAATAGTAAAGCTTTTTGAAGAATGGCACTACATTCTTCAAAAGAAATTACCTCAAAAATTAAAAGATCCAGGGAGTTTCGCTTTGCCTTGCACTATTGGAAATTAATTTTTTAATAAAGTTTTATGTGATCTTAGGGTGAGCATTAATATTATGCCACAACCTATTTATAGGAAATTGGGACTTGGAGAGATGAAACAAACAATAATTTCTTTGCAACCAATAGACCGATACATCAAGTATCCACAGGGAATCATAGAAGATGTATTAGTAAAGGTGAATAAATTTATTTTTCTTGCTGATTTTGTGGTGTTAGATATGAATGAAAACCAAGATATCACACTAATTCTTGACTGACCATTCTTGGCTACAAGAAGGGCTTTAATGAACGTTCAAAATGGTGAGTTAACATTGAGAGTGAACAAGAAAGAGGTTATGTTGACCATCTACGAAGTCATAAGAGTTCCAGAAGATCCAAGCACTTGCTTTCAAGTAGATGTCATTAAGCAATGTGTAGTAAAATCCTTTCAAGAGGATATGTTGACCGATCACCTAGAATGATGTATCACCACTTCATCTCACGCTTATGCTTTCAATAACTCTATTATTTCTGAATCTAATTTACCTTTTGTTGGTGAATAATTTCTCCACTATGTATTTACCTTGGAAGCATTGCAGTAGGTTACACCATTTGGAAAAGAAATAGAGAGATTGGAGCCAATAGTAGCAAAGACAGATTCTATAATCTCTAGAAAAAAGTGCAGCAAACTCCAACCCCAAAGTTGAAGCAATTGCTTGAGCATCTTTGCTATGCGTTCTTAGGTGATAGTTACATCTTTCTAGTGATTGTTGCGATATCACTTACACCCAAAGAATAGGAAACATTAGTGTGTATGTTAAGGGAGCATAGAAAAGCCTTGGGATGAACTACCTCTAACATAAAAGGTATAAGTCCATCCATTTTCATGCACAAGATTCTAATAGATGAACCTTACAAACCACCAATTGAGCCCCAAAGAAGATTAAATCCAACAATGAAGGAAGTTGTCAGAGCTAAAATTTTGAAGCTCTTAAATGCTGAAATTATTTATGCTATTTCAGATAGCTCATGGGTAAGTCCAGTGCATTTTCCACCTCCATTCATTGATCAAATGTTAGATCGATTCGCCAAATATCCCAATTATTGCTTCTTAGATGGTTATTCGGGGTATAACTAGAATTCCATAACCCCCGAAGATCAGGAGAAAACTACATTCACATGCCCCTACAAAACATTTGTTTTTAGAAGGATGCCCTGTGTATTGTGCAATGCCCTAGCAACATTTCAACGTTGTATGATGACTATCTTTTTAGATATGGTGGAAGATATAATGAAAATTTTCATGGATGACTTTTCGATTAGAAAAGCATGCAATCTCCCTGTTGATTTAGAGCATAAATCTTATTCGGTTATAAAAAAGATTAATTTTGATTTGAAGACAGTAAAAGAAGAACAACTTCTTCAATTGAATGAAATTGATGGGTTTTAGAATGGTGCATATGAAAATGCAAAGATCTAGAAAGAACAAACAAAGAAATGGCATGATAAACGGATTCTTAGGCGTGAGTTTGCTCAAGGAAAAGATGTTTTTCTCTTCAATTCATGACTAAAACTCTTCCTAGGTAAGTTAAGATCAAGATGGATAGGTCCTTATACAATAGACTTGAAGGACAAGACAAGGAATATATTCAGAGTTAACGATCAGATATTGAAGCACTATTATAGAGAACAAGTGGAGAGAAATTGTGCATTTATTCCTATTTAAATCCTAATAGATAAATATTGAAAAGTCTAGTTGTAGACTATAAAAGAAGTGCTTATGGGAGGCATCACATATTCCTATTTTATTTTTTATTATTTATTTGAATAATTTGGATTTTGATGCTAGTTTATTTTGCAGGAATAAAAAGCCAAAAATTACAAACTAATGCAGATCCACCATAAAACTAGGGAAGTTCTTTTCATTTATTATATCTGTCTCACTTTTAAATTACAATGAGGACATTGTTTAGTTTAAGTTTGGGGATGTCAACTCCTATAGTCTTCAATTGAATTATCCTATCAAGCATGCATTTGAGTATGATTGAATTCACTATGACTCTAAAATTTGTGATTGAGGATGATTTTGAGAATTTGTTTTTCAAAATCTGCTATTATGGTAGGAAGAGTTTTGTAGGTACTTTGATTTAAATCTTTTTCCTTGAAAATAATCTCTTCTCCATTTTGCCTATGAAGAGAAGGAATTGAATTAATTGGGTTAAGAAAAATGATCCCAAATATTAGAGAAATGATCTAGGCAATTTTTTTGTCACAACCAAAAAGCTTTCCTAGCCATCCTAATTTCACACCATCACTGCATGGTTTATTCCCATAGTCAACCCCCTTGAGCCTTATTTTACATAAACTTTTATTTGTTCTTTTAACTATATGAACCATTCTCATTCTAAGCTTGAAAAAACCATGAATTTACCTTAAATTTTAAGAAAATACTTTGGTGAAATTTTACATTTAAAAAGAAATTTAGTTCAAATTAGAATCAAAAAATGGTTGATTAAAAATCAGAAAAAGAGTTAAAGTGATTAAAAATCAAAAAAGGCAATGAGTATCAAGATGCTAAAAAAAAGAGCATTCCACTTATTGAGTATGGAGACAATATTGTCATTCAGTATAAGCATATTGTCGAAAAAGAGCTACAGTGTGACAACAATATTGATTTTTCATATTCATTTATTTCTTAGCCCTCACCTTGTGGCTTATCATTACAACCTTGATTAAAGATCTTTTGATCTCTAATTTTGGTATTTGATTATATTAGTGGAGAGGATTTCTGAAAATTGGACTTATAGAGTTAAGTTTTGAGAGAATTCTTATGATTTCATTTTTTCTACTTTTATCTAAATTTGTTGGTGGTTCGGAGTTAAATTGGTTATTTCATACACATATTCAAAGACATAGCTTTAGGTTAAAGTAAATGTTTAACTCTTGCTTGACAAATTGTTGAATTTTTGATTGATTTTCTTGCTATTTTCGATATAAAATGAGTAAATGATTAATGATGAAATCTAAATTCAGATCATGACTTGTTGAATGATGGTAGTTCTCTATGTGGTCTAGTTGATATTATTTATATGTCTTTTATTTTATTTTGTTTTTATTTCCTCGAACAAAGTTTTAAGTTCACTTTTTAACTTTAAACTTTAAAATTTAGTCTAATTTTATTTTTTTTATTAAATTTAGATTTTATTATTATTATTTAAATTTTATTATAGATTTGAAGATAATGAAGATCACAAATTTTTGAAACATATCAATTCTCAAATTTAAATAAAGAATTATTTAAATTAAATTAAAATTAATATATATATATAAATAAATAAATAAATAAATAAATAAATAAAGGAGGAAAGGATAGAAACAGAAAAGGTTTATATATATATAAAATACAGAGGAAAGAAAAAAAAGAAGAGGATAGATGCGTACCGAGGGAAGAGACTATAGATAAGTACTCAGGGAGGAGACTGGTTGATATATATATAATACAAGAGGACACAAAAAAAAACGGAGAGGATAATAAATAGATGCGTGGATAATCTTAATAGATTTTTAGATAAAATAAATTAGTATAATTTTGATATTTATTAAAAATGAGTTATCAAATTTTAAGAATGATATTTATTTTATCACTTTGTTATAAAATTATGATATTATAAACTTACAATTATTAATAATATAAATAATTATATATTAATTAATTTAATATTTAAATATTATATATTTATATTAAATCAATATAGTTACAAAACTTTAAATATATTATCACAATATGAAAATATGTGCATAGTTAGTACATAAACTCATAACATAAACTTTCTCAAATTTTCTATCATCTTGATCATTTTTTATCGAAAATATTATCAAACAGACTTTAATATTATTTATGATTTATTTAAATTTAGATAAAAATAAATCTATAAATAAATTGATATATTTATTAAAATAGAGATATAATTAAAAAAAGCCAAAAATGCAATATAACTTATTATCTCACCCAATATTGTAAAATATATATCTCCTATTATTGTCTTCTCCGAAGTGTAGGTTGTTATTCATACCAACAAATTTTTTGTATTTTCATTCCTATATTGTTGTTTTTCCGAAGTGTGGGAGTGGGACCAACAACGTAATCATACCACCAAAATCATTGCATAATACACCAAAATTAAATTAAAATCACGATAAAATTATCCATGATGTCAATTTTGTCCGTAAAGAATTCTGGAAAACACCCAAAATTAAGATCTTAGGTTATGTTCAAAATAACCCATCCGAATCAAATGTAATATGCATATTTATTTGTAAGTCATTTATCTCCATTGATACTCCAATTATATCCTTGTAAATATATTAGAGATTTGGTTTGTAAGTTACGACAACGAATGAATTAATCCATTTACTTACTTTAATTCTTAAATATTCTATTTATTATAGAAACCCAACATAAACTATAAATTTAATAGGTTGTTTTAAGTTTATATTATTATAATACATATATATGGTCTCGGTTTTTAATCATGATCGTAGGTCAATGACCAGGTTATAAGAGCCGATATTTAAGTGAGATAGACCATAAATATAGCCTATGACTTCGGTTTTTAAATAATTGAAACCATAGACATACCCTAAGGTCATAATTTAAATAAAAATATAATTATTAATTATAATATTAAAAATCAATATAAATTCTAATAAATTTATTAATTACAATATTAAAAATCATATTATATTAAAATTTAAATTCAAATACATTTGAGCATTTATACACTAAAGCATAATAAAATTTTACTAGTTAATTCTAATATTTACAATTACTATGAAGAATAACCTTACTATTACAATTTGATTTTTTACTATTATAAGCATTTATAAGTGTACTTCTAATCAACATAATCAAGTCTGCAACGACTTCAATAAAAGTGTAAAGAAAAGGCAAATACTATAGATATTGGTATGCCGGTAAGCTGGTGCATAGGCATTGGTGTGATGGTGAGCTGGTGCATAAGTACTAATATGTTGGTGAGTTGGTGCACAGATGCCGGTGAGCTGGTGCATAGGTACTGATATGTTGGTGAGTTGGTGCATAGACATTGGTGACCTAGTGCATAGACGTTGGTATGATGGTGAGCTGGTGCACAAGCTTTGGTGTATTGGTGCATAGGTACTGATGTGCTGGTGAGTTGGTGCATAGGCGTTGTGAGTTGGTGCACAGGTGTTGGTAAGCTAGTGCATAGGCGTTGGTGAGTTAGTACATAGGCATTGGTGAGCTGGTACATATGTGCTGGTTAGTTAGTGCATAGGCATTGGTAAGTTGGTGCACAAGCATTGGTGTGTTAGTGCACTGGTGCTGATGTGTTGGTGCATAGGCACTGGTGAGCTGGTGTATAGACACTGATGAGCTAGTGCATAAGCATTGGTGTGCTGGTGAGCTGGTGTATAGGCATTAGTGAGTTGGTGCACATGCACTGGTGAGCTAGTGCATATGCGCTGGTGTGCTGGTGTGCTAGTGCATAGGCACTGGTGTGCTAGTGAGCTAGTGCATAGGCGCTGGTGAGCTGGTGCATAAGCACTAGTGTATTGGTGCATAAGCACTGGTGTGTTGTTGTATAGGTGTTGATGTCATGAAGGTCTATGCATTCTATTGAGTTTCATTCTTGTTCACACATGCTCTATGCAGAACACTCTTGTACTTCCCATTTGTTAGGAATTTCAGTTCAAAAAAAGTACAAGTAAGATTTCAAGTAATTTTATTGAGATTTATTTAAAGATATGGATATATAGAAGTTATAGCTTATATTAATAGTAGGTACTAGACACCTTACCTATATATGATTAGATATGTTACGAAAAAAGAATTAGGAAGGGGTGAACATTAACCCATTTTCCATTATGGTCAAGTTAAAGACTATTAATGCCGTTATCCATTATAAAATTCATCAATCCAAGATCTATATAAGGTGGAAGGCCAATGACACTTTGTGGTTGTGGGCAAGGTGGGTAGAAGGTTTGTTGAAAGATATTGATACCCATTTTCCAAATTCATTGTCTTGTATATGTAATCAGTCTCTAGTCCTAGACCCTCTGATATAGCTTCCAGTAGTTGTAATGCCATTTAATATTGCTAGTTCATTAGCAAGAAATAGGTAGCTCTCCAATACCAGCACCAGGCATCAGCACCATGCAACAACACCAAGCACCAGGCACCAACAGCAACGCCAGCCTCAGTACCAAGCATTAGCACTAGGCACCAACACCAAGCATCAAGCATCAGTACCAAGCACCATGAACTAACACCAAAGTATTAGTACCTTTGCATGCATCAGAAGGAGCCTCGGATGAAAGTGAATCACTAGCAAACTTAAACATGACCAATTTTCCTTCTAGTGTAAGGCAAAGAAGAATGAAATGTGGTGTTGATGTTGTATGCTACTAGTGCTTATGATGCATGTTCTCATAAATGAGAATTCTCATTACAAATGAAAACACACCTACAAAGAGAAATAGAGTATTTTTACTTGAGAAAAGATGAACAAAGACAACTTGAATAGAAAAAACGGGCAACTAAGATGCCTACCTAGAAAAAGTCATCTTATTGATGTTACTCCACTATTAACTCCTTCCTCAAAATTTGTTCACATATGAAATGTTACTCCACCTTAAGACCCTCCCATTTGTCAACCAATTCTTGAAGTTTTTCAAATCATTGATAGTAACAATATTAAACTTAACTAGTTCAGTTCAAGATTTCAACAGTAGCCTAGAAGGTCAGAAAGATGACATAGTAGTTCCACTGCTTACCATGTGGCTTGTAAAGTCACTAAATGATATACCCATATTTTTGTTTGTGTTTCCAATGATAAAACAATGTCCTAAAAACTTTCTTAAGATCTTGAACCTTGACCAAAAAGGTTTGATTAAGTGTTCCTCCAAGCCAGCCTTATTTAAGTTTTTTTTTAATTTCATAAATCAGCATGAATTGATGTTACTTCATTCCAAGAAGGATGAGCAAGAGTAGCACAATAGACTAACTTGGTAACTATTAGGGCCATCTCCAACTAGTCCAAGTTCAGCCATGTATGGTCGAGCACAACCATTTGGACAACCAGTTATCCTTATAACCTAACAAAATTCCACAAAATAGGAATAGGAATTAACTAGTTATTCATGAACAGAGAAGGCATAACTCATGAAAAAATCTTGAGACCATAGATGGCATACCTCATAGGGTTATGTGAGTGTCCAAAATAGGGTTTTATTGGAGGATCCAATAGGCCTCTATTTTGGTATAACATGTAACCTCCTTCATTTATCCCCATCTTTGCGACTTCTCTAATAGTAGCTTGCAACAGATTTGAATGAGAGCACAAGCTTCTTTAGGGTTAGTAGGTCGAGAATCTCCACTACGTTTTGGGATTTCTCAACTACTTCAAGAAGTCAAAGGCCAATGTCATTGCCCTTGATAAGGAAAAAAAGAGAAAAAAGGAAGAAAAAAGAAGGAAAAGAAAAAATTGGGAGAGAAAAATAAAAAATTTGATAAAGAAATTTGTTACGTGATGCAAAAAATTGATAAGGCTAACAATTTTTTTTGTTTTTCTTCTCTCTATACGTGTACCTTGTTCACCTTGGTTTTTTTTATTTAAGAAATGTAAATATATAAATTTTTGTTAATGAATCATTATTAGCTGTATATTAGTTGCATGCAACTAATATACTTTACCTAAAAGCATATTCTTATTTCTTGTATATATGTGTGTATTATCATTCATTGTATTTCAAGTAAAAATAAATATATTTCATTATATTCAATTTGGTATAGAGCAAGAAAGAAAAAAAATTTACTAGTCTTCGAGCAATAGCGCCGCCCCATCTTCGCGTAGCACCACAATCAGCAGAAGTGTCACCGCTAGCAGTAGCGCCACCTCCAGCTCCGTCTGTTGCAGATCTTTCTGTCAATCTCCTTACGCCATAAGGAATCTAGTGCTTCCATACACCGGTTTTCACCGTTGCAAATCTGTCCAGTTCTGCTTGTCCAGCCATCTACACTAGTTTGGTCCATCCAGCCATCCGCACCAGCTCCATCCGTCAATCTCCTCATGCCGTTCAATCCACGCAGTTGTAGATCTGTCTGTACCAGCTCCATCCGTCAATCTCCTCATGCCTTTCAATCCACACAGTTGTAGATCTATATGTACCAGCTACACCTGTCCAGCCATCCGCACAGATCCACCCATCCAACTGGTACACCAACCCTATGTCTTCAACTCCCGCATTACCCTACATTTTTGTGAGTAATATTTACTCAATAATATCAACTCCCACACTACCCTAGCCCATCAGCCCATTCACAATTTCAGCCCACTCACCAATTCCAGCTCAATCCATAGTCCAGTCCAGTCCAAAAAAAAAACTTTTTACTCCACTGCACAATATTATTTATTTCAATGGAAGATTCAAGACAACATCAGGTTTCTAAAACTAATTAAGTTCCAAAATTTGATGTCACTGTTAAAATTTCGGAAAGTGGTTCTTTCGGGGGTACTAAACTCAATGGTACCAATTTTTGAACATGGAAAAATGTGATGTCTATTTATCTTCGTGGGATACACAAAAATGGGACATGTAACTAGATCAATCAAAGCTCCTAGTTAAGATGATGTAGAAGCCTATACTAAGTGGGAAGATAATGATGGTTTTGTAATATCAATTCTATTTAGAGCCATAACTGATGATGTATTACAGATGGTGGAGAAATGTGAAACTGTTGAGGCCATATGGAATACCTTAGGTGATCTTTATACAAATGAATCTAACTTTATTCAAGTTCATGAATTAATGTGCAAAGCTACTAGTATGCAGCAAAATGGGCAACTAGTATCTATCTTTTTCACCAAGCTGAAGAATGTATGGGTTGAAATTGATCAGAAATGTCCGTCCAAAATATAAAATCAAGAAGACCTTATATGGTACCATAAAGAGAAGGAGCTTGAGCGAGTACATGCATTTTTGAGAGGACTTAATACAAAAAATAATAGTGCTAAAGGCGAATTGCTTTGAATGTCAGACCCTTCGAGCTTGACTACCACCTTTACATACATCCGTAAAGACGAATCTTAGCAGGAAAGTCTTCATCATGCACAAGTTGAGGTATCAATCCTAGCCATTCAAGCCAAATCAAAGGCACTTTTCCTCTAGCAACAAAATTCAATTCCATTTCATCAACAAGGACCTCTACTAGGTTTTTCCAATCACCCTTGTCCTCACTGATCTTATTGCAATGAACGGGGGAAAATTCGTGAGACTTGTTGGAAACTGTACCCACACCTGCAATCAAAAGTAGACTATTATGGAGCAAAACAACCACATCATTGTCCTAGAGAAAAAAGCATCTGCAGTGCAAATTTTCCAAGAACCAGACTACTATGAAGTAACTTGACATGATTATCTTATGGAATGTGGAGGTATCCCTACAACTTCAATAGTTAGTCGTGGTAAGATTGGTATGACCTTAAACGTTTCTCACTCTATTGGGTCTAATACTTGGATTATTGATTCTGGTGCGTATGATCATATGACTCATGATAAATCTTATTTTAATGAGTTATCTTCCCCACTAATGTCTTATGTTACAAATTCTAACAGTGAGGCCTTTCCTGTCTTTGGAAAAGGGTCAGTTCATATCACTCCATCTTTACAGCTCCATAATGTTTTATATGTACTTGACTTATCTCATCACTTAATATCTATCCCACAGTTGAATATTGAGTCTAAATGTTCTGTAACCTTTTATCCTATGTATGTGATTTTTCAGGATCTTCTTAGCAGGGAAATAATTGGTTGAGGGTATCTGAGGGACATATTGTTCTGTTTGGATCAGAACTACACAGGAGAGAAACCAAGAGCACAGGCACGCACTGCATTGACTTCTAGTTCTGATAAGCTAAGTGAAATTTGGTTGTGGCATCACTACTTAAGGCATCCGTCTTTTAGTCTTATGAAAAAAGACATGCCCAGTTTATTTATTGGTGTTAGTGAATCTATTTTACATTGTGAGACTTGTATTTTGGCCGAGAGTCATCGTATTACTTATTCTTCTAGTATTTCTAATAAAAGTATTATTCTTTTTGAATTAATTAATTCTGATGTTTGGGAACCATCTAAAGAGCCCACTATATCGGGTATGAGATATTTTGTTTCATTTATCGATGTTTATACGAGGTTTTTGTGGATTTCTCTTCTTAGAACAAAAGATGAAGTTTTTTCAGTTTTTCAAACTTTTCATACCCTTGTTCAAACACAATACAATGGTATCATTCGGATCCTCCATTCTGACAATGAGGAAGAATATGTTAATCATGTTTTTCAAGATTTTTTCAAAACATATGGGATTATTCACCAAACTATTTGCCCACAAACACTGGAACAAAATGTGGTGTCTCAAAGAAAAAATTGTCATTTACTTGATATAGCTCGTGCACTCCTATTTAGTGCTCATATGTCAAAATATCTTTGGGGTGATACTATACAAGCTTCCCCTCATCTCATCAATCATCTCCCGTCTAGTGTCCTTAAAGGACAAATCCCATTTCATATTCTCGCATTTTACATCTCTTTGTGATCCTTCCATAATATTCTCGCATCTAAATTAGATGCCCAGGCAATTAAATGTGTGTTTGTTGGTTATGGAGGTTATCAGAAAGGGTACAAGTGCTTCCATCCACCGACCAAAAGGTATTATGTCACTATGGATGTTACCTTCTTTGAGGACATAAGTTATTTTTCCTCACCTGATACTGCTCGTTAAGGGTAGAATAAATATTTCGAAGAACTATATGATGGTGAAGGGGAGGAATTAGAAGAATCACCAACTGATGTTTCGATAGGTCCAGATGAGATTCCTAATCCATTGAATCCAGTCATTGAAGAAGCAGATGCTCCAAGTATCCAAGCACCAGTTTCGCTCACAGTAAATGAAATTGAAGACACAATTATTCCCTGATCAACAACTCCCTGGTACTGAAGGTTACTCATCTGAGGTATGTACACCCATTGATACTAATAGCATTGAGTCTAATATTGGATCGTATGTGTTACCAAATAGGTCTACTCGAGGTCAACCAGTCAAAAAGGTATGAACCAAATATTCATGCAAAATCAAAATACCCAGTAGCTAACTACATGTCCACTAAAATATTATATAGTTCATATAAATCATTTGTGAATCAAATATATGTTGTATTAGTACCTAACAAAGTGCACGATGCGTTGGGAGATCCAATATGGAGAAAGGCAATGGTTGAAGAGATGGAGGCATTACAGAAGAACGATACTTGGAAACTTGTGCCTCTATCATAAGGAAAAGAGGCAGTTGGTTGTCGATGGGTGTTAACCATAAA
The DNA here is from genome assembly GCA_033030585.1 of Hippophae rhamnoides. NCBI lineage: Eukaryota > Viridiplantae > Streptophyta > Magnoliopsida > Rosales > Elaeagnaceae > Hippophae > Hippophae rhamnoides. The sequence continues at coordinate 6,211,130 of CM065431.1, forward strand.
ACATAATGGTGATGGATTTGTAAATCGTTATAAAGCCCGTCTTGTAGGAAAATGGTTCACTCAGACGTATGGTGTAGACTACGATGAGTCTTTTGCTCTTGTGCCAAAATGAATACTATTTGGGTTCTGCTCGCACTTTTCGCTAACTTAAATTGGCCACTTCGGTAGTTTGATGTCAAGAATGCGTTTCTTCATGGAGAATTAGCCAAAGATGTATACATGAGTCTTCCACCTGGGTATCTAGTTGATTATCCTGGTAATTTTGTATGCAAATTGAGGAAGTCTTTGTATGGTCTCAAATAATCCCCTTGAGCCTGGTTTGGAAGGTTTTCACAGTTCATGTAGAAGGTTGGTTACAGACAGAGTAATTCAGACCATACTTTGTTTCTCAAACATCAATGAGAGAAGGTAACAGCCCTAATCATTTATGTTGATGATATGGTAATCACTGGTGATGATACTGTTGAGATGGATAAATTACAAAGACAACTAGCCTCTGAATTCGAGATGAAGGAATTAGGTGAACTAAAGTACTTTTTAAGAATTGAGGTAGCCAGTGGGAGAGAAGGAATATATCTGTGTCAGAGGAAGTATATTATTAATCTGCTAATAAAGACAGGTATGTTGGATTGCAAACATATTGACACTCCTATTGAGCAAAACCATTGTTTAGTAGAGTATCCATATCAGATACCAACTGATCGAGCTCGCTATCAGAGATTGGTTGGGCGTTTGATTTACTTGGCTCATACTAGACCATATGTTGCATATGCAGTAAGTGTGATGAGTTAGTTCATGCATAATCCAAGTGAGAACCACATGAATGTTGTTTTGAGAATTTTAAGGTATTTGAAATTGGCTCCAGGAAGAGGAGTAATGTTCTCTAAACACAACAATCCTCTTGAATTTTGTGGCTTTAGAGATGTAGATTGGGCAGGAAGATAGAAAGTCAACATCGGTTTATTTCACCTTTATGAGAGGTAATTTGGTTACATGGAAAAGTAAGAAGCAGAAAGTGGTGGCACGATCTAGTGCTGAGGTTGAGTATAGATGTATAGCTTATGAGGTTTGTGAATTGTTATGGATAAGAACTTTGTTATTTGATTTGGATTTCGAACTCAAAGATACTATGCAATTGTATTGTGACGGTCAGGCAGCCATTGATATATCACAAAATTCAGTATAACATGATCGTACTAAGCATGTAGAGGTTGATTGTCACTTTATAAAAGAGAAGCTAGATGTCAAACTTATTAGCTTTCCTTTTGTTCCCACTGAAGAGCATCTTGTAGGTATGCTTACTAAATGTGTTTCTAAGAAGACATTATACGACTCACCAAGTAAATTGGGCATGATCGATATCTATGCATCAACTTGAGGAAGAGAGTATTAATGAATCATTATTAACTGTATATTAATTGTATGCAATTAATATATTTTTTCTAAAAGTAAATTCTTATTTTTTGTATATATATGTGTATTATCATTCATTATATTTTAAATAAAAATAAATATATTTTATTATATTCAATTATTTTTGTTAATAACTCATGCATCTTTAAAACAACATTAATAAATTAATAAATATCATATGATTATAAATGCATGTTATTAACACCTCTAGTCGACCGTATCATATAAAAGCAAATTAAATGTTAATTATTTTTAATCAGAAAATTTTAATTTAATTGCTACTTGTAAATTTTCGTGTAATTTCTTGTAGAAAAAGATTCCCCCCTCCCCTCTATTCTCTGTCTCTCTAAGTCGGTTTGAGATGAAAGTGTTTCTCTAAGTCACGTTTTATTAGTAGTCGGTTTGAGTTGAAAGTGTCTCTCCAAGTCACGTTTTATTAGTAGTCGGTTTGAGATGAAAGTGTTGGAAATTGTATTTATTTATTATTTTTATTTTTTTGAAGTGTAGCGGAAAATGCGTTCAGTTACGGCCCGAACATATTTTAGAATGGTAGGTTAATTCGTCGATGTCAGCATATATAATTATCCATGGGAAATTTGCTTTCTTACGGCGATGTCAGCACATATTTTAGAATGTAATGACACATTCAAAAAGTTTCTATTACATCTTTTCATTTAGAAAATACATTATTTAATTATTTTTATTTTAAAAAATATACTAAAAATTTTTATTAATATTACAAAAAATCTTTATATAACTCATTTATATAAGTAAAATTTTATAAGTAAAAATAAATAATAAATAAATTTCTTGAAACGAGTCATGGGTCCTTGTATTTTAGCGGGTAAATATTTATTTTCTTTTATTATTTCAAGAAAAACTAAATACTTTAAACAAAGGAAGTGATGTGTAATCGGTGTTAAATAGTGCACTCCGTGTATAAATGAACCATAACAAAACTATAAATAATGGAACCCTAAAAAAACTCTAGTTCATACTAATAAAACACAACCATTGAACCCCAAAACTATTATATTATCTTCCATTTGACATGACCTCTGAAGGCAGCAGCACCTTATTCTCAAGATCGTTCTCAATGGACTCATCAGATGAAGCCTACAATACTCTTCTCCAAAACAAACAAGAAGCTACAGATCTCAAAGAAATCCTAAAGTACTGCTGCAAAAATGTAGGAAACAGCAAAGAAATGCTCTCTCTAGTGGAACAATACTTCAACAACACTCTCAAAACACTCGATATCTACACGAGTTCTCTCGATCACCAATGTCTCAGGAATCATTCCATGATCATACAAATACCTGAAAACGATGTTGGAGATCATATTACTAATGGGAATTACAAACGACTGGATCAGTTATCTAAGATGCTTCAATCACTTTGTGAACAACACGTTTCAGTGCTGAATAACTTGACACTTGGAGAGAGGATGTTTAAGAAGAAACAAAAATGGATCAAGACATGGAGAAAATTGTTGAATTTTATTTTTATTTCAGGGTTTGTTTCTGTTTTGACATTCTCTGTTGTGGCAGCTACTATTGTTATGCCTCCTTTTGTGACAATTCTCACAAATGGATTGCTTGTTCCAATAGGATCGGTCAGAGAATGGAGTGATCGGCTTTGTAATCGCCGTAAGAAAGCAAACAAGAAAAAGATGGAAATAGTCACCTTAATGAAGATTTCGATTAGTAACTCAAAAGAGAAATTGGATGGGATTTTGACAGTTATTAATGATATGAAAGACGAGATTGGATATTTATACGAACATATTCAGTTTATTGGACTAACAGAAGAGACAGCAATGAAACAGCAGGGTATGAATGACGTAAAGAATAAACTTGAATCGCTTATTAAAATCAATGATAATCTGACTAGAGATACTACAAAGCATTGCGCCACTATAAGAGGTCGAGCAAAAGCGATTTTCAGGAAAATAAAAAATTATTAAATACAAAAAAAGGTGACAAACTAATATTTTGTTTTTCAGTTGTCGAAGTGTTTAATGATAAATATTTTATTTCTTCTCCATTTATATCCAATGTACAATTAAAGTTAAATTTAAGGACTAGGTTGTTTGTAATATAACTTCTTCTTCTTCTTCTTTTTTTGTCGATATAAAATAAAGGAAATTAAAATTTTCTATTTAATGATCATTTTTACCCATGCATGTTTATAATTTAATGAATGAGCGCATCTCTTTCTCTCTCTCTCTCTCTCTCTCTCTCTCTCTCTCTCTCTCTCTCTCTCTCTCTCTATATATATATATATATATATATATATATATATATATATATATATATATATATATATATTACAAAATGTTTAATAAAGAAATCGATAGAATAACTTATTGTAACAAAAAAAAATTATAAAATGTTTTATTGTGTAGTCACGTTAATACCATAACACTTTGAATAAAAATATTATTAATATATTTTTTTAAATAATAACAAAATATATTATGATCTCTATATGATATAAAGTGTGTTGAAATACTTCAAAAGGTTTTCGTATTTATTTGATTTAATTACAACATTTTGTAATTTAATTATAAATGAAATTTTATTTTTAATCACCTAAACACAATACACAATTTCTTTTATAACATAAAACATACGTTTCTTTTTATAAAGTTAAAATATATGTTTTTTAGAGTCAAAATAAAATTTACTGTAAATAATTTAATTATATAAAAATTATAATGTATTTATATTGATCCAGCCAGGTTTGTTCGTAGGGCAAGCTATGTTTTGGGAAACATCTGAAGTGACATGACTGGTTTAATTATTGGTGAATATATCATGACATGGACAATGATGAAACAAAAGCGCAAAAGCTACGTCACCGTTCACTCGTCATCTTCATAACCAAACACTGATACGAATCTCATCTTCATGTTGATTGTTAAGATCGAACTTAATAGTAACTGCTATAACAAATGAATATTTTGAAGCTACAGTATTACATTTATGTGACCATGGATTACAAATACCGTTGAAATAACTGCTATAACAAATGAATATTTAGAAGCTACAGTACTACAATTATGCGACCATGGATTACAAATACCGTTGAAATACACAATATATTGAAAACTTTTGTCAGCAACATCTTCGTCGCTGGGATAGCTTCGTCCACCAAATTAGATCTAGGGTCATTCAACTTAATAAACTGTGAAGGTTTCAGGCATGCAAGTCTTTGTTTGAAGTCCATATAGGGTCTTTTGAAACAAGGCCATCGACTAGCATCACATCTCCATTTTCTACCCTCAATAAAGGATCCGATTCAATTTCCTTCGCCTACAGCCATTGTTTTTTATAACAATAGAAGGGTTAAAGAGGATCGACATCGATGTTGCTAAAAATTAGAATAGGATTATAAATAAAGAGACTACCTGAGACAATTGTGCAGAAGTTTCACTGGCCTTCTGCTGGCTCTCAATGGAGCAATAGTAAGAATAGAGTACCATTCCAACTATAGCAACTAAGATTCCTAAAATGTTGCGCCAGCTAAATGGGTCGTGGAGTAGCAGGTAACCAAATGCCAAAACTAGGCATGTTTTCATATGTCCAAGGACCTGATAGGTTACTGCAGATGTTTTTCCTATGACCAAAAATGTGCTGAAGTTTACAGAGACTGATATCAAGCAGGAAACAACAATGAAGGTCTGCAAAACAGATAGAGATAAATTAATTCAAAAATAGAGAAAATTAGAGACACTGATAAAAGCAAGCATGACTCTAAGTCGTTCAGTTCTTACCAGCACTTGAGGGGTATAATTGAAAGCAAAAACATTTTTATTTGTCAAAAGCCCGTCTAGAAAAGGACCAGCCACAAATAGTGTGATTGCTTGGTAAGGGCAAGACTGGTACAGAAGTTGGGTAGAAGAAACTTTGAACTTTTTCTGAATAGTATTTGTCATCTGGTTTGGTCAAAGATCTAACAAGATTGAAAACTTTTTAGAAAAGTAGGAGAGAAGGAGAAAAAAAGAAAAGGGATCGTAGAGAAACATATTTGTTGAAGCGCACACTTCCTGCATTTTGTTTGCTGAACATAGTATTACTAATAAAAGAGTGTAACGACACATTAAAGTATATTGAAGGAGAAAAACATGTGAGCAAATGGGTAAGTTTACTTTATCAAAGGATACAATCTGAGCAACACAGGTCGTAATGACTGCAAGAAAAGACAAGAAGGAACCCAGGGCATTGAGCTGAAGATCAGTCACTGTTGCAATTCCAACTCCCAAAAGAAGGAAGGAGAGTGAAAACTGGATGCTCCTACTGTTATGGTGGAAAGTGGTATAAGTATGCAGTTGTATCCAGATAAATAATTCAAGTTCAATGTACATCACAACCTCCGTCATAACGTTATAACTAGCCATAGCAAATATAATAGGCATGGTACAGAGTTACATTCTAGAATAAAAGATAGAAGTTTTCAAGGGGTGACATCTGTTCATGGTTAAAATTAAAGACGTAACAAATGAGGCTGGCATGGTAACTAAATCATACACCAGCGAAAGATAGATAAGTACATATCAACAAGGACATTATACAAATCGGAGAGTTCAGAAAGTTAAGAACCCCACATGACTAAAACTCCAATCACATTAGCAATGGACATGATTCACCAATACAATATTACTCACACCTCACCTATATATGATTCAGAATCCTTTGACACAGTGGAATCTGAGCAAAAATAGATTGCCTAGTTTTCTATCTGTGTATTTCATATGCAAGTATCAGCCACAAGCAAATTCTCAAGGCTATGGAGGAATTTGTTTTAATAAGGTTCCCTCAGTTTCGCATGTGAATTTCCAAGTTCTCGTCTCAAGATCAATATTACATGTTTTATTAACAGTAAATGGTAAATCAATTAAACCTTACATTGCAAATAGAGCAACTCAAAGCAAAGATAAAGGGGTTGCTGTGTGATATCATTATCATCGAAGCTTAATGGTACACTGATCAAGTTTCACAATCAACATAAATGGGCTGCTCATGTGTAGTGAGCTAGCTCATTTGAATTCATAAGCTAAGTAAAATGGACTTTTTCAGCTCATAAGCTCATTGGATCAATCTTAAATGAACTGAGCTGGATCGAGTTGCTCATTGACACCACTAGATATCCTCAAATCCTTGAAATTTTGAAAATGAACTGTCTTGCAAAAATATAAAGAAATATTTTCTTGTTTTATTTATTGCCGTTGCAACTTGTAACTAAAAATTTGAAGGAGCTCGGAAGCTGCTACCAGATGTACAATTAAATCAATTCCATGTTCTTGTAGGTAAGTGCTCTAGAAGTAAGAAATTCTGGATGTTTGCTTGATTTATGACTAGTAAGGTCCAACACCAAGGAAACCATGTACACAATAACACAACCGAAGAGCATAATGTTGCAGAGCAAAACTATCAAAATTAGGATATAAGAGTAATTAACACTGACCTGAATTTCTTCCGGAAGAATAGGGTCTCCAATAAAACAGTACAGGGAATGATGGCCAATTTTGTCATCTGTAATAAAAAGCCAAGAGATATCAGAAACTTGATGTTCACTATCAAAATATTGAATCTCCAAAAACAGTATGCCTGAAATAGGATTAATAATAGGGAAAAAAAATTCTAGGCATAAATAGTATAGTTTATTATTGAAGAGGGTCCTATTGCCAGAACAATAAGCAATAAGGCTAATTTTAGAGTGATTTAAGGATAGAACTTATAGGTCTAATCCTTAATTGCTCTGGCAATATCTTTTCTTGCTATGTAAAAAGAAAATTCCCTTTATTATTTTAGTACATGCATTTATGTGTGTCATATTCCCATATTGATGATACACAAGTTTTCTTGCTTATTTATGAAAGTTCGAGCTCTTCAAAAATAGTACCTGGTAGAAACCGACAGAATTGAAACCCAAGCTAAGGTTCAGAAGTCCAATGGAGATTCCATTTAGTATGCCAAATCCCATTACAGCTCTTGCATCGAAAGGCTTGTGTTCAAACAATTTCATCCAAAGGGCCACATGAAGGGAACAAAATGTTACTAGAAGATGCCAACTTGTCAAAGTTGTGGCTGGAGGTAACAAAGGTCATGTAGTAAATCAGCTAAAGAATAGAACCGGAATTATGATGATGATTTAGAGCAACCATATTCTTAGATATTATAAGTAACTACAAAAATTGAACCTTTCCAGATTAAGTTACACAAGACGGAAGTCAATCACCCATCTAGAAATAACTTAAGAGCAATTTGTTGCAAGAAAAGTGAGCTGCACTATGATACTGTGTGTACTGCGGAACTAAAAATTATTAATCACTGAAATGAAAATTTTAGTCATAGAAAGTGTCATTAGCAATTGAAAATTTAAATGTTATTAACACATATCACTTAATATGGAACAAGGATGTGACAGAATACAATGCGTATAACGAAGATTAGGGGCGACCTAAACTTTCTATCCGACTATAATGTTTAGATTTTGGAAAATCATTTTTGGGACTTTGTTAAGCAAGCCCATTATGACGTTGAATTTGAACTCATATAATCCCCACCATTATAACGTACACAAGTAGACAAGATGTGAGCAACTAACATGACTAGCTGAGAAAATTATCATCTGCCAAATATTATCCATGAAAGTGAACAATAAAACAAAGCAATTCATATAAGTCACAATCAAAGCAACATTTACTAGGAAAAAAGAGGTACTTAGGTTAGTTTCTTTCTCCATCTATATCTTTTCTTTATTTCTTAAGCTAAGATTTGAATGTAGGACCACCCTAGGTAGTAAGCTCTACCCCAATGGCTAATAGAATAATAGATAATTAAGGTTATGACTGTTTTAATCTAGTTAGAGTGGTACTTTTCAAGGATACTACTACTAAAATATATACAAATTCCAAAGCTATGAAAAATATATTCAGAATAGCATATTCCAAAATTGTCAACAAACAAACACGATTTCAACTACACCAGTCGAAAGAATATAGAACGGACCAGCATATCCAAATTCTAATTCATAAGTTAACAAAAGAACCAAACCCAACTCACCAAAAGAGAAACCAAGGGTGCTAATGAGAGCTTTGTTGCAAATCACGATGGACACAGAAGATACCACCGACAAACTCAAAGCCCCAATAGTCCCTAGCTCGAACTTCTGGCTCTCTCCCATCTTCACTTTTGCTCAATTCAATCCCAACCCCTTACCTGGATCCATTAATCCCAATCACCAAAATGATTTACACCTCTAATCATTCAAGCACAACTCACCAAATCCATACAAAATAAATAATACCTCGTTATGACACCATGATTTCTCCGAAAAGCTCAAGTGCAAAAATGACGAACGCGCCAATCCAAATAAATAATTTACAAATATAAATGTAATAATAATTCGATTAAGATTTGCACAGAATTAATGCTTTCTGAACCCTAGATCTGGTACTCCCCCGAGAAAACTAAAATAAATATATAAATAAATAGACAGAGCCAGAGCCAGAAAAGGAGAGAGAATGACCTGAGGGAAAATGATTGAAAGCTGAAATCTACTAAACAAGCTTAAGCACATTGATAAAGAAATGAGGAATAAATATTTGCATCACCGTAACAACCTTTATTATTTTTAAAATAATTTTATCTTTCACGTTACAAGTAATGTCAAAAAAGGTACAACAGATTTTCAACATAAAAGAAAATTGTGTTGTACAGTGGTTTTTATTTTTAAAATAAATATATATAATTTTATATCTTTATATATTTAAATAAATTATATAGTAATATATCATGAAGATTCTACTGTGATTATTAATTTTTTTTATTTTATAAGTTTAATAATTTTGAACATCGTTCTACTTCTTATATATTAAAATAATAATAATAATAATAAGGATACATATTAAAAAAATTAATAAAATCTACGCATATTATTTAAAATCATGGCCAAAAGCTCATTTAGTCAGGTGGTTTTGTTATTGTAGTAGTATTATATAAAACTATTTAAATATAAATATATGTGTGTAGCATTACAAGGATTTAATTTTTTAATTGCAGTCTGGCGTTCATGGTTAGCATTAGAAAAATGATACCCTGTGACACAGACAGCATGTTCATGGTATTAATTACAGAAAATTACTTTTTGAAAATTAAATTGTGTGGGATATTTGATTTTATGGATTATTTTTTCGTAAATTTATACTAAAATTTATATTTATAATTTATATCTTTTATGTTATAATATGTATCTATATTATTTAAAAATAAATTATTCTTAAATTTTTAAATAATTTTAACATATCATATAATAAAAAATAATAGATAATATTGTATAAATTTAAGGGATATTAATATTTTATGTGACTTTATCACAGTTCTTTCGCATGTCCAGATTCAACCATCCCTCCAATAAATTATGAAATTTTATATTTATTAATCAAATTAATTAAACTTATTTTTTTAATATATAATTATTAAATCAGTTGTTATTTTAAAATAATTTAATACAACAAGACTTTTTGATAAATTTATAGAATATTTGAGCAATTTTTATAATAATAATAATAGAAAATTGAACCCAATTTAATACATATTCGTATAGTACACCTAAATCTGATATAAGAATTCTCCATATACATCTCTATTTGTGGGTATTTACCGAACATAAAATAAAAAACAAAACTGAAGAAGCAGCATAAAATAAACATGGTAAATGGTGCCGGTATTCTTATAGTTTATATAAGTTTCATTAAATTTTTAATGAATTATATAAGTCCTCATTTCATAAAATTTACATTAAAATTATATTTTATCTATTAATTAAAATAAATTATATTATTTTAATCATATAATTAAATTTATATTTTATTTTCAGTCATTATCTTCACCCAAATAACTTCAATAAATTTTTTTATTATATAAATATCGTGATCTGTAATAATAGAATTTGTCTTAACTTTTTAATCAATAATTAAAATAAAATCTTATTATCAATTTAATAAAAATAATATGATATATGTGATAAAAATAATAATAAGAAGAAGATGAAGAAGCAGGAGACAGATTATCGGGAAGAATAAGAAACGATGCCAAAGGAGAAAGTATGGTTGATAAGAACTTGCAAACTCACATGTCTTTCATAACAATTTAGGTTGGGCTTGGGCTCCGGCCTTGTAATTAATATGGTTGTGTGTTATTCTTCTTCTAATTTTTTTTTAAACAAAATAAAATATCATTTAAAAAGTTTATAATAATAAAATAAATTTAATAATATTAAATCAAAATTAAATAAAAAAATTTAATAATAAATTATCTAAATAATCATAATTTAATATAAATTATGTTATATATATTTGGATTATTTTTAGTAATAAAATTAGAATGGTGACGTTTTCAAACCTAGTTATTACGTCTAGTTAAGGGGAGATACTCTTAAATTTTTGATACAAAATTTTATTTATAGTATATAAATATAATAGGTTTGTTCTTAAGTTCGTTATTTGAATATATTTTTTTATTTTTTGTTATATTACATATTTCTTTATATATTTTTCAATTTTATTTTATTATTATATAATTTTTACTAACTGTATTATAATATAATAATAAATATTTTATATTTTATAATAAATTTAGAAAAATTATATCAAATAATGCATAAAATTTATATATAATAATAAAAATAATATCTCAATAATATTAAATGGATTTATTTAAACGAAATTTAACATTGAACGAGATTAAATACATGTAGTTTTATTTGAACGATTTTCAATTAGATGATATTTAATGTGAAATGATGTGTCATACTAGAATTATTATTGTTACAATAATTTTTAATTGATGACAATTTTGTAATAATAATAGTATTGAAATTATAATTAATAGTAAGTATATAATAAATAATTTATATATTTTTATCGTGGTTATAATAAAAATTATTATGATAATATAATTATTTTAAAAATATATCAACTAAATATAATAAATATTATTTATACTAAGTTTGAGTTTTTTTTAATAAGAAATATTATTTTTTAATTGTAAATTTTAAAATATTATGTAAAGTTGTATTTTTTGCCTTAAGGGCTGGGCGTTGTGATTAATATTGTTGTCCGTTTATCATCTTCTAACTGAATAATTGAGCCTCAGTATCTTTTATTACTAAAAAAGAATAACCTAAACACACACACACACATATATATATATATATATATATATATATATATATTAAATTAAATTTATATAATTGATCGTGTCTAAATGTTCGACTTCTAAAATAAACAAACTTATTCCAGTTTAAAAAATTTAAGAATTTATGAGTCTGATCTTAGATTTTCACCCTTCAAATTCGCACCACATAAGACATTTATATCCGAATTCAAGTATCATATTATATGTTTAATTACTTATCATAACATTTTTATATAAATTAAATTTTATTTTTTAACTATCTCACACGTATACATTTTTTTATAATATAATTTTTTTTTTCATATGTTTCAAAATATGATAGATGTTGTATGTTTCTTTTATATAGCTTAAAAACATTTGTATTTTTTAATAAAAAAATATATAAATAATAATATTACATATTAATTAATATAATTCAAAAGGATACCATACTATTGCATAAGTTTTTATAGTAATTATTACATTAACTTGGACGAGAATAACTTCATATCTAAAATCACCTGAAAAATGTAAAACTCTAAGCGGGTGCTATTTTAGTCACCTCAGCTCCTAAGAGCCTAAATCCAGAAGATCTCTCAACAGCTACTCTGCTTTTACACCTCGGAAGAAGCAGACACATTGATATACAAACAATGAATCACTATGATTTTACACTAAATTTTAGAATTTACCACCTTGAAATGTCTGACCAAATTGCCAATTAGCAGGCACCACATTAGAGTTTGTTATACTTCTACCATCACTGGTTGTCACTTTAAAGGATAGACTCTGACCATTGAGATAAGAGTTGCTTTGCCAATTTTGACCCCAGTTTCTTGACATGGCTTGCCAATCTGTTTTTGAGCCTTTAATTGACACTGCGTGAACATCTCCTGCACCTCCAACGTTGGTGATCAAAACCAGGTTGAAGTATGAATGGCCATTGATTGTGAATCTCATTCCTCCTTTCTTCGTACAAGGCACTCTATCATTACCGATACAAACCAATAAGGTTGAGAGAGAGCATAGCATAAGCAAGAAAAAAGTTGTAGCATAAATAAATAAGGTATCATATGATTTAAAAACTCAAACCTAACTCTTAACCCAAAAATCATTTTGTGAGTTAGATGATTGCTCAAACTTATAAACATTACTAATGTCTTACTCTTGACTGATGTGAGACTTAATAATATGAAAACACTTTATGGTTTTAAGTAGTATTTTGCTGATTATTAAAAAAAAACAGTCCACCATAACTACTTTTTCTTGAAAGGATTCTGTTTGAAACAAGAGTTAAAAGTGCTTTCAATTAAATACAAACACTTTTAATAGTGTTTGAGAATCTTTAAATGAATTGCTTTTAAAATTTTGTGAATCATCCTTTATCATAAATAAGTAATATTTTTATTATAATTAAGTATTACTTTTGACTATTTTTCATTTATTTTTGTGTATGTTCTCTTCGTAAAATAATTATCAAATTATAATTCGTTTATTTTGAAACATTTTATTTCTTATGGAACTATCATATCCAAACAGGTCTTTAAGTATCTCAAAATTGCAAATAGTACTCTTTAAAATTATAAGAACTATGAAAGTATTTATTCCAGAAGATTGCCAAAACACCTAAAAGAAATACTGTCTTGGAACCATTTCAAAGCATTTTACAAATTCCACAAGAAGGTGAATGTGTGATATGGTGTTGTAACTCAAGTAAAGCTGCTCTGTTTTTGAGAGGCCAAGAACCAAAAAGCTTCTGAAGGAGAAGCAAATTTCAATGAAATAGAAGAAGTGTACTTATGTTTATTACCTTCTGAAGGAGACAGGTACAATACCAGCACGGTACTGGGCAATTTTCAAGTAAGCAGGTTCAGCCAAATCAAAGTGTCGTAGAGGAGGATTACACCAACCACCATTGGTATTGGACAAAGCAAAGTTAGGTGGACAGAAGTTTGTAGCAGTAACAATAATGCTTCCAGAGAGGCACCATTTTGGGTCATTGTTACATCTCAATTCAAAACAAGCTCCACAACTCAATCCATTGTTAAACAGAGCCGTGCTTAGAGCTGCAGTGTTTGTTCCATAGCCTTGACTATACAAATTTCCATACCCACATGCTCCTCCTGCACAATATATACCAACCTCAACTATGAAACACATTTCTCCAAAAACAAAACTTTGTTTTATAATCAACAATTAGCAATTGTTAATGATATTTTTATACGATTAAGCATGTTTAAGAGTTACCCATTGTGCCTGAAGCATCACCACCACCATAGAAAGTGGCATGAGCACTTTGCCAGTCACCATAATCAGCAGTAGTGCAATGAAAGTGTAATTTGAAGAGGACTAGTACAAGAAAAGAAGCAAAGGACATCTTGTTAGCTGCCATTGGAATTCGAAAAGAAGGAGCTTGGTTGCTTTTACTCTTCTCTGTGTTGTACGCTTGTGGCTATTACACAATAGAAGGGTCAGTATTTATAAGGAAATTAAGTTAGAGTTCACACAGAGAAGTTTGTGGGTTTTGATAGTCAGCAAAAGCTTAAGCTGATTGAGAAAATCAACTGCACATGTGCTTGTTCTGTTTGCGTATACCAACCGCTTGGCCTGTGGGTCAGACATTTTTACATGAACCTTTTGGGCGATCGTTTCCTACAACTTCTTAACAAAGAAGTCTACTCATCTGTTAGTGCAAAACAATTGAGGTGACAAACATGATCTCTTTGTAACCGCTTCTACTTTTAGTTAAAAATTGTTTCAAAAGATTTAAAGCACTTTTAAAAGAATTTGTCAATCTTCATCAAAAGTGGTTTTGAAAATTACAAAAATCGTTATTAATTTTTTAATTCAGTTGTTGATGCACGCTTTGAGATTAATAGAATTAAAGTGAAAACAACGTACGAGTTTCCTTTTTCATACATTTCACTTGCTTGACCAAAAGGTGAAAGGACAGAGGTTTCCTGAGTTAAATGTAAACAAATGTAAGCTTGCGACTTCCACTAGCTAAAATGGATAAGATTTGAGAGCTTTACCAGAAAACAGAAACATTGTCTTCAGAATTATTGGGAAATAGCTAATTTAGAATTGAAATTTTCATGTCTACCTCCCAAAAAAGAAAAAAGAAATCACAATGTTGAAGGTAAAAAAAAAATTCATATTATTGTTTAATGCTTATGCTAGTTTCAGATAAAAATATTGACAAAGACAAAGGTAAATGAAACTCAAGGTAAAGCAGCTAATGTTAACCTGTTTTCTAAAAAGCATAAGAAGGTTTTTGGGGTAACCATATTATTACAATTTATTTTGTTATTATTACGAAAATAATTTATTAATGATAATTTTATTTAATAATATTTGATAATTAACAATAATTAATTATAAAAATATAATACATAACTCATACACTTTTTGTTATATTTATGATAATATCATTCTCCTCCTTTTTTTATTTTTAAATATGTATCATAAATAACCCATCATGACTTAATGAGGTTGGTGTTACAACTTGATTAATATAAGTGAGAACGTAGATTCGAGTATTATTAAAGACGTGTTTTTTATGCAAGTATTTGATGATAACTCATAATCTTATATTTAAATTAAAATCAATTTATGTAAAAATTCATACAATTTAATTAATGAATTAAAATAACATGATAATCGTTTATCTTAATGAGATTTTTGTATTGACAAAAAAAATATATACATGCATCATAAATTATCTTTATTTTTGAAAGTTGTAGATAAATTACGTATATTTTCTTTTGTTTGTGAGATGTCACTTGATATTTAACTTGTGAATATTTAGTGTTATTTTAAAATATACGAAGAAAAAAAATTATCACCTCATGTTCGTATCCTTCCATTTTGTGCTACATGAGAGTATTTCTTTGTTTTGAATTTTTCTCTCATGATATTCAATATCTTTCACTTAATAATCATGTCGTGTTACACAATAAAAAAAACCTTTTCCTTAACTTTGAATCTAATTTTATCAATAAATACTTACAATTAATATATTATTTTATTTAAATAAAATATTAACTTAAAATAAAAAAATAAATCTTATTAATAGATTAACAGGTGACTACTTAGTACTCAAAACAACACTACATATCACCCCAAATAATAGGTTAACTAGTATATATATAATAAATGCTATAAGATTATTTAAGATGAGTGCAGACCTATACGTATAAACATATAGGTGCACACACAAGAAAATATCTAAATTTGGCATAATTTGTGATCATTCATACGTGGGCTTAAAAGAAGAAAATAAATCAGTGAGGGATGATATGTCTGCTTTTGGTTGGACGTTGGGGTCACATGAATTGCCAACTCACATTGAATACTTTTGAGAATACTGGTTTTGCAGTTTGATATTTGGAGTGCCCAATTAAGACTTTCATATGACAAATTAAGTAATCTTTTGAACCTAATTAATACAATTATACCTGATGGCGCTAAGGTCGTCCTTAATGAATTAAAACTATTGATAATTATTTTTTTTCTTTACATATTGTTGGAAAATATGAAATTTAATTAAAAAAATTTTGTTGAAAAAGATGGAATTTAATTAAAAATATTTTTTTTTTCAGGAAAATTTTTCCACTTACAAAATGGTTGTTATATATATATATATATTTTTTTTCTCAGAAAAAAAATGACCGTTATTTTCTTTTATTAACAATCTGACCGTTTGTTTTCTTTATTCAGAAAAAGAGCCGTTGCTCGTATTTATTTATAAAAAATATATCCGATTATACATTCTTTCTTCATTCTTCAATTGAATTCTGCTCTTAATTCTCAGACATTACCGTTTTATTCATAAATGCCACACGGTTTCTAAAATCTATAAAAGGAGGGCTTCAGCTCTCATTTGAAACACAACAATCAATAATCATCTCCCTACGAAAAAAATTCTCTCTGCAATTTCTAAGTGTTTTTTTAGTTTTCCGAGCAACAAATTTTCAGGTGTAGCATTCCAGTCTTTTCATGCGGTGAAGTTAGAGGCAATTAAGATGCAGGTTGTTTTATCCCGCAGGACGACGAGGTAGTGTTCTTTGCACATTATGACAGAGCTTAAACGTCTTAAAGAGAAGCGGCGCAATCGCGACTCAACCCAAGCAGTTATTTTCAAGTTATCGGTAATATTGTTCCTACACTGTTTTTATAAACTTGCATCAACACATATAAATATTGGTATTTACTAATTAGGTTCTACATAAAATTAGAAATCAAATTATTGATTTAGTATGAACTTCATTATCAATAATTGTAATAAATTAATTTCTTGGAAAATATGAAGGCTATATTCTCATTTTATATATGGTTTGATCTTTTGATATATTTTTTTAGAGCAATAAATTTAACTAAAATCACTAATATATGCTTGAAAATAGAAAAAAAAATTATAATTTATTTTGAGATATGTGTATTTTAAAATATATTATTTTTTTAACTCGATAACACATTCCTGTAATCAAATTTTATAGGTGTATAACTCTGTTATATATATGATATATTAATGTGTAACTGAATTAAAAATATGATATTGTAATATATTAAATTATTATTACACAAGCCGAATTTGACCAATTTTTTTTAAAAACTTTAAAATGGGTTTTATATGCTCATGTCAAGATAATAAAATATATATTTCTCTATGGTTCCCAAAAAAAAAAGAAGGTAATAAAATATATAGGTTGCAACTCTCGCATAAAATCACTTAACTAATTATTCAAAACCGAAATAATTCATTTATTAAAAAAATAAAAAAATTAATAAATATTTGTGATATTCATATATTCAAAACCGAAATTTTGAGCCACCAACTGACCAAATCAAAATAAAAAATAAAATTTAATAAATATTTGTGATATTATTAATATTTTTATGTAATTAACAATTAAATATAAGTGTATGAAAATAATAAAAAATTAATTTTATGATAAAAATGAAGATCTATCACACATATAACCTATTTATTTAAGTTCATTTAAGGTGAATATATGTTTTATTGGATTTGATTTTATCCTTGATTTTAAAAATTATTTATTAAATTTAGATTTAAAAATATAATAATATTTACATCATATATGTATAACCATTTATTTAATTTCATCTAACCATTTTTTTCATTTAAGTGGTCAATATTAGATTCGAGAGTTGGAAAAAACGAAAAAAATGTGTTATCTACTTTAAAATTAGTTTTATGTGAATATCAACTAGGTGAAACCATAAAATATTGGATGGAGAACTTAAGTATATATTCTTAAATATACAAACTCAAATTCAAACATGTTACATTTTCAAATATTTAATATTGTATGTATGTATATTTTAATCTATATTTATAAATATGATGTTAAATTATTTTACTTTAATTTTGAGATTTATTTGTCAAATTCAAATTAAAAAATTTAACCATCAAAAAAATTTTAGCTTTATCCAATAATATTTTGTGAAAAGATTTATATTATTTTTCATTTTTTGAAAAGAACAAATCTTCTTAATTAAGAAGATACAATCTTTTGATAGTTTAAGATGATTAAGTACTTAAATTTTACTCTCTAAAAATCCACATTTAAGCATACCATTCATCACTTTTTCCTAAATGAATTCAAGGAGTGAGTATGGCTGACAAGAGAGGTTCGTCCTGCCAATGGCTATGTAAGTTCATGGAATTGACAAATATTACTTCCATCGTAAAGTATATATGATGATTATACAATATCTACTTCTCCTCCTTTTCAGTGTTACTATGTCATTTTCAAGTAATCATAATGCAAAAAGCATAATTTGTAGAAACTGAAAGAGCAAACTTGATGTGACATATGTGGTTTTCATTGTTATTATCTTATCGACTGGAGGTCGGGATTCAAATGTTAGTGACATGTAATCTCATATTAAAATGATTGCATTTATATTATTAATATTATCTGGTTAATTGAAATCAATTATAATATAATATAAAAAAATTACTTTATGTATTAATGAACTTAGTTTTTAAATAAATATAAGTTAATAATATCAATTTTATTTAGTTAAATAAAAGATATAAAGATTTGTTTTTTAAAGTTTTATATCAGTGATTTATTTAATGGTATAACGTTAGAGAATTCCTTTATTAAAAAACCAAAATTATAGAGTTTATTTATGTTTTTTTTCGCTCTTTATTTTTATAATTGTGGTCATAAAATTACGATCAACATTAAAAATAAAGATTATAGGTATGTTTTGTAACAATGAATAATAACATTCATATATTTTCTATTTAACATGTTTTAAATAATAAAAATATATAATTTGATAAAAAATTTATATAAGTTTATAAATAATATAATTATTTTAAAAATATATTAATGAAAGTAGTTTTTTTAAAAACAAAAAAAAAACTTAGCCGTGTTACAAATATTTATTTAAAAAAAAGATTTTTTCAATAAAACAAATTAATGTCTGCTATATATTTTAATCCGACTCGTCTCTTTCTATAGTTCTCGGTAAGAAGACTTTGTAGTTCTTTTTAACTTAATAAAATAAAAAATAAATGCATATACGTAGTGCATGTCTTTTCTTTTATAAAAAATAAAAATGCATGTTTTTTTAATAATTAATATTTTTATTATTATTAAATAAATAAATATAATACTTATAAAATTTAAACTTAAATATATAATAATAAAATATAAATTACTATCATCTAGATTATATAAAACTATATACGATAGACATAAACTTAAACTACACGTTTCATCAATCTATTTGATGATCATTAGATGTCGGTTATATAACTAATTATTTGAACAAAATTGATTTATAAAATACTCAAAGAATGAAAGTATGAAACCCATCAACTTGACTACTTAGCTTAATCATATATTATATTATTTTAATAAAAGAGCATGAAACTTTAATGTATTACCAAACAAACAACATTAAAAATTGCACTTAACTGCTCAATGTATGGCCAAAAGTGGGATATGTCTATAAGCACTTCTAACACTAAAAACTTCTGGAGATCTAAAGAAACAAATTTTTTTTTAATGGAAGTACTTTCGTGTTTAGATAGCTTAGGTACAAATTAGGTTAAACTAACCAAATAGTCTATCTATTTTTTATATTCTACAATTTTTTTTCTTTATTATTTTGTTTTTATTTTTTCATTTTTTTTTTATTTTAATACTTTAGTCCTCTTATTTTTATTTTTTATAATTAAATTCTTTTACTTTTTAATTTTCACACATTTATTTTAAAATTTGAGACCAATTTAAAATTAAATTTAAAAAGTGTAAAATAAAGTATAAATATTAAAAGATAAAAGAATTATATTGTAAGAAAAAAAGTATGAAAAATTTAAAAGTAAAGATTAAATTATAAAAAAAAAATTAATGATAAAGGAATTAAAAAGTAGAATATATAGATATACAGGGATCATTTATATAATTTCCCCATAAATTATGTAAATAATCTCGAAAATATTTTTGCTTAATATATAATCTTGAGTTAATTTTCCCAAAAAAAAAGAAGATAATAAAAAAGCATTTAATATTTCAGACAATAATATAATGATTTTATGTGGAGAATTTTATAATTTGTTTTTTTAATTCATATGGAGAGAAAGTCCAATGGTGGAGATTACAAGTCGGTCCTACCATGTTAGGGGGGCACATGCATCATTTTCATAGATTTTAATTAGAAGTCTGATGGACCCAAAATTTTAAAATAAAATAATAATTTTTATAATAAATATAATAATTTTAGTTTAGTTATAACTTATAACACAACAAAAACTTCAGATAAGACAGATAACATTTTTTTTAGTCGCCATTGTTGAAAAAAAAAATAGTAATTAACTTCTTTGAAATGAAGTTGGAAATTAATAAACTTTCCATACCAGAATGTTTGTCAGCTACATGTTTCTCATGTACTTATGATTTTTTTATTTTTTATTTTTCATAATTCTTTTTCTTGTAATCTTTTAGTTTTGAAGAAAAATATGAGTACACGATCAATTCTTAGCTTTCATATATTTTGCAAGATTAAGTTAGGATTTTAATCCTGAGTTTTCATTTATAAAAAAATAAAAAAAATCATTAAATTTTCTTAGTACACTTATTACATTTTGTCAACTATATTAATTAGACACTATTTGAATGCATGTTCTTGAAAAGTCTGAAAAGAAACTAAATATATATAGAGGGGTCCGTTTCAATGAAAAAAAAAGTTAAAAAAAAATAATATTAATTATTAAATAATTATTTTATTTAAAGGTGTATATGGATATTAACATTTAAAAATTAAAATTTTAAAAAGATTTTTAAAATAAAAAAAAATATATATATTAAGTTAGGATAAAATATATGAATATACACGGTGTGATTAGGCCAATTCATATTAGCCAAAGGATGTGTATGGTCATGAATTTTAACAATGATAAGACTTAAGGGCTAATTTTTCGATTACTACTATAATGAATTATGCAGTCACTTTACCAAAGAAAAAGGCTGTAACTTCTCTGTTCATGCATTACTTACGACAGGATGACTAGTCCTTCATGCAAAAGAGAAGTTAGGAAAGTACTAATTAGCAAAATTAAGTGATATAGAGTTAAAAACTTATTAAAAGTCAATAGTAGTATTTGCATAATTTATGTTATCCAGTCTTCTTTACAAAAGAATAAATGAATAGGACCACTAGCTATCTCATTTGTCATGACTCATACCCATGTGGAAGTCATCTCAGGTTCATTAGATCTACGTTGCATTATCTTTTATGACACAGGTTAAACTTTTAAGATATACAGTAGTAAATTACTAATATTTACTTTTTTTTCAACGCAAAACAAAGTCATTAGTTATGCTGCATTATCTTTTATTACACAGGATTAAAATATTACCAAACTTTTAAGATATGGGAAAAAGGGGGTGAAGGGAATATTTATACTTTTTTTTAAAGGTGTATTTAAGTTCTTTTATTTTTTTTAAAGGTGTATTTAAATTCTCAACAGTTATTTTATAGTGATTATTTTGTCCCTGTAAAAAATTATTTTTTTCATTTTTGTGACATTTATGCTTGCTTGACTTCTTACGAAAAGACAAGAATTTTGTGAATCTTTCTAATGAAGAGACTTGAATACACCATTTGAAAAAAAAAAGACTTGTACGATGGTTCATAGTTATAGTCGTACCTTAAATTTATTTTGGTGAAAATTTTATCTTTATTCTTCACGTGTAGTATTTTAGTGATGTCTATTGTGATGATTCAATTTGTAGATAGAAAAATTAAAGAATTTTTATAGAATTATATGGATCTCTTTTAAAGTTCATATATATATAAGATATTACATGTAATGTGTTGATTACATAAGAGGTACACGTCACGACGTGTCAGAGTATAACCAATAAAAGAAACATATTATAAGCCCGAGATCGGTCTTCCAATATCAAAGTTACTGGCACTGGCACAGACCAATCTTCCTAGGTTCACTCATCTGATAGCTTGAGAGATTGATTGAACTTTGGGTCGATCCATATGTTCAAACAATACATACATATAAAAAATATCAATTTCATTAAATTTTTAATTTTATTAAGGATTTTTCACATAGAGTAACGCATGCATTTTTAATGAATGATATTTATAGTATTTTCATCTTTACCCACCCGTAAAACATTAATTTTTTTACTATTTTTGAATCCTTAAATAATACTCACATTGGTATAATTTTTTTATTTTATTATGAATTTTTTATACGAGACTAGCTCATGCATTTTAATGGATGATATTTACAATATTTTTATCTCTACCTACCCTTCAAACATTAATATATTTTTTATATTTAATTATTTTTGAATCCTTAAATAGATATTTGAAAGATGGAATGCACCATAAACCATTTTTTTAATAAATAGATTATTTTAATAACATATCTTTTGAGTCGCTCATTCTAAGTCATTGTTCTTAAAAATGAATAAATTCACTTTAATTTTTATTATTATATTCAAATTATAGAAAAATATCCACGTGAGAATAAACATTGTTAAAAATAAGTTAATTTATTTCATTTTTTGTAATTTTTTAAATAATATTGTTAACACAATAATCTCATACTTATAAATATTTTATATTATATGCAAGATTTTTTTAACAGAAAACAAACTTTATAAAGCTACATGGATATATGTAAAAATATCGTTTAATATTGAATGTTATTCATTTTAATCAAATTCAATATTATTAGAGTATTACTTTAATATTCAATATTATAGTTGTTTT
This sequence comes from Hippophae rhamnoides, assembly GCA_033030585.1. Classification (NCBI taxonomy): domain Eukaryota; kingdom Viridiplantae; phylum Streptophyta; class Magnoliopsida; order Rosales; family Elaeagnaceae; genus Hippophae; species Hippophae rhamnoides. The sequence continues at coordinate 6,234,007 of CM065431.1, forward strand.
AACGTCGTTTAATTAAATATCGTTCAAATTGAATTATGATAATTTAGATACATTCAATATTGAATGTTATTCAATTTAATCAAATTCAATATTATTAGAATATTATTTTTATTGTTATAAGTTTTAAAGATATTATTTTTTATAATTTCTTAATACATACGTGTAAGAACAAACATAAAAGGAAGAAAGCAAGAAACAAGCAAACAAAAGACAAATTTTTTCAAGAGAGATATTTATAGAAAAATCAATAAAATTAAGAAATTTAGAGAGAATTTTGTAATAAAACAATAAAATAAGATATACAATTATATATTTTTCAAGTTTAGGGAGTATTTTTGTTATATTTAAAAACCTATGAGATTTTATAATAATTTTTTTAAAATAATTATATAGTTATATTCTATTAACTCGATACATTATCAATGATTACCGTAAAATAAATTTAAACTTGGCACGAATTCTACGAACTTATCAACTTTGTATAGATTTTTAAACATTGATATTGATCATTTTAAATCAAATGAAACCATGAGCATTTATATAATAGGTTAATTTTTTTTTTTTTACTATGGATGAAATGATAATGCACGTAATACGTGGAACTTGTAACTTCCGATCTCTTTTAACATCACGTGGAAATAACAAACCTCCATAACTATATTACCATTAGATATATATTTTGTGGATTTGTTACACCAACCCACGTTACTATTGGTTAGACCTTGTCATTTGATATGCTTGTTTTATCTACCACACTAATGGAAGCAGAAATCATGTCCAACAAAAATAAAAACCAACGGCTGCAATATCTTAGCGTATAAAACAATATCTTAATTATATGAAATAAATTACGACATCAAGTCAAAATTGGGCCATTCAAAACAAAAGGACATATATTTGAAAAGTAAGCTCCTCGTTTCACCTTATTTTTTTATTATTAATAAAAATATAATCAAAAATAATATTTATAACAATATTTTATCCTTAAATTTCTTTTATATTATTTATATTTTTTAAAATTTAAGTGAGTTAATAACTCGTATAAAACTTATATGAGTTGAAATCAATTCACTCAAAATTTAGATGAATTGAATTTAAGATAACGTATTTTATATTAAATAAACTTAAATAAATTACGTTATTTTAAATTATTTGATATATATATATATATATATATATGATTGCATTATAACGTAGCTACTTAACGCATACAAATTAACATGAATACCCCACTTCAGGTTTTAGCAGCACATTGCAGAAATTTTGGATAATTTCATGCACAAAATACTACTAGCAAACATATTTTTTGGTAGATTGTTTTTAGCAAAGAGTATATAGATTGTCTAGCTATAAGATTTATTTTTCTTTCGTTTCAAGTTATAGATTGACACCGTATTTACGTTTTGATATAAAAAAATTAAAATAAAAAACGAAGCTACGAGCATTCTACAAAGTTTGCTTGCTAGTTAGGTGTGTGCACTTCACAGGGATTGTTAATTTGTTTGTTTGCATTTTTATATTTTATAAAAGCTTTGATTTCAAGATTTCGTGGCTAGGAAAATAGGAGTAAGGAATGTCACAAATAAGACTTTAAAGGACCCTACAATTGAGCTTACATGAAGATGAAGATAAAGCTCGGTCCATTGAGCTGAACCAAAAAAGGAAAAAAAGCCCCACCCATGTGCATTAGACTAGCTAGTTATCTGTCATTATAGCAACATATTTTTGTTCACTCAATTATTATTTTTTAATTAAACGGTAATTGATATTCAATTTGTAACTTAAAACGAAAATAAATGTATTTTATCGTCGTAACATTAAGTAAATCATTTAGATGTTATATATTTTGAAGTGTGAAGCAAAGTGTTACTTAATAGTACTTTAACATGGATGATAAAAAGTCATATCCACCATATCACAACATGAAATACTGAAAGACATTTGTTGGGAGTAACTTCCAATTCTTAGCAAGTAAAATTTGTAGTTGGAAATTTTTTGAAACATAAGCAAAAGGTGGAACCTTTTCATCCTGTTGTTTCATTAGGTAGTTTTGAATAATGATGACTTAGGATCAGTTCATACCTGCCTTTTTCTTTTGTTTAAAAGTGATTTCTAATGTGCAAAAACATTTTCAAAGGCTATTTGTCAATCTTCAAGTGAAGTACTTTCAAAATGTTCAGAAACTATCTTCTTAAATTAATTATTATAATAAAGTAATGCACTTTTTACAATACTATGAGAGTCATATGCAAGTCTTGGATGCCAAAGAGATAAAGGTACAGAAACAATAAAACTAGTTGGAGAAGTAGGAGTATTAATAGAAAAAGGAACAAATGTGTTGGAAAATTACGCAAATTTTCGATAAGTCAGATTTATGAGAAAGCAAGAATAGAAAAATAACACACAAATTTGATAACGGAGTTCGGCCAATCTTGCTTACGTCTCCGGACCTACTGTAAATCTTTTTACTGAAAGGGGAGAAATTACATAAGATGTTTACAACACTCACAACTCACAATCCACAACCTAATTACACTCAAGAAAATTACTCTCAATTTTCTCTCACAAAAGCTTTTCTCTCAATTGGAATGAACACTTTTGATGATTAATTCATTACAATTACACATCTATTTATAGGAAAATTCACTCCTTAAATTAATGGTTCCTTAAATTGCTCATTGTTTTGTTCCATGAATTGCTTCATGTTTTGCTCCTTGTTTTGCTCCTTAATTTTCTCTTTAAATTAAGGAGCTTTATAAAAATCTCAAACAAAATGAACCTTCATATTTAATTGAACTTGAGTTGTGATATAGATAGATTCAAGTTAAATTTGTATAGGTCATTATGCAAGCAAGATTTCTTTGAGAAGAATAGTTCCTACCTTCAGGTCCTTTACATAAAAAGATGAAGGATAAAATTCAAAATATACTTCATTAGACGTAGCAAATTATGACACACTCAATAAAGGTTTTGCTATAAGTGGCATATGAAGAATATTATTAATAATCAGCTTCTTTGAATTTATAAAAAATTGATAACAACCAACATTTGTTATATTAATTCCCTTACCATTTTATATTATCAATTTCTCAATTCCACTGTAAGGTTGAAACAGCCAAATTGTTTGGATCTGAAATCATATGGCAAAGGAGCTTGTATTATGTTTACAATGTTGTAAGGCAATATAGGTTAGATAGATGCATAATTAGGATATTGTTGGTAAGAGTATGGAGTAGCATATGCATATAACTTGCATAGGTGTCACCATAGGTTGTGTAGTACTTGGTGAGAAATCTCTATTTGCATTAAGTTGTTGAGACAGCACTCAAGTTTGTCTAGGACCTATTAAATTCTAAATATTATGGACATATAGTTTCTGTCAAACCTAATTTTTCACACAGTTGACATTGCATTCGTTTATTTATTCTATCATGACCAAAATCTCTGCTTCTTCCCCTTCCATATTGTAAATAATACATCTAACTTTGATTAGGTTGAGTTTGATCATAAAATTGTTGTTAATTAACAAATTGTTGTGATTGTTGATAAAGAAACTGTGACTAACTAAAGGATCCACCATTTTCATTGTTATATGGTAATTTTTTTTTCATTTCGAGGCATTACATTACCATTTTACATACTCACATTAAAAGAAGGTAAAGATGATATTGGAACAATTCTTCCCGTTTTTAGTCTACACTCGTAACTTTACAATAATCTAGAATTAATTTCTCATTTATTATTCTTTTTGTAAGTGTGTAGAACACACTATCATAACTTTCATCGAAGCCTCTAAGTACACTCACTAGCTTATATTTTTCATTAACACCATATTCTGTGACTTCTAGCTCATCTATAAGCAATTTTACTTTTAATATATAATCAGTAACTAAAATTCCTCCTTTTTTTAATCCTTGAAATTATTCTCAAACATGTATTACTTTTGTTCTTGATTTAAATGCATAGGATTTTTCAAGTTTCACCAGTATCTCTTACGAATCCTAATACTTCCTTCAGAACATAGATCAATCATATTTGACATAAGTTAACAATCAAACATTTCATCTTATTTTTTCATAATTTATAATCAATGTTAATTAATCCATCAAATAGAAACCGAGCACAAGATTCATTCAAAACAAATTACTCTAGTTCTAAATTCACAAAATTTTAAGAATTTAACGTCTCCATATTTTGTAGTTCCTGTTATCGAGTTTAATTGCAATAAATATATTGCGTAAAGTAAAAATCCCTCAATTAGCTTGATTCGAGATTCTTACATTTGTTTCCTGTCCATAATTCCTTGGATTAACGATTTGACATATGTTAGGAATCGCATTTGTATTCAATGTTTCCTCCATGAAAATGAACCCAAAGCTCATTGAGCTATATGCTATGATACCATCACAACTAGAATTGATTCAAAAAAAAACCAATACCATGAAGAACACTAATGAAGATTAATTTGACAAGAAGAAGATTAAGATAAGAAGAGATGAAGAGAAATATTAAAGAGAGAATTCTGCAAAAGTTCTAAATATATTACTATACATCATCTCAAGTGTATGGCATTTTACATGTATTGAGTATTTATACAAGTCTATTACATTTGGTTATAATGTATTAACGATCAAAGCGCACACAAATATTACGTGTGACTTCCAAGCATAATAAAAACCCTAATAATCTCTCAGTGCACATCACTTAATTTTCTAAATCAGCAATCCTTCACTTCACTTGCTTGAAAAACACTTTCTTAAGCAACTTTGGTATCCTCTTAAGCAACCCTAGTGGGTTGAGCAACGTGATTATCTACAAAAGTATCACTCAAAATCGCTTATAACATTTCATATATATTAAACACTTAAATACTTTTATAAAAACTAGTTATAATACTATTATAATAGTAATATTTGGTCTCAAAAATTTACCCACAATCTTATTAAAAACGGATGCCTTAGGATTTTAGTTACTGTCTATAAAATCTGTGACCATAGTGTAAATATATAATCTCAATTTTTATCAATAACATTGACGATAAGTTAAATAACAAAAATTATTTAAATATAAATAAATTTATATAATCACGATTATTAAATGATCATCTAATTAAAATATTATAGTCATAGTCTTTTTAAAATTGAAATAAAAATATATATTGTGTATATGATTCATTTAAAAAAATAACTTTACATTTTTTTCATTTATCTCTTAATTTAATTTTATGTATTTTCTCTCTTTTACACCACACCAAATTTCTCTATTAATTTCTTTCCCTTTTTGCCTCCCAATTTTCTTTTTTTTTCCTCAGTTTTTTTCCACTCACGTAGCTAATTCCCTTTTCCCTTCCTTTTTTTCCTCCTTTCCCTCTCCCATTTCGTATTCTTTTTCTTACTTCTCTTTCTCCAGCTACTCTTTCCTTCTCTCTTATGTTTTCCATTGCAATCCACCTCAGCGCCTCCCAACTCTGATCGTACCCATCTCTGGTTATACTAAGCTCCATCGTGCCCCTCTTTGTTTCTTCCTAGCATTAGTTTCATGTAACACTTTTAGTGTTTCTTGATCAACTAATAGTACTCATTCTCATCCTAACCCTAGCGCCACCTTTTATGTTTCTCGCTCCCCCATTCCCCATCTTAGTGTCTCCAACTCATCTGGTTCCCAACCATCCTCCAACCTTAGTTGGACCACCAGTTTTCAGCACTCGTGCCTTCATTTTCAGTAGTTTTTCTCCACTTTCGGTAATCCTTTATATGATATACATATAACTAGTTTTTAGGTAAAAACATATTTTTTGTATATGCTAATTTAAAGGCCCTTGGGAAATTTTTTCCTTTAGTTGAGAAGCAGAAGACGTGGATGATTTTTCTTGGTTCAATTTCTATTAACTTCAACTTATGGTCAAGTGTATAGCATCCATTCGATGTCTTAGCCTTGGTTGTGAATCCTATTGCCACTACCCACACTGTTATGCAATGGTTTAAGAATCTAGATATGCAATGGTTTAAATTAGCGAATAAATTCTATTATAGGTCACCTAATTCAGATGCAATGATAAAGCCATCAGAGTCAATAATAACTATTCTTACTCAGTGGATGTGAACTATACTTTCTTTGACAAATTGTTTACTAGAAGGTCCTAAACACGACAAAAACATTAATTTTTCTTTGACTTGCGACATTGGTGGAGGTTCTGGTGGAACGATCTTCCTTTTCCTTCAAGAGCTCAAGCTTAGGGGTCATAGAAGTCCTATTGGTGGAGGTAGAGGTAGAGGTAGAGGTAAAGATGGTAGATTTCACTTTCACTAGTACAAGATAGAGTTTGGGGATGAATATATTCATGTTACCAGAGTACATGGATTCATCAATAGTAGGTACATAATTGGAAAATCTGATCGTCTTATTTTTCCCCTAGTTTAGCATCTCTATGGTATTATTAAGGTAGTGATGCAATCATCTACCATTTAGCTTGCATTGTCTGTCTGCAAGTGTATGCACTATTTGATTTTTAGTCCAAGGAGGGAGTTATATCTTGACATGGATCCTACTTCATCAGAAAACTTTTGGATCAGAATTATATTCCAAATCTCTAAAAACAAATTGCATAGAATTGGTACCTCTTTGGTGAACATCTCTACTACAAATTGCATTGAATACTGTATTAGCTTGCTTTTTATCTCTAACAACTATTATATTCAGCGTCTTAGATCATCATGTCTAATTTTATAATCAATTAAAACTTGAACATATTATTTTGTTTAATTGTCATACTTAGAAACTCAGGCCTAACTCTGAATCCAAAAGCCATCTTATGAGTTAGAGGATTGCCCAAACTTATAAACAGCACTGATGCCTTACTCTTAGCCAATGTTGGACTTAACATCCCCCCTCCACATCGGCTATAGTTCGGATTTACGGCACGAGAGCCGATGGGAGTACGAGGAAGCCAAGAGCCTAGCTCTGATACCAACTTAGAAACCCAGGCTTAACTCTGAACCCAAAAGCCAGCTTGTGAGTTAGAGGATTGCCCAAACTTATAAACAGCATTGCTGCCTTACTCTTAGCCAATGTGGGACTTAACAGTCATATCTAGCTCTTTTAATATTATTTGAGTCATCTATCAACTTGATGACATTTTTCTTGCTTCATGAATTCGTTGATTGACAGAGGAGGTTTTGGGAATGATGGTCGTCTTTACAGGAGGAAGGCATTATCATCGGAAGTTTTGTGCGTGCATACGTATTTTGTTAGTGTTTCTTTAACCTGCGATTGTAAATTTGTAACTTCAATTATAATTAATAATTAATACACTGTTTCAAATAATAGATTATACTAAAAATTAAGTTTAATGCATATGGAGATCTCATTGAAATAAAATAGAGCTTCAATGTTCAATTGAATTGGACGTTGTGTGAGATTTTCTTCAAAAATTCAACCCGTTAATATTTTCATAATATTTTAGGTTCAAAACGAAAAATTTCACTTGAACCATTGATTAAGAAGATTTTGTGGAGCAACCAAATGCTTTTATAGATAGGTTTCTAAGTCACATCAATAAGCACTTGATTAAAGCTTCTGATGTAGTCGTTATCACATTTGATTAGTATTGTTATTTGTAAATTTTTTACAAATATTTCATATTTTATAACACTTTAATTAACTATAACTAGTAAGGTTTTATTATGTTTTAATGTATATGTATAAATTTTTAAATGTAATTGTACTCTTAATCTTAATATAATATGACTTTTAATATTATAATTGATAAATTTATTATAATTTATATTAAAAATGAGATTAATTGAGAAGTATATGGTCATGATTTAAATGCAATCGAGACAATAGACATACAATTTATCACGATTTTATAAAAAATAAAGACCAATGTATATCATTTGGTCTTGTTTTTATAAAAGATTAAGACTAAATGGTATAGCCCTGATAACTGTATTTTATATAGTTATTTTCATCAATTTTAGTAATGATAATTGCTATGTTCTTTTAATATTTAGTTAATTTTTGTTAAATAAATTAATATTTTCCTTTTATATGCTAAAAATACATTTTTAATATAATTAAATAATTTTATCGAACATGTACTTAATTTCATATTTACGTCATGAAATATAATTTCGGATAATATAGTTTCTTAATTACAATTTATAAAAATCGAAAAATATAATTTAAATTAAATTTGGGCTTAATTATAATTATTAAAGTTTAAAAATTTAATTTAAAATTACAGGCTTAACTTGTAATTTAAGAAAGTACAAAATGTAATTTGGATTAAATTTGTGGGTCAAAATACAATTAATGAAAATTTTAAATTCTCAGAGTGAGAAGAAGCCCTTGTTATTATTCAAGGCCAACCGACCGTCCAGATTAGAAAATAAACGGCTAAGATGCGCGCGTCCGTGATCAGCTTCGGCCAAATCGCGTGTGCTCAGATTCCTTTATGTGGTTCGGCGTGTCAGTGGGGCCCACCTGCCGCGTAGGCCGCGTGCAGAGTGGGACCCACATATCGGCTACACAGATTTCCCCGATGCGCATCGCTGACCGTTGGATCTCTTGAACGGTCCAGATTGAAGCGCGTGGAACCAAGCTGTCGCGCACTTAACCGTTCGTGTAACAATCGTGTGTGACGCGGGTTATGGAAGCAACGTGCATCCTCAGTTTTTACAGAATAAGAATCTACCACGTGTCCCACTAATATTTAAGCAAATCATATATGCGAGCCACGTGGCATGTTATCATGGTAGCGAGAGCGCAGGATTACGCCCACGTTTCAGCGTTGTCTCCCGTGCGACAATCCTTCGCACGCCCGTTTCCCGCAGCCAATGAAATTCTATCACGTGTCCACATTAAATCCTCTCAGCGAATCAGACGTTGACACGTGGCATGCACTTTGAATTTCAAAAAATCATAACGGCGGCCCTGTTTCACGCGTAAATTAAAAATAATATTATATCGAATATCGATACGCGTTGATTCTATTTTCGATACAAATTCTTTACGCGTTTTAAAAAAAAAAGAAATGTATTATTTTTGGATGTATTTTTTAGCTATAAATAGGTTATAGTTTTAAGTTTTAAAAAAGTTTTTTGGTGTATAATTTACGTGTTGTTGCTCGGTTTTGGGCGGAACACGCGAAGCCATTTTTTGGCTTTTGTTGTATTCTACGTGTATAAATATTTTCGTTTCTTCATGTTTTAATTTTCCTTCTTCTTCCTTTAATTGTTCTGCATCTATTGTAATTTTTATTTTAATTTAATGAAGTAATTTAATTTTTCTAGGGTTGCATTTGATTCAAATATATGAAGCTTTGATTTTAATTATTTTTTTTGAAAGATTTATAAGACGTTCGATTTGTTCATTCTATTTTGTGTATGCTTTTGATTATTCACTAATTTTATCAAAAGCGATTTGTGGCATAAAAATAAACTTGAGAAAGGCATTTTTGTATATATTGCTCATAAATAGAATGAGATGTATGATGTAGGATAGGAATATACCGTAATTGTATGTGTGCCCATTTGAAAGCTTAGGCCGTAATGAATCTTGGTAAATTTAATTCTCATAGAGATATAGTGAATTAATTTAACGAGGTGTGTTTATACGGAGCTCGGAAGAGATGTATGAATAAAATTAGAAGTTTTCGGTTGACAAATTAAATGTACTAAAAAATATAAATCAAAAGAAAATAACACGATTTGGGTGGATTAGTTTGGTGAAAAATTGCAATCCTAGATTTCTTTTATTTTCTTTTTACCTTTTTCTTAATCAACGATTGTTTTGGATAAAATCAGAGAGATATAATTTTAGTACTCAACAAACTATAGTAACAAATCCTAGTGGGAACGATACTCTACTTACAAATCTTTATTACTTGTGACCGTGTATACTTGCACGATTTCTGTGTGTTACAAAACACACAACAAGCCCCGATTTTTTATAAGACCGTGGTCAAATGGTACGTCTATGATCAAAATTTTAGAAAGGATTGAGACCATAGGCATAAAATTTGGTTTCAATCTTTTATAAGATCATGATCAAATGATATATCTATGGTTTCAGTCTTATAAAAGATCGAAATCAAATAGTATGCCTATGACCTCGGCCTTTTATAAGATTGTGATAAAATAGTATGTCTACATTCTCGATTTTTAACTGATATCATATATAAGAGTTTTTTGTCTATTTCACTTAAGCCTCAGTTTTTATAACCATGGACATAGATCTATAATTACGATTAAAAATCGAAGTCATGTATTAGTATTATGATTGTATAATTATAAATAAACTACATCCAAACGAGTCCTAACATATACAATTACTCATCCTTTTAAACAAGATATTAAAAAAATCTTTATTTCAATGGGTTTTTGTCTATAAAAATCAACTCTTAGATAATGGTTTAAAAATGGGCATAAGTAGAATTTTTTAAAAAAATAGGCAAAATTTTACCTTAAACTTGAAAGCAAAATTTTTAACCAATTTTATTTAAAAAAAGAAGATATATTAGTTCTATTTTATAAAACATAATTATTATAAATATAAAAAAATATTAAAATCTTATAAATTTATAATTAATTTTAAATACATAAATCTTTTTTATCATATCATATATTAAAATTTATTTTAAAAAATAAAAAATAATTTATTTTACAATAAAATAAATATAAATTTATACATATATTGAAAATGATATGCTAAATATTTTGATAATTCATAAATAATATAATACATTATTTTTTTTATATAAATTATTTTATTATTATTTATTTATAATAAAAATAAATTGTTATTTATTAAAAATTGGTGAATAGGTATATTTTAAAAAAATAAGGTTATGAAAATTAGTGAAAGAGAGAGAAGGAAAAGACAAAAATAATTATGTTTTAAAAAAACTTAGTTGATGGGCTATTAATTAAAAAAAAAGAGAGAGAAAATATAATGGGAGTTAGAAAAAACAAATGAAAAAGGAGAGATAGAAAATGTGATGGTATAAAAAAGAATAACTAAATTACATAAAAATTATAATTTACTTAATTATTTTGCAAAATTTTATAACATTAATTTTTTATCTTATTATAATAAAAACAACTTAAATAATATAATAAATTATTATTAAATATAATTATAATTATATTTAATAAATAATTATAATATTAATTATAATTATGATATAAAAAATAATATTCATAAAAAATTAAATTATTAAAAAAAATTGTAAAATCTTTCTCTTCAACTTTTTACAATATATAATATAAATATAGAACATTATATCATAAATTTTGTGTGAAGTTATTTGTTATAAAAAGTATATATTTTTATTATATAAATATAAATTACTATTTATTAAAAATTGGTGGAGTATAATATTTTATTTTTGATTTTTTTTAGAAAATAAGAAGATTAAAAAAATGGTGATTAAAGAAAGAGAAAAAAAAATAAAATTGGATGGAAATTTAAAAAAGGATAAAAAAAGATTCGTTAATTGTTGAATGGATCATAATTAACCTAATTTTACATTAAAATACAAATAAATTTATTTTTAAACTATTAAATAGAAAATTTTCATTATATAAAGAAGAAAAAAACCCTATTTCAATTCATTCTCCTATTAGTTAATAAATTTTCAAATCAATCACCGATTAAGTATTATATTTTTGTATTGAAAACCTAGTATTACATTATGTAATAGAAGTGTGGAATATATATAATCGTTCATCAAGATTTTAAATTTTTGATTTCTTATTTATGGCACATAGTTTGATAGTTTAATTAGTAAGGTTGCGATAACTTTCGTTAAAAGTTTAAGGTTTAATTTTCAAACACTCACTCGCCACCTATAAAATCATTGCCTATAGTTTGAATTAAAAAAAAAAAACTCTATGTTGATTCAAACAAATAATAAACCAGCCTAAAGCCTAGTTTCAGATAAATTTATTCTAGGTTCCAACAGCTCCTAAGGAACCACATATCAATTAAAGTTGTAATTCTCAACAAAGACTTGGATAGAACCTTGAAGTCATCTTGAATGCTTAACATTTAATTTGTACCAGTTTACAATTTTCTTCTGAATGCTTCTAAGCTCCTCTGCTTTCTACTTTGGCATGATATATCTGCAATCAGTATCCTTTGAGTTATAATAAACATGAAATTAAGCTAGCATACTTCAAATTTAAAAAATAAATAAATCAAACTTGGCAAATTGCATTGCTTAATTAGAATCACCAGTGACTTATGAGTTAGATTCCTAAATTATATGAGGAGAAACTACTAGTCTGCATTACATCTCAATAATGATAATGAGCAGACAACGTTTTCATCGAAAATAACTCAGTTTGTATATTCACGCACTATTTAGTAAGTGTGTTTGAAAATGAGACCGAATCAAATTAAATTGAAAAATCAGACCAGATCGGTCTAAATAATTTTATAAATTAAAATATCTAGTCCAGTTTGTATTAACTAAAATCGTTTTTCAAATAGTCTGGTCTGGTTATATTAATTTTAAAATAGGTTGAATCATACCAAATCGATTTAAATAATATATTAAATTTCTTCTCACTTCTATCACGAACTGTTAATTAAATTTCTCATATTTTAATCACATATATATCATCAAGTGTATCATATTTATGTATTATTAACTGGATTTTAGCATTAAAAATCGTTAATCAAATTGGATCAAACCATTCGGTTTAATATTTTTAATAACCAAATGATACGATCTAATTTGGTTAAAAAAATTTATTTAAAACTGGACCGAATCAGACAGAGAATATCCCTACAATTTAGTCATAACATAAGAATCAAAATATAGATATTTATAAAGATATTAAAACTTAAAATTTACAAAAATATTAAAAATGTTATCAACATCAAATGAATTGTTTGTAATATTTATAAAATTTTAAGACTTCAGGTTATAATAAATTCTGGTGATATTTTAAACAAACAAAAATTATTAGATTTAGATGAATATTTTTTAATAATTTAATTGATGATATTATCACAATATTTTAATTTTTTCGGAGATATTTTCTCTATTTTTTTTATTGCACAAAATTCTTAAAAATTAGGGACGTAATCAGAATTGGTATTCGATGAGCACTGTACATAATTTAATTATAAAAATTGATGATTTTTTAATTATGTTGTTGTTAAATAATGTGAAAAAAATAGTTGTAAATATTAAAAATTTAATAAATTTTAATAAAATCAAATACTTATTTGTATCCCATTTAAATAATAACTTAAATTAAGTAAATTAAATTATAATATTAAATAATATAATTCAATATCTATATAAATTGATAAAAAAAATTTAAAAATTAAATAATGGGTGGAGGTTTATACAATGGCCCCAGCCCATCAATGTCCTAGTATACACATAGCATTTGTTCATTGAGCAGGGGCTAGAGAACGCAGAACATAGAAGATTGCATTTTTCATTGGCGCTCATCTCTTTCAAGCCACTTTCTTCATCTTTGTTAAGTTATATTTGATATTGTAATTCACTTCACTTGTAATACACTTGTATTATTTCACTTGTACTACACTTTCACTATTTCACTTGTACTACACTTCCACTATTTCACTTGTACTACACTTATACTACACTTGTACTACACTTCCACTATTTCACTTATACTACACTTGTTACAATCTTATAAATAGGATTCTCTATGTACATTCTAAACACACCAATACAACATTAAATCATTCTTTCTTCTTATCTCTATACCTTCACATGGTATCGTGTTCTCTCTATACCTCTAAAATTTCTATCAAAATTTTTGCCTCACTTCCTCGCTCCAAACTCGGCTCACCTTAACCCGGTTCACTCCAAACCCGGCTCACCTCAACTCAGCTCACTCTAAACCCGGCTCACTTCAAATCGACTCACTCCAACCCGGTTCACCTCCACTCGACTCACTCCAACTTGGCTCTCCTCAACTCGGCTCACTCCAACCCGGCTCACCTCAACCCGATTCCAGGCTTGTTTTCAACTCCTCTTTTCATTTTTAAGGATATATCCTTTATACTGTTTCTATATATTTGCTTTATATTTCCTCCATTATTTCGTTAAAATGGACCGAAATGATATCCCAAAACCAATCTCTACCACCCTTGATGATACTAACTACCTAGCCTGGGCACAAGCAATGAAAAGTTTCTTGAAAGGATGCAAGCTATGGCGTTTCATAACTGGTGATATCTCTATACCCACCCAAGAAACCACTGAAAACAACTCTTTATTTGCTGATCGCCTTAAGGATATCTCCTTTATACTGTTTCTATATATTTGCTTTATATTTCCTCCATTATTTCGTTAAAATGGACCGAAATGATATCCCAAAACCAATCTCTACCACCCTTGATGATACTAACTACCTAGCCTGGGCACAAGCAATGAAAAGTTTCTTGAAAGGATGCAAGCTATGGCGTTTCATAACTGGTGATATCTCTATACCCACCCAAGAAACCACTGAAAACAACTCTTTATTTGCTGATCGCCTTGAAAACTGGGAGAGTAAACATCATCAAATTATTACCTAGTTTCGTAACACCACTTTACCCTCCATTCATGGTGAATTTGGGCGTTTTGACACTGCCAAAGAAGTTTGGGAATTTCTTGAGGCTCGCTTTACTACAACAGATTTGGCCAACCAATATCAACTTTTAACAACTCTTCATACCAAACGCCAAAGGGCTGATCAAACCATTAACCAATTTCTCTCTAAAATGCATATTATTTGGGATCAACTCGCTCTCTCTGAACCAACTTGGATGAACAAGATTGATGCTGAGATGTTTGCAACTTACCGTAATCACCAGCGTCTTGTTATTTTTCTCATGGCTCTCCATGATCGATTTGAACCTGTTCGGCCTTCCTTACTCCATCGGAGTCCTTTTCCATCCTTAGATACTGTTGTGACTGAGTTTCGCTCTGAAGAAACTCGGATAGGGGTTTTCAAAGTTCATCATACAGATTCTGTTCTTGCCACCCCCTTTTATCGCCCTAAAGGAGGTTCTAAAGAGGACTTCAAACATCAAGGATGCACCTACTGTCACAACCCCAATCATGAGCTTCTTACATGTCCCATTCGGGTATGTATATATTGTCACAAGAAGGGTCCATGACACTTTAATAGAGATTGCTTTCGGAATCCCTCTCAGCATTCCTCACGGAATCCCTCTTAGCATTCCTCTCGAACTCCCTCTCGCATTCCTCTCAATCCCTCTCAACATGCTTCGTGCAAAATAGTAACTCATCTATCACCGCTTCGCTTCGAGGATAATCATGACAAATTTACTTTCTCTACTCAAGAACTCAAGGTCTTCTTAAACAAGTTCTCTCACAATCTAGTAATGCTTCTCCCATTGCCTCTCACATCGTGTAAATATTTATGGTATTTTGATTCTTCTCGTTGTAAACCATATGACTCATGATACTCACATCTTCTCTCCCACACAATCTTCCATCTCCAAACCTTTAATTCAAACCGCCAATGGTTCACATGCATGTTAATGCCGTACGACAAGTTTCCACATCTTCTATATCACTTTCTCGACACATTTCATATTCCCAACCTTACTCTAAATCTTATCTCCGTTGGTCAATTAGCGTGAACTCGTCTAACTATTACTTTTTCCTCTTCTCGTTGTCACGTGCGTGATCCACAGACAGATGCATCCTCGGGATAGCTGCCATAACATTGACGATTATTTGAACTTATCAACCTTCATCTACCCACCCTCCTCACACTTCCGTCCGTGCGCTTACCACTCATATCAACCTACGGCATACTCGTCTGTGCCATACGTCTATAGTGACATCTTCATTGCCCAAGATCTTCCTCGGTAAATTAGGATCCGTTTCTATTTTCGATAATGTAAATTGTTCGCTTTGTCAATCGGGGAAAACAACCTCGCTTTATGTTTTAATAAAAGTGATTCTACTTATGTCTCCCTTTCGACTTAATTCATTCGATGTTTTGGGTCCATCCCCACATCCTACTATGGGACGTGTTTATTTTGTCATTTTTATCGATGATTATTCAAGATTCATATGGATTTTTCTCATGAAACATAGATCCGAATTACCCAAAATTTATTATGATTTTGCCCAAATGGTTAAAACCCAATTTTCTCAAAATATCAAAGTTGCTTAGCCTAATAATGCTATGGAATATAAAGAAACAATTTTTTTAAATTTTCTTCAACAAAACGTGGACTCTTTCTCAATATTCTTCTCCGGCACATCTCAACAAAATGGAAGAAATGAGCTAAACACGTACATATTCTTAATACTGTTCAGATTTCCTCATTTCTAGTTCTTCTCCGAACGCTTTGAAGTGAAGCAGCTCTTATGGCTATTTATACCATCAATCGTGTTCACACGCCTATTATTCATAATCAATCCCCTTACCGCTCTATAGTACTTCTCCATCTTATGAACTACTCAAAGTTTGCTTGTCAGGCTCTGTTGTTCTTCTTTACCCTCGCTGAACAAAATAAATTAGAACCTCATTCTCGCTTTTATTGCTTTCAGTATGGAATAGAACACAAAGGCTATCGTTGTTGGGACCCTATCTCTAAACGATTGCGCATCTCTCGTCATGTCATCTTTTGGGAACATAAAATTTTTTCCTCTATTTCTTCATTTCATGTCTCACCTTCTACCTCACTCTCATTTTTTAATGACCCAAATATTGATTTATTTCCTCTTGACATTGCTCCATTACCCTCACCATCGTCTACTACGGCTTCGACGTGTGTCTGCTTTCCTTGATCCTACCATAACAACATCTTCTAAAGACCAACTACCATCGTCTCAGAGTCATCACTCGTCGTTCTACTGTAAGTAGTCTTCCTTTTCATCTTCGTGATTACCAATGTTTCTCTACTAATTTGTCTCATCACGAACCCTAAACTATAGAAGGCTAGTTCTAACCTCATTAAGAAGCTAGTTACGACAGATGAATTATAGGCATTAACAAAAGCACATACATGGGATCTTGTTGATCTTCCATCTAATAAATCTTTGATTGGTTGTAAGGATCTTCAAAATCAAAACTCATTCGGGGTCTCGTGGAACGATATAAAGCTCGCCTGGTCGCAGCGGTTTTACACAGAATATGGAATCAACTATGAAGAAACTTTTGCACACGTAGCTCGACTCACCGTTCAAGTATCATTGCCACTGCCATCGCCCGAAATTGGAACATGTCTCAAATGGATGTCAAAAATGCTTTTCTCAACGGAGACATAATCGAGGAAGTTTATATGAAACCTCCTCTCGATACACCGATTCACCTCATCAAGTAGTACTTCGCCGTGCTTTCTATTGCCTCAAACAAGCTCCTCGAGTTTGGTTTGCCAAATTTCACACTTACCGACTTTGGTTTCACTTCCGCTCTTATGACCTCGGTCTCTTTATTCTAAGACTCCCACCTGTAACACTTCTACTCCTTTAATGATGATATGATCATAAACGGGAATGACTCTAATGGAATTATTGATCTCAAGCCGAGTCATCAATTTGAAATGAAAGACTCGGGTCTCCACTACTGGGCCTAGAAATCTCATCCGATTCTCAAGGATATTATCTCTCTCAAGCAAAGTACTCTTCCGATATTCTTAATCTGGGCCGGCCTTACTGACAAAACCGCACGAACACCTCTAGAAACCAATGTCAAACTTACTCCATTAGATGGTACTATTCTCTCGATGCCACATTATACAGACAACTAGTAGCACTTGTTTATCTCATACCACTGGCTCCGACATCGCCTTACGTTGCTCATTTGGTTACCAATTCATGCCTGCCTCCACTCGCCTACCCATTATACCGCTTGCCGCATTCTTCGCTACATCAAAGGCACCATGCTTCACGTCTCCACTTCTCCAACAAGTCTAATCTTCTTCTTTCCGCCACTCGATTGATCGTGTGCACCCAACCTGATCGTCGCTCTACCATCGGATATTGTTTCTTTCTGAACTCTCTTATATTCGCGAAGCAAGAAACAATATCTCACTTCTCGATCCAAAGACTAAAGTCGAATATCGTGCTCTTGCCGACACCACTCAAGAACTTTCTTTGGCTCTCGTGTTACTACCGATATAAAGCGTTTCTCCAATCAATCGCTAACTATCTTATATCATGTGACAATCGTAGCTTGCTATTCAGACGGCTTCACACAATATTGTATTTCATGAACGAACAAAACATATCGAGATTGATTGTCATTTTATTCGTCAACATATTCTTCAAGATACTGTTTGTCTCAAATCAATATCCTCCACAGATCAAACAGCTGACATCTTCACCAAATCTCATCTATCAGGCAGATTTCAAGAATTAGTTTCCAAACTCAAGTTGATTGTTTCTCTTCCTCCTCGAAGTTCAAGTGGGATGTTGCCTATATTTGATATTGTAATTCACTTCACTTGTACTACACTTGTATTATTTCACTTGTACTACACTTGTATTATTTCACTTGTACTACACTTCCACTATTTCACTTGTACTACACTTGTTACAATCCTATAAATAGGGTTCTCTATGTAGATTCTAAACACACCAATACAACATTAAATCATTCTTTTTTCTTATCTCTCTATACTCTTCACAATCTTCTTCAATATTTTTCTTCCTTTTCTATGTCTAACTTAGGCATAGGAGTATCCTCTCTGGGCACCCTGCTTGTCTTCCTCGTAACACCACCTTGCCATCAATCTTTTCAACCTCAAGGTAACGTTGTTTTCTAAGCAAATAACATAAATTATAATAATCAGTTAGTCTTTTTAAATATGTAAAAAAGTAGATAACAATGATATTATATGATATAAATAATAATTAACAGTAACATAATTATATATCATGTAAATAACTAAATTATATATATCAGATACAAAAACTATAACTTTTTTCAATTAACCATATTTAAGATAAGAAAATTGAACATGTACATTTATGAAAAGATTATATACTTTAATCAAGTAAAAATTGTATAATATTATAATAAAGTTAAAAATATATAAAGGGTGTTAAATAAAATAAAAAATATATTTAAATAATAAATTTAAAAGAAATATTGTTATGTAATTTCTTTTTAAATAAAAGAGACATTTATAAATATAATAAAACAAAAAGTTGAGGGAGGCACGTGTCTCCTCTCAATTATATATGACTCCGTCCCTGCTTCAAAGTGTTTTCAAATATGAGAAGCAATTCCAAGCAAGTCTTGTTTCTCAGGTCAGTCTCATAAGCTATATGTTAATAATAGTAAATACTAAGTTGGATCCCTAAAGTGACAATGGGATAGTCTTTTGAAATTATCTGACAGTAGAAGACATTTTATTGGTATAAATTAAATATTTTAATCACTTTATTATCAGGACACTTAAATTATGTAAATATTGAACATTTTACTTACTTTTTCGATAAAAAAAATATTATTTTATTAATAAAAAATTAACATAATAATAAAATAAATTTAATAAGAGTAAAAATATTATTTTACTTTAACGATTTTAAATTAAATTGAAAAGTATAATTTTTAGTTCAATTATATTTGTATATTTTATATTTATAGATTTTTTAAACACTTTTATATAAGTATCTTATTTAGATCGAAATGACTTACTTTCATCATATCAAGAAGAGGGGTTACACATGTAAGAAAATTCAAGATCAATAAAGTTGAAATTACATGGATGAACTCTCTCTAATTCAACATAGTCGAAGATCATATGAATGATGCAATTAGTGTCACAACTCTGAGCAACACAATAAAGATGCATTATTTAACTTCTAATACTAACTTCCAAAGGTAATAGACAAGATAGAGTTCATCTTTAGAGTTTCAACGTAACCGATTTCGTAATTTTTGATATGTATAATCATTATTTTTATTATAATAAAGTTTATAGTCGTACCAACAAAAAAATGCAATGAGTATCAAAACAATAAAGATTTCATAAATAAAATTTTATAAAAATAATTGATAAAAAATAAAAAATATTATATTTTTTAAATTCCATTTGAAATTGTTAAAATAAAATAATAATTTTATCCAATAAAATTTACTTTATTATTATGTCAAAAAATTATTAATAAAATAATATTTTATTATTCGAAAAGTGACTAAAGTATCATATTTTTATTGAGAAAATGATCTAAGTGTTCATTTAAAAAAAAACTAAAATATCTTAATGATCTAAACAAAAAAAAAATCCTTAAATAAAGACATTAGTATTATTGGAGACGATAGTTTTATTGAAGAACATTTCCTTATGTCTAAATGCCAGTGATGAATGTTGAAGACAAACCATTGGCTGTAAATGGCATGGTTCACATAAAATATCTGCATAAAGATAATATATATGGATTTAAGGGTGTATTTTCTTTAAAAGAAACAAACTTATATGACTCTTCATCCCAATGTTCAATAAGTTTGAGGATGACTCTTCAATTACACGAGAGCACCGAAATGATTAGATTATTATTATTATTTTAAAAAAGAAATGTCAACTTTTATTGAAATGATACATGATCAAAATGAATTCAAGCATAGTGTTATTTTCTACTACTGCAAAAGTTGCAACTCTTATGGAAATAATAGCCACCCTATTTAACTCGTAAATTTATTACCTAATTTTTTCTTCTCAATCTACATTTGCTTCCACGGAGACTTCAAGAATTTGTAGTTAGAGTAATGATAGGAATACTCAATTTTACACACAAGTTAATTATTGTATGTCATATAGTACCATATTTTAAAATGATAAGGTAGCTACGATTAAATATTTAAACAATATTGTGGTATATAATGGTTGTTTTGAGTGCAAATGTAAGCACAAAAGATAATGAGATATATATTACAGGAGTAGGAGTATATATGCATGACCTTATCTTAAAACAATGGATTTGTTTTTGTGTTAACACAAGTGAGATGTGATTGTTTTAATAGAGTATCAATACTTGAGGTAAAAGAGCCTGAATATATGGATATAAATTAATATATAGTAGAATATGTGATATAAAAATAATAATCAAAGTTATACATAAAATAATAATAATAATAATAATAATAATAATAATAATAGAAAGGACAACAAAATAATAAATAACATTTAAATTATATGTTTTAAAAGTTATTAACTGAAACAATATATTATAAGTGAATCAGATGAATTTAGTTTGTAATTTAATATTGTTTAAAGGTAAGTAGACAATTAAAATAAGGGTGTAATGGTTGTTGATTCTTTAAATATGTTCTTAATTAACAAAAAAAATGATAAATTATATAAATATTCAGTAAATTTTTTCATATTCTATACTTTGATTTTATTTTTTTATTTTTTTTAATTTGCATACTAGTCACCTTATTTTTTTTATCTATCCTTTTATTTATCACATATTTAGTCACAAATTTGAGACTATCTTTAACTAAAATCCAAAAGTATAAAAAAAATGGGAAAATAAAATTTAAAAATTTAAAGGAACTAAAGAGTAAAAATTAAACAATAAATAGGTAAAATCATAATAAAAATGAGTTAATTACAAATATATCTATCTTTTTTCTTGAAACCACAAAAAGATTTTATATATTTAAAAAATAATAAAAATATCGCAATGTATTATTATTTCTTAATTTTTTATAAAGAATATTTATAATAAAATTAATAATAATTATGAAATTAATTATTATAATAAAATAATAATAAAATGGAGTGTAATAGTCTATTTTCAACCTGTTACGATGTTTTTTGTAATTTTAGAAAACCTTAGAGAGTTATGTAATAATTTTTCATAAAAAAATAATTAATAATGATATTGTACCCATAATTTTTATATTATCACAATAAAAAGTGCATAAAATATACATTTTATCTCTAATATTAATTATACCTCAATGTAAGAAAGTAGCCGAGATTAATGTTTAAAGACGTATCACACATAAACTCAATTGTAAAAATGAATAATTTTGACACCATTTAAATGATTATAGTATAATTTATTAATTTTTCATTCAAATTATTATAAAATATTGTTAAAAAAAAACCAAGGTTGATATTTTAAAATTTTAAATATTTTGATTATTATCCCATACGTGATACATGTAAAATGATATTTTTATCCAATTAAAATAAAAATTCAAAATTATGTAAATTTAATTGTAAAAAAATTAAATAACATAACTTGATATAAATGTTTATGGACAAAAAATATTAAAAGAAATTAAAAAACAAAATTTATAATAAATATGTAAAAAAAATTCAAGTATGTGAAAGAAAAATAGATAAGATTAATATTACATAATATAAATAATAATAAATATTTATATAATTATATGTGATATAATACAAAATAATATACTAGATAAAATGCATCATTTTTTAAGAAAATATTAAGAAAATTAAACTAGTAAAATTTAAAGAAAAAAAACAAAATTAACTTTAAAACTTATATCACAAAAATAACATTCTTATGTTCATTTCATATATTTTTACTATTAAAAAAGTACAACTCATTATTTTATATTAAACGCATTTCAATTAGACATCGTTTAAGTTAAAATATGTTAATTTAAACTCTTTTAATATTATATTACATTCAATTAAATTCGTTCAATATTATAAGAGATATTATTTTTGTTGTTATTATATACAAGTTAAAGAATTATTTGACGTAATTTTATTAAAATTTATGAGAAGATGTTAAATATTTATAATTCTATTAGAATCTAGTTAATAAAAATTATACAATAGTAGATTAAAAGTAAAAAATATAAATAAATATGTAATATAATAAAAAAAATTAAATAATAAACTTGAGAATGATAATGTTATATATTTTTATAAAATATAAAAATATATTTATAAATATAAAAAAAAACTTCCCTCTTTCACCTTTAAATGACTATATTCCTCTTTTAATATATTACTTAAAATTATTATTAATAAATTATTTTCATGATGCAAGAAATAAGATGCAGAATATTAAAAATTTAGGTATCATTAATATGGTTAAAAAATATATTTTACTTGTAGTACCTATAAAAGAAAAAATGGAAGAGAAGAAAGAGTTTTTGAAATTGAAACTTGCCGTTAACGTTGTGACTATATACGTACGGTTTTCTACGATGTTAAATCGTCCCCAAAACCCAAATTAAAATTCCAGAAAAGCTTTGCTTTTGTGTTTTCAAATTTCGAAAGCCCCAATTTTTATTTCAGTTCACTTCCGCAGCCTTTAATTTTAATATTATTGCCCTAAATTCCATCCAAATAAGCTAGGGTTTGGACATCTCTACCAATGGACGCAGACATCGACGTAGCTAGATGGGTTCTTGAGTTCCTTCTGAGACGACCCGAGACAAAGGATTTGGCCGAGAGATTTCTCGCAGTGCTTCCCATTTCAAACAATGACTTGCGCTTGAAAAAGACTCTGCTTCTCCGATCAATTGAGGCTGATGTCTCAGATGCTTCAATATCCGAGACGATTCTTGAGAACTTAGAAATATTGGAGGAGTTGGAGCGAAACCAAGAAATTGAAATCTTGGACTCTATGAAAATGGCTTATTGTGCGGTGGCATTGGAGTGCACCGTGAAATACTTGGTGAGTAGTGGAGAAAAGCCTGGAGCGAAGTACGTGGATGCTGTGAAGAGGATTTGGAAAGGGAGAATTGGGCTAATGGAGAGGACTGGTCAGAGTAAGCTGTTCACGAGTGTATTAAAGAGGACAGGGGATGAAGTTGAGGCGGCTGTTTGGGATCTTGGGTTTGTTAAGAAGTTAGTGAATATGAATACTAGGAATGAGGCTGTGAGATTAGCTTTGGCTTATTTGCATGAGGCTTGGGCATTAATGGGACCTTCTTTTATTGATTTTGCTGCTTCATTGAGGAAGCAAAATGGAGTCTTGACTTCTGGAAGTGATGGGATTGGCAAAAGGATTCTTTCTGATGGTACCTTGGAGAAGATGACTGAGAAATGTAGGGTTGAATTGGATGTGAGACCAAGCGATGGGGTTGGGGTTAGCAAAAGAGTTGTTCAAGATGGTACTTTGGAGAAGATAAATGAGGATTGCACAGTTGAATTGCATGAGAGACCAAGTGATGTGTTTAGCAAAACGGTTGATTTGGATGGTGTTGTGGAAGAGAGAAATGAGGATTTTAGAACTGGATTGGATGTGAGACCAAGTGATGGGATTGGTGATAAATTTGTATTGGATGCTGTTGGAGAGGAAAGGAATGAGCATTGCACAGTTGGATTGGATGCAAGACCAACTGATGGGATTTGTGAAATGGTTATTTCGGTTGGTAACACGGAGAGGAATGAGGATTTCAGAGCTGAATTGGATGCAAGACCAAGTGGTGGAGTTGGCAAAAGGGCCATTTTAGATGGTAATTTGGAGAAGAGGAATGAAGATGGAACAGTTGAATTGTTTGGGAGACCGAGTGACAGGGTTAGAAAAAGGGTTAACTCGGGTGGTATTGTGGAGGAGAGAAATGAGGATTGCAGAACTGGATTGGATCTGAGACCAAGTAATGCAGTTGGTGATAAAGTTGTGTTAGATGCTGTTGGAGAGGAGAGGAATGAGTTTTGCACAGTTGGATTGGATGTAAGAGCAACTGATGGAATTGGGGAAAGGGTTACTTTGGTTGGGATTGCAGAGGAGAGGAATGAATACTGCAGAGTTGAATTGGATGTAAGACCAACTGATAGGTTTGAGGCACGGGACAAGGACATAGTGTGTTCACCAAACCGGAGTCAATATTATAGCTTAAAAGAATCTGTTGAATTGACTGCCAAGTCCACACATATTGGTGATGAGCAGGAATTGGTTAATGGTATGACTTGCAATAGAATGGCTGGAACTACTGCTGTTGCTTCGGATAATGAAGACAGAGATTCAGCTGTCAATGCTAGTCCTGTTCTCATAGATAAAGGTACAACTTTTCTTCCTTGCAAATATGCATTTGTTCATCATTATTGAGGCTTTGTTAGTCATTCTTGGTCTGCATGCTGCTGTTTTGAATGCCAAAGTTAAGTTATGCTAAATACTAAACATGTTCTTACTTGGTAGCTGTTTCTAATGAAAAATAATTTGCTTATAGTAACTTGTTTTGCATGTAAGATTTATATTTATGTGCGCTGTTATGAATTGGACACCTCTGAATGATAGAAATTGATGGTGGAAATGCGGTGCTTCAACGCAAGCATGGTCCTTCACGCAAGCATCCACGCCCTAGAGGACCTCCCCGGATTAGTGACCCTGAAGATTTAAGCAGGGATGTGCAAAGCGGCAAATTTAATTACTTGCCTACTCCAAAAGTTAATAAAATACAGGAAGCACTGAGATCTAGTTCTTTAGAGTTACATGAAGCGGTCAGGGATCCACTTCCTGATGCATTACGGGTGGCTGAAACTGTAACCCTAGACTTGCGTTCTAAGAGCACCAGTAATGAGGCTCTCTTGGAAAACAGGAATGCAAATGAAGTAAATGAGCAAAATTTATCTCATGATAAGACTAATCATCCAGTTCGGCCTAGTGATGCCAATATTGGGATCCCATCCTGCCCACAAGAGAACAATGTTCCAAAACCCAGCTTAATGGAACGAAATAATACTGCGTGTACATATGAGGTAATTTGTTTCTTGCTTTTCTCATCTAACAACCCCGGGTACATTTGAGCATGGATCATAATATATAGTGTGCATGTAGTTTCTTTTTATGTTAATATTCACTATTTAATTGACGACGACCGAATGTCCTCCTATACGGTTTACTTTTGCGTGCTACTGAGTGCTTGGGATGGATCTGACAGTTCATGCATATATTCTATGGGTTAGTTTCTGAAGAGTGGTAGAAGGGTTCATAAGGTTTAATAGTTTTGAAGTTACGAAGCTTACCATTTTTCATGGAAGATTTAACAAACCAATTTCTACCAGTTGACTGAAACCTCTTTATGGGTATTTCTTGTGTTGAATGTTTGTTAATTGACAGAAAGCAATCAGAGAATCCCACATGTATAATTTTTTGCGCATAAAATGTATCTAACATGAATCTGTCTAAGAAATATATCTCTTCTCTTTAATGCCTCTTTAATGCTCAGGAGATCGCCAAAACGGTTCTTTTGATGCTTATACTAGGAATTGTGTCAAATATTTTTGCTTTGCTCGATAATTGATTTTGATGACTGAATATCTCTACAGAAAATGTAGGTGCTCTGTTTGCTTGTAATAATTTGTTTTATACGAGTATTTTATTATTATTGCAGTGGGATGATTCAATTGACGAATCACCTGAAGGAAGCAAACTTCACTTACCCAGCCCAAAAAGGAAGGCCGCTTCACCATTGAAGAAATATGGAAGTCCAAAAATTTCTATGAGGAGAAGATTTAAGAGATGGACTTTATTGGAAGAAGCAACTTTAAGGAGTGCCATTCAGAAGTAAGTGTTTGTCCCTACCAAGACTAACCACTTGTATATAACCATATTCCACTTTGATTCCCTGATATCCATTCCAAAATTGTCTAGGATGTTTAAGTGAAATTTTGAATGATCTAACACCTGAACCTAGTATCTTATCTCGCCCAACTGATGCTATTATATACTTGTGTAGCCCCTTTACAGGGGCATGTAACCGCATAGTTGGGCGAGATAACATCCTCGACATCGGATGGAGTTATATCGGGACTATGTGTGTGTGTATATAGAAGATTGTTATTACTTACTTACATTTATACAAGATTATTAATGCAACCCCTATTTAAAAATGAAGGTATGGTAAAGGGAATTGGAAGCTCATCTTAAATTGCCACCCTGATATATTTGAAGAGAGAACTGAGGTACACAAATTTTATTCTGGTTTTAAAGCTTATTTATAAATTGCATTACATTCAAACAAATTCTGTACTTTGCCCATTTAATGCTGCTATCTCTGTTACGTATCATCATAAAAGTATGGAATGCTTTGTGCAGGTTGATTTGAAGGATAAATGGAGAAATATGACGCGAAATTGATACCTATTGTTTGATCTTTTTCTTAGGTTTCAATAGGTTCATTCCACTCCTTTTCAGGCTTTAGAAGCAACATTAATTTCAACGATGTGATTACTCATATGAATTGCTAACTTTGTGCACCTGATTGTATTTTTTTACCTGTAAAAGTGTTCTTCATTGCTTCAGAATGCTGTATAGTGTTGAAGATATGGTCTAACATGGTGTTTTGTGCCTTGTTACACCACATCATCATCATCATATGAATCTAGTTGGATTTATTCGTTTTCAGTTCCTTTCGGTTTGGACTTTATTGAATTACTGACAGGGCAGTTCGAGTTGACCTTGTAGACGTTTGAATTATCCAAGCTCTCCAAATTTTCGATAACCAAGGCAATGGACCACAATTTTTGTAAGGAATGACTATTAACAAGATTTGACTGTCCAAGGAAGCAAATTTCAATTCTAGAGTAAAGGATGAAAAGAAATAAAATTGGGCAGGATGTTCTGCAAGCAGTAATTTACAAGAACGTGTAATTACAATTTCCACCCTCCCGTTAGTGTGCTGACGAAGAAAGAAGCAAATCGGCATGGGCAAGAACAAATTGGCATTGATGAAAGCAGATAGGGAGAAGAACTAGTATAACTTAATTAAAATGTTCCAAATCAGAAGCACCATTTCTACTTATTCTGTAAATTGAAACCGTAAACTATGATTTGAGGGGGATCTAATATATTGTGATAAGTGATAACTTAAGCCAATCCATGACGTGGAACAATAATACTAGTTCGCAAAGTTTACATTATCAAATCATGCAAAAGATAAAGTGACATTAACAAAGATGCCAAACCCAGAGGGTCCGGAATGGCCTTTCAACCCCATATGTTCCTACCTCTTAGGAACATAAATATTGCAACAAAACCTACAGGGTACTTCCCCTGTTTGGAGAGTAACCCTAAGGATAATTAAGATATAAAATAATCCTGAACACCAAATTAATAAAAAAAAATTGAATAAGAATACCCTCCTTTCTAAGTGATTGGATGTCAATCTATAAACAATCTACCAGATGGCGTGGAAATGGACATGTCAGCAGGTCAGCAGCTCTTTAGCTGGGGTTTGCATCAAATCGTGGTGCTACTTTCATTTGCAGAGAGTGAGGGGCCTTCAGACTTCACAACAGGTACAGATGGTGCTTCGTTACTAATGTCAAGCCCCTGAAATTGACCAACCGGGCCGTTCTGCAACATTTCTGAGAAAGGATGCGAATTTGATTGATGCAGATGGTTAGTGGACATATTATCCGTTGAATAACTGAACAGAGGCAACTGCACTTTCTGGCCAGCAGGTCCAGATTGTTGTTGAAGTGGAAAATAAGGAGTGGGTTGATTGTATGGCATCTGGTGCATTCCCAAGTTGAATGACTCAAAAGGGCTCATCATCTCCCCTGTGGCAATCCTAAGCCTCTCAACTTCCTTCTTGAGTGCATCATTTAAAGCTACATAAAGATTTGACAGAATTAGGAACTCATGGTGTTTTAGCAAACACCTCTGTACTATCAAAATAACATAAATAGAATGATACGAACCATCTCGCAACTGAGCTTGTTGCTCCATAGCTTGTAAACGAAGCTTAAGCTCTGTATTTTCAGTACCGAGACCTGTTGTATCTCTCTATGTATGACAACAAAAACAACAACAGCAAGAGGAAGGAAAAAAGAAAAAGAAAAGAAGAAGAGGTCATATTCATTTAGTTACAGACACTGATGTGCTTTTCAATGTAATGACTACTATCACAAGTACACATCCAGCAAAGGCACAACAGACATAGTAGCAGACCATGATGAGAGAATTAATAATTGAAGAGTAATCACAAATGATCGCTTAAAATTAATTATTTACCATGAGTAACAGACTAAGAACATTAAGCTTCGTTGTGTCCTCGTACAACTCCAGAAGAAAGTAACATCCCATTACATAAGCAATTAAACATATTCAAGCATACAACAGAGGATGTTATTCTACATTTTGCTTTTAGGTAAGTCAAAATGGAATCTACACATATGGAGGTGGTTTCCACAAAAAAACAAACCTGAAAAAGTGTGAGTTGTGCAGAGAGAGTGGTAGCTTCTGTTTGAAGGGTCTGTACTTTGCGTTCAAGTTCTTGTATGTAGCGAGCTTTCCTCTCTTTTGAGCGGGCAGCAGACTGCCTATTTGCCAGTATCCTATAAATATAAAGGGCAAAAGTGAGAAGAGAGGAAGGATGGAACAAAAGGGAAAATATGATGAGTGTGCAAGTCATCAAAATTGTGAAAAATGAGATCTACCATATCATATTTCTAAGTCCTAGTGTAATTACAGATAATTCTTCAAATGGAACCCTAAATGCTTCTAACCTTAGTAAACAGAAGTGGGTTCAGCAACAACAACAAAACGTAAAAAAAATTGGGGCTGGATCAACTGGAGCCAGTGAAACTCATCTAATGTTTTCATAGCAATACTAAAATCTTTTTATAACCCATGATTTCCTTCAATTTACCATTTGAGGAACCAAAAATCTTTAGGATGTCAGCCATGTTGTCACGGCCTGATTGCCCCCATGGCTATCTATAAGAAGATCAAATCAACAATTGTATGAAGTGAAATCTCAATGATATGTACGAACTAAAAATAGAAAATAAACATGTGATTGCTTAAAGCCAACTCTAATTCTTGCATATTGATGATAAGATTTCTTGAAAAGAAAATAGTAGTTCCTAAGCTGAAACAAATTAGCCAATGACGTGAAAGCAGCTCTTAGTTGCTACTTACTAAGATACTGATAATATAAATCAAACGAAAAGAAAAGTTGTTTTAAATTTTAATGGTAATCCATCACAAAGATTGTCTTATTTCTTTCTTATATTTTTTCCACAAGCCATCAACACAAACAAGACAATTTCAAATTGAATCCCAGAAACCCAAATAGAAAAAACCAAGAAAAATTGAACCTTTTGGCACGCTTGGGATCAAGATTCCAGAGCTCAGCAAGCTTATCAGGAGGCATTGCTTTCTTAGCATCCATAATCTCACCAAACATACCCGTTGACATGGCCGATCCATCAACCGAGCTACTATGCCTATGCCTCGGCCTAGCACTCCCATTTCCACTTCCTCCACTCGTCCCATCTTTACTACCACCAACACTACCATTTGCCTCTCCTTTCCCATCACTTCCATTTCCTTTCCCGCCATTCTGATCCACATCGTTCCCACCTCCACAGTTCCCGCCAAGCTTATCAATATCAATATACGTCGAAAACAAGTCATCCTCCGATCCGATCTCATCGAAACTCGCAGTCGAAGACCCACCATTAAACGGATCACGCGGCGGTGACATCTCCATCATATTATCCGGAAGCCGGAAACTCATCTCTGAGTGAGCCCTCCGGTGTCCACCTCCACCACTACTGCCTCTGATAAATGGGCTATTCGAATTTTCCAGCATTGTGAATGATGTGGAGGATGAACACGTCGTGGTGAATTTGAATGGCGATGGATGTAATGCTGCTGATGGTGTTAAGAGGTTCTTGTAAGCTGAAGGTCCGTTAAGATTGAGAATTTCATTGTGTGAAGGAGATAGAATTTGGTGAGATTTGGAGTTAGGGTTAGGATTAGAGATGTTTGTTTGATTTGGGTGCGGATCTTGAAGTTCTTGATTGGACATTGTTAGCCTCCGTCTTCTTTCTTGTCTCCCCCACCCATGTGTTTTGGTTCTCTTCTTGATGATTTTTTTTTTAATAAATGTGTTAAATCACACTCGTACAAGCACCTGTAATTACAAAATGTATTTAACAGTTACTAAATTTATATTCCTTTGCTCTCACATTTCACCCTAGTTATATATATACACATAAATATTGTATATAATTATATATATAAATATATACACATATCGATATATTTATATCTATATATACACACACGTATAAGAAAAAGATTATTTAAATTTTATTATCTTTAATGAAAATATATTTTAAATATTTATTATTCAGTAGAACAGTATAACTCTATTATCACTAAAAAAAAGTTGAAATTTATTTTTAAAATAACGGTCACACACGTACCACGTAAAGGAAAATTGTCAAATACACACCACGTGTTACCTTTCACATGACACATTTTTTAGAGTTTTTTTTTTTTAAATAAATTTTTGTCATTTTTTTTTATAAATGTAATAGATTTATGTTTATCCATTATATAAGTATGAATATAAAGTATATTTTCTTTAAAAATTAATGAATTTATGCTACACATTTCTTATATATTTTAAGTTATTAAAAATATGTATGTATATTTTATTTTGAACATGCGTAAAAATATTTTTTTTTATATTATATGAAAAATAATATATGTATATTGTATGAAAAATATTAAAAATAAAATTTTATTTATGAAAAGAAGTTATGCTTTTTAGATTTCAAAGAGAGAACAGTAGATAACAATAATGAAGAAAGATCTTGCATATTTCCTTTTTTGTGCAAATCTTATGACTTGTTGTGTGAATCTTGGTATTTGAAGTCGTGCAAGATTGGTGGCTTGTTGTGTGAATCTTAGTATCTGAAGTGGTATTAGATTGAGGGACTGATGGTTGAAGTAATGCAAGACTAATGGTTGGTTAGCAATGGTGAAATACCCCTAATGACGGTGAGGAGAATTATCAACAATATTAGGGTTTTATGCATCAGTTGAGTCAGGCAAAAGGAAAAGGAAAAAAAGAAAGAGAGAGGGACACGATCGAGTGTTGGGACCAAAAAAAGAAAAAAATGAGAAAGGAAAAAAACAGAGAAAAAAAGGAAAAAATTAGGAGTGAATAAGAAAAAAAATTGATATAAAAATTTAGTGTGTGGTATAAAATAGATAAAATATATGAAATTAAATTAATAAAAAATTGAAAAAATTGTAAAATATTTTTTGTATTTTTTTAAAATGAATAACACATAATATATTATTTGATTTTAATTTTAAAAATATTAAAAACTCTATTATTTTAATTATGATCACGATTTTTTAATAATCGTAACTATATATAAGTTTATTTATATTTAAATAAATTTTGTAGTTTAATTTATGACCACAGTTATTAATAAAACTGAGACTATGTATACATTATAACCTCAGTTTTTTTAACCGAGACTAAATTTTCAAGGCCATAGGTAACTATTGTAGTAGTGAGAATAATCATGTAATTCATGCATTCATACTAATCAAAATTAACATAAGACAATATGATGTAATGCATTCTTATCCTAAATATATTCTATCCCTATCTATATAACAAATAAAATATGAAAGTAAAACACTCTCTCATTTTTTGACATACGAGAAGGACAAAACATTTGAGCAAAACTCTCCTTAAAGATAAAAAGCAATGTAAAAGTATATTAATGCAAAAGTGTCATGTCTCCCTCTAAGTTCTATGACTCCCTAACTTAAAGACCAATTAAAAATTTAATAAATAAGAAAATGTAAATAAATAAAAATCTATTTTTCAACTTTTATAAATAGCTATATAAGGTATTAAACACATTTAATCACAATTGAACACACATCCAATTGAGAACTTATCATTTTTTAACTCAAATTTTGATTATCTATTATAAAAATAAGCAAGTAGAATATAAGACACACACAAGCACATATAATGACATATTCATATTTATTTAAAAGGAATATATATTTAAACTATACAAATATGTCAATTAAGTCATTTATGATCAATTAAAAAAACCTCAAAAGAAAAAAATATTACCTATTATGTAAAATTATAATTAAATCTTTAATCTCACAAAATAAAATATATCTAACAAACGTGGACTTAAATTTTTTATCTTTATTTTATAAACAAGGCACATGATTTTTTTTATTTTAACCTCTATTGGCCTTTTCTTTTTGTGCATGTCAAATACAAGTTTTATAAGTAGTCATTTTGTTTTTGCATAAGTCATAAACCTAGCATGATGACTTTCATATTAGTTGTGAGGTAGTCATCTTCGCTCACTACGGTAGCTTTACACGTCACACTAGGTAGCCCTCTCAATACTAGGTATCTTCATACGATAAGATTTTAGAAAATAAGAAATAGAACTCAACACAATTTTATAGTCAAGATTAGTTGACGTCCTAGAGTCTTTCAAGAGAATTCATAAACTTCAAGCATAACATGTGTTGTGTTCATGAGTGTATGAATAAGTTCATGTCAATATCAACTATCACATGTACAGGAATATATATGCACATAAGTCAAAATTGTAGAATAATTTATATAATAAATATCAAAATGAGTTAAGTCATTAAAACCAACGTTATATATGTAAGTGTTCAATAAGTTCAATATCATACCGGCTAGATAAGGATTCAACTTCTCTCTCTTTCTTTTCAAAATAAAACTTGGAATTCAATTTAAAGGAGAGATTCCCAAGGCATTCCTAAGTTACTCAAATCTTTGAGTGTCCATAGCTTTGGTGAATATGTCAGCTAGTTGTCTTTCAGTAAGTACAAACTCAAATGTCACTACTTTCTCTTCAACTAGCTCTCGAATAAAGTGATGCCTAATGTTAATGTGCTTAGTTCTAAAATGTTGAAATGGTTTCTTTGAAATACATATAGCACTAGAGTCTTCACAATATAAGGGCATCATACCTTATGGTTGACCGTAGTCCTTGTGCATGTTTTTCATCCAAAGCATTTGTGTGCAAGAGCTTCCTACAATAATGTATTCTACCACAGCCGTAGAGAGTGAGATAGAGTTCTATTTTTTACTGTGTCAAGATACTAAGTTGTTCCCAATGTAGAAGCAATCACCTAATATGCTCTTCCTATCATCCTAATTGCCTACCCAATCGGCATCTGTATAACCATTTACTTAATAAGTAGGGTTAGTAGTAAAATATAGACCATAATTATTTGTTCTTGAAATATACCTGATGATTCTCTTTACATTTTCTACGTGTGATTCCTTAAGGTCAACTTGATAATAGGCACACATACCAATGCTAAAACATATGTGAGGCCTAATTCTAGTGAAGTAAAGTAAGCTACCTATAATACTCCTATAAAAAGTTTGATCAACATTTTTACCTTGAGTGTCCTTCGTAATTTTGTGTTGGTGCCTAAAAGAGTCCTTAATGATCTGCTAGTTTCAAGACCAAACCTTTTAACAAGGTTGTAGGGATACTTGGTTTGAGAAATAAATATACTATCATGAGATTGTTTGATTTGCAAACCAAGAAAGAAAGTCATTTCACCTACTATGGACATTTCAAATTCATTTATCATTGCAAGCACAAAATCATCCACTAATGTACTAGATGTGGATCCAAAAAATATGCCATCCACATAAATTTGAACAATGAAGATTTCATTACTACTACTTTTGATTAATAGAATCTTATCAATTTTCCCTCGAATAAATCCCTTATTCAATAGATAGTTGGTATGTCTCTCTTACCATGCTCGAGGAGCTTGTTTCAAATAATAAAGAGTTTTGTTGAGTTTGTAAACATGATTTGGAAATTTTGGATCAACAAATCATTTTGGTTGTTCCACGTATAACTCCTCATTTAGAAATTCATTTAAAAAGGTAGACTT
Organism: Hippophae rhamnoides; assembly: GCA_033030585.1. Lineage (NCBI taxonomy): Eukaryota > Viridiplantae > Streptophyta > Magnoliopsida > Rosales > Elaeagnaceae > Hippophae > Hippophae rhamnoides. The sequence continues at coordinate 6,268,655 of CM065431.1, forward strand.
AACATCCATTTGATATAATTTGAATTTCATGTGACAAGCAATGGCAAGTGAAATTCTAATTGACTTTAACCTAGCTACAGATACAAATGTTTCATCAAAGTCAATTCCTTCTACTTGCATGTAGCCTTGAGCTACCAACCTAGCCTTATTTCAAACAACCTAGTCTTGAGCTAACTCATCTTGCATAGTATTTATCCAAAATTCATCTTTAAGAGCTTCATTCACATTTTTTGTTTCAACTTGAGAAATATAAAATAAATAGGTTATCTCACTTATTTGTTTTCTTTTTTTTTACTATGCTTTGATTAGGATCTCTAATTATATTCTGAATATAATAATTTTTTGAAGTATAGGTTGTATTTATAATTGATGATGTTGATACTTATTCCTTCTTTTCTTCTCTTTCCTTAAGCTCATCTTCTTTTGTTCCAATTGCGTTACTAGTTATTGTTAATAAATGTGTTGTGAAATTTATTTCATTATCAACTTCTTCATTTGTAATCTACTTATCTGCATCATCTATAATAACATTTATGGATTCCATAACAACATTAGTTCTATAGTTGAAGGCTCTATATGATGTACTATACATTCATCACTTCTTGAATCAAACTTACCCAACTGTTCTTGATCCCTAAATATGTAGTATTTATTTAAGAAAATATGCATAAATTTAGGATTGGGTTTTTTTGCCTTTCCATATCTCATAGGGAGTTTTATTTTTACCTAAGTGAAGATATACATTATTTATAATGTGGCATGCAGTGTTTATAGCTTCAGCCTAAAACCTTTTGGACATTCTTCTAACATGCATCATTACTCTAGACATCTCCTCAAGTATCATATTTTTTTTCCTTTTAACTACTCCATTTTATTGAGGTGTGATAGGAGTAGAGAATTCTTAAAAGATACCATATTTGTTACATAAGGCAACATACTTCATATTTTCAAACTCTTTTCCATGGTCTGTTCTCAGTCTCTTAATAGTTACTATTTTGTCACCTACTTCAACCTACATTCTTATACAATATGAGATGAAGAAGTCAAAAGCATCTGACTTATCTTTAATAAAATCTACTTAAGTGTAACAAGAAAAGTTATCTACTACAACTACAATATATTTCTTACCTCCAATACTTTCAGTTCTCATAGGAATCATGAGGTAAATATGTATTTGTTCTAATACTCTGTTTGTATTGATACTCTAGATCTTCTTATGACTAGTCCTATTTTATTTTCCTAATTGATATAGTCCACATACAAGTGTTTTAATTTTTAGTAGAATAGGTATACCACTCACAATCTTAGTTTTATTTAATCTAACTAGATCTTAAAAATTCATATGATCTAGCTTTTCATGCCATAAGGTAATTGAATCATTGCTAGCTAGGTTACATGTTACTCTGGGTGATGTGTCAATGCAATAACAATTTTCATATGATCTAATTCCCTTAATCATACATTCACCCTTTCGATATATTACAATGCAATGATTGTTCATAAATTGCACATTGAAATCATTGTCACATATTTTACTTATGCTAATCAAGTTTGCCTTGAGTCCTTCCATATATAAAACTTCATTAAGTTTAGATATTTTACCATCACCAAAAGTAACTGTCCTTTCATTGTGTTTTTTAAAGGTTTTAAACAAAGAATGGTTTTTAGTCATATGTCTAGAGCATCCATTGTCAAAATACCAGGCGTTATTTGATTTAAGTTTAAATGATATGTGGGTCACAAAGTAGTACAACTCAAAATTCTTAACCCATCATCTTTTAATTTTGGAAGTTTGAGCTACTGATTTCTTGGTTCCTCTTTTTATGTAGTTATTATAGTAAAAACTTTACGTTTAGAAATTTTTTTAAGATATCCTAGAAACATTTGTATTTGTGATAGAATCGTATGTATAAAGAATTATGCGCTTAGGTCTAATGTGTCATTTCCTACCATAATAATGACAAATGGAAACAAATTGAATTTTCTTAGAGTGATAGGGTGCAAAAATTACCTTCCTTGCCAAAGCAATGATAGGTTTTACAAACTAAGTTTTAAATGATGAAGGTGTTGAGTATTCATTTATATATCCAAGACCCTCTTATCTCCATGTGACTTTCCATAATCTAAGACTTTGGTCAATTTTTCAACATCTATGGTCAAATTCCTTACCGTCTCTTTAGCAATACTAAGTTCTTGCCTAAGTTTTTTATTTTCCTTATTGGTTTCTAAAAGACTTAGATTTAGGGCATTAATATGTTCAGACAATTCTTTTTTATCTCTCTCTTTCTTAGAATCTAGACAATCCATAAATAGTTCATCATAATTTGATACATTAAACTTAGACAATAAGAAAAAAGAATGTACTCCCTCATTTTCTTCATCCGAGTTAGAGTCAAAGTCATTTTGGTATACTTTGGTAGTCACGGTGAAGGCACAACAGTTAGTATCATCATCCTCTGAGTTACTAACATTATCATGTTTACTTTTTGTGTCACTAAGTGTAGCATTAAAGACTTTTACAACTTTCTTTTTATTGTTCGCATAATATGAAGAAATATGATCAAAGCTCTCACAAGTAGAGTATTGAGGACTAGTGTGCTTAGTTTTCTTACTATTAGAGTTAGGAGGCATGATTTCCCTTGACTTTCAATCCCTTAAATGATTGGATTGTCCCCTTGTTAGATTGATTATTCTATTGACCTTTCTTTTTTAGAAACTTCTTAAATATTTGTGGTAGAAAGACTAATGACTAATCGTTCATATCCTCGTCACTATCAAAGATGTCTTTTTTGGAGCTTCTAAATGCCACATCCTTGTTTTACAAACTCATAGTTTTGGATTAACTCGACAAGTTCATCAATATTTAGTGTGTCCACATTCTTACTTTTCTCTATCGCTATAACTTTTATCTTGTAGCCTGCTGTTAAGGTTAGAACAAGCATTATTGATATCACAAAAGCGAGGATAGATTTGATCAAAAGTTTCAATGTTGTTTTTTTAATGGAATCAAACTGAGATGTTAGCAATATCAACTTAGTTTGTTTCACTTGGAAAGTTCTCCATGAGTAAGAGCAAGTGCATTCCATGCATCTTTAGTAGTCTCATAGTCGAAGATGTGACATAACTCATCCATCGACATTGCAGCAAAGATTGAGCTTAGATCTTTTTTTTGTGCCCCACTAAAGGTGTGTTCTTCAATGGTCTAGTCTTTTCTTTGCTTTATGATTGTTACGTCATCTTTCATTGCAAAAGGTGGTTCTTAACCATTAAGAATAGTATCCTAGACTTTTTCATCTTGTCTAAGAAATGCTTGCATGTGAGCCTTCTAGTAAGGATAATTATACCCATCAAAGAGTATGTATTTAACAGATGGCCCACATTCTTTCATTTGGTCCATAAGTAGAAGAGCGTGTCTTTAAGGATCAAACTTACTAAGCATGTCTAGTGTTTGCTCTGATATCAATTGAAAGTTTATAAAATACTGACCTAATTAACTTAGAGGGTGGTGAATAGATTATTTTCAATTTTTATAAATTTATAATTGAATAACCTAAGCAAAATTGGAAGGCATGCAATTGCATGTAAAAATAAAGTATAAAAATGAAAAAATAACACACGATATTTTTAGGTGGAAACAATTTAGTCCACAACCATGACCTAAGAGGAAAAACCATTGGTCCACCGAATCACTTAACTTTCCATTATGAAAACCAAATATTTAAGTACAAACTCGATCTTATGCTACCCTCCCTAGGATATTACCCTACTTACAAGCACCTACTCTATTTTCATAGTTTTTAATATTAAGGTGAGCAGTATTCAGGCTAATGTTCCAATAAGTTTATCGTCAATTAGATATGTTCACAAATCAACTGTAAAAATGTTTGAACAAAAACACATGTGTCCTTGTATGTTCTAGAATGAATTTAATAATGAATAATCCTAAGTAGATTATTCAAAACATATGTCACTTAAATCAAATTAACTAACAAATCCTAAAGTAAAAGGATTAAGTACAAATTCATTAAAAATAGTTTTTTTTGTAACTTAATAGTCAAAATAAATAATTATGATCACACATAAAATTATTTAATTTAAATATGTAAGAATCTAATCAAGAAAAAATTATATAAAGATAAAAATATCAAACAAATTTATTAATAAATACTTCTGATATGATATCAATTTGGTATTAACCAACAGATTTAATCCCTAATGCTTTAATTACTCTCTTTTGTCACTTTACTACCGATATTAACTCTTCCACTGTTGCACTCTAATAATTTTTATAAATATTGTGAACATATACTAATGAAAGAATGGGTGCAATCTTATTATCATAGTTATAAAAGATATATCTAAAGTATGACTATCTAAAATTATGACGTTGCTTCGACTTTGCTTGATAGACTTGATAGAAAGCTTAAATATATTTATTGCAAATACTCTTTCCAAAAAAATAACCAATACTTATTGTCTTTACAAAAGAAATTGTGATTAGTGAGGAGTGTATTTAAAAAATAATGAATAGTATATTTTAAATAAAAAAAACTCCTCTTGATGTAAATAATTATCCACATGTACGTCCAAACATCCCTATAGCCTATATTGAAATACATGGCTCCTAAATCGATAGAAAAACGTGATAACACTTATATCACTGCTCCACATCATTAGTCCCCATAAATGAGGTGGCTAACAACCACATACACCAACCTCACTTGTCATCATTAAACTTAAAACCACAAACACATAAATGCATAACCTATTCATTTCATCTGTAAATAACCCAAATCATCAAAAAACCATAACTCATAGCGATCCATTCTCCACGGTTCCCACTATAAACTCTCTCTCCTACCATCTCACATTGTCTTCCATTTCAAAAATAGGTATTTTTCATCTCGAATTCGCAAATAGGATGTGGGTGTTTGAAATCACTAGGTAAGGTTGGAAATGGAAGTGGGTGTTGAAGTGTTTTGTTGTTCTGAATTTAAAAAGTTTTATCATTTAGGCAAGGGCTAATGGGAGATGCATGAGGTCATCCCTATCTTCTATTATCCCTTATAGGGAGTACGTTCACAATAATGAAACTCAAAGGAAGGCCCACACGGGCGATGGAATATGTGATTTAATTAGATGCAAAGCAAAGAACCTTACTAGGGCTTGACATGCTGCGAATTAGCTACATTGTTACGACTTCACTTCAATCACTAGCCCTGCCTTCGGCATCTCCCTCCTTGCGGTTAAGATAATGACTTCGAGCATGGCCAGTTCTTATAGTGTGATAGACGATGTGTACGAGGCCCAAGAAGTATTGTAGTTGATGAGGTATGGTATCTCCATGAAAAAAGTACAAAAATAACCTTATTTTAGATATTTTTTATTTTTTATCAAAATTGTTCGAATATAAGGCTTATCTCGAAGTAAATTTGGTAAAAAAATGAAATTTATAGTAAAGTATTAACTTAATGTGAGAATGCGTTAACTTATAAGAAGACTTTGGCCCATTATGAAAAAGGCATCTAGTATCGTAAGAAGATAATGACTTTTTATAATAGTGATAAGCCTTCTTCTCAAGCAATTTTGAAAAAAAAAGAATCAATATAAATGCATTGATCCACGTGAGAAAGCATTAGAAAACTATGCTAACTTTATCATTGTCGCGATAAGGTTTACCACGATAATATAACATCAATATATAAACAAACATACTTTCTTAGTATATGGATTGGATTGCATGTATATAAAGATAATTTTCAAAGAAACTAACTTTACACTAATTAAAAAAATTCTATCATAATTTTATATTCTAATTTTTGTAAAAACCTAAAAAAATTGTTATGAAATTAATTAAAACTGTTTTGTCAATATAGTTACATTTTTTCTTAAATCATGTTCAAACTATTTTGTGGAGGCCACTATATGTCCTTCATCGGTCATTGCATGTACAGAAAATCCCTCGATGATCTTAAGCATGTACTAATCACTGTAGAATTAACAAGCAAATCATGATTAGTGCAACGGAATGATAACTACTTCAGATCGTTATAATTAATTGAGCTAACAAAAGTCAACTTTGCATTTGTTAAAGCATCAGATCATATTTGTACCATTTAATGCCTGCCTTGCATCCAATATAATTAATAATGATCATTATTGTTAAAGGGAGAGGATGGTTAAAGTAATAATTGATTCTAATTTTCAAAATGTCGACATTTTGAATAGAAATAGGATGAATTATTTTTATTTTTAAAAACCCATAATCATTAAATTATAAATTATTTTAATATTACATTTTTTTATTTTAAAAATAACAATTTCCTTCAAATATTAGGATAACTTGTAATCTTCTTAATTACCTATAATCTTTGTGATTTAAACTGTGTTTAAAATGCCTCCCGTTACAATGATAGTGTGAATCAATATAGGAAATCGAGAAAAATTATTACAAAAATAATCGTTATCATAACAGTACACAACAAATTATTATCATATCCTTGAATTCAGAAAAAAAATGATATAAATTTTAACAAGTATTAAATTTATTATTTTTTTCAAAGTTATTCACACATCTACGTGAGATTGAGAGGGACGAAGCTTTAGGACTGCGCTTTAGGTCAAAAAATTTACAAAAAAAAAATTAATTATATTTATATTTTTAATATTAAATAAATATTTTAATTATCATAATATATTATGTTTAATTTTATTATATATATATTATTTAATAAAGGTATGGACAAAAAAATATAAATTAAAGATGAATATAATGATTAAATATAAATATTTTTATTTACTTATCTAAAAAACATTAATTGATTAAACATATAGAATTATAATAATATTTTATTATTATAATATAAATTATTATAAAAATAATAATTATCAAGTATCCGTTATCAAAGGTGGCCGCGCTAGGTCGAAGGTGGATGAAGGGAAGGGTTTTTCTATTTTCAAAATATTTCAACAATTATTTTTTTTATAATAGTCATATTTTCTTTATAAAAAGTTGTCATATTATGGTATCTTTTATTGATTTGTTCCTGTATAAAAACAAAAGGAAATTTTATGATTATATATATATTAATAAATAAATGAATATGTACGAACTTTTTTCCTTAAAAAGATTTACACCATTAAAAAATTTATAACATTACGTAATCACATGAACTAAAAAAATTAATTCTAGAGTTCTTTATCGAGTTATATTCATATTTCATGAAATTCCATGTCATATAATTGATCATGCATATTCTTTTTTAGAAAATTTGTCATTTTTTGGTTATACAAACTGGAATTGTAATGCGAACATAGACTTTGCCCTTAATAATTTCAATATTTAAAAAAAAAAAAAAAAACTTCTCTCAAAACCTATTATAATTTCATATGCTTCTATCCCCGGCTAAACATATAGACAGATGATTAGAAGTTATGAATCACTACTCACTTAATTAAAAATATAATTTTATATTTAAATTTTTATAATTTTTATAAAAATTGGATTGCATTTAACACACAGCATCTCCTTTTAATTTTATTTTAAGTTTATATTATAAATGTAAAATATTTTTAATTTAAATTTAATGTTTAAATTTGATTTTTTAATTAAAATTTAATGAAATTATTACATCAAATTCTTGGGTAAAAAAATATAACTGTAAATTGTTTAATCCTATTATTTAATTTATTTTTATCTATAACTTTTCGTGCGAATTCCATATTATTAATTATTGATCTTGATAGTGTATAAAAAAATATCTATATTGATTAAGAAAAATATTGTTTTAATATTTATAAGTAATATAAGATTTATCTTCTTTTAATGTTAATATTTTTGGATTAATAATTTATGTTGTTTATATACTATAAAAAATTTACATGATATCATAATTTTGATCGATCAATAGACTAAGAAAAATAAAACCCTATGCAAAACAAAAAACCTTGCAAAAAAAAAAGACAAGTAACACAAATAGAATTATAATATAATAAAAATGTGTTAAAAGTAGAAAGTGTTTGGCCAAACAACACATACTAATAGAGTAATGTTAATGTATAAAAAATCACATTAATTAATAAAAATACCGGTGAAATTTTTGTAAATGATACATGATTTATCCTTTAAAGTTAACTTTTTAATATTAATAACTCATGTTATTTATACACTATATTAAAATTATAAGTTAATGTCATGAATTTAAGTGCTATACACAAGTGACACAAATAAAATTATAATATAATGAAAATATGTTAAAATTACAAAGTCTTTGGTTAAAAGACTCACACTCTTAAAGAAATACTAGTGTGTAAAAATTCACATTTATTAAAAAAGATACTAGGAAAGTGTTTGTGAGTGATACATGACTTACATTCTTTTAAAGTTCACCTCTTAATATTAATAACTCTTATTATTTATACATTATATATAAATTATAACTTAATATACTGAATTTAAGAACTAGATCTATCAATTTTTATGTCTCCAATACTAATATATAATTATATATACACATTTTGAATTAAATATATAAATTATATATTTTCTTATAAGCACAATGACGTTAATAATTTCAATAACACCTTAATTTTATTTTTTAGTATCTTTTGTTATCTTTATTTTTATTTTTAGGTAATATTTTAATGATATCTATATTTATAAAAGGTACTAATGCATATGTACTTTTAACAAAAGACATTTATGACATTTTTGTTTCTTCTCATCTCTGCAATATAAACAATTTTTTTTTTCATTTTTAAGTTTGTAAATATTGCACGTTTTTTATGTTTATCGACTCATTTATTTCCTTTTCATCATCTTTTTTTATTAATCATTTTACACTATCTCTTTAACCTCATATCCTTACCTTTTTTTTAAGATGGAAACAAATTCTACCCATAATATTCCTCCAAAGTGTTGGTGTATAACGTAATTTACAAACTAATGATAATTTTTCTTAATAATAAAATCATCTAATAATAATATTGAAAATATAGACTATCTTTCATGATTTAATACGTAATTTAATATTTTAAATTTTAAACTTATCTACATGAAAAAAGTATACACTTATTGTCTCATTTGTAATTTTCATAAATGAAATTTGTTCCTTTTAACTTTCATAAACTATTGTTTAATATGTATTAATAATTTTTTAAAAATATTTTTATTTTACGAAGTTTTGTATTGTTTCTAGGAAAATGATATGGGTAAAATTTGTTTTTATCTTCAAAAGAAAAAAAAATTAAAGAAGGTTAAATAATAATGCAAAATGACTAAGATCAATAGGTAATAAAGATGATAAAAATGAGTTAATAAACATTAAATATATGCATTTAATGATTTAAAAATAAATAAAAAATTATTTTTGTTTCCAGAGACCATAAGAGAATAAAATACCATAAATATCTTTCATTTAAAACGTATATACTCATCATTTAAAACTTATATGCTCGTCATATGTGAATTGTATATATTTTTTAAATGAGGCAAAAGGTTCAAGATATTTTATAATTTTCATAAAATGAGCATATTAATTCCAACGTTACATGGTTAGGTAGAAGAAGTCACGTAATTTTTAAAATGAAAACTTTAATCTTGTAATTTATGAGTTAGATATTACTAATCTTATTATTATAAAAAATAATTACTTTTAATTCTATAATTTATTAAAATCATTATTTTTAATCCATTTAAAGTATTAAAAGTGAGCATTATAATAGGATTCTAATTACCTAATTTAAAAATTATAGAACTAAAATGTTCATTTATGTATAATAACATAATTATTGTGATATTTTTTAAAAATTATGAAACCTCAAATATCTAATTTAATAATTATAATATTAAATTATTTAAATTAAATAATTATAAAATCTGTATAATTTAGTTTTTTATTTAAAATTATATATTATTAAAATATCACTTAAAAATAAAAGATAAAAGAATATCCTTCGAAATAAAATTAGAGTATTTTTCAAATAAAGTTTACTCCTAAATCCTAACTAGTGCAAGAGAAATGAGGAAGAGAAATGCATCGGTGAGACTTAACCCACAATTATTATAAAACACGAGCTTTAATAATTATTAGACTTGCGAGTTTTTATTAATGACATCTAGATTTTTAGAAGAAAAAACTAGTTTGGGTTAAAAAATAATTAACCAATAAGTTAACTTTTAAATAATTTTAAATAATTAATCGGATTAGATTGGATTAAATTAAAAAAAATAAATTTATTAAATATAAATTAATTAATGAATTATATTATTTATCTATCGTTTTATTTGATTCAAATCAGTAATATTAATATTTTATATATGTCGCTCTAAACACGAGTAAATGTTGAAAAATTCGAAAATAATAGACAATTAGGCCTAGGGGTGTCCATGGTCCAGTCCGGTCCGGTTTTTCCTAAAAAAAATCTAACCGGACTGAACCGTTCATATTACTAGAATCGGACCGGACCGTTTGACTTATAAAACCGTTCGGTCCGGTTTAGTTTTCGGTTTGGTTCGATTTTTTTATAATTTAATAAAAAATAATATGAAATTTTTAATATATTATTAAACCGGTCCGATCCGGTTTGAACGGTTTAAAATTAATACAAACTGAACCGGACCGTTTGATTAGTAAAACCGTTTGGTTTGATCCGATCCGGTACGGTTTTACGGTTTGGTCCGATACAATCCGGTTTTGAACACCTCTAATTAGGCCTAACAAATTCCTTATAAAATAAAATAGAAAAAAGTATTTAAAAATAAAGGAGAATAATAACATGACTGTGCCAGATAGCATTAAGTTTGATAATTGCCAAACAACGCATTGGGTCACCGATCGTTGCAGAGTCAATACAAATGAATTTACAGTAATACCCCTAGTCTTACACGTTAGACGTGCTTAAAAATGACACATGTCTACATGCAAACTCGGTGCAACTGCAACCACTTTCTCTCGCGCGCTCGCTCGTAAATAAAAGCAAGCGTTTTATTCTTTTCGTTTTTACCGAATTACCCTCAAAGTTATCAAAACTTAAACAGAAAGGTTTCACACCCCAATGAAACCGCCGGGTCAGAGTATCAGTGTCTGAATAGGAATACGCAGAAAGATAGAAAAAGAAGGTTAAACTTAAAACAGGGGACGACTCGTTGTTAAGCGGTGTGTCTTCAAGTGTCGTGCATGCATTTTTTGCTCTCCCTTCCTTTGCATGCATTACTCTCTATCTCTCTCTTAGCTATAACTCTCTTACTTTCTCTGTCCACCCTTTCTTATATACATCTTTTCTGGGTCTTGTTTGTTCTGTTGACTTGATCAGACATTCAGACTCTGTTTTCTCTCTAGACTGAGTTGACTCGTTTCTTCTTCAGCTTGACGGTTACTCTTCAGTACCCTTTGGAGTTTTTTGGGGAACTTGAGTGAAATAAACAAATTTGAGGTGGGTTTTTGTTTGATATTTGAATGACTGCTTGGTTTTTAAGTTCTGGGTGGGTTGATGTAGATTGGGATTGAGAAGAGTCAAGGTTGGCCTTTTAATTGTTTCTTGATTCCCTTTTTGTTTAATCGTAATGGGTTTTGTGTGTGTTTTTATGTGTTCGTGGCGATGATCTTCGTTGGTTGAGTTTTGGGTTTTGATTAAAAAGGGATTTTAGGGATTTGGGTTTGATCTATTTTGATTGTTCGTGAAGGATTTGAAGGAGGGATTTAATTTGGTCCAATGGGGTCAAGATTTTGTAATAATGAGACGTGTCGGACGACGAATACGCATGAATGGAAGATGGGTTGGCCCCTCCCAATGCCAATGGGTGGATTTTCAAATCTATGCCATAGATGCGGGTAAACTCATTCTCGTTAATTCCTTGTTTGATGATTTTAATTGTTCAGATATTTTCGGGTGGTGATATAATGTTGTTTGGAAATTTTGGATTTATGCTTTTTGGCCCTTCATGCTGGTTACTACGCATATTTTGGGTTATCTTGGGCCTTGATTTATGTTATTTGATTGTAGTCATATTGGGTTTTTGTTTTACTAATTATGTAGTCAAGATTTTATTCTTCGTCTATATTTCCTGTTTTATTTTAGCATCTGTACGAAATTTTTTGTACCAATTAGATTCATACATATGTGGCTAATCTTGATAATTTCAAGAAAATAAGATTAGTAATTATATTAAAATAGGCACTCTATATATAATTAAATACGTTAATGTATAATAATGAATAAAGAGTTTCTCGACTTCATCAATGAACAAATTCTTATAAAAGTCGCTCATGTTTGTACATATCTGCGTTGTATGGAAAATTAGCAATATTTGTACTACTAACTTTTTCAACAGGGATTCTTTTTCTTATTTTGGGTAATCTATCGCTTCGGGAAATTTTTCTAGGCACTCAAGCATCTATAATTGTGTAGAGATTGATGTTGATTTTTTTATATAATAAATATGGTAATGTATAATAGAGAAAGTAGTGTAATAAAATGCTAAATCACATGTTAATAGTGAGCCCCAATGAACAATAACCATACTGAATCATGAAAAGTTATTCATTACTCCTGTATTATGTGATGACGTAGAGTACTTTAGGCCAATAAAATTTAAGATTGGTGTATTTTTTTTTTGGAAAGAAACTAATACCCAATACCTGATAAAGAGAGAAAATAATATGATTGATAAGTAGTATACTCCAAAGCAATGAATAACACTATATGAATCATTAGCCAGCAAGTTATCTCCCCTATTTATATGCTGAGATGAGATGTCTAATGATTGGTGAAGCTGTTATATACGAGTAGGAAGTTCTTGGTAGCCACCATTTAGTCTAGCCTCGAAAAAACCTTTTCTTTTTACTGGGGACAAAATTACCCATCTTCTGTTGCTTCAGAGTTTACTGATTTTCCTTTAGTTTTTGTTTTGAAGAACTATGTTACTTTCAGTAGCATTTTAGGATGTTTGTATCTGCATTCCAATAAAGTAATTCTTAACAAGAAAGCACTTCCCAGCAGTATATTGTGGAAAAAGACATGGCTCTCTCTTTTTTTTTTTGCCTCCTCCTTTTTTTTTCTCCTAGACATTAATTATTTGGTTCATTTTATTTCTATAGCAATGGTTATGAGATGCAATGTTTCCATTGCTTATGTTTCAAATTGTTATGTAGATTTCTTTAATTCATCACGTTAAATTTTTATGCATAATTTTTTTTTTCTTTTGTGTGCTTTTTCAATAGAGTTTCTTTATGGATTATTTTTCCTTTGTTTCTGTCCGTGGTATGTGAATTGGTGGCCACTCTGCCAATTGTCTTATCCTTAATAGTATATCAGTGTTCTCTTAGACACAGAAAGTCGTATACTCTTTATTTATTTTTGTTAATTAATTTTTTTTTAGGTCTGCCTATGAAAAGTCAGTTTTCTGTGAAACATTTCACTCAGAGGATAGTGGTTGGAGAGAATGCCGTACATGTGGCAAGGTAAGTTCTGACAGTCTGGTTTATTTAACTTTGCCGTATCTCTCTATTCTCATAGTTCAACTCTAATTGGTAATACAATTTGATGCAGCAAGTCCACTGTGGTTGCGTAATCTCCTTGGATTTTTATAAGGTTCTCGATTTTGGTGGCATATGTTGTTTGGGTTGTGTAAAGAATGCTGGACACATTTCGGTAAGACAAATGTAGCTCATTTTATCATACTGAGATGTCAAAGTCAGTGTTTTAAACTACATCAAGTTATGGGTTTCACTTGATGTTGATTTTTGTGGTTTCTAGCATTGCTAGTCATTTGTTCAAAGCATAAATTGATGCCTTGGTATAGGAAGAAAACTGATTAGACTTATTACAATTTCATTTGATAACTTATATTCAAGCGGCCCTTTTCTCACACTGAACATGTATGAAAATATGAAATGGATGTCTTCAAATATTTGTTCACACAAAATTTCATGCTTATGGGGTTTTATTGTCATTCATGTGCTTAGATACATTTATTATTATTTTTCATTTCAATTTTTTTTCAGATATACATTTCTAGTGATTCCATTTGCTGATGACACAGTTAGTAGTCTATATGATACTTTTTGGTTTGTTTATATAATGACATAGGATAATTGCATGTGCCTAAATATGCAGTTTGAGTGTCATGTAATGGAGCAAAACGATTTCGATGCATTCATATTGTTGTTTCATGCAATTGCAGAACATTGGAGCTCCTAATGGATATGATTTATTGAAAATAAGCAATGCTTGTGGTTCTCAGTCAAGTCCTGTTCAGAATAGAGTGGTTGGTCATTGTGCAGATGAAGAAAGATTACTACAACTGTGCAAAGTCATGGAGGCTAATGAATTCCCCCTCCTGCCTCGATCTCTGAATGTTGAGATAGATACATCTTTCAATCAAACAAAACAAGATGAGCGCCCAAAAAAATTAGGGGAAACTGGCCCTTCGTTTCCTTGTGCTACTCAGTTATCCGTTGGATCATTGACATCTGCTGAACAGGACAATAAAATTTCAGGGTTAGATGTCAAAAATATGCATGAATCTCTTGCTCAGCCATCTTTAGATATGACTTTGGTAACCCCATCAAGGACACAGAACATTGTACTTCCTTTTTCTGGGGCAATTGTGGATGGAAGAGAACTAAATAAACCATCTTCATCCTTTCAACAAGGACAACGATCTCGCCCAATATTGCTGAAACCCTTGAAATCTGGACTTGCTGTGGGTTCAGACACAAATAAAGGTCCTATGACCCAGATGCGCATAGCTAGACCTCCAGGAGAGGGACGAGGAAAGAATCAGTTGCTTCCACGATACTGGCCAAGGATCACTGATGAAGAGCTGGAGAAGTTATCTGGAGAGTATCCTTAAATGATTTGTAAATTTTATTCCGAACTTTCTCCTTTTATTCTTTTTCTTTTTCTGCTTCAAAGACTAGTGATTCCAAAGAGTTGTTACTTTAATCTTGTTATTTTAAGCTTGAATTCCACTATTGTGCCTCTATTTGAGAAAGTATTGAGTGCTAGTGATGCTGGTCGTATTGGTCGTCTAGTTCTTCCAAAAGCATGTGCCGAGGTATAAATATGCTAAGATCTTTTTATAGGTTCCCGTGTCTTCAAGGTTGTGCCTTATAATTTATTTAATTACTTTTGAAGGAAGAGGGGAAAAGGTTTCACTTTCCTTTTGCATTTCATCCATTTTTCTCAATTAACCTGCTTTGTCTACATGAATTGGAACCTCATCAGGCATATTTTCCTCCTATTAATCAATCAGAAGGCCTTCCTTTGAGAATTCAAGATGTGAAGGGAAATGAATGGACACTTCAGTTCAGATATTGGCCCAACAATAATAGTCGAATGTATGTTTTAGAAGGTGTAACTCCTTGTATACAGGCTATGCAACTGCAGGCAGGTGATACTGGTAAGCTGAATAATGATGTAGTTTATAAGTTCATATTACAACTTACAAGCACCATGATAGTTGGTTTAACTGCTTGATATTCAAAAAGTATTCGCTGCAAATATGTTTTGTTATTGTGCCCATTATGTGGAGTGAGTTATTTGCTAAGAACTAGGACTATCTAGTTCCTTGAAGAGTAAATCTTTTATTCGATCAATCACTACTCATATGTGCATACCTAGATATGGATTTATGTGTGCATTTGTATTTACATTTGTCTATAAGTACAAATGTGCTCCATTATGTGTATCGGTTATGCAAACTTACCTGCTTCTCTATATGTTCTTCTCTTCTCTGTTTGTACAGTAACTTTTAGTCGGATAGATCCTGGAGGTAAACTTGTCATGGGGTTTCGGAGAGCATCCAGTTCTGAAGACGTGCAGGTCAAGCCACATAGTGATATACCATAGTCTTCGTATATTAGTTTTAACTGCATCTTTTATTATATATCGGTGTACTAGCTGCTGACATAAAATATATATCCCCGATCATTAAATGATTAGGATGTTCAAACATCTACCCTTCCAAATGGCACATCTTCTGGGGAGGCCTCTTTTTCTGGTGTTATTGAGAATCTACCCACAGGAAGTAGTTACTCAAGTCCTTTCCTTACAAACAAAAGGTCCAAGGGAACTCGTTTAAATTCCTCATCAGAAAATATGTGTATGGTTGACGCTGACAATAGGCTAAAAAGTGAGCCTAATGGTTGTAAGACCAATGATGATTCACAGCAAAAGTCAGCATCAATCACAGAGAAGAAAAGGAGTCGAAACCTTGGGTCTAAAATTAAGAGGTTGCTGATGCACAGTGAAGATGTCATGGAACTAAGATTGACATGGGAAGAAGCACAGGACTTGCTTCGTCCTCCTCCAAGTGTCAAACCAAGCATTGTTGCTGTTGAGGACTATGAATTTGAAGAGTACGATGTAAGTATGTGATTGTGCTTTTTCCTTGTGACTCGTATATGGGATTTTGTTTTCAATGATTTAATAAGTTTTGAAGATGTCATGTCTGGGGTGACATTTTGAGGAGTGTTTTCATGTTATGTAGGAGCCTCCAGTTTTTGGAAAAAGGACCATATTCCATATGGGGCCATTTGGGTAAGTATCTAATTTAGACTTTCTGCTCCATGAAAAATATCATAACAAGAGAGTTGCAAAAGTTTTAGTGTTAGCAAAATCGGGTATATTTTCACTATTCTAAGTAGTTACTATTCACTTATGATTTAAATGAATAAAACTCAAACTAACCCGACAAAATAATGCTATTGGAAATATAATGCTAAAATAAACTAAAACAGATATTGAAACAGAAAATATTAAAGCTGAAAAATAATAACACCAGAAATTTAACGAGGTTTGGTATAAATGTTACCTAGGTCCTCGGGCGTCGTTGACAAACTTCCTTATCTTGAATGAATGAACTTCAAAATTACAACTAATTGGGAAAAATTGAGCTAATCAATTACTTACAAAAGAGAAAGATTTACAAATTTTGGAATGTTTACAAATGGTGAAGGAGGGCTTTATTTATAGCACGAATCGACACCATCTTATTCCTAACCAATGTGGGACTTTTCTAATTTTTCGCTAAGGAAGCGATATATAACAAATCTCCACCTTAGCGACTTAGTGGTTTTAAATGATTTCTTTAATTGCTAGATCAACTGACATGGCCTTGATTGATTTGTAGGATGTTAATCAAGTCAGGACAATGTTTGAACTTGATTGTTACCACCTTAAGTAATGTCTACTGCGGGATTCTCTATTGTACTAATCTTTTGAACTAGTACTCCATGATAATCTCGCCACAGCGAAATGATATGACGTCAATGTGCTTTGTCGTGCGTAGTAGACTTGGTTCTTTGCTAAATGAATAGCCTACGACTATCCACAAAACACCTTAATATGTTTTTGACCAACTCCCAAGTCTTGAGCAAACCTCGTAACCAAATAGCTTCGCTTCTCTGTAGCGCCGTATACTATGCCCTGCAGAGTAAAATAAGCGTGAGCGTAATTGCAAGGTAGACTTCAATCGGCGGTGCTCAAGAGTAAACCACATAGCCGTAGTTGGCCAATGACGCTTATCTAAATCTCTGCGTAGTGAGAATCGCGATATCCATTGCGTATTGACCAATGGTATTATCCTGCTTTGAAATACTAAACCAACGTTTACGTATTTATAATATACAGTAGAATCCATTTCACGGCCAACCAATGTCCTTTACCAGGATCATTACATGTACTGTACGGCCTGGCGAAGCGTGTGAAATGTCGGGTCTTATTACAACGCCATTGCGTACATCAGCTACCAACTGCATTTGCATATGGTACTTTTGCCATATATTCTCGTTCTGCGTCATTACGAGGAGATAATTGAGCAAGCTTGAATTGAGGAACTAGCGAGTACTTACGAGGTTTGTCTGTTCATTCGTACCAAGCGTTGTAGTATTAAGCGAATATTGACTCTGGGTCAAATTAAGCTTCCCTTCTTCTGTCTCTACTTATCTCATGCTCGAGAATCTTCGCTTTCCCAAATCTTTCATCTCGAACTGCGACTTAGTTGAGCCTTGACTTTTCAATTTCTATTTGACTCTTGATCAATCAACGTATCATCGACGTCTGATAGGAGATAGGCGAAAGACTCGTTTTGTGGCTTGCGAAAATACCTGATGATCGTGTGTGCTTACGGTATACTTTTCTTATGCAACGTAAAGCGATCAAATCGTTTGTACCCTTGCCTTGGAGATTGCTTCAATCCATACAATGATTTGTTCGACTACAGACTGATTCTCTTTACGGCTGACAATAAACCGCTTACGGGTGAGACATATAGATTTCCTCTTCTAAGTCGCGAGTGTAGAAACGCGGTTTTCACATCAAGTTGAACTAGTTCCAAATCGGCTTGTGCTACCAAGGCCAACAAAATTCTAATGGAAGAATGTTTTACAAGCGGAGAAAATACCTCATTATAATCGATTCCTCATGCGTAGTGCCACCAACCTTGCCTTGTAGCGAATACCATCTTTGTTAGGAAATCCATCTTTCTTTGCATACGCGCCATTTGCATCCAATTGCCTTCAGCCATTAGGTAGTTGTGTCACTTCCATGTTTTATTCTTGAAGGGACAGTTCTTAAATGTGGCTTCTTCCCGTCTTTCTTGAGGGCTTGTGCATCTTTATATATGGAAGGAACATCATCGACACAAAAAGCCGCAGAACTCTTTGTATTCTTAGTCGGTGGTCTTCAAAATCCTTGTATCGAGTAGGTACCTTGACATTTTGTTCGTGGCTATCAATTGCCGATTTCTTGTTCTTTGTGTGGAGGTTCTTGGGTTAAAACCTCTTCATTGTCGATTCATCTTACGTCGATGGAGGATCAGCTTTTGTCTTATCTTCACTAAGCGGATTAACAATTTTGCTTTCAAACTCACTTGTTTCGAGTTTGCTCCTTTGTTCTAAAGTGCCATCAATCTTCTTAGTTACCTTTTTCAACAATGCGGATTCATCAAAGGTAACATCTACTGCTAAAGATTATCTTTTTTTTTTTTAGTTTCAAAGGCACCGTAGTCGATATCCACTTAGAACCAGGAAAGGGATCCCCAAAAAAATGGCTTTTCTTGGCTCTTGGGTCCAACTTTGATTCATTACATGGTAGTATGCAATTGAACCAAACCACGTGTAAGAAATCGTAATCTACGCAGGTTTTCCAGACCATTACCTCATGGCGTTTTGCATGCGAGCACCTGCGATGGTAGGCGGTTGACGAGATGGCATGCATATGTCTGACCTCGGCCAATATTGCTTGCTAAACCTTGATTTGACAACACGTACGCGAACCTTTTCAATGAAATCCCGGTTCATGCGTTCTATGACTCCGTTTTGTTGTGGTGTTTTTCCGAATAGTGAAGTGTGTACTTATCCCATATCTATGAACTTTCATAAATGGATCATTTGTGTACTCGGTGCCACTCGGACGCTTAGATGCTTGATCTTTTTACCGATCGAGTCTCGATCATCTTCTTCCACTTGAGAAAAATACCTAACAACATCCTTTTTCTTCATGAGATACACCCAAACTCTTACGGAGAAGTCATCAGCGAAAGTGACATAATAATGTTTGCCATTCAATGGATGGAGTTCTTGTTGGCCCCAGTACATCGGTATGGATGTAATCAAAATGCCGCTGTATTATGAAGAAGCGATTGCCAAAGCTTACTCTTTTACGCTTCCCCGATACACAATGCTTTCGCACGAATTCCAACTTATAGGTTCTACCGCTTTTAACGAGCCTTGTTTTACTAGAATACTGTAAAGCTTTTTCACCGGCGTGTTCCAACGCATATGCCACTGACTTGGTAGTTTCTAAATCTAACTTTCTTCACTCTGGCTAACTGGCGATCTTTGTCCCGATAACCGTGTCTACCAAGGTAGTAGTACATGTTATTCTTGGAACACGTTTCATCGCCACAAGTGCTCAGAAGTAACCTTGATGCCGTTTTGTGGTCACGGTGAAGCCTTTTGATTCTAAGACTCCACAGCCATGAGATTCTTAACCCGTATACGGAACATAATGAACATCTGTCAGAGACCCTGGTTGAACCATCTTGATTCTTCAGCGAATTGTACCGATTCCCCAAAACTTTGCATGGATAATCATTACCTATGAAAACAACTCACCGTCTAGTTCTTCAAAGTTAAAGAACCACTCCTTGTTAGGAGACATATGGAAAGTACATCTTGAATCAAAAATCCAATCACCAGGATGGGATGATGTTGACGAACCAACCAATGCAAAATCGAGATCTGATTGCTTTCGACTACACGTACATCGAGATTACCTGACTTTTTCCTTTCTTTTGCGGCTTCGGACAATTTTTTCTTCCAATGGCCTTTCTCGCGACAAAAGGCACATTCATCTTTACCAAGTCTTCCTTTTGATAGAGATCTCTATTCCTTTATGTTGTGTTTGCGGACGTCCTGCTACAGACAATGCCTCTGTACTTCATTCACCTTTCTCTTTTATCTTTCTTTCTAATTTCATAACTATACAAAGCGGTACAAGCTTCCTCGAAAATACACTTTATCCTTCCCAATGAGTAAGCTCGTAATAAGATGATCAAACTAAACCAGGAAGGGAGGCTAACTTGACATCGAGCTAAACCTTCATCTTTAAAAGTTTCATCCATATTTAAAAAATTTTGCTACTAATTGATTAAAAGCGGTAATGTGGTGGATTTATTGTAGTACCTGGAAGGTATTCAGAACGAACAACCTCTTCTTCAAATAGAGCGATTTTGTCACTCTACTTCATCTGTTCCATATCTGGTTTCTCTTGATGTGATGTCTAGACCTTGTTGAAAGCAGGCATACAGAACTTTCGCCTTGCCACGTGCGAAATGAGCGGTTCCATCAAACTTCTCCACCTCGAACCTTCACGTTCATCACCGTAGTTACGCAGCGGATGCACTGGCCTTTGTTTGAAAGAAAATTTTCTTCCGCCATTTCTTCAAATTACAACAACTAGCAACTATATTCCAATAGCAAACAAAGCGGAATACAAACAAATGCCTAGGTAGAAAACCTTCGACTCGATACCAATTGTTAGGAAAATCGGGTATATTTTTTCCTATTCTAAGTAGTTACTATTCATGATTTAAATGAATAGAACTCCTAACAAACCCGACAAAATAATCTTATTGAAAATATAATGCTAAAATAAACTAAACGGATATTGAAGCGAGAAAATATTAAAGCGAGAAAAATAATACTTGAAATTTAACGAGGTTCGGTATAAATGTTACCTAGGTCTTGGTCGTTGGCCACTTAAGCTATCTTCAAATGAATGAACTTCAAAATTACAACTAATTGGGCAAAATTGAGCTAATCAATTACCCTTACAAAAGAGAGGAAGATTTACAAATTTTGGGATGTTTACAAATGGTGAAAGAGGGCTTTATTTTTGTAGCCCCAAATCCAACACCCATCTTCATTTCTAACCAATGTGTGACTTTTCTAATTTTCTCACTAAAGAGCAATATATAACATTTAGTAAATGAATGTCTCTTACTATGTTCCTTCTTTTTTTCCCTTATAGCTTGTAGTGTTAAATTTACGGGTTGAGGCTAGTATTTATTCACATAGTCAGAAATGTTTTTAACAGACATGTTTGCTATTAATTTAAAACCACATTCTAACTACAACTTGGTACTAATTTACTGCTTTAGAAATTTGGTGGGAATGTGATTAAACTACATGATGTATTTTTCTTTTTCTCATTTCTAAATCCAGTGGTTAATTTGAAAGGACTTATGCTTAACTAGTTGCCTAGTGCCCGGTTAAAATTGATATGGTTCCTGCAGACAGTGTAATGCAGATACTGGCCGGGCTTATCTATAAATTTTATTTAAAATGCTTGCTAACATTTATGAGGTACGTTCAGCACTGAATATAACTGGTCAATTTTATTTAGGGGGCAGGACCAATGGGCCCAGTGTGATGATTGTTCCAAATGGCGAAGACTACCGGTTGAAGCTCTTCTGCCCCCCAAATGGATTTGTTCAGAAAATATTTGGGATTCAAGCAGGTTGACATCATTCCACAAAATTTTATCTTAAATGTTCCATGTGTGTAAATATCTTGAGATGAAGTGCTGGTACTGTTGTTCTCTAACTAGTTTTTATGCTCATAGATGTTCATGTTCTGTACCCGAGGAATTGAGCTTGAAGGAATTGGAAAATCTTCTACTAGGAAACAAAGGTATATATAGTCCTATTGCCTTTTCTCTCATTTTGAGTCCGTGCCTTCAATTGCATATATAGGTCGTAAACAACCTCTAAAATAGTAATTAGTTTCACTACATATGTTTATATATATATTCATTTATATACATAGTAAACATAAAATAGATTTATACATATATATACCTGTACATGCTATTATGAGCTTCAATTAACGTCAAGACTATGTTAACCTGTTTACGACAAAACTCGAATAACTCGATCCAAACCCAATTGAAACCTTGAGTTCACGTCATAAATTACATGCTCTAATTTAGATTCTCGTTGCTCATTTATTTGGTACATTGTCTGCATTTATTTTTGCGGCTAGCCTTTATGTACTTTAGGTTTTCTTTGATTTGTATCATATGGAAATGCATACCATTGAATTAATATTTTGACATTACGGTCTTGATTGTGGTCAAAGTTTATCCAGTTCTTGTTAAAATATAATCATGAGGCTATTCTTTTTGAATCTCTTATGTATTGGACAGATTTCAAGAAACCTAGAACTCTTGAAAGTCAAAGAGATACTCAAGAACACAAGCCTTCTGGTTTAGATGCTCTGGCTAGTGCTGTAGCTCTAGGAGATAAAATATGTGATTCTGGTGAGGCGTCTATTGAGGCCACCACCAAACACCCTAGACACCGCCCAGGCTGCACATGCATTGTGTGCATTCAGCCCCCAAGTGGGAAAGGCAGACACAAACCAACCTGCATGTGCAATGTATGCATGACTGTAAAGCGTCGATTTAAAACCCTCATGATGCGGAAGAAGAAGCGCCGAGAAGAAGAGACCATGCAGAAAGATGGTATCCAGCACAAGGATGAATCAGGAACTAATGTCATTCACACACCTCATGTACATTCTGATAACAGAGTTGACCAAAGCAGAAGTAAAGCTGATGTAGCTGAGACGAGTGGTGCACAAATTGATCTGAATTGTCATCCCAACCGCGAAGATATACAAGTGGATTCAGGATGGAACATGTTGAGTCTTGTTGAAGCAGCAGGCCTTTCATTAGACAATTACATGAAGCAGAATGGGATGAGTAACTTGATGTGTGGACAACAGGCTAGTTTTGGTTCTTGTTTACTCACCGAGGTTACTGAAGAAAGCAAGAGATACCCATCTGATGAAGTTAGACTTGCATCATCTATGGTTCGACAGACGGAGAGTACAGGTGATGCAGTTAACGGAGAGTCCATTTCAGACAGAAATAGTCATCCTAAGTAGTAGTAATATTTTCTCTGAAGGTGTAATTTCGTCGTCTTTTTTTTTTTTTTTTTGTTCCCCTCTTTTCTTTTCTTTCTGTCATTCCGAAATTGTTTGACTATCCTTTTCTTTTCTTTTTTGAAAGGGTTTACATCTTTTTTTTTTTTTTATTGATCGAGGTTTTTACTACTGGACTTTGCGGTGATAGATAAAATTGAAAATCTATTATTTCCGTCTTTCCTAAGGATGTTAACGGTGATGGGATGAGGCTTTTTCATCGAAATTTTGGGTTTTCTATGAGTATAGAAGATTCCTCGTGAATAAATAAATAAATTATTTAATAACTTTAAATATTCATCAAATTTTAAGTATATTATTATGTGATTAAATTTAGAGCGTAAATTATAGCTATAATTAAAGGGATAGGATTAATGATTATAATAAATTATCTAATATTTTATATTTTCATGTATAAATAGTTGAGTTTTTGAAGGGAGAGGAATGAGAAAAAGTTCATTAAATCTATTCCATTAAATTTATATTTTTAGATATAAAATATTTATTTATGGATGAAAATATATTTTCTTATCAATATTTATTTTAGTTGAGTTTTAGAAGGGATAGGATTAATGTCTACACTCAAATAATTACGAGGATATAAATAATATTTCAAATATTATTTTTATTTTTTAATAATTTTATATTTTTATTATGAATAAAAATTTATAAAAACAATAAGATAATAATAAATATTTTATATTAAAAGATCAAAAATTTTAAAAAATAAAAAATAAAAAATAAATAATTTATGCGTAAAGAAGAAAAATAAAATATATGTAATAAAAAATATATAATATTATTATATTAAATAATATTAATAGTATCTCGTTTACGACTAATGTAAAATAATAATAATAAATTATTAAATAATTATAAGATTTTAAAATTTTAGAGTTTGAATAAATATTTTGAATAATTTTTATAAAAGAAAAATTGATATTTTAATAGAATAAAAAATAAAAAATAAAAATATATAATATATTACTTATGATTATTTCAAATTTAAAGGTAATTAAATCTATAAAAAATTAAAAATATAATTTTTTTTATATATTTATTAAAATATGATATATAATGTTGAAACAAGTACGTGAAAATAATGTAAGAATAATATTATCGATAATTTGAAATGAAGTGTTTGGGTTGAGTCGTGGAATACGTCGCTCTCTTTAAGACGTTTCGCAACTCTCCCCCAAATTGTGCAAGCAAATAAAGTCGTGTCGTCCCTAGGATAAAACAACCCAAAATCTTTGTTGTTTGTCTCGAAACTTAACTACATTGATGAAGACCAGAATGCTACACCTATGAAATTTTGTTACTCGAAAAACTCAAAACAATTTAGGATCTTTTTTCTTTTTCTTTCTTAAAGCTTTTTCTTAGTAAGAGATATTTGAAAAATATTGTGATTAAACTGAGAGCTTATGCCCTCTATTTATAGGTTTGAGAAAACGTGTGATCATTATGATAATAACGGTCATATATGAGTAAAAAGTAACGGTTATTTTCAAAGTAAAGAAAAGTAGTAATCATTTTCTGAGTAAAGAAAAATAACGGTCATTAACGGATATTTTTTAGTAAAGAAAAAATAATAGTCATTTTTTGAGTAAAAAAAATAACGATAATTTTCTAAATAAAGAAAATAATAGTTATTTTCTGAGTAAAAAAGTAACGATCATTTTCTGAGAAAACGTGTGACCATTATGACAATAACGGTTATATATGAGTAAAGAAAAGTAGTGATCATTTTCTCAGTAAAGAAAAATAACGACCATTTAACGGATATTTCTGAGTAAAAAAAATAACGGTTATTTTTTGAGTAAAGAAAAATAACGACTATTTTCTGAGTAAAAATGTAACGATCATTTTCTAAGTGAAAAAATATTTTTAAAAAAAATAGTTCCAAAAAATAAAATAAAATGACACCTTATACACATAGACTCAGCTCGACACGATCGATCGAACAGCGGCAACGACGCACGTCGTATTACATTTACCTAGGTCCTATTCCTCTCCTCTTTCATAAAAGTAGGTGCCCTATGGAGCCCAAACCCGATAATCAATCATTTTCTATTTATATATCTTAAAAGTGATAAAAATAACAATGTAAAATAAGTCAAAAAAATTAACATAATTTATTTTTTAAAAATTCACTTTTTTATCTACGTAAAATTTCAAATAACTAAACGAAAAATACGATCCCCGTTGTTACTCTACCTCATGTTATAAAATATAGATCTTGCTTCTCTATTTTTCATTTCCCATTTTATTTTTCTCATTTAAACGTTGAATAGGAATTTGCTTAGTAACAAAAAACTTATAACACTACTAGGAGGCCATTCTTCATTGTGTCAAAATTAAAAAAAATTCAAAATTGGCATCCTTAGTTAAGAGAATAGCCTATCTATACCGTTTCTTTACGGCAATGTTACAATAATTACTGGGGTAGAATCTTGAGTAGGGATTGGCACGAGGATAAATTATTATGTTTATATGAATAAACATACTTATTTTGTACTAATTTTAGATAATTTTCATTAATAATCATCATTAATGAATTGAAAGTAGTCTCTTCATAATTTAACAACAATTTTTATTTTTAATATTTATTCAAAAATATTCTGAACATAAAACAATTAAAATTTAAGATATATTTATTTTAATAAATTATTTAAAATATTAACATTAATTTTTATTATTTAATATGTTTTTAAAATATTGCATGTTTAATATTAAAAGTATATTTTATGTAATTTTATACAAAATTTTAATCTATATATATTTTTATTTTTATTTATACTATTATAAAAATCCAAATCACACCCCTTATAAAATTTTGATCAAAATTACCTATATATTTTAGATTATGATTGTTATTATCCTTAGTTATTGTATACATATTAATACCTAAAATATTGACAATTATTTAGATTATAATTAATTATCTTTTTTTATACAAAGTTATGTATCTTAATTATCATTTTTTGTTTAATTATGTTATTTTATTTTTATCAATTATATCATATAAATTAAGTAATCAATTATTAGTAATTAAAATATTTATAATTGCTTTTATTATAATTAGATTTTTTTTATACAAATAAGTAATTATTATTTTTCACTTAATTATCTTATGTCTTTTTTTATCAATTAAGTAATACAAGTTAAGTAATAAATTATTAATAACTAAAATATTAATAATTATCTATAATAAAATTAATATTTATCATTTTTAAACAAGATTATTTATCTTAATTAATATAAATAATTATCATTTTATTGGTTAATTATTCTAAGTCTTATTTTTTATCGATTAATTTATATAAATTATAGTAGTTAAAATACTAATAACTTTTTAGATTATAATTAATTATAGTTTTTTCTATACAATATTATTTATCTTAAATAACATAAAAGTTATCATTGTTTTCTTATTTATTCTTATATTTTATTTTTATCAATTAAATAATATCTAATATATTTTAAAATTATCTAAATTAAAGTTATTTTTTATTCAAGATTAATTAATTTAGGTAACATAAATAATTATAATTGTTATAATTAATTATCTTAAATATTATTTTTTATCAATTAAATAATATAAATTAAGTAATAAATATTGGTAATTTTTTAGATTATAATTACTTATCTTTTTATACACGGGTATTTATCTTAAGTAATATAAATAAAAAATTTCTCGATTTATTATCTTAAGTCTTTTTTTAATCAATTAAGTAAACTATATCTATATCTATATTATATATAAAATTTTGATGTATTTTTAAAATATTGTTTTAAAAAAAAGGATCCTTATATTTTAAAATAGAATGGATTGTCTAAATGGTCAATTTATTTAGGTCAAATTTGTTGTTCAGTAATTTGTTTAGAAAAAATGTTTTTGAATCACTTTGCTCGGAAAAAATGTGTCATTGAAGTTATTTTATTTGTGAAAAAGGTAACATACAATAATAAAATTAAATGTTTATCCTATTTTTTTTTAAATATAATGAAATAACTCAAATGTTACATGTATGTTTATATTTTTTTATAGTTATATACATAAAATAATTAATATTTAATTAAATAATTATTTAACTTTTTAAGGAAAAAAATTCTTTCAAAATTAAACAATATTTTTAATAAATCTTAAATATAATTTTTATTATCTAATATAAAAAGTCATACATTAAACAATAAATTTAATTTAAGTTTAATCAAAATAATAGTTATTTTTTTTGGCTAATTCTTTAATTAAAAATTATTTATTTAATTAAAAATTATTTCTTTAAATATATATATATATATATCGAAAAATAAAAATTTATATGTATCACTCGTGTTATTCCATTATATTTAATAAAAGTTAGATTGAAAATTAATTTTGCTCTTTTCTAATAAGCTTTGTATAAATAAAAGGACTTAAAATACATTTTTTAAATAAATAGATTAAACAATCACTAAGGTCTAAATGAAGGGATATCTATGACTTTTTTTATTTAAAATAATAACGTATTTCTTCATTTATGTTTTATTTTAAATTTTGAAAAAAATTAAAATATCATAATTAAAAGATATTTTCTTTTTTTTTTAATTTATTATAAATTTTGTTTCCAAAATTCAAGGAGTATAATCAATCATATTTATTTTTGATAAATATATTTTAGTTAGATTCTTCTTATTCAGATCGGATTGAAAAGATTAGATTGGATTCAGATTGATAAATGTTATAATCAATTGTTTTTGATTGGGATCGGATTATTATTAAATTATAAATAAATATATATTTTATTTTATAATATATTATATTTAAATATAATATGTATCATAATTATATTAAATTATTATTTTAACTTAAAAATAATATAAATTTTTATAATAATTTAATAATTGTATTGGTATATTTCTTATGCTTTTTATTTCCTTAGTGATGATTATAAATAATAAAATTTATTATAAATATATTAATTTAAAATTTAAATATTATATATGTTATATGTGTTAATAATTTATAAATAAATTTTAATATCAATTTGATTTTATTTAATTATAAAAAATTTGATATGTTTGAATTTGTTTAAATTTAGATTGATTCACGTTAATTAAATTAAAATCTTCAAATTCAATTTATTTGTTTCGTATAGTAAGAGATTTATTAAAATCAAACAACTTTTATTGGAAATTAATTTTACTAATATTAATATATATATATAAAGTCAAATTCTGACCTATAACGTTGCAGTTGTCATCCTCAATTTAATTATTTGTGCGACTGACTGTGTCATTTGCTCTATTTTGTTCAGCTGTTCGTGGAATTTGGAAAAATAACAAAAGGGATTATCCAAACTTTTGTTTGGAAGTAATTCTATTTGTTTTGATGGTATTAAATTTTATTAACTCGTAGGCATAGATTTGATATTAAATATATATATAAATTATATAATTTATTTTTGAGAGCACGAGTTAAAATATAATTGTAATAAAAAATTAAAAAATTAATTATAAATATTAACATTATTTATAAATCAAAGATACAAATAAATATATAAAATATTGGACGTATTTATAATAAAATTATAAACGTTAGAATGTCTTTGATAAATATTAAAACTATTAAAACTCATGGATATTTATAACAATTTACCTTTGGCACAAATGGAGAATGCATACGTTCAAACAAGATGAGATTTGAGATCGAACTTCTCATATCACTTATTCTCGACAAAGTTTTCTAATATATTTATAAAATTTTGGTGTTAAATTATATGTATTATGATATTTTGATTACTTTATTTTTACAAATTAAATATATATTAATCATATTTTTTAAAATTAACGTAATTTAGTAACTTTGATACTGTATTTTTGGACGCTTTAGTAATCTATTCTCAATTTTAATTTTTTGGATCATTTTTGGGTAGAAAAACTTAATTAAACCTTATTAAGATTAGTTGGTGTTAAGTAAAATTTAGAATACAAAACTCTAAATTAGTAATATTAAATCCAAACAAGTAAATAAACTACTTGTATTATACCCATTATAACACTTTTCAAAAGTAACTTACAAATTGAAGAGAAATACAAATACTCAAAGAGAAAACTCTCAACTCACACACCCAAACTAGGAATACAAAGACTTATTTTGTTTTTAATGGAATGATCAAACCAAATGCAAGGTAGTCTATTTATAGTCCTCACCATGCAATCTACACCACACAAATATAAAACTAATAAATAATTCTAGCCACACAAATATTATCTACTCACTTCTCTTTTCTACAACCTTAAACCACCTTATTTATTCATCCTTCAACCACCCTATTTATTCATCCTTCAACCATTCCATTTATTTCTCTACATCCTTCAACCACTCCATTTATTTCTCTACATCCTTCAACCACTCCATTTATTTCTCTACATCCTTCAACCACTCCATTTATTTCTCTACATCCTTCAACCACTCCATTTATTTCTCTACATCCTTCAACCACTCCATTTATTATGTTGGCATTGATTTTCAACATTCCCCCTCAACACTAACTCTCACTATTTTTATTGTGTCAAGCTGACGACGAAACATTTCGAACTTACCAACGCTTAAGCTTTTTGTAAACAAGTTCGAACTTGGATCATCTGTCTTGATTTGCCTCATCTCAATTTCTTCTTGTAGAACCTTTTCTCTGATAAAGTGATAGTGCACTTCAACATGCTTAGTTCTTGCATGAAAAACCAGATTCTTTGCCAAACGAATTGTCGATTGATTGTCATAGTACAACGGTACTACATAATCCACTGGTTGATGTGGATTATTCATTAGCTGTATCAACCATGTACACTCTTGAGCTGCCATTGCCGTTGCTCGATACTCAGCTTCAGTGGTTGATAATGATACCGTTGGTTGTCTCTTGCTACACCAAGAAATTGTTCCGGAACCCAGCTTAAACACATACCCAGTTGTTGATCTCCTAGTGTCACGATCTCCTACATAGTCTGCATCACAGTAACTAACTAACTTACGGTCTCTACCTTTCTTGTATAAAAGATCATAGTCAATTGTACTCTTCACATATCTCAGCATTCGTCGAACTGCATCCAAATGAGGTTTCTTTGGATTTTGCATGTACTGGCTCATCACACTAACTGCATAAGAAATGTCAAGTTGAGTCAAGGTTAAGTAGATCAAATTGCCTATCAATTGTCGATACATCATTGCATCTTCCAAATCTTTTCCTTCACGTGTACACATTTTGGAATTTGGTTCCATCAGCATCGAAATTAGCTTGCGTTTAAGCATTCCAAACCTCTTCAACAAATCTTTGGAATATTTTTGCTGACAAAGAAATATTCCTTCTTGTGTGCGATCAACTTCTAAACCAAGGAAGTGCTTGAGCTGGCTAAGTTCCTTCATCTGGAAACGGACTGAAAAATTCTCCTTCGTTTGACAAATAAGCTGGAATCTGTAGGTGTTACTGAATAACCACTTTGTGTTAGAAATTCAACAATCTTATCATACCACGCCCTGTGTGCTTGTCTGTATAGTGCTTTTCACAGTTTATACATATATTCAAGATGATCTTAGCTCTGAAAACCCATTGGTTAGATCATATAAATCTCCCAATCCAACTCTCTATGAAGAAGAGCATTCTTCACATCCATCTGCCACAATTTCCAATCTTTGTTGGCTACAAGTGCAAGTAGGACTCGAACAGTTGTAAGTTTCGCCATTGGACTAAAATTTTTCTCATAGTCTAGTCCATATTGTTGAGAGAAACCATGAGCTACCAATCGTGCCTTGTGCCTCTCGATTGACCCATCTGGACATCGTTTTATCTTGTAAACCCACTTGTAGGATATGAGTTTCACATATCTTGGCTTTGGCACAAGATCCCAAGTCTGATTTTGTTGAAGTGCATCGATCTCTTCTTTCATAGCTGTCATTCACTGAGAACTCTGCGATGCTTCTTCAAACGTATCAGGCTCTATTGCTTCTTCAATTATGGTTGCATTGGCATATTTAGGATTTGGCTTTCATGTTCTTATAGACCTACAAAGTTGAGATTGTGGAGTTGATTCTTCCATTTCACTAGGCCCACCTTCTTCATTTAGTTGTTGATATATGCCAATTTACCAAGGATTCTGAGTTACTCTTTGTTTGGCACCATCATCATCTAGATCTCTATATTCATCTAAACTTGGTTGGAATTGAATAGTATGCTACCCCATATTTTGTTGTAACTTATCACCAAATTCTCTTGAGTCTAGCAACGCCTTCTTCTCTGAGGACCACCAAAAAGATGCTTCATCGAATACCACATCTCGTGAAATGTAGCATCTTCCACTCATTGGATCACAACATTTCCACATTTTTCTCTGGCTGTCGTATCCCACAAAGATACATCTAACAACTTTCTTATCAAATTTTCTCTATAAATTATCAGGAACAAATACATAACATACACAGCCAAATACTCGAACGTAGCTAACTGTGGGTTCTATGTTCCATAGTTTCTCAAAGGGTGAAACAAATTCTAACCTTGGTTGATGAAAGTTTATAAAATATGGACCTAATTAACCTATAGGGGGTGAATAGGTTATTTTTAATTTTTATCAATTTATAATTTACTAACCTAAACAAAGTGGCCAAACATGCAATCGTGTGTAAGAGTAAAGTGCGGAAATTATAACACACGATATTTTTAGTTGGAAACAACCTAGGCCACAATAATGACTTAAGAAAAAAACCACCGGCCCACCGGACCACCTAGCTTTCCACTATGAAAATCAAATGTTCAAATACAAACTCGATCTTATGCTACCCTCCTTAGGATACTACCCCAATGTACTTTACTTACGAGCCCTGCTCTGTTTTCACAGTTTCTGAAATTAACATGAGCGGTTTCCAGACCAACGTTCCAATAAACTCTTCGACAATCAGATCGTTCACAAATCAACTGTAAAAAAGTTAGTACAAAAACACAAGTACTTGTGTGTGTTCTATGATGGATTTAATAATGAATAATCCTAACTAGATGATTCAAAATATATATCACTTAAATTAAATAAAATAGTACATTCTAGAGCAAGAAAATTAAGCATAGGTTTCATAAAAACAACTTCTTTGAAATTTAATAATCTAATCAAATAATTATATTCACATAAATTTATCTGACATGAACATGTATAAATCTAATAAAAAGAAGTCATATAAAAATAAAACATATCAAATAATTTATTACTAAATACCTCTATGACATCAATTTAATATTAATCAATCTCTCTAAATTTTTTTACTTTAATTATTTTGTACGCTATCATCACGCACAAATATATATCGATTATATTTTTTTTGACTTCACTATCGCAACTATCATATATATATATATATATATATATATATATATATATATATATATATATATATATATATATATATATATATTAATTTGCTTTGATCTCACCTACTGCAAATATGAATTAACTTTGATCTCACCTTCGCTGTTGCAAATATTAATTAGCTTCTCACCTTCACTGTTGCAAACGTTAATTAGCTTCTTATCTTCACTATTGCAAATATCAATTAGCTTTTCACCTTCACTGCTACAAATGTTAATTAGCTTCTTATCTTCACTATTGCAAATATCAATTAGCTTTTCACCTTCACTATTGCAAATATCAATTAGCTTTTCACCTTCACTTCACATTGTGCACTTTTTTGAATGCTTTCTTCATTCTGCCATTGTTTTATTTCTTCACCAGATTTTGAATGTTTTTTCTTTTTCATTGTTTCAATCGGCAGCCCTTTTTTTTCGGCACACCAAACTAATTAACCCTAATATGTCTTATATAGATAATAATAATGCTTAAAGATATTAGGGTTAGGTTAAATGTGTTTTGTTCTTAACTTTTCAAATCACATTAAAAACAAAAACTTAATATTATCTTAAGATATATTATAAAAATATTTAATTAATAATTTCATAAATTAATTAAAGTTTGAATAAATATTTTAACATAAAATATAATTTCAGATTTATGAAAATGTGTTATTAAATGCATGAATGCAATCCTATGTGTCGTAGTTATAAAAAAACATACATGAAGTACGAATATCTGGAACTTGAACATTTGTTCGGCTTTTCTTGATAAACTTGATAACAGGCCTAAAAACAAATTTACAAGTAAATATTTTATCCATGAAAATAGCCAACACCCATAGTCCTTAGAGTTGAGGAAGTATATTGATCACAAAGGTTGTAGTCCTCGTCGCTTTGGCCCAAACCTCCCAAGTACATTCTTTTCATGTAGCATACTCCAAAAAATTTCTACAAGATGCGGGTTCTTTCTCTATGCAACACCATTTTGTTGTGGCATGTTGGCACAAGTGTACTGATGACGTATTCGACATTCCTTTAGGTATTGAGAGAACTCGCTTGAGCTATATTCTCTGATGTTGTCTATGGGTAAGCAACAGATCTTTTTCCAACTTTTCCTTCATTTGACTCTCTAAACTCTTTAAACTTTGAGAATACATCATATTTTTCTTTGATAAAGAAAACCCACATATACCTTGAGAAGTCGTCAATGAATTTCACCATATATCGCATACCGCTAATTGATGGTTGCTTAAAAGGATCGAATACATCAGAATGAACTAACTCCAATGGTTCTTTTGCTTTAAACTTTGATTCCTCATATGGTAATTTGCCAACTTTACCATAATGGTATCCTGCACAGACATTGTTTGTTCACACGTCTAGTTGAGAAAGCCCTTTAAGCATCGACTTCTTCACCATCACACTTAGCTTGGAATAGCTAACGTGACCTAACCGCATATGCCATAGATTTATTGTCTCATTTCTTTTTGTCTTGTCTACATATGCAGATTCTACTGACATCACGTAGACTGATTCCAATCGTTGCCCCTCCATTGTCGGTGTTTCTAAAATTTTGAGATCACGATACACCTTCACATCTCGGGGACCGAATAAGACATGATGGCATGATGATGTTAATTGAGCCACATATAGCAAATTTTTCTTTATTCTTGGGACATGATAAACATCTTGAAGTGGTACTTAGTAAGTACTATATCAAGGCGTAACTATCGTCTTAACGATATGGGCTATCGGTAACCTTGAGTTGTCAGTTGTCACCACTACATGACCTCCCTTGTACTCAGACATACTTTCCAACTTCTGTTTATCACCTATCATATGATTTGAGCAGCCCGAATCTACGATCCAGTCATTCTTGTAGTCAATCTGTTTTGATGTTGTCACCGTAAGAGCTAATTCTTCTTCCTCTATAGCGAATAATGTTTCGGCATCCCAACCATCTTCGCTATGCTCCTTAGAACTAGAAGTAGTTGTATTGCTTTCAACAGGCTTTTTCTTACTCCAATAATATTTTTCCAAGTGACCCATCTTCCCGCAGTTGTAACATTCATCGTCAAATTTTCTATTATTATTGTGGTTCTTCCAAGCTCCCCCTGGACGAAAGCCTCTCTTTACTTGAGAAATTTTTCCTTTGTTGCCATCATTTTTATATCCATTTCCATTATAATGCTTGAAAT
Source organism: Hippophae rhamnoides (assembly GCA_033030585.1). Taxonomy (NCBI): domain Eukaryota; kingdom Viridiplantae; phylum Streptophyta; class Magnoliopsida; order Rosales; family Elaeagnaceae; genus Hippophae; species Hippophae rhamnoides. The sequence continues at coordinate 6,303,716 of CM065431.1, forward strand.
TTCCTCTACTTTTACTAGTATAGAGCGCTTATTTTTCACCCTTCAGCGAGACTCCTCCCATTTACTTAGCCATAGCTTCTTGACCGACCAAAAAAATCTCAAACTTAACGAAAGATGGTTGTGTCGGCCATCCTTGTATAGTAGTAATAAATCCTCGATATTCGGGTCTCAAATCATGAATAATTATTCTCTTTATCCTTATTTTCCCAATAGGAGCTTCCGGATCTAACTTTGAAATTTCGTGGCATAATGACTTTACCTTGTGAAAGTATTGGGAAATCATCATGTCGTGTTGCGCCATCGATAACAACTCATTCTCTAGAAGTTTCAATCTTGTATCATTCTTCTTTGAAAAGAGTGTAATAAGAGTGTTCCATGCTTCCTTTGATGTTTTTGCATCCCAAATGTGCTCCAACATTTCTTCTTCAACTGTGGTCTTCAAAGCAAACATCGCTTTGCTTGCTTTAATTTTCCACTTCCGCAAGATGTTGTTTGTATCTTCCGCTGCTGGTTGTGTAACTTCATCACCACCAACAACCTCCCACAAGTCTTGACCTTGTAGGTAAGACTCCATACATGTTGCCCATGTGTTATAGTTTTTGTTGTTGAGCTTCTTGATTCGTCCAACTACTTGAAGGTCACCCATCGTGCCGACAAGACTTCGATTATACCGAACAAGCTTAACTAAGAAACTTGTAGAGTACCAAACTCCTCATAACTCAAGATAGCTCCACTGAGAACGATTCTTAACCGTCCCGCTCTGATACCAATTGTTGAGTAAAATTTAGAATACACAACTCTAAATTTACTAATATTATATCCAAACAAGTAAATAAACTACTTGTATTATATCCATTATAACACCTTTCAAAGGCAACTCACAAATTGAAGTCACAAATTGAAGAGAAATACAAACACTCAAAGAAAAAGCTCTCAACTCACACTCAAATTAGGAATAGAAAGACTTATTTTGTTTTTGATGGAATGATTAAACCAAATGCAAGTAGGCTATTTATAGTCCTCACTGTGCAATCTACATCACACAAATATAAAACTAAGAAATAATTCTAGCCACACAAATATTATCTACACATTTCTCTTTTCTACAACCTTTAACCACCCTATTTATTTATCCTCCAACCACCCTATTTATTCATCCTTCAACCACTCTCTTTATTTTCCTACCACTTTATTTATTATGTTGGTGTTAATTTTCAACAGTTGGTAGGCATTTGAATAGAAATATACTTCAAAAAGTTAAAAACAAGTCGAATAATGTGATTAAATCATCAAAGTTGGTTTAAAATAATTAGAGTATATACAAATGTAACGGTAATATTATTAAAGTACACCAATTTAAACTAAAGTGAGAAATGTGTTCAATTTATAAAAAAAAATTGCACAAGAATAATGTTTTCTTGAATTAAACTTTTAGTTTTTATATGACTCGGTTTTTCACATAACTTCACTTTTAACCAATTAGGAAAAAAAATATGTTTTTCTTTTCTTTTTTTAAATATATATATTATATTTTTGAACATTTAAAAAACATAAAATTTTAAATTATAGAAAAAAATGTGTCAAGTTAAAAAATAAAACTCTATTTGTGAAGTGGAAGTGATTAGTATTAAACAACAAAAATTTGCTCAACAAAAATATTATGATATTAATAATTTAATTATAATAAAATAAAACAATAAACATATTTTTATAGTTTGTGAGTTGAAACTTTTAGACTTTCAAATCTTATTTGCCTACTAGCAAGAACATGATTGTTGAAAATTCTTGCAAATTTCAAATTGATCAAGGTTTACTTTTAGTTTTCCGACTAGAACCTCTTATTGCATGAAATTTGTTATTGAAGAACAATGATTTTCTATCGAGGAAATTTTCTTGAATTATTGACTTTAGTTGAATTTTGTTCTCACATCATTCTCTCGATCGAGCGTTAGAATTTTTTAAAATTTTTTATACGTTGGTTGGCTAGAAGAATGAAGTGTATTAAAATAATCTCCATTTAAACTAATTTAATTTGAATTAGATCTATAATTTATCTACAATTAGAAATCTTATATACTAAAACTTGTGTCCAGTTGGTTATAATAACTTTATTTTAGAGTTAATTAACTCTAAAATCTCATTTATAATCAAATTGTGTAATTTAATAAGAATCTCATTCCTATTATTTTAGTTTTATCTATATAACATGTAAGAGCCATACTTTTAATTATGTGCTACAATTTATTTCAAAATAATTGAATAATTAATTTAAAATTAAATCTAATTTAATAATTATTAAAATGTGTTTCGTATCTCAAAAGTATTTAAATGACTATAAAATATTAAAATTTAACGTCTTAATATTTTAGTTGATTCAAATAAATATATAGTCCAACTAAATATTATTTAACTAATTAATTTGGTTATGCTAAATTATCATTTTACCTTACATTTTTATTTTACATTTATGACTATTATAAAATGTCATAATAATTTGAACAAAAAATATCATAATAAATAAATATGCATTTTGATCCAATGAAATAATTAATTTCAAATTAATTATTCATTTATCTCGATAGTATTATCATTAAGTCGTTCTCGTGGAATAGATTCAAGCACTAATGAAACTATGAATTAAAGTTTAAATAAAGCATTGATACATTAATTAATCATTTAACTAATTATCGATCTTTATTAATCTTAAAGTTATTCCACTATAAAACTGAGACCGAAAACTCTTGAATATCATAATTGCTATTTATCCAACACAATATATACGAATAATCCATTTATATAACCATTAGATGTAGCTTAATCCTCCACTATTAGTTCATAATACGACTAAGGTCGTTAAGTTCGTTTTACCTAATCTATTAAATCTTTTTCTTGAATACCTGATATAATTATATTATAAATTGTGTATAATCATTCAAGCTCTAAATCATTAAAAAATAAACTGCTATTAAACATTTATGAATAGACGGAGTGAATTCCACCATCTTATAAGATAACCTCACAATTCACCATAAACACCAAGATACCAAGATATAATGTATCTTATCCCAATACTTTCGACATCATCGAGTAAGTCAAATACCAATGTGCTAATAAGATAACCTCACAACCCACCATAAATACCAAGATACAATATATCTTATCCTAATACTTTCGATATCATCTAGTAAGTCAAATACCAATGTAATACAACATGGGACCATCTAATGACTCAAAAATAAGATTGTCATGGTCATTGAGTGACATAGATAAATAACTGTGAGTAATTAGATATTAACAATGTTTCCAATACATCTTGTATAGTTCTATATAATCAACTATTATACAAAATATCCTCAATTACATGTCTTTCCATATTAGTCATCACAGATAATAGTCAATTCATTTAAAATGGATATGGAGCTGTATTAGTGACTTAATTAAAGATCATATTATATACATTTTAATTAATCGTCATAGATAATTTGATAATTTTACTTAAAATCAATCATCATGTATACACGTTGATATATTGTTTTAAGAAAACATAAATAATCAAAGATTTTTATGATTTATTTGAAAAATTAAATGAAATATTTAAATAAATTAAATGTTCATTTTATTTATTCTAATTTCAATAAAAATTTAAATACAAACTCTTATGTATTTAAGGCTCTGTTGTAAAAGGTTATGCTATGCAATGCAACATAAATTAAATAATTTTTTATAAAATAATATTTTTAACAAAAAAATCAATACTTTAATTATGAAATCTAATATCTTAATATATAATAATTATTATAATGATAGTTAAATTAAGAGAGTAAAAAATAATTATCATGGTTTAATTTATTATATTTAAGGTATAAGCATAGTAAAAAGTTGGTATCATTCAATTTTTCATATTTTAAGGTTTTTAATACTTATGGTCCGAAAAAAAAAGATCAATTAAGGATAATTAATATTATTTTAATTATTTTTTTTTTAAATATTATTTTTTACTATCAAGCAATTACAATGTTATAAAACACGAGCCATTAATAAGGATAAAATTAAAATTTAGTTTAAAATTATTTAATAAAAATCAACAATAATAATATTATAACAGAAAATTAATTAAATATATATTTTTATTTTAAAAAATAAAAAAATCAATAAAATATTGAAATAAAAACAATGATAATAACCATATATTAAAGTAAATATTTTGTAAAAAATTCATATAAATTTTCATTTTAGCAGAGTTATATGATTGAATTTTAATCATATTTTAATCACTTAATATGAAATATTGATATTTTAATAGAAAAATTATTAAACTAATATTATTTGTTATTAATTTATCATTTTTTTAAAAGTTAAAAGATTGAAAAAAAAATTAAATATGATTGACTAAACTCATACTAAGTGCATAATGCGAAAGAACACTTTTTTTCTCTATATTTTGTATAAAAAACAAATATAATTGAGATTTTATGAGTATTCAGTTTATTTAAAATTTAATTTATCTCAATTTATTTACTAGCAGAGAATTTTATATCTTTATAAAGTATCCAAATTTCTAAATTATATTTGATATTTAAGTGGAGGTTGAAATTGCACCCTTATATCTTTACTCGCATTCATAAAACAAAGTTTGAATCCTCAAATGTATGATTGACTTAAAATAAATAAATATCAAAAGTAAAAAATGATGTTATGTTGATAATGAGTTGAAGGAATTTTGTGATATGGAAAATGAGGTAGTATAAAGAAAAAAAGAAAAGAGGGATTGATTTGGGAAAGAATCTTATAGCTTGTCTATGAAGGATTTGTCATATCAAATTAGGTTATAGTAATTATGGAGTGGGGATAATGTGGATATTAATTAATCCAGTGATTATGAAATCAGAGTCTTTTAACCTACAACAACAACGATAAATAATAATAATAATAATAATAACAACAATAAATAATAAATAATAATAATAATAATAATAATAATAATAATAATAATAATAATAATAATAATAATAATAATAATAATAATATAGGAATGGAAGGGAATGAGTCATACAACTCATAAGAAATAACCAGGTAGGATAGCCACTATATCCATTATTGTCATACCTTATATGTAAAATTGGCCATTAATTGAAGGAAATAACATCATTATTAAATTTGTGGTCCTAATAACATATGAGGTAATGTTAAAAATAATAATCGAATTTAATAAATTTATATGAAATCTTACTCTATAACAACAATTAGGATTTAGGTCATTTGAGTAACTTATACTTTAACCCTATTGTTCTTAGGATATGTAAATTTAGTTTAATAATTTTAAGTTTGGGTCAATCAAAAATAATTTCTTAAATAATGCCAATTTTTTCAATAAATAAGCATTTGCAAGGCACACTATTAGAAAAATAATTCAAAAATATCATTTAAAAGTAACACATGTAACATGAACATGATTATTTAATAAAAAATTTGCTTTTTTTTATAAATGTTTTATTTTCTATTAAAAAACTTGATTTATTTTTAATTTATTATTTTAAGTTACTCTTCTATTAATTTAATATTTTATCCATTTAATTCTATATCAATTATATATTTTAATTGATATTTATTTTAAATTTAAACAAAATAAGTCAAAAAAAATTACATGATAGCAACCCTCTCAGCCCCATTTAATAAAAAATTTATAAACCTCAATTCAATCACGCTGGAATTGATATATTTTATGAAGATTTAATGTAAATATTGATTAAAAATATCTAATTGATATAAAAATGATATATAAAATACTCAATGATATAAAATATTCAATGACAATATAAAATGAAAATATCTAATTGATATAAAAATGATAATATAAAATATAATATTAAAAATAAATTAAAACTTGTATTAGGAAATAAAATATTTACCTTTTTTAAATATTACTTCAATGACTTAAATAAAATTACTGAGTGTCAATCGAATAAAGTTTGTTAGTTAAACTAAAGAAACGGAGAGAAAAGAAAATAAGAAAAAGAAAACCATGAAAATCATAGGTTTGACCTTATATAATTAACAGTTGAAGGATAGCATATTAGAATAAAACTATAAAAATACTATATATATATATATATATTGTAAGATATCATATTAAAATAAAGTAAAAAAATATTATTAAATTATTGTATTTATTTTATTTATATTATCGAATTATTTTTTATTTTATTTATACTACTTAATCATTATATTTGTTTTATTTATATTATTTTGTTAATTTTCGTCCAATAACGTTCCACGTCAATGATAGATTTGAAATAATTTAGATATTTAAATGATAAATTTAAAAAATTTAAATAATTGAGAGATATTTCAGAAACAAAGTTTATAATAAATATACAACTTAATTATTTAAGTTGTTATAATTTTGTAAATTAATTATATGATATATGATATTATTAAACATAACTTAATGTAATGATATAAATAAAATAAAAATAATTTAATAATATCATATATTTAATGATATTCTTATAAATTTATCTTGTATGAAAACTATTTAAGAGTTTGACAAGCGTAAACTTTCATAGTTGGACATGAATTGTTACCCTATAAATCAATAGATTTTTTTTTACTTTCCTAATTAATAATTTTATCATATAATTAATTTATATTTAAAATTAAATATATGTTTATAAATATTACATATGATCTAGAAATTATATATAATATTGCCATTGGTCCAACAACCTTCCCTCGTCAAAGCTCTGCAACTTTTGCAATTATGAATTGATTTAAAAAAAGAAGAAGACAACATTAGTATGTGATGGGATGTCATAGATTTTTTAAATATGTACAAAAAAATAAATCTTTCAGTGTCTTCATTGATAGATATTTTTGGTTGGAGTGGATAACAAATTTGGTATTAATTTTGAAGAATCAATCCATAACAGGTTGTATATGTCTGAATCCTAAAAATAGCAATCATAACCGATACAATGTTTATATTGCCATTAAATATTAATCAATATTATTTTTTATTTCAATTAATTAAAATTTTGAAAATATTATTTCAATTATTGGTTTCACTTCTCATACTGTTTTTTTTATTTTTGTTCAAATCTTACTCATCCATCTTTCACATTGTTCAATCTTTTCACCTTCTCTCTTTTGTTGACGATTGTAATTGTCGTTATTCGAACATCCTTTGTTATTTCTTGTCTTCAAAGTTCTATAATTAATTATCTAGGCTACTTTAAATTTGTCCGTATACTAATAGACTAACATACAAGAGAATCGAGGTCGATACGGTAATATTTTATATGTTAGTTTGATTTAAATAATCTAATTAAATTTAGATTAAATTTAAATAATTTGAAAAAAAATTAGTTATGTTCGAATCAATTCGTGAGTTTGATATTAAAATAAATATGTTTTAATTTTATAATACATATATAAAATATTGTGAATAACTTTATGGTTTTAAATTAATAAATTCTAAAATGTGATATAGATTATTTTAAATCTTAATGTTTAATTAATTATATAATATAATATTGTTAATATATTTTTTTTATGATTAATAAATTGTAATATTATCTTTCTAATTTTTTGTTATTTCATGTAATAATGTTAGTACTATTAAATTTTAATATCATTAAAAATATTTTTAATTTATAAAAAAATTCAATTAACTAAATAAAATATGTACTTAAAAATTCAGTTTAATTTAAATTAGTTAGTACCAATTTGTTTATGTTTAATTTAAATTTTAACTTATTTTTAAAATAAATTTAATTTAAACTAGAGTAATATCAATTTAAAATGAAATAATTAAATCCAACTCATACAAATTGCAACTCATGATTTCCCAACACTAACAAGAATCAAGAATATATACTCTCAATGATGAACTTTACAATTCAAAACCTAACAAAATAAAAACTAGCTATAATTATTTGATTAAATTTTGGGAATATAAAAGGAGAAAATCTCAAGCACTATCTGTTGGAAAAAATTACAAATAAAATAACATAAATTAAATAAAAAAATTAATTTGGATTTAATTTTTTTACTCTTGTATAATTAGAATAGGCTAACAAAATATATAATGTATATGTATTTTAAAATATATTCACTAATAAATGAAAATACAAAATGATATTATAACAAATATTGATTAACATTATCATGAATTTTTATCTCAAAATGATATCTCTCGTAATCAATGAAGATTTCTGTTTTTCAAGATTTTTAAATTTGATATCAATTTCAATATTGATTTCTGAGTTAATCACTTTTTATAATATTAGATTTTTATAAGTGTATAGCATGAATCGAAGAGGAGAGTTTTTCTCTCCTTTAATTTCTCTCATATGTTTTTTTCTTTCCTTGTTTTGTTTGAATTTTTGCTTTTTTTCTTTTCTATCATCTAATCTCATCCACGATAAGAGGGATGACTTTTCAATCTCCCCTCTCAGCTTACGTGGAGGTTTCCATATGCCTATTATTTTTATGCATAATTCAATCTTATATTTAGGTAACAAGTTACTCATCATATATGAGTTGTCACGTAATATGTTTAGTTAGAATATGGTGGTGTTTGTGTTGGGTGTAGTTAATATATCCATTGGAATGGTGTCTAGTATTCTTGTTGGAATGGTCGTGTTTGCATTGGTGTCTAGGTTTTTTTTGTTTACTACTAGTTAGTATATTTGTTGGAATAGGGTAAACAAATCGTTGATATTTGATACAATATATAACTAATACATATTATGAATATATTGCGATCATAATTGATATGGTAATTTTTATTGGATACAACTATATAGATTTGAATGTATTTATTAATAATATTATAATATATTATTTAAGATTTATCTTGAATTTAAGAACGAATAATCATTCACGTTTATAATCTTACAAAAAAGGTTGTAGAAGTTCATTTTGTAAAATAATAAATTTGTATTGTCACACTTGTACACTTTAAAAGTATGATAACAAAAATTCATTACTTTACAAAATAGATTTAAATAACTTTTTTTTCATAATGGTAGTGGATTTATGATGTCTTAATTAATATATAGGATATTAAAGTATAATTTCATTAAAGATAATAGACTTTAATTATCATTTTTATAAATTTAAAATATATATTTTTTTATATAATATAATACTTTTACTACGGCATATTTATTACACGATATTAAAAATCTTGACGGTATATTATATTATACACCTTATCATTATAAATTAATTATAATACGAATTAGTAAAATATACCATAAATTGTCTTGCCCAAACGTAGTAGTCTACTTGTGTGCGTGACAGAACACTAACACTGATGATATATATATAAAAAATAAAAAAAACTACAGTAGTTACTATTGGACTACGACTTGGAGACAACAATGCCCCAAGACCATAATTGACATATCACATTCCTTTGAAAAGCATAATCGATGGAAATCTAATATAATTAACAAGGTGGTAGTAACATAAATTAAATATATGATGAGTCAAAAAGTATTATTAATTACTACTTTGTGCACGAGTTTGCATTCTACTTTAAGTTGTACGTACGTTGGCTAGCAGTCCACAGAAGTAGTCAGACTTTAGCAGATGACAAGACACAATTTGAGGGTTTTTGAAATTGATCACTCTCCAGTATAATAGCCACATATGTATGTCCTTTTAAGTGGACTCCAACTACTAGCGATCGACGTGGTTTGTGTTTTACTATTTTCACAATCCGAATTTACTTTCGTGGTAACTTTTACACTTATTTAGCAAAATAATACTTAAATTATATATTTATTTTTAATAATATTTTAATTATATTCTTTTTAAAAAATAAATATATAATGATAAAATATTATCTATATATATATATATATATAAAGAATATAAGTATTACTTTACTTACACTTTTTTTTTCTGAAAAAAGAGTGAATTATTTTCACGATTTTTATTTTAAAAGCTTTAACTCTTTTGATATTCATTCATTTATTTAAATTTTTCCTATTTTTTTTTAATTATTTTTACTATACGAAAATACGACTAAACTAAATATTTTTAATATAAAAATAACATTAAAAAATATAAAAAAAAATTGAATAAATACACTAAGAATGAAGAAAAAATTTAACAAGAATTGAATAAATACATATAAATTGAAATAATTGGAACTTTTAACAAGTTTGAATAATTTTCTCTCTCTTTCTTTTTTTTTCAAAAGTAATTTACATGACATATGATATTAAATGTTTAGTAAATATGATTTTTTTTTCCTTCTATTATAACTTTTTCAAAACAATAAGGATAAAATATTATCAAAAATAAGTATATTATTTAAACGTAATTTTTTACTATAGCTATACAACTACAAAAAGTTGACATGAGTAAATTAATTTGACAGTTTTGTATTTATAATATTTATTTATTTATTTTTTTCAAAATCTACTTCTTCCTAATCTATTCCATGTAGAATAAAATCAAAATTTATTAAAATTTTGATAATTTTTAGATTAGCTCTAATTTTTATAATATATATTCATCATTTTACCTCTTGAAAGAAGCAAAGTAATTTAGACAACATACAAAAAATCATAGAAAGTATTAGGGAGAAAATTTACTTGGGTGGAGCTTTTGGTGCTTGGATTTTATTGTCTTCAAAATTCTAATATGCTAAGAGACATTTGATATATATCTTGGGCAGCCACAATTTTCTAATGATTCTTCTCGTTTTTACCAAGGCACCGAATATTTATTAACGTATATATCATTTGTAATTTTCATCATTAAAGTACTAAACTTGCTTAAAGCATTTTATATTAAATAACTAATTATGATAAAAAAGATTGAAAGTTAAAAAACAAAAAATAATTCTTGGATTTAGGGTTAAAAAAAACGATGCAAATACTTGGTGTAGTACGAGAGTAATAACCAATTTATAAATAAAAATTAAAAATTGTGTAGGTTTAGTTGAGCCTTGAATTTGGTTGGTCACACGATTTTTAATAAGAAAGAAGAAAAAAATTACCCCACTAAATACTTAATCCATTAAATTATTATTAAGATTTTATTTGTCTTAAATTCAATTTATATTTTTTTGGTAATAAAATTCAATTTAAATTATAGTTTATTGTGATTCGATTATTTAGATCACGTTTGAATACTAAAAAAAAAACATTTATAGAGATAGAAGTGTTTTACTTTGAGCTTGGTACGTAGTAAAACTTGAAACATTTTTAAAACTATATGTCTTATATTTCAAGGACTTTAAGTCAAACTTTTTTTTTTTAAAAAAAAAGCACTTCTCCATAGGATCCACAAAAAGCATTAATTACATTTTTATAAAATTTCATCGTTTTTATTATTTTTATTACATCATTATATAAATAATATTAAAAAAAATTCCTCCAATGTGTAACCCATCATGTATAAAATTGCTTCTACTATAAACACTTTTCAGAAAGCGCTTCAATGACAATCATTGTTTAAATATTACATATAAACATGCTCTAAAACTTTCTTTAATTTCAAATTATATGTTTGAAATAAAACTTAATTTATAAAAAGAATAAAAATAAATATAATCCCAAAAAAATGTTACATATGGTTTGACTTATTTTGAGAGGATATAAATTTGAAAGAAATAAGTTAACATATATTTTTTTTGTCAATGATCGTCTGATAATTTTTGTACATGGATCATTTATAATAAAAATAAAAAAAAACTATTAGAATAATCTATTTTCCTATAAAGTAATAAAAATAATTTAAATTAATTTGAAAAATTATTTTTTTAGATTGATTTTTATTTTTATTTTTTTAGTATCAATATATCTTTTTAAGTATATCAAGGTTTTGAGAAAATAAAAACTTTATTTATTGAATTAAAGATACAACACATAACTTAATTATATAATCTATAATAAATTAATATATTATAACACAATCACTATTTTAAATTATTTTGGTGTTAATACTAATAATATTTATCTTATTTTTTAACTTTTTATGTGATTAGATTGCTATAAAAAGTATATTAATATCTTCAATCAATTTTATTGAATAAATAAACTTAGATTTCAAAAAAATAACAAATATGTGATCTAGATCTAAATAAAAATATGTGCATAAACAATAAAAAAAACAAAAAATCGTAATATATAAATTTATGTAAACAAATACCGTTATAGATCTAGATAAAGAAGAATACAAATCATGATTAATTTTTTTTAATAACGTACTAAAATGTAAATAAATAAAACTTACTTGAAAAAGTAATGTACTCTCGAAGAATAAAAGCTCTATTTTTAGTAGGTAAATTTTTTTTTAAAAGATAATTATTAAGATTTTGCAAAAAAAAAATCAATTAATTTAAATTTTTCGACTATCTTTATTTTTTAAGAGTAATGTTTGGAACCGCTGTTTAAATAAGTAATAAATTATATTATTATTAATGTGTAAGATTATAATTAATAGAAATATATGATTTATATATATCAATTATTAAACAAATGTCGTCCAATTAGTCTTTAATAGGTAAGTGATGCATAGAATAAATAAGTATTTTTGATATAAACATTCGCATGTTTTTTTTTTCATGGTAAAAAATATGTTGGGTAACAAATCTTATAAAATTATACAAAATAACGATATAAAATTTATAATAATAAAAATAATATTTTAATAATATTAAATATATTTAAATTAAATAGAATTTAACATTAAAATTATTATCTTTTTAATTTGAAAAGTATTAAATTAAATTCTTCTAATATAAAATATTTGAATTGAATTTTTTTAAATAGTAAAAATATATAAAATATGTATAAAAAATAATATTTTATATATATATCATAATTATATATATCATAATTATATTTATTAATAATATTATATTACATAATTTAATAAAAATATTTTAAAAATATATATTTTTTCCCCTAAGCTTTGTGTTTTAAGATTTTATTTTTTTTTAAGAAAAAAAAAACATATATTTTAAAGGTCAATAGTCAGCCACGAGCTTGATAGCCCAATTTTGGTAAGGATCTTAGTACTACTGTTATCTGTCAATCATTTTGATTTTTTGTCTCTTCCATTGTGGGAAAAAGGATATTCAGCTAACCGAACCAAATATTTCTCCTCCACACAATGCAGAATCACTTTTAAAAACCAACAAATTACTTTTTTTTACTTTGGTTCATGAATGTTGAGATGTGCCCAAGTGAAGAAAAAAGAAACGCTACATTACACTAATAATTTTACACTTCAAATTTTTTTTTTTATAATTTAGTTTTCTTATTCTTTAATTAAAAATTTAGTCTAAAATTGAAGTTCATTTGTCAAAAAAATTGATCACTTAGCCCAAGTTAAACATTACTTAATTTTTATTCTCATGTTTCATATTTAAAGAATATATATATATTCTGATTTATTTTAATACTCAAATAAAATTAAAAATAATTTTTAATAAATAAAAATATAAGAATTTAAAATAATTAATTTAGATTAATTTAATCTCTACTCGACTAATATGTGATTAATATTGACCTATGACATTTAATTGAAAGTTGATTTTTATTCTGAGACTAAATTTATTAACTTTAAAGAATAATGTGACCATATCATATAAAAACAAAATAATAGAGAGATCAAAATATAAAATTATAAATGATAAAAAAAATAACAACTATTAGTGTAATTTAACCAAAAAAAAAAAAGTAAAAAAAAAGGGTAAGTTTCGATGGATAAATGATTTATTGGTTAATGTAGTGACTTAAACATGGTTAGTTAATAAAACCAAGAATCAAATTTTAATTCAATATCACTTATTAACTAATATCTTTTTATATAAACAAATTAGTATTTTTTTTTATTATACAATTTTACTTACAAATCCATAATTGAGAATAAATTAACATTTGTTTTAAAAATTCAAAGTAAAAAAAAAAAGAAGTCATCGTGTTCCTTTTTCATGCATAAAACTATTTTTAATAAATACCCATGAGGCCATGAACCATTCACAAGCTCCATTAGTTTTTCTTTTATAAATAAAATCGTATGTGTATATTCTTTTCATAATTATAATTTCAATTTTAATCACCCGAAAAGCACTAAACATATATTCACAAAATCCGTGTGATAAATATGACCCAAATGTTAATGAAGTTTGCACTTTACCCCTTCAGTGATTTACTCAACTCTCTCCATGCCTTGTTCACTTATTTGGTCAACTTATCAATTTAGTCAATAATTGTACCATAAATTATAAAATTGATAACATTTTTTTTTTCATTGAAACCATTGCATTAAATTTTATGCGTTACATTTTATTAACTCATAAGTTAATAAATTTTTTGATTTATTTAATTTAATCTTAAATCTTAGCGAGTTTTAGTATGTAACTTACAAACTAAAAACTTTTTCAAATAATTTAATCTTAATCCTTTGTGTTGTGATGAAATGATCTAATTTAAAAGATCTAATGAATTAACAAAATTATTTGTAGAAATTTTTAGGAAATATTTAATTAGTTTAACTATAAAAATAATGATCAAAACATCATGAAATATAATAAAATATTTTCTCCTTTTGTTCTTAAAAGATGATTTTTTTAAGACAAAAATGAAAAATATGAATTCTTAAACTTGTTGGTTGAAACACGACTCACTTATAATTACATAAGGATTACATATATTAACAAATTTTAATATGATTTATGTTAGACTAAGTAAATGCTTGATTCACCAATATTTTTCCTATTAATTAAACAAAGTTGATGTAAGAGCACAATAACAATGAGAAAAAAAAAGAGATACTAACATTATTACAATAGTGATATTTAATCTCATAAATTTAATCACGCTCTTTTTTAAAATCGAGATCTTAAGGTTTTAGGTACGATCCAATAAAACCTATGATTATAGTATATATATAATTTTAGTTTTTATTATTAATCGTGATCCTATATTAGACTACAAAAATTACTTAAAAATAAACAAATTTATAGTCATATTTATTAAATAAATGTAATCTAATTAAAGTAATATAATCACAATCTTTTTAAAATCGAAACCAAATAATATATTTTGTGTATTATTATTAAAAAATAAAAAATCACTCTACATTTAATATTTAAATATAATATATTATAAAATAAAATACATATTTATTTATAATTTAATAGTAATTAAATCTAGATTGTATAAAATAAATTTTAAAATACATTGATATAATACGATGAATTCAAATGAATTATATAAGTTTTAATATTAATCTGATGTGATTATAAAATTTATTAATTTGATATGATTTAATAGAAATCCAATAAATCTAATAAAATTTCTAGATTTATATAAATAGACAAAATTATTATATCACCGCTAAATACACTGTACACACACATATAATATCAAGCAAAATCTGTGACCCCTCGATTTTGTCACCGTGATATCTCATTCTTCTCCGTATGTAGAAATTTTTGCACCCCTCTCGTTCTAGTTTCTCTAAATATATATTTTATAAATAAAAATATTATTACAATAATTTTTATTATTATCATATTAAAAATATAAAAAATATTTATTATATTTTTAAAAAATTATTATGATAATAATAATTGTAATAATTGTGACAATATTTATTATTATTAAAAGAAATGTCTTCATTTTGGGATTTCAATCTTGATAGGATCTTGGAAGGTATCGTTTTATTTGAAGATCCTAAAAATATTTTTTCCCCAATTTATGATCATTTTAAGTTATGATTTTATTTATAATTTTTAGAATGTCATTTTTATTTTATGATCTAAAAAAATTTAATTTAAGACACGTTCCAAATTCTTAATTTTTTATTATCGATTATTTTTACACATGTTAATAAAGGACTGTAAATTGTAAATGTCTTAAATCGAGAAAAAAACTTTTCTGAAACCTTAAAATTTAAATGATACGTCTAGGAATCTTATATAGATATTAACTTATTTATTATCTGTTTTGTTAATACAATTTTTTCATTATATTTATATATAATATTACTAGATAAATATATAATATTTAAAAATTGATTAAAATAAATTTAAAAATATTAATAACTTACTAAGCGTTTTTAATTTTTTTTTTCAAAAAATTGAGATTTTAAAATAAAAATAACTCTCTTCAAGATATAGATAAAATCAACACCTTTTATTTATTTTCCACACCTAAAATATATTCCCATATTGTCATAAATTCGTACAAAGTCACGTTAAAAACAGATATTATATAAGCTATAAGTGGATCGGTACACCTTTTTTTTTTAAAAAAAAAAAAGCCAAACCTTTATTTTGTTTCTGCCACTCTCTCTCTCTCTCTCTTAATATTTTTTTCCTTCTTTTATTTTGTTTTTCTGGGTTGTCCTTTTTGGATTGCTTTATAGCAAGGTGTCTTGTTTTCATTTTGGACAGGGGTCTGTATCTTTCTGGGTTCACTCTTTCGGGCTCAGACACTTGAGAACGAGAGTTTGAATATGTCTTCTTCTTTTTCTTCATCACCTTCTTCAAGTGCATCAAAAACAATGGTTTTGAATGAATTTGAGATTTCAAAACCACATGTTTTGGCTGTGGATGATAGTTTAGTCGACCGTATCATTATTGAAAAACTTCTCGTTAACTATCCATGTAAAGGTTCTTTAATTTCTTTCCCTCTTCTTCCACTTCTTCTTCTTCTTCTTCTTCTTGTTGGTATTTTACTTTTAATTTAATTATTTCTACTCGGGAAAATGAAACTTTTTTTTTCTTCTCTTATTGAAGGAAATAAAATTCACATTTTCAGCTGTTTACAGCTTCTTCCAGTTTTAAATTCTTTGTTAACTTTCTACCCTTTTGAAAACAAATGTTATGCTTTTTAAAAAAGTAAAATGATTTTTACTTAAACTAGAAGGATATAATAATGATAATAATGATAATAATGATAATAATGATAATAATAATAATAATAATAATAATAATAATAATAATATTTATGGAAAATAAAGTAATATTTTCAATGTGTAATTTTGCAACAAAATTTCAATTTTTATACACAAAAAAGAAAAGTAGCATTCATGTAAGTTGCAATATATTCTTAAATATATTATATTTTATTTAAATAAAAATGCATTTTTTAATTATGACTCATATTCTTGATATAGTAGGCAACTCATCACCCAGCCCATATCATATTTTCAAAACGAAACTTCCATTAATATATATATTTTTTATTTTGAGCAACTACTAGATCTAAAATTTGTGATTTTGAGTACATTCTCATGATATTTTTTAATTGTAATATATTTATTTTTAAAATATATTTAATTTTTAATTTTTGGTTGGTGCTATTCATTATTGTAGTGACTACTGCTGAAAATGCTGAAAGAGCACTGGAGATATTGGGTCTGGCTGAAGGGAAAGAAACGTTTAGTAACAACAGTACTGTATGTGGCTTTCTCTGCTCTTTTTTTTTTATTATAATTTTCAATAATGATAATCACACACTTATCCACACACTGTTTATAGTATCACGTACTAAAAATCTAAAACAGTTTCAAAAATATATAAAAAAAATTATTTTTTAAAATTATTCAATCACGTTACATGTATTAAATAGTGGGTACAAACTACAAACTAACCTTTCTCTTCTATTTTTAATTCTATTTTGGTCAATGGAGACATTTACTTTTTCCTAAGCATCCTTCGAAATACCATTTCAGATTTGTTAATTTTTGCCTAGTATATAAGAGACATTTTGGCATGCGTTGAAGAGAGAGTACTTAAAAAGCCATTAATGTTAAGGACACCCTTTTGACTACCTACTTTGCACATTCATTAAAAATAGTAAATAAATTTGTAGATATATTTATATTAATTATAATATATTATTTGATAAAATAACTTAAAAAAATATTTATTTTTTAATAAAATTTTACTTATAAATATTAAAATGCATTCAACATTTTTCGTCTTTGAGATTTCATATGCTTCGAAATACTACTTTAGATTTGTTTATTTATATAATTTAGTTATATTAGTAAACAATTCACACAAAAGTTTATCAACACTTTTTTAGTTAGCGCTTTTTACTAATATAATCTTTTTATAAAATAAATTTTCACTTTTTTATCCCCTTAGTAATTTTTCGTTGCACTTGAAAAACAATTACTACTTCTAAACCTCAAGTTTTGGACTTTGGCTAGAGATACTACAAATTACATTAAGAGTTCAAGACATTAAAATATCTATGGAACTTAAAAGAAATTTTGAGATTTGTTATATTTTCAAGATGTGCGACCAACAAAATTTAAAATTAATATAATTTTTTTTAAATAAATATTCAATAAGAGTTAGAAAGAGAAAGTTATCTCATCTATGAATAGTATACTTTGAATATAATAAATGACATATATACACTCAAAATATTGGAATATTATTTTGAAAAATGTAATATCATGCACAAATTTGAACAATTGTGTATCTAAGCTACTTATATTATATCATAAAATTTATGTGTTTTTTTCTCTCTCCTACATTGTTCATAGAATAAACAAGTGCAGTTATCTATATATATGAATCTTAGCTTTCAGTAGTTTCAAGTGAAAATTAATCACGTATCCTATGCAGGAATCGCGAGTCAACATGATAATCACTGACTACTGCATGCCAGGAATGACAGGGTATGAGCTACTTAAAAAGATAAAGGTAACTTTAACCCATCTATAGAATGTTAAAATTATGATAAATATTAATAACATCACTAACAAAATTTCCTAATAGTATTTTAATTTTAAATTTAAAAATAATATTAATAAAATTCATTCTAATAATAAATGTTTAAAAAAATTTTGAAAATAAAATTAATAAAGTCCATTCTAATAATAAATATATATAAAAAAAGTTTTAAGCATAAGACTAAGTTACGAATATTTATAGTCTAGAGTAAAATATTCTTAAAATTTAATCATTAAAAGAAGAGGTTAAAAATTTATAAATAATATAAAAGATCTATTAAATTCATAAAATAATATTTCAAAAAATTCATAAAATAAAATGAAATAAATAAAATCAACCTCAAAAATGGATTTAAGAGGTCAAAACCTTTCCATGCTTATATATTTGATTGCTTCTACGCAGAGAAATAGAACATTTTGTTCTTGATATTTTTCATTTTTTTCTTTGTACTGCCATGTTATTTCTTTTAAAGTTTTTTTTTTAGTTTTATATTAAATTTTGAAATTCTTATATTTATTTGCATTGACTTATTATTATTATCCTAGCATTTGGTTAAAAATTTTATTTCTTTGATATTAAATCATATCTCAAAGTGAAAGTGAAATTATTGGGACCTCCTTGATATATATGGATTACTTGAACTCTATAAACATGTGTTTCCATGAAAGATTGTCCTTATCGATGAAATGATATATTAGCTTCTGACATAAACAGGAATCGCCTGCAATGAAAGAGATACCTGTAATCGTCGTGTCCTCGGATAACATCCCTACTCGAATTACCAAGTAACCTACTTGCATTGCTTTTTCTTCATTTCTCATATTTTTCTTACAGAAGTCCTTACATTTCCTTTTAACCCAACTAGGTGTCTTGAAGAAGGAGCTCAAGAGTTCTTGCTAAAGCCTCTCAAACAATCAGATGTCAAAAAATTGAGCTGCCATCTTGACAAGTTAAAAAATCTTTGTGATGAAGTGATTTGTGTAGTTACCCCTATCAATTGAGATAATTATGCATGGAAATAACGGAATAGCTAATATATATAACAAACCTGAAATATACTGCAGTTAAAACATCGAACTCGTTACAAAAGATTTGAGATGTATTAGTTTATGATCTTAGTAGATATTATTTTAGGTTTATTGCTTTTTATGATTTTATTAATATCATTTAGCACACCTAATTAAGTCTCCGGTACTTGTTAACATGATGTTGGTAAGCTACTATTAGTAGTTATTGAAAAATTAATTCTCTAAAAAGTTTAAAGTTATTGGAAAAGGATCACTAATATTTTATACATTTGTTATTTTCTTACAAGTGTTAGTTATATGCATTATGGTATCGAAACTTTTACAATTTAACAATTAAGGTTATTAAATCTTAAACACATAACCTTAAAATCTGATATCATGTTAAATTATTGGAAAATTAACCCTCTTAAAATCTTAAGTTTTAGTAGGAGGATAAGGTTATTTTTATATGTTTATCACTTACTTTATTAATATACCAATTCAGATCTTAGAAGTTGGGAAATAGTATATATTTTGCATACATTTTATTTTCTTGGAAGTAACAATTAGCATTCCCACCATTTGTAAAACCCTAGTGCAAGGAGCATCAAATAGATTTTTAATTTCCCAACAAAGTGAACGAAAAGTTATTCTAACTGTAGAAAAACTATCTCAGTTGGGAGTTTGATGCCTACACAAACTCAAGTAGATGACTTGTCTAAAACGTTCTGTACACAAAGAAGTTGAAAAACATAGCTTTGGAACATCATCACCTGACCCGGTGTGTAGACACGATCAGTTTTATCTGTGTTGGCTGACTTCTTGCCTTTAGACGAAAAATCTTCTATTTCGGCATTAACAGCACAAATGAAAAAATATCAATCCTCCTAAGCTAACAAAATAACCATAATTTTGATCTTAAATTTCAAATTTATACGAGGGGCCAAGGGCTATACCTTTCTCCCAATCTTGACATGTTAGAAGTTCATCATGGTAATCATCACTGCCAAAAATGAGTAATTTTTCAGTAAATATCACTGTTATAGATTTGATTACGTAAATTTGCAAGAGATGAAATAAATATACGAGGAATAGTTCTATCCTTGGTTCTGAGCAATAGAAAATGAGTGAAATAGTCTATTTGGAACGTACTCCTTTTCATTATATAGATTCTCATATCTATCAGGATTCCCTGAAGACCTCGGCCTCTCCTCCGTATGATCAGGCAAAGAGGTTTTTCTTTCCATGCTCTCCATTAGAGGAGAAGTTGTGTCATACATCCCCATAGATTCATGGTGATCATCCTTCAAATTAGAGTCATTCTTTACACCTTTGTTTTCAAAGAATATGCCCCCACTGTCATTACAAATTTCTTCCCCTGGCTGATATTTCTTGGAGTTGGGTGGTTGAGATTTCGCTCTATATTCAACATCTTTACTAAAACTTTCCTGTGCTGATGTGTCAGAAGATGGTGTCTCACTGCAAGAACAAGCAACATGTGGTGTATCTGGACGCTTACTTCTCCCTTCATAATGTGTATGAAAATCTGGGGCAGTGAATGCTGAGGAATCATGCACAGCAAACTTCTTAGATATGTAACTTTCAGCAGGAGAAAACTCTACAGGTTCACAAAGCTCCGATTGATCGTAAGCAGAGCTCTGACCAAAATGTAATCTCTCATCAGCAAATGCACTAAAATGATCTTCATTCCAAATCTTAGAGCCAAAGGACGGATGTTTCATCCCCAAACTTTTCTGGAAAGTAATCGAATCCGGATTGGTATCCTCTTCCCTAGATCCTTCCTCAAAGTAAGAAATGTCTTTTCGCCCCAATTCTTCCCCAAAAAGGGTATCAGGGTGACATGATGATTTTGACTTTGATCGATAACACAAACTCTCGCACTTTTTTGAGTGACGTGTAGTATTTCCTAGTAGAATGTCATCCTCACTCTCATGCCGTGTCTCCTTTCTAAATGTCTTCTTCAGACCAGACTTATCCCAAGAGTCAGCAAAAACATCATAATGATTCCTGCTCTGTCTTGACTTTAAGTTTATTAGTGAATTATCATCCCCTTGACCTCTCACTGGAATGGAATGGAGTATCAGTTCAGTTCAAGAAAAATATTTTCATTGGTAACGAGAACAAACTAGTTTTGTAACCAATTCATGCACCTGCACTGGATGAGCATGACTCTTGGCTGCCAAAGGCCACAAAATAGGCAATAGTCAACTAATGTAATATATTACAGATAATAAACAACAGTCAATTCAGAACGATAAAGCCCACATATATACCTCTGCAAGCTCAAATCATCCCTTGCATCATCTGAGACAAAGCAAAACATGTCTGGTTCACTTGCCAAAGATCTAAAATTGAAACCACTTCGACCTGTTGGTTGTCTGCGTACAATGACATGGACATAAAACCTGAAGTACATGAAGATGAAGGTGACGTTCTTTCAAAATTCTCAGTGAATAAGGCATACCTTGTCCTGTTGGAAATTGGGAATTCATGCATGAACTCTGAAGCTTGCCACATGGAACTTGAAGTTGTTGGCTCTGGTTTTAAATGAGAAGTTAGAAAAAGTATAGGAAGGAAGGGGGAGGGAGAGAGAGAGAGAAACCTTAACTACTCACATATACAATATCTCAATAAGCATAAATTCCAAAAGTAGGAAGAGAAAAGAACTAAAGAAACTAATTAAACCATCTAATCCAACAAAACTGAAGAGAAACAAATAAACATAAAATGGATTGAGCAAAAATATAAATGATAACATATCCCCCCTTAGATTTCACTATTACTTTGAAATATAATGAAGAGGGCTCTAGCCATGTGCCACCACGGTTCATCAGCAGTCAGCACGATCATACTGAGAAACACTGGACATCTATAGCGTACAATGACACAACATGATCCCGGGAATATTTCTAGAAGTATGCAGCAGAATTATCTAAATTCCAAATGGAATGTCTATAGAGATTGAGACACTTTCTTTCTGTTTCGCAGGCACAAAGATATGTATCTTATTTTTCGTTAACAATACTAGGATAGAACAGTTGCACTAAGACTGGAAGCACCTTGAATGTCAAACATGTCTGTTGCTTTTGCACCAGTTCTGCAATATAGTAATGCATCAATAAGATACAAGTTTGTCAAAATAACAGCAAAAATAAAATATTATACGAAATCCATTATTACCTTCTCAATGGCAGCCAGGGGCCTTCAGAAATACCTTCTGACTTCCTCTCGTTTTCATACAAGTAATTAAGTGCAGAATCTCCATGGATTCTTCTCTGGCAACTTTTCCGCGGCACATCATGTTCTCCCTTATCAAATAAACTGGTATCTTGGGAACTAGATCCAACTGAAAAATATTAATGTGAAAACTCAGACAAGTAGTTCCAAATCCATAAAGTTAGGAAATGACTGTTACTCTTTTATATTGGAGCATAAAAAAGACAACCCAATTACTAAATCATATTAAGGACCTGATTTCATTCCCTTGACTCGTTAGCTAAATATGATGATCAAACAAGCAAAGACCCAGGGATATCAAGAACTTTTTAGGCCATCAGATTCAATAAAGTTAATTTTCTTTTTACTATAATTAGCAAACAAATGAGGTATCATATATCAGAAGCGAAAATCTTTAACCTGGTGAATGTTAAGCAGAAACATAGAATAGATTAGTAGTGGTTTAACAATTCGACTTTGCCTATGAAACCAAAAATAACATGTTGAACTTTGTGTCATTAAAATAATGCTAATCAGATGGTGGCAAATACGCTAAGATGCATATCAAGATTGTGAAAGCACTCAAATACATTTTCGTACATGTACCGTCCCATTTATCTTCATCCCTGTTTCTGTCTTCATCAACTATATTTCTGCCACTGAAATAACCGTTTACTCTACTAGTAAGACCATCATTTGTCCTTCCATCTCTGTCAGTAAAAGACTTCTGCTTTTGACTGATTAAGCAGTTCGAGAACTCCGAAGAACTTCCATTAAAGGGGTCAATAACATCAAGCATCAACTTATCCTGCATTTAGCACGGAAAATGATCAAGGAAAGCCTCTCATTCAATAACAGACTGAAATACATGTAATAATGTGATCACCCCTTCAAACTCAAGGTCCTCCCGCAGAATGTTAAGATTCTTTGATGACTTCGGTTGCTGTTTGGCCTCTAATGGCGAGGGGAAACCATAGGAAAAGGTTCTACAATCACATGTATGTAGAACATTGATCAGATAAAACTAACATCTTTCTTTTAACATAGTTGTGATACAGGTCTTAATTAACGAGAAAAAAGAAAAAAAACTCCTGCCAGAGTTCACCATAAAACATTATATCAATGTAATGCAACTATAATTATGGAACTACTTGCATCTAATTTGCATCTCTCTTGATTTAGAAAACAAACCACCCAAGTTAAACAGCTAATAGCCTCTGAAGCATCTGTCGCATACGGACCTAGCATCAATTCTTAGTGGCTTTACTAGTTTTAAGTTACCTAATATCGAGCCTCATAACAAATCTCGACTTGTTATGCAAAGATCAATCTTTGTTTATTTTCTACTTTTTTCAGATTGCGATCCACAATCATGTTAGAGTAATTACAAGAAATTCATCTGACTTAAAGACAGACCACACTGCTGTCTGATTATGACCCATATAACTGAGCTATACTGCAAGTTTAAATTTGTTGTTGGAAAATAATCTTGAATTACTATTTAAGACTAGAACCTACATAAAATATAAGTTGTATATTGTAGGAATATGCAGATGACATAGACAATAAGATGCATATTTTAGAAAGCATTACAGTTACCTGCTTGGACGTTGAGGTGAACAGACTGGTGTTTTGGTTCCCACTTTCCCTAAACCTGAAGAGCAAAAGCCTTTGCTTTACAAACTTATAATGGCAGGGGGGTAAAGCTCAACAAATGAAAGATAAAAATTTTCATGGATATAAGATATTCAGTAGAACAAGACTGAGTGTAACTTGTGAATTTTCTCTCTCAGCCATAATCTCTCTCACCAGCTTGCCCTTGCAAAGACAGAATGGAAGGCTACAATAACTCAAGTTATGCAAGACAAAAGACAGAATACGAGAAGATAGAAACTTAAAAAAAGGGGGAAAACTGATCAGTCTAAAACCTAGCAATGTCTTGTACTCCATCCATCCTAAATGGAGAGCCATACCATGCATCGATGAAACCTATCTTTTAAAAGTAAAAATTTAGCAATGCATTGAATTAACAAAGTTATTAGCAGTTCGTGCCATGTAAGAATTCCTCTGCCATAGATTGATTTAACCAAGTATCATAGGTGCAAGATCTTTCCACAGATATCAAGCTCATGTGACTATACCTAGGGTTGAGCAGCGAATCAAAAATGTATGTTTTTGGCCAATCCAAATATAATCCGATGGTATAATCAATCCGAACAGATCGAATAAGGTCATATTGATATTGAAATCTATTTATGAATTATTATCATATATAAAACACGACACACACAAATTTAAATTTTAAATTAATATTTTTATAGCAAATATTATTATTTAATTACAATTAAAAAAATCAAAAAATAAGAAATATATTAATACAATTATTAAATTATTATAAATATTTATATTTATTTTTTAAGTTAAAATAATAATCTACTGTAATTATAATTATGGTATCAATAATATTTAATAATAATATATTATAAAATAAAATATGTATTTATTTATAAATTAATAGTAATTTGTTCCGGATCGGATACAGTCGATTATAATATCTGTCAATTCGAATATGAACAAATTGTATAATTTTAAATCTGAATCTGATCTCACTATAAAATTTATCAATCTGAATCCAATGGATCAGATCATATTTCTCAATTTAAGCGGATTGATCGGATTATCTGTTCACCCCTAACTATACCTTCAATTGAGAATGCAACATGAGCTTCATGTCCTGGATTGTCCTTCCCATTGCCATCCAATCCATCATCTTCCAGCAAATCAAAAACAGAAAATCCTGAAAAGAATAACATACAGGGAAGAGCGGAGGAATTAATATTATATGTGTATGTATTGATCTGTGATGAATGACATACGAATTGAAGACCTGTCTTCAATGAATTGTTAGCACTTACGCTGCTCAGCAGCTGTCTTCCCCCAATCTGGTTTGGAATATATTCCACCTAAACCGTTATTTTGATTATCAGGGGCAGAAGAAGAGACCCTGTGAAACAATGAATCCACCACCTTTTAACTAAGGCAAACTCAAACATAACCATCGTAGATGACTAGGAAAATAAAAAGGGTTGAATGCATCAAATTGCATAAAGAGTAACTGTTTTACATAACATATTACACATATAAAATCCAAAAAGTAGTCAGTTTGAAGCACCATAACCTACTTCTCTTTCAGTCTTCTATAGGAGATAAAAGACCTCATGAAAGGTGTTTAACGAACACATGTTGTATGGTGGACAGAAGCTCTATTTAAAATGATGATTTCACTCATGCATTACTTACTTCTTTGGAGATGCAGCCTCCGCTTCTAATCCTGATGAAAATCCTGTCGTTGCAATCATCAAAGATTGAAAATATCCAGTTAAGAAAAATTATGGGAGAAAATTTGTTGAGATTAAATGTCAAAGTTTAAGCAATTGAGGGAAGACCATGTTAAAAAAAGCTTACTTGCTTCCTCATATCCAACAGAGTTAGCAGGAGCAAATGAGCTACGAAGAACTTCCGGCAAATCCATGATACTATCATGCTCAATCGTTGAAGCACTGACTACTGCATCATCCATTCCTGTTAGGACACCATCATCACCTTCTAAGTTAAAAAAAACCTTATATTGAAATTTTATTTTTTGTTCCTTCATAAAGGGAACATAAAATGCTAAAAACATTTTAGTTATTCTCTAGCCCAAAGGCTTCAAGGGTAATGTTTTATCCCTCAACCAAACAAAATTGGTTTTCCTTTTCAAAATAAGTGGATAAGCATTAAGATACTTCAGTGACTTTGGATGTTTAAAATAGCAACATACCACTGGGGCAAGCAGATTTACATTCGTGAGCAATTGCCGACAAGTTCAGTAAACCAAGAACATCCAGTGATCGATGTTCTTTGAGATGTTTTCCCACCATGTCTATTCCATCAGTGTGGTCCTCTAACCCATCTGACTGTGGCCGATATTGTTGTTGTTTTTTCCTTTGTTCAAAGTATTGTTTTTGCCTTGTAAATATGTAAAAGGTCAGAAGATAGTGTAAGAAATGGATTTATTGATATGAATAAACGAATGTTTACAACCTATTTATACAAAAGAAAAGCAAATTTGTAATAATTAAAAATAAACACAATTATGGAGAGGCATGTTCATGGACAGCCTATCCTTCCCCACCAAGCTATTGGTGGGCCTTGGTGTGTTGGTTGTCACCAGCCGGATCTCATATTCTTTAACATTCCCCCTCAAGTTAGAATATATGTTAATTATTCCTAACTTGTTAAGTAAGCTTGAGAATTGTGGAAAACTCAGGGATTTGGTAAATATATCTGTGGTTGCTCTAATGTAGAGATATGATAAGTTTTGATCATTCCAAATTGAATCTTTTCTCTTACTAGATGGCAATCGATCTACATGTGTTTGGTTCGTTCATGAAACACCTGGATTTGATGCAATGTGAAGAAAGCTTGATTGTCACAATATAACTTGGTTGGTTGAGAGTGTTTGATACCCAAATCATCCAAAATATATCGTAACCAGGTTACTTGCACGCGCCATTGCCGTAGACGGTATTCTGTCAACTGATCGTGAGGCGTATTTTGTTTCTTAGTCTTCCAAGAAATTAACGAGTTTCAAGAAACATACAATATCCTGTGGTTGATCGTCGTGTATCGTGCATTTTGCCCGGTCTGCATCACAAAAAGCATTTAGTTGTAATGAACTAGTTCTTTGAGAAAAAGAGACCTTGCCCTGGTGTGTTCTTGACATATCGTAGCACTCGTTGAAAGTCGCTTCCAAATGTGGTTGTCGTGGTTTATCCATATATTGGTGAGAATGTGCACGCGTACACTAAGTCGGGCCTTGTGATGGTCAGTATATTAATCTCCCAACAAGTCTTCGATAGGATGTGGGATTACTGATGAATTCTCCTTCAACCTTGCTGAGGGATAAATTTTGTTCCATAGGTGAATTGGCAGATTTGGCACCAAGATAACCCATATCCTCCAATATTTCAAGTGCGTACTTGCGTTGTGACAAAACAATTCCCTTACTGGAACGTGAAACTTCTATGCCCAAAAAATACTTTAATTCACCGAGATCTTTAAGCTTGAATTGTCTCATGAGATGATTCTTAGTTTCTTCAATGTCTTGTATATTGTTTCCTGTTATGATTATATCATCTACATAGACAAGAAGAGCTGAGAAGGAATAACCTGGGTTTTGAGATGGAGTTAGGCCCAAATTTAACAGATAGAGATATGGAGTTGGCACATAACCCTGTTGCCAAATTTCTACCATAAATTTCAATTGGATCGTGTTCTCTCCATGAAAGAATAGACTGTACTCTAAAAGTAGTAGAAAAGGGGATATCATTGAAGTTTGAATATCCAAATTTTCCAACATGAATGACCATATAAACTTGACTAAAGTACACCATTAGTAGCCAAAATTTTAACTAAATTCACACATGTCTACAAATTTTTAAAACGTAATATTTGGTTCTCAAACTTTTAAAACTTCACACATATGTCCCTAAGTTTTCAAATCATACAATTTACTCTCAAAACTTTTAAAATTTCACACATAAATTCTAATTTTTTGATTTATTGGTTCCAAAAGACTAGTTCAATGCTTCCACAGTTCCACTATAAACATATTTTATTAACCAGTTGTACAATTCTTATTGACTATTAAAAATGCATTAGCAATTTTCTATGTACTGCGTTTTGTACCTCTTCTGCATAGACATCCTTGACTGAAGTTTTTTCCGGCATAGCCAAAGGAAGTGTCATGCAAGAAAAAAATGTAAGTGTTAAAACATAAAACTAAAATATAATTATTTTTATAGGCCGAAGAGACTAAGAATAAGTAGGAATTTCTGAATTACAAGAAACAAGGTCCAATGTAATTTGATATAGGTCTTGCATGGAAATTGGCTAGCATTTGATTACCAGCCAGTGAAAAGAAGAAGAAATCTTAAATCACGCTTACAGTTGTCACTTTCCGCCTTGATCCTCCCATCCATTGCAACATTTTAGAGATGCACTTTGAAGTCAACCCTTGCGAAACAAATATTCCAGTCTCTAATCTCTGTCAAGTACAAATTCTTATTAATTTGCCAAACATGCGAAAACATGGACCAGGTTATAATCACACAAAGTTGATATTTTACGGTGAAGGAGGCAATCGATTAAGACTTCACAATACTCGATCTATTATGCTCGCAATGCAACAAACACAATAGTCGACACCAAGATTAACATCAAAATGAGTAAGGATAAACACTCCCATCCAAATTAACATAGAAATTGATAAACTAGTAGAATTCAACAAAAAAAATTCTAGGAAAAGTTCAAGCTCAATTCATACTTAAAACGCATTCATCAGAGAAATCGTTCGGGAGCAATAACAAATAAAAATATCGAAAATATAAGTATAAGATTGCTCGAAGTAATAACTGACCGTTCAATTTAAGGTTGATTCACTATTCTTCTAATAATTTCAAGCTTCAGTAACTGAATTTCGTTTTGAGTTTTGAGACTCTGAACAGAGTGTTACTCGTTTCTTCGTCGAAGGAATTCCCGCATTATTAAATTTTAAAAGACTAATTCTATTTGTTTGTTTGTAACTTGATCACCCGTTATTTTTTACTGGGTGTAATATAAGGGTTTAGCTATTAAACAACAATTAATAAAATGTTTGGTTTAATTTTGAGTAGAACTATAATGGAATGGGATGTCAAAATTTAACCCCAGTGCTGTCAATGAGGTTTAGTTTTGGGTAATAAATTTTAAATTATTTTTATTTAAAATTTTGAATTTAAATTTGATTAATTCGTATATTTAAAATTATAAATTTATATTTTATTATATATAAATATAAAATATTACAATTTAATATTTTAAATGAAAATAAAATTAAATACATTAAATATATATTAATTTAATTCATACTGATTATTTTTTATTAAATTTAATATTTTAAATCATTATTAAAGCAAAAATATATGAAAATTTAATTTTTTAAAATCCAAATAAATATCCATAGTTTCAACGATCTTGTTATAGTTTCATCGAACATCATCAATGAATCTGTAATTATAATTTCTTTTTTTAGTTTTTATATGTGGCTTATAAAATAACTATATATTTTTATGATATTTATATAATATAGTAAAATTATGTATGGTAAAATTTATAAATAATTCTATAATGTAAAAATATTTCTTAATTCAAAACTTATTTACGATAAAATTTGTTTACTTATAGTTTATAAAATAACTTAAAACATAAAATTATTTCTACAGAGTAAAATATATAATTTGAAACTTATTTAGTATAAAATTTATTTCTTGATTTTTTTTCATATAAATCAATATAATTTTAAATTATGAAAAATTTATGTAATAACATTTCAATAAATAATCGTATGTTTATATGTAATTTATGTTCACCAAACAAAATATTCTAAAACATTAAAATGAAACAACATTTTTAATTTGATAACTCTATATTGATATAAATTATACAAAATTTTCATATATATATTCGTCTAATATAAATAATATAAATTTTTTACAAAATTATGTAATATCATATAGAAATTAAAAATATATTAAATTATATAAAATATTTGTATATATTTATTTAAAATAAATGGCAGTAAAATTTTATATAACCTAGAGAAATTAAAAATATATGTTAAGAAACTTAATATCTGTTAAGAATATATATAGTCATATTTTGTATTGTGATAATAGGTTTTTTAATATATATTTTCATTTTTTATACAGTATATAAATTTTTGTTCAAATTTTATAATATCTATTTTTGACAAATATGTACCAACTTTATGTATAATACATTTTGTACGTATTACAAAATCAATTTAATATAATGTTCTCAAATTAAAAGTATTTTATATTATGAATATTTTTATATTTTAGATTATTTTGTTTAATATATATAAATTATATATAAATATGAGTGTAAATTTTATTTATAAATTGTACATAAATTTTACATAATTTTAAAATATATACATTAAATTTATGTTGATTTATATAAAAAAATATTTAAATTATCACATTAAATAATAAATAAAGTTTGCTCGTAGAAATAATTATATGTTTTAGTTTATATAATTAGTAAACTTTACAAAAATAAATTTTGAATTAAAAATATTATTATTAAAATCTTTATGCTATATATTATTCATACAGTTATTTTATAAATCTAAAAAAATTTATAAGTCCTATAAATTTATTGGCAATAGTTGTTAGATCTCGAGGAAGGTTATCATCGGAAGTTCATATATCCCCGATGATGGAGTTATAGTTGATAATCATATGATAAAGTAATTAAAAATTAAATGTAAATTTTTTAAATTTTTTTATATATATATTTAAGTTACTTCTAGTCGTTAAATATACTATTTTTTTTCGTTTAGATGTAATTAACGAGTATATTAATCCAATACTCTCAAAGTGACTGAAGGATGTTAAATATTTGGGCTCTTATGAAATTTGCAACCCAACTTAGTAGGGTTAGTTTTGAAAATAAGAAGACTTTACTGGCTTTTTCGAAATTATACTTCATGTAGTTTAATGAAACCCTAGCTGACTCACTTTCTCTCACCTATAAAAGCAAGGCTAACCTCGGCCTCAGTCAAGTGCTTCGCCCTTATCGCTACTGTTTAATACTTGGCGGAATTGAGATATATAGTTTTGTAAATCTGTTTCGCTCTCTTCTTCTCCAGCTATTTGGGTTTTTGATGGGTTATATATTGCTTCCTTGTTTTCTATTTGGGTTTTCGTATATACGTTCTTTTTCTATTCTATTAACAGAGATGATTATTGAAACCGTACACAATAAGCCGATGCTTTGGATGAATAAAAACATGAAGAAAGCATGGTAATGTGTACGGATATTGAATTTAAGGGTTAACATGTCTGCCCTCTCTGATGCTTAAAGCTCTGATTAGAGGGCCTGGTTACTACCCACATTTTCTTTCTATTTTTTCCTCTTAATTCTCTCCTCTGTAGGAATAGTAATAATAATTCTGTGTTGTACTGATTTATTAAAATTCAGGCATATTTAATTATAATTTTAATTCTTTATTTTAAATTTTTTTAACTTGATTTTTTATTAAGGTATATTTTATAGTAATATTTGATTTTGATTATTAAATTTTTAAGAACTATAATTAATGAAATATAGGAGATGATCATTTTTTTAAAAAAATGATATTGATATCAGATTTTTGTCTTCTTATTTTTTTCGCCAGATATTTAAAAAAAAAGTAAAATCAAGTTTTACGATTTTATCTATAAATATTAGAAAAATATTAAAATTTGGAAATTATAACGAGAAATTATTTTAATTTTTTTTTAAAAAATCAGGTGTTTTTTTTATTCTTTTAAATTGTTATTAAAGTACTCATAAATTTAATAACAATTATTAAATAATTATTAAATTTTAAATTAAAATCGTTATGCTTATAATTACTGATGTATAATTTTCATAGCTTTTCTTTAAAAATGGTTGCTCTGGGTTGATTATGAGGTTTTTATTTACCTGGTTTTACTCAAAGCATTTCTTTATTATACCCTTGTTCTGAGTCTCATATATCTTGTAACGTATTTATTAATAATTTAGTGCTTGCTTTAAAATATCCTCTTTGTAACTTAATTTGTGTGCGGTTATATATATATATATATAATTATTTATTCTCAAACTTTTTTTTTCTTCATATTTTGAAAATTAAATAATATTATTTTAGAGAAAAAACAGATATCACCAGTGTCTAGTATTGGTCTAGAACAATTACAAACACCTTAAATTATAATGTTGTGATAACCAATTATATTTTAACATCTTATAGTGTTGTCATGTAAAACAGAGCTTTAATATAGTAACCCTAAATCATGTCTTAGAGCAACATAAATCGAGTAGCTCTAAACTATTTTTCTTGGAATGTTGTTGTCCATCAACATCCTTTAATAAAATTAGGAGAAAGATCTAACTAGTACAGTTTACGACCTTGCCATACTATCCAATGACAATCTAAGAATAGAAATACAAAATCAACAATGGTGATATATCCCTTTATCAATACTAGACAAAAGTCTTTCATTAATCAAAACTTCAATCACTAGCATGAGGTCCAAAATATCCAAACTATTGGGCATATCGTCCATTGTTAGCAACAGATATACAAGAACTAGCAGTCATCATTACAACCAGATAATCAAGGATATTTCAATAGCATAAAGAAATTTAAAACAAAAAATGAGTCTAGAAATGGCAGAATGATGTCCAAGAAGATAAAAGTTCTGTATAAAAGATAACCACACTTACCGGAATGGAGTTTCGCACGAGAAACCCCAAACGCCACCAGGACCCCAAGTCGTAGTGGATGTCACCATCGGAAACACAATCCCCACAAACCATAGGAAATCACTAGTGATAAATGAGAAATGATTCGCGAAGGTGGAATGAATCACCAGAACCTCAAGTCGTAGTGTGGTGATATGAATCACAAATTCAACTGTAGATCGAAGTTAATAAAACGACGCTTAAGCGAAATTACATACTGAATATGGAGAATTATAACTAGACCTAATCTTTTATTGGCTTATTAGGTTTATTTTGCCCTTCAAACTAGATCTTGATTGTGCCAAATTTCCTTGTTAAGCTCGAAGTAACCAACATGTATAAAGAGATTGTCATAAAAGGAGTTTTGAGGTTGTGCCTGTTAAACCCTAATATCTAGACTTATAAATGGACTTGTTGCATACGGTCAGATTATATAAGGAATGAAGAGAAAACTTGTTTCAAAATTGCTAATGGGATTAAAAGCTTAGTGTATTAATGAATTGAATTGTAATGATTGTTAATCAATTTGTATGCCTTAATGTTACTCTACAAAAGAAAGTTCAATGCTACCAAGGCTCTGTTTTATTTCTCTCGTTGATCTTTTCTCTCTTATACCTTTGACAATTTTTCTTTGCATTCTCACCCTTTGCTGGCTCAACCACCTCTTCTCACAATGAAGTCATAAGAGAGTATCTTCTTCACCTAGTTCATTTTATCTTTGCTTCTATGCCATCTTCAAGCTTCAAGTTTAAGATACAATTGAAAACATACTAATAATCTTGACTCAACCTTTACCTCTAAATTTGAGAATGCAAACTTTAGAGATCCACCTTGTTCTTCTAGCTTTCATTACCTTCTTTTGCTCATCTTCCTCCATTTTGGATCTCTTATAACAGCTAATCTTTGATTTCACATTGTAATCTGCTATTATGCATTTTTTGCAAGAGCGAAGGAGTTTTAAGAAGTACAAGATTAATCATTGTGAGTTCTTATATTGTCGATTTCTCAATTAGGTATCTTCATCAACTTGAATTCTTTTCACTTATTATTTTTTGTCGATGTTGCTCTTTGCTAAAGTGTTTAGAGAGTTGTATTGAAACGAGATAATGGTTGATTTGATCTGGTTATGAAGTTGATTTGTTTCTCAAAGCGAAGTTTCTTTCATTAAGTTTTTGTTTCGAGTTTGCTTGTTGATTTATAATGACCAAGATTTGATTCATCCTTCTCACTTGCTATCAATTATTTTGATGTTACTCTTATTTTCTCTCTACTCAATGTTTCATTTTTTTAAGAGTTTCTTCTCTTTAGATTAATTTTCTAGTTGTGTAACACGTCGTAATCTGAGCTTATCTATCTAAGTGGTTAGTACTCTCTAAACTTATTATCAATCTCCTTGTGTGTGTGATTTTATTTTCTTTAGTTTATTTGTTGATTATGTTAGTGTGGATTTATTAAAATTTGCTTTGATATGGATGATATGTTGAGTAGCATAGACAATTTGGACATTACATTTAAATTTGGTCGATTTATGAATGCATTGCTTGATATACTAAGTAGTTGTATTATCTTGATATTGTGTTTTGATATTGTGTTTTATTTACTGATTAATAAAATTGGCAAAAGAAAAGAAAACTCTTATTATGTTCCTATAAATATAGGTAAAGTATATTTTGACCTATTTATGATAGGTTCAAAGAAAATAACTAATTTGACAACTTTAACTTTACTGATAAATATTATTATTTTGGATGCATCAATGAAATATTTTGGAGTAAAATAAATCTTGTTGTATATATTGAGGAAATGCTTTCTTATTTGGAAGATTAATTTCTGTCAATTCTATGGTGGCATTGATACACTGCACTTAATAAGAGAATTTTGAAGGGCAAAAAAGTAAGAGCAACTATCAAGATAGATACGGTGAAAGCCTATGACATAGTTGAATGAAACTTTCTAAGGTTTATTCTTACCAAGCTTGGTTTTCTAAGCAGTGAATGGACTTAATTAAAAACTATGTGAAATCTGCCTTTTATTCTCTTTCTATTAATGATGAAATTTTATATCCTTATAGACATATAAGTGGATTAAGACAATGATCCTTAATCCCCATCTTTTCATCTTATGTGTTGAAGGTTTGTTAAGTTTGCTAAAAAATGCAGAGATGAGTAATCATTTAAAAGAAGTTGTCGTAGCAAGAGGAAGTCCAAGAGTTTCAAACATTTTATTTATTGATGATAGTTTTCTATTAATTGTAGCTAATGGAAATTCTTGTAAAAAACTGAAAGATATCTTGAAATGTTACGAAGTTACTTCTAGATAAAGAGTTAATTTGAAGAAATCAACTATGCACTTCAATCCCAACATCTCAGAGGAAACTAAAAGGTTATTTCTTGGTATATTGGGTATCCCTTTTATTAATTACCATAAAGGGTACCTAGGTTTGCTTGCTATGATTTGTAAAAATAAAAAGAAACTTTTTGGGGAAATAAAAGACAAGTTGTAGAGGGAAGAGTTGGAAGGAGAAATACTTATCCATGGATGGGAAATAGGTTATATTGAAGTCAATAATACAAGCTATCTCTACTTATACAATGAGTTGTTTTAAGTTACTCTTAACCTTGTGCATTGAATTGCAAAGTTTGATGGAAATGTTTTAGTGAGGATATGACTTGGATAATAGATCCATCCATTGGATGGTATGGGAGAAGCTCTATAAGCCAAAAGCAATTGGTGGACTTAGTTTTAAGAATTTGTCGCCCTTCAATCAAGCTTTAATCTGCAAAGCATATTTGGAGACCCTTACAAGGAGGTAAAAGTTTGGTGGCAAAGTATTTTTCCAATGGAGATTTACTTAATGTCTATATACTTGGATTAAAGTGAAGTATTAAAAAATGAGACAATATAGGGGTTTATTTCAAGGTTATCTCTTTTATAGGAGATTTACTTAGAAGCGCTTTTATGGAACAAGATGTGGAGGCCATTTTGAGAATTCATTTGGCTACCAATCATCATATGATAGACTTAAATAAGGCAACAATTCAAATGGTAATTTCTTTGTTATAAGTGCTTATTGATTGGTTGAGGAATATCAAAGATTGATTTCTAAGGATGATTTAGGGGCTGAATATAGTAATGCAAATAGTCTGATTTGATGAAAAGATTTTTGGAGCATAAATGCTTCAAATAAGGTAAAATTGTTCGTTTGAAAGACATGTTGTGAAACTCTCCCAACAAGACCAATCTGTATAAATGGAAAGTAGTCTTATTTTTCTAACGTAGTGTGTGTAATGATTGTTTTGAGGATGTTTCACATGTTCTTTAAAAATGTGATAAAGTTTAAGAGTTATGAAAGCTTTCAATTTTTCATAGTATTTTCTCTAAATGTATGAATCTATCTTTTGTTGATATCTGAACTTGTATGAGATCATCTTTCTCTTCTAAGAATGTTAGTCTTTTTTGTTTCTTAGCTTGGGCTTTATGGCATAATCAAAACAATATAGTCCATGATAAGAATGAAAGATTTACTCAAACTACTCTTGCTTGGGCTAATATATTGATAGAGGAGTTTTTTTTAAATTTCAAACTATAAAAAAAAATAAGATCCTTTATAATAGTCTTATGATTGTAACTTGCTAAAAAAAAATGGGAGAAACCTAAGAAAGATTGGATCAAAATTATTATTGATGCTGTTATCAGAGTTGATAAAGTCAAAATTGGAATGGGTTTTGTAGTTAGAAATACTTTTGACAAATTATTGTGTGCTACTGTGCAACCTTTTTGTGGGTTGTTATCTCCCCTTGGTGTTGAACTACAAGCTCTTGTGCTTTCATGTAAGGCTGACATTAATTTTGGTTACTTTAATGTTATTCTTAAATTTGATTATGTGAATGTAGTGAATATAGTTAATTTACCCAGCAAATTTGAGCATTGCTTTTATTCTAATGGTGTCTTAGTTGAGAAAGTATGGAGATTGAAATAGAATAGGGAGTTTATGTTCCAATACAGACCTAGGAAAGTGAACTCGACAACTCATAGGGTGGTTATGCATGTAGTGATGCTAGTGACGGGTGTTTACAATCAATGTTTTGTTTTATCTCTATTTTAAGAGCATATATCTATTGGATAATAAAATTTAATTGCATTTTCGTACAATAAAGACTAAAACAAATTATTAAGAATGCAGATTATTACTCATCTCTCTTTGACTTGTTTGGTATGCAGTGAACCATAAGATAATTATTTGAATTGTCCAAATAGATTGGGATATTAGCATATGCTTATAGTCTTTTTTTTTCATATAATTCGTATGGATATAAACAAGCTTTTGTTTTGTATGTTGGATATTAGAAATAAAATTTCTCAGTTGACCAAAAAAAACGTACTTATAAAATTAGTTGTATGAAAAATTATTTTTTTAAAATGATATTGCTATAATATTTTTTTGTTATTATTATAATAAAATTGTGTAAAATATTTATTTTAATCTTAATATTAATTATACCTTAATTTACTATTATTAAATAAAAATATTATTAATACAATATTTTTATAATAATAATAAATTACATTGTAACAATATTGCTATTTTTTAATAAAAAAATGAAAAATTATAAAAGTAACACCCACAAAACTTATAATGAATAAAAATAATATCATAATATAATTTAATATTGTCTAATTAGATATTATTTAACATTGAATTATTTCAAATAGATCTAGATCAAATTGAACAACATTTAATATAAAATAATATGTTAGAATTTTTTTAATAGTAAAAATATATGAGTTAGTTATAAAATTTAAGAGTATTATTTTATTTTTTTTTCATTAGT
Source organism: Hippophae rhamnoides (assembly GCA_033030585.1). Taxonomy (NCBI): domain Eukaryota; kingdom Viridiplantae; phylum Streptophyta; class Magnoliopsida; order Rosales; family Elaeagnaceae; genus Hippophae; species Hippophae rhamnoides. The sequence continues at coordinate 6,341,893 of CM065431.1, forward strand.
TAAAAACGTTAATTTGACATTAATAGTCTGAAGGCATTTATTAAATAGCACTTTTATATAAGTTATGAAAAAAAAACAAGTAATGTATTAAGTTATTATTAGTTTAGATAGTTGGATGCATTTTTTTCTTAACTATAATAAGATTTCCCATAAGTTATTGTTCGATTTGTTTATTAAAAGTTATAATATGGTCTTCATGATGTAGAAGTAGGCCTTTTTTATAAATGGGGTATTTTGATAATTATATTGTCTTGCACAAGTTTCACGTAAAGATAGTAATGGATTGTATATGATTTGATTTAATGATGATATTTGATTTATTATTTAAAAAAATTGGTTTAATTTAATTCATGAATTAAATAAAATAGTTTAAGTGTAGATCCATGTAGCAATGGATATCCATAACTTGATATGAATTGTTTCAATTTTTGTTTTCTTTCTAAAATTAGAACGTTATTTAATATTATGTATTATATATTTTACATTGATAAATTAAAAATATATATATATAATATTTTATATTTGTAAGAAAACACTTATTTACTTGTTTTGTGTTGGACTTTCTTACGAACATAATCATTTTTTGTTTAAATTTTTTATTAATGTTATAATTATATAAATTTTTAAAAAATATATAATATCTTTATATTAAATTTTTTTATGTTATTAATTTGATTCTATATAAAATTCTAAATTGGGCATAGTTTATATACTCATTTAATAAAATCGAAGACTTTTTTTTTATTTACAAATAAAAAATAAAATTTGGGTAAATTACTCAAAAGTTAGAAAATAATAATATTGTTTAAAAGAAATATAAGAAGAGATAAATAGTTATGAATATGATAAAATTTGAATGTTGATTTAATAAATTTAGATTTATGAAAATTGTAATAGTGATAAAGTTAGATTTATAAAAATATTAGATAAAAACTTGTAAGAGTTGGAATGTGTGATTATTTTTTGTTCTAAAATTATAATTTTATAAATATTTAGATTTTGATCGATCTATTCTAACTTAATCTATCTTAATTTTGTTCTGATTTAATAAAATTGATTCATTTTAATTTGATCTGAAGCGAATTACATTGAGTATATATACGTGGAGCTCTGAGTGACTTTTTTTTTACCATCGCTAGTTTTAGGTAATTTGTATTATTAATATTGGATTTTGAACTATTGTTAATTTTTTTATTATTTAATCATAATTTTTATTTTTATTTATTTAAAATTATACTTAGTTTAAAAATATTAAAATTTTAACATAATATTTACCACATTAAGTTATTTAAAATATTTAAATCAATTTTTATTCTATCAAGAACATATTTTTAATTAAAATAAAAAAATTATATATATAAGAATAAAAAAATTTAATTTAATTATTTAAAATTTAGTGTGTTTAATATTAAAAATATTTTTTACTATATAGTTATATGTATATAAATAAATATTTTTTATATTGATTTTGCTTCTCCCTCGCGATGTCTTGTAATCATGAAAAGAAATTGTTCAAACTTCGAACATCATAAAGGTTGTCAATTTATGTTACAACTCAAATGTCTAAACTAAACCCAAATTTTAAAACATGAATCGAACACAAATAGAATTGGGTTTAATTTATACCGGTCCAAATAACACGAAAAAATTAAGGCTTAATTAAAGTTAGGTTAGGTCTAACTTGATAATACGAAAATAAAGAATAATTATAATTATTGTTATATACTATTAGTATTATTTTTTCTATTTATATTGTTATTTTTATTGTAACTTTTTTCGTATTCATATATTAATTATTCACGTATTAACAAGACTTATATAATATTTAATAAAGAACAACCGTGACTAGTTATATGAAGATTTATAAATTTCATTTAAAAATGGGTTTGTCAAATTAGTTTATAATTTTATTTTTCTCATCTACTTTCGCAAATATATTATGTTATCACTAATCACAATTACATGAAATTAAAGTCTAAAATAATCATTTATTTTAATTTTAGCTAGTAGTTCATTGAGTTGTATTGTAATATACTTAGCTTTCAAACTTTTTATCTTTTAGTTTTGTAAAGACTTGTAACAAAATTTTCATTTATATATTTAACATTGTTAGAATGCATTAAATTTATTTAAAATGTTTTAATATTTTAACTAAATTAAAAGTTATAAAAAAATTTATAATATTTTAAATTAATATCAAGTTAATTAAATTAAAAAAATCAATATCAAAAATATAAATAAAAATTTGAGTAAACTCGAACTAATTTGATTGTGAGTCATCTCTATATAGTTACACTTATGATGCTTACCTACACCTAACAAATATAATAATAATATATATTTACTTTTAGATAATTATGTTTTTGAAATTAAAACGAGTATCTCTTCTTATACTTAATAGATTAGAATTATTTAAAAAAAAATTATCAAATTTTATAGATAATTATGATTTCAATTCACCTCGTATAAAGTGATCATCCCTTGCCCTGCGCATCATTATATGTATCATGACTCTTGAGATAGAAGTCTTCTTATTCATTTGATAAGAGCCCCATCAGTAGAATTGGTTGGATTGCGCCGTTACTATTTGAACTTAATTTCTTATTGCCTTCAACTTCGGTCTTTGTCCATAGATTTTGCACCACCACCATCTTATTATTGTCAAAATATTGTGTTTCTCTGATAATTATGAGTATATTTCATTATTATTTTCTGTTATGTTTTTACAAGAGTTTACAATGTATATAAGGAAAATGAAAAATTAAACAATAACCATAAAACCTGCACATCCAGGTTTTATGGCTCCACTAATATTATCATTCTACGTTTTACTCCATCGAAGCATTTGTGTCCATGTTATAAGACACACCAACACTTCCTCCTCAAGTTGGCGATATATGTCTCTTATGCCCAACTTGTCCAGTGAGTTGTAGAAGTTTCTCGCAGCATTACGTGATTTTGTGAGTATATCCACCAATTGATCTTCCGATTTAACAAATGGAAGCTTAATAATCTTTTCTTCAAGATTCCGTTTGATGAAGTCTGATCCACTCCAACGTGCTTCGTCATGTTGGAACTGATTGTGTAGATATGGCAATGGTGCTTATATCACAAAATAAGTTCATTTCAGAGTTGTGAGCAACACCAATCTCAGTTAGAAGTTTTTCAAGAGTCACATATTCCCTTGACCATTCCTCGAAATTCAAATAAGATCGATAAGGCAACTACATTTTGCTTCTTCGCTCTCCACGTGACAAGATTGCCCCACAAAAGTAAAGTACCAAATAGAGATTTCCTATCCTTCATATTCCCCGCCCGCCTGAATCAGTATATACAAGGACTTCAATTGACCATTCTTTGAAAACATAAGTCCTTTCCCAGGGAGGATTTTAAGTAACGAAGTATTCGTACGACCGCATCCATATGGTCTTCACTTGGGCGGTGCACGAACCGACTCACAACACTCACAAAGATAAGCAATATCGGGTCGAAAGTATGAGATAAATATACGAGTTTACCTACTAACCGTTGATATCTCTCAAGGTTTATCCGCCGGTACTTGGTCCACATATTCTCCGAGGTTTTACGATTTTGAACCATTGGAATATCGACGGGTTTACAATCTAAGAGTCCCGCCTCTAGTAGGTCCAGTATATTTCCTTTGGGAAAGACATATGCCCTTGTTTTGATCTTGTTACCTCAATACCTAAAAGTATTTGAGCCCTCACAAGTTCTTCATTTCAAACTCATTTGACAGCTTGTTCTCGTTGCAGATTTCTTCTTTATCATCCCATGTAATGATCATGTCGTCTCACATAGACTATAAGTGGTCGTTATCTTCCCTAATCTATGTTTTAGGAAAAGAGTACGATCGAGTTGCTTTGTTGGAACCCATATTTCTTCATTGGCCGAACTCAACCTACCAAACCACGCTCGAGGTGATTTGTTTTAGTCCATACAATGCTCGTTGTAATTTACATGCGCTTTTTTTTTCTGATGTAACAAGATATCCCGCGGGGATATCCATGTAAATCTCTTCTTCAAGGTCGCCACGGCGAAGGCATTCTTCACGTCAATTTGGTGCAATGGCCAATCTAAATTTGTCACGAGCAGATAACAAAACTCTCACAGCTTTTAGTTTAGCCACGGTGAGAAGGTTTCTTGATAATCTATCCCATGTTTCTCGTGGTATATCCTTTTCGCTACAAGCCTCGCCTTGTAACGTAACCCACCGCTTTATACTTAATGGAGAAAATCCACTCAGCATCCTACCATCTTCCTCCTCGAGGCAACTCGCTTAACACCTACGTGTTATTCTTCAGAAGGTTGCTCAAATTCTCTTTATAGCTTGAAGTCCATTTTGGATCGTATAAGGCTTCTTCAATGCTACTGAATTTGACACGAGGGAGAGTGTCATGCAAATGCCCCGATAGGTTCGATAACCTTTCGAGTAGATACATAATTTTCTATCGATACTGGGTTGTCGTTCTTCTCTTCCTGTGGAGTATCGATTTGGAGGTTTACCTCGATTCGATCAGGTTCCAAAGGTAAAACATAACCAACATATGTATCTATAGCATTAGTCTGTAAGGTGTGATAGGATAGCTTACCTCGGGAAAGTTGTTCTCAGCAGAGGATCATCGGGTACTAGAATGGAGGATACATCAACCACTTCATCTTCTCGGGAGATTCAAGTACCACTTCACTCAGCTTCGGTTCAAGGGTTCGGCTAGATACGGATCCTCCATATTATTGGCACGATCCGAGTTTGTGTTGGACTTGTGTCTAATATTTCAACATCAAGCCAATTTCGTTCTTCACCATAACTCTCCTCCTGAAGAAAGTGGAATTGGATAACTGGATGGGAAAAAATATTCTATCTCCAAAGAAAGTGACATCCATTGGTAGTATAGTGTCTTTTAAGTAATTGGATCATAACATCGGTACTCTTTTTTGTACACCATACCCCAAGAATACATATCGGACAAGACATTACCTGATCCAACTTAGTTCGTTGATTTTTACGAGGTGGACAAAAACAACACATCCAAAGATTCTAGCTAAGCATCAAAATAGTAGGCAAAGGAAGATGATCGGATAACACTTTTAATGAGTCGAAATTGTGGTCTTTGTGGGCATTCGATTCAAGAGATACACTGTAGTAGCAAGATCACTCCGCATTTATTAGGCATACGTGCACCGATTAGTAAGGCCCTGAGCCGTTTCTAAAATATGCCGATTTTTTCTCTCCGCAGTCCCCATTCTGTCATGGGTTTGTGAACGAGGTTTCACGTAGATCACCACGGTTGTCAAAGTATGTCCTATTGTGATTAACATACTCCCTCCATTATCGAGACCTAAGTATCTTAATTTTTTCAAAATCAACGAACCATGGTGTGAAACACGTGAAATGTAGCAAATACTTCATCTTTATGTTTCGGTAAGGTAAAGCCATGTCATTCGTGTACAATCATCAACAAAAATAACACACCAATGATGACCCGCACGTAATAACCGGAAGGTCCCCAAACATCGGGAATGTACCAAAGCAAAAGCGAGCCACACTTTTATTCACCATAGATAAGACGCTACATGACTTTTTGCTAGGATACAAGTATCACATTTGAAATCGAATGTGTGATATTTGAAAATAAACTCGGAGAGTAGGTGCTTTAAATACCCGGAATGATGGATGCCCAAATCTACGATGACATAGCCAACTGCTGCTCCTTGTTACCAACGGTAGTCATGTTGTGGATTCGCTCTTTCCCCAACCGAGGTCATCCACACATAAAGTGCTCCTCTCCTAAGTACCACGCCCAATGATCTCCTTGGTGAGAATATCCCGTAGAAGGCAAAAAGTAGAGCACATCAATACCGCTACGCTGGGCGTCCGAAGTGACCCGACTTACGCATTAGTCGGTTTGACTGAAGGTACTAGAAAGTATTAGATAATGATAATGAAGGAGATAAGGTCACCGTTCCTGGGCCTCACAACGTAATCGGATAAGTGACCCCTACTGCATTGGCAACACGACCGTCTTGGTGGGTTGTATTGGATAGATCGTTTGGGTCAAACGTCACGTGATCCGTGTAGCCCGCAGTCCGTAATCCAATCCTCTTTAGCACTACATGAGTAGAGATGTGAAATGCTTTACTGAAATACCCGGATCCGGAAGATTCGGCCCGAGAAGTGAGGGATAGTGAGGCACTATCGTAGCCACAACTGCCGCCCCGGTGGTGTCCCGTTTCTTCCGTGCTTGAAGATCATTCCACCATTCTCGATACCCACGTAGTTTGGAAACAATTTTCCCTGTGTTCGAGTTTCCGCAACGGCCACATTTCACGTCGTTAGGCTGGATTTCCGTGATTTCTTGCTACCCACGAAGGTCCTGCTGGTGGCATTAGATTATGGTGTCCTTGACCCTTTAAAAGCCATAACTACTCCCAGTGTCGTATCTACACCTGTGATCATCACCGTCTCGACCTCTTCCTCGCGATGAATCCACATGGCTTGTTCCACCGTAGGAAATGGTTTTATCTCGAAGCATCACTTCGAAGTTTTATCCAATCTATCATCAAGTCCATCGAGCAAGAAGGTATACACCCGATCTTCCTGTATTTAATGGAGTTGTATTTTTGTATATCAATCGCACACCTCCATTGGATTAGGACGACGAAAATCAATTTCACGCCACAACCCTCAAGATCATCGGTAGTATTTTCAATGGATCCACCGCTTGCGCGAGTAACTCGACGCGAAGATCATACACTGAGACGTGTATGTACCATCATAGTAGGTGGTAGCAGCTACGAGAATCCCAAACTTGTTTCTCATAAATGGGGAATCGAATGTAAAATTGCAATCAAGGGTGGTCCATCGATCAACCATCCTTTAACAATGGCATTTTTAGTGGCCATCTCTGAATGAGGGGTCGGTTTCGCAGTTGAGGAAATTTCCCCATTAATATATCCCTGAGTTTGTCTGTGAGATATACATCTTTACCACCCTAATTACGCGCATACTGATCCTCCCAACTTGATACTAATCAAGGCCGACGCTTGAGTTAGGTTGTGAGACGGTTTGAGCTCTGGCTAGAACTTCCGTCATTTTCGTCGTCAAGTCTTCTAATATGAAATTGGTGGTTAAATCTTTAGATTCTGCCATGAAATCTAAAATTTTTTTCCTTCCATTTTTCCTTTTTTTTTTACACTTCGTACACTATATATAGAAAATAAATCTGCAACCCTAAAAAAAATTTCCAAATGAAATACGCGGCTTCGGTTGCTAACCCTAATTTTCCTTTCCTCCCTCGCCCCTTCACTTAGCTCTTTCCTTCACGCCGCTCTTCTTCATACCTACTGCATGCTTTTCTTCCCCAGGTTGCGAGATAAGCCTACGCTCTCTAACCAACCACACGCACGCAGACAAACGAAAACTATAACCCTAAAAACAGATTCTTATCCGCACCCTCCGAAAGTGGCACTCTTCGTCGTCGCTTTTCTTCTTCTTGTCTGCCGCTTTCTTCTTCTTCGTTTCTTTGCCGCTATAATGAAACAACGCCTTCCATTTTCGCTCTGTAATAATTGTTTTATTTTCGTAGAAGAGTCGACCCTTCCACCTCGGCCGCTGCGAAGATGTTCTTCATTGCTTTGGCTGGGAGACGGTTTAATCCGGCCACCAACAACTACAACCGATGTTGAGCGAAACGGCCATCTTCGAGCATTACAACTGCTTACAAGGGTTGTTTTTTATGTTTTTTTTCGGTATTGCAACCGTCGGCTTTCAAACATAAGAAATCGAAACTGTAATCAGCTTTCAGACCAATATAAACCTGAAATCGAATCAAGAAACGAAAACTCAAGCCTACAATCAAGAATTGACACTTTGAAACCAAAAACCAGGAATCAGGAATCAAGAATCAGGAATTGGGAATCAGGAATCAGGAATCAACAATCAGCAAATCAAAATGGTAGTTCCATCAATCAATGCGTAGCTCATTACCAAAGAATATCCTGCTTCCATACCACGTTAAAATATCATGTGTTTCTCGATAATTATGAGATATTTCATTATTATTTTCTCTATATTTTACAAGAGTTACAACGATATAAGGCTTAAAATTAAAAATTAAACAATAACCATAAACCCACATCCAGGTTTTATTACCCACTAATATTATCAGTTATGCCTCCACGCTTTACCCATCAAGATTGGCGCCTGTGTCTTATCATATAGACACACCAACAATTATGTCTATTATTTGCTTAACTATGATGCAATATTCAAGTAAACAAAACATAATTTACCTTTTTTTGGTAACAAATTTACATGCACACATATATCTGCCTTACGTATCTTGTTATATTTCAAATGGGAAAAAGAACGTCTTGAAAGAGAACTATATTACGAGAAACCTTGTAGAACAACTTAAGTTCATAGATATACAATATCAAATTCAGCCAATTTGATTCAACCCCCTCTCCCCAAGAACGTCAACAACTTACCAAATCTTCCTCATTTTTTCATTCGTTAACTTCACACAAACGTATAGAGATTTTAAAATTAAAATGATATTGGCTTCAAAACAATGGTAGAGTGCTTCAAGATATGCAGACTAAATTGTCCTCCTTTCTCAGAGGTGTCTAGTTTTGATTGTCCTGCTGGAGGCGATAGCTCAAAGTTTTGCACCAAACGTCCTAAAGTAATACCAAGAATAGGCAAAGCCAGAATGATTCCAGGGCAACTCCTTCTTCCAACACCAAATGGAAGGTACCTAAAGTCATTACCATTGGCCTCAACCTTAGACTCCTCTTCCAAGAACCTCTCTGGTCGGAACTCTTCGGGTTTTTTCCAATGGGCAGGATTGTTGGCGAGCCACCACGCATTTACCAAGACTTTGCTTTCTGCAGGAATGTCATAGCCACCAAGCTTTGCATCATGGAGATTCATGTGTGGTACAAGTAGAGGAATTGCCATTCTAAGCCTAAGAGTCTCTTTGACGACAGCTTGAAGGTATGGTAATTTGTAAGTGTCTGGCTCAGTGATTTGTACACCACGTCCAAGCACAGTATCAAGCTCATCTCTCAGCTTCTTCTGGATTTCTGGGTGGTTCACAAGTTCCGCAATTCCCCATTCAATCGACCACAATGTTGTCTCAATTGCTGTTTCACAATTAAACAGAATACAACTTTTTGTAAACATACGGCTTCATGAATCAAAAACAATTGATAATTTAACAAAGTTGAACTGATATATCTTTTCTATAAAAACAAAAGATTTTAAACTTTAAAATAAACTTAAGATATCCCTAATGATTGCTATATTATTATGAGAGAGTCAACCGATACAAAAAATACAAGTTTACATATCGTGTGCTAAGTGCTAACAATAACATTCCACGTTACTTGTTATTTCAGAATAGTTAGTTAATAGAAGGCAAGAAAATATTGGAATTATTGCATAAATAGGAAATTAATATTTGTTTTAACCATTATTATTGAGGAGTAAAAGATAGAAATTAATTAAGAATGATCTGCTCTATAAATAAGTTCAATCACGTTGTTAATAATTTTGACTTTGTAATTATATTGCGATTTTTTAAGAAAATATTTATATTAAAGAATAATTTTCTATTATTTTTTTTTCAAAAGTAACATAAGATAAAAACTCAACAACTTAAATACTTCATTACATATGATCGTTAACAACTTTATCGATGTACATATAACTCTAACCAACTTAATTATAATAAAAATAAAGATTAATACGTTTAAAGATCAATCAAATTAAACTCTATCTATTTTTAAGTAACCACCAAATAAACACATCCAATAAAATAGTTAAAAAATGCAATGCACGAAAATATTGAATATTTTATTACATATACAATTAACGTGTAGTGCTAACTAAGTCTATACCTTCCCATTAATTAGTAAGTATTAAATTATATACACCTCTTTAAATTTCTCCTAAGCTTGTTCAATCTTCATCAAGTTAGTTGAGTGTTCAAGTGCTCAACTAATTTAGATGTCCTACCGTACCCACCACAAGTCGCTGTTCTTCAACTACCGCTTTACAGCCACAAGCGGCTAGATCAAAATGGAGTGCATTCTTTAAAGAAATATTATATTTATCACTTATCCCATGCAATGTGAGTTAATTATAGATAAAAAAATATTTTATTATTTTAATTAATAATTATCTGTTATATAAATTATAATTTGTATCATATTTTTAAATCCACCCCCATATCAAAATCTTTATGGCCAAAAAATAGAATTGAGGTACTGTTGTACAATGGTACTATTGAGTATGAACGAACATTCCAATTATATGTATATACACTGTTACTCAAACTTTGCCTATATAAGTTATTAAAATCTTAAATCACATTGTTTAGCTTTAAAAAAAATTCAAAATTTCACATATAAAATTTATTTGTCAATTTATGTCTGTTTGATTTTTGTTTACATAAATTTGATTATTTAAAAGTTCAGATAACTATTAAAAAGAAAATTGTGGGGTTGAGTATAGCACAATTAGATATTTGTTTCACTCTCTTATGATAACGAAGTGTTTTGCACAATTGACTTCAATTTTTTTATTTAAAAAAAAAACAAAAAAAAAACTAAGGGGTTCAATTGTCAAATTGGGCTGCTCAATTTATTAAGGACTTGGCCCAGGATAGGACTAATAAATAAGCAGAACATGATACCCTATGAAGAAAAACATTGTATCGATCATGACACATCCTGCTGGCACGAAACTGGCCAGACCGTGAATCACAACTAATTAAAAAACTTGAATGAGGAAACAATAATTAAATCTATAAACATCAACTAGCACTAAAAATTGGAGTGATACAAAAGTTATATAACATCCATTTGTTTTAAATATGTTTACATAAATATAACATTCATAAATATATTTTAAAATCAAAATAAATCATATCAATCCATGAATCACCACATGAGCCATTTGTCACACTAAAACTTAGAAGCTAAACATAAAGGTACCAAAAAAAAAAAACATATATGCAAGTTACAAGCGAACGTGGCCCACTAATAAACAAATCACGTGCAAACACGAACTAGTAATTAACAAATTGTCATGCTTATTAGACACCTTTATGTATGCAAAGTGATTTTATAAATTCTCTTCTTACATTCTATTTCCTTGTGGATTAAGTTTGAGTAATCGATATAGATGCTTTTAATCCCAAATTGGGATTCTAATCATATGACTTGTGTGATTCAATTAATAATAATATTTATATTTTTAAAATTTTAAATCTTAATTCTTAAAAAACATCCTAATTGTATTTTTATTATTATAAATAAATAATATTTTTTATACTATAAATTATAATACAATTATAATTAATACTAATAATTAAAATAATATTATCCACTTTTTTTATCCTAATATTAACTAAGACTTATAATAATAATAAATAATTTTTTTAATAATTACTCGGTTTTCTTACTTATTAGCCAAGCGAACGGGATTGAGGATGATATAAACGAAAAAATTAGATAAGAAATAAGCTACTCACCAGCTACGTTGATGTTCTCAACAATGTAAAGTACGTTGTCTTCATTAATCTCCCCTTTTTTCTGAGCATCCAAAATATGGTCTATTGCACATTTCAATCCTTCGTTAGTAATGCTCTTTGTATTTGCTAATTTTCTGTTAACCAAACACAAAAATCAAATTAGAAAGACATTAAAAACTAATTCCAGAAAGAAAAAAAAATCAAAATCATGAATAAAAATGATAGAAACTTACTTTCTCTCATCAACAAAATAATCCTTAAACAGCTGAAATCTCATTTCCTTAACTTCTTTGCAAATCTTCAAGTAACCTTTTAAGAAAGGTCTCAAAATTGGAATAAAATCACCATAATTATAATCAAAACTCTGAGCCAATCTACTCCTCTCACCATTCAGTTGCTTAAGCTTAACGAACAGAGGATCATCCTCACTCTCGAATCTTCTATCAAACATAATCCTGTACATGTTATTGTACATCATAAGTTGCAACCGTTTTCTCAACACGATCCCATTGGTCGAAGCCTCAGGATTCTTTTTCACATCTTCAACAACACTCGCCGCTTCATCTTCCCAACCATATCTGTAGTGTTGAACAACCTTGTTTGTAAAAAACGGCACCGTCATAATTCTCCTCATTTTTCTCCAGTGCTCACCGTAAACCGTAAACACCATATCCTGACCCTTACCTGTGAAAATATCAAACACTACGTTTCGGGTTCGGGATCCGAATTCGACACCTTGTGTGTGAAGCACATCTTTAGCTAGTTCAGGAGATGAGACGACTACGAGATTTCTTTGGCCCATTCGAAGCAAGAAAACGTCACCGAATTTTTTGGCTAAGTCGGTGAGGTTTCGATGGTTGAGATCATCACCGACTTGAAGCCAATTTCCAAATATGGGTACGGGTATGGGTCCGGGTGGGAGTTTGAATCTTTTGCCCCGAAGTTTAGATATAGTAATGGCGAGAACCGTGGCAATAAAAAGGCCTAAGAGAGTCTTTTCTAAGAGAAGAATATCCATGGTGAGTGATAGAGTTGTAGAGAACAAACAGAGAGCTTTTATTTATTTATTTATTATTATTATTATCAGAAAACAGAGCTTTTTTTTAAGCTGAGTTTTGATGAGGATTTGCGTTTGGTTTAAATAAACAAAGATGTAGAGAGGTCTGGTAGTGGAGTTTGGTTTGACGGCCCGGGGTTAGGTGAAGTAGTGTGCGTGAGAGATTTAAAGTTGAAAATGATCGATCGTAAAGTTGACGGCGTTAATAGGATTCCATTATTAATTATTTATTGTGATTAAACGATGTGATTGATATTTAAGATCTTTTTTAAAAATAAGAGATTTAATTGATAAATAATATATAAAAATAATGGATAATTTGAGTTCGATTTTGAAGGTATTATTCGTCTCTTTTAAATATAATTCTTATTAATTATATTATTTTTTATTTATTCATTATATATTTATTTTTAAAAAAAAAATTATTAATCTAAAATATTATATCACTGAAAATAAATAAATTCTCTTCGATTTTCGCTGCTTACGAGGATGAATGGATAGTTGGAACAATGGCTTCCGGGTGGAGTAGGTAAGGCCAGAAACAAGGCTGTAAGGGGGTTGGTGAGAAAGAAAATGTTTTAATATTTAATTTAAAATGGTCCAATCTCATCCAGTAACGTTTTTAACATTTTATTATTATTTTAATACGATATATTTTAAAATGTTTTATCTATTTATTTCATCCTTCTCGTATATCCTATATTAAAATTCGATTTCTAGTATTTTAATTGATATAATTTTATTTTTGAAGTTTTTAAATTTAAAAAATTAATTTACATAATATTTAATGTTATTATATTTAAATGATAAAAGTTGATTTTTTAAGTTATTTAGTTACTTTATAAGCATAATATAATATACAACTTATTTATCATCCTATAATTTAGTTATAATAACATTATATTAACCTAGAAAAGAAATAATAATTAGAGGCAAAGATGCTCCCATTTTTTATTATTAAAACTTGAAAGAAAAATATTTATTTATTTTAATCATTGTATTAATATTATAATAGATATGGGTTATCAACTTAATGAATTTTTTTGTTTTTATTAATAATGATTTGATTCGATACAAACGAATTTGAAGATATCTAATCCAATGATATAATTAATCCAAATATGTAAAAAAAATTTAAATGTGATAAGGTTGAATTGATATTGAAGTTTATTTATAAATTATTTTCATATATAAAAAATGATATATATGAATTTAAATTTTAAATTAATATTTTTACAACAAATATTATTATTTATAATCACAATTAAAAAAATAAAAATAAAATAAAAAATATATATGTATAATTATTAAAATATTATAAATATTTATATTTACTTTTTAAGTTAATAATGATACAATATAATTAGAATATGTATAATATTTTATCATATTATAAAATCTATCAATCTGAATCCCGAAGAAATTGTATAATTTTCAATCTGAATATAATCTAATTATAAAATTTATCAATCCAATACGATCTAAATTTGATAGATTAAATCAAATTTATCAATTTAAACGAATTTATCAAATTATTTGTTTATCCCTAATAATAGGAGAGGTAATGTATCGATTCAAATTGTGAATCAAACAATTAATGTTAAATAATACTAATAAGATGTTTATATATTTAAATGTATTGTTAAGATACGAAGTAATATTAATATAATAATAAAAAATATTAAATTTTAATATCTAAATAATCACTAATAATATAGTTTTGATAAAAATTATTTTACTAAACTCATAGAAAATGCCATAAAAAACAAGAGCTGGCTTGTATGTCAATTGTCACTTCAAATTGTGGAGCCAAAATATGTCATAAATAATTATAAAGTATGTTAAATGCATTATGTGGAGAACAAAAATATGGATAATAATAAAAGTTTTTTAATTAGGTTAAAAAGAATAACATAATTATTTATTTATTTTTTAATAATTTAATTTTTTTATTTCAAAAAATAATAGTACAATAATAAAATAAAATTTATTTTTATATATTTTTTAATAATTATTGAAATATCATTTTTTTAGATTATATTTAATATAAATAATAATAACTATAAAATTAATTGAAATAAAATAAAATAAATTTTTTTAATTTGATCTATTTATTAATTCTTTATAAAAATTAACTAAAATGTTAAAAAATAATAAATAAACTAAACTATTTAAACAAGAAATATTAAAAAATTACATAACACATCTAAAATATAATAAAAATAATATCCTAATAATAATTAATATGACATAATTAAATGATTTTTAAGTTTAAATGAATCTAAATAGTTATAATTTAGTTAAATATGTTCAAAATAAAATAATATATCATAATTTTATTAATAATAAAAATATAAGAGATAAATATAAATAATATTTTTTTATAATTAAAATTTTTAAATATGATATTTTATTATTTCAATAACATTTATGCATTACCTAAAAAAAATATTCAAGTTGCGGTCGAAATTAACGGCGTTTACTTATGTAACAAATTCTTATGAGATATCGAGGCATATTTGACTTTTCCGCACGCCATCTAACCCAATTTCTTTATTTGTTTTTACCCACTACTCTCGTTGAACTTTATTTTTATTTTTAAGGCATAATGTTGCTTTCAATATTACCTAGGCCTATTCATAAAAAAATAAAGTATATTACTTAATATTATCAACAACAAAAAACAAAAAACAAAAAATACAAATCATGAAAAAGCTAGTTAATTTACTACATATTTCTTATACCAATTTCTATAAATTAAATATATTTATATTAAATTAAATTGATTAACAATTATAATATAATAAGATTAATGGTAAATATTTTTATAATATAATTAATATTTATAATAATTAATTTATTTTATACATTTTTTTACATATCAAAATAATTTTATTATAAATTATTTAAATTAATATTTTATATACTTTTTACGTTCTAAAAATTAAAAAAATATTATTTTTAATTTGATATAAAAGTAAAGGTCAAGACATATAATTCTATATTTGTGTATTCGTTTTACGTGTATAAAACATGATATCTGTTAATTTTACACAATGTTATATATATCTTTCTCTGTGTAAGTTTGGTTACTACAAATCGTAATACATATACGTACATAGTTAGATACATTTTGTATATGAGGATGTTTACACACACTAGTGGGTTAGTTTTCGTATTATACATACTAGGTTAAATGTTTCGCTTTCTTACCAAAGTTATTGCTCATGTTTTTTTTTGTTTCAGGTGCAGGTATTTATAAAAATTACTAGGCATTGTTTGAGATTAAAAAATGTGATTTTTTAGCACATCGCCACCACCCTTTACGAGATGGTTAGCAAGATCCATGGTGAAGTAGCTGGCGATGTGGTCAGTCGATTTCTATAAATACCCCTATTTAATTTTTTTCTTGTTTTATTATCCATAAAATATGTAGTAGAGTTATGTCAATTTGACATCTCAATTTTATGTTTTTAGATCACTAATATCTTGTGTGTTGTTTGATATTAGTGATTCAAGACTGTGTGAACAGTCATACTTGTGAGTGATGAGTACTCGAGATGAAATTTGCTAGTTAGAGTAAAATGATGTTCTTAAGTTGTGAGTGCTTAAAACTATTTTATTAATGTTGTGAGAATTTTTTTATAAGAGTGAACTAAGTTAAATACTTTTAGCTCTTATATCTCTTATTATGTGATAAGAGATATATTGTTTGAGTTTTAGAGTGGTCCTCGAGAGTATGAGTTATTACACTTTTGGTTATTGATCATACCATATTAGACGGTGTGGGCTTTGGAGGATAGCCGAGTTCGTAAGTCAAATCAGGTCGTTGCAGGAGTAACAATAGGCAGTTCGGACAGAGGTCCCAACTGATAAAGGTATTAATGGTTTTATTTTTTTCAAAGTTGTAACTATTCTATTATTTAGTGGATTTTTCGATGCTAAATGATCATCTTAAACAACCTGAGGATGTTACCACATAAGCAAAAGTTCTATATGGTTTTACCTTGTTATTTATGATGTTGTGCATACTCTAATGTATGGTTAGTACGATTAAAGTTTAAATGATTTATGTTTCTATTTAATGAATTTTAAACTCTAATTAAAAAGCTTTTATTATTTGTTACCAACTTTCTAACTATTAAATATGACTTTTGTTTTATACTATTCATCGTGATTTTTTTTACTATAGATGTGATTATCTATCAGGAGTTTATCTCTCTATCGTTTGCTTGTTTGGGTTGAGTCCTTAAAGAGTCAATATGTCCTTGTATTTGGTCTTGGACTTTTTTTTGTAGTCATGCATAATCAAATTGTGTATTAATATAATGTCTTTTATCTGCATGAGAGTTTGGTATGAGTCTCTAAGGAGTTTGTATCTCTTCACCCTGAAACTGTTCCAAGTGCTAGACTCTTTATTATTGTTTGTCATTTATGCAAGTTGTTAATCTGGACAGGAGTTTGTAAGACACACCATCACTAGTGAGTATTATGTAAATTGTTGTTTTTGTATCTACTATAAATATTTAGTTGTGTGATGAATTGAACATGTTGTTTTGTACTCCTGCTATATAATTTTCTTAATTTACATTTATGAAGTTGTCTTAGCCGAATTGGTATATAATTGGAAAAATTATTCCATGGGTTGGCGCTTCTACTTCTGATCTAAGTTCTGATTATCTATTTAAGTCAAAAGAACAATTGACCTCCGTGCAATTATTTATGCGTATGGAATCTTCATTATTTATGACTTCTAAAAGAGTCTAAGACATGGTACACTACCAGGATAAAGAGATACAGATTTTTTCATAACTCAACCCAAACTTGCTCTAATAGAAAAGGAAATACTAAAGCAAAAAAAAAACAACATAATCACAAATAATAAAATATTAGATAAGCAGATAACTTTTAACAACGTATATCATATTTTAAGTAGAAGGTAGAAAATAATAAATACTTTATAATTAAAGTTTAAGTTATATTATGTTGTAATATATACACTTTAAATTTAGATTATACTAACACAATAATGGATCATGCACAATAAGTGATGTAATGAGGTAAGCCAATAACTGTATCTATGTGGTAACATCCTCGAGTTGCTTAAGGCAACCACTCTGTAGCAAACAATTAATTAAATAATAAAACAGTGATAACTTTAAAAGAAAAGAAACCATTATTATTTTTATTAACTAGAACCTCTTTTCGAACTACTTAAAGTTGTTGTTACTTACTGCTTCTACAACGATTAAGTTTGACACACAAACTAGGATCTCCTCTACAGTCTACATCACCATACGTGGTGTGATTAATAGCCACAAATTAGTATCATGAAATATATAGAACGAGACATCTTGAGGATCATTCTCGATCTCAAGGGTAACAAAGGACACACTATCCTCCAAAGAACTCAAGGCGTGTATGGGAGACACACTATCAAATCATATACACACACAAACTACGATTTGAAAACTAAACTCGCTAAATGAACCACACTCAAAAGTAAACTCTCCAAAATGATTTTGAAAACAAATATAAATCTCAGTATGTATTTTGGCAAAGTTTCAACACTAAAAAATGAGTAAGAAACAAGAGAAATGATGGGGTATTTATAGAGCTTATATGCTCACCTCGTTAGCCGTCTTGCTAGCTATCACACTAGTCACTCACCTAAACCTAATGTGGTCGCAAGAGCAATGTTGAGCTTATTGGCAAGATGCTAAAAAGATATATTTTTGTTTTCAAAAATGTCGAGTAATATCCACACCTGCACTCAAAAGGAACAAAAATCCACTACTCTCGACCTAACATGTATACTAAAAACACACAATCATGTGGTGTATGAAAATATATCACAATGTCCCTAACTATGTATGTGTGTATGTGTGTGTGGTATTGATCTGTAGTAATTAACCTTATATAGAGGAAGACAAAACACCGAGTAAAAATAAATTGATAACTATTTTGTACACAAGAAGCCAACACACAAAAATAGAGTACAACAAAACTTACAATCTTTCCCTTTGGATTTTCGTGTCAAAATACTACACAATTAAATACATACTCACATTTGTCATGAGATGATTATGAAGATGGCATAAGGATGTTTGTTTCTTGAACAAAACATTGATACACACCCAAACTTGAAAGACACATCTAAACTAAGTGCATCTATCTCGTACACTCTATCCATCTTCATGTATCAACTCATCCACTATGTCACTCTGAAACACAAGGGTCTCAACACTACTTCACAAAAACACATAAGAAGCTTAAAGATTCCACTGTACACTTGTAACTTGTACAAACGAAATAAACACACATCTCATGAATGTGTCATGTAGAAACAACGTGTAGTCAAACTACATACTATCGTGTTACCCCTATACATATGAACACCAATAGGGAAACAACACACGAAAAATACATAACTCTTTTTTACTTTAGGTAACACTCCCTCTAAATGCATACAAGTTAGACAACAATATGTAGTGCAATCCTTTATTCATAACACATGCAACACACAACATGACAACAAAGATATAGTTATGCACATAAATTTCTCCCCTTTTTGACACAAAAAGTCAAAAAACACTTCTATATGTAGAAGAGAAGGAATATGAATATCCAATAATTCTAATAAAAATGAAACAAGGTAGATAGAATTAAGGAAAATGGAATCATTCATGGATTAAAATAACATTATCAAACTCCTATTTGTTAAATAAGCTTTATTTTACACAAAGAAGTTCAAAAATAAACTAAAGCAACCTAAAATAACTAAAAGTAAAAAGATATAAACAAGAACAACACTCTCTATCTCCCTCTTTAGTATCATCATTTCCTTGAATACCATTGCAAGAAGATTGTCTAACATCAGAAGAAGCAATGGATGAAGGAGTAGTAGTTTGTGGGTTGAGAAAGTTATTAGAAAATTAATCAAAAGAGTGGTCAATCTCAAATGAAAAATTAAACTCATCTTCACCATACACAGTAAGCATGTTGAAAAAAGACACAAGGGAAGAAACACCAGAACGAGAAGGTCTGGTAGAGGTAGGTCGAGTTTTGATAGAGGTATAAGAAATGGGTAAGCCATGAAAATGTGGTACAATAGGACAGTAAGAAGCCACAACATTCTAAGCAATAGCTTGAAAATGATGTATATTGTAGACATTCATATTCAAATTTTATAACTCCTAAACAACAATAGACAAAAGATAGATGGACTCCGCATCTAAAGAGATAGGCGTGGAAGGAATAAAAGAAATAGGAATGGATTCACAATGAGTAAACTGAGTAATATTCATGGAAGAAGAGTAAGAAAGATTATTAGAGGTACTTTGAGACTGACTATTAGAAATAGCATTGTGAGTGAGAACATGCCTACTCAGAACGTTTAAAGAAATGAAAAATAATGGAACCTTACCTGGAAATCAAAGATATGAATGGTATAAAAAATGATAGTTCTACATATTATACCAATAAGATCTATATCATCACTAGTTATAATTGCATAGAGGAATTGTCCTTAGCTTAAAAGGATAGTATAAAAATGGAAATGGGGATGAATTACGACATTTATAGTATGAAAATGGGAACGGGGATGAATAATGACACTTACGATAATATCAAGAGAATGACCATGGGCATAAGAGTTGACAACAAGGGCATTACCAGTAAATGTGTGATTAGGCCTAGCCACCTAGTTCACTATCTCAATAGTGTCGCGAGCATTCATACAATTAATTTGGAGAGATATATGGTAGCAATATTTTCAAATTCAAACGAGATGACATCTAAAACTTAATAACATGAAAAGATAATAAACTATGAATATTATCTCAAGAGAAGGTAACCTTATGTCTTCTAAGGACTAAAGAGGTAAAGAAGTTAGTATTAGAGACACGAGGAAGGACATCATAAAATTCCTTGAAAAAATCATCATTATAGGAATAATTTAGAGAACAGAGTGAAAGTCAATAATGGTAAGCAAATCTTTGCTCAAATTTAGGATACTTATGAATATTAACAGGATGTTCTACATGAATGGGTACACTATAAGACAAATTGGCAGGCTCAGGTAACGTTGAATTCTTACCACTTCTGGTATACTTTGGGGCTATATTTGGTAAAAAGAAATAGAAGATTAGATATACTGGTAAAGCGAGAATAAAAGGAAATTAATCTGAGGTGTGAAGAAAGTAGGCTCTAGGGGTATTTTATATAGGCTTAGGGACATCTCATTGCATACCTCACCAACCACCTTACTAAAATGTTTGGCGAGGTGAAGGCGAGTAGTATAGCAAGCTATATGGCAAGGTGGGGTTTGTGAGACAAAACAGATGGGTAAACCAACCAATACAATCAACATAAACATCCACATAATAATCAATTCAAAATGTATTCATGTAAGGGTATGACTAATTTTTTGATAACATGCATTGTGTGTGATATGTACACTTTATTTACTATACATGCCATCAAGATATACTTATGCAAACCAAGAAAATAGAAATAAACTCAAGTAGAACCAAACTTCATATGTCTACATTTAACTTATCTCTCTCCATAAATGTAGGTGCCAGTTTAAAAGAAATCAATTGGTCTTTCAAAGCTTGTAATGAAAGGCTGAGGTTTAGATATATGAGAAGATACATTTAAACACACCTTTAGTTATGAACAAAAACAAACACTATAAGCTATGAGCTCTCAACTATAAGAGTAAACCTTTAAACTCAAGTTCTTTTCCTTGTATATCACAATATTCATACACTTACATTCCCAAAAACATAAGATCTATTTCATGTACATCTTAGCATTCATTTGTTGATGCTCCTATTTTATTTTTCCTTTTTCCTTTTATTTTATTTTCTTTTTCTTTAAATAAGGGGGTAAAGAAAAAAAAAAGACAATCCTAAAACAAATAAGTTTATATAAGTAACAATCAAAATTCCATTGAAGGTGTGCGAGGTAAGTAAGATTTATCATTCATGGTAAGCCATTAGGTGAAAATAAATGAAGGGATAGCAAAATGGCTCAAGAGGAGAAATTGAGGATAAGAAAATGGCAGTGGCAAGAAAGGATCAAATAATTCAAAGATGTTCTAAATCCTCTTTCTATTTAAGAAACTCTTAGGATTCTCCTCAAAAGGCACTAAAATGGATTATAGGGTTTAATAGAAACATACAAATCATCAAAAAAAAAAAGAAACCCACACAAACTTCTCAAAATAACCATATAAATTCACAATGTTATTGTTTGTGCATAGGAAAAAGTTCTCTGTAAATTCAACATAAGAATATAGTCATACATACTCTTAGGAAATACACATATCAAAATAGCCACACTTTCATTTAAGTAAAAAGCATCTAAACTATAAAACAACAGTGGTCACACAAAAAGGTTTATTTTAGTAGTATGACAACTGGACAAAGAGACTTGCAAAACATTCATGGGAAGAGAGAGTAAGAAGAAAAGGAGAGTGCCAATACAATAAACATAATATTTTTTTTTATTATTAAAGTACTCAAAAGGAGATGAAACATGTAAATAGACAACGAAAGACACACAAAGAAATACTAAAACATAAGAGAGAAAATAAATGAACAATTTAACACCTAATAGATCACCCTAAAATAAAAATCAAATAGCATTATGTTGTGTGTTTTGCAACACACAGAAATCGTGCAAGCATACACGGTCACAAGTAATAAAGATTTGTAAGTAGAGTATCGTTCCCACGAAGATTTGTACTATAGTTTGTTGAGTATTAAAATTGTATCTCTCTGCTTTTATCCAAAACAATCGTTAATTAAGAAAATATTTAAAAATAAAATAAAAGAAATCTAAGATTGCAATTTTTCACCAAATTATTCCACTCTAATCATATTATTTTCTTTTGATTTATATTTTTTTAGTACATTTAATTTGTCAACCGAAAACTTCTATTTTTATTCATACATCTCTTAGAGCCCGTATAAACACACCTCGTTAAATTAATTCACTTTATATCTACATGAGAATTAAATTTAATAAGATTAATTAAGCTCTAAGTTCTCAAATGGTCACATTGTCTGATTAGGATATATTCCTATCCCTTCATCATTACATGTCATTCTATTCTACGAGCAATATACAAAAATGCCTTTCTCAAGTTAATTTTTATGCCACAAATCGTTTTGAGAAAATTCGTAAATAATCAAAAAGCATTAAGCACAAAATAGAATGAACAAATAGAACGTCTTATAAATCTTTCAAAAAATATTTAAAATCAAAGCTTCATAAATTTAGATCAAATGCAACCCTAGAAAAATTAATTTACTTCCTTAAATTAAAAATAAAATTACAACAGATACTGGAAAATAAAAGGAAGAAGAAAAAAAATTAAAACATAAAGTAACGAAAATATTTGGCACACGCATAACACAACAAAAGCCAAAAAATGGCTTCTGCGTGTTCTGCCGTCCAAAAACCGAGCAACACAGGAAAATACCAAAACTAAAATCCAAAAAAAAAACTCCTCAACTCTATCATAATATCACCTATTTATAGCTAAAAAAAATACATCTAAAATATTACATTTTTTATTTTATTTTTTTATAAAAAGCGTGTAATAATTTGTATCGAAAAACCAAAATCATGCGTATCGATTTTCGTATCGAAAATGTTAATTAATTCATGCGTGAGACAGGGGCGTCGATTCTACATTTTTTAAATTCTTTATGCATGCCACGTGTCAGCGTCTAATTCGCTGAAAGGAATTAATGTGGACACATGGCAGCTTCTATTGGCTTCTGGGAACGTGCGCAGGAAACATCAGAGCACGAAGCAATGACTACACACGGGCTTGATCCTACGCTTTTGCGCTCATGATAACATGCCACGTGTCATCACATGATTGGCTGAAAAATAGAGTGGGACACGTGCCAATTTCTGATTTCAAGAATGGATTCAGGTGGACACGTGGCATCTTCTGATTCGTTGCAACTCCGGTTGCACGAAGAGATCAACGCACGGGATCAGAGCGTACGTGGGGGACAGCGGCTGGATGCATCAGAAACGTGGGTCCCACGCTGCACGTCGGCTCGCGGCAGGTGGGCCCCCACATTTCAGCGTCTGCGAGCTGCGTGAAAATTGAGACCCCTGCGCACCCTGCTTTGGTCGGGTGTGATAAGGACGCGCGAATCTTAGCCGTGTCTTATCTGATCGGACGGTCCACGATTCACGCGTGTAGATTGGTGCGTAGATTCTTCTCCCCTGCGTAGAAAGTTAAACTTTTATTAATTATATTTGCACCCACAAATATATTTCAAATTACATTTTAAACTTTCTAAAATTACAATTAAGCCCTTTGCTAATTTTAAATTAAAATTTTAAACTTTAAATTATTATAATTAAGCCCAAATTTAATTTAAATTATATTTTCAATTTTTATAAATTGTAATTAAGAACTATATTATTTGAATTTATATTCGTGGACAAAAAAAATATGAAATTAAGTACATTTTCGATACAAATTATTTAATTTTATTAAAAATATATTTTTAATGCATAAAAGGAAAATATTAATTCATTTAACAAAAATTAACTAAATATTAAAAGAACATAGCAATTATCATTACTAAAATTGATGAAAATAATTGTATAAAATACAGTTATCACATTCCTTCGTTTAAAGTATTTATGAGGGACAATTGATTCGGGAAATAATCTTTGTGTCATGTGAGCATGTAGAGTATATGGTACTTAAGGTTTGTTTTGTTTATTATTTCTTGAAAATCCTATGGAGTTACCTATATAGATCAAAACATATGGACTTTTAGAGACAATCTTATTTCTTTCCACATAGTGTATCAAGTGTATAATGCAACCTGCTTGGATATACTCAAATAAATCACAATAGCTACAGCTTGTCATAGGGAATGAGGGTGAACGAGGTGGAAAACTCCTAGTAGTACTTCTCACATATCTATGACACTGTCTAGTAAGGTGGCCAATAGTGCCATTTAGATAACAAACATGAGCAGTGGAGTTAGACAATCTAGTTCTTGACTTTGAAAAGTAGTACGTGGAGGAGAAGAGAAAGAGCGCTCACATTGACTTTCACACAAGGATGAGTAGTCAATTTCTTGTAGTGAGGTATAAAGTGTCCAAGTTTACCACAATGGTGAAAAGTAGGAAGGAAAATAGGTAGAGGCAATAGACCCTCACTAGCACGATGGGAAGAGCTAACTTTAAGTGAATGGTTCACCTTGCTAGAGGAATCTGGCCGAGAAGACACAAGAAGGCCATTATTTGTGATTTCTAATAGGCATAATTTAATCAATTGAATAGTAAAGGCCTACCTACATTCCCATATTCTCTCAAATCCATTGAAGAGAAAGTATGTATGTGAAAATCGAGTTAATAGAATCAACATTGGAACAAATAAGCCAAAAAAGGGTGTACCCACTCTCATAATAATTGAAATAATTTACGACTCAGTACACTAATAACAAAAGGAGATATAGACTCTTTAATGACTTAATTCTAACTCGTTTTAATAGAAAAAAGGAACATTACTTAGAGTTTAAACTACAACATGTTGTATTGTACTAGCACAATAATGGATCATGCATAATAAGTGATGTAACGAGATAAACTCACATAGAAACCGTATTTATGTTATAACATCTTTGGGTTACTTAACACAATCACTCAAATAATAAAACAGTTACAACTCTATAAGAAATAAAACTACAATTACCTCTATCAGCTTGGACCTTTATTTAAATTGTCTATTGTTGCTCTTGTTTGCTTCTTCTATAATGATAAGGTTCGATATACGAATTGAGCTCTCCTATACAATCAACACCACTAAATGGGGTGTTATTAGTAACCACTTATCAGTATCATGAAATATATAGAACGAGACACCTTAAGGATCATTCTTGGTCTCATATGTACCAAATGACACACTATCCTCTAAAGAACTCAAATCATATACGTGAGACATACTATCAAACCATGTATGCACACAAAATATGATTTGAAAACTAAATTGACTGAATGACCTACACTCAAAAGTAAGCTTTCCAAAATGATTTCGAAAACATATGTAATCCTTAATATGTATGTTGGTAGATTTTTGGCACTAGAACCATGAGTAAGAAGCAAGAGAAATTATAGAGGTATTTTAGAACTCAGATGCTCACCTCATTAGCCACCTCACCAATTATCTCGCCAATATGTGGTGGTGAGGGCAGTGATGAGCTTGTTGGTGAGGTGCTAAAAAAGATATTATTTCATGTCGAGTAATATCCACAAATACCTGCATCCAAAACGAACCAAAATTTGTCACACTCAACCTAGCATGCATAATAAAAACAACCAACTTGTGGTGTGTGAAAACATGATTTTAATCACAGTGTTTCTAACTATATATGTATATGCAGTATTGATCCATAGTAAGTAAACTTACATAACAGAAGACAAAACACTAAATAAAAATAAAAAGATACTGTGTTTTTCACTCGGGAAGTCAACATATAAAAACAGAGTACAACAAGATTACAATTTCTTTTATAAATAAGACTAGGGTGAAGTGCCTAAATAGTCATGTTGTTTAAAAAAAATATGTTATTTAGTTATTTTGTTTAGAAAAAGTGTTTTTAAAGTTCTTTATTTGTGAAAAAAGTGTAATTCAAGTCCTTATATTTATGAAAAATGTGTTAGGTAAGGACAAATTTAATTTTTTATCCTATTTTTTGTTTGATATAATATAATAGCACATGTTTCACATGTACGTTTATATTTTTTTTATAAATATATACGTAAAAAATTAACATTTAAATAAAAAATTTCTTTCCAAATTAAAACAAATTTTTGATAAATCTTAAACAAAATTTTCTCTAGATAATATTTAAAGTCACAAATTAGACAATAAAAATTTAATTTAAATATAATTGAAAGATTTATTAAAAAATTTGATAATTTTTTAATTGCAAATTTTTTAATTAAAATTATTTTGTTAAATGTAATCTATAATTTCGTTATATTTAACAAAAAAAATTAATTAAAAAATTATTTTTATACTTATTTAAAACTATTTTATAAATAAATGAATTTAAAAATACATTTTTCAAACAAATGCTAAAACAACCCATAAGTTTTATCTCCATGACCCTTTTTCGCACGAGGCTCTTACGATTTTATTCCATACCTTTGAAAGCTTTTTTTGTATCTTTTGTCTTTTTTACTAGCTATTTTTTTCATTTTTTAAATGCGTAATTATCTTAAAAAGATTTCATAAAAAATATTATTTATATGTAATTTTTAGTTTTGGACAATTTTGTTCTTTTGCTTTAATTACTCATAATATCGTTATTCTAAAAAATAATTAAAAGAAAAATAAAATCATTTATATTATCTTTTATGTGGATTTTTTTATAAAAAACTCTAGTGATATTATCTTATAAAATTCAAAGCTTTTTTTCTTTTTATGTTATTTACCAAATATTTCTTTTGTGTATGTTTTTCATTTCTTAAATACATAATTATCTTAAAAGAAATTAAAAAAAAGCTATAGATTTTATCTTAAAAAATAGTTTATACTTACAATGACTCATAAATAATTTACTTTAATTTAAATATTAAGATAAATATTTATTTATTTTAGTATATAATATTGATCTATTTTATTTGTTTTCAATTTTTTTAATATTTACAAGAATGTAATTATCAGTTACTAAGTTTTTCCCCCTATATTCTATGTGTTGCGTTTCTTACACAATTATTATTTTTATCTTGTTCATGTTTAAATGCATTTTTTTTAAATTGTTTTTACAGAAATTTTAATTTTTATTACTTTTTAATAATTTAGTCACTATTTGATAATATTATTATCATTTACAAGTTTTTCTAATTCTATGTTTGCATTTTTATTTACAATTCTTAATTTTATTTTTTCAATCTTTATATGTATTTTGTTTGGAAAAGGCTTTTATAAACACTATATTTCTTATTATTTTTAACATTATATGTAATTTATTTTAATACTGTTTTAATAATTAGATCACTATTTAATAATGCCATTATCATTTACAAGCATGTGTTGCATTTTTATTTTACAATTCTTATTTTTATTTTTTTAATCTTTAGATACATTTTTTTCTCTAAAAAATACTTATATAAATACTATAACTATTATTATTTTTAATATTTTATGCAATTTGTTTTAACATTTTTTTAATAATTTGGTCACTATTTGATAATGCCATTATCATTTAAAGTTTTTTTTTATATTTTAAGTGTTACATTTTTGTTTTACAAATTTTATTCTTATTTTGTTAATCTTTAGAAGTATTTTGTTTGAAAAAGACTTTTGCAAACACATTAAGTCTTATTATATTTAGTATTTTATATGTAATTTATTTTAATACTTATTTAGTAATGTTGTCAATATTTTGTTAACCTGTAGAAAATCCAATCATTTTAATTTGTAATTTTAATTTATATAAATAAAATAATATAAAAATTAATCAATATTCTTCATTTATATTAATTAATAAATTTAGTTAGATATTAATATACAAATCAATTTTATATAAATAATTATGTTATTATATTTAATCATAATTTTTTAATTATACGGTAAATTTAATAATTATAATAGTATAATTTATTTTTTAAAAAAATATTTATGTTAAAAGCATATGTGATATATTTTTAATTATATATATTCATAATATGATAACTTTAAAATAAGTGAGGTATTTCAAGAGATATAGGAAAATGTGATAAGAAATTCTTTCCAAAGAAAGTAACAAGTTAACGCCATCTCCCTTGTTGTAATAAGAATAACAAGTAACAAGTAAAATGTGATAAGAAATTCCTTTCAAAAAAAAAAAAGTAACAATTAACAAGGACATTCATATTAAAATTAGAATAAAAAAAATTAATTTTCCAGTTTCTTATTGATTATAATAATTTTTTAGATTTGTGCTGCAAAATACTTTCACAAGGAACAGAACCAAAATCTTAATTTAAAGATGTCAAATAAAAAAAAAATTTATTTATTTTTATTTATATTTACACAAATTTCATTTTAAATCAATACAAAATATCAATTTTTAATAGGTACCCCTAGTTTCTTCTTGGGGTTTTGAGAGAGCATTGGTGTAAGCTTATCATTGGGCTACGTGAGGCTGTAATTATATAATAAAATATTACATTTTAAATATTTAATTAAAAATCATTAAAGAAGAAGTAAATGAATGACATAATTATTAAAAATAACAAAGATCCATATTGAACACGTCAAAGGCTTCACCTACCACCGTTGAAAATGATGTGTTACAAGTAGGCACACCTACCTCAAAAAATAAAATAAAATAAAAAAAGTCAGCACAAAGCCCATTGTTTCAAGCACTATCCTACTAACAAAATGGTTTCCACCAGAATTTGATGCAGATAGTATTAAATAATTTTTTTATAACTAAATAATTTATTAAATATTATTAATTAATTTATGGGTTAAAATTATCTTATCTTATTTTATCTCATATTATTTAAAGTTGTTTTTAATGAACTCATATTTATTATAAATAATCTTAATTATTATAAATTAATATAATTTATTTTTATTTTATTTTTATAATTTTACTTATCATTTAAATCTATTAAAGATAAATAAAATATCTCATTTCATTATCAACACAACCTATCAAAAAAATAAATAAAATGAGATGAAATGTATTTATAAAATTAATAAATTGTACCATAATTTAATAAACCATTTAATCTCAATTTACATCTACTTCTAATCATATAAAATTTATCTACTTTAAGGGATACATTATTCTTAGTTAATAGATATTAAGAAACTATTTACAAAATTAAAATGAAAATAAGCTATTTATTTTATTAGAAATCATATTAAACCTTCTTTTAATTCATACATAATATAATAACAAAATATCACTAATTGATATAACCAATATTAAGATGATTAGATTTCTGAAATCTGTAACTACAGTTGATTAGATTTAGGTAGGTAGAAAGTAAATAAAAAATATTATAATACAATTAGTATCGGATAAAACTTAAAATATTGAAAAAAATTCAAAATAAAAATTTATAAATATAAAATAAATCAAAATATTTTTAATCAGATTTAAAAGGTAAAAAAATAAATTTAATATTAAATTTTATTTATAGAATCGTTATTGGTGTTGGCATTTTTAAAAATAAAACACTAAATATGTAGTTTATTTAATTTTTTCTTTACAACATTGATCATTGATTGCTCAATATGGCACATATATTGAATTTAATCGCACATTATACGAAAGATTTGTATAAAAAAATTGCATTTAGTGTGAAGGTCTTGAAATCGATTTAAAATTAGTTTCTCTAAATCGATTTAGGATCGAACAAGACCATTTTAGTGTTCCGAATGGTTTGTGACAAGTCCTATCGATTCTTGGTCGATTTGATAACCTTTTTGACCTCCCTCATTGAGTAGTTGGCGAGACCAATATTTTTCTATAAAAATCTCTCCCATTTATCTTTCTTTTTTTGGTTCAAAATTTGGAGGAAGCTTTGTTTAGTTGTTCTTAGGTTTATCCTATTCATTAATGGTCAATTTTCCTTCTATGTGTCTGTGAAGCATTATATCATCTATTGGACGTAGGATGTCAAAAAATGTTTCTTTCATATTTTAAACACTTGGTAGAGAGTAAAAAATCTAAGATTAAATGTGATTTTCTTGAGTCTAAAGATGATTCATTATTAGATTGTGAAAAGCCACATCATTTTGAGAGTTTCTCACAGTACGAGTTTTTTCGTTTATCTGTTGATTGTTGTGATTAGATCACAACGATTCTTATAAATGAGGAGCTTATGTAGATATAATATCAGAACCCATAAACGAGGAGTCTATATTAAGAGTAGACATAATAACTGATAAAGCAACATACTATACCAAAATCATGTTAGGATAAATTGAGTTTTATGTTGATATGTTGATTGTTTTAGATTTAGTAAAAGGATATGTCAACTCAGTTAGTATTTTAATTAAAAATTGATCAAAAACTAAATCATGCATACCCTTAACCTATGTGGGACTTACTTTAGGGTTTATTTGAGTCATTAGTGGTTGATCGTATGATATGGTGATAAAGCTCCAAGACGAGCTATATCTACTTGGATCGTATGCTATGTGAACAACATGGTAGCTTAGGCGTAATTGATGGTGTTACTTTAACTAATAGATGTATACATATTATTTTAATATTTATGGGTTGTGAACTATATATTTATTTTATTGAGTTATTTGCTGTCGATAGTTGTTGTGCAGGTTGTGACTGTTTTCAAATAGACGATGAGTCTATATTGTTTACCACGTTACATGAAGTGTTATAAATATGTTTTGAATATAAATATGCTTTGAAAGTACAATCATTATTTATTGATATTTTTTATACATGAGAGGTGTTAAAACGATTGAATTTTTTTTATAACTTTCACCATATGTTGCTTGATTAATACTATATGTACTTATTGCTTATTTTATTACATAATTTTTGTTTTCGGAGCTTGTATATTATAGTTAGGTGCCTCTGTACACACACCGTCAAAATGTTTGATATTAGTTAATCTAATCCCTTTGGTTCATTAACTTCTTATATCCTATGAGATCCAATATTTGGTTTTGTTAATATCTTTTAAATGTATTGAGTACATGTAATAAATTGTTATATCTTTAATTGAGTTTTATTTTGTATAATGTATTTAATTGATCAAACTTTTTTATTTGTATCTGCTACTTATTTGTTTGATTCATAATTCATGGCTACTCTTGGCCTAGCTCTAATAGAGCTCGTGAATAGATACAATGTGTTGACCTATTCATCTTCTTTAGTCATGATTATTTATTCACATCGTAAATTCAACCCATTGTGAAGACATTTTTATATTTAGTATAAGAACATTTAAATATTTATTATTGTAAAAAAAAGGGAAAAAAAGTATTCTATCAAACATTATAGTATATATATATAAAGACACATTTATTTCACATTAAAATATACATTTGTTTATATTTTATAAAAGTATTTCTTCTTAGGTGTTTTACTGTATACAAATATGTATCACACCTTAATTTTTAAAGATAAATTAATTTTTTATATATATATGTATATATATTATTGTGTTTTAAATGTTAATTAGTGTCTCATAGACCTAATCTTAGAAAATATTTTATTTAAAAGTTGTATTTAGAAATTTTTTTACTAAAATGATTCTAAATATCAACAATATTGCTTAAGAAAAGCCCTATAAGGGGTTACAAAATGAGGGGGTTCCAGAGTTCCCAAATGGCTCAAACCTTCACCTATTTATACAACAAATCTAGTTTACATGGTCAAATCTAATTGCCCTGGTACAAGACCTAGGGTGCATACTGAGTCACATGTATAGTTATTAGGTTGATTTAGCCTCCTAGGGCTAGACATACTAGAGTAGACTTGACCATACAGGCTAAGGGTGAGTAAATTGAGGAATAGTGCATTGGTTGGTCTTTGTGCTATCTCATGGGATTATTAGTTTGATCATTGAGTTCGGTCTTGAACTCTTTGGTCTAGTCTTTGAGTTGGGTTGTAGGCTCGTTAGTTTGCTCTTTGGATTGTCTTGTGGGCAATTTGATTTGATCATCGAGTAGGGTTATAGGATCAATTGTTTGATCTTCTGAACAAGCCGCGAACTCATTGGTTCGAACCTTAGGTTTTTCCATTAGCTCAAGCGATGTATGTCTAAACATATACATTAGGAACTATTCATATCTTTTCTTGGTCTCAAGATCCTAACATTTTTTTCTTTAGATCTATTATATGAGAGAGAGTGAGTCTTCCTCTTAGGAATGAGTATTTTAATTGTGGATATCTGAAGCTGTAGTTATCCGTAGAAATTCAGTGATTTTTTTCTGAAAATAACCGTAATCGATAAGGCGTTGAGCAGAGATAGTTATCATAATATCAAAATTGTGATTAACCGAAATCAATATATACTAATATTATTTTTTATATACATATAATTACATAAAAAGTACACTTTTAATAATAAAACACACAATATTTGAAATAATTAGATTGAATTTTATTTATTATTACTTTTATATATTTTTATTTTATTTATAAACATTTGTTAAATAGTTAAAAAATAAAAATTAATGTTTAATATTTTAAAAAATGTAGTAGAGTAAGGAATATTTTAACGTTTATTTTTTTAAAACTATATATATATTTAAATAATATTAAAACATAAGAAGCGTGGTTAAATCGTGATAAAACTACTAACGACTTATAACCGATGGTTATTAATCGAATATGCCAAAATTAATACGAAGTGCTTATGGTTATTAGCATAACTGTCAAGCCTGTCTTCACTCCCATTCCTACTTCCTCTACATAAATTGGATATTTTTTTGAGTAATTATTTCTTTTTAATTTTAATCTAACTTATTACAATTTTGATATTTTTCATCTATATTTTAGATATAGGGTGTCCTATTATAGTATAGAATTGCTATAATATGAATTAGGTATGTCTTAATTTTTTGAGAAATTATTTATTCTTCTTTGAATATGTAATAATGTGATATTCTAAGATAATAAAATCCAAAATTATTGTAACTTTTTTTTAAAAAATACATAATAAGAGGTGGAAAGATAAAGCAATTTGATTGATTAAGAGTAAGAGTAATGAATAACAACTATTTGTTTTTGTTTAGCACTTATTTCACGTAGATATACTTGACATATCATTTTATTCGTTGAAAATGATGGTATAATAGTAACAAAATACAAGGATTTAAAGTAATCGATTTGGTAGAACTATACTTATAGAAGCATTACATGTATAGAAAAAGTTATTAATAAAGTTGAATAATAATATCATTGATAACCCCATAAAATTTAAAAGGATACTTATTTTGTAATATGTCTATATGTTATATTTAATTATATATTTATGTTATTCTATCTTCAATTTCAATAAATAAATTAAATTTGTTATTTTAAAAAAATTTAACCACTCAAATAAATTGGTATAAATCCAAACTACTATTTCATCTACAAATGTAATTTGAAAATATTATTGTAAAGAAGATCTAACTAATTGTTATTAAAACTCAATTACAACCTAAATCAAAATAAAAAAAATAAATTTAATTGAACTCAAATAATCTGTTTTGTATCAATTTACATGCAAGTACATGATAATCTACATAACTAGTTAATTAAAAATTAAATAATTAAAGAAGATATAGTTGATTTGAGTATGCATAAAATTTAAAATTCAAATTTAAGTTTTTTTCCTTCTTAAAAATTCAAGTTCAAGTTATTATTGCATAAGTTATGGATGATAAGTTTTAATTGTGAAATTTAAGGAAACAAAGCCAAAAATTAAAGAAATAAGAAGATGGAATTCAAAAGATTGTAGAGAACTTTAAAGTGTTCTAAATTGTATAAACTTTTCATTACTTTGATTATAGTTACAACTTATATTTTTAGAAAACTAAACTTGTAATTAAATTGAAATGAAAAATAAGATTTTTTTAATATTGCTAATATATTGGTTTATTTAAATACATTTAACTAACTATGACTTGATTTGTAACAACCAAAACGTGGACATCAAGTTGTGAACTTCAAAACCAATTCTCATGTGCAATTGTAACTAATTCACATGTGTTGCTTCTTGCCAAATCAACTAACTGATTTTCTCTACTAGCATTGTACCCATGTGTATCTTTTGATTACCCATGCGTTTTGTTTTCACATTTTAGCATGTGTTGTTGCATTGAGTGTGCTTGAGATGGGCTACATGAGTTACATAAATACCATCATTTTTCTTCATGCAATCACCTTTGTTTCCTACATCTCCCCTCAAACTTCGTGGCATGTAAATGATGCTAAGTTTGTAGCGTAGGGAAAGAAACAAAGAATGAGGGTGTGTTTTTGTAAGTATGTCAACTAGTTGCTAAATTGATTGTAGATGATTTACCAATTATCGGCCAACCAATACACGTTCACGTACAAAGTGCAAATCAAGTTCTATATGTTTAGTGTAAGCATGACAAACTAGATTGGCAGCCAATGCCAATATGCTTATATTATCACACCAAACAGTAGGTGGTCCTAGTAAAGGAATGTGTAACTCACCAAGTAAAGATTCAACCCATATCCAATGAGAGGTCATATTAGTTAATACATGACAACTCAACCTCTGTGTTAGATCCTGACATTTTATGTTGTTTTTGTGATGATCAAAAAATTTGATTTGCACTTAAATAAAAAGTCATCCCATAGATGGATTTTTTGTCATCCTTACTAGATGTTCAGTCAGGGCCAACAAAACTTTACAATAAGAGTTGATAAGATGGCCTAAATTGGAGTTCATAGGACAAAGTAAATTTCAAGTATCGTAAGACCCTTTTGACACCCAACCAGTATGGTTAAAAATGCTTGGACATATATTGGCACACTTTATTTATTACATACGATAAATAAGGTATAGTGATGGTTAGATATAGCAAGGCACCTACTATAATTATATAGGTTGTAGGATTGGGATAAGGGTCACTTTTAAATGTAGATAGAGACTTAGTTGTAGACATAGGAATAATGCTTGCTTCACTTTCAAGCATTGATGTTTTAGTTAACAATTCAATGGTATAATTTGCTTAGGATTAAAAAACCAAAAAGTCTCTTCACCTCAATTCCTAAAAAGAAGTTGAGCAGACCCAAGTACTTTAAGGCAAAGTGTTCATTAAAAGTTTTGATCAATTGATGCACCTTAGTTTTTTAAATTTATGTGAGAATTATATCATCTACATACATAAGAAGATAAATTGTAGACAATGAACTGTGTTTGACGAATAATGAACAATTTGAACAAGATTTCACAAAGCTCATTTGAATAAGAGAGAAACTAATAGTATCAAACCATAGATATCATGAGAAATTCAAAGAAATATACAATCATAATTTGAAAAGCTTATCGTCTATAATTGAACAACACGAGGGTGAAAAAGATGATTTCAAGGAACAATCAAGAAGCCAAGAATTGAAGACAAAAGAAGACATAAATCAGAAGATTGAAGAGAAAAATAGAGTTGTAAATTATATAAACTTTTTATTGCTTTGATTATAGTTACAACTTGTATTCATAGAGAACTAAATTTGTAATTAAATTGAAATAAAAACTATAATTTCTTTAATATTGTTAATACATTGCTTGGTCAAATCACATTTAACTAATTATGACTCACACTTGTAACAACAAAAACATAGGCATCAAGTCGTGAATTCTAAAACCAATTCACATGTATTGCTTTTGATCAAATCAATTGCTCTACTATCTTTGTGCCATGTGCATTGTTTTCATATTTAGCATGATGTTCAACATGTGTGGTTGCATAGGATGTGCTTGAGATGGGTTACATTGGCTGCATCAATTGGACTACTGGTTACATCAATACCATCATTTTGCTTCATGGAATCACCTTTGTTTACTACAATCATTATTTAAAAAAAAATTACAAAAGTGGTGGACAAACTTAAACCGAATGTGGGCTCATATAGAAGCTACGATTATTTTGCTTCATGAATCACCTTTGTTTCCTATAGTAATTACTAAAAAAAAATTACATAAGTGGTGGGCAAACTTAAACCGAACGTGGGCTCATATGGAAGCTGATTTCTATTGACCCAGAAATATAAACAGACCTAGTCCATAAACCCGTAGCCCACAAGGCTGGAGCTACCAAGTTTCAAACGTGGATCAAGGTCGTTAACATGCCACCTGGTTCAGATTATCCAAACACTCTTTCTCGTCTTCCATCTTTTCTCAATCTCTTCTATTTGACTATCTCTTCAACACTGACTCTGTCTCCGGAAGTTTTGAAAAATGAAAACAACAATGTCGTATGTGCCCCCACATCTTAGGAACTCCAGCTCAAGCACCACTACCACCAACTCCAAAACCCTAGACTCTGATTGCTCCACCAAGCTTTCCTACACCTCCAAGAACAACTCTTCTTTTCCATCCTGCGATGGCTTTCGTCGGAGCTCTGGTAATCTCTCGTCGTCGACCTCCAGACCCCTTTCCGTTCCCGAATCTATTTTTCCTAATTGGATGCCCTCCGATCGTGTCCTCCGTATGAAGCCTGAGCAGGTTCGAATGTCGATGTTATATTTTTTGTCTTTTCTATTTCGTATTTCGTATTTTGTAATTTTATTTTTTAGAAATTTTGATAAGCTACATAGAACAAAAATATGAGGGAAGAGACGAGAGAAGAAAGAATGGAAGGGAAAAAGAATCAATTCATTGATATTCTGTTATGATTATACAAGTGTATTTATGCATAAGTTTAAGAGCCTTCTAGTTCATCTAACCGAATTATCAGCTACTCTAACAAACTATAGTTGATGTGTACAATCACTCTAACAACATTTATAGTACTGATAACAATCTAATAGGCTTAACAGATTTGATTATGTTTAATTATCATGTCTTGAAGCTTCTCTCTGAAAATGTTTTATGAACCACTGTAATTTGATTTTATACTTGAATATCGTCGAGACGTTGCTTGTGTGTATTGTCGCTTTGTTTTGAAGTATTTGCAATGAGCATAAAGTTGATTGATTGAAGCTTGAAATTACTTGCTTGTTTTGATTACTTCTTGCATTTGATATGTGTCATTGCAGGTAGAAGAGGTTAGATTACGGCTCAATGTGGACGTTACTGTCAGTTTAGGCTCAGCTCCTGCATCTGCTCCAATCGAGTCTTTTGAAGATATGGTTGTTCTAAGATCCTAAGAGTGGTTTTATTATTTATTTTTCTTGTGCAGTTGAATGAACTATGAATATTTGTTTTCTCAGTGTCTGCATCCAAGCATTATGAAGGATATAGCATTTCATGAATACACTAGGCCCACACCTATTCAGGCTCAGGCAATGCCAGTTGCTCTTAGTGGAAGGGATATGCTAGGTTGTGCTGAAACTGGAAGTGGGAAAACTGCTGCATTTGCTATCCCTATGATACAGGTACAATGCCTTGATGTTTGATGCTCTTATTGCAATTCTATATCTGATTTGTTGATACTGTATTCTGGGGTTCTACTCTGTGTCTATGTATCAATTTTCCTTTTAAACATGCAGCATTGCTTGGCTCAACTGTCTGTCCAACGTGGTCATGGCCCTCTAGCATTAGTATTAGCTCCAACTAGAGAGCTTGCTCAGCAGATTGAGAAGGAGGTGAGGATCGATTAGCTAATCTTCAGCACACAAATTAAATAAGAATATATGCTTGTTGCTTTTTTGTAGGTTTGTTTGTATATTATTATCATTGTCATTATTATTTCCTAATTTGATTTGAGTGAATCTGATAAGGTGTTTCGCTCTATGGGGCTTTCGTTTTTAAGCGGTTAATGCATGCATTTCTTTTTCTAGATTGCTTTGGCTTCTTGCTTTTATGCACAGTATTCCTTTTCTGGTCTCATAAGTTTGCATAATTAGAATTGTTAGATTTGCTTAACCAAAATAAGAAAATGTTCATCTAGAGTTGTTAAAAATTAATATTTTTTTAAAAGTGTCTTATCATGTTCAGTTTTTGTTGTTTTTTCCAGGTTAAAGCTTTCAGTAGATCTCTTGAATCGTTCAAGACGGCAATAGTTGTGGGTGGAACTAACATATCAGAACAGGTGACTGACATGGCATCATAGTTTTTGTATTTGTTGATATTTTTATTCTCTTATGGGGGTCACAGCGACCCTCGTATGGTTTTTGTAGAACTGCATCCTAATGCAGCTTCCTGCTTACCCTACAGTATGACCTATTCACCTATTGTATTTAATCTGCATCATTTAAGAACATGGAAGCCTACCATTTCCTAAAGCTATCATGTAGAAGTTGTTGCCATTTATCATTCTATTTCCCCTCATTTGTTTCTTTGCCTAATTCTTCTGCTGGATGCCATGACAGCGATCTGAGTTACGAGCAGGTGTTGAGATAGTGGTTGCAACTCCAGGAAGATTTATTGATCATTTACAACAAGGGAATACTTCCCTCTCAAGAGTTTCATTTGTAGTTCTGGATGAAGCTGACAGAATGCTTGACATGGGGTTTGAACCACAGATAAAAGAGGTATGTCATGCCTATCCAATAATTGAAAATTCGTTGGTTCTTTAATACAGGTGCAAAAAGTATGTTCTATGTAAGCATTTATATAATTATTATGTGAATGTGCTTGCCTGCATATAAACATCTTTATTTAGTTGAAATTATCATGTTCACACTTGTTACTTGCCTGAAGCCCTTTTTAAGTTGTGGTGGTTTTTCAGCCATTCCGACTTTCTTTTTTTTCAAGTTCATGGTGCTACTATGTTTAGCTCTCAACCTGCTGCTGCACGGTACTATTTGTGTGAAATTTTGTCAACTTCATGACAACAAAGATGTGGCTGACTGTAAAGAATCTTGTCAATTCATGTCTGAGGGCATGGGATCACACTTAGTGATACTGTTATGGAAAACAGATCTATAGATGGATTATGCTGTAGTTTGAAATATCTTATCTTACATTCATAAAATAGCAACATGCACACTTGTTTTTGAAAGAAAAAATAATTTTATATTAAGTGATGCTGTTTCAGGTGATGCGGAATCTTCCTGGAAAACATCAAACTTTGCTATTTAGCGCAACTATGCCTTTGGAGATTGAAGCATTGGCACAGGTTTGGTCTCCTTCAATATTAACAAAATATCGAAGAACAAGTGCCTAACTCTGTTTAATTTATAGAATCTCTGTTTCTTTCTCCTTCTGTTATAGATTCTTTCTTGTTGACATGTAAAATTTCTTTAGGAGTACTTAGCAAACCCTGTGCAAGTTAAGGTAGGTAAAGTGAGTAGCCCAACAGCAAATGTTTCTCAAATTTTGGAGAAGTTTCAAGAGAATGAGAAGGTATGTTTTTGTGAGATACTAGCTCAAGATATTATGTTTTACTTATGAACATATTACCATATTGCTGCCTAAGGTTTGAGACTATTTTTGGATTGGGGGGAGGAGGTCTATTCTTGTTGAACTTGTCTGCTTATGATGATGCTTGAAAGCTTGATATTTATCATATTGTCTCTCTATTTTATAAATGTGTGATTCTTAAATTGGGGAGTTCCTAATCTAAGGACAGTTTTCTTCTGCATATTGATCTATTGTAGATTGATCACCTTTTAGCCCTGCTAGTGGAAGAAGCATCTCAGGCTGAAAAAACTGGTCATCCATTTCCTTTGACTATTGTGTTCGTTGAAAGGAAGGTATATTCTATAAAACATTCTCTCATTATTTTATCATTGGAGATCACTTGATCTTTTCTTTACTCTGTTGGTTATAAAGACTCTAAGATAATTGCATCTTGAGTTTGTATTGCTGAGATCATTCTGATATTTGAAATCTAAGACTTAATGAATTGATTTTCATTGTTTCAGAAAAAAAGTTCTATTCGTTTCCTGTTGGGAACTGTTATTCCATTTAAACGTTACTTAAAACTTTTTTTGAGGTACTAGCCATAATCAAACTACTATTAATTAAGGGGGACTTGATTAATTTATTTAGTAATGCTTTTCCCTATAAAGGTTTTGCAGTTAATCTCTAAGCTAAACAGTTTGACACTTGATTTTGATTATGGGTGTAGACAAGATGTGATGAAGTAGCTGAAGTCTTAGTAGCAGAAGGTCTCCGTGCTGTTGCTCTTCATGGAGGCCGTACACAGACTGAGAGAGAAGCAGCTTTACGTGATTTTAGGAATGGCTCTACTGATATTCTGGTATTTGAATACTTAACCACAGACAATTAATGGTGCTAGTTTTATTTTGTTTCTAAGTTCAAGGTTCCTTAAATGGAATGTTCTTCTAATATTTATTTGTTAAAGAACTTTTGTAAAACAGATATTGTTTCCTAAATCATCCTTATATGATTGTTAATTGGATCTTCCATGCAGGTTGCCACTGACGTTGCATCTCGTGGTTTGGATGTCACTGGAGTTGCTCATGTAATCAATCTAGATCTTCCAAAGGTATAGCCGATTGTGCAGTTATAAGCTCAAATGAGTTTTATACATAATCTGTCAACTGATTTTATTGAACAATTGAGAGCCAAAAGATATCTTAAAACTTTCTTAAATGTTCTGCAAAATTCTCATTTGAAATTGCTGTCAATGTCACGGGGTTGATATTCTATATACATGTAACATATAAAGAACATGGTATTGGCACCCTTAAATTGTAAGAATATCACTACAAGACATTTTTCAGCATCTTATTAGCCTGGTATTTTGCTTGCTGCTGATTCCTTTGTGAATGAGAAATCCTGATGCTTCCATTGTGGATCCCTCAATTATAGAGCATGGAAGATTATGTACACCGGATTGGAAGGACAGGCAGAGCAGGGTCAACGGGTCAAGCTACTTCCTTTTACACTGATCGTGATATGGTACTTTCTTATCCACTTTTTTGCTGCTTCAATATGTTGACTTATCCGCTTTTTTTTTAACTGATCTTTGGAAATTGACTTCCTTTTTGATTCATGATGGCACATTTTAGTTCCTTGTGGCACATATAAAGAAAGCAATAGCAGATGCTCAATCCGGAAATACTGTTGCTTATGCAACAGGCAAGGTATTACTTTATTTTGTTAAAATGACTTACTTCAAAAAACTTATATTTGTTTCATGCATTGTGCTAGCATCTCTATCCTTCCAATCTTCTTGAAGGCTGAAGCATGCTGCAATTTAATGTTAGATTGCAAGAAGGAAAGAGAAAGAAGTTGCAGCTGCTCATAAAGAAGCTAGGGTTGCTCTTTCCAAGCTCTCTATGGGACCTAGTTCTTTAAACATTGAGGACAAGTATAGGTTCATGATGACCCCTTCAAGCGAGAAAAGTGAGGGTGCAGCTGATAGTGCTTGGGATGACTAATAAAGTTCACACTGATACCTCTTACTAATTCACCCAAAATATAAAAATTGGATTTTCTTTATATTGAATGAAGGAGGGAGGGACTAGGTTCGGCATTTATTTGGCTTGTCATTGGGTTATTCAAGCGCTGCTGATTTGTATGTGAAACTGAATGGTAGACTGGATCCTGCTTCTCCCGATATGTATCCGTGAATCTGCTTCTTTGGTAGGCTGTGAAGATTATGGGTAAAAACTGTAAGAAATATGAAAAGGAAAACGTCTTTTGGCATAATGGACTTGGGCGCGCGATGTGCTAGAGATGAGTAATTCCTTTTTCCTTGTAAGTTGTCTTTTGATTGGCATGCCGTGTTGTAGTATTGGTTTGTGGAAAATGTGTCCTGCAAATTGCTCTGTTCAAACAAGAAATGCTACTATAGGTGTAAATTGGGCCGGATGGCCCAAGCCTAAATGGTTTAGCCGGCTAGAGTCTGGTACGCCCCTGACTCAAACTGCTGAAACAATTATGCCTGACAGTGTTGGTCTATTAATGCAATTTTTAACCTAAATAAGTTCATTTTTGATCTTTTAATTATTAATAATTTATCTTGAAATTCATAATTTTACCAAATTATATAATAAAAAGATAAAAAGTTCTTTAGTAACTTTAATAAAATGATATTAAGGTTTCATTCACCATATCTTTGGTAACTAGTGTTGGTGATTTGATTGGTGTTTCGTTAATCATTACCAGCAATCCTATTGTAGCTTCGTGAATATAACATGTTATATATAAATATATTAGTGAATATAATAAGTTGTATTTTGTGGATCATTGACTATTTTTGGTTAATATAAATATGATCCGAATAGATTTGGAGATTTTTAATTTGAATCTGATATGATGATATAATCAATTCGAATTAGATCGAATTTTTTAGATTGTATGATATCAGATTGATATTTAAATTTATGTAAGAATTATTTTTATATATATAACATGTTATATATAAATTTAAATTTTAAATTTATATTTTCGTAACAAATATTATTATTTATAGTTACAATTAAAAAAAAAACAAAAGAACAAAAGAACAAAAAGTATATTCGTAAAATTATTATAAATATTTAATATAATTATGGTACGAATAATATTTAAATATAACATATTATAAAATAAAATATGTATTTATTTAAAATTTAGTAGTAATTAAATTCGGATTGAATGTATTGAATTATAAAATTTATCAATTTAAATTTGAATGGATTGTATAATTTTCAATTCGAATTCAAATGAATTATATAATTTTTAATATGAATATAATTTGATTATAAAATTTATCAATACAATCTAAATTCAACAAATCACATAGTAATTGGTTAATTTATATTAAGAAAACAACAGCCTGTTATACCATTTTAAAAAATAAATTATTTGAAAAAAGTTTGATGGGAAAAGAAGAGTGAGAAGAGAAACAAAGAGGGAGGAGGTTAAGCAAGGCGCAACATCGTGTGCGTTTGATCAGGAACCGAAGACTTATGACGGGGGTTGCCACTAAATTTGCTATTGTTACTACTATTATAGTATATGAGGTTACCTATGCGACTCTTATATATGCTTCCAATTTCTTAATAACCTCTCTCTGAATTTGATTTGCTTTTGGATTTTAGACTTTGGTTTTATGGCTTTGATTTGTACGAGATAATTTGTAAAATATCTAAAATTTCATTTTGTTAATTATGTCCACCAGGAGTGAACGTAGTTTAGTTAGTTGATTTTTAAATCATTTTATAAGTTAGATTTTGTATATAAAAAACATATTTCATGTAATAGTTTAAAAAAAAAACTAAATTATATTTTGGTTTAAAAGTGTACAAATTATAACTCATTTAACAATTTCCCTGTCAAATTCTTCTTCTCATGTTCTAACTCTCCGTCATATTTTTTTCTTCTCTCTCCTTAGCCAGTTTCATTTTCTTTTTTCCTCTTCTTATTTTCTAAAAGAAAATCAAAAAATAAATATCTTTGTCTATCAATTTTAAATAAATAATAATTTATTTTTATTATAAATAAAAAATAATAAAAATAATTTATATTTATATAATAAAAAATATATAATTTTTTATAACAAATAACTTATTAAAATTTTATTATAAAATAGTTTAAAATAATAATAATAAATTTTAAATTATTAAAAACTTTACTAAATAGTTACATTAATTTTTATGAAAAATTATTGATATTTTAAAAAAATAAATTATTTAAGATTAAAAAATTAAAAAATAGATTACATTATAACACATATCTCTAATATTATTATAATTTTAATTATTATTAAGATAATAAATATTTATTAATAATAATTTTATTTAAATATTAAAATATAATTAAGTAGACATAATTTATATATTTTATTATATTAATAATAAAAATAATTATAATAATATAATATTAGATAATATTTTCACGCAAAATTTGTCATATAATGTTCTATGTTTGTATTGTATCTTGTAGAAATTTAGAAAGCGAGGCTTCGACGATGGGATTACTAGTTGGAGGTGCAATTGACGGTAACATCGTTGGCTAAAGGAGAAGTTTGAGCCATTGATGTTAGTGTTGCGTGAATGTGTCGAGTCGGTTGTGAGATGTGTGTCGATTGTAAGATGTGAGTGAGATACTAAAAGAAGTTTAAGAAATGAGAACGAGACTTAGGTTTAGAAAGAAGTACATTTTATATATTAAAATAATTAAAAAAATATATTTAAAAATTAATAAGTATTAAAAGTAGAGATTCGGTTGGGTTTTATAAGTTTTTTTTTTAGTTTTTAGATCTCTAGCTGACCCGATAAGATCGATTTTGAAATTTTTTGAACTTATTTAAACCAATCAATTTCAAATATATATATATATATATATATATAGGTTTGGTTTGAACTTAAATTCATGTTGGTTGATCGATTTTTGAGAAAAAAAAAATCCACATAATGATAAAAATATATCCAATAATATATATTTTTAAAATTATAATTATACTCTCAACATATAAACAATGATATAATTATGTTCAACGTTGAGCATATAACTATT
Source organism: Hippophae rhamnoides (assembly GCA_033030585.1). Lineage (NCBI taxonomy): Eukaryota > Viridiplantae > Streptophyta > Magnoliopsida > Rosales > Elaeagnaceae > Hippophae > Hippophae rhamnoides. The sequence continues at coordinate 6,386,575 of CM065431.1, forward strand.
CTTTTTCATGCGTTGTTAACATAATTACAACAAAATAAATATTTTAAATATTTGTATAAATTATTCTATATATTGTAAGTATAAAATATAACTAACTATTTTTTTAATTAAGTTTGGAAAAGTAACTATTATTTTTTTTAATTTTAAAGCTAAATAATATGCTATTACAATTTTTGTGTTCTATTTTTTTTTTAAATCAAACTTTTATCTTGGCGCCTAAATCGACATTTATGATTAACAATTATCATGACACAAGCGAAATAAAATAAAATTCTTAATTAGATCTGATCATTCCAATTACAAAGTTGGGTTGTAATTTTGTTCCTAAAAAAAGTATGGGCCGTAAAATTTTGAATAAATAGGAATAATTTGTTACCGAATATTCAATATAATATATATATATATATATATATATTTATGTCTATCCATAAAAATAAAAATAAAAAATATTGAAGTTTTGATTAAAAAAAAATGATATTATTGGTAAGTAATTTTTTTATTTAAAATTTATCTTTATTTTTATCTATTTTTATATTTGCAGTAAATAATATGTATATCATTTTCAAAAATATTAAAATTAAATGTGGCAATAAATCAGTCTAAAGACTATTTGTGCCATCATTTTGATACGTCGAGTATGTTAACTCAACATGCTACTTTTAAATAGTTTAAATCACTTACATCCCTAATTATAATATATTATAATATAATACATATAGAGTTAAAATATTTAATAGCATAGTTACTAATAAAATTAACAAAAGGATAAAAGTAACAAACATTTTTACCAAAATTCACAGCTTAGTATCAGCTTATCTATTTATTTATTTATTTATTGGTAAATTGAACATTTTTTGGTAATAATGTTTGTGTAAATTTTATTAGTAAATCATGCTTACATAATTCTACTCAAATTATTCACAGCTTAGGGTTTCGACTATCACAAGTTAGACATAACACAAAAATACCTATAATATGAGCCACGAGACACATTTACAATAATAATTTACATAAACTTGATTGGAACTTGTGACTTCCATATAACAATTCTATACCTAGAATAAATAGCTCTGAGTTCTAACCACGATGAGCCATGAGGGTTCAGTCTTCCCTATTGCATACTAAACCAACCTGCCATGAGACAAAGGCCAAGATTACAATAAAAACTGAGTTCTCTTTCAATCCAACAACCACTTACAACAGACATGATGTCCTTTGTTTCCCATGCAAGCCTTCCGAAGCATAAGATATTCATCCCTATAATGTTCAAGCGAGAAGCACAACTGCCTTATCGCTTCCCTCTTTTCTTCTTCTCCTTCCAAAATCACAACTTTTTGCCTCTCAATCTCATCTTCCATTTTTATACTTCTTGATTTTAGCTCCTCTACTAGTTCCAATGTCCTTTCAGTTTCGGCAATCATTTCTACATGTTCAGTACCTAAATGTAGCAACTGCTTCTGCATTTGATCAATTTGATCATCTCTTTCTTTCACTTCAGTCTTAAGGTTATGAACTTCTACATTTAGGTCATCGTTTTCGTTTCTAAGAGCATTGACACTTTTATTCAAGGTCTCGAAATGAACACCTTCTTCTTGCAGTTTAGATATCTTTTGTTCGGCATTTGATACTGCCAATTTAAGCTTCCTAACCTCGCTATCACGGTCGGATAAACTAGACTTTAACATTTTAATTCTTTCCTGCAATTTTGACACCTCTATTTCCTTTGAATTGAGTTTGAATTTCCATGTATCAACTTCTTTTTGACACAACTTAAGTTGATCGTGCAACTGGTTGATCATTTTTGTCGACCTGTTTCTCTCAATTTCGTCTTTCAAACGACTAATTTCAATCCCTGAATCGTTAACCCTATCCCTTGTCATTTTCAGTTCTTCTATCAAAGATTCAATCTCACCTTGTTGGTATTGGAAATCTGTTCCCTGATTTACCTCCAAATATATATCACTATGTGGCGTCTGAAAATCCTTCTCTGTTGGTGAATCAAGCTCTGCCTGCGAAACATTCTTGATATCAGCGTTCTTCAATTTTGACATCTCACACTTCAATCTACGAATCTCTTCCTCCGAACTTTGAATCTTCTCGTTTGCAATCCTTGATTCGTGTTCATATTCTGCTATTCTCGAAAACGACTCACCATTATTCTCAACTCTTGTACTCATTGGAAAAGGCGAACTATCTCCCTCTTGCAATCGAAGCCTCTGTTTAACATCTCGAAGCTCGATTTCTAGTTCAAGTATTCTTCTCTGAAACCCTTGGTCACCACTGCCATTTCCAAAATTGTAATTGTTGATTGAAGAACAGTCAGATTCTTGCTCAGAATCTGTATTTGAAGACGTCTCATAACCATCTCTTTGTAAATTCTTAGGAGAGTTTCCATTTCCACCAAGAAAGAAATCAAAACCAGCAGCTCGGGTGATTGATCTTTGATTTCTTGACCAATGGTCAGGAGATATACATGTAGAATTTGGCTCAGAGACAACGTCAGAAACACCGGAGCTTTGTGATTGAAGATCTGATGGAATATTTTTCTTCGATTCTCCCGAAACATTATAACAACGTTCAGCCAAAGACCGGTACATTCTATAAAACTCCTTAACATGAGAGATCAATTCTGGTCTTTTTTGATAATACATCTCAGCTTTCTTTGCAAATGAATCTCCGTCTTCTTCAATTAGTTTTAACATTCTTTTGACGCTCTTGTCCATCTCTGCAATTAAGGATTTCTTAGTCAATTTATTTTTAGTCATTTTGGGGAGAGTTGATCTTGGCATTTTTATTAGAACTGCAAACAATTGCAAAGTATGAACAAGTCGAAACTATTGGCTTGTTGAAGATTAAAGAGTCCTTAGATCATTAGATTAAGTTTACCTTGCCCTTGTCAACTTTTGCCCATAATAAGATTGCCCCAATTAGAATGTTGACAAAAAATTGTGCAATAAAATGGAATAGGTAACTGATAGAACAGAATTAGGGTCAATTATAGTAAAATATTTATATGATAATACCACACCAAAACAGTACTTTATGAATTATGATTATTACATCTGATATGATAAAATGCCCAGTGCATCATAACTACCAATTATTCTTGTTTGCTGCTAGATTTTAGGCATATGGTTTGCCCTTTTCATATGAGAAGAATATATATGGCTACCGTTGCGTGTACACTTCCTCTCATACAATATGCGCGATCTGCATGTATTTGACAAATATATACCACATGCATCGGAGTATTAAACATATGAATGACGCTCTTGTTGTACATGTAGTTATCTAATTATATATAAATTGAATAGATATATTCAAGGAAAGATAGTTATAACAGGCCAAATTAACCACACTATTAGGCACCAAGTTTTTATAGAATTTATATTTTAGTCTTTAATTCTTTCTTAAGATTTATTATACTAATTTTTATAGATTTTATACTTTAATCCCTTAATTTTTTTTTTACAGTTTAACTTCCTAACTTTTTAGTTTTGATAAAATCAATCAAATTTAATTTTTTTTGTTTAATCTAACTTTATTGCTAAATTAAACCCACATCTAACCCACATTTAACTATATTCTAACATTTTTTTAAATCAATACCCAAACTTAAAATCCTAAATTCTAAACCTCTCAAACAAATAACTTTAAATCATTAATCCTTAAGTCAGTAAACAGAGGAGGAAGCAAATATATATTGCATGGTACCTATGCATTATCTTTATACAATATCATGTTTGATAGTATATACACATGTTCTTTTAGCATAGTTTTTGACGGAGAAGAAGGAAAAAAAAAAAAACTAAAGGAATGGTCAAAGCGTAAGTTAAGTTTAATTAACAAGATTAAATAAAATTTATTTTAAAATGGAATAATTTTGTCAAAATTAAAAAGTTAGAGACTAAATATTAAGGAAAAAATTAGGAAATTAAAGTGTATATTGCATGAAAGATAGGGAATTAAATCTTAAGAAAAAAGTTAAGTGATTAAAGCTTAGAATATGTAAAAATTAGAAGACTAAATCTTAAGAAAAAAAGTTAATGGATTAAAGTGTAGAATATGTAAATTGTTTAGTAAATAAATCTTTAAAAAATATAGGAGATTAAATTGCATAATTTATGAAAAGTAGGAGAATAATAATATTATTAAGCCTAATTAGCACACTAAATTAAAGATATTAGTCGTTCAATTAAGAAAAAGATTGAGGAATATATTAGGAGTCACCTTCAAGATTCTTATATAGCCACTTAGAATTCTTGGGACTAATGTGGCTATCACGCCACGAGGAACGAAACTTTCATACTCTTAAGCCTGAAAGGTAACCAAATATTATTATCAATCACATTCGTTAAGAGAAACGAACAAAGTAGTTCGTAAATATGTCCTTTGCTACCAAAACCAGACAATGAAATTAAAAATTAATAAGGCAAAGTATCAAAAACGACCACAATCTACAAGAAAATTAAATATATTTAAGATAGAAAATGATTTTTTTTAGAATAAAATATTCAAATTAAAGATGTCAATGAATTCGTAATTTCATTATTAAAATGTTACTTAAATTTGAAATAAACTTATAACTTAGAATAGATAAATTAGAGAATAATAATTCTTTAGATAAAGAGTTTGTTGAAGTCCCACATTGATTGATCACTAAGTTTTCGCTGTACTTATAAGTTTATGACAACACTTCTTCTTTGAGAACTCTTTTGGAGGGAGTTAGGCCATTGATTTCTTCATGGTATCAGAGTCAGGTGATCGATCGGTACCCGGCCGGTTGTAGGGGATGAACCCTATGCCGGTGTAAGGGGGAGGCGCTCCATATCTCCGGTCGGAAATTGATGTGAGGGAGAGTGTTGAAGTCCCACATTGATTGATCACTAAGTTTCCGTTGCACTTATAAGTCTATGACAACCCTCCCTCTTTGAGAACTCTTTTGGAGGGCGTTAGGCCATGGATTTCTTCAGAGTTATTCCATTTTTTTTTCAAATGTCAATAATATGTTAAATAAGCTATTCCATAGATATAATAAATTTGAAATATTTTATTTAAAAAAATTCTAAAAAAATAGTTTTTGAAAATTTAACAACAATCCGAAAAGAAATGGAGAAATATAAGGCGTGAAAGAAAAGATAAATAAAATTTTCTTTTATTAAATTTTGGGGATTGTTATAAAAATGTCATCAATTATTTTTTACTTCAATACTATTAAACGTTATAAATATATAAAAATATCATCAATGTTAATGAAATAAGAAGAATTAACGGTAAATTACACATATATCAATGGTATTTTTACGATATTTATAAAGTTCATAAATAACAAAAAAGTTTGATAATATTTTTACAATAAATTTTATAATATTTTTATAATATATTTAAAATAATAATATTTTTGTAAAAAAATTTATAATTTGATGGTATAAAAATCTACTTATTAAAAGAAAGTCTGAGAAGGTGGTGCAGTGGAAAAGAAAGAAAAAGATGGAGTGGTGGGTTTTTTTTATGTTAAATAAAATTATATTAATATAATATGAGGTGAGTTTTACCCTGATATCATTAATTAAATTTTACTTATTATTATTAAGTTTTTTATTCAAATTAAAGATACATCACAATAATCAAATAAAAAAAATAAAAAATACATGAGTTGTTAAAATTGAATATAAGTGATTTTTTTGCTCCATTTTCTTTATCTCTTTTAGCGTTCTCTATCAATTTTCAATTGATAGATGATAAATTACCAAGTTAATTTAAGCCTTAATATTAATATTTAAGATTTGGAATAAATATCAAAGCAAAATAAATTACGCATACTTAAAAGTAATTTAAGATATAAATATAGGTAAATAATACAATGATATTAGATTAAAATGTAGATGTAAAACACAATTTTCGGAGGAAACTAATTAAAAATAATAATATGATTCGTTTAATAGCTTGGTGATAAAATTTATCAATTTTTTTTATTTTAAATCATAGATTAATTAAAAAAAATTACCGTTTTTAGAAAAATAATTTATTAGACAATGATGATTGCCATTGAAAGGTATTGTGTTTTATTGAAGGAAACTAGCAAGAAAAGTAATTTATTAGATTGCCGTTGAAAAGGAGAGACGTACAGTACAGGCTGGTGGCTTTTTGAAGGAAATGAGAGGGAGGGAGGAGAAAAAAAAAGGGAAGAAAAATGATTTTTTTTTTTTTGGTCAAGTAAATGAGGAAGATATTTTAGCATTTACAACTAATTTTTTTTTTTTTGAAGAATATAAGTAACTAGTGTGTGATAAAGAAAACAAATAATATGGATGAAAAGTATAGTCTAAGATAGATATGGATATCTGACACGATGGACTGGGCACAGTTCCAATCAAATAAAAAAGGTACAGATCAGAACATAAACGAGTTTTATTCATTTTATTATAAATATATCAAAATATTATAAATTTCGTTATAAATGGATCAACATATCAAACAGGTTAAAACATTACCCAATTTTTTTTGTTATTGTTATTTTTATAAGTTAATCACTTATTCGATCAAAGGTATCCCACAATCCACACTTATGTTAGCATTTGTATTCAAAATTATTTATTATATAAGTTATTTATGAATCATTCAATAAATATTATTGATTTAAAATTTTACTATAGATAAAATAGTATTTGTGTTGTTCGAATTTATAATATATATTATTAATTATAAATATTTTTGAATAATTTTTTTATTAAATTTTTTTAAATTTATTAATTTATCAATAAATTATTGGGATCAAATATTTGTTTTTTAAATCAAGTAGAATTTGTGAAAAATATTTTTATAAATTTATTTTAGAAAACAATTTACCCATAATATTTTGAAATAGCATTACAGTTAATAATATCCATGATTGCTTTGTAGGTATTAATGTCATTTTAGTAACGATACTTTGACTTAGCTAATTTAATTTTTATTAACTAATATTATTTAAAATAATTATATAATTAATATATATTTTTAAAATGTACGTAGTTTATATAATGCACCAATGGTAAGATTCATATTACTATAATGTAATATTTTATATTATTATTAAGTGAATACAGAATGCAACCAAATGTATATAGGTTGAGACCATTACAAAACTAAACCAATTAATTGTAAAAACAAATAATAACTAACTAACTAACTAACTTACTTTCATGTGTTTATAACAGTCTAACAAACATAGAATCATAACTACATAAAATCATTGTCTAACACCCTCCTATCTAACGGAAGCACAAACAATTTGGATCTTAGCACTTGAAACTGCAATGTTCCATGTAGCTTGGTTAGCACATCGTCTCGTTGGTCTTCAAAGGAAACATAGGAAATGTGTTGATCACATTTCATGACATGATCTCGAAAAAGTGATGATCAAGTTCAATATGTTTGATTCGTGTATGTAAGATGGGATTATGAGCAAGATATTTAATGCTTAAGTTATCAAATAAGAGCAATGGCTTGGAACACATGACCACCTACAATTCAGAGAGCAATGATCAAAACCATAAATAGTTCTGTGGTAACAAAGGAAAGAGCACGATACTTTGATACAATGGAAGGCTTAAAAACCACCTTTTACTTAGCATATTTCCACAAAACAAGACAATCACTAAGGAAAATGTAGTAGGCACTCGTGCATTTTCAATCATAACATAACCACCCCAATCTGCATCATTGAAGGCCACTAATTCAAGACTTGTAGAAGATGACATAAGCAAACCGTGGGAAAAGGTGCCATTAACATAACCAAAGAGATGTTTTACAACTAGCTAGTGACAATTCGTGGGTTGAGATAAAAATTGACATAACCTATTGATAGAAAATGAAATCTTTGGTCTTGTAATTGTGAGGTATTTTAGCTTAACAACCACACTTTTATATTAACTAGGATCCTCCAAAGTCATCCCATCATGCTTACTAAGAAGTGTCCTTGATATCATAAGAGTTATGAAATACTTGTTGTCTTGCGAACTATATTTGGAAATAAGATACCTTGCATATTTTTCTTGGTTGAGATGAATACTAGCTTTAGAATAAGAAACTTCAATTTCGAGAAAGAAATTTAGTTTGCCTAAATCCTTTAATGAGAAATATCATTTAATTGAACAATCAAATTTGGAATGCCATATGGTGAGTTTCTTATGATGATAATATCATCCACATAAACTAAGACCAAAAGAAAAATTGACCGATAAAGCTTAATAAAGAAGCTCGCATTAGATTTAAAGTGCATAAAACAACAAGAGAGTAAGAAATCACTTAATTTATGATATTGGCAAGGTTCTTTGACATGTACACGTTTTCTAGAGTCTCCCATATTTCTTTAACAGTCTTGCAATTTTTTGATTCAATATTTTGCAAGACACTATCTGAAAGATTTAGACGGATTGTACTAGCTGCAATCTCATCTATTTCCTCCCATTGTTCCTTGGTGACGGTTGCTACCTTCTTTTTTTTTCCCAAACAATGCCTTATGGACATTCTATTGAATGAGAATATCCTTCATCCTCCTTTGCTATAAAGAGAAATTATTATTGCCATTAAATTTCTCAATATCTACCTTTTGGCTTGACATTTTTTTTTCGCTGTGTTTCTTTTTCTGTAAATAAATACGCCCTGGACCTAATAAAATCTTTTCTGATGTAGCAGATCAGTCTATGCTGCAACCACAGAGCATATTAAGAATTTTACTAAACAACTTTGATACCAATTGTTTGGCACATCGGGTAAAAAATAAAATGAATTCAACATAGTAGAATAATGACATCAGAAATTTAACGTGGTTCACCCTTTAATTTGGGCTAAGTCTACGGGACAAACTCCGAAAAATATTTTTTCCACTAATAAAATTAATAGGTACAAAGTGAGAGGCAATACAACAAATTGAGATAAATCCAAAATAGTGTCACACAAGTGTTTATCAAAATATTGGGATATTTTTCTAAGATATTATCACCCACTTTCTTACACACAACACTATTTTTCTTCAAAAGAAATTGTTCATTTAGCTTTGCTTTACTTCTCTTCTTGTTTTGGTGTGTTGATGTTTCTCTAAGGCAAAGACATTGTTTATTTATAGGCAAAATTACATATCAATGTTAGATGCACCTATTATTTATGATTACACCTATTAATTATGGTTGCATTTAACAGTTGTGATTCCAACTATCATTTATTATTGTAGCTGTGTTTTCTTCCTAATTTAAGAGTAACTTACAGTTTTAATATATATGATATATTGAATAGCATGGGTAATTTTTACGTTACGTTTAGATTTATTATTTGTGATGTTACTATTTGAATTGTTAGTTTGGATGCTCTTATGGCAAGTTTGACACGGTGGAACTTTTATTTTTCAAACTACATTATATATATATATATATATATATATATATATATATATATTATAAATAGATTAGGTTTCTTTGTAATTACTCTATGATTTCAAAAGCTAATGGAATGTTAGTACGCTGTTAGTTGTTTTTCTTTAGTTGTGGTTTGAACTTACTTATCCTTTTATCTCTTTTAGCTTGCTCAAAGTTGAATAGATAAGAAGATACATAACACTTCAATTTAACGAGTATGGATTGATATTTTTTTATTCGTTTTTTGTATCGATTTTTTAAACTTGAATACTTTTTTTTTATTTTACTTGTTTGACTATTAGAGAGAAAAAATATTATTTTTCATAATATTTGAATAATTTATTCGTTATCTTAAAATTATTAAGTTGTATTTTTTTTAATGAAATTTCTCTTTCCAGAAAAAAAAAACCTACATACCACCCGAGTCACCGATTGGATTCGAATTTGACTCGAAACTGCTGGTTTCCACGTCTCCAAAAATACCCGGTATTGTCACAATTTATTGGGAATTGAAAAGGAAAATTTTATGTGGTAGAAAAAATATACACGACACATCATTATCCAAATATTCCAGAGATAGCACAAATATCTATCCATACTTATCAAAATTGAAGATATACGAAGAAATTATTGAAAAAAAGAAGAAGCTCTGAATAGAAGCAAAAATGGTAGAAGTAAAAGATATTGAAAAAGTTTCAACAAAGCAAATACATTTCGTTTTGGTACACGGAGCGAGACATGGATCTTGGTGTTGGTATAAGGTGCGAAGTCTACTGGAAAGTTTGGAATACAAGGTTACTTGTATTGACCTCAAAGGTTGCGGCATTGATTTAACTGATCCAACTACTATTTCTTCTTGGGAGGACTTCAATTTCCCTCTTATCAACTTCTTCTCCAACTTGCCCCTTCATGAAAAGGTGACTGATAAAATAAACTGATTTCTATTATTCTGTTTTGATTTCTGATACCTTTGCTTCCCGTGCTTTGTATTTTCTGTTTGTTTTCTGTTACACCACCTGACGTTTCAGCTAGGTTTTGGATCTCTATATAATAAACGCAATGCCTTCTGCTTCTGCTTCTTCTAAGAAGAGAGCAAATTTTACCAGCTTCACACTTTCTATCTGTGACCATTCATTTCCTTTAAAATATTTTTTAAATCTCCCATATACTTCTTAAAAGATGTATAGTGTATATTTTTTTTTTCAATAGATGAAGATATTTTTCTTATTATTATTAGTAGAGGCGTAGTTAATAATTGATAAATCAAAATCGAGTAGATCCGAACTTTATATTTATATATTCAAATAGGTTAGTTTTGATTTTAAAATTGTAAAAATTGATATGTTTAAAATTTGTAAATCAACCCTTAATCAAACTAATGTACATATTATTAATATATATATATATATATACATTTATAATAAATATATTGTATGATTATCTAATTTAGTAAAATTATTTAAATTTATTTTAAAAATAAATATATAAATTGAACTTATTAAACCGATATAAATACGTTTTGTACATGATATATTATAAGTTAATTTTCATTTTTAATTTAACAAGTTGTTATATCCATCCAATTAATATTTTAAATCAAAAAGAATTGCACACGCCAAATTGTTAACCTTTGATACGTTGATTATCTGTTCATCTGAATTAACCGACTGTGCACATTTAATTATAATGAGTTCCTTTAGTTTCACAATTTTAAGTTGAGTATAATAAGGAACTTGAGTTCCAATATATATTGTTTTAAGAGTCATAATTACAATTAATTTGACTCAAATATCATATTACCAATATAATACATAAACTAATTGTAATGTTCATCATGTTTTACAGCCAATTAATTTATGTATATATATGTACATTGTTTAGCATGCAATGTACTTTGTAATGAGTTCTCAAGTTCAACAATTTTCCAACTCTAATGGTAGGATCGATAATGTTTTGTTTCGTTTTGCGAGACGGTGACATTTGTAAATTGTATGGTTTACCCCCCCTTTTTTTTTTGTCAAAATTGCATGAATACGACCAAACTGACCAATCAAAATACATGAGATTTTATACTTCCTTTTATCAAACAGTTAAGATAAGAAAAAGTGTAAAAAAATTGAAAAAGTTGGGTAGTTAAGATTTTGGAAAAACTTGGGGTATAAGGAAATAAATATATAATTACCCCAAGTTTTTTCAATTTCTTAACTACCCAACTTTTTCAATTTTTTTACACTTTTTTTTTTATCTTAACTGTCCAATAAACTTGGAATAATTCTTTGAGGAAAATAATTTTTTATTGGACATTAAGGAAATAAATCAAGCAATTTTTTTCTTCCTTAAATAACATCACAACTAAGACACCCTTAGAGTATAAGATGGGGCTAGCTATCTAAAGCCATCCAAGGCTTGCCAAATATTAACTCAATTCAACTCTTATTCATCGGTTTATATATTTTAATGTATCGGAGTTAGCCGGCACATTGGGCTTGACCCTCTAGTTATTATTATTTTTTTAAATTTGGTTATTTTAAAATATAATTAGGAGTGTAATATTTTTTTATTGATTTATTCAAATTTATACATTTTTATATATAAATTTATTTTATTTTTTAATATAAGACTTTATCTTCTCATAAGTCATAAAGATAAGAAGATTTTATATTTTTTCCGTATTAATTGTTTTTATATAAGAAAAATAGTAAATTTTTAAGTTCAATATTTTTTGAATAAAAAAAAAAAAAAGAATTTAGATTATATTTAATTTTTTATTTATAAATTATTTTAGATAATGAAAGATATAAGTTTCTTAATCGAAAAAGTATTTTTAATAGATAATAAATAAATGTTAAAATAGTTTTGTAGATATACTTTTTATTTATTTTTTAACAGTAAAATACCTTTATATTGATATTAAAAATTAAAAAAAAATCTTCAATTTATTATAATTTTTTGAATAATTTAAATTCTATGCATTGTTATTAATGTGATTTTTCATCTTCATGTAAATAGATTAACAAAAAAGGTAACTAATAGCATTTTTTTTTTTTTGGATAGAAAAACCTATTTATCCCAAATTTGAAAAGAACTCTCAAATAATATTACCTAATATTGTTAGTACATTTGGACATATACAATTATATCTAAGAAATAACTCATATAATAACGTTCTTTTAAATAATACTTAATTCGTTTAGTATGTGTGTTAAGAGTGGCCACTGATATATAGTGAGAAAATGTGTGTTATAGTGAGAAAATGCAAATCCAAAAGTACTATATATATATATAATATGGTTAACAAATACAGTTATAAATTAACTGTATCATTTTATTTTTTTAGCTCAAACTATAATTTACTACTTTTATTAATAAAACCCCACATTGGATTTTAGTTATAAAATTGATGTGTTTTTTTTTTTTTAAATAATAATAATGTTGATGCATGTTGTGTTTTATGTACGTAGGTAATACTGGTGGGACATAGTGCAGGAGGTTTAAGCATTACATACTCGACTTATAAGTTTATTAAGAAGATTCAAATGACCATTTATGTTGTTGCTCAAATGACAAAGCATGGTGTCTCGCCTAATCAAGTTGTAAGTTTTTTTTGTGATCTAATACCATTTCAGGTTTCAGCTTTTATCTCTTTCCGTATACCTTTTTCCTTGGAAAATTTGGGAGTTGGGTCTTATTATAACAAAATATTATAATTTAAACTAAACAGTTTTTGTGGTAATAAATTTTCATCCATTTTATAAAAAAAGTTTGTTTATTTGTTTACACAAATACCTTTACTTTAATCAGATTTACACTTAAACTAAATTTTTATGATTAATTTCTAACACGTCAATTAATTAATTAACATAATAAAATTTAACTCATTTTAATTAACTTACGTCACAACATTTATTAATAATAAAAAGATTTTTGTATAAACGTGATAAAACTTTGGGTGACTTAGTATAAAAAAAAATCTAAACACCTTTATATAAAATGAAACATAGTTTGAGCATATCTTAAAATGTTTACCTTATAATTTAGTGTTTTTTAAGCCTTTATAAATCCATGAATACATTTTCTCCTTATAATAAATGATTGGAGTATGATTATTATTCATCTAATTTATACTGTTTTTTTTATTTAAAAAAGGTAGAATGAGAGATTTGTAATTTACTAATAATATTTATAACTTTATTTTTAATACCATATTTTATCACGAATATCTTAATGTTCTTGCAAAGAGGTTCTTAAAAAAAAAAAAGAAATGATTGGGGAGTGATTATTATTTTTCATGTGTGGATTCTTTTTCTATTCGAGGAAACGTAGAAATAGAAATTTGTAATTAACCATAATTATTTACAGATGATATATATTTGGTTTTTTTATTTAATATTAAAGAAATCTATTAATTCTTAGTTAATTTTTTTTTGCTTTATAATTAGGGAAACACTGGTTGGTTAGGCGATAAGAACAATACATTTGACAGTTTGGAAACTGGCGGAGATGACTTTGATCCCAAAACTTTCTACAATATGAGCCCTATTGAGGTAATCGACCTCTTCTATATATTAATAATGTTTTTCATTTAATATTCACTTTAGCCCTTTTATTATGTAATGAGTTTTTTTTTTTCATTTTTTAAGAGTTATTTCTTTAATCAAGATTTATAAATTCCATTAAAAAAATAAATAATACAATTTGATAATCTCGACATCACTTATACATAATGCATTAAAGCTACTTATACATAATGCATTAAAGCTAGCTTAATAACCCGTAACACACCTATTATGAACCAAATGCCATAAGTTATAACAATTAGAAAAAAATCATTAAATTTAAGGAATCAATATAAACAACACACAACAAATAAAAATAGACCAAATTAATTCATACTTATTAAATCAAAGTCTCTAAAAATAAAATTAAACAACTTTCTAGTTGTCCAATTAGAAAAAAAAAATGAGCAAAATGAATAAACTAAAGGAGACAAAAGATAAGCGAGACAAGACAAAAAAAAGTTCTAACACTCAAACAATTTTTAAATACACTCACACTAATGTAATACCAAAAAAACACACTAAAAAAATATTGATCTCTAAGAAGAGATTGAAGCCTAAAAATGAGAAAATCGTCACCAAAACCTAAACACTCTCTATTATAGTGAGCGTTGTTGGACTTAAAACACCATAAATACTATATCAAACTTGTCAGATCAATCACTAAAACACCAAGACTAACAAGTCAAATGTTAACGTGACAAATGTTGTTGAAAATCAACACCAAAATAATAATTAAAGATGTAGAGAAATAAATGAAGTGGTTGAAGAGGTAGAGAAATAAATGAAATGGTTAAAGGTTGTAGAAACAAATGAAGTAGTTGAAGGTTGTAGAAATAAATGAAGTAGTTGAAGGTTGTAGAAATAAATGAAGTGGTTGAAGTTTGTAGAAAAGAGAAGTGTGTAGATAAGATTTGTATGGCTAGGATTATTTCTTAGTTTTATATTTGTGTGGTGTAGATTGCATGGTGAGAACTATAAATAGCCTACCTTGCATTTGGTTTAATCATTCCATCAAAAACAAATAAGTCTTTGTATTCTTAGTTTGAGTGTAAGTTAAGAGCTTTCTCTTTGAGTGTTTGTATTTCTCTTCAATTTGTGAGTTGTCTTTGAATGGTGTTATAGTGAGTATAATACAAGTAGTTTGTTTACTTGTTTAGATCTAATATTAGTAAATTTAGAGTTATTCATTCTAAATTTTACTCAACAACAAACAACAAATCCAAATATAAAATTTAATTTGTCCATGTTTAGTAAACATATGGTACATGCAAAAGAATAAATTAATAACAAATCCAAACGTTAAAATCAATTAAAAAACGACAAAGTAAAAATAGCTATTTTAGGAACCAATTCATATCTTACTAGAAAATCGCAAGCAAAATAAGAGAAAAAGCGAAATTAGTGTCAATCCAGAAAAATCAAAACAAAGAAGCGAAATTAGAACTACGCGATGCACAAATTGAAAATAGCAACATTTGTGAAATAGATTCGTAGAAAAACAGATCCAGAAAATGTTAACAAGAGATAAACGATTACGAAGAATTTAGAATAATCGAAAGATGATCGATCACATGTAGGAAATTAAAATTGATGAAATGTAGACAGACTATGGAATATGAAAAAAAAAATCAAATTAGGACTAAGATGAATTGCTAGAATATTTCAAAGAATCAGAGAAGGTAGATCGATTTTAGGAAGAGATCTAAACAAAGAGATTTTCACTTTACCTACGAACGTTAGAGTGAATCACTTTGATTGTTGATTGGCGTTTTTTGCCAATCCTATGTTCTTCTTGTTCGTTTTCTTTAACCATTTATACATCTGGCTATATTTTGAATTATTGCTTTGAAAATAGAGGAAGTTCATGGATTAGGTTTCAAACGTCTGAGCAATTTTTTAAGATTTATTTGAAGAGTTTGTGTTTTAGTCTCATAGATTTCAACTATAACACTTTCTCATACTATCAAAAAGTATATTTTAATCTCATATCTTTGATGTATAATATGTGCACTTTAATCTTTCTTATACTTTTTTTTTTCTTCTTCAAAATTATAGGATTAAAAGCTTAAGTTGAGTTTAATTAATAAGCTATATGGGATTAAATAAAATATTTACCTGAATTAATAATGTGCTGAATTGATTACTTGATCAGGACTATACATTAGCATTAATGCTGCTGAGACCAGTACCATGGAAAGCATTCTATGGTGCTCAATTTGAAGAAGATGTTGATATTGATAGCATTCCTCGAGTGTACATCAAGACAATGCATGACAAACGCATAAGTAGTGAGGATCAAGATAATTTGATAAAGGCTTGGCCACCTTCCCAAGTCTATGTTTTGGAGAGTGATCATAGCCCATTTTTCTCTACTCCTTCTCAGCTCTTTGGCTTTCTTGTCAAAGCTGCCTCTTCTATCAATTTTGATTAGCCTATAATAGGCTTTTGACTGATACTCTCTACAAACGATTTTACTTCACGCTTTCTTTTTTCCTTTCCTTCTTCTAAAAAATAAATAAATAAAAAAATTGCAAAGGGTCTAAATGATTATTTTGTTTAGACTAAACTTATTCTGTGTAGAAAAAATACTTTTAATTCTTTTTATTTGTTAAAGATGTATAATTTAAGTTAATTTATTTTAAAAATTGTGACTATTATGGATAAAGTTCATTTTTTATTTTAAAATATTACTTGTGTCATATATATATATTTATATTTTTTGATAGGTATATATAAAAAAAATGATATTTGATTTAAAAAATTAAACCACTTTTTAACAAAAAAATATTTTAAAATTAAACAATTTTTTTATTATCTAATGTTCAAAAATCATATATTAGATAATCTCATTATATATATATATATATATATATATATATTATTTTATTTTATTATATTTAATGAAAAATTAAATAAAAAATTAATTTTTTTATTTCACGCATCTTTTTCACAAATAAAATAACTTAAAAAAATTAAAAATTAAAAAAATAATCCTCAAGCTCTAAAAAAAATTGACACCATGACTATTTTTCCTTAAAAAAAAGAAAAAGGAACAGAGGAAGCAGCTAATTTATGCATATATGTGATTGATTTTCATGTGTTATTGTTTAGATATTCGAGTTTTAGATATGTTTTGAAAGTCTAAACGAAAAATGAGCATAATATCACATACGTGCACTATGTAAGGCCTAAAGAATCTTTTGGTATTTTAGGTGTTTGAGTATACACATACATACTATCACATAAAAAAAAAAAAAATCCTCTTGAAATTTAATGAGTGATCCAATCGCACGGATTTCAGCACTTCTCCCTCATGGTTTAAAGTGACAAATAAACCGAAGGTTATTTAGTAATCTCATATAAAGTGGTTTAGTATATTTATTATATTTTATAATAGATAATTTCTCTTGTTACTTAAAGTGCCAAAACAATTCAAATTTTAATATTTTTTTATCAATTTTGTTATTATTATTTGCAACTAACGATAATTTATAAAATTGATATCCTAGTATAAATTAAAATAAAATAAAAAAAAATTCATTTTTAATTGTGCTTTATTTTTTTAAAACAAAAATGACAATTTTGAGTACACACCTACCGATCTTTTCTTGAAAATTCTTTTTTATTAAATAGGAATTATTATACAATCTATTATAGGTAAAAATACATGTACAATTATATTTAAATATATAATGTTTTATTTATCTATTTTAAGTAATAATATATACACAGTTATTTACCTAAAAATATAATATTTTGTTTTTAGTTAATAATATATACACAACTAATAAACTAATTATGGTAAAGTAAATCTTGTAATCTTATCCATAATCTTTGTTATTGCTATCCCTCTCAAATTGATACTAGATGATCAAAAAACATTAATTTGTATCAATTTATCAATAAGAAATTGATGTCGATATTGGAGAAAGCCTTAGTAAACATATCAATAGTTTGGAGATCGGTGGTGATATGAAGAAGATAGATTACATAAGCATCGTATACTTTACGAATAGAGTAATAATCCACTTCAATGTGCTTAACTCGTTCATGAAATACTAGGTTAGCAACAATTTGAATAGCACAAATATTATAAATATAGAGTGGAGTAGGCTCACTTTGTGGAAAACTAAGCTGAACTAACAATCCCCGAAGTCAAATAATCTTAGAACATACAAAAGAAATAACATGATACTTAGACTCGGTGGAGGACTTTGACACACAATCTTGCTTTTACAAGAAACAAGAGAGGCACCAAGTAACATGTACCAATTAGTAATTGACCGTCAAGTATCAGAACAACTAGTCCAATCAACATCACTATATGCAACCAGACGAATAGGAAAATCCACAAGAAAGAAAAAATCTCGGGTGAAAGTGCCTTGCAAATAGTGAACAATGCGACAAAAAGCAGTCAGGTGGATGAACTTAGATGCCTGCATAAACTAACTAACTTGTTGAACAACAAAGGAAATATTAGGCCGAGTAATAATTAGATAGTTCAGGCTTCCCACCAGTTGTCTATGTAAAGAAGGATCAGAAAAAAATCTCCTTCGTCACGACGATAATTAACATTGACTTTCAAGGTAGTATCAACAAAACGATCATCCTAAAGACCAATCATAATAATTAATTCATTGGTGTACTATACTGGTATAAGAAAACAACAACTGAGGTAGAGTGCATCTCAAGGCCTAAAAAATACAATAAATGATACAAATCCTTCGTATGAAAAGAACCTTGAAGGCATTTCTGAAACAGAGAAATCAATTCAAAGTGAATCCCTCTAATAATAATATCATCAACATATTTCAAAAACAATACGATTTCCTTAACATTCTTGTAAAGAAACAAAGAGGAATCACTCTGAACAAAGGACAAGCTATGGTTTTGTAAATCACAATACTTAGACTTACATGTGTAAGTAATGTGTTATACTAGTTAGTAAATTTCTTTTCTGTAACATAATCAAAGTAGAGTTTATTTCTGGTTCCAATATACCGGTTTGAAAAAAATTCCTCAACAAAATTAAAGATGTCCAAATCAATAATGTTCAATTATTTCTTATAAAATAAAATGGACATTCCGTTAGGATCAGGGGACTTTAAGCTATGTATGTTCCATAATGCATTATTCACCTCATGGGATTCTGGAATCTTGCACAAATCTATATTCTTCTGATAAGAAATGGTTGATCGGAAAAGATCATCCAAGACAGTAAAATCTTGTGGATTAGATGATTCAAATATGTTGGTGAAATATTTACATTACATTTTGATTGTATTGATATATCGACCAAAATATTGAAAAATAAGGTGGTTTTTCATCCATGATATTAGCTTCTTATTAGTTTTGTTCCATCCAAATCCGAATTCAGTACATACTATTTTTGCTCAGTTTTTATAATATTATTTTCTAATTATTGTTCGCTAGAAACTATGTGTTAAGTCCCACATTGGCTAAGAGTAAGCCAGCAGTGCTCCTTATAAGTCTGGGCAATCCTCTAACTCACAAGCTGACTTTTGGGTTCAGAGTTAGGCCTGGGTTTCTAAGTTGGTATCAGAGCTAGGATCTTGGGTTCCTCGTACTCCTATCGACCCTCGTGCCATAAATTTGGACTCTAGTCGATGTGGAGGGGGATGTTAAGTCCCACATTGGGTAAGAGTAAGACAGCAGTGCTCCTTATAAGTTTGGGCAATCCTCTAACTCGCAAGCTGATTTTTGGGTTCAGAATTAGGCCTGAGTTTCTAAGTCTATGCATCAATATGTATTCAACCTTTGTTCCATCAATATTGTATTCAACCTTTCATTGTGAATCAACGTTACAAACAAAATCAATATCCAAACTAGTTTTATCTTCGTACATTTTCAAGAAATTGTTAACTATTTGGATACTTCATCCTTTGTATAATATCACTTTATTATTATGATTTAAATGCGACATAAATTAAAAAAAATATTATCCATTATATATATATAGACAAAATGTACCACAATGATATAATTAAGAGAAGAATATTATATAAGTTTTTCGGATTAAGTTATAGTATATATTTATTCTCTTAGATTGAGTTTTAGTATCTATTTAGTCTATATTATTTAAAAACATATGTTTTGTATTTTTTAACTTGAAGAAAATTGACTAATTAAAGAAAAATATTATTATTTTAATAATTTTTTTATAAAAATATTATTCTTTCCCGTAAAGTTAATATGATTTTTATTTTTAAAAAAATATTTATTTATTTTAATAGTTGATTATCATCGTTATTTTTATGTTAATATTTTATTTATTTTTATTATTAATTAATCTCAAAAGGACTACAAAAACTTCCCTAGACTATTACGCCCCAAACAAGCACACTCGATTAACATAGTAAAAAGGAAGCAGAGACAATTAGCCTAATACAAAAGTTAAAAATGTATTGCCATTTTTCTTAATCTCTTACTTAAAGCTTGCGTCCAAAAACATTAGTCTCAGTTTGTCCGCTACAATGCAATGTCCAAATTAATAATATCATTGGTTTTATCTAGTGATTCATATGCTCTCAGCATATTCTGAAATTCTTAGCCTAGCTTGTCCATAATTCCTAGTCTATGTCATAGTTTTTTCTCTAAAGATCTTAACTATTTAAGAGTTAAATAGTTAGAAGCAATTTCTCTTTGAAAATATGGAAAACCTACAAACCTTACACTGCAAAAGAGTTTGGTTGATTTTGATATCTTTGGGGGCTTTGCTACTTCTTCCTTCTGTTCAAGCTGAAAGTATATTATATATATAGTCCTCCTCTTTCTTCTTTTAAATTATAACAAATTTATATTATCATTATATTAATTATAATTTTCAATTTTTTTATATAATAAATTACACCATCATACATCCATTTATATTGGATGGGATTTCATTTAAAGTATATGTTATTGTAATATAAAGATAATTTTTACGAATATTAATTGTATTTAGGTTTAAAAATTCGTAGCCAATATAATTCTGGTTTGTGTGTCTTATTTTTTTTATTTTTTATTTTTTAAGACAGAGCATTCCCTACAGCAAATGTAAATATAGGCATTATTCAAGGATGGAGAAGTTCTTATTTCTGTTTGCAAAATCATCTGTGGAAACTACAGGTAGAAGACTAGTGTACTCAGTTTTTAATGACAACTCACTAATAGTTCAAAAAAATGATTCTTGTGTGTAAATTGGTTGATATTGCAAGTATAATAATTTAAAATACCCAAAACTGCATATAAACTTCAAAATATCACATTAAACCTTTATAATAAAAAATCCCAAAATAGTATATATATATACACTCCAATTTTTTCTTTCTCCAATATTGTTGGGTAATATGTTAATATGTGTTAATTTTAACGTTGAGAGTTAAAACTAAATGAAGATATTTCTACAAAACAGTCTTCTCAAAAGTGTAACAACTACATATTGGGACCAAGCGGAATACTGATTGTGAACAAGACAGACATAGAAGCATACTGCAATGGAGACTGTGTGAAGGAAACAAGGGAAGTGCTGGGTTGCATTTACATGTGCAAAAGAGACTTCAAGTTCGCCAACAAAGTTGAAGTTCCAACTCTCAATAACACCATTAACGAAGCATGCTCTCAAAAACAAGGTGATACATATTCATTTTTTCTGCTTTATTGTATATGAAAATGCATAGTATTTGATGCAAAAGTAACTTCATTTAGGGTATTAGGGTACGTTTGCTTTTGCTTTGCGATCCTACAAGAGCGCTTATGTTAGGATTCTCAATTTTTTCATTCCAGGAAAATCTCTCTAGGATTATCCAATTAGAAGTAAAATAGGAAATTGTGAATAGAAACAATTATCTATATTTTATAATATTAGATTAGACAATAACGAAAATTAGATTCCCTTTCTCGGTGACCCAAAATTATTGTTAAAAATACAAAACTAACTCAATTCAATAAGATCTTATTAAATTAAGAGTTGTTTAAAATTATTTATTTATTTTTTCATTTATTATTTCAAAATTTTCTTTCTCTCCTTATAACTATATATAACTTAGTTTTTTTTAATAATTTTCTTTATAAAATAAAAAATACTACAAAAATAAAATATTTAAAATACCACTCTAATCCTAGTTCCTTATTTGAGAATACGTTTCTCATTACAGATCCTAAACATGTCTTCAAAAAGATTTTAAATAGAGATGAGGTACAAATTTAAATTAGAGATGAGAATTTAAAGAGGGTACTCAATCCCAATCTTTCGTTGAGAATCCTACTTAAGATAGCCCTAAAAAAAGGCTTATAAAGCAACAACAACAAAAATTTACCATAAATGTTTTCATGACTTTCAAAACCTATTTTATTTCTTATAATATGCATAAATAGTTTGTTTTTTGAAACCGATTCATGTACTTAATTTCTAGATTTCGTGTACAACAATGACATATTCTTCAAGTGCCCAATTTGATTGGATAACTCTAATTTTATATCAAATGTAAATTATGTGCACGAGTATAACTATTTTTTATAGACATGATTCATATATTATGTTAAATTTTGGCCTAATTTCATCTCAAAACTCAAGTTATGAGATAAAGGATTGTCCTCATTTATATATGTGCTTGATACTTCGTGCCCAATCGATGTTAACACTCTCCCTCACATCGATAATTCATCGATGAACGATGGTGTGCTTACAGTTGCGTGTCACGAGGTGAGTTTTAACTGTTTTGATACAATGTTAAATTTGGGCCAAACTCCATCTCAAAACACAGGTTATAAGATGGAGGATTGCTCTCATTTATATATGTGTTTGATACTTCGTACCCAATCAATGTGTAACATTTTAATATATTATATTGATTGAAATTATTTTTAGTAGAGAATTACAAACAAAATATACCCTAATTATCTAAGATTTCATAGTTTTCTGACATGGAATAATTGACATTGGAAACGCAGTGATCTTGGTAGACTTAAAAGGAAAGAGCAGCTAGCGCATAAGAGATTGCAAAGAAAAAGGGGGACACTTTAAATTAGCTAGAAGACCCTTCCATATGTTAACAATAAATCAGAGAGGCTCTGCCTAATGTTATATTAGAAAAATAACTTTCACAACGGAGGAATATGTTTTCCTTCTTTTCAACTTTTTATATGCTAGCTTCTATATATTAATTTTACAAAGAATCATATTAAGATATAGTTGTTTCCTTGCAAAATAAATATAAAATATAAAATATAAAAGTTTTAATTGTATACCATCACTTAATTGCATACTATTACACCCTTCACATTTGAAGTTTCGTTTTTAACTTATCTTCGTGAAAATTTTTTTTTTTTATATAACGTTAAAAAATATTTTATCAATGTTCAAAAATACATATATTTTTTATATAACATAAAAAATATATTTTTTCAAAAAGGATTAAAAATAAAACTTATATACAAATAACTAAATCATATAAAAATTCAATAAAAAATTTTCAGAAAATCTTCTATGTTATATCATAATTAGCGTAAGAAATGAGATAAAGAATATAGCTATATATTACAAATTTATTTTAATTTAAATTAATATAATAATTCTTAATTGAATATAATTTCGTTATGCCGAGGTACATAAATTATTTCAATGCAATGTTATGCTTCTTACTTGAGAATAAAAGTTAAGGGGTAATACGAGATACTTTCTTGCTAAAAAATTATAACCGATGTCTCTCACTTTTATCATATTTTTATATATGATCATAACTTTTATTAAAATAATTTTAATATTTTTAATATTTATAGTTAATATTATTAATGTTTTTAAATAATTAATGGTGTTAACCTTCCATATAATGATGCATTTTCTTTTTTATAGTTTTGATATCAAATTATTGTTAGAAGACTAGTTGTTACTTTTTATAGATTATTATTTAATGGTAAATATTTAAATTTTTGTATCAAAATATTGATTTAATTGTATAATTTCTTTATGTTTATTTTTACAGACTTGTGACTATTTTTTTTTTATTTAATTTTATAAATAAATATTTATCACTAATACTCTTAACTTTTAGTATATTTTCACGTATGCTCGTGGTTTTTATAAAATAGTTCTAACACCCTCGACATTTATAGTTAATATGTATTACTAATATCCTTGAATAGTTAATGACGTTTACTTTTTAATCAATAATGTATTTTCTTTCCTCCTATGATTCTGATGCTAAATTGTGGCTAAATGCTAGTTGTTAATTCTTAAAGATTATTATTTAAAAATAAACCTTTAAGTTTCTTATCAAAACATTGATTTAATTTTATAATTTTTTTATATTTATTTTTATATAGACTTGTGGCTAGTTTATTTGTCTTCATTTTTTTTATTTATTAGTTTTATAAATATTATAAATAAATGTTTGATTATTCAAGATTCTTAATTGACTTAGAATTATCATTATCATACTTGGATTTAATAGATCCAATATGTTTTTCCTTCCATTATTTGTTTTTATTATTATACTTGAAATGCTCCAACTTATTCAAATCTTAGTATCCTCCTAATAATGATGTATCAATTAATTTTTTAAAATATATTTTTATTAATATTTGAATTCCTTCTAAATAGATATATATATATATATCATTTTTCTTTTATCCTACTAAAAGATTTTTGATAGTTTATCTATAATAATTTCTTTAACAATTAAAGATATATTATACATCCACTTTATGTATATAATATTAATGCTGATTTTTTATTACTTTTTCTATAATAAATAATATTTTTTCTTGAAAATATTTATCTTATTCTTTAGAACAATAAATCTTTAAATAAATCTATTTTCTTAAGATTTATTTTTGTTTTTTATATTTCTTTAAAAAAAATTTGCTAATTATTATTTTTTGTGATAAATATTTTTAGATGTATTGTGTTTCTATTTCTATTATTTTTATCATTTATATATATAAAGTTATTATTTACTTCTATCAAATTAAAAGTATTTGTAATTTAAAAATATTTATGATGTTGCATTAAAGTTTAATTGTGCTATTGATATTATCCCCTTTCCTACTGGTTTTCACTGTTTCAAACAAGCGGGAAAAATAAAGCTTTATTGTTAATATGTTAATTTCATCCAATGACATTGGTGATTGGATATTCCAATCTAACCTGTAAAATTGCATGCAATGAGATCATAAAAGGTGCAGAGAAGACAGGACTTAGACATAGAGACGTAGTATGATATTTTTGCCTAACAAAAGGAAGCACGTTTCCACGAAGGGTCAAAATGCCTTAACATTAGTTAATAAATAATTCTATAATGCCTTGACATTAGTTAATAAATAATTCTATAATGCCTTGACATGAGTTAATAAATAATTCTAATAATTTATTTCAATTGATTAAATTTTTTGTTATTTAGATGGATTAAAAATATACCATATATTCAGTTTAGTTAATAATATTAGTTAATGCCTTAACATTAGTTAATAAATAATTCTATAATGCCTTGACATTAGTTATTTAGATGGATTAAAAATATACTATATTTATCAATACTAAATTATTATTAAAATTATAAATAAATATATATATTTTATTTTATAATATATTTTATATATCACAATTATATTAAATTATTATTTTAATTTAAAAAATAAATATAATTTAAAAAAGTTTGAATAGAATGAATCTAAATCAATATCAACATAGCACATTTCAAGTTCATTACACATTAATTAGAATCCAAATTCTAACACTAATAAAGAATAAATAAAAAGTGTGCCTTATTCAAATACAATAGGGTATTTAACGTATGCAATGATGGTACAAAATCATATTTAGAACATGTTGTGAGTGTAATGAGTAGATACATAGAAAACTTAAGGAAGTAACATTGGGATGTACGAGAGTTCCATATAAAGAAATAATTGTATAAAGTTAATTATTTTTTCGACTTAAATAAATAATCGGGATCTAAACAAGGAGTGAAAATGTCAATACATGTAATTTTTTTTCAAGCTCTATATCATTTATATCAAGCAGGCATCAAACGTGAGTTACACAAGTTACACAATGAAAGTATAAAACAACATGCTTAATACAACATACAACAAAAACAATCAACAGATACAAACAAAATAATCTACAATAAATATACTAGTGATGGTGTGCATGGAAAACAACACATAGCCTTTGAAATAACCATACATACTTAAAAGGTATAAAGAATTTTCAATCACTTTAAGACTTCATACATGGAGCATATTCGATAAATAATGACAATACTCTTACAGCACGCAATCAAATATAATATAGTAAACGGTAATAAAGAGTCCAACACATGATACAATACTAGGGTAAGAGATATTATTTACTTTTGTTTTCTTAAAGGAATCTCTTATCTCTAACTATTGGGGATCTCATTTTCGTACCAATTCAAGATATGCTTATGGGACTTTATGTATTAACAAATGGTAATTGTCCAGGCATTTCTACAAATATGTATAAATTAAGTAATTATCAAAATAAAAAATTGATGATAATAATTATAAGTATACGAAAGAAACTTTTTTTGTGATTCCTAACATGCAATTGGAGCTTACTGGCAAGCAAGAATCCATTTAGATAGTCTATTATGGCTTTGGTGGAGACTAGATCAATGCACTATTACTTCAAGAGAAACCCTCATCGAAGTTCACTATGAATCTTTGGGACTCATACTAAAACTTAGAGATTTGCATCAAACTCACATGTAAATAAAAGACATAAGCAATATAAATTAATCAGAAAATAGATAGATTAATATAATATAGCAAAACCAATGCTATATGTAAAGGAAAGATAGCATGCAATTACACAAAATAAATTAGTTTTCTAAACAAAGTCTAGATCTAGTATGTTTATACATACACGATAGAAACTCGAATTATATTAACACAACAATCTAGTCATGAAAAACCACAATGAAGAAGTCTAGAACCCGATACATAATCAAATTAAGAAGATATCGACTCCTTGAGGACAGCACCCAGACATGCATACAAAGAAAGATGAACACTTAACTGATAATCATAGCAACAATACAAATAAGCACAAACATGCAGTAAATAAATAGTAGATAAATTATCAGTAATCAAAAAGAAAGCAACAAATATTAAAGACTTTCTAATCAGAGTTTAGATCTCATTATGTAGAGATATACATAATTTAAACTCAAATTCTACTAGCCAAACAATAGAGCATGCATAACACCAAATATAAGGAGGTAAATTCATATAGAATTATATCTATGTGGTAACATCCTCTGATTGCTTATGTCAACCACTCAACAGAAAAAAATCTATTAAGCAATAAAATAATTACAACGCAACAGAAATAAAACCTCTATTACTTTTATCATTCGAAACTTCTGTCCAAATTGCCTATTGCTACCTTTGCTTGCTACCTCCGCAATAACTACATTTGACACACGAACTCGACTCTCTTCTAAAGCCAACACTACCAAATGTGGTGTAATCATAAATCGTAGATCAATAAAGTGAAGAGTAAAGTATTATACACCTTGAGAACCACCCTCAATCATGAACAATCAATAATCACTAAGGGACACACAATCCACCACAAATCAAAAATCATCTACGTGGAATACACAATCAATCCATGTGTTGCACAAAGTTAACAAATTTTTAACTCAATCTCACAATGTTATATCTCACACAGAAAACAAAATAGTCTTGAGCTCAACACTCAAGCATAATATTTTGCCCACAACACAACCGACATATGGCAGGTACCACATAAGCTCCTCACATAAATTTGACTTGTAAACATCGCCTCAAGTACTCACCATTCAAAAGCATGGTTTTACTCATTGTTGCGTGTTTTTCAACACACGAACTCGTGCAAGTATACACGGTCGCAAGTAATAACATTTATAAGTAGAGTATCGATCCCACGAGGATTTGTTACTATAGTTTGTTGAGTACTAAAATTATTTCTCTCTGATTTTATCCAAAATAATCGTTGATTTAAGAAAAAGGTAATAAGAAAATAAAAGAACTCTAGGATTGCAATTCTTCACCAAACTAATCCACTCCAATCATATTATTTCCTTTGGATTTATATTTTTTAGTACATTTAATTTGTCAACCGAAAACTTCTTTTTTATTCATACATCTCTTCCGAGCTCCGTACAAACACACCTCGTTAAATTAATTCAATAAGATTCATTAAGTTCTAAGTTCTCAATGGCCGCACATACAATTAGGGTATATTCCTATCCTTCATCATACATGTCATTTTATCTACGAGCAATATACACAAAAATGCCTTTCTCAAGTTTATTTTTATGCCACAAATCATTTTGATAAAATTCGTAAATAATCAAAAAGCATTAAGCACAAAATAGAACGAACAAATCGAACGTCTTATAAATCTATCAAAAATAATTAAAATCAAAGCTTCATAAATTTGAATAAAATGCAACCCTAGAAAAATTAAATTACTTCATAAAATTAAAATTAAAATTACAACAAATTCAGAAAAATTAGAAGAACAAGAAGGAAAATTAAAACATTACGAAACGAAATATTTGGCACACGCAGAACACAACAAAAGCCAAAAAATGGCTTCTGCGTGTTCTGCAGTCCAAAACCGAACACAATAAAAACTAAAAAAAACTCCAAACTCTAAAACTCCAAAAAACTTTTTTTTACAACTGAAAACTATCTCCTATTTATAGCTAAAAAATACATTAATAAAATATTATATTTCTTTTTTTTTAAAACGCGTAAGTAATATTTTTGTATCGAAAATAGAATCGACGCGTATCGATTTTCGATATTACTATTTTAATTTACGCGTGCACAAGGCCGCCGCTCTCGATTTTTTTTAATTCAAAGGCAGCGCCACGTGCGGCTTCGATTCGCCAAAGATTTCCCGAGGCCACGTGGCACCACATCATCATTGGGTACACAAACCGCACGTAGGAACCACGTGATCGGGCGCCGAAACCGAGGCAACTACCGGATACGGGCGTGATCCAGCCGTCCGCGCGCATTGTAAACATCCACGTGCTCGACTTCGATTAGTTCAATATTCGGCTGGACACGTGCGCATTCTTATTCCGTTAAAAATGAAGACGCACGCGCATTGCATTTGGACCGCGTCACACAGATTGTAACACGAGCCGCCTCGGCCGCGCGATGCTGACGGACGCGCTAATCCGACCGCGATCTGATCCAACTGGCCGAGATCGCTTCGGAATCTCGCGCAGCCACGCGTGGCTCCACTCGACGCCGCCCTCGCGCGACACGCTGGGCCCACCGCACGCCGAGCCGCTGCTAAAGGAATATCTCTCGTCCCCAATCGCTTTGTCGAGCTTGATGTGACACGCGCGCATCCGAGCCGTGGATACTTTGATCTACGGCCCACGCCATGAAAGGCCAAGGCGCGTGACTTCATCTCCTCGCACGAAAAATTAAACTTTTATTAATTGTATTTTCACCCACAAATATTTTTCAAATTACATTTTAAACTTTCTTAAATTACGCTTAGCTCTTTACTAATTTTAAATTAAATTTTTAAACTTTTTAATAATTACAATTAAGCCCAAATTTAATTTAAATTATATTTTTGATTTATATAAATTGTAATTAAGAACATATATTTCCATAAATTATATTTGTGGACAAAAATATGAAATTAAGTACATTTTCGATACAAATTATTTAATTTTTATTAAAAATGTATTTTTAGCAAATAAAAGGAAAATATTAATTTATTTAACAAAAAATTAATAAATATTAAACGAACATAGCAATTATCATTACTAATATTGATGAAAAATAATCAGATAAAATACGCTTATCAACACCTAAACTTAAATTTTTGCTAGTCCTCGAGCAAAAGGAAGAAATAAAACAAAAAATAAACCGTGCATTTAAAATAATGATTTTCAAAATATTTCTTTTTATACATTACAAATAACATAACTCAAAGAAATAAAAGAATTTTATCTAAGTATCAAAATCAATTTAAAAGTATATAACCTTTTTACAATGAACTTTTAAGTCAGTAAAGTCTTTTCAAATTTCATCACATGCAACTTGATCAGCTTATACAAATATAAAATCAACCAAATTATCATGAAATCACAAATCTCATAGTCTATTTTTCATTTCTCTCTCCACTAATGTAGACAAACACACAACACTAAATCAATAGACTTCAATAAGCTTGTAATGTACGGTTTAGGCAAAGGTAGGAATGAAGGATAAAATTTAGCTTAAAACTTTTTCCCGAAAGCATAACATTTTCAGATTGAAAGAGATAATTCTATCATGGCAATAATTACAACCCGATTTAGTAGGTTTATCATCACATACACCATATTTGTTTTTTTTTATTTCTCGCTTTTTTTTTCCGATTTTTTTTTTCTTTTCTCAAATTTTTTTTTGTTTTTCTCGATTTTTTTTGCTTTCTTTTTTTTTCTTTTCTGATTTTTTTTTTTGCTTTCTTTTTTTTTTCAGTAACCCTTTTTTTTTCGATATATCCTTCAACATGTACTAACAATTGTAACATGTTAGTGGAATAAGAACAATAGGTATATCTACACACACATATATATATACTTTTTAGATAGGCTTTTGAAATGAGAAATATATATATATAAACTTTGAAGCTCAAAAGGGGTATACTATGGATAATGCATGTAAAGGTAGATAGAAAGGCTCAAACGATCCAAAGATGGCCTAAATCATTTTCTTAGTTCAATGTTATCTATAATTTTGCCTCGAGAGAAAATCAAACAAATTCTAAGAATCAGAATAATTACACAAAATCAATCGAATTTCATACTCACATAAACATTCTCTAAATTAACATAGCAATTCAAAAAGTCAAGACTAGTGCTCATGAATATTAAGTCTTGTAAAAATGAAACATACGTAAAATTATTCATCGCTTACACAATATTCAAATTTTTTCAAGAATCATGCATCATTTAAATCGAAGAAACAAAAATAAATCACTATTCATAGCAACATATCTTCAATCAACCAAACAAACAAAAAAAAAATTTCACAAGCAATAACATCCGGGAAAGTATTATAATTAGTTCACTATATCCACCAATTTCAAATCCTAATATACACATTGTCCTCAATGTGTGAAAGTTAAAGAACATATGAGACGGGTTTAAGAAAACATCCTGGTTTAATTTGTTTGTTTAAATTCCAAAATGGCTTCATTCCTTCACATTTGCACCTACGAAAAAAATGAAATAAAATAACAACATAACAAAATAGAAAACTAATAAATGCGCTAAATAAGAAAAAAATAAAATAAAATAAAACACATTGGTCATTTGCTTCCAAGAAGCGCTTGTTTTATAAGTCTTCAAATTTCGACTTCTCAATTTGTTTTTTCTGCTTGTAAGTTAAGATTCAGGTGTCAAACAAAAATCTTAACTTACGAGAAAATTGAAAAATAAATTAAGAACCAATAACCAACTTTTTTTATTTTTATTTTCTTTTGAATTAAGATTTCATGTATCAAACAAAATCTCAACCCACGAAATTTACTAAATAAAAAAACAAACGATAAAAAAGAAATTTATTTTTCTTTATGTGAGGTAAGATTTGTGTGTCAAACAAAATCTCAACCCACGAGAAAATTGAAAAATAAATTGAACAAATAACAATAAATATTTTTTTGTTTTTTTTTTTGAATTAAAATCAAATTGATTGGTATTAATATCAACAATGAAATTATATTTGTGGACAAAAATATGAAATTAAGTACATTTTCGATACAAATTATTTAATTTTATTAAAAATGTATTTTTAGCAAATAAAAGGAAAATATTAATTTATTTAACAAAAATTAATAAATATTAAACGAACATAGCAATTATCATTACTAATATTGATGAAAATAACTGTATAAAATACAGTTATCACTCATACAATCACGAATCACTAATATCAAACAACACTCAAGTATTAGTGATCCAAAAATAGAAAAATGAGATGTCAATTTGACAAAGCTCTGTTATATATTTTTTGGAAAAAAAAACACAAAGAGAATGAGGTATTTATATAAGAATACTAACAGTCAAACCATCTTATCACTGTCCTCACAGTGGTCCTCTTCGACCACCTCGCCACGGCCTTATCGAGGGGTATGGTTAGGCCCTTTGTTGAGAGATGTAGTGAGGTGCCAAAAAAAACTATTTTTCATTCCAAAAATTACAGAGTAATTTTCGTAAATACCTACACAAGAAACGAAACAAAAAACATGAATAATTACTTCGCCTCACGAGCGAGCAATCCACCTAACATGCCCATTATGAAAACCAATCCAATGGTGTGTTTAAACATGTTTGCATACAAAGTACATTTAACTATATGCGTGTATGCATTACTGATCTACAACAACCAATCTTAAAAAGAGAAAAAACATAACATTGATTAAAATAAACAAACTCCGTGTTTTACACACGAAAAGTTAACACAAACACAAAGGACTACATGATTTATATGTTGAAAAATGGATCTTCAGATATTTCAGTAGGATTTCAAAACCTGGGATTATGTATCAAAGAAGGAATATAAATTTAGAATGTGTAGAGAGATACTCTGATACTGACTTTTTTGGTGACTTAAACAAAACAAGGTCAATCTTAAGGTATGTATTTACATTATTTAGGAATCTGATCAGTTAGAAGAGTAACCTACAATAAGTTGTAGCATTGTCTACGATGGAAGTTGAATACATTGTATAGGATGAAGTTGTAAAAGAAGCCATCTAGATCAAATGGTTGGTGGAAAGATTGAAATTGTATAAAAATGCAGTCAAAGTACATTGTGATCATCTAAGTTCAATCTACATAACAAGAAACCCAATATTTCATTAAAAGATCAAGCATATTGATGTTAAGTACCATTTCATCATAAGGTTATTGTTCAAGGATTTGTGAAGGTAAAGAAAGTCTCAAGTGAAGAAAATCCTTCAGAAATGTTAACCAAGTCATCTGCACTTAGAAAATTCAAGCATTATCTTGAATTTCTAAGGATCTCCAATACTTGATGATAGGAGATCACTTGGAATTGAGAAAGAGATGCAAATTACACTCCTAAAGACATGAATTTTTAGCTTTATGTGGAGTATTGTGAATCTATAATCCAAAAATAGATTCATCAATTGGACTTAAGAAAACAGTCGAGGAACACTTATGCACAAAAGATTATTTGGAAAACCTCATTATCGTTGGTCATTTGCTAATGTGGGATGAATGCGAGAATCTTGATCATATACAAATATGCTCAGGAAACAACTTGTTTGGCCCTTTATATATAGAGTTTGGGACTTAAAATGTATTGTAATCTGTGTGAGATAAGCATTACTTATTTATTGTAAAATGAGTGTGTGTGTGTGTAACCATTCTTGACTAGTGAAAGTTCTAGGCTGATGTATAATAAGAAATGGGTGGTTTGTGTTATGGGTGGAAGCAATAAATGGCGGTATATGAATATATCAAAGTGGTAAAAGAACACAAAGAATTTACGTGGTTCGGCAATTCGCCTAGGTCTACGGGAGACAGCAGATATTATTGAACTGAGTAGAAAATACACAGAATACAGATACAGATTTCCTCACTAATAATATCTCTCAAGTGTTTCCCAAACTCATAGAAAAAACTCTCAAACTCACTAATTTTTTTCTCTCTTTGAGTTTGCTTATGTTCTCTCTGATTTTTGCCTTGTTCTTCAATGCATGAACTCTTTCCTATTTATAGATGAAGCAAGGCTCCCTTTTCCTAAATTGTGCCATAATTTAAGCCTTAAATTAGGCCACTAATTTCCTTAAATTATGCCACTAATTTCCCTAAATCATGCCACTAATTAGGCCACTAATTTCCCTAAATTATGCCACTAATTTGTCACTTTTAGAGCCATTATTCAACAATCTCCACCTTGGTGAAAAATTTCATAATGCTGCCTACAAATGAGCCCTAGGTGCTCTAAGCTGGAGATATATTGATTAAGTTCAAGTAGTGTTGAAACTTGATCCCTGTAACCACCTTTGTAAGCATATCTGCAGGGTTATCTGTAGTTCCGAATTTCTAGAGTATAGCATTCCCTTCATTGAATATTTTTCGAACAAAATGAAATCAAACATCGATGTGCTTGGTATGACCATGATGAAATTGGTTCTTTGCAAAACAAATGGCACTCTGCCTGTCGCAGAAAACCTCCACGTTCTTCTGAATAATACCCAAATCCTTGGTCAACCCAAGAAGCCATATAGCTTTTTTGAATGCTTCTGTTACAACCATATACTCTAACTCTGTAGTAGATAAAGCTACGGTTGACTGTAATATTGATCTCTAACAAACTGGTCCTCCTTCCATTGTGAATACATAACCAGTTGTAGATTGACGCTTATCCAGATCTCCAGCATAGTTAGAATCCACATATCCAACTAGGTGTTTGCCTTCAGTCTTGTTTCTCTCAAACTTCAAACCAATATCCACAGCACCATAGATGTACCGTAGAATCCACTTCACTGCTTGCGAGTGTCCTTTACCAGGATTATACATGTATTGACTCACCATACTCACCATACCAATGGCATTTGCATATGGAACACGCTCCATTTTCTTCTTCTCATCAGTGGTGCTAGGTGACATCAATGCACTCAATTGAAAATGAGGAGCAAGCGGTGTATTTACTGGTTTGGTTTTTTCATCAATGTCAAACCTTTGTAGTACTTTCTTTAGATACTGAGTCTGTGTCAGACAGACTGTGCTTGCAACTCTATCTCTTGTGATTTCCATCCGAAGAATTTTCTTAGCTTCTCCAAGATCTTTCGTTTCAAATTCTGAACTCAATAGGGCCTTCAATCTTTCGATCTCTACCTTGCTCTTAGATGCAATCAATATATCATCAATATATAAAAGCAAATAAATAAAGGTACCGTCTTGGATTTTTCGAAAGTATACACAGTGATCAAATTGACTGCGTGTGTACTTCTACTCTCTGATGAAGCTATCAAAGCGCTTGTACCACTGTTGTGGTGATTGCTTCAAACCGTAAATTGACTTGCTCAGCTTGCAAGCCCAATTCTCTCGTCCTAGAACTTTGAAGCCATCAGGTTGAGACATATAGATCTCTTCGTTCAAAGTACCATGGAGAAAAGCTATTTTGACATCGAGTTGAGCTAACTCGAGATCAAACTGTGCTACCAAAGCCAACAGTATTCAAATAGATGAATTCTTAATAACAGGTAAGAATACCTCATTGTAGTATATTCCTTCTTTCTGAGCATAGCCTTTTGCTACCAGTCTGGCTTTGTATATGATGTTGTCTTTACCAAGAGCACCTTCCTTCTTAGCATAGACCCATTTGCAACCAATAATTTTCTTTCCTTTGGGAAGTTGAACCAACTCCCAAGTCTTATTTTGATGTAGAGACTTCATCTCTTCATCCATTGCCATCTTCCACTTCATACTATCAAATCTTTGCACGGCTTCTCTATAAGTGCATAGGACATCATCATCAATTACTGGAAGTACGAATGCTACCATGTTTGTGTATCTGGTAGGATTCCTAATCTCCCTTCTCGGTCGAGTAGTGGCAATAGATTATGGCTGCTAATTAATCGGTGGTGATAGTGAGAGAACCTCTACCTCAACTGAGATCTCTTCTTGATCATCAATTTCATCTTCACCAAGATCGGTAATCGATGCAATATTTTCTGGATCTTTCGGAGTCTCAAGCATCACCTTAGAAAGAGTATTTTGACTTTCATTCTCTTTCTCTGAATTTATCTGTCTTAGCATAACAGACTCGTCAAATGTAACATCTCGACTTAAGACGTTCTTTTTAGATTCACCACACCAAAGTCGAAATCCTTTAACTCCTTCCTTAAAGCCCAAGAAAACAACTTTCTTTGCTTTAGGATCCAGTTTGGATTCACTAGCATGAAAATATACAGGACATCCAAATATTCGTAATGAATCATAATCAATAGCAGGTTGTCCAAACCATACCTCTTTAGGAGTTTTCCCATCTAATTTTGTCGTAGGAAGTCTGTTGACTATATGAGTTGCATGTGACAAAGCCTCAACCTAAAATTCCTTGCTCAATTTGGATTGAGATAGCATACAATGAACTTTATCAACCAAAGTATGATTCATTCGTTCTGCAACTCCATTCTACTGTGGTGTACGAGGAACAGAAAAATGTCTGATTATCCCTCCATCTTGACAAACTTTTAAGAAAGGATCTGATTTGTACTCGCCACCATTATCAGATCTGAGCCTCTTAATTTTCATGTCTGTCTGAATCTCGATCATTTTCTTCCATTTAAGAAAGATATCCAGAACTTCATCTTGTGACTCATGGTGTATATCCAGACATATCTAGAGAAATCATCAATAAAATTCACAAACCAACGTTTACCTCGAAGTGAAGCATTCTATGAAGGTCCCTAGACATCCATGTGAATATAATCAAGAGATCCCTTAGTACGATGAATGGCAGTTCCGAACTTGACTCTTGTTTGTTTTCCCATTACACAATGCTCTTTAGAAATCAAACTTTCCAGTCTTGGCACCTTTCAAAAGACCTTACTTCATTAAACCTTGCATGTGCCACAGGCGAGAAGAATCATTTGTCTTTTCTTTAGAACTACTTGAGATAGCTGCTCTTCCTATAATCACTACAAATGCACCCCGTACCCTTCACCATTACAAATGCACCCCGTACAACTTTCAAAACTCCATTTCCCAATGTTACCTTGTAACCATCAAAATCTAGAACACCTAAAGAAATAAGGTTTTTTCTTTAGGTCAGGAATATACCTTACATTTGTAAGTCATCTAATTGTACCATCGTGCATCTTTAGTCGTACTATTCTGATCCCTTTTGTCTTACTGGCATTGTCGTTGCCCATAAGCACAACTCCTCCATCGAGCTCCTCAAAACTCAAAAACCAATGTCTGTTTGGACACATATGATAAGAACATCCAGAATCAAGGATCCACTTATCTAAGTAGGTTTCTAATGATGAAACTGAAAAAGCTGATTCTTCATCTTCATCGGCCTTCTGTGCAACATTTGCATTTGACTTGTCCTTGTTGGATAATCTTTCTTCCAGTGTCCTTTCTGGTGACAATAGGCACACTCGTCCTTCGCAAGACGTCTTCTGGATGACTCTCCTCTTGACTTTGATCTGGATTTCCCCATATTATTTGATCCGATAGATTTTTTGTTGTTAGTCCTACCTCTAGCTGCCGTCAATGCTTTTGATATTGAGTCTATGTGATCATGTTGATCCTTCTTCCGATACTCGTTATTTACCAAAGCATTTGAAACATCTATAAACTTAACCTCATCATTTCCATATAACAAGGTTGTGGTTAAATGCCCATAGCTCTCAAGTAATTAATTCAGCAACAATAAAGCTTTATCTTCATCGATAATTTTAACATCTAAATTTTGCAGATCGGCCAAAATTTTATTGAAATTATCCAAGTTCTCAATCATAGGGGTACCTTTCTTATACTGGAAACGAAAAAGTTTCTTATTCAAGTAGAGTTTGTTTTCAATACTTTTCGCCATATACTTGTCCTCTAGTTTCTTCTAGAGAACTGCGGTTACATTCTCTTTCATGACAAAGTACTTCTGATCTTTTCCTAAGTATAGTCGAATTGTGCTACAAGCTTATCGGTTGACATAATTCCAATCTTCATTTGAATAATCTTTTGGCCTGGTCTCCAAGGCTATATTAAATCCTTCTCGGAACAATAGATCTAATACTTCACATTGCCACATGCCAAAGTTATTGGTACCATCGAATTTCTCCACCTTAAACTTTACGTTAGACAACATAGTTCTTCGATTAGAGCAACTTGCTTTGCCATAAATTCTATGCTCAACTTGTTCACCTTCTTCAATCTCTCTTTTATTCGCCATAAGTATAAACGGATAACAGAAATTTTGCACTTACAACTTAAAACAATGTTTTTTTTCAAATTTTATACCTTAATTGAAAAAAGGAGTCCGTAGTTGAATCCAGAATGGTCCAATTAGCTAGGAATAGATCATTTGAAAATGGATGAAAAATAGACCGATTCGATCCAAATATCACTAGTGACTGAGTTGACTCAGTCTAACTCGACGAGTTGACTCAGTTACTGGCAGTAGCACTCTGGCAGCTTCTGACGATGATTCTAACTTCCGATTTGAGTGATTCTTTCATCGTTGTGTTCGTCTCATCGAGAGCTTTGATTTGATATATAATACTACTATATTTGGCTTTGATACCAATTTGTTGTGGGCAGAAGCAATAAATGACGGTATATGAATATATTAAATCGGTAAAAGAACACACAGAATTTACGTGGTTCGGGAATTCGCCTAGGTCTACGGGAGGCAACAGATATTATTGAACTGAGTAGAAAATACACGTAATATAGATACAGATTTTCTCACTAATAATATCTCTCAAGTGTTTTCCAAACTCATAGAAAAACTCTCAAACTCACTAATTATTTTCTCTCTTTGAGTTTGCTTATGTTCTCTCTGATTTTTGCCTTGTTCTTCAATGCATGAACTATTCCCTATTTATAGATGAAGAAAGGCTCCCTTTTTCCTAAATTTGTCACAATTTAAGCCTTAAATTAGGCCACTAATTTTCTTAAATTATGCCACTAATTTCCTTAAATCATGCCACAAATTATACCACTAATTTTCCTAAATTATGTCACTAATTTGTCACTTTTAGAGCCAATATTCAAAAGTTTGTTGTAACAGTTTCTTGAAAGGAAAGCAATAGGAACAAGAACTATTATAATTGGAAAATTGTATTGATATTTTCTCAATAATGGATTGGAAATTGCAGCTAGTTCCCGTGAAAGTTATCGAAAATAGTGTGAATTTAAATAAAAAAACGATGAGAAAAAATTCATAATTTTACCATCTCAAAAGATTTGTCCCATGTTGCTCTTCTACACCTTTTTGAAGATTTTTATATAAAAAAAATTTACAATTGGGTTTGATCTATAAAAAGCATCCACTTTTGTGGAAAAGAAGAAAGTCTAGGCAGTCGTGAGTCCACACCTACGTGCGTCGTCGTCGTCGTTTAATAGTCAAAAAATTTATTCTTATCCAAACTGCATTACCCATTTTGTGATCGTCATTTTGTGAATGTTGCACGCACATTCATTCATATTTTTTCAGCTATAAAAACAGAATCATAATTATCAATTTAAAAAAACTAAGAAATTGAGGTTTTATAGCAAACTCAAACAATATTTTTTAATATATTGATAATATAATTTATATTTTATTTTTTACCACATGTATCCACGTAAATAAGATCCAAGCACAAGCACATGTTATGTTGAACATGTAAATTGTTTTTTAGTGTTGACTTCTTTAATTCTTTGTTGATCCTTGTGTGCGTACAATGGTGAGGATATTATTGATACTAGGCCACCATATACTTTTACATCACTTATGTGGTACAAATTCAATCGCATTCTTTAAAATTAGTGGCTATAAATTGAGCGCGCGAGTCGTTGGAAAAAGCTATTTGTCACAATTGTGTCATAAATATCACCCCACACCATATACTGTTGTAAAAAGGAAAAAGGTGGTTTCAGTAATATGAGTTATTTGCTTTGTATTGGTTAATTTCACTGGGTATGTGCCGTGGATTTTTATTTATCCATGTCATTATTGACTGATTAAAAGAGATATGATAAACTTATACTTAAATGCATAGTTAACACTTAGCCTCCTAAATATACTTAAATGCATAGTTAACATGCAGTCAATATTAATATTTATTAATACCAGAGTGAATAATGAGAATGACAGAGAACACAAAAGATGAAACTTGAAAAATAAGTTCTAGTTTGTTAGTCTCTAAGCTTTGTGTAGCTTTTTATATTACAAGAGTTAAAACAATATGTTTAAATTTAAGTAATTTTAATTATTAATTTATAAGTATTTGATATTAATAATTTTGAAAGAGTTTATTCTTTCTCTTAATAACCGATAAAATAATTCTTTTAAAAACTTAAATTATTAAAAAAAATAATCAGTATTATTTTATATATTTTTTACTTTTATATGTTAATTTTATGGTTGATGTAAACTAAATATTTACAATTTAATAATTGTTATTACTAGACCTTGATCATATAATTTACAACTTTAATATCATGTATAGTTGTTGATTACTAATTTTCATAAAAGTTTAACTTATTATATATTATTTTTATACATCTATCAATAAATATTGAAATATAAAGATTTGATTTTTAAGATATTAAAAGAAAAAAAAACCTTTACTATCAAATAAAAACACATTTTGTACTTGCTAATGTACGCATGTGTTTATGCATAATATCTTATTTTTATAAAAACAATTATTTGTAAAATTATTTTGTAGCATAATATAAGCGATTATATATTTAATGTGATACGAAAATAGCCCCACTCTTTCAACAACAAAAAAAAACACAATTTAGATAGTGGAATCTGACTGGACAAGCAAACAATATATATCTCCTGAACTCGACAGCATTGGTTGAATTACTTACTTCCAGCTTTCCAACCCTTCCTAACACCAAAAGTATAGGAAGATGATTATGAATTATGAGTCTCTATTAATAGGAAAGCTAGATTTATATAAATTAAGTAATATTAGATAACATTAATAATGATATTTTTATATTTAAATATACATAGTGTTTATATTACAAGAATTGAAAATTTGTGAGATTATGATATTTAAGTGCTGTAATTAAAATAAAATATATGATTTATATAAATTTATACAAATTTTTGCTTAAACACTAGGTTAATATTATATAAAGATATATATAAAATTAAATAATATTAATATTTTTTCTTATATATATATATATATGCCACGGAGGAGAGGAATATTGAATTTTAAATAATTTTTTATTTTTTGCTACTCGGGATTTTTTATAATAAATGAAAATGGAGATAGTGGAAGGCGGCTGTTAAAAAGAAGATATATATATATATATATATATATATAATAAGGCAATAAGTCGGTGAATGGGTCATAATTGGGCTTGTGTACTGTCATATCGGTTTGGTCAACCACCTTCCCCCCCCTCACCAAATCGCCGAATAAACTCTCACTATCTTATAGTGGTAAATGAGTGACACTAAGAAGTGAAAAATTAGAATATTTTTATATAAAATTTTATTCTTAATATTATTAATAAATATAATTATATTTATATAATTAAATTAATTATAATTATAATATATAAAATTACATTATTTATATTCTTTATCCCTAATTAGCCTCATATAATATATATAAATTTCAATCACCAATAATTCCTCATCCAATTTAGTAGATACTCTTCTACTAAAAGACTGCGACAGTGTGACCCCTTAAAAGTGAAATTCGGATTCATTATTACAAGATTTATATTTTCTATTTGTAGAACCTGTAGTCAAATTCATTATTATTATTATTATTATTATTATTATATATATATATATATATATATATTTGTTATTTTGAGTATTCAAATGAATCCCAATTTTAAAGATACCTGAACCTTTCCAAGGATAATCAAATCCGATGTGACATTTTAGTGAATTCGTATCTTATTTTAATTTTTTTAAATGTCCATGATACAGTCCAAGAAGACTTGATTTTCGGTTTTAGAAAGAATGGATAGATATTTCTATGCTAACAAATTTTAAATTTTCCCCTAACTCTATATTTTAAATAAAAAGAGTTTTAGTGGTTGTAATATCATACTAGATTTTAATATTTTTTTTTATTTTTATAAAAGAAAAGAAATTAAATAAATACAAAACTTATATATATTTAAAAAAATAAAAATAAAAGTAAATAAATTAATACCCTTAAATTTATAACAATAAAAATAATATTTTAATAATATTAATATTAAAAGAATATAAATAATTATAATTTAAATTAAATTAAACTATATTTAATATAAAATTACGATAAACATTATTCATAACCATCAAATTTTGTGAAACTTATCTAATTCCTCAACCTTCTTACTTTGACATCCACTAAAAAGTCCCGATGAAACTTATGTACAAGTAACAAAATGTAATCCACTAATTATTTATGGTTTAGGTATTCATACATTTTATTTTTATTTTAAAAATATATATCTTTTTTTTTAATGAACAAAACAGATGTTAAACATATATTTAAATATGCAAAAAAAAAATATTACACGAAAAAATTACATTTATATTCTGAGATTTAAAATACAACTTTATTAATAAATAAAATTATATCATATAATTAAACTAAATACATTGAAAAAAATCAAAGTATTTACCAAATTAAGTTATATAAGATTTCGTTCTAAATTAAGTTTTATTGATGCCTTAGTTAGACACTTATAACTGTTGGAAAAATCGGGTATATTTTTCATATTCTAAGTAGTTACTATTCACTTATGATTTAAATGAATAGAACTCAAGCTAACCCGACAAAATAATGCTATTGGAAATATAATGCTAAAATAAACTAAAACAAATTATCAAAATAAATATTAAAGGTAAAATAATAAGACTTTAAATTTAACGAGGTTCCTGATAAATGTTACTCTGTGCCCTCATGCGTGTCGACCACTTCCACTATCTCCAAATGGATGAATTCAAAAATTACAACTAATTAGGCAAAATTGAGCTAATCAATTACCCTTACAAAAGTTATAGAAGATTTACAAACTTTAGGATGTTTACAAATGGTGAAGGGCGGCTTTATTTATAAATTCCAAATCCAACACCCATCTTCATTCCTAACCAACGTAGACTTTTCTAATTTTCTCACTATGAGCAATATATAACAAATCTCCACCTTGGGCCGACTTGGTTGGTTTTAAATGATTTCTTCAATCATAGATCAACAACACCACCAATTCATATTTGGTAGGATGTTAATCAGTCCAGACAATGTTTGAACTTGATTCACAAGTTACCACCTCGTCATCATATCTCAATGATTCTCTCAGACGTACTAATCTTCTCGAACTAGTACTCCATCTTCTTCAATAATCTCTCGCACGAAATGATAACGAACGTCAACGTGTTTTGCACGTGCATGGTGTACTGGTTCTTTGCTAAATGAATAAAGACTGACTATCACAAAACACCTTAATATGTTTTTGACCAACTCCCAAGTCTTCAAGCAAACCTCGTAACCAAATAGCTTCCTTCACAACCTCCAGAATCGCCATATACTCCGCCTCCGTAGTAGACAAAGCAACCGTGGACCGCAAGGTGTAGACTTCCAACCGACCGAGGCCGTAGCAAGAGTAAACACATAACCGTTAGTCACCGACGCTTATCTAAATCTCCCGCATACCGAATCACAATATCCGATCGCACATTGACCAATGGTATTATCCTCACAAATACTAAACCAACATTTACAAGAGATTTATAATATACCGTAGAATCTATTTCACAACCAACCAATGTCTCTTACCGTGATCATGTACGTACCGCTACAAGCACTAATCGCACGTGAAATGTCAGTTCAGACACACCATTGCATACATCAAGCTACGAACCGCATTTCAGACATATGGTACTTTTGCCATATATTCTCGTTCGCATCATTCTCGAGGAGATAATCGAAGCACTAAGCTTGAATTGAGGAACTAGCAGAGTACTTACAAGTTTTGTCTGTTCATTCATACCAAAAACGTTTGCAAGTATCCGCTTCAAATATCGACTGGGTCAAACTAAGCTTCCCTTCTTCCTGTCTCTACTTATCTCCATACCGAGAATCTTCGTGGCTTCTCCCAAATCTTTCATCTCGAACTCCCGACTTAGCTGAGCCTTCAACTTTTCAATTTCTATTCGACTCTTCGACGCAATCAACATATCATCGACGTACAACAAGAGATAGACGAAAGACTCATTTCAGAAGCCATGAATATACACACAACGATCGCGTGCTTCGTATACTTTGTTGCAACATAAACCGACCAAATCATTTGTACCATCAGCTTTCGAGATTGCTTCAATCCATACAATGATTTGTTCAAATTACAAACCCAATTCTCTTTACTAGCAACAATAAACCCTTCCGGGCCGAGACATATAGATTTCCTCTTCTAAGTCACCGTGTAGAAATGCGCTTTCACATCAAGTTGAACTAGTTCCAAATCAAATCGTGCTACCAAGGCCAACAAAATTCTAATGGAAGAATGTTTTACAACTGAGAAAAATACCTCATTATAATCGATTCCCTCCTTCCCGAGCGTAGGGCCTTAACCACAAACCTTGCCTTTGTAAATAATACCATCTTTGTTAGGAAATCCATCTTTTCTTTGCATACACCCATTTGCATCCAATTGCCTTCTTCGCTTTAGGTAGTTGTGTCAACTTCCATGTTTTATTCTTCCGGGCGGACAAAAGTTCTTCATCCACGGCTTCCTTCCATCTTTCAACTTCGTGGCTTCGATCGCTTCTTTATATACGGAAGAAACATCATCATACACAATCGAAAAGCTGCACAGCCACCGTATTCTTAAACCGAGTGCGTGAGGGTCTTCAAAATCCTTGTATCGAAGCAGTACCTTGACATTTTGTCATCGTGGCCTATCAACCGGCAGCTTGCCTTCGCCACATGCCGAAATGACCTGCCCATCAAACTTCCACCTCGAACCTTGCATTCATCACCATAGTTCGCTTGACGTGGATGACCGGGCCTTTGTTTGAAAGAAATTTTTCTTCCGCCATTTCTTCAAATTACAACAACTAGCAACTATATTCCAATAGCAAACAAATGGA
The DNA here is from genome assembly GCA_033030585.1 of Hippophae rhamnoides. NCBI lineage: Eukaryota > Viridiplantae > Streptophyta > Magnoliopsida > Rosales > Elaeagnaceae > Hippophae > Hippophae rhamnoides. Next base: position 6,431,366 of record CM065431.1, read on the forward strand.
ATACAAACAAATGCCTGTGTAGAAAACCTTCTACTCGATACCAATTGTCGGGAAAATCGAAAGTATATTTTCTCTATTCTAAAGTAGCTTACTATTCACTTACGATTTAAAATGAATGTAACTCAAGCTAACCCGACAAAATAATGCTATCGGAAATATAATGCTAAAATAAACTAAAACAAATGTTATCAAACGTAAATATTAAAGCTATAAAAATAATAATACCAAAAATTTAACGAGGTTCAAAGATAAATGTTACCTGTGTCCCTCAAGGCCGTCAATTAATTCCACTATCTCCAAATGGATGAACTCCAAAATTACAACCAATTTGGCAAAATCGAAATAATCAATTACCCTTACAAAAGTTAGTATAACATTTACAAACTGTGGATGTTTACAAATTGGGCGAGCTTTATTTATAGCCCCAAATCCAACACCCATCTTCATTCCTAACCAATGTAGGACTTTTCTAATTTTCTCACTAAGAAGCAATATATAACAATAACCTCTGTTAAAAAAATTAAAAAATCTTCTAAATACAAATTAATACAAATGACTTTTAACAAAACTAATGTGTTGACAAATATTAATCCCATATTTTTATAAAGAATTACATGTAAAAAAATATTAATTATTCAACTAATTTACGTTAAATACAATAATAATTGTGAAACAAATCACGTAACAAATAATTATTAGATATATATTATTAAAATTTATGTATATAAACTATATATTTTGAAAGATTATAACATTACATATCAACGATGATAGTTGACTTACTATCATTATTCTTCTTCTTTTAGTTATACTTTTTTATTCTACATAAATATTAAGTATAGATAGATTTATACTATATTTTTACTTAAATTAATTTTAGTGTAAATATTAAACATAGATAATTTTACGCTATATTTTTACTCAAATTAATTTTAGTGTATGATAAGGTAAAATAACTCTGAAAATAATAAAATTATTTGTTTTAAAAATAAATCTACCTCTACGCTACAATTAATGTAAGTGAAAGTTTATTTACCTTTGACATTTCCTATATCATTTTATTTTTATTTTTTTTTTTGTTACGATGTTTGGGAATAACGAGCAAAGTCAAGTGTGACAGATGTGGTGGGATTGCCAATTTGCAGCTTTGTCAGACGGATTCTGTCGGGGATCATCTGGTTGGAAATAAGGATGTTGATAATAAAATAAATAACGACAAATAAGTAATAAGAGCACGCTTTTCTGCTGTTGGATGAAAAATTTTAACTTCAAAGTTTAATCTTCTTGTTATGAAAAAATGATTTAACTTTTGATAAGAGATTGAACAATCATGACTTTTCATAAAATACAGTGATAATTCAAGCATGTGTCTTCTTATTTATACTTGAATTTATGTTTATGTTAATTATAATTTGATTTGTAAAATAAATAATTTTAAAAGTAATAATAATAATTAATAATTAATAATTAATAATAGGGTGGAAGCGACAAAGGATTTTATAATTTTTACCGAGAATTATATAAGTTTTAATCTCAAGTTTCACTTATTTAATAAAAAAATGGAACTTTAAAAAAATGTAACATAAAAGTTCAATTACTTAAAAAAAAATAAAAATACCACAAATATCTTGCATTCATAAAAATAAGTTCACGTGATTATCAAATGAAACATATTTTTTAAAGGATTTTTTTTTGTGGTAAAAAAAGAAGAAGATAAATTCATTAGAAGAAAGACAAGCTAAGACAGTTTTGGTTTAATCATTTCTATAAATGTATTTTTCGGAATTTCACCAAACGTTAAACGTTAATAAAATTATTATTAATGAATTTTAATTACACCACAAAAATATAGATCGTGATATTCTCTACTTTTAATTGTTTTTACTTATCAAATAAGATTAATAGATATTTTTTAATGTTAAAATATTATAGTATTTAAAAAATTATTATTAAATTGAAATTGTTTTAAAATTATCATCAAATTTAAAATATATTACAAAAGTACTATTTTAAAAAAAAAATTCAAAAAATTAATATAAAAAATTTAACAGTGTTAGTATTCATGTGTTTTTTTTTTAATTTGATTATAATTTTATAATAATTTAAAATCTAATAATATTTTTGTAATAACCGACGTAATTTCATGATAAAATATTTTATTTATCGTAACAAATATATATAACATACATTATTTATTTAAAAGTTAAAAAATATATAAATATTTTAAATATTAATTTTTATTAATAGAATCAAATTTATTAACAGCATTAAATATAAAAATAAGTATAGAATGCTAATCCGAATAAAGCTATATATGCTATTTAGATTTATTTTATTTACCCATGCTGATTATGAAAAATAATTACCTTAAATAAAAATTTTATTTATCATAAATTTACTATAAATTATAAACAATATTATATTTATTAATAAATATAATATGATATATATAATTTTATTCAATAAAATATTAATACTTCAATTATAATTATGATATATTTTTAAATAAATAATAAATAATATAGTTAAAATTTAATAATAATTATTAAAATTTTGTTTTGAATAATTCCGTAGAAAAATTACATAATATATAAATTCTCAAGAGCACATTGGATAAAATTCCCATATATATTGGTGAACAAAAACGCTTATTTATATAGCATGCAATTTTACATATAATTTTATATGCGTGAATTTGTCTATAAAATTAACCTTTGTAAAAAATATGGGCTGACCCTGTTGGGTCTTCTCGTAATTCAAAATTGAAGACCAATCAAATGCACCGTAGAAATTTTTAATTTTCTCTCTTCTCTTAATCAAAATATCAGCTTTCTCGTGTTTAACGAATGACGGAAAGTTGCCCATCTCAAATTACCAAAAAGCTCATTGATACATAAAAGCCAGAAAACACTCACTTGGTCAGTCCTGAACACGTGGCTTGCTAAAACTAGATTTTGAAAGCGTCGTCGACCAAGAACTCATTGAAGTCAAACTCGCCGAACTCTACCTCAGACGAGTTCTTTCTGGACAGCATTAAATCAGGCCAAGATAACGACGGATCAAAATCGCCGTTTAAGTAACTGAAACCATCAAAATCGCCGTTTAAGTAACTGAAACCATCAAACGACGTCGGATCTTCGTAAAAGATGACGGATGGTGGCAATGACGCAACTTCGTCAGATAAGCCAAAACTTTGAAAAGGCTTACTCGTTTCCTCACAACGGAGGTCTAACGTCGTCGATGACGTGGTTTCGTCAGAAAAACATGAACTTTTAGAAGGAGTTTGCTCTTCGACGTCGTAAAGAACTGAAGTCGGGGATAACACATCTCCGTCGGGAAACCCAGAACTTGATGGTTTGTCTACAACAACAGTATCCGTTAAAACGGCGTTGGGGAAGTTGATGACTGCTTTAGTACCCTTCAGTTTCAAGGCAGCTCTATCGTAGGCAGTGGCGGCTTCTTCAGCACTATCGAAGGTTCCGAGCCAGACCCGTTTTCGGAGATTTGGGTCTCGGATCTCTGCTGCCCATCGACCCCAAGGCCTCCGGCGAACTCCCCTGAACTTTTGCTGACGATTGGTAAGTCTGCTTTCCGGTTCAGGGCGTCTTGTAGGTTTCTGTGTGGATTGATTTAGCTTTGTTAGTAGCTTAGAAGAACCTGAAGACGAATATTCCAACTTGATTTGTTCCACATGTCTCTTTACTCTTCGTACGGACATCTGCCCTTCTTCATCACTGGAAGAATCTGTAGCATCAGCATCAGTAAGTATGATCCGAACAAGCTTCTGTTTAATTCTCTTGGATTTCATATTGGATTGATCAAGAAAAGTAATGGGTTTTGGGGAATCTTGTGATACCAGCTTGCTTGTACAAGTTACATGTTCTGAATACTTGATCATGGTAAGTGAAGAAAACTCACAGCTCAGAGCTGGGTTCTCTTCATCTACTTGAAAATTTAGAGGCAAAGGCATAAACATTAAGTGAATCAGAACAAGTGAAGAAAGAAAAATAAATAGAAATCAGGACTCTGTTTTGTATGGAAAGACAAATTAAAAAGACTCCCTCTTTGTAAGAGTATAAACAGAGGATCTGAACTCAAGGTGTGCCTTAGAATTTGGACCAGAGTTGAAATTTAAAAAAAAAAGACAAGTTCTTTTTCTCAACTATAAAAAAGTGATAGGTTTTACTAGGACGCTAGAAAACAAATTTGAAGACAAATCTGAAAATAACGATGAGATTTTTTGAGTGGGAAGTAGACTGTTGCATAAACCCTTAAGAGTAATAAAGATCCAAAATTGAGCAGCTTTTGAAGAGGTTCTTAAACGGTCAGAGAATAAGGAGGAAGAAGAAGAAGAAGAAGGAGAGAGCTAAACAAGGTGAAAATGAGAAGAGTAGTGGATATATATATATATATAATGCACGGAGAAACAGAGCAATTGAAAGGTCTCAGTGTATTTTCTATTTTCAATGGATCCCGGACTAGTGGGATAAAGGGGTTTATAAACCGGATCGGACTGGACTAAATTGTAAAATTGGATCGGATTGTATTAAATCTAACGGTTTTATTAATCAAACGGTTTGGTCTGATTTGTATTAATTTTAGACTGTTCGAACTAGATCGGACCGGTTTAATAATATATTAAAAATTTAACATTATTTTTTATTAAATTATAAAAAAATCTAACTAAATTGTTTTATAAATTAAACGGTCCGATCTAATTTTTATTTCTTAAAATTGTTTCCAACGGTCCAATTCGATCCGATCCGAGTAACATGAACGGTCTAATTTAATTAAATATTTTTAGCCAAAACTTTAACGGCACTATTGACACCCTTGTGTTTGGCTCGGAGATTTTTAAGGGGGAAACTGTGATAGCTTTTCCAGCTGTCCTGGTTGACGTGACAGTTTCCTTGTTTTTCAAACGAAAATTCCTTGAATACAAACCAGTTAGTTATTCTTACGAACTATACAGTAAGTCTTTTTTTTTTTTTGGGCATCGCATGGCATCAATGTATTATTACATCACAAAGTTAGTGATTGTAAACATTTTATAAATTATTAGCTCGATTTTGGATACTCATAATTAGAAGTTTAAAATTAAAAAATCCTTAATGTTCGTAATAACAATTTCTATAAAATGTTCTCTTATTAGAGAAATTTTATAAGATAGGGTATATATTTTTTTAAATTCTTCGATGTTATTACAGAATTTATCACATATGGTGTAAATGTCATACTTTGATTAAAAAAGCAAATATTATCAATAGTTGAATTGAGAATTAACATAAAGTATATACTAATACAATTAACATAATGTTGAAGCTAGTTTATAAAAACAGTGTAGGAACAATATTACCGATAACTTCAAAGAATCGCTGTCATAGCCAAGGATTGCGCCGCTTCTTTAAGACGCTTTCGCGGTCATTTAATTTCAGGTAAAGAACACAAATTGTCAGTTCCTGCAGATAAAATAAATTTGTAATCGTAATTGCCTCGACCATCAGACTGACGTAAGACCTAATGCTACACCGTAAAATTTGCTGCTTCTGAAAAACTAAAGAAATACTTAAAATTGTAGAAATTCAGAGAGAGAATTGTTTTCGTAGTGAGATGAGATTCGGATTGATATGTAAAATGAGAAATAAGCCTTCTTTTATAGGCTTTAGAAAACGGTAAAGAATTATGCAATAAAACCAGAATGTCTAGAATTAAGAATGTAATCTACCGAAAGTAATGAAAAGAATCTACCATTTTCGTGATTAAAGACGAGTAACGGATATTTTTAGCTAATAAATACGAGTAACTACTATTTTTTATTTTTCCTCAATTACAAGACAACTACCATATTCTTAATAAAGCGAACATAATCTGCTATTTTTTTTTTTCTCAAAAAAAAAATATATATATATATGTATATATAACAACCATTTTCAGTGTTAAAAATTTCCTTAAAAAGAATATTTTACCAAAAAATAAAATACCACCTCACCTCACACACGCACACGCACACGCACTTGACGGACGCTCTGGCTGGCCAGATTTCGCAGACGGCCGGGCTTGGCTTGACGGACGGCGGCGCGACAAGGGCGCTACAAGCAGGGTATCACATTTGCTTCAGGCCCTTCTCCCCTTCCACAAAAGGCTACTGGCTTCTCCTAATCCCAATAACAAACTCTTCACTATTTATACCTCTTTAAAATATTATAAAAGAAAGAATGACAAGGCACAATTCCCAACATCTATTTTTTTAATAAATTTCATTTTTTTCAACAATCCCCCACTCTGAATTTTATATAAAAAATAATTTTCATCGAGCAACCGATCAATTAAAAATTATAAGATCGTGCATAAGCAAAAAAGGTGTCTATCGACTTCGAACCTTTGCGTATAGTGTCGATGCTTTTAGAATATACTAGCAGTAACTCAGCTTTGAACTCTATCTCTAACAATCATCACACACACAACCTTTCCAAGGTGTAGTTCAAAAGCCCGTGCTTTACGGCCATACACGCAGTATCCCAAAGATAGTGAACGCCTAGTAAATTTTGCCCAAAAAAAAAAAATTTCCACAGGGAAGCTACACTTCCACATTCACATAAAGTAGTCTATCAAGAAAGTACTCCCTAGCTACGTACTCCACTCCACATGCAGCATGTAACCCACAAGAGTTTAACAAATAACTCATCCTTTTCTATCGCTTCAGACTTCATGCTTATAACAATATAGAATGAGATTTGATTAATAAAGTACGATACATCTCATATCACTTCACGACTACATTACCCTTTTGAACTTATTTCTCGGGGATCTCCACTATAAGTCAAGCTACCATCATAAGTGACTCTTCATTCTAAGTGGCATTAATCCCATTCCTTTCGAGGTTTTGAAAACCTTCTCTTCGGTAATCCTTTCGTCAAAGGATCCGCCAAATTTTCATCGAACGCATACGATCCACTCTTATCGCTCCCGCTGAGAGAAATTCTCTAACAAGATTTACGCTACGACGTATCTCCGTCGTTGCCTCTTGCCATTGTAGTAACTGCTCGAATCTTTGCAATAGCCACAGATTATCGCCGTGGATCAAGACAATTGCATCTGGCCTTTTCCCATAAAGTGATCTCACTAACAAACTTCTTAGCGCCTCGCTTCTTCACTAGCGCTAGTGCTAAATACATCATTTCCGTACTCCATCAGATCGAGCCAATATTGTTCGTTTCTTGACTTCCAGAAACACACCCACCAAATTACGTTAAAAATATAGCCACTAGTCGCTTGGAGTCTTCTCGATAAAGTGTTCCACCGCATCGTCGTATCCTTCTAAAACAATGAAACTTATTATAATGTAATCCAAGGTTCATAGCTTCTCTTAAGGTATCTCATAACCCTTTCAATAGCATTCCAATGCTCTACACTAGTCTACTGTAAACCTACATGCGTAGTCCCACAACATAAGCTACGTCCGGTCTAAGTGCAATCAGAAGCGTAACGTAAGCTACCAACGATGCTCGCATACTCGCTTGTCTAACACCGTCTCCTGTTCTCAACAACTTTACACTGTGATCATAAGCGAGAGTACACGCAGTTTACGCTAAAGTAATTATATTTCTTTAAGATCTTCTCAACGTAGTGAGATTGATCTAGAGTAATTCCCTTTTCGTACCTAGTTATTTTTATACCAAGGATTACACTCGCTTCTCCAAGATCTTTCATATCAAAATTAGCTCTTAACAACCTTTTCGACATTATTCACAACATAAATATTTGATCCAAAAATAAAGCATGTCATCTACATATAAACATATAATAGTGCAAATATTATCTTCTAATTTATAATAAATGCATTTGTCACTTTCATTTATTTTGAATCCACGTGAGATAACTAGATTATCAAATTTTTCATGCCATTGCTTAGGTGCTTGCTTTTGACCATAAAGAGATTTATCTAATTTACAAACTTTATTTTTCTTGCCCTGATAACAAAACCTTCAAAGTTGATCCATATAAATTTCTTCTTCTAAATCACCATTTAAGAAAGCGCTTTAACATCCATTTGATGTACTACTAAATCATAGATAGCAATGTAGAGAGAAAAGTACACGATGTAGTTATTCGTAACTCAGAAAAGGTATCAAAGAAATCTACATTTTCCTTTGCCTATATCCTTTAACTACAAGACGAGCTTTATATTTTTCAATAGTACCATCGTGTTTCAATTTCTTTTTTAAGTATCCATTTACATCCAATGGTTTTGCAACCGTGAGGTAAGTCAACTAAATGCCAAGTCTTATTATACCTGCTTAGTCCATTTCATCATTTACGGCTTCTTCCCATAAGTTGGCATCTAAAGTTAAGATAATGCTTCTTTAATAGTTCGTGGATCTTCCTCTAAGGTATAAGCATAAAAATCAGACCCAAAATCCTTATGGTTCGAGCTCGCTTACTTCTTCTAATTTCAAGTGTTTAATTCTTCAACATTGATCACTAGTTCTAGTTATAGGTAAACTACTGTAAGACGAGCCCCCACTATTCTTAATTTTAAAGCGGAAACCTATGTTCATAAAAATCAAAGATCATTTGATTCTATAACTACTTGATTTTTTAAGTCATAGAATTTATAAGCTTTACTATTCAAAGCTGTATCCTATGAATACACATTCATACGCTTCTACTGGTAAGTTTATTTCTTTTAGATCGTGTGATCCTAACATAGGCTAAACAACCCCAAGTTTTAAAATAAGTTAAATTAGGTTTCTTATTTTTCAAAATTTCATATGGTGAAATTTTATTTGTAGATTTAGGCACTCTATTTAAGACATAGCAACAATGCTAATAAAATTTCTCCCCAATTAACGAAAGAAGACCAGAGTTTAATAAAATTGCAAACAACCGATTCAAGAAAAGTTCTATTTTTTTCTTTCACTTTGCCATTCATTTCAGGAGAATAAGGTGCAGCTTTTTTCATGAATGATTCCATTTAGTTTTATAAAAATCATTAAAGATATTGGAATCATATTCAAGGCTCTATCACTTCGAAACCTCTTTATTTTTCTATTAAGTTGATTTTCAATCTCACCATAAATATTTTAAACATGTCAAACGCTTCACTTTTATTTTTCATTAGATATACATAAGTGTAATCCGAATAAATATCTATAAAAGTTATAAAATAGCTGCTTCCATTTCTTGTTAAATTTCCATCAAGTTCACATATATCGAATGAATTAATTCTAAAGGTTCTGATTCTCTAACTACCGATTTACGTGAAGTTTTGGTTATTTTAGCTTGACTACAAAAATCACATTTTTCGAAATCATTTAAAGATAGTTTAGGAATTAGTTCTAAACTACTCATATTCTTGATTATGCTTATTAACATGACATAGTCTAGCATGCCAAATATTAAAAGAACTCAACATGTGTAGAAGTTTTATCGATTTCAACATTTAATTTAAACATGCCATCAAGTATGCATCTTTCCCAACAAATATATTATTTTTAGTTATAGTATATAATCCACCTACGGTTCGAGTAAATCCAAATTTTGTTAAGATAGCCCTAAACTAAGTTCTTCTCATCTCTCTGAGTACGCAGGACATCCTTCAAGACGACACTTTTTCCAGAGGTAAACTTCAAACCACCTCACCAAGATTCAAAGAACTTTAGCTGAGCTGAGTCACCCGAAGAAGACTTTCTTATCCCTCGAATCGTAATAGGATTCAACATGTCTCGATCATAGCAAACACGGCGAGCAAGGTTCTACCCACCACCCCTGATCCACCAACAAAATCGACTTCCGATATCATAGCAATAAGTTGATCTTCTGTATAGGTTCGCCCGCTGCGTGACGATTCCCTGCTCCTATAGCCTCCTAGCCAAGCTGGGCTGTGTCTATTACAACTATAACACATGAACGTGTTATTCCCAAGCGGGCCGAGGTCCATTCCTGTGAGGATAGCTTCTATTTCTATTTCTCAAAGGTGGCGGTTTTGATTATTACTACGATTACGAAGTTTTCATATTTCTACCTTTAGGTTTCGTAACTCAGGTATGCAAGGTTTCTTATTGGTACTATTATTTCGAGACTACAAGTACTTCATCTCTCGTCTTGCTTTCTAGCTTCTTCTTCTATTCTTAAACGTGTTATAAGACTTTCTAAAGAAAATTCCTTTGTTTTACGCCAAGTGTATTCTTAAAATCTTTCCCAAGGGTAATTTATCTATTATAACAGCCTACTTGAAATTGTTCATCTAAAGTCATACCTTCGTGGTTATTTCGTGTGCTATCTTCTCAGCTCACGTGATCGAGCTTCCACCGATTTTCCATCAATCATCCGAAACTTCATGTATCTACCGACAAAGATACTTTTTAGTTCCAGCCTTCCCTCAAGGTCGTATTTCTTTTCGTTGCTTCCCAAATTTCCTTAAAGCGTAATTTATCACGCTTATAATAATCATACAAGTCATCACCTAAACCATTAAGAATATAATTTTTGGCGAGAAAATCATTTTCCATCCAGGTGTCTAAATCCTTAGTTACAAATTCAAGAGAGGATTAGACCTGTTGGTTTTTCAAGAGTAAGAGCAAGAACAACTTTTTTCACGGTTAAGAAAAACAACATTTTTTGTCTCCATCTTTTAAAGTGTAATCCTTCAAAACGGAATGGTTTGTTTAGATCGCCAGCTAGCATTTCAAGAGACATGGCATTGAATCGCCTTAAAATTGTCAAGCTAGTTTATAAAAACAAGGTAGGAACAATATTACCGATAACTTCAAAGTAATCGTTGGGTTGAAGTCGCGGACTAGGTCGCTTCTCTTTAAGACGTTTCGGCTCGCCTAATTTGTGCAAGCAACACACGCCGTCTCCCAGGATAAAAACAGAATCGTAATCTCTGCCTCGTAACTTCACCGCATGACGAAGACCGGAATGCTACACCGTAAAATTTGTTGCTCGGAAAACTAAAGAAATACTTAAAATTGTAGAAATTGTAGAGAGAATTGTTTTCGTAGGAGATGAGATTGATTGATATGTAAAAATGAGTCAAGCCTTCTTTTTATAGGCTTTAGAAAACGTGTAGCAATTATGAATAAAACGGTAATGTCTAGGAATTAAGAATGTAATTCTGAGTAATGAAAAGTAACGGCCATTTTCAGATTAAAGACGAGTAACGGATATTTTTGTGAATAAATACGAGCAACCGCTCTTTATTTTTCTGAATTAAGACAACAACGGCCATATTCTTAATAAAGGAACATAACGCTATTTTTTTTTTTCTCAAAAATATATATATATATATATATATATAACAACCATTTTGTAAGTGGAAAAATTTCCTTAAAAAGAATATTTTACCAAAAATAAAATACCACCTCACCTCACACACGCACTGACGGCTCGGCTGGCTCGGCCAGACGGCAGACGGCAGACGGCCGGTCGGTTTGACGGACGGCGGCGGCGCACAAGCGTGGTATCACATTTGCCTTGTCCTCTTCCCCTTCCACAAAGCCATACTCGCCTAATCCCAATAACAAACTCTTCACTATTTATACCTCTTTAAAATATTATAAAAGAGCAATGTGGGACAAGGCACAATTCCCAACATCTATTTTTTTAATAAATTTCATTTTTTTTCAACACATAATTATCCAAAAATTCACATGTTATCAGTAATATAGAAATTAATTAATTTTTTTTTATTTCTACTAAAAATAAAACATAATATGATAATATTTATTATGACAAAAAAAAAGTAAGATGAGTTAATTTAAATAAAAATGGCACAACATTATCTGTTCTTTCCAAAATTTTACTAATGTACACTTAGGACTGCTAATTTTTTTCCATAAGATTTGGCATTTAATTTTTAAATTTAATCAAATAAGTAAAAAAAACATGGTGAAGTTTAACTATGGCCCTAGATTTAACATGTTAATACACTTGCTACTTTATTCTCTTATATTTTAGTTATTAAATTTGATATAAAATTTTAAATTTATTAGAAAATTTACTTCAAAATTACCATATTTATAATATTATTGACATGATTTAACATCAAAAATGTTTATTATGTTCAATTTTATTGCATATAATAGTTTTATGTTAAATTATAACTAAAGTAAATATTTTTCTAACTTTGTTTCAAAATAATTAAGATTTTATGAGAAAAATAAATCAAATTGATATTAACTATTTATTGTTGGAAATTTTTTATCAATATACATATATCAAAGTATATTAATATATAAGATAATTATATAATAAATATATTCATATATTAATTAATTTAAATATTTTTTGTTTTAAGTTTATTTGTATCAATTTAATACTTATAAATGATTTTATAATACATTTATAAGGTACAAACACAACCAAGAAAAACACTTTTAGGTACAATTGTTATTTTTCAATAAGATATTTAAGTTTTCAGTCTGATGTTTAGGTACACTTATCAATTCTAAACAAAAGAAATTTACATAAATATTATAAAATATCAAATATCAAATACCATATATTTTTGTTATATTTTTTTATCTCTAATTATATCAAATATTATAAATACATACATTTAAATATATTATTAATTCCACTATAATTAATTACAAACACAGATTAATTTGACTACGAAAAATTAAAATATGAAATGTGTAAATATATATATCGAACTTAATGATCACATAGTAAAATGTAGGTATTTAATTATAAAAAAAATAAAATACGGTAAGTGATGTTTATAACTAGTTACTAAGTACAATATATTTAAAAAAATTGATTAATTAGTTCAAGATTTCAATATTATCAAAAGAAAATTAACATACTTCTTTTTTTAAAAATATCAAACTCTTCTATTCTATATATATATATATATATATATATATATATATATATATTTTTTTTTTTTTCTATAAACCATTAAAAAAATATAATAATTAAAATAAGTTAATCTAAAAATTATATATATTATATCACAATCGAATATTACATGCAAAAATGACTTAATAAGTACTTAAACTATTAATTGGCAAGACTTTTTTAGTTGTCGCATAATATCCTTCATGTATTGACTCATAAAAAATAATAACATTATTTTGAATAAAGATCTATCTATATAAATATATCTTACAAAAGATATATATTAATTATTAATCCCATCCGAGTGTTTCTTATAGTGATTCATATGCCAATTGATTTGACTCAAACTAAAAATACAAACCAAAATTCAGTTGCTTCCTATGCCACATAACACTCCACTGTACACACTTTTACAAGATTCCGATTATTCATGTTAAGTACAAATGATTAATAATTTCAACTTTTATGTATGATGCACAGTTAGGTGTATTATGATGTCTAAAAATGACGACGAAAAATACTTTTCAAATTTATATAATGTTATGCTAACTCTGATATATTTGGCGTTTTCAACACATAATTACTTAATAATGTGATTAATATTACAAAATAGTTTTATTTTTCAAGGAAAAATAAACACATTACCATAATTAAAAAATTTAGAAAAAAAAAATGAAATAGGATTTCTTCAACACGAGCAGAGAATAAAACCAAGATGAATAAAGAATAGCAAGAAAAACAGCTAAGAACTTTCTATTCAATTAGAAATATAATATTAACACACAATTCAATATTATAAAATATGATATTTAAATTGATATATAAGCGTGTTTTTAAAAAAAAAATCGATTTATAATTAATTTAAAATCGATTTGATGAATAATTAACACTACATGTAATGTCGATTTTACGTGTTAATAATTGATAATAACACGTGTAAATATGTTAGGAGTATAATTAAAAATACGATATGAGAAAACGTACACAACAATTGTTTTCCATCAAATTCGAAAATTAATAAACTTAATCAATTCCATGAGATTAACACAAAAAAAAAGACCAAGGTGAGTGTTCTTTCTAATTAGCTTCAATTTATTACTAAATTATAACAGAAACATGAAACTTTAAAAATCAAAATGAAAATATATGAATTCTTCAAAGTATATAAACCCTCGATTAATATCAGCACTATATACATTTCATCTCTGTTCTGACTGATTAATTAACCCCCATGACTTGAGCAATTTTCACAAAGCATCAAAGAAACCTAGGTATAAACTCAATAACTTATTGTTCGATCGTTTGCAGATAAAGTTCAAAAACAACAAAAAACAACAAAAAACAAAACAAAAAGAATCCAGAAATAGGATCAAAATGCTAAAATAGACGTAAAGCATTGAGGCACGTGCGGATAACGACGAAAACGTAGGGAAAACATCGCGATGGCCATGGAATAGCGCAGGGGGTGGCATTGGTGGGCTAGTTTGTGTTGTATATAGTACAGAAGGAGATGTAATTAAGTTTGTAACATCTGACAAAGCCAATTAGCTAGAACACCTAACCCGTCAAAAATAGCCCAAGAGGTCTAAAAGAGTAATTTTATTGGCATCTCTTATTAGTCTACATCCTTAGCCTATGGGTTTAAATTTTAAAAGAGTCTAATATATATTATTAGATATAAGGTGATTTAAAATATCCTATGATTTAACGGTTAATAATGAAGTATTATTGATAAATTAATATTTTTTTTAATTTAAATTGTGTCTTATTTTTATCTATATTTTCTTAGTTATAAATAAAACTTATATTAATTCTGAACTCATATTTAAGATTTGAAAGTCTTTTTTTTTTTTAATAAATAAATAAGTTAGAGTATAGTATATGCTTTTTTCCGAGTAAGATTCAAAATAAGCTTATAAAAATACTTAAAATGAGATATAATAATTCATATATCGAATATCTAATTTATTCTCTCTTTTTTTAATTTAATCTAATTGAGTTAGTATTTAAAAAATAAAATTAATTAATTTATTATTATATTTTTTGTATTTGGATTAATTTAATTTGAGTTAGTAAATTCTTGGATTGGATTAATTTAAATATTTTTTAACATATTAAATTGATCAATTAAGAAATTAAATTAAAAAAAATTAAATATTAAATTGATAAAATTAATATTTAAAAAAATAATGCAATCATTCAACTTCATTAAAAAATTTAATTCTACGTAATTTTTCACAAAATTTTGATGGGATTACAACCCCTCCAAACTCCTTTAATGGATCCACCCTAGGGATACATGCATGTTGTTTAAGCCTTAAAAAAAATAATAATTATTATATAAGTTGATGTTGTCTTAGTCTTGTTAAAAAATAGTAATATACAAAATTAAAATTACAATTGTTTTCTATTAATTGGTATAAAGTTATTATTAATAAAAGAAAATAATAACATATATTAACCATTTGAATTCGGCGCGCATTCATAAATTCTAGAAGGTTATTTTCTTTTTCTTTATTTTTTGCTATAAATATGAAAGATGTTTTATCCATCAATGTAATTGCGTTGTATGAAAATTTTCGATTCATAAATGATTAAGCTTAATGATATTATACAGATGCTGATTGTTACAAGCTCGTTTGTCAAAATCAACCATATTAATTACTTTTCTTAAGCAGTACAGTAATATGCAATTTCATTTCATTAAACTTTTTTCTTTCTAAATAACCAATAATAATGTTATCTTACTAAGCTCTTTTTATATATAAATTTTATATTATTAATTTGTAGTTATTTTTATTTCATTTATTTTATTTCAACATTCTTTTAAGGAGGCTCATTAGAGTTTTTTTTTTCCTTTTAATTGTCACATTGATTCTCTTAAGCTCAGATATTATCACATATTTCATTAAAATTTATGAATCTTTTAATTTAAAAAATATTAATTTTAATAGATAAAAACATCTAAAATCCTTACAACTCTAAGGTAATATTATTTTTAATAATTAAACATTACAGTTAATACTAAAAAAGCTTGGATCATATGCATTTTTTTTCACTCTTTATTATGTTAGAAATACTTAATGATTGTATTATATTCTGTGATTAAATGAATATACATGGTGCCTTTATATAGGAATTACAAGTAAACTAGATATATCTAAAGTAATTAAATATAGATATCCCTAAAGTAAATAGATATACAATAGCAGATATTAATATATTATTAGATATACATTAACAGCCCCCCTCAAACTCAAGGTGGATGTGAGACCAACTTGAGGTTGTCAACCAAATTACGAGTGCGTCCTTTGGGAAGTGCCTTAGTGAAAATATCTGCAAGTTGATCGTTGGAGGAAACAGGGAAAAGCTTGAGAGCACCATGGATAAGATGAGAGCGAATAAAGTGACAATCAATCTCGATGTGTTTAGTCCGTTCATGGAAGACATCGTTGTGAGCAATATGAATGGCACTCTGATTATCACAATAAAGAGGAGTTGCAGAAGATGTGGACACACCCAAATCCTTAAGGAGCCATCGTAGCCAAAGGAGCTCGGATGTGGTATCAGCAAGAGCACGATATTCTGCTTTCAAGACGGAAATGCCACAAAGGTTTGTTTCTTACTTCGCCAAGAAATCAAAGAAGTACCAAGGAGAAAGAAATAACCTGTAGTGGATCTACGATCAGTAGGATCTCCTTCCCAATCAGCATCAGAGAATGCACGAAGTACTAAAGGAGACTGAGCTGAGTAGAAAAGGCCATGGAAGATAGTGCCTTTCAAGTATCGTAGAATACGCAAAACAACAGCATAATGAGTCGGTCGTGGAGCAGACAGATACTGATTCACCTGATGAACAGCATAAGAGATGTCTGGACGAGTAATTGTAAGATAAACCAGACTGCCAACCAATCGTCTATAAAGAGAAGGATTAGACAATGGTTGCCCCTCTGATGGTGTCAGATGCGCATTAAGTTCAACAGGAGTGTCAACAGTCTTGCTGTCAGTGAGTCTAGCTTGAGATATGAGGTCAGATGCATACTTTGCTTGAGTAATGTAAAGACCATCTGTGGAACAAGTGATCTCAAGTCCCAAGAAATAGCTTAAATGTCCAAGGTCCTTCATCTCAAACTGCTGACTAAGAAAATCCTTGAGTTCTTGAATGCCATTGAGGTCATCACTAGTTATGATCATATCATCCACATATAGAAGAAGCAAGATGGTGCCTTTATCATTATGACGAAGAAATAAGGCAGAATCATAAGGACTAGTAGTGTAACCCAAGCGAAGGATGGTGGAACTGAATTTGGCAAACCATGCTCGTGGAGCTTGTTTAAGGCCATAAATTGCACGTCGAAGGTGACAAACCTTATTTGTTTCAACAGAAAGACCATGAGGAGGTTGCATATAGACTTATTCATGCAGATCCCCATTAAGGAATGCATTTTTAACATACATCTGAAAAAGGTCTCATTTACTAGCAGCAGCAACAGCTAAGAGGGTACGAACAGAGGAAATACGGGCAATTGGAGCAAAAATCTCTTCATAATCAATCCCATACTCTTGTGTAAAACCTCTTGCTACAAGACGAGCCTTATAGCGATCAATAGACCCATCAGAGCGAGTCTTAATCTTATAGATCCACTTACTACCAACCACAGATTGACCAGGAGGGATAGTAACAAGATCCCAAGTATGGTTTTTGGTTAATGCATCAATTTCTTATTTCCTTGCAATCTGTCAAGAAGGGTTAGAAGATGCCTCACGATAGGTGTGAGGCTCATGGAGTGTAGCAAGGGCAGTGTAACAATGATAGTCAAGTAAATGTGTAGGAATGGATCTTACCCGAGTTGAGTGGCGAGGTGGAATGTCTTGTTGAGGATCTTCAGGCGGAGCAAGAGCAAGGGACCTATGTTCAAGGTGTGGTAGCTCATTATCAAAATGTTCTTCTACGACCAGTCTAGGAGAATCATTAAAAATATCTGAAGATTGAATAGTGAAGTCCAAAGATGGATTAGAAGTATCTGTAGAAGGAACAAGAGACTCATATGGAAAAATTTCCAAAACATTTGAATTAGTTAGGGAAGAACGAAAGTGAGAAAGTTCAACAAATAAGCGGTGTTCCCAAAAGACAACATTATGGGAAACACGGAGACGATGTGAGACAGGATCATAGCATCGATACCCTTTTTGAGTTTCACCATAACCAAGAAAACAACAAAGTCTAGATCGAGGCTCAAGTTTGTTGTGTTCATGAGGCTGAAGAAGAACGAAACAAACAAATCCAAATGAGCGAAAGTAATGATAGTTAGGAGATGATCCAAAAAGGCACTCATATGGAGTCTGATTATGAATGACAACGCTTGGAATTCGATTAATGGCATAAACAGCATGAAGAGTAGCTTCACCCCAAAATGGGGTAGGAACTTTGGCAGAGAGAAGAAGAGCACGAACAATGTCAAGAATATGATGAAGTTTTATTTCGGCTCGACCATTTTGTTGAGAGGTTCCTGGACAGGTTAGATGATGTACAGTGCCATAGGAGTGTAACAGAGTTTGAAAAGAATTTTGAGTATATTCGAGAGCATTATCAAATCGAAAAATTTTGATATGTTTGGAGAATTGTGTTTCAACCATTCTTGCAAAGTTACTATATATTGATAAGATTTCAGAATGAGATTTCAGAACGAGATTTCATTGGAAAGATCCAACTATAACGAGAATAATCATCAATAAAAACAATAAAATATCGAGATCTACCAATACTAGTAACAGGAGAAGGTCCTCAAACATCAGAATGAATCAACTCAAAAATACTATTAGAGATAGATTTACTATTATTGAAAGGTAAAGTTGGCTGTTTTCCTAACTGACATGAAGTACAATCAAAATTATCTTTGGACACAAAACCCAATAGACCTTTAGAAGCTAACTGTTGTACCCGAGAGGATGGGGCATGACCAAGACGAGAATGCCAAAGTGCGAGAGAAGGTAAGGATGAAATTGCAGCAGTTGCAGCAGCAACAGAGGCAGGAGCAACAGGTGGAAGATGAAGATTATTTACGGGAAACATACGCCCGACCCTAGGACCGGTCCCAAGCTCTTGCCCTGTCCTCGGATCCTGCACAATACACCCAGAATAGTCAAAAATAAGGCGATATCTTAGTTCAGCTAATTGGCCCACAAAGCATAAATTATAGGATAGGTCAGGTACATGGAAAACCCTAGGAACAGAGAGGGTAGAGGTCGAAACAAAACCTAGAATATTCCCATGAATGGTGGAACCATCAGCTATATGAATATTAAGGGGATGTGGTGCAGGGTCAAGTTTGGAGAATAAAGATGAGTGAGGTGTCATGTGATTGCAACATGCAAAGTCAAAAAACCAAGTTTGAGACTTACCGGCCAAAACTGAGAGGGTAGTGAAAAGAGATGCATTACCAGCCATTTGAACAGCCTGAGTTATGCTCTTCTGTAGTTCCATGGAGGAGAGGTTGATAGTGGATTCAGAAGACTGGGACTCTATTGAACTAGAAGGCATCAACGAAGTAGGCTCAGTATTAGCAACAGCAGCAGTAGATTTGTTACGACGGTAACAAGTCTCAATGGTGTGGCCATGACGCTTGCAATAATTACAGAACCTTTTATTGCTCTGCCTGCGACGATTGTAAAAGCCAGAGGAATCACCTGATTGCTGAGGTTGTTCAATGGCAGGAGCAGGAGGAGTAATAGCCAAAACATTGAGCTTATTTTGGGCTTGAAGGGTTGCAAGTCGAGCTTCTTCTCTAATCAACTCATTTACAGTAGTATCAAGAGAGGGAGGAGGACTAAGATTAAGAAGCTGACCTCGGATTGGCTCAAAGTCCTTGTGGAGTGACATCAAGAACTCATAGAGACGAAATTCATCCCTAATAGTAGCATATTGCTGAGCATCTATTGAGCATGCCCAAATTGGATCACAAAGGTCAATTTGGTCCCAAAGGAAGCGAAGTTGATCAAAGTAGTCATTGATGGATTGCCCTGGTCCCTGTTGCAGTTTATGCAATTCAACTATTAGTTGATATTTCATGGATCCGTGAATAGTGGAGTACCTTTTGGACAACATATCCCATGCTGATTTGGCATCGTCAAAGCTGCCTAATAGATTGGAGATGGATGGAATGGAAGTATTCTGAATCCATGTGAGGATCATGTGGTTGTGACTATCCCATTCAATCATGCGACGAAGAAAGATAGCATCTTCTTCACTTGCTCCTTTATCAGGAATACTAATTGCACCAGTACAATAATGCCAGAGCATACGACCCTTAAGAAAACTGCGCATAGCTTGAGACCATGATAAATAATTCTTAGTCCCCTCCAATATAGTATTAATAGGGCAAGAAACAAAAGTATCCTTTTTATCCATTTGAAAACACAATATGCAAAAACAGACTGCAAAAATGAGATCTACGCGAAAAACTGGGTAGGGTGAACTTGTATTGCAAAATTCCGGTCAACGGTCAATAGGCAATTCGATTAACAATCAACGGGCAGTCCGATCAACGGTCAACTGGCAGTCCGATCAACGGTCAGATCGGTCAGCACGGTCAACGGTCAGATCAGTTATGTGACGTCAGATGGAGGCGATGATGACGTCAGCCCTACGCAAAGTACTGATGACGTCACGAGCAGAGCGCGGCGGCTTGGCGCGTCAGATCCACGCGCAGTGGATGTTGGAGGCGCATGAGAGCGCGTACGGCGTCCGATGACTGTGATACTTACACGGTTGTGTAGATCCAGTCGAGCCGATCACAGTGGTATCTGAAGATAGGTCGTCGGGTTAATATTAACGGCGGCGGCGGCGCGTTAACGATGTGCAAATTGGTTATGCGGCGCGTGAGGGAGCATGCGGTGTTCGATGGTTGCGATATTTCCACGGTTGTGTATATCTGGTCGAGACGATCACAGTGGTATATGCAGAAAAAATTTCGGAACAATATGCACGGCGATGGCGGTGATTGCAGTTGTTTGTATGGTGCGGAATTCCTTAACAACGGCCACTGTAATTCCGGAACTTAAGGAAAACGGCTGAAAGACGTCGAAGGTTAAACGGTGAATGATTGCAGCGGCTATTGTGACAGCAGAAGCTATAAGGGTTGAATAACACAAAAAAAAACACTGCTAGAAAGAAAAGAATAATGGTTGTGATACCATATTAGAAATAATTAATGATTGTATTCTATTATGTGATTAAATAAATATACACTTGCCTTTATATAGGAATTACAAGTAAACTAGATATGTATAAAGTAATTAAATATAGACATTCATAAAATAAATAGATATAAAATAACATATATTAATATATTATTAGATATACATTAATATATTATATCTTTTAATTACTTATTTGAATAGAATTCTCAAATTGGCAGCCAATTAGCTTTCGCTGTCATGTTACTGTTTCACGAGAATCCAATTAGTTATAATTCAAAAAGTTAACTTGCTGGATAGTGGAATCATGGCCTCGCTCAAAGAGTACATGATCACCCCTCAAACTAAAATGCATCTGGCTCTTTAGTAGCTGTATCATCCTTAATTAACACCTTCACATATTTTATGAATCACAATTCAACACGGTTATACCATTCCTTCCAAGTCAGGTCACCACCGTGACACTTCCAATGAGTTCATTTTTAACCTTACGGATTTATTTTAAGTGATATAAATTAAATCTCTATCATTTTGATATTAATTGTTTAAATTTGAACTCAAATTTATAATTTAAAATTTTAAAAAATAAATATTAAATCTTATCTTTCTTTGATCTTTTATAAATAAAAGGAAAACAAAAACTATATCACACTATTCACATCAATTATAACTTTTAGTATTATAAGAGATCAAATTTTGGCTTTTAGCAGGTTTTATGTCGAGCTGAGTTGCCATATAATTGTGTTTATCGTGTGGAATATCTTGTATGTTGTTACACAATAAAAAAAAAAATAGTAATATGCTGTTAATTATGACTAAAAACAATTTTCGGTTATGGGTTGTATCTGAAACTGTTCATCTGAAACTGTTCGGAAAAGACGAAGAAATTACAAATATAATTTGATTTGACATAATCTACGTTTATATATAGAATTTTATTTTTAAAGTTATTTTAAAAAAATATTAGTTTATTTTTTTTTATATCGAATATATATTTTTTAATTATTAAATCGTAATAACAATAAAATTATAAGGAAAAGATGATATTAGTTAAAATGCGAAAAAGGAAGAGATAGGAAGAGATTAATACACATAAAACAATAAATAATAAGCCATTACATGGCAATGTGCCTAATGGCTTGAAAATTGAAATAAATCACTTAAAAACATTCTGAAAGTGGCTTAGAGTTGCTTAATGCTTAGGCAAGAAGTAAAGGCAACCCACCAGGTCAGAATGTGAGCGAAGATTAGGGAAGGATTTGGTAAGTGACCTCATACCTTGCTTCTCAAACTAAGTGATGAGTGTGAGAACTAAAACGACAGAAATTAAATCCTCTAATTTTTATATCACTAGTTAAAAAACATATATTTTATATCTGTATTTTTATTATAAAAAAAAACATGTATTAGGGTTAAATTAAAAGTGATTTATAAATATATTATGTAATATACATTTTAATTAAAATTAAAATTAAATATGAAAAAAATGTAAATCAGAGTGGTGCAACGTTAGTGAACCGTGGTGACGGTTCGGTTTAAATCGAAAGCCGTCGTCGGTTCAGCTAAACGAGGTTCTTGATGGAAGAACCTTAATAAAGTATCGGGTCACTTATTAATGCATATGATTGATCTGTATCAATCAGAGAATAAGTGTGAGAAACCAGTGAAAGCATCAAAAAGAAAATCTATTGGAATTCTCGTACGTATAAGTGATAATTCCAATAGATTTTTTCTTTTTGATGATTTCACTGGTTTCTCACACTTATTCTCTGTATATTTATGGTGTATCTGAATTGTTATGCAGATAGGAGGTATGTTTTCAATCCAATTTTGTTTCCGCTGCATTTAAATTATAAATTCATATTATTTTATGAATGTTTCTGGATTGAATTGAGACTCTAACAAAAAATTATTAATTTTAATCTATTCTACTCTTAAAGCACCACATGAAGAATTTCTCTAAGTACTGAATAGAGACTAGTTTTCTAAATTGGTTGAGCAATCAAATCACCATATCTTCATTTATGTCTCACCGTTTTTGGAACGCATCTCAAAAAGTTGGGGCAATCGTTGCACATTGTCCGCTTCATTTTGCCGGGTCGATCGTGTTGAAGAAAAAGACATGACAATGAAGTTGATGACTCGGAGGAGTGTTGTTTTAACAGCTTAGTGAGATGAGATACATACATAGCTCTGTAATTAATGTTAAAGCACATTCTCAAATTTCACTCTATCCGAATATTCCTAGCTACCCCTACTTTTAGCCTTTGACACTTTAAGTTTGCTTTATAAACTACTGCCACAATGGCGACTAGTAATGTAGAAACGTTATGTACTAATATTCAAATATATTCTATTTGCCAGTTAAATTGAGAGTTATAAGTATAACATGTTTGTTTTGATTTTGTATTTGTAAATAATATAGTATATTGGATAAGGATTCAAATATGGGATTAAGATAGAAGGACATTATAAACGATATTATTTAATTTTTTTAATTTTATAAAAATATTAGTTATATATAAATTATATTATTTTAGTTAATTTTTATTAAAACATTAATATTTTTTATCAAATATTTAAAATACAATTAAAATAAAAAAAATTTCGTAATATAAAAGTAAAAATTTAATATGAAATTCAAAAAAAAAATAAGAATAATAAAATTCAAAAAAAACATTATTTAAATATATATTTTAAATTTTAATAAAAATTAAGTGAATTAATTAATAAAAAAAATTTGTGAATTTTATATTAACTATAACTTTATATTTATTCAAGATTCATATTTTAATCACAAAACATAAAAATAATCATATTTAAGTTGTTTCAATTTTAATATAAATTTAAACCGTAAAAACAACTAAAAAATTGCCTTCTAAAACATGTATGTATATATATATATATATATCAAGCATTCAACTTTACAAGAATATCAAGTTTATGTTACCCTAAGAATTCACGTTCAAAATAACAAAATAACGGTATTACAGTCGAAATGCAACCTAAAAGCTTATATAAATTAAATAATATAGGATGTAATACTATTTTCTCGTCAATAATCTTCCTAGTACATTTAAATAAAATACTAATTTTAGTGAAAATAATGTGATTTAACACAAGATTAGCTTATAATATAACTTTTCAACCCACCACTATAATTCCAAATTCAAATCCCATCTACCCAATATTTATTTTATCCAAAAAAAAGTGCTTTAATAACAAATCACACAATCAAGACCAAAAATATTATCTAAAAGGTTCAAAACAAATATTATCTTAATTTATGTAATATTTATGCCATAACATGTACAATGAGATGGATATATTACTATTCTTTTTCACTATTTTTTTCATTTATGATTTAACATAATAGACAGTAAACGAAAATTCCATAAAAATTACGTACACATTAAATATTTCAAGATATATTCCTATATTTAGTACATGATATTTGGTGGAATGGATTTTTTTTTTCTATTACCATTCTCATTCAATGAAATCCTTTCTTAAATGGTCATCATAAAAAAAATAAAGACTTAATGCGATAAACACGGGGTTTCAAGATTACAAATGGAAAATTGGTTCCTATTTCAGGTAAGGGCTCATCAAGACAAAGCAGCCCATATTTGTGTCCACCCACTAGAGATAAGACTCCACTGTAATCTTGACTCAACATTCAATCCCCTGCAAATGATGTGATATGACCCAACAATTGGCTACGTGCCATGTGACAGTTAAGCTATATAAATAGGTTACCAAGTCCACAATATTTTAGCATGAAGACTTGGCAACTGAACCTTTACTCGATTCTATATAACACAAACCTGTGAGACAGACTTGTCAATGGTTTTTGTGGGGAATCAAAGTTTGGCCATCTTCAAGTGAGACTGACCAATTTACAGTCCCACTAGAAAAGAGGATACACCTGCAGACCTCCCAATTAGTGTGCATTCAAATAACTGTTCTCACCAAGGATTATTTCTTAAATATTAATATTAAATAGTAGCAAACAGAACATTCACTTGACAAGAACATAACAGCAGTACATTACAGTTTTCGTTCCATCTTCAAATCGGGTATTCACATGTTGAGAGCGAAATTCGGTAACAATTTTTTAAGTTTGAAAATAAAGACAACAAAAAGCATTCCCAATAGCTTCATTCTTTTACCTAAAGGAGATGGAATCCATGCATTCTCAAAGCTTTTATACAGACTTATAAGCCGTTTTAGCTTCAACCCATTGCGTACTTCTGAGTCCAACTGCGGGCAGTGGCTTCATACTTGGCTCTGTCCGTCTTGTACATGTGAGCGATTTCAGGAACAAGTGGATCATCTGGGTTGGGGTCTGTTAAGAGAGAGCAAATTGACAGTAGCACCTGAAAAGCAGGAAGTTCAGGTGAAGTCATAAATGATAAATAACATTTTTACCAAAAAAATCATGCTTTGACAAAAATATTCAACTGTTTGAGGATTAAACTGTAAACCAACAGTGGGCAGCTCATTATGGTACCACCATCTTGAGCTCGTGACAACGGGTTTTTTTCTGGGAAATGCACATCGTAGTTCGGTTAAGTATATCATTCTAAAGTTTCCAATGGCATTCCTTCATCTACAATCCAAATTTCAAAGCCTTATATAGGTCAAAGCAAATAAAAATACTAACAAGCATGAATCTGTGTCAGGGTGTTCAATGACTGGTAAGAAGAGGACACTAGTCTCATCCCTCAAAAACTGAATTTCCCTCCACAAATCCCACAGATCTAATTATCCTGATAGAGAGGGGCAATCAAAGCTAGAATATATTAGAAGGTAAAGCACTCCTGTTAGGGGGGACAGGGGATGATCATGTCTTCCGAAAGGAGCTCAGCAAAGATTATCTAAGACTAAATGACCAACAAAGATCCGGATTTCTGAAGCAAGACACATTAACTGCAGGCACACATTAATAACATCCCATAGAACACATATTACTAAAAAGAAACCAGCAGACAAGAATCGGTAATTACTAGGGCATTTCCCATTCAGGCCACACCATTTGTTAAATACCATGATTATCTAATGCTTCTCAAATTATTAAGATCATATAAAAAGTTTCCAGGGAAAAGTGCACTCAGCACCAAAAGCTCCTGGTTCAATCATTAAGACCTCCCCCTGTCACATGCAAAATGTGTTTTTAAGCACCACATATAGACTGATACAATCATTTAGAGATGAAATTTCCTTGCAAGAAACCCCCCAGTTCCAAATACTAATTAATTCACCTCACCAAGTAATGCAAAAAGTTCATATGAAAAACAATGCAGACAACTGATGCAAAGTGGAGAGATTATCTCATATGTCCAATTGGAAAACGTAACCTTAATCTCAATGATAATCATTCTATACAAAAGCTAATATTAGTCAAGTAATAATCTACAATGTTATCAACACACAATTTCAAGCACATTTCAACAATTCTGGTGCAATCAAAACCAAAAAACCTCTTACATAAAAACATTTATTAAAAAAACCAAACTCATATAAAAATCATTTAAAAAAATGTGCATGCACAACAAAATGTAGAATAGGGAAGGGGGGGTAGTCGAACAAACCTTTGAAATAGTAAGTGCAGGGCTCCATTGTTCTTTAAGGATATCCAAACAAATGCTTCCATTGCTATTGATGTTAGGATGGAAAACCTTAGTCCTAAAGGCAACCTGAGGTAGATATTAGGGTTAGGCTCTACATACAAATATCATAAGGTTGATGCATTAGACAAATTTAAGAAAAATGGGGTAGTGTAAAGCTAATAAAACAAGTTAACTTCCCCACATTAAACTGGTATCATGCAACTGCAACAGATTATAAAGTTGATAAGAGTAACATGAAGATCTGAGAATGCTCAAACTAAATTAAGCCATTGCTGCTGGAAATTTTAAGATTTAGGTAAAAGAATAAAAATTTATAAGATAGCAGTGATGATATTAAATGTCAACATTCCAAGGCCATGGATGCACCACTTTTGACTTCATTGACATCTACATACCAACCGAGCAACAGCTTCTACACATTACAATATTGCTTGGCAATCTATACCAAATAAACTTCAAAGGATAAGCACTAATAGTCAAAAAAGAAGATAATAAGCTAACAAGTCAGTGTCCAATTATAATCAAGTCCCGACAAAGATCTATACCACTTCTAAATTAAGTTCCATCTCAGTCAGTAACATTTAAATCAGAATACCACACTTCAGTTCAACATTGACAAAGTAACAGACCAACTTAAACATTGGCACAAAAATTGACCTTTGGTGGTTTAAATGGATAATCAGGAGGGAAATGAATTGAAACCAGAAACACGCCTCCTGCATATGGGCTTTCAGTAGGTCCCATGATTGTTGCTTGCCAGTGGAACATGTCCTCAGCCACGGGGCCTATACCAAATAATCAAACGGTCAAACAAACTTATTTACCCGATATTCATCAAAATCCAAACAGTCATAAAATATGAAAAAGTTTATTTACAATAAATTGTAGTATAGCAAGAAGTTATGCAGCACATAATGACAAGTTAAGAAAAAGCGGCCCGGGCTTCACTAATAGATAGCTACCATGTCAATTGTTGTAAAACAACAACTTGTTACAAATAGAAGTGCTCTGGTGTCAAAATCTCAAGTCCTCCCTCCCTAATATATTAAACTCACTCAACATCATTGACTGTACAACTAAGTATGTAAGCTTCCGCCTATAACAGTACTCCTAAAATATACATAGTCAGCTGAAATGGAATGAAAAGAAGACAAAAAAGCGCTAGCCAGCGCATTACTTAGATCCAAAAGCATAAAATGTTGTCATTTATGCTTTCAAACTAGTCATAAGTGTAGGTAAGGAAAAACCCTTGGCTGATTTTCAAAGTTACTTTCTTTCCCAAAATATGGATAAAATATGCTAAAAAGAGAATGTCTAGGCTAACTATTTTCAGCTAGATGCAGCCGAAGATCACAAAAACCGATTATCCGCTGCAAGTGTTCCCATGCAAGTTTTCATTTTTCTTTCTTTAGAAACTAAAAGAAACCATAAAAAAGAAAATTAATTGAACATTTAGCGATGTAAAGAGCGAAGAAACATACCGGCACTGCAAGAGGTAGGAGGGTCCTTTTGCAAATCCTTGAGCTCCTTCAAGATACGTTTTGACGCCATGATTATGCAGATAGAACCCTTAATCTCACCTAACAAATTACAAATCAGCTTCAGATCATGAACTTAAAACACCAACCCAAATGTTATCACACATAATATTAACTGATCTCTTAAAATAATCACATCAACAGATAGATCAAGACAAAAGCAAGAGAGCTGAAAACTACCTTAAACAAGAAACTTCAAAGATTTGATAAATTAAGAGCAGAAGAAGTTTCAGACTTCAGACTTTTCCAAAGAGGGGATAAAGGAAGAATGGGTCTGCTGATAGGAACAACAATTATAAGGTCAGAGACCCCTTTCAGATTCTAGAATTTTCTCTCCTTTTATACCTCCAACTTAGCGTAGGTTCAACGCCCGTCCTTCTTTTCTCCTTTTTTTTAATTTTTCTTTTCTGATTTAATTGTAATTAAGTATTAGAAAATTCCATTGGCTCTTAGACTATGGATGATCAGAGCATAATTTTAACAGCACTTCATTTCCCTAGGATTTTGTAATTTGTTCCTCCACTATTTTTTTATTTGCTAAGATGGTCCTCCACTATTTTTATTCATTATTCATAAGCCCTTTATATCCTTAGTATTTTTTATTGAGTACTGTAACACTTTAATAACTTTAATTTCATAAATTTAACGTATTAGATATTTTAAAAAAAATTATGCATTTTAGACTCTGATGGTTATATTTTTGAATACTTAAATTTTTTTTTTTTATTTTTTTGATAATTTTGATTTTTTATAATTTTATAAAAATATAATAAAAGGTTAAAAATTAAAAAATTAAAACATTAAAATTGATCTAATATGAATAAAATGTCTATAAATATATTAAATAATTAAAATACATTAATTTAAAATAAAATATCAATATATATAATTTATAAAAATAAAATAATATTTATTTATGCGATTAATTGATAGAAATTAAATCCTAACATACATATAAAATTACTGTTTTATAGATAATATATTTTTTTCAATTCTTTAAACTAAATGTGTCGTTTATTTCTAAAGTAATATTTCTGTGTAATAAGAAATATTTTTTTAAGTATATGTCACTTGTCATTTAAAGAGGTAGAGTAGTATATTAAAATACCCAAAAAAAATCTTAGTATTCCTTTAATTCGATTTTATACAATTTTATGCATTTGTTATATTTTTAATTAATTTTTTTGAATTTATTTTTATTTAAATTATTATTATTATGTTAAATATTATGCAATAGAATAGTTGAGAGAAACGTATGTATTACGTATATTTTCCGTAAATTATGAGTATCTAAATGTCCCCATCCTGTCATCATTTATTGACATAATGGCGTAATCTTATCCTATCCACAATGACATTTTTATTATAAATTAAGAAATTATTTGTTTTTAAGTAAATAAAATTTATAATTAATATAAACTTTTTAAAATATATTTAATAAAAATAAAAAGCGAGAATAATTTGATTGATTATTATTACAATTTAAGAGTAATAAATAGGAACGAGGTTAGGGGATTGGGTGTGATACATTTATCTTATTAGTATACAATTATTTTTTAAATAAAATAAGATATTTAACTACTTTTATAGCAATAAAATTATTATTATTACTATTATTATTATTATTATTATTATTATTATTATTATATATAAGTAATTAAAATTAAAATAATTAATATAATATTTTACATTTATTTATCATATTAAATATAATTTTATTTATTATTAATTAATTTATAACATAAAATTTAATTTACTCAACTCTCTAAAAAAAGTGTTATCGACGAGATGAGATAAGGCTGGATATCTCATCTTTAGTCTATCTTCATAATTTAAAACTTAATTATTATTCACACTTAAAATTCTTATAGAAATATATTGAAGATTTTAATAGAGGAAATGAGGATTCAAACAATATTTTAAATATAGTTTTTATTTTTTAACTTTTAAATTTTTATTATAAATGAAATTTATAAAAGTAATAAATTAATAATAAATAATTTATATTTAAAAATTAAAATTTTAAGTCGATAAAAAATAACAATAAATTATTTTTATGCCAAATAGAGAAAATAAAATATATATAATAAGAAATACATAATTTTTTATGTTAAACATAATTGATAATATCTTATGAATTAATTTGAAATAATAATAACTTATAAAACAATTATATTATTTTAGATTTTTAAAATCTAAATAAATATTTTACATATTTTTTATAAAATAAAAATTATTAGTGTTTTAATATAATAAATAAAATAAAATGTACGTAACAAAAAATATATAACTCTTTTATATTAAAACAAATTGATAGTAATTTATTACAAACTAATTTGAAATAATAACAATAAATTATAAAATAATTATAAGATTTTAGATTTTTAAAATTTAAATAAATATTTTGAATAATATTTATAAAAAAATTATTGATGTTTTAATATAATAAAAATATATAAAATAATATAATATATAATATATTCTTTATTATTAATTTGAGTCCATATTTAATGAAATTTATAAAAAAAATTAAAAGTAGTAAATTTTTATAAATTTATTAAAATATGATATATAATTTCAAAAAATTTGATAGAAAATACAATCTCTATCTTCATACTATCTTATATTATAAAATACATATTCTTATTTTTTATCTTTTATTTTATTGTTTTATTTTTTTTCCAACTAAGCAATACATTAGGGATTTTGTCTACAAAAGACATATCTTATTCAATAATTTTTAAAAAGATTCTATTACATTTTAGTTTAAAAATATGCAAAATTTAACCTTAAACTTGAAAGCTCATTTTTTAATCAATTTTATTTTTAAAAAAAATATATTTCACCCTCATTTTAGAAAACATAATTATTATAAACATAATAAAATATTAACATTTTATAAATTTATAATTAATTTTAAATACACAAATTTCTTTTATCATATCATATATTAAAAATTTATTTTAAAAAATAAAAAATAATGTATTTTATAATAAAATAAATATAAATTTATACATATATTGAAAATAATGTCCTAAATATTTTGATAATTCGTAAATAATATAATACAGTATTATTATTATTAAATATAATTATAATTATATTTAATAATTAATTATTATTATTATATAAAAAATAATATTTATAAAAATAATGAAATTATTTAAAAAAATTGTAAAACCTCTATATTCAATTTTTTACAAAATACAATACAAAAAGAACATTATATCACAAATTTTGTTCAAAAATATTATATAATATAATATTATTACAATTACTTTATTATTAATATAATATAATATATAAATTATATCTAATTAATTATATTTTAATACTTAAATATAATTATTGTTAATAAATATTTGTTATCTTAGTAATAATTAAAATTATAATAATATTAGAGATATTTGTTACAATGTAATCTATTTTTTTTAATTTTTTTAATCTTAAATAATTTATTTTTTAAAAATGTCAATATTTTTTCAAAAAAATTATTGTAACTATTTAGTAAATTTTATAATAATTTAAAATTTTATAATTTATTATTATTATTTTAAATTATTTTATAATAAAATTTTGATAAGTTATTTGTTATAAAAAAAATATTTTTTATTATATAAATATAAATTATTTTATTATTTTTTATTTATAATAAAATAAATTATGAATGAGTATATTTTATTTTTAATATTCTTTTAAAAAATAAGAAGAGAAAGGAAGAAAATGGAGTAATGAAAATTAGGGAAAGAGAGAAGAAAAGGATAAAAAAATATTTATTTTTTTAGAAAAATGGGAATGATGAATTGGTGAACTTAGTGGGATTGGAGTTAGAAAATGACAAAAAAATATGACCAGAAACTTCTTAAATGGGTTGTGATTTTCCCATTTTTAAACTTAAATAGAATTGAATCTTTTTTTTTTAATTAATGAATGAGATATGTTCATTATAGACAAAAACACATTCCATAAAAGTGATTTATGTTGTTAGAAAAAGTTACAACTTTATATAAATGTTTAGAAACCAAACTCGATAAAGTCGTTTTCCCATCATCCTATTATTATTTTAACTTTTTTAGATGAAATTTTAAAATAAAAATATGAAAAATGAATTAATAGCTAATTAGTTGGAAGGTTTAAAATTTAAATGTGGTTCGAAATAATAAAATTGTAGTTTTTATAAAAGTGTTAAAATTATCGTTATTATTATTATTATTGACACAAATTTAGAAAAAAATTACAAAATTTTTACAAAACTTCTTAACAATCATTTGTTAATATTTAAAAATTATTTTATTTAACATACATATTTTAAAATACTTATAATATTTATATTGATGAATAAGTTTATCAACTAATTAAAATATTATACAATAAAAGAAAAAAATATCACAAATTGTTATATTATTACATTTGATATATTTGTTTATTATAGGTTGAAAAAAATAAGTCTTATTATTTTAATTAATAATTATTTGATACATCAATTATGGTTGTACCACAATATAAAGAAGTGCTCATGGTAAAAAAAATTGAAAAATATTATAGCATTAATAGTTAAAAGGTATTAATTAATTGTAACGAATACGCAAGTATATATATTGTAACAAGTAATATAATGAAAAAAATATATCATTACTAAAGAGATTATATTATTATAAACTAATTTTTAAAACTAGAAAAGTTAAAAATTATTTTTTCTATATTTTTATATTTTAAGAAAGCAAAAATAAAATAAATAATAATAATTAAATAAATCATATTTGGCAACTAAGAAGATATATGAGAAAATATATATGAATACTCAATCCCCCAGTTTTTTAAATATATGAATAACTAAAATTCTCTCAATATAATTATCAATTAATTACATGATCATTTAAATCTAACCTAACGTGTATTCATATCTAAGTAAACTACACATCATATAGTAATTAACTTAATCATATTCACATGTCAATTAAATTGCATACTACTCATTAAGTTCATCAATTATAGATCACATATATAAGAATCATACATATATGCCTAGAAACTATACATGAATATTAATTAAGACAATAATTAAATAATTCTCTCAAATATATTTAATTGTCTCTATAGATCAATTGTTGACCAACTAATTAATAGCATAAAAATATATTAAATAATATAATTGAATTGAATTCATAATTAGGATAAAAATATTAGATCATCAGATGGTGAAAATTAGATTCATAAGACCCATAGATTAATAATTTAACTAGATATAATTTTATTCATAAAGTTTATATTTTTCAAAAAGAAAGACATAAAAATTGATAAAGAAAAGAGTAGAAAAATAAATACAATCAATCTCTTGAATTGTAGTAACAATCTCCTTTTAAATATCCATTAAAATTATATCTCCTTTTGCTTTTTTTTTATATTTTTTTCTCCTCTTGATATTTTTGTAATTTTCTCTCTTCTTAGCTTCAAAAACTGATAAAAATTATGTTAATCATAGCTCATTAAGGTTTATAAGATGATTAAATATAACTTAGGTAGAATCTAGATCATCAGATCAGCTTTAGATTAATAGCTGAGATCAAAACAAGCAAAATTAACTACGTTGACGAATAAAAGAGTGACATGCGACACACATGATTTATTGGGCGAATCAGAGAGTGATGTGTGGCATGAAAAGATTGATCTGGTCAACAAAAGTTGATAGGTGTCACACGGCACAATGTGATTATGATAAATGGATGGCGTGGTGCACTGGTGGAATGGTTGGAAGAATCAAGTAAAAACGAGTGGCAAGCGCGTTAACAAAGCGGGACAAACTCAAAATGAACATTGTGTTGACACGTGATACGACACTGCATCACACTGTACACAAGGTGATCTGTAATTGGGCTACTCTACTTGTGTGGCATCCCCATGGCTTACTCAGTCAGCTCTTGTGCTTACATGACATCTTCTTATTAGTTTTATTTTAAAAATTCATAAAAAATCCATAAAAATCCTATAAAAAATTAAAAAAATATATTTTCATCATTGTAACTAAAATTTTTATATTTTTATATTTTTAATTTTAAAAATACTATTTATTGAATAAAATAAATAAATATTAAATAAAAAAGTATACTGATGACTCTACTTTTATATAGTCATCAATAATTAAGTATATTATCTAATTATATTAACTATTATAAATAGATAAATATTAAAAAGAAATATTTTATCATAAATCTATCTCAAAACTCAAGTTATGAGATTGATGACTGTCTTTGTTTATATGTACAACATGTGCGCGATCCCCAAGTTATGACATCGACAAGGGTCTGTTTCCTTGAGACCGACGAGGATGTTAAGCTTATGAAGTCCAAGTTGCGAAATACATCAATCACCAGTGACAAAACAAATGCATCGACTGGATAACATTGCTTTGATATCATGTTAAATTTGAGTCATACTCTATTTCAAAACTCATGTTATAAGATGTATGATTGTCTTTATTTATATGCGCAGCATTGAAGTGATCCCCAGTCGATGTAGAACTTTAACAATTAAAAATAATATTAGTTACGTTGAATAAAAGTAATCTAAAACATATTTTAAACTACTTAAAATATCAAATAAATTATAAATAAGTAAAATACAATTAATATTATTATACCTTGACACGTTAAACCTACCGTGGTTAAAAAACGTATTATATTAGGTTCAGATACTTGAGTGTTTATTTTTAATATATAATTAAATTACACATTAATTATAATAATATTATAACTTGTTATAGATGTACTCTTCTTTTTCAAATAAAATAAGAGATTTGTGTTATTTTATTTTAAAAAATAAAAGTAAAATTTTATTTATCACAATGAATAATATGAATTATAATTATGATATATAAAAATAATTAAAATAAAACATTGAAAGAGATTGAAAGCAATAAAAACCATGAAACTTGAGTTCCATGTGAAAACAACTGTGACTTGAAAGAACAAAATGGCATAAAAAAGAAATTGAGCACGACGTAGTTGGAAAAGTTGGCGAAGGCTTTATAGAGCGTGACAAGCAAGACATAGATGGATTCTTTGACGCGTTAATGGGTTTAAGGATCACACTGAATTATATAATTTGTATCTAAACTTATTCAGATTCTACTATTTAATCTTTTATTTTATTTTTTTTATAACTTTTAATTTTTACAATTTAATCTCTTAATTTTTTATATAATTTAATGAGTTTAATTTTTAAGTTTCTCGCTTTAACTATTTACTATTTTGCACTATTAAAATTTATTTTATATCAGGCAAAACAATTTTTTTTTTAATTCCGTGAAGACGAGAGGATAACAATAAATAAAAAATTAAATTATGATCCAGTTTTAAAAATTATTGTTAAACTAATTATTATTATTTTTAGATAACCATAGTTTAAAAAAATCTCAATTTTCATATTTAAATATTATTAATAATAAACATGTGGATTTTTACTTAAATTTATTAAGATATTTAAAATAATTTAATAATAAATTTCATTTTAAAACTATGTTATTGTTATTATGATATTAAAATTTTAGCATTGTTTTACACATGATTTAATAAAATATCAAAATTAATTTTAAAAAATAATATCCTCAAAACTTATAACCAGAAAAATAACATTATTTATGAAAAAATTATATATTTTTATTATTAAAAAAATTTGGAACATTATTTTACTTTGAATACCGTCCAATTGAACATCGTTCAAGTTTAATTACGATCAATATTAAATGTTGTCTAATTAAAAACCGTTTAATATTATTGGGATATTATTTTTATTGTTATAAATTTTAAGGATGTTATTTTTTTTATTTCTCAACTAAATTTTTATATTTTATTATTATTAGTATCCTGAAAAATTAAATAAAAATTTATGCTTATATTTTAAACAATATTAAAAGATAATTGTTAATATTTTAAATATTAATAATTTATTATTTAATTTATAAAAATTAAATAAATTATATAATAAGATATTAATTATTATTATAAAATATGTAATAAGAATAGATAACTTCGTAAGAGAGAATTTTGGGGCTTATTTGTTTAAATCATGAACATATTTTTAATTACTTCATTTTTATACAAAATATTTTAGTTATTTTATTTTCACAAGGGATATTTAGATAAAAAATTATAAAAATAAGATACTTTAATCACTTATTAAATAAAAAATATTATTTTATAACTAAAAAAATTTAATAAGAGTAAAATTAGGTTTGGTATCTTAGTAGTTTATTTATTTCATTTTTGATATATTTTTTATACTTATTTTTTATTTTATTGTATATTTTTACATTGGTGTATCACATGGACTTTTAATGATAGAACATTTATGGTATTTTTATCTCTTTCTATATATGAAACATTAATAGCTTTTTTATTATTTTTGAATATTTAAATAAATATTTTAATATTTTTTGATTCATTTAAAACATAAAATAATAAGGTAAAATAAGTCAAAAATTATAAAAATATATATATCTAATGACTCAAAAATAATGAAAAGAACAATGTTAATCTTTAAAGGGAGTGTAAAAAATTCTCAATAAAATAAAAATTACACTAAATTGATAATTTTTTTATTGGTAATATACCATCTAAAAATAACAATAAAAACTGATATAAAAAATCAAATTACGATACTATTAAGTTACCAAACTTGATAAAATTATTATTTTATTTTCACTATTCAAAACTTAATTTGAAAATTAGAATGTTTTTTTTTTTGTCAACTTTCGTTGTAAATTTGTATATTTTATGAGATTTTTATTCTTTTATTTACTTTTTTTATCATAATTTTTGTAAGTATTGTTGGTGAATTAAAATCACAGAATTTACAAAATTACAAGATTAGTTACATTAAAAACACACAAATAAACTCTTTTCCCTTCATCTTCAAATTCAACACAGATGATGTAGCAGTTGCAGCAACACAGTGAAGGTGCATAGTTTTTACTTTTGGTACTAGTCAAGGAAGATAATGGAGATAGACATCTCATTTATTTGTTTCAAATGATGTTTGTTTTTGTAATTTTTTTACTTATATAATTTCTATTTATGACTCAAACCTGATATATATAGAAAAAAATGCTCCAAAAAAATATAAAAAATTTCATAAAATATAAAAGTTACGAAAACAATCGATCAAAAAAATATTATACTATTTAAATTTATTTTTAAATTGTTAAAATAAAATGACAATTTTATCCCAATAAATTCACTTTATTATTATGTGATAATTTTTTATTAATAAAATAATATTTTATTGTCTAAAAACTAATTAAAATGTTTAATTTTTATTTAAAAAAATAACCTAATTATCAATTATTAAAAAAATGACTAAAGCATAGTAATAATAACACAACCTAAATGTTTGTTAGGTTTCCTAATCCATTTCATAAAGGTGATTTATGGAAATTTTGTAACCTCGTTGAGTAAGCATCCAAATTTGGATATTTGTGGTATCAGATAACATCATTTTGTCCACGTGGTGAAGGTCTACAACTAATTTTTTTTAATAATTATATTATTACTCAAATATCAGATATTAGTTATAAATTAGTTATTTTTTATTTTTTATTTTCCTAAGTAGTCTGATGGGATGAAGTAAGCAATATTGGCCCCAAATATGCGAAGCAATATATCCCTAATCGACTGGGCTATCCGCTACCCGAAATCCAACAATTCGACCAGGTAGAGAACTATAGAGATCCAAAAGATTATCTACAACTTGACCACCGTAAGAAGTAGATTACCTTTGCTAAGGAAGACTGGGATTCAATATTTAACGTAACATGATTATTTATTTGAAATCCTGTGTTTCTTCAAGTTAATTTCTATATATACCACTGATTATTACGGAAAATCATTTGCTAATTTAGTCGTAGAAAACTAGAATTATTTGGTTAAAATATTAAATATTTAAAAGATATAATTGAAACTATTTCTTAATAAAATTGACTATTACGTGGTATCTTTATTTTTATACTATTTAGATCTCTATTAATTACATCTTGAACTCTAAGGGGTCTTCACATAATTCCTCTATCATTTCTTACTCTTTTATTCTCATTTTTTCTACTTTTTTTTTCCAATTCTTTTTCTTCTATATCATCCCAAAGTCAACTTGATTTTTAATTTTATCTTTAAAAATTTGACATAGATGAATTCCATGAACTTTTTAAGAAAGAAAACGAATTTATAATACCTCATAGAATAATTAATAAATTAAAATATATTTTTTAATAAACTTACCGTTACCTTTATGAGTGTTATATATCTAAGTTCAGTGTTTCTAAGGGTTCTAGATCACCCATTTGTGGAGTACATCCCTAAACTCTTATTCATTTCTACGTTTATCTTCTATTACACTCATATCCTACGCATACATTTACTCAAAATGTTTTTTTTTTCTTTTTGGTCCATTAAAACTACCACATGTCCAAAGTCAAAATCTTAAAAAATCTTCACAGTCCATTAAAACCACCACACGTCCAATAGCAAAATCTTAAAAAATCTAGACAGTTCCTTCTTCCTCCGCCATTGTTGTCACGACTCACGAGTACCTCCCAGCTCGAGGCAATAATCAAACGTGAAATTAGGACCACATGCATTTGGAAAACTGTATTTAGCTTAATAAGGTACTCATCATCAGCCAATAGAATCAGTAGCAACTATTTACTTCTATGATTGAAGACCATCAATTTAAGTCATTGTTAAATACAAATTACATGAGAATATAAAGAAAGAAAGAAATAAATAAATCCAAATTGGTCACAGCACCAAGTGTTACATTCCTAAGAAAAAGGGAAGAATTGGGCAGATTCACTCTCTTTAATGACATGCATGCATGTAATGTCTGAACATGCTTGGGAGGAGCTGTAAACATAGAAGTAGGAATGTTTTAAGTCTTGCTTTCCTAAACAGATGAAAAGAATTATCAGCAACAAATGTTCGTTCATGGAGTCTGCACATTTGATTCCTTGAATTTATTCTCTTCTGAAGATGGCCGGTTCTCTGAGTCAGATTGTCGGATTTCTTCAATCATTCTAACAACTTCATCCATGTTAGGCCGCATATCTGGAACCTGTGCTACGCAGGTCATTGCAATTTGCAACATCTGCACCATTTCTTCTTCAATATTTTGGTACCTCATAAGCTCAACATCGAAAACTTCGGCTGTCCATTCCTCCCTGACAACAGATTGGACCCATCTGGGAAGATCAGCCACATCATCGCGGCTTGGAGACTGCTGTGGAGCCTTTCCTGTCAGCATCTCTAGGAGAAGAACCCCAAAGCTATACACATCTGATTTATGGGTGTGCTTACGGGTCTCAACCACCTCAGGAGCTCGGTAGCCTATGCTTCTAGAATGAGTTGCAGGGACGTTCATAAGAGGAGCCAGTCCTAAATCAGAAATGCACCCATCTTGATCTTGGTTGATTAGAACATTTGAGGACTTGATGTTTCCATGACTAAATTTTGGACCACCAACGGAGTGTATGTGAGCAATTCCCCGAGCAGTTCCAAGCAGTATCTTCACTCGGGACTCCCAATCTAGTGGAGTTCTTCCACCTCCCTTGTTTCCTAAAATCAGAATAAAAATAAGTGCCGTGAAAAAGAGGTATCTTTGTCATATTTTGACAAGAAAAGAAAGTACTAAAAATTTACAGTTTATTGATCTAAACTAGAAATCAGGAAGTAGATATCCTAATTTGAGTTTATAAAACAGAGAGAACCATCTATCTTCGTTGCGTCTGTTAAAGAGTATAAATAAATTGTTAGGCCCACCTCCTACAAGCTTGAGCTTTCGAAAGAATACACTACTACATGGTATCAGAGCAGCAAGGTCTTAGGATCAAATCCCTATGGTAAGCCCCCAATGTCAATTAAAATTTTCAAGTTTGATAGACTTTGCAAAAAGACAAAGAAATCCACTCTTGAGGAAAGTTTAAGTGATAAACCTTTACAAAGACAAAATAATCCACATTTAATAGGGAATGTTAAAGAGTATAAATGAATTATTAAGCTCTACCTCACACAAGCTTGAGCTTTTAAGATAATTGGTACTTGACACCTCTACAACAGATGCATACAAATACTCAAATTTCTATTATGCACCATGTACATCATATTCAATTACCAAAATTATCAGAGTGAGAGCTCTAGTTGTAAATTGAGATGGGATGTTAATGAAATTTATTATATAATCTATTAATTTTCGAAACTTATTTATCTTTAATAGGCCTAAACAGAAAAATAAAATATTAAAAAAAATAAAAAATATGATATATGATTATTTATAATATAAATTTAATAATAAAAAAATGATACAATATATGTTCAAATTTAAGCTCATTAGGACTACAATTTAAATGAAATGGAATGAGATAAGATGATATTTAAATGAAATAAGACAATATTACACTATGAGCCCATTAGAAGCACTAAATGAAACATGAGATGAGATGAAAAAACCAACTTTAACCAACTTTACATCTCCAGTGAGAATATGTACTTTTAGTTGGTATTGCATTCATCATAGAACAAAGTCATGCTATTGTTTATGCTCAGACAAGTATGATATGGCTAACACTGTAAGCACATGAAGCACAGTCGATAGTTGTTAAATTTATGCTAGGCATGAAGATGTGTATATTAGTCATAAAGAATCGAATGTGCTAACATAAGCATGAACAGAAATAACTGAGGTTCTTAATATTAATTTATAGATCATTGTAGTACATTTATTTTATAAAAAAAAGAAGATATTAAGCAAGTTGAAATCTTTCATGCCATTGACTTTTGCATGCACTAGCAAAGTCCATTAATTTCAGACAAATTCACAGATTTTATTGTGAGTTCAACCTAACATTTAGAAGACTTCTGAATTTGGATAACAGAATATTGAAGAAAAGCAAAATATAAGAAAATGAAAGAAAAAATAAAAATACAGAAGTAAAAACACAGAGGATCAAGTATGTGTACCATGCAAGAGAGCAGTCAAACAGCCGCCGGGCACATAATCATAAACCATGAGCTTCTCGTCTTTTGAATAATAGTAAGCACGGAGTGGTACAACATTTTGGTGCTGTCCAACCCTCCCTATTGTCTCCATTTGCTGTTCAAAATCCCTCTTCCCAAGGACAACTTCCTTAAGCCTTTTTACCACTACCGTTGTTGACTCCTCTAAGATAGCTTTGTATGTTGTGCCATAACTTCCCTTTCCCAACACTTCAGCTGAAGCCCTCAATAAGTCCTCGAGATCAAAGTTATAAGAACTACCCTCAAAGAAAACCAACTTGTTCTTTTCAGCTTCTTGCACCCCACTACCAAAATCCTCCCTAGGCTTCTCACTCCTTCCAACACCAGAGGCCTTCCCTTTCAATGCACTAGCACCTCCATTGTCTCTTTTCTTTAAGCAGCAGAAAACAATAACTAAAGCTAAAAGAATGAGTAGCACTACCCCTCCTCCGACTGCTATGGCAATGATGGCCCATGTTGGCAGTTTCTTTTTTGAGCTTTGTTTAGGAACTACAGGTACCGGTGATAGTGGAGATGGGGAAGGTGGAGGAAGGACAATGGAACAAGCCTTAAGAGGTGTACCACATAAAAGAGAGTTTCCAAGAAAAGATGAATTAGGGAAATTTCGAAGCGACGAAGGAATAGATCCATTAAAGTTGTTATAGCTAAGATTTAATTGAATGAGACCAGAGGTTAGGTCAGGAATGGGTCCTGAAAGGCTGTTGTTCTGGAGGCGCAAAGCTGTCAGTTGTGTCAAATTCTGTACTGTTTTTGGAATTTTTCCAGTAAGGGAATTGAATGATAGGTCCAGGACATTCAGTTTGTGGGATAGGGAGGAAGGGATATTACCAGATAAATTGTTATGTTGGAGATACAGGTTTTCAAGAGAAGGAAGAGAAGTGACCTCAGAAGGAAGATTACCACTAAGGAGATTGGACCGGAGGCTGAGAATCTTGAGGGCATCCAGCTTACCAAGGGTGTTGGCTGGGATGAGACCAATGAGACCAATACCAGGAAGCCTTAGAGCAGACACACGAGTATTATCTCGGGTGCAAGTGATGCCTACCCAAGAGATGCAAACAGGGGTGGAAGCATTCCAGTGAAGGTTCCGACCATGAGGAACAGCAGCAGCGAAGTCAAGAAGTGCTTGCTTATCTGAGTTTAGGTCAGCAATAACCAAACGAAGAAGAATGGCAATGGAAGCAAGAAAAGGAAGCAATGCATTCAAATAGAGCTTCATGGGGATTTTCCAGGAAAACAATAAGAATTTGACAAGGGAATTGAAAATATAACAGCTGCAAGCTGAGCTCTTTTCCTGGTTAAACACAAACAAAACAGAACAACATCAGCCAGCCAGAACATGATGTTATAAGAGAGATATTCCTTCATATTGCATAAGGAACAGGCAAGAATTTTAGCAATGTCACAAAAATAAAAATAAAATAACATAAGAATATTAATGTTTTAATACCAAATATCTATGATAAATAATAAATTAAGGAAAAAACCATTTCGTAAACCTTGACTCTGAGTGTGTGTGTGTAGGTCCACAAATCATGTTCAAACGTCACAAAAACTTGGATAAATTATGTTTGTATTTCAGAGTCCAGAAAGCCAAAGCCTAACACTCAGCAGTAACCAGCAAAAGAGAGAAGGGAATTTGCATTATTCTCTGCAAGTTTCAACAATTCTGGCAGCTTAAATAAGTTAAAATGTATCTACCTATTCAAATTAGAAGTGAAAGCCTAACTTCAACAAAGGAAAAAAAAAAGGGAAGTCTGAGAGAAACCAATTTGGAAGAATTGCATTGGAAGAATCCAATCTTAGAGATTGGAAGCCCCTTACCCAGAAGACCAAGATAACAACAATTCCAGGGGAAAATTCGTCTGATTAGTCACCATTCTATTTGTCCTCTTCAGAGAAATTGTGAAGGACCTTTATCATAATATAAGTTAGAGGTAGCAGAGTCGTGTTTCTCTTATAACTGCCTAGAGTATCTTCTTGTAACTACCTATAGTTGATGTGTCTTCTTTTCATTGGTTTTTTTTTTCATTTTCTGCTATGCAGTGCAGCTGCCTATATATAGCAGCTAGCACTGCCCATTATTGAATGTGAAGAGATTGTAATACATTAGCTGCAATATAGAGTTTTCGTGTGCTTGATCAAGAACTCAATGTCCTTTCTTCTCTTGCTGTGTTCATCAACATTTCTCTCTTCTTCTCTTGCTATATTCATCTAAGGGGGATAGAAAGAAAAATGGGTAGAGCCTTGTTGGTAAGTCTAAACTAAAATGGCATATTTGGTGATGTTAAAGAACATGACATCCAGCTGGTGACAACCAACACACTAGCTGAAAGCAGCTACAAACAGCTTGGTGGGGAAGGATAGACTGTCCAAGAACATGCCTCTCCATAATTGTATTTATTTTTAATTATTATAATTTTGTTTTTCTTTTGTATAAATAGGTTGTAAACATTCGTTTATTCATCATCAATAAATCCATTTCTAACATGGTATCAGAGCTTAGGAAACAATTCCCAGAAAATTCAACTCATAGAAAATTTTTCCCATTTTTCCTCAATCTGTTTTTTTTCCAAAACCAATTTCGATTCACAAAATAATTTCAATTTCATCCCATCATATTATTCAGATTCATCCGAGCAATCTGCAATTAAAATCAAGCCAAAATACCTCTCCACGCGCTCACACGCGCCTTGTTTAAACTCACCGACGTTCCACGCGCCTCACCGGAGACACACGCGTCAACACGCGCCAGTTGCTGGGGAAGACGACTCCAACGACACGTCAGTCGCGCGCCGCTGAAGCAAACGACGCGTCGTTCACCCGGTTCGGTCCTTCATTCGGTCCGGTTCGGTCTTCATCCATTTCAGGGTTCCACCGTTGCAGCCGTCGTTTCAGCAATTCCAACCGTCGGTTCACCCACTTTCCGACCGGTTCTTCGACTGAAATTTCCGGTTTTGTAATCCTTAACTCATTTTCTATAAGATAAAGCATATTTCAGTCCATTATTTATTTCATAAATAGTCATTATTGTCTAAAACACACTTAAACCTATCCCGTACTTTCGAATTTATTCAACAAATAATGTCTATGACTACCAATACCAACCCTACTTTACCAAAATGGTACGATGACCTCAGCCATTCATTATATTTACACCACTCAGACCAACCAGGCATGGTTCTCGTAGCTCAATCCTTAAACCAAGAAAACTATCGCATATGGAGTCATGCAATGCTCATGACTCTAATAACCAAAAACAAAGAAGGATTCGTTGACAGCAAAATCAAAAGGCCATCAACAAACCTTGAAACAGAAATCAAACAATGGACTCGC
This sequence comes from Hippophae rhamnoides, assembly GCA_033030585.1. Lineage (NCBI taxonomy): Eukaryota > Viridiplantae > Streptophyta > Magnoliopsida > Rosales > Elaeagnaceae > Hippophae > Hippophae rhamnoides. The sequence continues at coordinate 6,475,973 of CM065431.1, forward strand.
TGCAACATTCTTGTCAAAGGATGGATCCTCAACACTATATCGCCCAAAATTGCAGAAAGTGTTATGTATAGTGATACTGCATATGAGCTATGAGAAGAATTAAAGGAACGTTTTTCGCACACCAACAGCGTGCACCTATTCCACATTGAGCAAGAGATCCATGATTGCATGCAAGAAGGTGTAAGCATTGGAGAATACTATACTAAATTGAAAAGTTTATGGGATAGTCGTGATGCACTATGTCCTCTTCCACATTGTGGAGGAAATGTTGGAAGGGAATTATAAGAATATCGGCAAAAGCAACGAACCATAAAGTTTCTCATGGGCCTTAACACGGTTTACACATCAGCACGTGGACAAATCTTGCTCATGGAGCCATTACCTACAGTAAATAAGGTATATTCACTTATTGTTTAAGATGAAAAGCAAAGAGCTGTCTCCACTCAAAGCATAGGAAGGATACCAGAAGCTGCCGCACTTGTTGCCAGAGATAGTCGTCCACAATATCCTCACAAAAATTACCCACCAAGGAATCCACATCTCAAGTGCAATCGATGCAACAATATAGGCCATAATTCTGAGAATTGCCGAAGTCACCTCAAATGTGATTTTTGTGGTCTCAATGGACACAATTTTGAAAACTGCCGAAAGCGTCTCAAATGTAATTTTTGTGGTTTGAATGGACATGACATCAACATGTGTCGGAAGAAAGGAGCAATTCAAGATAAGAGAAATACAAGTTATGACTTCCCTTCCAAAGCTTATCATACTGACTTTCAGGAAAGCTGCTCCGACACAAAGACACAATTCCACAACCTTACATCTGCCCAATATCAAGAGCTCCTTACACTTCTCAATCAATCCAAATCAGGTAGCATGGCAAGTCAAGTGACTACTTCTTCAAGTAACACATTATGTGCAACTGTTTTCCATTCAGAAACCCATTGGATTTTTGATACAGGGGCAACTGATCACATGGTCTGTTCCCAACACCTTATGAGCTCCAGCATTCAGTCACTAATCGACATGTACATTTACCTTATCATTCTTTTGCCCGTGTCACACATATTGGCACTGTAAATTTCTCAAATAATTTCATACTCCATAATGTCTTGTGTGTTCCCTCCTTCAAATTAAACTTAGTTTCAGTAGCCAAACTAACTCAAACCTCATTATTTCATGTCACCTTCACTAACAGTATGTGCTTTGTTAAGGACAAATGCTTAGGAAAGACGATTGGGATGGAAACTGAGAAAGCAGGACTCTACTACCTGACTATTTCTGAAAAGGCTAGATGTTTCTCCGTTTCAAACACTGCTTCCACCAACTCTCATCTATGGCATCAACGATTTGGTCATTTATCTAATAACAGTTTGCGTGTAATTTCTCTTTCCATCAATACATCTTTTTGTTCCATTAGTGATTGTTCTATTTGTCCATTAGCTAAGCAAACACGTAATCCATTTCCTTTAAGTTCCATCAATACAAAAGCACCGTTTGAAATGATTCATGTCGATATTTGGGGTGGTTATCACATTCCAGCACTTAATGGAGCACGTTATTTTCTCACTATTGTTGATGACTACTCAAGATGCACATGGGTCTATCTCTTACATGCTAAATTTAATACACACACATTTCTTACCACCTTCATCAATCTTGTTGAAACACAATTTTCATCCAGAGTTAAAATCATTCGTAGTGACAATGGACCAGAATTTTCTATGACCCAGTTGTTTTCTACCAAGGGAATCCTTCATCAAACTAGTTATGACTCTACCCCTCAACAAAAATGGTGTTGTTGAACGCAAACATCGTCATCTTCTCAATGTCACTCGTTCATTACTCTTCCAAGCCAATCTTCCTAAACAATTCTGGGGAGATGCCATTCTTACAGCCACATACCTCATAAATCGTACTCCAACACCTGTTCTCAAGGGTAAAACACCATTTGAAGTCCTTTTTCACAAACCTCCTAGGTATGAACATCTTCGTGTTTTTGGTTCCCTTTGTTTTGTGTCTGCACATCATGATCGACTCACCAAGTTTGATGCTAGGTCACATAAATGCATATTCATTGGGTATCCATCTGGGATCAAAGGTTATCGTGTCTACAATCTGGAAACAAGCAAGACTTTAGTGTCTCGTGATGTTATCTTTCATGAACATGTATTTCCTTATTTCACTTCCGCTGTAAACACTCCAACTCTATTTTCTCCATCAGAAGATACTATTTATGATGACATACCCAACATTCGTCAATCAACCAATCCAAATATATCACTTGATCATACATCATCCGTCCTTCCAACAATCAACTCATACACTCTTCATCTTCAAAATTCATCTTCAGAAACATCACATCAACTTCTCCACCACACATAACTTCTCCAACACCAATCACACATAGGCTTCGTCGATCCACCAATGTTCCTAGCTACCTTCAAAAATATCATGTAGAAGCTTCCTTACCTTCTCGATCCTTCCCTTCATCTTACTCAGCATCGTCCAAAGATAAAGATACTTCTCATTCTTTATCTTATGTACTTACCTATGACCAATTATCACCTGCACATCGTGCCTTTGCTACTTCTATTTCCATTCTCAGGGAACCAACCACCTTTGTTGAAGCTTTCAATGATCCAAAATGGCAGCTTGCCATGAAACAAGAACTGGATGCCCTTGAAACTAATGGCACTTGGACGCTTCAACAGCTTCCTCCAAACAAGAAACCAATTGGTTGTAAATGGGTCTACAAAATCAAGTATAATCCTGATGGCTCTGTGGAACGATACAAATCTCGATTAGTGGCCAAAGGATACGGTCAGATTGAAGGTTTTGACTACCAAGAAACTTTTGCACCAGTAGCCAAACTTGTCACTGTTAGGCTTCTCCTTGCCGTTGCTGCTATTCAAAATTGGCATCTTCGACAACTTGATGTCAACAATGCTTTTCTCTATGGTGATCTTCATGAAGATGTCTACATGTCCCTTCCACCTGGATTCGGACGAAAGGGGGAAACACGAGTATGTAAGCTACATAAATCTTTGTATGGACTCAAACAAGCCTCACGACAGTGGTTCATCAAGCTATCAACAACACTTAAGCTAGCTGGTTTTAACCAATCCAAGTATGATCACTCATTGTTCGTCCGAACCCGTGGTAATTCCTTCTCTGCTCTTCTTGTCTATGTAGATGATATAATCATAACAGGAAACAATATAGAAGACATTGAAGAAACTAAGAATCATCTCATGAGACAATTCAAGCTTAAAGATTTCGGTGAATTAAAGTATTTTTTGAGCATAGAAGTTTCACGTTCCAATAAGGGAATTGTTCTGTCACAACGCAAGTACTCACTTGAAATATTGGAGGACATGGGGTATCTTGGTGCCAAATCTGCCAATTCACCTATGGAACAAAATTTATCCCTCAGCAAGGTTGAAGGGGAATTCATCAGTAATCCCACATCCTATCGAAGACTTGTTGGGAGATTAATATACTTGACCATCACACGTGGCGGACTTAATGTATGTCGCGGCACATTCTCAATCAATATATGGATAAACCACGACAACCACATTTGGAAGAAATTTCGACGAGTGCTACGATATGTCAAGAACACACCAGGGCAAGGTCTCTTTTTCTCAGCAACTAGTTCATTACAACTAAATGCTTTTTGTGATGCAGACTGGGCAAAATGCACAGATACACGACGATCAACCACAAGATATTGTATGTTTCTTGGAAACTCGCTAATTTCTTGGAAGACTAAGAAACAAAATACAGTCTCACGATCAAGTGCAGAAGCAGAATACCGCTTCTAAGCGTGGCGTGTTCTAAGTAACCTGGTTACGATATATTTTGGATGATTTGGGTATCAAATACTCTCAACCAACCAAGTTATATTGTGACAATCAAGCAGCTCTTCACATTGCATCAAATCCAGTGTTTCATGAATGAACCAAACACATAGAGATCGATTGCCATCTAGTAAGAGAAAAGACTCAAGCTGGAATGATCAAAACTTATCATATCTCTACATTAGAGCAACCAGTAGATATATTTATCAAATCCCTGAGTTTTCCACAGGTTCTCGAAACTACTTAACAAGTTAGGAATAATTAACATATATTCTAACTCGAGGGGAATGTTAAAGAACATGAGATCCATTGGTGACAACCAATACACCAAATTTGGTTGGCACCAACAAATTTGGTGGGGAATGATAGGCATGTCCAAGAATATATCTCTCCATAATTGTGTTTATTTTTAATTATTACAATTTTGCTTTTCTTTTGTATAAATAGGTTGTAAACATTCGTTTATTCATCATCAATAAATCTCTTACAGGTGAAGTGAAGTAATGAACAAACATAAAAATGAGTGGTTTAACAACCGTGGCTATTGCAATCACAAAAAAAAGGGTCATTTTTTGAGATGTATAAATATTATATTTGACATCTACACAGAAGAAACATGCTGAAGGCATTAATCTTGAACCAAAATCATACCTACAAGAAAATATTAATAGTTATTTCCACTTAAAAGGAACGAAAGCATAATTTTCAGAACACATTTACCAAATTTAACAAGGTGGGTTAGAAGAAATTCATTCAGATACCTCATGCAAGTCTTCCGTAAATCAGTTCCGAGTTAATAAAGAAATGGGTTTGAGCCAAAATTCCAATAATTGATAAAATTGATCAAAACCCACAACAATGACTCAGATCTAAAAGCATTATAACCGCTCAATGTATAGAAATATAACATAAGCAGAACTTGAAAAGATAAGAACCTGGATACAAAAGCAGCGAATCCCCTTCTATCCAACAATGTTAAGCTGGAGTGAACTCAGAAGCAACCATTAGAGCTACCTCGAGCTCAGAGAGACCAGCATTGAGTCTACCAAGCGGGTTTCTTCAGATCCCAGAAGTAGAGCTCTGAATTAACTTTCTAGACATACGAGGAAAACACCGGATTTCAAAGGATTCCATGAAAGGCCAACCAGCATTTTTTGCTAAATTTAAATATAAAAGTTTCTTGCAGCTTTGAACCTGTCTCTATTACCCACAAAAAGAGAAAATAACAAAATTTTATGGAAAATTTAAGTAGAAATAAGATTTTTTTAGAAGAGGGTAGTAACAAGAGAATTAAAAAGCTGTTAAAGTCCAAAAATAAAGCAGGAAAAAAAAAACACGAAGTATTGGAACCTAGAGTTTGTCACTAAATGGGAGAAGGTGAGAAAGTGAAGAAGAGAGATAAAGTGTACAGTATAAGCCAGTAAGTGCGAGAGGAATTAGGTATGGCTAAGTATAATTGGCTCTTGGAGTCCTTAAGTTGGGTTGGAAAGTAAACTGTTACATATGAAACAGTAATAACAGCTCAGGTTGAAGTGTTAACATACAGTTGGAAAAAAGAAGTCCATTTTTGTTAATAACGTTATTTTGTATTTTTAATTTATTTTATTATATTTCATTTTATATAAGTTAATTAAAAATTTGTTTTTATAAGGCTATTTTTGTTACAAAAGCTTAAATTGTTTACTCCAATTATTTTAATATCTGATAAATCGTAAGAGTTTATAAAAAATCATAAATATTTTAATATAATATTTATTTATTTTTAAATAAATTTACATTTTGTATCTCTACCTTATTTGTATTTGTATCTCTACACTCTACGACTACACTACTCTCACTACTCACATAGCTGGCGTGGACTTCTCGATAGAATTGAAAGGAAAAAAAAAAGACCCACCCGCATTTTCATTTTTCCAAATTATCAACTTTTTTTTTTCTTTCAAAAATAATGAATTCAAAGCATTTTTTAAACAAAGTTATTATGAAAAAATGTTAATGATTATACAAAAAAAAAAAATATTATTCATTAATTTTTAATTATACTAGTTATTAATTAAATTTTTTTATTTTTATTAAGTAATTATTTTTTAAAATTTATATTAATTTTAAATTTACCTATAAAAGATACACGTTATCATGAGTTGTTAGGTTTTAAAATTTTGAATTCAACTTTAACATCCACAACAAAGAAGAATTCAAAACTTCGAAATGCTGTCCCAGGAAACTCTCTGAGTAAACCACTTGTACTTTCTCCTTCTTGTATTTTTTTAATAGTAATTATTTGTATTATATATATAATTTTATTATTCAATTAATTTAATTTTTAATCCTTTTTAATAAAAAAACATACATCGGTTAAAAATATATGTTTTTTTAAGATATTTAGAAATAAAAATTAGTGTATAAATGAAATTTTGGTATTCAATTAAACTTTTTTTTATTTTTTGTTAAATAAAATACCACTTAATCTTTACTTTGACTATAATGGACTCCTTTATTTATTTTTACTTTTTTACTTTGCTAATGACAGATTAGAATAAATTAAAATGAAATTGTTTTTTATTATGTTTAGTTATATTATCACAAAATCTTAATAAAAAATTGTTTTATTAAAATATCTTTTAAATCCAAAAAGTAATTATTTTTAAAGTTCGACTAATTGGGAAAATAGGTTCAGATTATTTCTTAGGAATTTAAGTACGGATCCTTCTATGTTAATCAAGTTAATTATCTATATTTGGGTAGGGTCTTAAGTTTTAAAGACTTACACGTAAATAAATAAAAGTAGGTCATTATTGATAACTTAATTCTGATTATTAATAGCTAAACACGCTATAAAACTAACTTTAGCGTACAACAATGCGCTGTCACTTTAATTAGCCTGTCATCACCATCATCTTAAGTCTTAACTGGTTTTTAATGTTTTAATCTTAAAGGGTAGAGTTTAGGTTCTAAGACGTTATTAGTTCGCTAACCATACACATAGTTAAAAAAATATGTTACGTGTTTTAATTTTATTGTTCCTATATAAAATCTTGAGATAGGACATAAAATAAGAACTTGAGCTTGTAATTTTGGGTTGTAAATATCGTAATTTATTTTCTACAGTTAAATAATTGTAGTAAAATTTATCATTTTTTTAGCAATTGATATTATAACTTTATTAAAAGATTATGATCTAAAAGCAACCATATTGGAGTACAAGTAATGGGTAGACGAAGGAAAGTTAAAACTTGAAAGGTTTTATAATGTAAATTTTGAATTCTGAAAAATGCAAATAGAGAACTATTTGTATCAGAAAAATCTGTATAAACTTCTTTTGGAAAAAAAAAACAAAAGAAATGAAGGACGAAGAATGGAATATTTTCGACATACAAACCCTAGAAGTCATCCAATTAATGTTATCACGTAATGTATGAGAAGTCATTAATCTAAAATAATATACATCATATGAGACAGTTGTTCAATTTATGAATACCAGAAAGTACAATGATGACTAAACATCTAAATCAACTCAATACAATCACAACCTAGTTGAATTCAGTCGAAATTAAATTCGATGAGAAAGTTCGAGCCTTGATTCTTTTATCATCTCTACCTAATAATTGTAATGTTACCGTTACATTAGTGAGTAGTTTAGTAGGAAGTGATAAGTTAAAAATTTGATGATGCTCAAGATCATATCCTTAGGGAAGAAATTTGACGAAAAAGTCTGGTGAAACATCAACCTCTTTAGTTTTGAATATAAAATCATGAGAAATAACCATAGGTAATGTACATGGTAAATCAAGTTATCATATAATATCAAAGGATAGAAGGTCTAAATCCAAAAATTCTTATAATTCTAAGACCATTGAGTGTTGGAATTAAGGGAAGATTGGATTAATCAAATATGAATTTTATAAGTATATGTATCACAACAAGTAATATAATGATAAGAAAATATTGTTACCATATAAATTATGTTATTGAAAAAAATAATTTTTTAAAACATAAAAATGAAAATCAAATGTTTGTGTTTTTATTTTTAAAAAAGCAAAACTAAAATAACTAAAAATAAATAGTAATAATTAATTACCTCATATTTAGAAACTAAGAAAATATATGAGAAAATATCTAAAAATACTTAATCCCTAATTTTCTAAACATGTGAATCACTAAAGTTTTCTCAATATAATTATCAATTAAATCTAATCTAGTATGTATTTATCTCTCAAATAAACTACACACCATATAGTTATTAACCTAATCACATTCTAATATCAATTAAATTGGATACTACTCAATAATTTCATCAATTATGGATAATAAACATAAGAATCATACATTTCTACCTAAAAACTATATATTTTATTTAATTAAAATAAATAATTAAATAATTCTCTCAAATCTATTTAATTGTCTTTATAGATTAATTGTTGGCCAAACAACTAATAGTATAAAAATTAAACGAAATAATATAATTAAATTATAATTAGGATAAAATATTAGATTATCACATGTTAAAAATTAGGTTCATAAGACCCCTAGATTAATAAATTAACTAGATATAATTTTGTTCATAAAGAAGGACATAAAAATTGATAAAGAAAGGAGAAGAAGAAGAGGAAGTATAATCAATCTCTTGAATTATAATACCAATATTCTCTTGAATCTCTACCAAAATTATATCTACTTTTGATTTTTCTATGTTTTTTCTCTTATTGGCTCCAAAAATTGATCAAAATTATGTTAATTTTAGCTCATTGGGGTTTATGGGGCCATTAGGGATTAAATTAAGCTTAGGTAGAATCTAGACTATTAGAACAAGAGCTAAAATAAAAAAAGCAAAATTAACAACACTACCTAATAAGAGCGCATAGGAGCGCGACACATGGTATGCATATTTTTGTGGATGAATTAGGACGTGATGCGTGGCACAAGAGGATTGGTCTAGTTAACACATGTTGAGTCATTGACACATGGTGTGATATGATTCGTAGTTATGGATGGTATGACACAACAATGGAAAAATGGAAGAATCGATTTACAACATGTAGCAAAACCTTTGATCACCCGACCAACTCTGTATGAATGTCGTGTTGACATATGGCATAATTCTGTATTACTGGAAACATACAACATTACGCGATTTGCTCTCTTCGATTGCGTAGTGTCCACGTCGCTTGCTCGATCAACTCTCATGCTTGTGGGGCGTCCAAGTGGCTGCTTTTGATTATTTTTGCGTTAAAAATTCATAAATTATATTTTCACCCATTTTTATTAGAAAGTACATATTTTAATATTTTTAACCCACAAATACTATTTATTGAATAAAATAAGCAAATATTAAGTAAAAAAGTACACTAATCATTGTATTTTCATAGTTATCATGAACATTACAAAAATCAATGCAATAGTGTAATGAAAAATCAGGTGGCTAAGGTAGAAGGAAATGCTATTTTTCACCTAAAGATAAAAGTGATGTATTGATATGCTCTTTGGAGAGTAAGTAATGAGTGTTAAATTCTAGAGTATCGTTTCATGCTAATTCGCATAAATAACTCTTCAAGAACTATGTGCCAGGAAATCACGGTAAGGTATACCTTGGTAATGACCAATGTTGCGATATTATTGGTAAATGTGTAGTTAATATTAAATTGAACGAGTCCAAATGGGAGTCGAATGACGTTAGACATATTCCCAACTTGAGGAAAAACTTAAGTTTAATAAGTCGATTGGCTAATGAAGGTTATACCTTGACTTTTCATGATGATGATTGGAAGGTTTGGAAAGGTACAATGATGATTGCACGTGGCAAGAAGAGTGATACTCATTATATGAAAGCAAAAACATGTTGTTCAATTGCAGTTATAGTAGACAACAACAATCCTAACTTGTGGCACCATTGATTTGGTCACATGAGTGAAAAATGGCTCATAATTATGCACTCAAAGGGAAAATTACCAAGTCTTTTGTTAATTGAAATTGAAATATATGAAGATTGTATACTAGGAAAGTAGTAGAGAGCTAGTTTTTAGACAAATTTTAAAATCCCAAAGAAAGAGGAATAAGAGCTTGTTCAATCTGATGTTTGGGGACTAACAACTATCTCGTCCATTAGTTGTAAATGCTACTTCGTGACTTTCATTAACAATCACTTTAGAAAGGTATGTGTTTATTTTTTAAGAATAAGTTTAAAGTGTTTGAGGATTTTAGAATATGAAAAACCATAATTGAAAATGAGACATGTTTGAAGATAAAAAAACTCAGAATTGAAAAAAATGGCTCATAATTATGCACTCAAAGGGAAAATTACCAAGTCTTTTGTTAATTGAAATTGAAATATATGAGGATTGTATACTAGGAAAGTAGTAGAGAGTTAGTTTTTAGACAAATTTTAAAATCCCAAAGAAAGAGGAATAAGAGCTTGTTCAATCTCATGTTTGGGGACTAACAACTATCTCGTCCATTAGTTGTAAATGCTACTTCGTGACTTTCATTAACAATCACTTTAGAAAGGTATGTGTTTATTTTTTAAGAATAAGTTTAAAGTGTTTGAGGATTTTAGAATATGAAAAACCATAATTGAAAATGAGACATGTTTGAAGATAAAAAAAACTCAGAATTGACAATGGTAATGAATATGAAGATACCAAATTCAAGACATTTTTTTATGAGCACATGATTAAAATAAGAGAACTGTGCCATGTACTCTTCAACACAACAGTGTAACTAAGTATATGAATCATACGTTGATTGAGAGATCCATAAGCATGTGTATGCAGTTATGGCTACCAAAGTAATTCTGAGTAGAAGTAGTTAATACAACAACTTACTTGATCAATTAAGGCCCATCGATTCTATTGGAGGATAAAATACTAGAAGAGATATGAGGTACAAAAGAGGTAAAATTCTCACATCTAAAAGTTTTTGGTGGTATATCATATGTTTATATTTATGATCAAGGTAAGAATAATTTTGATCTCAAGTCAAAGAAATGCACCTTCATCGGCAATGGTGAGGATGAGTTTGGCTACTACATCTAGGATGACGAAAATAAAAAGATGATCCATAATAGAGATGAGATGTTCAATGAAAGAGTGATATATATAGATATACATACTACAAGTGTTAGTAACTCAGAGCATAGTGGACGAGTGTATATAAAAGTAGACAGTCCCACAAAACTAAACTTTCTTTTGTAACTCATGTACTTAGAAGGTGAGCTATATTTTGTTGAGTGATGAATGAGAGCCTAAATGCTATAATGAAGCATGTCATACTGAATATACCAACAAATGGAAGCTTACTATGAAAGATGAAAGGAATTCTTTGATCTACAACCATACATATGAACTAGCAAGTTACCTATAGCAAAGAAGGCCCTTCGCAACAACATAGGTATGGGTGTAGTGCATCAAAGATGATCATGATGGAACCAAGAGATACAAAGCCTAGCTAGTTGTTAAAGGATTTCAACAGAAAGAAGGAATTGACTAAACCAATACCTTTGCTTATGTTGTGAAGCTCAATACTATTTGAATAGTCCTGAGCATTGTTGCTTGTAAAGATCTATATTTTGAGTAATTGGATGTGAAGATTGTATTTCTTCATGGAGACTTAGAAGAATAGATATACATGTACCAACTAGAGGGTTTCTTAAAAAAAAGGACAAGGAAGGTTTGGTATGCAGACTATAAAAGAATTTGTATGAATTGAAACAAACTCTAAGATAATGATATAGGAAGTTCGATGACTTTATACATAAGAAAGATGTTCAGAATTGTAACACCAACCACTTTTTCTATTTTAAGAAATATATGTCTACTTATATCATCTTACTTCTTTATGTTAATGATATATTAATGATATGATTAAATATGAAGGAGATTAAAAGGTTAAAGTAACAATTATTAAAAGAATTTGACATAAAAGAACTTGGATTAGCAAAGAAGATTCTTAGGATGCAAATTACTAAAGATAAGCAAATTGGGACTTTGAAGTTTTCTCAAGAAGAGTATATCATACGTGTTTTGCAAAGTTTTAACATGGGCAATGCCAAGGTAGTTAGCACACCCTTGTCCAGTTACTTTCGTCTATCTAATGATCAGTATCCTCAGATAAAGGAAGAGAAAAACTTTATAACTAAGGTTCCTTACACCACAACCATTGGAAGTTTGATTTATGCAATAGTCTATATAAGACCAAACATTGTCCATGTAGTGGGAGCTATTAGTAGGCTCATGTAAAATCCATGCAAAACTTACTGAGAAGTAGTGAATTGGATCTTAAGGTATCTTTGAGTAACCATAAAGAAATGTTTGTACTTTTCTATAGAGAGATAAAAGTACAAGGGCACGTAGATGCAAACTTTATAGGGGAAGTCAATAAGTAGATAAGCACCACTAATTATGTGTTCACTATGAGTATTACAATTGTTAGTTAGATGTCACAAACATAAAATATTGTTGCATTATCCACTACAAAGGTTGAGTTTATAGTAGTGACAGAAGCCAGTAAAAAGATAATTTGGCTTTAAGTATTGTTTATTGAGCTAGAATTTAAGCATAAGAAGAATGTTTTGTACAACGACAATCAGAGTGTAATAAATATGGCAAAGAATTCATTATTTTACTCCAAAACCAATCATATCGAATTTCATTATCACATCATCAGGTTTTTATTGAAAGATGGGGTGTTAAGCCTAGAGAATATCCATGGCACCAAAAATCCTACAAACATGTTGATAAAGTAATGACTATCGATAAAATGAAGTTGTGTTCAACTTTAGTGGCTCTGTAAGATTGACATTATCTAAAAAATAATTGCATTGATTAAGATACGAAGATTAGATTGAAATCAATTTTCAAGTGAAAAATTGTTAGAAAATCAAATGCCAATTAAAAAACAAAGAAAAAATGGAAAAAAATGAGTAAAAAAAAATAGAAAGCTTATGTGAGTTTTTCTCTATGCAAATTAATATATGATATTTCAATATTATTAAACCTAATATTGTAAAGTGGAGAAAAAAGAGAAAATAGGAAAGATAGAGAGAAAAATAAGCTCCAAAGAACTTGTAATTTTTAAGCTATGAATATTATAATTTATTTTCTTTATTAAAATAATTATACTGAAATTTTATTTTGTTTTGCAAAGTTTTAACATAGGAAATGCCAAGGTATTTATATTTATTTCATATTCTCGTAAATTTAATCGTTAAAAAAATTATAATTTTTTAATAATAGCTACTATATAATTTAAATTTATTACTTCTTAATTTAGCATATTAGAAGAATTGATTAATTAAAGTGAAATATTATTTATTATTTTTGAAATATAGGTTACTTCGAATTATTATTTTAAAATTAAATTATATAGAAATATAGAAATATATTTATATATTACCGAACGTGAGCTTAATTTATTTAGATAAAATCGGTACATGAGAAGTAAGATTTTGAGTCCAACTGTCGACAGACTATACCGACCCGATGAGTAAGGCATGATGGACACAGCACAGTAAAAAATCCACATATTAAGAATAAAGACACGACGCGATTCATTAGTAAATGAGCCACAGACTGACATATCATGCTAATTCATAGGTCGATTGTGTCGTACCGATCCAACTTCATTGGGATATCTAGCTGAAGACAATAACTACCATCTAAAACGGTTATTCTCGATTTAAAAAAAAAAGAACAAAAGCAGCTAAAACAATGCGAACAAATTTTCATGAATTAATGGAAAAGAAAAAACTTTTTATGAATCATACGAAGTGTTATTATTATTTATTTAAATGTAAAGTTGAAAATATATAATATGTTAAGATAATTCGGGAATTATTATTAACATAAGTGATTAATTATATTATTACATATAAATTACATATTTATCAAGTTAAGATATAAATAATTTTCCATGTAAAAATAGGCGAAAGTTTTATATATATATATATATTTTTTAAATGCACGAGTTTCACTTTTATTTGAATTTTTTTAGAATATGTTTATTTTTATTATTATATAAATTTGAAGTTTTGAAAATAATGATTGTTAAGGGCCTTCTTTTGGGTCGTGCAAAGTACATAAATAATTTATATCATTTTTAATTTGCTGTTGTTATGATGTTTGGTTGTTTTTCTTTTAAAATTCAGAAAAAGTGATACTAAAGACAAGAGAATGGCTGTTATTAAGTTATGATGTTAAATATTGATTCTTCTTCTTTTTCCTAAGAATATTAAATGAGGTAATTATCACTCTCTTCTCTAAGGTTTCAAAAACTATCTATTTAATCAATCAAGTTTGAGAAAACTGAAATACCTTATAATTAATTAAGTTTTTTTTTCGATAAATGATGTATTTAAATTTGTTTGAAAACTATTTAAATAACATTGAGTTACCCATAAGAACAAAAATATCACGATTTTAATATGAGTTAGTATTAGAAGATATTATTGTTGTTATGGGTTTTAAGAGTATTAGATTTATTATTTATCTTTTAAGCATTTTTGTTTTTAAAATTATATTTTGATAATTATTTTTGACATTGATATTTTGTTAAATGTGTTAAGAAAAATGGCTGCGAGTTAAAATAGTTCATAAGTTTATAAGAGTTAAATTTTTCTCTCTTATAAATTCATTGAATTAATTAGTTTTAAATAAACTGAGATAAGTTAAAAACAATTCATTTTATAACTCTATGTTCTCTGATATAGGTAAAAGATGAAGAATTTATAATCTTAAAACATCACTTTTATTTTGAATATTGGATTATTAATTAATATTAAGGATATTATTTTTATTCTTATAAATTTTAAAGATATTAATTTTATTTTTTAAATTAGTGTAAGGAAAACTTGGTAGATTTAGTTTTTTTAAATAATAATTTTGTAAATTTAGTTATTTGTAATGTTTAATTGGGTTGTGTATCTATTTAATATTTGATTAATACTTTAATTATATAACTATTAAAATATGTCTATTTAATCAATCATGTAATTTCATTTTTGAGTAGATAAATTCAAGTTAATTTAATTTTTTTTATTTAAAAAAAATTATCTATCTCTCGCTCTCGTTCTATCAACCTTCGATGGTTTAAAACAACATTTTAATTTTATCTCATTAATGATAATCCAAAATTATATATTATTGTTTTCAATTTGCATCAAGATATTATAATTTTTTTTGTTTTAATTAAAAAAATAAATCATATTAATTTGATCCAATGATAAAATTATAACACTAAATAAACTCACCCTAATAATTATAAAATTAAAATACTAATAAAATAAAATAAAGATACACTAATACGTCCACCTATAACTTTTGATATTTCGTTTTTTTCAAAGCCAATAATTAGCTTCTTATGTACCATACTTAAACTAGTAAATTAAATTGTTTAAAATGACCAAACCTATTCTTATTGGGCTCTTTTTCCCTTACAGATCGGTAGGAAAATATATATATATATATATCTTATTGGACTCATTAAGATTTTTTTGGTAAATTCTATGTCCATCGTATAAAAGCTTCAAAGACAATGTAATTAGAATTGTATTTTTTTTATTATGTAATTTTTGAGTGTGAACTTGAAAGTTGATTAAGTATACTATCATGATATGACAATTAATGTGGATTATAGATTTAGCATTTGCAACGGCAGCTTCAACATTTAAGTTGACATATTTTAATAAATAAATAAATAAATAAACGTAAATTGTTTATTTTGAATATAAAGAAAACTCGTGAAAATGACCGTAAAGGGATGTGGATCTAGGACTTCATTGCCCTCCAACGAAACACGATAATTATAAAAGTAGTAGAAGTATATATTCTTGTGTTTTAATTATTATTTTTTCACAATTATTTTTTTAGATAATAATTTTATATAATAATATTAACACAAAAATTTAATTAATTATATAAAAATAAACAAGTTAAACAATATTATTGTGATATATTATTACTATTTTATTTTATATGCTAAATTTTTTTATATCATACAAAATTTGTTGCATTTCTCTTACTATTTTTATTATAATGTTTTCGGCCGTTGTCATGTATTGATTATTTATTTATTTATAGTAATTATTTCATATTTTATCAATAATGAACTTCACTAGTTATATGAACATTTCTTAATTCTTTTAAAAATTAGATATGTTATAGTTTTTGTAAAATTTTTTGCTTTTAAATTTTATGAAAATTCGTAACAAAATTTTTATTTATATATTTAATATTTTTAAAATATATTGAATTTGATACAAAGCTTTTATTATTTTAATTAAATAAATGATCATAAAAATTATAATATTTTAAATTAATACGAGGATAAAAAAGATTTAATATATGTAAATAAAAGTTTAGAGCAATTAGACTAGTTTGGATTACCTCAAATTTTTTAATTTGAATTAAGATTGATAATTCATAATAGAAATTTGAATTTTATTTGGTTTAAAGTTCGATCAACTTGAACTATATTAATTTAAAATAATTTTAATTAACTCAATTTGTATCTATTAAAACTCATTTCTTAAATTAGTCAAAATATAAAATTAATGTAATAAATTTTTTTAAATAATAAATATATAATAATTGATTAAAACAACGAATAATTAAGTGTCATGTCATTTACTCTCAATGTGTAAGGTTTTTTTTTAAAAAGCACTAATTATTTTTATAGTAAGGAATAGTATATACGAGTCAAGTAATATTGTAAATATTTTTTAAAAATCACAATTCATAAAGCAATTGAGATGCAATTAATAATGAATAACCTATATTTCTTTTGGTTTCGGGTACTTTTAGGAGGGATTTACTAAACATTACAATTGGGATGGCAACACATGAATTATGATAGAAAGATTGAGTGTACAATTCAGTGTATATATATTGTTTAAAATAAAAATATTAATTTATTTAAATATTATTTTAAAATAATAATAAAAATAAAAAATGTTAAAATAAAAGAGAATTTTGTAATTATATATTGTAAATTTGAAAAATAGAATCAATACTAAGAGAGAACAATGAAACAATGAATGAGTACGACGTTTTTATTCATTTTTTATAATATTCTTTAAAAAGTTAATTAGACAACATTAATGATTCTATTTTTCCTCTTTCTTTTTTTATTGTTACTAGACATGAACGAGCCAGTAATTTTAATATTATTTAATTTTATACAAATTTTTGCACTCATATTCTTTATGTCTTATCATGTATTATAATTATTTAAAAATTATAAAAATAATTCTTTTTATATAATATTAACACTTTTCAAAATTAAGTAATGCATTTGTAAATTTATATGTCCATAACATTTCTCTCTTTGAAGTATACTTTAAATCAATCACATTACTATTCTCTTCTTATATTGAATATTTATATCTTATTTAAAAATAAATTAATTAAACTTTCATTAATTATTATGAATCACATATAATATAATAACAATTTTTATTTATTTATGATAATTAATAAAAAAAATACATTAATAATGATGCAATTATATATATAAAATGAGTTGTTATCTTCTAAGCAAGAGACATAATAATTTATTTTTTTATAATTTAATAATAAAAAAATTAAACTAAAATTAATAAAAATAGATAAGATATTATTTATAAATTCAGAAGATAATAAGATAATATACAAAACTATGATAATAATTTGTGCTTGTAGGACCTTAACGAAATTAAATGGTTTGACCAAAATATTGCAATCTTAATCTTGATATTAATGTCATTGGTGGTCCTCTTCGGCCACATGTATAACATTGAATGATTGTCGATTGTCTTCCATAATTACTGATACTCTCCATTCAGCAAGGACAACGAGTTCCAACCGCCTGACGTGTATTGGGAAATTAATACATATTTTCAAAATAAAATAAAAATTTGCATAACAAACTTTTGATAGTATGTTAATGCATGTATTTTGACTAATACTAAAACTATACGAGCCCCATATAAAATACATCGCATTAATGAAACAGGTCGGGCAATAGCGTTTTACCTATAATATTTGTACGTAGTCTATATAATAATAACACCAATAAAAAAAGAAAGTGATTTTTATCTAAACATTCAATATCCAACATTTTTTAGTCTTAATGTTATAAATATTATTTTAGATATATTTTTATTTACTATGATTTATTATTATAATATCATAAAATTATTTATTTTATACTTATTGGAATCTCACCACTCCATACGTGTATACTCAAAAATCACTTTTACTTAATGATTCACACTCTTATTTAAGTTCTAATTCAATGTAAAAATTATACATATATGAATTAAGTTATATAATTTATTTATCGTATAAATATATTTATTTTTAATTTAAAATATTATTATATAATTACTAATATTTTTATTTAAAATTATATTTTAAAAATTACATTAAAGATTATCAAAATGTTATTATATAATCTAAAATGTTATTTGAAGTTACATTAAAGATTATCAATGATTTATCTATATTATTATATTTTTCTATAAAGTTTTATTGATTTTTTATAATTTTTTTAACATACTTCACGTAATCACACAATACCATGCAATTTTAAAAATAAAAATATAACATATGAATATAAGGAAACGACATTTTTTACTTGAACAAATAAATTATTTAAAAAATCTTTATATTTGAAATGATTTAACAAATTTATTAATAAATATAATCAAATTTACATTATATTTAATAATAAATGTTAAATTAATTATAATTATGATATATAATATTATTCAAATTATTTATCAACCCAAATTAAGTAATACAACGTTACAATACCAACATACAATATTAAAGAAAAGGAACGAAGTAAATTCCCACTAATAAAATTCAAAATTACGACTTAAGAAATAGAAAACCTTCTTCTTCTAGGCTTGGTAAGATCAATACCATCCTCAATATTTGAAGTATCGTCCTTAGAACCATGCTTAAACGGATTCAACTTGCCTAGCTTCTTTGATACAGACGCAAAGAAAGTGGGCTTTTTGGGCCCACTTGATCCACCAGGCCCACGTTTGATAGACATCGCAGTCCCCTGACCATTCTTCTGCAAGTCCGTTACGTAAAGCTTCATCTTCATAAGCTCCGTTCTTAAAGCTTCATTCTCTCTCACTAACGACACGTCGTTTTGAAGATTATTACTCGGAACTGTGGCTTCTTGAACATCATCGACGACACCACTTCGTAACTTTAACTGATCGTAGTAAAGAGCGTGAAGCACTATGTTTACAGGCAATCGTTTGTTCTTTGAAGCATGGAGTCTCGCTTCGTACGACAGCTTTAATGGGTCCATTACACTGCATACCTTCTCTCTTTCTATCTCATCAAGATTCGGATGTTCCTGTAAAAAAAAAACCATGTCCCCCATTAGACCAAAGCGAAAAAAAGCTTTTTATCAACGGTGATTTCAGAGTTTTCGAATGTCAGTTTGTTAGATGTGATTTGATTACCTTCAAGTAGATGTCAATGGCGCGGTAGAGATCATCGTCGACTTTCCTAGCTCCTTTGGGAATGAGAACGGCAATGCCGTTGAACTTTGGGATGCTGAGTTCCGTACTATTTGCGATTTCTCCGAGATATGCGTCGACAGTTTTGGCTACCCTTAGCATTGCAGTACTGGAAGTGACTGATTTGAAATTGCCGCCACTAAAGATCGCCATGCTCTTCTCTTTTTCTACAAAACCCGAAATGATCTTCCTCACGCTTTCAAGATCGAATAGTTTCTCGCCGTCGTAGGTGAAAGAAAGAATAAGTAAGTCATCGACGGTCATGTGCTCTAAGATCACCGAGATTCGCTTCTCGAGTTCGCTTTTGCAACTGTTTGGAGTTTTGAGGAAAATAGCTGATCGGAGAAGACAGCAGAGGAAGTTGATAGGAAAAACAGCTTTCTCCGAAGGTAATAGAGCCACGATTGACTCTAAAATATCCCGTTGCAGATATCTGGTATCGGAATCACAGATCTCCAACAATTTCGTGCCGTTTCCGGTACGGTCTCGAACGAGATCTCGGAGCGATCGCTCTGTGTAGGTAATCAGAGCGCTCGCAATTATTAGGGCTTCTGCCCCACGTTGTTTCATAGTATAAATCACTTTTCCGAAGAAATCAATTTCTAAAACTGAAAGCTCCTCTGTCCACCAATTCGATGGAGTACGGCTAGGAAATTTAGCTTCATTACAAGCCTTAGAACTGACCACATCTACACATCTTTGAACAATTTTGAGATCTTCAGCCAACGGAAGCAAATCATTACAAGATTTGAGGACAACAACAGCACCGGAGAGGCTAAACAAGGCCACTTGTGAAAGGAATTCTTCAGTACGACCAGCCAAATTGTTGTCGCAGTACATGTCAGTCATTTGGAGATACTCTGCGGCACAACGAAGAGCTGCTACGTTGTGAACTGTGATCTCAAAGTTGACGCCGTAGCAGAATTTGGCTGCTTTCTCGAAGATGACAGGTCCTCCGGGAATCTCAGAGAGATCAATTCTTGTTAAGTCAGGTTCTTTTGATTCCACTATCAGTTTTCTTACGTAGTTGCTCTTTGCTACTAGCATGAACTGCCAATACAACATAATAATAATTGTGATTAATTAATGCCAGGAAACTAAGGAACCTAGATAGAAATAAGGGTACAGAAAAAATTAAAGTAACACATTCATAGTATACCTTATGAAGAGCGAAATTAGCCTCACAAACTTGAACGATAATATCAGTTGGAATTTCTTGAGTGAAAACCCTGTAACAAAGCAAAAGTTAGAACTTCATTTATTTGATATTAAAATGTAAATGTGTTTGATATGAAGTGGGTGGATAGGTACCATTGGTCTGTTCTCTCCATGGCAAGGGAGAGTCTGTTGTTATTGCTCCTAGCAGAAGAAGCCATGTTCGATATCAAGAAATAAGAACGAAAGAGTGAGTTTAGAATAGTAATAGGAAGCCTTTATTTTGTTTTATAAGGGTTTACAATTATCTCAAGACGTTGAAATGGGTTTTAATATTTTTTTTTTAAGTTTGTTACAATCAATTGAAACTTTTCCTTTTTTGAGATAGATATGTAATTATCAGTTGATGAAATAGACCATTCTAACCCATTTGGACGTTAGCTGATAAGTTGAAGTGCACATTGGCTTGGCTCCAGTTAGTTCATAGCTCTCTAAGATTTATTCCCACCTTTCATTTTCCGTGAGATAACGAGAGAAATTTATATTTTAATAATTATGTTACCATTTAGTTACTTAGCTCAGTGAAAAGAATCAATTAATTACAAATTATATTATTTATTTTTCTATCAAATAATTATACTAGATTAAAATACGTGTATTTAATAATGAAGTCACAATTAACATAGAAGAAAATTCATAAAATATTTAATTTTTTAACATTTGTTAATTTTCACTATTTTATTTCACTATTTTATTAATTTTTATTTTTTTTTAAAAAAATTAAATATATATTTAAATAATTTTTATTTTTATTTGAATTTTATTTATTTTTTAAACTATCTCATAATAAATTCCATTTTTATTTTTGTCAAAGACTCAAGGAGTTAACTCGGCCACCCAACCAAACAAGTTAGGGACGAAGCGGCCATAGGTTCAAATCTTGTCACCTTTCTTGTGGATCATCCTATGGTTATCGGACGATTGATTCTAAGGACGACGATGTTCTTAAATGAATTTATTTTTATTTTTGTTAAAGATTAGTATTTTAATTACGTTTTAATTAATTGATAGAAAATAATAACATTTTAAATGAAAAATCATTAAAATAATATAATTTATCTTTAATTGGTTCTTTTTATAATATTAAAAGATTAAATGATACCGTTTTTAATATAAAAGACTAAACAAAATAAATTACATATCTAAGGGACTTATGTAATACTCCATCTTATAATACTCTCGTTTTGTTTTTGATAGATTATAGTATAATACTCTAAATTATAATGAAAATATTTCTTCAAATGTCTCTTAACCTGTCCTTTGATCCATTATTTGATTGCTAATTTTTGTTTTTTGAAAAACAACAAAAAATAAATAAATAATAAAAATAACATCATTTACTTGTAATCCCAAAAAATAACACGTTTTATTTTTTACCTCGTGTATTTACTTATTAAAAAAAAATTGACACATACTTTCATTTTAAACGTTATCTAATTAGATGCACTTTAAATTAAATTACAACCATTTAAACCCATCTAATGTTGAACATAGTCTAATTAAACTATGTTCAATAATATTATTAGGATGTTATTTTTATTGTTATAAGTTTTAAGGGTATCATGTTTTTTTTTTTAATTTTCAAAAAAATTTCAACTTATAAATATTAAAGTATAAAAATATTGTCTTTAGCTTAACCATCTGTCTATACTTGAGGCTTAATGTACTTCCTATATTCTAGGATAAATTTCAAACAGTTTCATTGAAGTTTTCACATATCAACCAAATATTACACGTTTGAAAGATGAGTACATAGTTGCTTCCTAATAACGTTGAAAATTTCAGTTGACACCACACACTAAAATAGTAACAAATAGTGTGTAAAAGTATGGCAAAATTACCTTTCCCAATTTCCTAAATGCGTAAAATAGTTGGGGATTCCATCAACTTCATGATCACAAGAAAGCTAACCAGTAACTTTTCAGATTATAGTTATACTAGGTCTGAACTTTGGAGAAAAAGGTCCTATTGAGAAAACTACTTTAACGATATATTTGTTTTAGATTGTTTTTCTTTTTTTACACTCATGTACTTGGTGTAATGGGAGGAATTTCTGAAGCTAGAACTACTAATGGGAAAACTTTTAAGTTAGGCTCGTAGCGCATCCTTTAACCACTGGACGAGTGTGTGATGTATGCTTGAGATTATTGTTCTTATGGTCTGCTTAATTAATGAACAATGAACATGAGAAGAATCCTTTTGAGGAAATAACTGAGTAAACAATAGTTTCTTACTTCTTCTTTTTTCCCCTTCGTTCCTTCCCTGTTTGATGAAATAATTGAGTAACTTTGTAAGAATCCTTTTTGTATGTAGTATTTGTCTAGCTTTTAATTTGGCTATAAGTTCACGTTAACTGTGTCTTGTCACTTTAAAAGACTTATAAGGCCATGAATAGGCCAACACTTCATGGCTTTGTTTGATTATGTGAGGAAAACAGAGAGGTAAAGATTCGATAGTTAATTGGTACAGCTCTACATGAGTTTATGTGAGAATAATGGACATTGAGGCTTCGGCTCCAGCCTTCAGCTTCATAGTGGCTATTGGCCAATAAAGACCACAGCTCAAGGATAAGACTGAGAATTCCTCTCGACATCTCAAAATTATTGGTAGATGTTTACACATGCAACGGCTAAAGGATATGACTCCAATAGTTGGAGCAATGATCCATTCTCGAAGAGATATCCTATGCCACTTATAAGAAGTGGCTAGGACTTGTCCAGCTACAAGACCACAAAGTTATGGTCTCTTAAACGCCACGTCGTCCAGTGGAATCTTTTATTGGCCCGATGTATAACCAGGCTTCGTGACATGTTGGGGCCATGAACAGGACACTAAAGTCTAGGATAACAAGGTAAGTTCCTATAGAAATTTATATCCATCTCTACGGCCAATGTTATGTTTACGGGTGGAACTTTCGTCCACGTTGTTCACTACCTTTGAAGAAACATATGTACACCTAAATTAATACCTATTGTGACATTGAAAGTAACACAATTGATCAGTCTTCAATGGCATACTCCTTGGAATAATGGTCGAATTTCAAATATTGAGATTGAATTATGGTTCTTTCCAAGGGTTCATCAATCTTGACGATTGATCATATTTTATTTTATTTTGATATTGACAATTCCTATTTAATTCCTGATATGTGTTTATAAATGACGTGATTAAATTGTAATTGTTCCCATTTTTTTGTAGTATATAGTAAGATTATTTTGATTTTATGTAAAATTCTAAGATTCAATTTCAAACCTTTACTCAAAATGGGTACTTATAGTTTGAATTATTTAAAAAACAATTGTTCTCACTTTCTTCTTCTAGCATGTAAGGTGTTACATGCCCTATTATGTCGAGCTCTTGCTCGTCCTTTATCCCGACGTGAAATGATCCCCTGACGTGAAGGAGCTCTCAAGGAGATAAATTCTATAAATGTAAGATAGTTTAATTTTGCTAGAAAAAGTTCATACTGATTTTCATTAACTTTTCTCTTTTTA
Source organism: Hippophae rhamnoides (assembly GCA_033030585.1). Lineage (NCBI taxonomy): Eukaryota > Viridiplantae > Streptophyta > Magnoliopsida > Rosales > Elaeagnaceae > Hippophae > Hippophae rhamnoides. Next base: position 6,500,056 of record CM065431.1, read on the forward strand.
TACATATTTTTAATAATTAAAAATAACTGAAACAAACCACTACTTCCTAAGAAAATGTTGATTGAAACTAAAATTATGGGAAAAGTGATATGTTAACAAGGCCACTACTGAAAAACACTAACATGGCCATAACATCAAAAACATGGTCCATGGCTAATTGAATTTGAAAGAAAAATTAAAATAAATATGCTGATGGCATGTAATATTCCACCCTCCTTGAAAGTGGCCTTGTCCACAAGACTGTTAGGGAGCAGCGTCAGCTTAGTCCAATTCTTCCGACATAGTCTTCACCACTTTAGAGTGATTTTTGAGTTGCTTCTTGATTAGCGAGATATGCACCACAGGGTGAATTTTGCTTCCTTTAGATACGAGCAGTTTGTATGCCATAGGTCCAATGCGCTCAATAATTTGGTAGGGTCCATAGTATTTAACAGATAGCTTGTGCCTTCAATCACCTGTCAATGAGTGCTATCGATAAGGTTGTAATTAAGGTAGACCCAATCGCCTACTTCACATTGTCGATCCTTCCTTCCTTTGTCGTATGTCGCCTTCATCATTTCTTTGGTTTTGGAGAATTGTTGTTGTAGTTGATGGAGAACTTGATCCCTTAACTGCAGCTCCTAATCCATTTCGACCTCTTGGGCAGATCCTGGCTCGTAGTATGTTAAGACCTGTGGTTGGCGTCCATATACCACTTCAAATGGTGTGAATCCAGTGGAAGAGTGCCAATTAGTATTATAGTAAAACTTTGCCCATGGAAGCCAACAAGTCCATTGTTTTGGGTGCCCTCATATAAAATATTGTAAATACATTTCTAGAGTGCGGTTAATTACCTTCGTTTGCCCATCTATCTACGGATGGTAGGATGACAAAAAAATGAATCTTAGTTCCTTGTAGTCGAAATAGCTCTTTCCAAAATGAACTGGTGAACAAAGGGTCTCTATTGCTCACTATAGACTGTGGTACTCCATATAATTTGAGGACATTCTCATAGTAAGCTTGGGCAGCATTAGGCGTATTGATTGGTGACACCATTGCAATGAAGTGTGCCATTTTGGATAGCTGGTTCACCACTACCATAATGGTCCTCTTTCCTATGGAGTTTGGAAGGCCGGTAATGAAATCCATGGAGACCTCAATCCATACAGTAATAGGCATAGGTAGAGGTTGGAGGAACTAAGATGGTACATGATGAGCAAAACTGACATCGTCGATCCTGCCAATACTTTGATTTTATATTTATAAAACTCATGCAAGTGCACGAATCATTTCATAGAAAATGATAAGTATATTCCCTAGGTCGGTCTAAGGAAGAAATATATGTGGTTTTTAATTTATTATTCAAACTTTTAAAAACGAAATTAAATCCTAAACATCCTGTCACGATATTTGTTTTTTTTGTGTTTCTAATCTAATAACATAAAAATAAACATAGATACAGATTCAATAAATATTGATGCAAATTTTATCATTTATAATAGTGAAGTATTTATGGATATAATAACTAATTGAATTATATGCTTGCTCATATTATTTAGGTTATTAAAGATATAAATTGATATTTATTGATTCTTTTTTTTATATGAATACCACTTTTGGTGGGGTTAGATATTCTTTGTTAATTAAACAAATCAATTAACACCTATGGGTGGGGTTGATAACTAATTTGGTTAATTAAATTAATTTCTTTTTTTCTAAGAGATTGAAAATGAACCATTTAAATGACACCTTTGGTGCGGTTAGACAGTTTAAACTTTATTCAAGGTGTCCAAATTAAACCTAAGAATTTAATTATCTGAGTACCAACTTTCAAGTTTTAAAACCACAACTGAAAACATGTTGTCAATACATTTTTAGATAATAATTCTTATAAAAACTTTTGAAATAGAGCTTTACTCTAACTACCGGGCGATTGTACCAACAAATAAAATAGCACTACTCTAAATTAGACCGGATAACTAAACATTAAAATCTAATTTTCAGATTTAAGTTTGTAATGAAAAATAATATATTTTTTTCTAACATTCTTAATATAAAATCTTGAATAAAAATAAAATCAATTCATTTTAGAGATTTTTACCTATTTAATATTTCGTAAGCATAACAACGTTATTATTATATCATGTTTACAAACAGCCAGCAAAGTTAAATTTAACCACGGACAAATTAAATATAACATATAAGAATAAAACATAAAAAATAATTGTAAAGAAAAATAAAATCCTTACAGTACTTTGATGCTATTCATGTTGTTGGAAAACCTCCAAACGAAATTTGCACTCTCATTTATTGAATCAAAAACCAAATAAATTACAAAAACATAATTAGTTCTTCTCAATAAGAGAAGAACTCTAAAATTAAGAAAAATTACCTAAGAAAAACTAAAAACTAAGAAAAACTAGAAAAACTAAGAAATAGAGAGAAAGAAAGAGAAGAGAAGATGTGTTTTTAGGTGTGATTTGAAGTGGAGAGAATTGAGGTATTTATAGGTGAGGTGAGGAGAGGAAAGAAAAGTGGGTGAAAAAATGATTAAAAATGGAGAAAATGCAGAGTAGTGAATGATGACGTCATGGTAATGTGGGGCGAGTTGGCGTGCACGGATGGGGTAGATGGGTGCAGTGGTGCGCGCGAATAGGAAAATGTGGTGCGTGGGACCGTGCGCTGATGGGCGCGGGCGCGCACGACTGCTCGGTGCGATTGAGCTCGCTGCGCGGGTTGGCCGACGCGGCTGGGCGACTTTGTGCGTGATTTCCTTATTTTTGACTCATTTTGTCCAATTTTTTCCTATTTGTTGACTTTTTCTCATTTATTTTATGAATATATTTGTGATGTATTGCCTCCAGTATTCCTCTTTGAGTCTTTAAGTTACTTTTTTAAGTGAAAAAAATTGAAAAACAATAAAAATATCTGTGATTCCGAAAAGACAGATTTATATAAATATATGATAAAATCATATAAATATATATATTTTTAATCAATTAACGTGCATAATATCATGTTAATTTTAGTACTTTTTTAGCACTCATCAGTATACCTTGTTCTCTTTTATTTCTCTGGAAAATGTCACAGGCTTTGATGATCTCTAATACCTACTGCTTCATCCCCTGCCAGTAGAATTGTGATCGTATTCGTTGGAGAGTTTTGTGGAGCCCTTCATGGGTGGCAGAATGGAAACCTTGAATGACTTTTGTCTTGAGTGGGGAAGAGGGTATCAGATAAATTCTATTTTTGTAGAAGAGTTACTCTGCCTTGCATGTCCATGGCCCTAGTAATTCCCCTTCTTGATACAATTTATTCAATTTTTGCATCTCCATATGGCTTTTGTTTTCATCCTTAATTATCTCTATCCATGTTGGAACTAACTCTGATATTGCCATTATTTGTGTTGGTTCATCATGCCTGGATAAGATGTCTGTTGCTGAGTTATATTTCCCTTACTTGTATTCTATGGAAAAGTCATATCCTATCAACTTGCTAAGCCATATTTGTTGAGTTAGGGTAGTGATTTTCTGACTCCACAAATATTTAAGGCTTTTGTGGTCAGTGCGAACCACAAATGTTCTTCCCAACACATAGGGCCACCATTTCTAAACTACTAACACCAAAGCCAACATCTCTTTGTCATAGGTGGATAAAGCTACATTCCTCCCTTTGAGAGCTTGACTAAAGAAAGCTATGGGTCTACGTCCTTGAGTGAGTACTACACCAACACCAGAATTAGAGGCATCACATTCAATAATGAAAGTTTTTGTGAATTCAGGTAATTCCAACACCAATCCTTGCACCATCACTCGTTTGAGCTCCTGAAATGTATCTTCGGCTTTGGGGTCCACTTGAAGTTATTCTTTTTCAGCATATCTGTCAAAGGAACATCTATTTTTCCATAGTTTTTGATAAATTTTTGATAGTAACCGATCAACCCCAAGAAATCGCGTAGAGTAGTTGTCGACTTTGGCTTGGGCAATCTTCTATGGCAACAATTTTATTGGGTTCCATCCTTACTTCTCCTTCTCTGATGATGTGTCGCAAATATTGAATTTTTGTGGTTCCAAAACAATATTTCTCCTTCTTGACATATAGTTGGTGGTCAAATAATATAGAGAACACTATTTGCAAATGTTGCAAATGTGATTCCCAAGTAGGACTATATATCAAGATATCATCAAAAAATACCAGGATGAATTTTCGCAAATATGGTCGAAAAATGTCATTTATTAATGCTTGAAATGTAGAAGGTGCATTAGTGAGTCCAAAAGGCATTACCAAAAATTCATAGTGCCCATCGTGTGCACGAAAAATTGTTTTTTCCACATTTGTCGGATGCATCAGTATTTGATGATATCGAGCTCGCAGATCCAGTTTTGAAAAATATTTGGCCCTATGCAACTCATTTAGTAGCTCATCTATCACCAGTATGGGATACTTGTCCTTGATAGTGACCATATTAAGAGCTTTGTAGTCTACAGAAAATCGCTAGGACCCATCCTTTTTTTGACAAGCAGCATTGGGGACGAATATGGGTTGTTACTGGGTCAAATTACTCCATTTTCAACATTTTTTCCACCAATTTTTCTATTTCCTTCTTTTGGTAGTATGGGTAATGGTAGGGTCTCACAAACTCAGGGCCATTCTCAAGTTTTAAGTTGATTTTGTGGCTATGAGACCGATTAAGTGAGATACCTGTGGGTTTTTGAAATAAGTGGGCATAATTTTTAAAAATTTGGGCCAAATATACATAATGGGCTTCTGTCTTGGAGAAATATTTATATTTACTAGGGTTACCTTCAACATCTTCAATAATTACACACATCAAAGTTCCTCTTCCTCCATTTGTCGAAAGTTCTTTTGATATTATGCGCTGGTCCACAGCTTGGGCTGCTGGTGGTTGCACGCTGGCACGAGTTACTTCTGTCCTTGCATATCCTTGTATTGATGGAACGTTGATTGATGAATATGTGAACTTCTTTATCATAGATTTGTATGACTTTTGAGAGGGAAAGTTTTCTTGAAATATGCATGTATTAATAGAAGTATATTTATGAACATACTACCCAAGTTATTTTATTTAGTTATACTTAGTTTTGCTTGAGGACAAGTAAAGATTTAAGTTTGGAGGGGTGGTTACTCTATGAAAATAGAGTTATTAGTGCATTTTTTAACTTACTATTTATTTATTTTATTTAATAAATAGTACTTTTATGGCCAAAAAAATTAAAATATAAACTTTTTAGTGAAAATGGGTGAAAATATAATTTTTGGAATTTTTAATGCAAGACCAATTAGAAGTTACCAAGTGGCATGCCACGCAAGCAAAGGAGTTGAGTGTGCAAGCCACACGGATGCCACGCAAGCACGGAGAGCGAATCACGTAGCGCCACGTGTTACTGACTCGGCTATCGTTGACTCCGACAAGTCTCCCTTGCCACGCGTCGCTCCTTGATTTGCCCAATGAATTTTTGATGCCACGTGTCGCGTTGTGATTGGTTGAAATTGTCAAATTTGCTTAATTTGATCATAGCCCTTGATTTGAAGCTGATCAGACGGTCTAGATCCCACCCGAGCTTTATTTAAGCCCATAATCACTTCATAAACCCTAATTAGCCTCTATTAGCATAATTTTGGTCAGTTTTTAGAGCTAAAAAGAGAGAAAAATACAAAAAAGTGAAGAAATGACACAATTTTGGTGGAGATTTAAGAGGAAATTAATCCTACAATTCAAGAGATTGATTGTATTTCTTTTTCTACTCTTTTCTTTATTAATTTTATGTCTTTTTTTATGAAAAATAAGATCTTTATGAACACAATTATGTGTAATTAATTTATTAATCTAGGGATCTTATGAATCTAATTTTCACCATGTAATTAATTACCTCTATAGATAAATTGTTGATCAAACAATTAATGGCATAAAAATCAGATTAAATAATATAATTAAATTAATATTATAATTGGGAAAAAATATTAATTGTTTGTCTTGATTAAATAACATGCATAGTTTTCTAGGTAGAGATGTATAATTCTTAAGTATGTGATATATAATTGATGAACTTAATGAGTAGTATGTAATTTAATTGGCATGAGAATGTGATTAAATTAATTACTATATGGTGTGTAGTTTTCTTGAGAGAGGAATACATGATAGGTTAGAATCAATTGATCATGTAATTAATTGATATTATATTGATGGGATTTTAGTGCTTCGCATGTTTAGAAAATTAGGAGATTAAGTATTCCTATATATTTTCTCATATATCTTTTTAGTCACAAAATCTGATTTAATTAGTTATTGTTATTTACTTTTATTTATTTTAATTTTGCTTTCTTAAGATATAAAAACACCAAAAAAATTGATTTTTATTATTTTTAGTTTTAAAAATTAGTTTCTAAAAAACAATCTCTGTGGGAACGATCTTTACTTATCATTATATTACTTGTTATGATACATATATTTGCGTATTTATTGCACACACAATTTGTGTGGTGATCATCAACAAAGCTACTAGTGAGTGTCCCTTGATTTTGGCTGGAACCCCCATGATTTGAGGTGTTGCGGTTCCTGTAATGGCGTGAAGTGAGATTTTAGCCACTTTCGATTCAGGTTCAACTTCCTCTTTACCTTTTGCTTCTACCTTGTCCATAGATTTGGAATCAATGAGGAACAATCTTTTGCAGCGAGGCCCAACATGTAGGTTTCATCGTAGTTGTAACACAAGTTGTGTCACCGACGCTCCCGAATTTCATCAGCGGTAAGACGTTTAACATGTGGGTTCGTGGTTAGTCGTGACTGAATGGGATTTTGTTTTGGTTTCTGGAAGTTTTGAATGGCTGGATTAATGTTGGGTGTAATGTATTTGGGTTTTTGAAGTTGGTTTTTGGTTTCGTAAAGCCGTGTAATGCCAGCAGCATGTGGAAGGGTCTGTGGGTTTACGGCGTGAACATCAGCTCGAATGGTTTCTCGAAGCCCGCTGACAAAACAACTGATTTGTTGTTGTTCAGTTAATGAACCGACCCTTGCGAACAACCGATCAAATTGTGTGTGATACTCCCGGACAGACCCCGTCTGTGTGAGCTTGGTGAGCTCTCCATAGTAATCATCTAGGATTGTTGGACCATAGCGCTCATTCAACGCCTGTTTGAATTCTTCCTAGGTAACCCAAACTTGAGTCTTCCTAAAAGATTGGAATCAGAGGTGTATTCTTCCTTCTAGGTGGTAGGTTGCTAACGACACCTTCTTAGTGGCAGGGGTCTAGTGGAATGAAAAGAACTGCTCTGTCCGATCAATCCAAGTGATAGGATCATCATCATAGTGTGGAAAATCCAAACGAACCACTCGAGGTACAATTGTTCCACGTGTTTGTTGAGATTTTGGTTGTTGCTGTGATGTCCCGATTCCTATTCTTTTCGCACTTAACGCATCCATATCAGTTTGTAGTGGAATGAGCATCTCATGCATCTCTCACTGCATTTGAAGCATTTGTTGTTGGGTTGCTTATATGGATTCCTCTATTGGTTGCTTTGTTGGGTTGGGATGGTTGGCCCTATTATCAGATCTTTTCTCTGATACCATATTGTTACGTGCTCTGTAATGTCGAGCTCTTGTTCAGTCTTTGTCCGGACGTAGAATGATCCACTTGAGGTGATAAATTCTGTAAATGTAAGATAGTTTAATTTTGGTAAAAAAAAAAATTCATGTTGATTTTCATTAACTTTTTACTTTTTATACATATTTTTGATAACTAAAACTAACGGAAAGAAACCATTACTTGCTTAGAAAATGTAACTGAAATTGAAATTATGGAAAAAATGATCTAAGAGAGGTAAAGATGCAGTGAGCTCGTTTGGTAATTTTGGTCTCAAAATGCTGCAAGTTGCAAGTCGGCGATAAGATAACCAAGACAAGTTGGTTCAATGGGACCATCCTCTTTCTCGGTTGCCATAATATGGCAAGAATTAGTGGAACCTTTCTTTGAAATCAATGTTATGATTGTAATATGTATGCAATTAATTATTTTATTATTATATCCGTAGAATTTTAATTTCTTTGTTACTTTTATAAACACTAATTGTTAATACCACAATTTTTTATTTTATTATAATTTAATATTTTAATTTTTGAAATTGGCCTCTTGGTAATTAATTGATGGGTTCGCCTCTTGTCTGGACATGAACAATAGTATTTTTGAGTATTAGTGAATGGAATATTAAGTATTTTTTTATCAAGTAGCCGTCTGTTTATGCTTTTGAGATCAGTAAAAGTGCTTCTAACTTTAAATAGGGGCAATTTTGTCATAAAATAAAATAGAAAATAATATTAAAATGACTACATCATGTGAAGGGAATAAACAACTGGTATTTTATACGGAATCAATTTGGCTCAAAGTTATGAATAACTGTAATTTGGAAAGCTCTTCATTCTCTTTATCAGGAAAAAAAATTAATTAGCATAATTTTTTATTATATAAATTAAGTTTTATTTTAAGATCTCATTTACATATGGATATTTTTTTCGTATAACTAAAAAATATAAAGTATATACATATATAAATTTATAAATGGTAAAAAAAATATTTTTTTTAAAGGATAATTAAAAATAAAATTATATGAATATACTAAAAAAAAAACTTAGAAAAGGAAATCAATCATATTCATATATTATGTTTCCAAGATAGGAAGCATGCACTTATAATTTGACTTGAAATTAGTTCTCATTTTATAAATCATTACAAATTAATCATCCAAAATTTAAAAGTTCATATGGGAAAATCAAATATTGGAATGGGGTATTCATTTTATTTATTTATTTATTATTTTTTTTGTAATAACAATTGCAATGTGGTAGTCTGGTAGATATAGTTTTGACTTTATCGCGTGTTCCTCACCCTCTATGTTCTTCAGACTGTAGCTTTCCCTTCACCGACATTTGGTATAAACGCAGAAAAAACATGTAGTTAGGTGTGATTGTGTGAACTGATGATAGTTGACTTAAATCTACGTAGTTACGTTGTGATTTGCTTACTCTTTTTAATTACTTTTTATTTTTATAAGCGATAATATGGTACTTAATTAGTTATTACAGTCTATTCAGTTAACTGGTTTTTTTTTTCCTTTCTCATTTTATACACCACCATCAATTATACCGTAATAAAAAAAAGAGCATTAAAATAAATGAAAGCGTTGTTATTATAACTTCAAAATACAATAACATGATTATATGTGTTTGGTAGTATATATTTCGTGGTACTAGTACATTTGAATTGATTCCTTTGTAGGGTGTTTGTAAGTACTTAAAATCAAAATAGAATGTTTAAGTTCGAATGTCAACTCCTTTCTTCACAATTAAAAAAAAAAAAACCTTCTCCACACCTCTTACAATTTGATTAAGACTTCAATTTTTAATTGAATTGAGAGTACACAAAATTAAATATTATATAGTTAACAAGAGTTGTTTATTACAAGGTGTTTTTCTTTAACAAAAAAACAAAACTTAAGTTATTCTCTATGTGTACGAAAGAGATCCATTTTTGAGTTCAACCAACGTTCTTAATTTATAATAGAGTATAAACTTACCCAAAATAAGAAAAAAATATTGAATTATATTATTTTTCGTTTCGTTAATACAATTTAACTCATAAATAATTTTATTTATATCATTTCGTTAATTTTCGTCTAACATCATCACAAATCATATTACAAATTGTTATTACAAATATAACACTTGATTATATAATTGTTCTAAATATATCACTAATGTGTTCTATCATTATACAAAAACTAATGAAATGATATAAATGTAATTTTTTTATAAGTTGAATGATATAAAAGAGATGAAAAATAATTTAATATTACAAACAAAACCAACCAATAATTAAGTTTTATGTTTTTTAAGGTTTTCTCTTTATAATATTCTTAGGGTATATGTATTGAATTAATAATATCGGGATTTCAGTTCGATCATTTGCTCTATTTGGGTCAGTGTATATTAGGCAGTATTTATATGGTTATACTTTTAAATATTTTTTAAAAAATATTTTTTTGTTATAATATATATAATTGATATATTGTTTTGTATAATTAAATATATTATAAATTTAGCACATTATTATTAAATGGTGGGAAAGGATGGTGTTACACATTAATTTTGTTATATGTAAGGATTATAAATATTAGTTATTTTCGTAGAAAAAATATTTGTATATAAATTTGTTTTTAAGTTTGTTATCAAATCTATCAAGTAAAGTCAAACAAACAGTAGAATTTCAGATAGTCATATTTTAAGTATATTTGTTATAACTATGTCACATATGATTGCATGCATGCATTTAATATCATATATTGTAATTTAGGTTAATTTTGTTTGTCATGTAAATGTTCAAACAGTACCCACATTCATGATAGTCTTTGATATTATATTCTTCTTTAATTTTTTTAAAATATTTTCCCAATCTATTTATTTTATTATGTTTTTTTTTCTTTTATGTAAGGTTGGTTGTTATTGATGAGTAATGCACACACATATAGTTAGATACACTATATTTGAAAGCATACTATACACACATTATGGGTTAATTTCTCATTATACATGTTAGGTTGTGAGTGACGATTTTTGTTTTTTTTCGTGTGCAAAAATTTATAGAAATCACTCAACAATTTTGAAAACAAAAAATTGAAGTTTTTGGAACCTCAACGAGACCTTCGCTAGACCTCTCATTGGACCCCTAGCGAGGTGGTTGGCAAGGAACCTCAACGGGGTTGACCATTGTTGCTTAGTTGTTTCTATAAATATTCTCCTTTTTCTCATTTTCAAGCATTGAATCCATACCAAAACGCTACCAAAATTATTTATGAAAATTGTTTTTGTATCACAAATTATTTTGAATGTATTGTAGTATTTGTGCTACATTGTTGCGAGTAAAATAGAGTGCTTGAGTGTTAAGAAATTTTGACTATTTTACAAATATTGTGTGAATAAAATTGTGAGATTGGGTTGGTTAATATTGGTTTAGTTCTCAAATTAGTGGTAGTTCATGATTGTGTGTTCTTTCCTCGATTAATTTTTAATGGTTAAGTGTATTTTTCAAGATTGGTTATTCTATTTCTATTTTACTTTATTGATATTCGATTATTTATTATATTACTTAGTATAGTATTGGCTTTGAAGGAAAGTCAGGCTCGTATGTCAAACTAAATTATTGCAAATGCACTAAGGGAGGATAGTAATTGACAAATAGGGTAGATTTTCTGACTAATAAAGGTATCTGTATTTATATTTTTATTAAGTTGTATTTGTTTATTATTGATAGATTTTTACCTGTCGAGTGGTTGTAATAGACAACCTAAAGGTTTATCATATAAACATGAGTTCTATATGGGTTTGACTCATTACATATGGTATTGTGCATGCTTTATTGTTTGGCTAGTATAGTATGAGTTTAAATTATCTATGTTTCAATATATTAAAGTTTAAAATTTGATTAAATATTTTTTAATATTCATTGCTTACTTTTCTATTTACCGAAAAATATATCTATCTTTTAAAGTATTTTGTCTATTTGTGATTATTATTTGTTGTTGCTGTAATTGTCTATTAAGTATTTATCTTTCTGCTACTTCTTAATTAAGGACGAGTTCTTAAGGAGTAAATATCTTTTTACTCTAGTCATGTACCAGATCTCAGACTCATTCTGTTATGCACATCATTGATATCTTCATTGTCTTTGTCAATTAATCTACTTGTTCTTCTACTCTAACCACCTTTCATGATGTACTTTGTTGGCAACTCAAAGATTTATTTAGAAAGAAAGTATGCACCTATATGGAATTATTTTAAACTCAATAGTTTATAACTACATGACACTAAATTAGTAATTTTATTGTAAATAAGTTTACGAGATTTTGAGTGACTTATTTAAGCCATTTTGATAGTATAAATAATGAACTATTGATCTTCAAATTGTTGAGTAATAAGATAATAATCTCTTTTTGAAAGCTTCAATTGAAAGTCGATGAATATTTTATTTATATACACCTTTACCATTTAAGCCCCAATTGATAATGGTGATTTTAATCTTCGTTACTTATTAATATCTGTATGATTTTTTTGAGTGTCCCACATCGACCAGGGAAGCCAGTTAAGTGTTGGTTATAAGGTCATGACAACCCTTCCTCTTTGAGAGCTCTTTTGGAGGGAGTTAGGCCATGAATTTCAACATGGTATCAGAGCGGGTCCCTGGGTTCAACTAATGGTCCTCTCACGGTTCAATCGATCTTTGTGGTGTTTTCGTCCAGTGTGAACAATCGGTCTTTGCAGTGTCCCCGTTCGATGTGAGTGGGGTGTTAAGTATCCCACATCGACCAGAAAAGCCAGTTAAGTGTTGGTTATAAGATCACAGTAACCCTTCCTCTTTAAGAGCTCTTTTGGAGGGAGTTAGGCTATAACTTTCAACAAATTTGCTTGAAGTTCTTGATGTCGTTTGTATCCAAGTTCATATCAGAACATGTAATAAAGTCCACTAGTGAGTTTCTCATCAAATTAAACATATGTTTTGAAAAATGCATGGGAATTTTTTGCCTATTAATTACTAGCTAGATACTCCGGCGTTAAATATGTGTTCAATATAAGTTAAAGACATATCTACGCAACTCATATAATTGGCACATCCATTCATTTTCTTTTAAGTTGGTATCATGCAACACATCCTTCTATTTATTATCAAATTCTTTGATAGTCTTTGAGTTCATTATAACATTTTTCAACTTGTCATACTGATCACTGTAAATTACTAGATTAATATTTTTTGAAAACCTATTCAAAATGTTTCATATCCAACAATGATGGATGTATTTGGTAAATTTGGGCTAACTTTTGCCATTGCAATATATTGATTAGTAATAATCACTTCAAGAGCACTCTTTGCTTATTGCATCTAACTACTTGTTAAATAACCAAACAAATGATTTTATTTTCTCATCTCTTAAGAATCTATATCCAAACGCTAATGTAAGAATCTATATCCAAACGCTAATGTTTGATCATGATGTAGACTTTACTTAAGGGAGTAAAAATCATTCCATACTTATTTTTGTTATAAGTAGTGTCCAAAATCACAACATCCAAAAAAATATATATGTAATAAGATGTTCTTGCAATTAAGTCAGTGCAAAAACATCTTGTTAATAGATTTTATAAATCTGTCTCATATTCAAAGAAAAAATTAGCATTTTTGTCTTCCTTTGATGTAAATGCATCAAATCTTTTACATTGGTGGCTACTTCGATCTCTCACTCGTTAAAGCGTTTTACTGTCATTCAGATGCCTACTCCGGTATGCGTATGTAGACGCCTTCTTCTTCAACTTATAGAGTATAACTATTATGTCTTGAGATTTCTTCCATGTTTATAAAAAAGAAAAAAAGTTAAAAACATAACACCAACAAAAAAAAAATATAATATTATATTATCTAATAAATTTTACATTTTGATGGCAAGCCTTCACTTAATAAAAACATCATTTCATAGGCAAAATATTAGTATTCAAAATGTTAAAAAGACTAAACACACTTTTTGAGCACATAAAACAAATGAAATACCTCTTACGGGGTTAGATTTAATTTTTTTTCCATAAATTTTTTCAACAACGTACACTAAAAAAAGTTATATATCTTGCAGAATTTAAATTGAATTTCTTTTTTGTTCAGTAAAAAACACAGATTTTTATCTTTTCCTATTTAATGTCACTATAATTTAACTTACCAGTTATAACATACAAGTTAAGATTCTTAAATAAATATAATAACTATTGTGCTATTTGCATTGAAATTTAGTAGTTATTGGATATAAAGTATCTTTAATGTAAAATAGAAAATATCAACATAGAAAAAAAAAATTATGGAGGTCGGGATTAATTTAATATAAATATAATTTTTATTATTTAATTTAATTCATTATTTAGAATATATGAGTAAAAATTGCTAATTTGAATATGATAATTATTATGCTATTAATTATTGAATTGTATTAATTATTAAAAATTAAAAAAAAAATGAAGAAGTTGAAAGTAAGCGTCGGGAAAAAAATAAAAATAAAATGAACAATTAAAAACATTATGTGCAAGTAGAGAATTAAGAGAAAAGAAAAGTAGAGTACCTTTTGGACTTAATTTCTCTTGAAGCAACCATTAGTTTATTGAGAGAGAAAAAAATTAAAAAAAATTATTAGTTGTTAGAATTTAGAATGTCAAGTAACTGATTAGATTATTGCAGAATTATGGAGCACTAATTTTTTATAATGGTATTATTATTATAATAAAAATAACTAAATTATTTATTATATTTTTATTATTAATAAAAAAAATATTATGATAATCATTAAGTTTTTTTATTTGCTTTATATATATATATATATATATATATTGATAAGCGTAATGTGAGTAGGTCCAAAGGAAGAGAATTAGAGAATTACTTACCTTTTGTCCTCTGACTTGCTTTAGTGTTTGAGTTCATATGCAGCGTAGAAAGTGATCTACGTTATCCTTACCCGGTATATAATAAGTGATGCCAAATATATTGGAGTTGTATGTGCATAATATTTTTAAATATATTTTTTTTATAAAATAATTAAAAAATAAAATTTTATATATAAATATAATTATATAATTCAGTTAAACCATAAATAAATAATAATAAAATAACTTAAATTATTGTGTACAACTTTTACCTATTATTTAGGTGTTTTTTTTTGTAAAATAGAATTTAATTAAAGATTTAAAAGTATAATTTTGATAAAAAATCATTAATTTAAATATATCAATAATTAAAATTGTTAAATTAAAATTTTATCTTGGGTTTTTCGTAGTGTTTGATTATTCTAACTAATATATTTATCGTTTATTAAAAAAATAAAATCTTAATATTATATTATAATATTTATAATCTTTGATATTATAGATGTAGTTAAAGATATAAATTGACATAAAAATAAAAAACTATATATACATAAATAAAACATACATCATTATAAATAAATATATAGATGAGAAATTTTTTAGATATAAGTAAAAATAATAATATAAATATGTGTTTTTATTTAAAATAAGTAATAATAAGAAGAAAAATATAAACAATAAAATCCAACAGAAGATGATTCAGGTATAAAACGATCAATTTTTGAGAATAATAAATTAACTTTTCAAAAAATTTAAAAAAATATAAAAAAAAAGTATCTAGGATTTTTAGAATGTGCAAAATTATTTACCTGGACTAAAAAAACAAATAATGTTATTTGAACTTGTATAAACAGTCACTTTCATTAAAAAAAAAAAAACTTCTAACCTAACAACTATCTGTGGACGGGAGACCTTAACTAGCCTATTATTTGGAAAAATATCAAAACAAATATTACAGCAAACTAAAAAAAAATAAAATCATATTATAAAATTAAATAATTTAATTGATATCATCAAAACTAATTAATTTTATAATAATAGTGTCCAATAATTCTCATCATGTTCAAGCATGACACTTGAACTAAATTTAATCTTGGTGTTTATTGATTTCTTTAATTGTAAATAAGTTTCTGATTAAACTGTATGTGTTAATTAAAAATTGAAGAAAAGAAATTTGATTTGTGAGTTATTTTTTATTAAAAATAATTTTTAATATATTTTGAGGTAAATTGATTATAGAAAAATTATTATTTAATTATAATATTTTTATGGATGGTTTTTCTTTCAATTGCATATATTACTTATTTAAGTATATTTTATTTTTAGTGCTATTTAAAAAATACATTATTTAATTTTTCATGCATTTTAAATATTTGTTCAATATAAGTTTTTAATTTAATTTTTTATATTAACATATTTTTTATACATATAATAATAAGTGATTCATATTATAAAATAAATATTATGTAATATATATTCAAAATGTTATGTAATTTGAAGGTATGCTTAATATATTTAAAAATATACATTAAATTTATATTTATAATATTATAAAGAATCGAATATATGTCTAATATTTAAAAAGAAATTATAAATAAAATTATATTTATCAAGAGAAGTTATCATTTCTCTCTCTATGTAGTATATTGTTGATTTTCTCTGATTTTTGTTGAGAGAGTTATTGAATTGATTTTGGCTTAATGTTTAATGTTATATTTATACATTGAAAGGAAGGCAATAGCGGATTCTTAAGCCCAATTATTCTCAACTATTTCAAGTTAGGTGTGTAGATATCAGTCAATACAACTGGCTTAGAATTTTCTTCGAATGATTTTAAATCTAAACCTTTGGTGAAGATGTCTACGCGGTGTTTTTACTTCTACTGAATGGAGTTTCAATTTCCTTTGCTTGAATTTTTTCTCGAATGAAGTGGCAATCCAACTTCGATGTGTTTTGTTCTCTCGTGAAACACCGGATTTGATCTTATATGTCGTATGCTTGGTTATCACTTGAAAACATCTTCATTGGTTCTTGAATTTTAATTAGATATCCAAAAGAAGTTGTTTGATCCAAGTTAGCTACGCGTAGGAGTTGATGCCGTGGCTCGATATTAGCCTCGCACTTGATCGTGCACGACATTTTTGTTTCTTGCTTTTCCATGTGACTAAATTTCCGCCCTCTGAGCGTGCAAAAACCGGTGGTTGATTTTCTATCAAAGCTACCAGCCAACTGCATCGGAGTAGATACATGCACTTCATTAGAATTATTACGTTTCATGAGAATTTCTTTACTAGGTGTCCACTTTTAAATATTTTAAAATTCTATGTATAGCTCTACAAATGTGGTGTTCTAGGTATATCATAAATTTACTAATTTGGCTTCTTGAAAAAGAAATGTCTGGTCGGATTACCGTTAAATAAATTAATTTTCCTACAAGTCTTTGAAATTGGCTTATGTCTTACAGGTTCGCCATCTTCAATATTTAATTTGCATTTACTATCTATTGGTGTAGATGTTGGTTTACTCCCAATTTACCGGATTTCTTTCAATAGGTCAAGTGTATATTTTCTTTGTGAAATAAAGTCCCTTGGGTGAATGTGCTATTTCTATTCCTAGAAAATATTTTAATAAACCTAAGTCTTTGATATCAAAATTCTCCTTTAATTTCATTTTCACTTTTTAATTTCTTCAAATTATTTCCGGTAATTATTATATCATCTACGTATACTAGAATTATGGTTGTGAATGTACCATAATTTTTGGAAAATAATGAGTGATCGGCGTTACTAATTTTAAAATCACAAGAAATTAAATAAGAGCTTAGTTTTCCATACCATGCTCGTGGAGATTGCTTTAGTCAGTAAATAGATTTTTTAACCTACGCTAGATTAGAATTTTTTCCTTTTTATGACCCAGGTGGAAGTGTCATATATACCTCTTCTTCAAGTGTTCCTTGGAGAAAAGCATTCTTGACATCCATTTGATGTAAGGTCCAATTTTGGTTTACACGTATGGAAAGTAAAATCTAACGGTGTTCATTTTGGCCACGGGTGCAAATGTTTCTTGATAATCTACACCGTAGGTTTGAGTGTAACCTTTTGCCACTAATGGGTGCTTTGTACCTTTCAATAGTACCATCAGCTATTAAACTTAATCTTATAGACCACGTTTGCATCCTACGGGTTTCTTTCCTTCGGGTAGTTATGTACGACTACCACATGTTTCATTTTTTCAAGTGCTTTCGAAGTTCTTCTTTCATTGCTTTATACCATACAGTTGGCCTATTGCTTCCTCATGGATTATTTGGCTCATTTTCTTTAGAAATTGAGGTCAAATAAGTCCTATATTGTGGTGTAACATTTTTCATAAGATAAATAATTTTGGATAGGATATTTTACCTCATGTATGTTACAAAATCTCGTAATCTAGTTGTAGGTTGTGGAGTCAGATTAGACATACCGATGGTATTATTTAGGTATCTTCCACTTAAACTTTGAGAAGTTTCATCCTCTTCATTCTCGTTGATTATTTCATTTTCATTTTCTACTACTATATTTCCTTAACTTGAGAATAAAAAAATGGAAATGTAAATTCATTTGGTTCTCTTGGTTATTAGTCTCCTTTTCTAGTGTTTTATAATATGGCTCATTTTCTTGGAATGTCACATCTCTTGAAATGTAATGTTTTTGTTAATCGGATCATAGCATTTATAACCCTTTTTTTGAGATGAATACCCAGAAAATAGCTTTGATTGATGTATAATCTAACTTGTGTTGTTTATTTTTTGTGCACGCTAACATATACATCCAAATACTCTTAAATGATAGATATTGAGTTTTTCTTGGTAGAGGATTTCTAGTGGGCTTTTGAAATTCAAATTGGCACTGCAATCTATTAATTAAATATGTTGCGGTGAGAAACGGACCAAAAAATTATTGGAACATTATTTTGAAACAAAAGTACTCTTGTTACTTCAAGTAAATGTCGATTTTTTCTTTCTGACCAGCCATTTTGTTGGGGTGTGTAAATACAAGTTGTTTGATGTAAAATTCCTTTTTGCTTGAAAAAAATTTGTAAAATTTTGATTTACAAATTCCGTTCCATTATCACTTAAAAGTTTTAATCTTTGCATCATATTGATTTTCTCTGAAATTATAAAATTCTTGAAATTGAGAAAACACTTCACTTTTATTTTTTAACAAGTGTAACCATGTAGTTCTTGAAAAATCATCTATAAATATAACAAAGTATTTATAACCATTAAATAACTCAATTGGAGCAGGGCCCGAATCAAATGTATTATCTCAAAAGGTTTTTTGCTCTTCAATTGGATAAACTAAATGGTAGCACCTTGTGTAACTTTCTAATTTGCAAATTTCACAACTACTACAATCTAGTTGTTTGAAATCAAAAATACATTTTAAAATCTTATCGGAAGGATGTCCAATTCTCTTATGCCAAGAGTGCCTAATTCTTCTTCTTTTTTAATATTGAAGTTGCAACTTTTCTTCACTTAGAATATAAAGCCCATTTTCTGAAAACCTTCACTTAATGATATTCTTCGTTATCAATTCTGAAAAATCACATTTTTGGATGTAAATGTAATTTCACAATTTAAGTCTCAAATTGATTTTACTAATGGATAACAAGTTAGATGTACAATTATCACATGCAAAACATTTGAAATTTTTCTTGAAAGGAGACTAATTGAACCATTTCCTAAAATTTCCATTTTTTCACCATTTGCAAGCGATTACAAATTGTTTAGTCTCATTTTTTTTTGTAATTATTGAGTAAGTTTTTATTTCCAGGTTATGTGATCAGTTGAACTGAATCGAGAATCCATTTGGAATTTAAAGAATTTTGAGTAAGGTTTGTAATCATACCAGAGGTTTTTTGAGATTTTCCTTGAAACATCACGGATAATTGTGTATCTGATTGCCTACGTTTGATCATACCCACCTCACCTTTTATTTCTTTTTCGGCTCAGTTTGTACTTTCATATCCTCTTTTCCTTTTTGTGCGGAGAGTAACCCATTTTTCTTTGCTCTACTGCCGATTTTGTCGTTGATCTCCCCCTACGACGAAGCCTCGCCTCGCCTTCCCTTTTGTCGGAGATGAGGGTTGAGACACCGACATTCCTCGCGCTTGTGTCCTTCCTTAACACAATAATCGCAGCGAGTGAGTGACCGGCATTCCTCACGCTTATGTCCTTCCTTCTTACAATAATCGCGAGTGAGTGTTTGGTCTTCCCCGACGTTACGGCACTAGGGTTAGATGTCACGGTGATGAAAGCCTTGGCCAGGGGTTGTCAGGTAGTTGAGTACCCATCACTATTCTTCTTGTCCTCTTCTCTTTCAACCATCCCAATGACCTCGTGTGATGATGGTAGCTCCACGTGAGAGAATTTGTGGCGTACCCTCATGCTTGAATCGAGCTTGGAGAGGAAGGTGAAAATTCCATCCTGCTCCTCTGTTCTTTTGATTTCATCAAGATCATTGTGAGAGGTCGATACATTCTAATCTCATCATTCTTTTTTGGATTTTCTTTGAATAGTTCGATGACGGAATGATTTTGTTGTTGTAGCTTGTTGAAGTTCTTCTTGAAGTTGATAAATAAGAGAGTAATTTTCTTAACTTTCCGAACGATTGTCTCGGAACTTTAACCACGTATCTCGAAATTGTATCTAGATATGTCATGAAGATCGAGAGATATGGGGTTCCATGGTATTGCCAATAACCAATTTCATGTGAGATTGTCACTCTTTCTCCATTCTGAAATTTCCTTTCTTTTTCAACCCAGTTGGGTGTGTTGTATCTTACTTTGGTTTTGATTTCTCATGGGTGACATGTTCAAATTTATACCTGTAGGATTAGACCAAAAGTCAACTGGCGATGCCAAAAGATGGTAATTTTTTACCATTTTAGCGTAACTACATATGTTGTGACATTTTTAGATTCTTGAAGCTTATCTGATTCTTGTTTGTGTGATTGATTTGGAGTAAGATCAAATTTGCTTTGATACCATATTGATTTTCTCTGAT
This sequence comes from Hippophae rhamnoides, assembly GCA_033030585.1. Taxonomy (NCBI): domain Eukaryota; kingdom Viridiplantae; phylum Streptophyta; class Magnoliopsida; order Rosales; family Elaeagnaceae; genus Hippophae; species Hippophae rhamnoides. The sequence continues at coordinate 6,520,539 of CM065431.1, forward strand.
TTTTGTTGAGAGAGTTATTGAATTGATTTTGGCTTAATGTCTAATGTTATATTTATACATTGAAAGGAAGAAACTAGTCGTTACTAAAATAGTCGTTATTAAACTAACCGTTACTAAACTAGCCGTTAACCGTTATTAAACTAATTATTCTCAATGTATATAGAATAGGGTTTCTAAAAATTGAGTATTATTTTTGTAAAATAAAACAGATGATGGTTTGGAAATAGTTTTCAACATATATTATAATTTAAATTTTTACCATTATATGAATAACCAGATACCAAGCAGTTTGTCAAAATAGTTTTTTTTTCATTTGTTATGTTTGTCGATGATTATTTTATCCTTACACTTTTTTATTTTTGTTATTTACTTAATTTGATAAATTTTAATTTATGTATAAAGTTTAATTTCTGTTAATCTATTATTATAAGAAATTGATATTTTTAGATAAATAATTACTAATGTTAAAATAATTTAATATTTTATCTCATAATTTAATACTTTAAGATTTTTAAAAATAAAAATATTATTCTAATATAAATAAAATTTGCTTTGAAAATAAAACTATTCTTATTATATCTTAAAACTATTCTTATTATATCTTATAATAATGTAAATAATTACGTTATATAAAACTATTTCATAACATTTCATACTATAAATAAAATTTGCTTTTGAAAATAAAACTATTTCATAACATTTCATTGATTACCGTAATAATAAAAAATAATATTTTTACGTAAATAAAGTTGAGACTAAAAAAATGTCAAATAAGTTAGTTTATCTGTCTCTGCACGTTTAGTAGTTGGCCCTATGGATGAATACGTTAATGTCGTGCTATGGGAGACTCTGATTGCTGCAATAAAGAAATATAAAGCCAACCTAAGGGCAACTAGCCTTCAAAGTCAACAACGCCAAGCTCACTAGTCACTTACGATTACTCCTTTTTATCTTTTTCTTATTTTATTATGTATTTCTTACACTGTACTTGATAACGATGTCTATCATCTTCATCACTGAAATCAGCTATTCGTGTTGCCTTTATACTGGTGATCCAGTCAAAAAAGACAACAACTTTAAGGTCTCAATTTCTAACTTCTTATTCCCCTTTAATTATCTTCTCCAGCTTTCTATGTTGTTCTGTAGCCTGTTGCTTAGATGATCTTCCTATGTCATTCATTTCCATTTTCAAGCATTCCGCTAATGTAATATAAAGTATTTGGGCAAAATTCCCTTTTCTTTTAATTTGATTTTTTTAAAAAATATTTATGTAATTTTATTGTTATTTCTAGTAATTGGGTTGCTTGATTTCGTGTGAAGCTGCCACGGGTTTGTATTTGTTTGATTCTGCTTTGGGTTTCTTATGAATTCCATGTTGTAAATACTTGACTATTTTTGTTGATATCAGGAGGATCTTTCTGTTATTAGGGAATTTCAGGAGTTGGGATTTAGGAAAAACAACAGAATTTCAGTAAATTGTGTAGTCTCAGGATGAATCAGTTAAGAAACTGCTCATATGGAGCTGTTTTGGTTGCCTTTTTGTGCTGGTCTTCACTACTTGTTGGGGCAGAAGATCTCATGACACACCCTGCAGAAGGTGATTTTGATTTAGTAGCTACAGAGCGTTTCGTTTCCCGTTATGGCAATCTTTCTTTTGTAATTTGTATTTTCAAGGAATGCTTTTAGGATTCAGTAGCTAGTACAATTCTTCCTCATGGTATGTCAATTTTGTTTCCGCAGAGATTTGTGAACTACTGTTAGTGATTATGTGATAGCTTCAATTCCCAAATAAGATGACCCTACCATAATCATTTTCATCGCTTTGGACATGATGGCTATGTCTTACCCTAGTGCATTGATACAATTACAAGATTGATTTTTTACTAAATCAGTTGCTCATTTGATATTTATGCTAAAATTTGGAGGTAATTTGCATACAAAGTGATATTGTTTCTGTAGTTTAGTTTCTAATAACCTTATACCATCTAAGGACACAAGCGGCAACCAACAAATATTGTCATGTATTTGTCATGATGAAGTACTGACGACACTCTCTGTATTAAATTTCAGTGAAGGCATTGAAGGATATCAAGAGAAGTTTGATTGATCCCAATAAGAACCTAAGTAATTGGAATCGAGGTGACCCATGTATAGCGAATTGGACAGGGGTTTTATGCTACAATAGGACACTCGATGATGGTTATCTACATGTCAGGGCATTGTATGGTTTCAATTATTCTTTTCTACCTCATAGCAATGTTGAGATTGATGAATTCGGCTCTCTGTTGTTTCTTTATTCTCTTCATTTGTTGTGAAAGGTTTTATATAGTAACATTTTCACAGTTATACAACCTACTTGAGGTAGAATTAGGTCTGACAAAATTTCCCGAGTTTTTAATAATTACCTCTGATCATTTTACTTGTATAGGTATCATAATATGTAATTTTCTTATGTGTAGATAAGAGATTAGGACTAAACTCATCTTCTTGGTAAAATTTTCAAAGTCAAACCATTGTTGTTGCAATGGAATGATTATTTAAACCATGTATTGGGGTTGCATGTTAAGCCTTCAAAATAATTTCTTTATAATAAGACGTGCCCATCTTCTTGTTGCAGGCAACTATTAAATGTAAATCTATCAGGAATTCTATCGCCGGAGCTTGGCCGTTTATCTTTCATGAAAATATTGTAAGAGAATATGTTGTTTTGCTTCATGTGATCAAACAGGAGAGAATAGACTTCCTTGTATTCTTTATTTTGACCTTTCAAATCATAGAAAGATTGTTTACTCTCAACCCAGAGTAGGCATCCCTGAATTCCTCTGTGTATTTATATATAGGGACTTTATGTGGAACAACATAGGTGGGAGTATACCAAAGGAGATAAGCAATGTCAAGTCATTGGAACTCTTGTAAGTTACTTTGTTTGGCTCTGGTGGATACCTTTACCTTTTGTACTATACTTAAACGGTGATTCTCTCAATGCACCATTTTGTGGTGAAACCATATAAAATTTATGGCAGCTATACGAGTCTTATTCTTTTGTATTTTTAACTTGTTACTTAGTATTTCTACTCTTTGTAGGGTGAGCAGCGGATCGAAACTGTTATTTTTTTGACAATTTAAATCCGATTCGATCCGAACAAGTTTAAAGATTTTCAATCTGAATCCGATCTGATGATATAATTAATCCGAATCAATCTGAATCCGAAAAGATTGGATTTTTTTGGATCAGATAGGGACATTGAAATTTATTTATGAATTATTGTCACATATAAAACCGACATATACAAACTTAAATTTTAAAACCGAATATAAAATTTATTGATCCAATCCGATCCAAATCCGACGGATCGGATGGAATTTTTCAATTTAAGCGGATTGATCGGATTATTTACTCACCCTTAACTCTTAGTCTAAAATGTCCTCAATATCATTGGCACACAGTGTGTCAACTTGGCTTTTCATTTTAGTGTAGTAAACTCTTCTTTTCAGGCTTCTGAATGGAAACCAATTATCAGGTTCCTTGCCGGAAGAGCTTGGTTATCTTCCAAACTTGAACAGAATACAAATTGACCAGAACCAAATATCAGGGCCAATCCCAAAATCATACGCAAACTTGAAGAAAGCGAGGCACTTGTGAGGATTTATTTTATCACTTTTCGTTTGCATTTCTAATATGTTTTGACATGCTTCATGCCCTCTTTCTCCTCTTTGAGCAGTCACATGAACAACAATTCAATTAGTGGGCAAATACCGACTGAGCTTTCCACGTTACCTAATCTAGTTCACTTGTAAGTAAATATTATCTATTTACTTAATTTGTCATTATCTTTCCCTGCAGTGAGGTCTGCAAGCAATTAACTTGTATTCCCTCTGTGGTTATGTTTATATGTTATTCCATCTTTGTACTAATCAAATGAATCTCTGCTCTCTGCAGCCTTCTTGATAACAACAACTTATCTGGGTATCTTCCACCTGAATTCTCCAAACTTCCAAACTTACTTATACTGTATGTTCTCTTACCTTCTTGGAAAAATGTGGAACATCTTGTATTTGTGCATTTAGCACTATATTACCTTGCTAGGTTTCGTAGTTTGTAGACATACTTTGTTAATAGTTTTGTTTCGAACTCTAGTATTACTAGACTCTAAGATAGTACAGTATTAAATTTTGTTTGTTTTTTTGATATTCACATTTTTTTTACCTAGTTTTCCTTCTTGTAAATTACCTTTTCAGAGTGATGATCTCTTTTTTATTCAAAGTTGAATATCTTCTCATTTTCTCTCTTCCAATGCAACAAAGTTTTCTTCTGCCTTTTTTTCTATCATTCAAAGCAATATTACTTTTGTAATGTTCTCTCTAACTTTCAAGAAGGCTCATTCTTTTTGTTTCGCAGCCAACTTGATAACAACAATTTTGATGGGAGTACAATTCCAGATTCATATGGCAGCATGTCAAAGTTGTTAAAAATGTAAGTGGTAATTATGATATCTGCTTCTGTCCGTTTACCAAAGTTGATGCTAAGTACCAACATTTCTATTTATTTATATGAAGGATATGAAGGATATAAGTATATATAATCTTATATTTAAGTGGTAGAAAGAATCATTATTTCTATTTTCTAATTTACAGCTAACAATAAAATATTGATATTAGATGAAAAATGGCCAATTACAAGATAGCATCTTCATGTTCAATGGTAAATCACTTGAATTTAAGTCATCGAATAGAAGAAAAAAAAAAGGGTAAATGGTACTCAAACTTAGACCATTGAGATGCTTGGCCTCAATTGGATTTCTAGGATTGTTTTAACTGCCTTCTTCGTACATATATGGAATCCTGTAGTATGCCTATAAACACAGGATTCTTCGTTTCTTCATAATTGTATCTTTATTATATGATTTTATTTCCTAAGGGTATCTATTTTTAGATTAATTCTTTTTAATAATATCACTGTATCTTGGTTGTTTAGGAGTCTGAGGAACTGCAGCTTACAGGGACCAATCCCTGATTTGAGCAGGATACCAAAACTAGGTTATTTGTAAGTTCATTAAGTGAATCTTCCTTTATATGTCCTTACATAGCAACGTGTTGGTATGTTATTGTGGGAATAATGAATCCACCTAAAAGTTTGTAACCATATTTATTATAGAGGATGATGATTCTGCTGGCTGTGTATATTTATTATATGTTTGATGCAAAATTTCAGAGACCTTAGTTTGAATCACCTAAATGGATCCATACCTCCAAATAAGCTTTCTGATGACATCACAACTATGTAAGTTCATCTCACCTTATAAAAAAGATATGTCATACGGATCATCTTTCATTCAACTTTTTCTTTGACCTTTAATTGTTTTCAACTGATGGTTATGTGCAGCAACTTATCCAGCAACAATCTTACTGGAACTATTCCAACCAACTTTTCAGGTCTTCCCCGCCTTCAAAAACTGTAAGTAATTTTTTGGTTACTCTTTAGTATTTTGCATTCATGTAATGTTTTTGTAGTATATTTGGTAATTCTTTATGCCGAAAGACATAAATTTTGGAGTTGTAATTGTATGGCAGGTCTCTTGCCAGCAATTCATTGAATGGCTCTGTTCCATCCTCACTCTGGCAAGATAGGACTTTCAAAGCAACAGAAAGACTCAAACTGTAAGATCTGAAATGACAATATCAAAAATATTATCCATTCATGGATGGATGTCTGATTTTGAATGCATTGCCCCAAATGTATGTGTGTTTGATTCTTCGGGTGGCATTTTGTTTTTGCTTGTATGTGTTCAAGCAAAGGTTGGATCTGTGTCTCCAATTACAGTGTGCTTTAACCCTCTTAAATTTTAAGGTGGGCTTTAGAATATTCCATAGCATTTGATGTAGGATTTTCTAAGAATAGGAATGTTGCTTTTGATACTGCAGGGAATTCCAGAACAATAAGCTTACCAATATTAGTGGAAGTACCAAGACTCCTTCCAATGTCACTGTCCGGTTTGTTTCTATTCTTAATATTTTTTAACTCCAAATGAAAGCATAGCTGATAACTGATTATGTAAGATGCAAAATGTATCTTCAAACTTATGGTCATGTTTGGTTTGTAGAATGAAAATATAACGAAAATGAGAATGATAATAGGAATTGAATTCAATAGAAACAATAATATTATTATTATGTTTGTTTGAGCAGTGGAATTAAAATATTAAAATTTTTAAACTAAACTTTATAAAATTATAAATGAAGTAAAAATAGAAAATAATTTTTTTTTAATTTTTAAATAAGATAAAAATAAGAAAATAATAATAAATGGTTATACAAATATAGCATTCCAACATATTCTTGAGAGATGTTAGAGAAATGAGCATTTCTGTTATTAGCGGAATGTTTTACATTCCATTTCCGATTAATAGTCAAACCTTACTATTTTTATTACTGTAAACCAAATATGATTTATATGTTTTCTATGTCAGAATAATTGTGCTATTTTAGCTTTTTATTTTGTATCATGTGAAAGTGTTGAACCTTATTCTTCTCTCTCCCTCTTCCCTCTCTTCAAATCTCAGGCTTGAGGGAAATCCCATGTGTAATGATGCCAACCTAGTGAATTTTTGTGGATATGCAAATGAAGAGGAGAATAACACATTAAGTTCGACAAATGCCACTGATAAATGTTTAAGTCAGTCCTGTCCATTTCCTTATGAATACTCCAAAGCCTCTCCGATGCCATGTTTCTGTGCTGCTCCTTTGCTTTTTGGATACCGGTTGAAGAGTCCTGGATTCTCTGATTTTGTTCCCTACAAAAGTGAATTTGAGGAGTTTCTTACCTCTGGCCTTGACTTGCACCTTTATCAACTGGAGATTGATTCCTTTGCTTGGCAAAAGGGACCTCGACTTAGAATGTATCTGAAGTTCTTTCCTGTATACAATGTTAACAACCAAACATCAAATACCTTCAATAGGAGTGAGGTTCGCCGAATCATAGGCAAGTTCTGGTCATGGACTCTTCCAAATAGTGCAGTATTTGGACCTTATGAACTTCTGAACTCCACTCTGCTGGATCCTTACAAGGATGGTTTGTCTTATAATCCTTATTTAATTTTCTCAAGAGTTTGTCAAATATCAGAGTTAAACTTATTTCATTGCTTTTCGGATTTACCTTTAAAAAAGAATACAAGTTTAATAAATGCATCTGTTATTGAAGTTTTTCTTTACATGACACACCTGGTTATATGCATTGCTATCATGCTCAAATGTCAGAAAGACCTCTTGATGCTTTGCGTGACATGAACAAGTTGGTGTTTCAGTTGATTAATTTGCTTTGAACCTAAATGGTACTCATGTGACGTGTGTCTTATTGTTGAGCAACGTGTTAACTGTGTTCATAGCATGCATATTCAGATCAGAATCACATTTCTTAAGTTTTCCCTTACCTTGAAATTTCCTTGGTATGAAAAACTGTAATTCCTTCAATGTGGCAGAATCATACAAATACTGTAGCCGATGCAATCGTGCTACTGATAAGGACATAACTGAATAGCTGGCAATGCTTGGTTTCATTTATTTGAAGCTACTTCTTGTTTCTTTTCAATTTAATGACTGCTTATCTAGATGAGCTATTCTTCATGTATATGTTATCTCTAATAGCTGCATGTACCAGATGAATGAAGCTCGACGTTGGTTTGTTTATTCTCGTGTTTCTTATTGATGTTGCAGTTATTTTGCCATCTTCAAGGTCTGGTATAAGCAAGGGCACTCTGGCTGGCATAGTATCAGGGGCTGTTGCTGTCGCTGTAATATTATCAGCTATTGTTTCTCTTTTCATATTGAGAAAACGCATGAAATACTATCACAGAATGTCAAGAAGACGTCACTGTGAGTATATTATTATTGTAGGAAAACAACAGAAACATTAATCTTTAGTCTGAAACGCTTGTTTTGATTATCCTGAGGCATGTTTCAATGAGATTATGGAATAGTTATATTATCCTGATAAATTAGTCTTTTTTATTTTTTTATTCTTTTAATTTTTTTGTTAACAAGAATTTGTTTGTTATATGTTTTAGTTTAATAAGGGAAAATTACAATCTGAGTATCAAAGGCAATATAACAAGATTTTTTTTTCGTTAGGTTATTTCTATAAAATTTACATTTTAGGTATTTCATGGACCTAACTACAAGAAGTAACTAAAAAGTGTCATACAGGGAGATGAGGAAAACTTTTATTGTCCTAAAGAATTGATACAACGCTCCTTTTCCCTTTTGTTTCTATTTTGACTCATGAGCTAGTTGATAAGTTTTGCTAGCAGTAAGTGTTGGTGTGTGTTGTGGTGCGTAAATGCTGCAGCGTGCAAAGCGACAAATGCTTTGATGGAGTAAAACATGGAAGCGGTGATAATATTAGTGGAGCCATAAAACATGGATGTGTAGCAATTATGGTTATTGTTTAATTTTCGTTTTCTTTGTATACATATATCTCAACTCTTGTATATAAACAGAACAGAAATAATAATAAAATGTACTGATAATTATCAGAGAAATACAATATTTTGACATGGTATCGGAAGCCAGGTTATTCTTGACTAATGAAGCTATGGCGATTTACATGGAGCTACCATTTTTGATTTACGATTTGTTGATTTCTTTGATTTCTTGATTTTTTATTTGATTCACGATTTACGGTTTACGGTTTACGGTGTCTGGTGTGTGGTACAGATTGTAGGCTATGATTTTTCGTTTTGATGAGTTCTAATTTCTGATTTCTTATTTGCAGCCCGATCAGTTGCAATCTTTGGAAAGGAAAAAAACATCGAAGCAACTTGACATCAGTGTGCTCGAGAAGGAATAAGTACAAAGAACATTGTTGTATGGCGTAACAACGAGGTTGAAACGAGGGGATGGGTAAACGGTAGGGGTGTCCAAAAACCGGATTGGGCCAGGACGAACCGAAGTAAGCCGGACGGTGGACCAAAGCGAAACGGTTTTACTAATCAAGCAGTCGGTCGGTTTGTATTAATTTTAAGCCGATTGACCGGACCAGGTTTAATAATATATTAAAAATTTCACATTATTCTTCATTAAATTATAAAAAATCGAACAATAGCGGGATTTAAATCGGAAGAGAAACGGTTTATAAGTCAGCACGGTCCGGTCCCGAGTTTTATTTTTAAAACCGGGTTTCAACGGTTTGGTCGTCGTTCTAGTAATATGAACGGTTCGGTCAGGTTAGATTTTTAGGAGGGCCGAGCAGGACCATGGACACCACAGTAGGCAGTGTAGCCTCGCCGATCTTTGCGACCATCTAGTATTGAGAATCACCATTTAACTCGGCGTCATTTTCGGCCGTCATGACCTCAATGAACCGCCGAGGGAGCCGTGCGAGTCTCTTTCGTTGGAGCCATTGCGGCTTACTTGCGGTTCGGTCTATCTGCTCGTTGAAGTTGTCGCGGTTGGCCAAGCGTCGACTTACTCGTTGGGGGGTACGGGTGCAATCTCTGCGTAGAGAAACTTGGAACGAAGCGAGAAGAGCGCGACACGGAGATGGAGGACCGGTGAGAGGGCGGCTCGGTGGATGCTTGTGGTCGGCTAGGGTTCTTCCGTCGAGGAAGAAGAGAGGTCTTAGAAGGCGGCGTGAAGAAAGTGCGAGAGAAATTTCTTGCGAATGGAGAAGGAAATGATTTAGGGTTACGAAGAGGGCTGCGCGAAATGGAGAAGGAAATGAGTTAGGGTTATGGTTTTTTTTTCTTTATATAGTGTACGAATTGTAAAAAAATTTAGATTTCATGACGGAATCTAGAGATTTAACTACCAATTTCATGTTGGAAGATTTGACGGCGACAATGACGGAAGTTCTAACTAGAGCTCGAGATCATTTCCTGACCTCAGCCAATTGAGCGTCGATTGCTACCTATTTGGTATCAAGTTGGGAGGATCGACTATGCCTTGTGGTCTAGGTGGTGGAGATGAATATCTACGGCAAAGATAAGCGGGATATATTAATGGGGATTTTCCTTAACTGTTGAAAGCAGCCTCGTTTAGGATATGGCGTATTGAAAATGCCATTGTTAAAGGATGGTTGATCAATTCGATGGACTCACTCGCTTGATTGCAAATTTTATCCAGATTCCCAGTATGCGAAAGCAGGGTTTGGGATTAGGTTCTTCTGCTCTTATGATGGGGACGGACACGTCTCGAGTGTATGATCTTCGCGTCGAGTTACAAATGCGAAGCAGCGGGTGGATCCGTTGAAAAATACTACGATGACGCTTCGAGGGTTGTGGTGTGAAATTGATTTCCGTCGTCACAATCGATGGAATGTGCGATTGATATACAAAAATACAGCACTCGAATCGTACGGGAAGATCGAGTGTATGCAGCCATCGATGGACTTGATGATGGATTGGATAAAACTCGAAGTGATGTCTTGAGATCGAACCATTTCTGCAGGTGGAACAAGCACTGTGGATTCGTCGGTATGGAAGAGTCGGGCGGAGCGTGATGATCACGAGGTGTAGATACGACACCGGAGCGATTATGGCTTTTAAAGAGGGTCGAGAGACAGCAATCTAATGCCCAACGAGGACCTTCGGCCAGGTAGCGAAAATCCACGGGGAAATCCACCGTCTCTTGACGTGAAATGTGGCCATTGCGGAAACTCCCGAACACCGTGAAAATTGCTTGAGCTACGTGGGTATCCGGAATGGTGGAATGATGTTCGAAGCACGGAAGAAACGGGACACCGTTGGGCGGCAGTGTGGCTACTGATAATGCCTCGCTCATCCACGCCTCGGGCCGAATCTTTCCGAGGATCCGGGTATTTCAAGTAAAGCATTTCACATCTCTACTCGTAGTGATAAAGAGGATTGGATTTTGGACTGCAGGCTACGGAATCGCGTGACATTTGACCCAAACGATCTCTCCAATACAACCCGGCCAGACGGAGGTAGTGTTGCCAATGCGAATGGGGTCGCTTATCCGATTACGGGAGGCTGGAACGGTGACCTTATCTCGCCATTATCATTATCTAATACTTTGCTTGTACCTACATCAGCAACGTAATGTACGTAAGTCGGAGTCGGCAGACATGCTTGTGTAGTATTGATGTATTTTACTTTTGCAGCCTACGGGATATTCTCGCCCAAGGAGATCATTGGGCGTGGTACTAGGAGAGGAGGGCATATTATGTGGATGACCTCGGTTCGGGAAGAGGCCCGATCACGTACAACATCTTGTTGGTAACGAACGACAGATTTGGGCATATGTCGTCGTAGATTTGGGGATCCGTCGTTCGGGTATTTAAAGCACTCTTTCTCCGGTTTATTTTCAAATATCACACATTCGGATTTCAAATGTGATACTTGTATCTAACAAAAAGTCATATGGCGTCTTATCTATGAGCGCGTGAATAAAAGTATGACTCGTTTTGCTTTGAGTACATTCGATGTTTGGGGACATGGGATCATTACGTCACGTCGGGTCATCGTTGGTTTGTTATTTTTGTTGATGATTGTATACGAATGACATGGCTTTTACCTTATCGAACATAAAGATGAAGTATTTGCTACATTTCACATGTTTCACGCATGTGGTTCGAGACACGATTTTAGAAAAAATTAAGATACTTAGGTACGATAATGGAGGGGAGTATGTTGTCAACAATTCCGGACATACTTGGACAACCGTAGTGTATTCTCGGCGAAACCTCGTGTTCCTGAGCCAGCATGAGAATGGGGCTGCGGAGAGGAAGAATCGGCGTATTTTAGAAAGCAGCTCGGGCACTTACTAATCGGTGCACGTATGCCTAATAAATGCGGAGTGATGCTATTACTACTGGTGTGTATCTCTTGAATCGTATGCCATGAAAAAAACCTTACAATTTGAGACTCCGTTAAAGGTGTTATCGATCATCTTCCCTTTTACTACTATTTTGATGTGCTTAGAATTTTTGGATGTGTTGCTTTTGTCCACCTCCGTAAAAATCAACGAACTAAGTTGGATCAATGTCTTTGTCGATGTGTATTCTTGGGGTATGGTGTACAAAAAAAGGGTTATCGATGTTATGATCCAATTACTAAAAGAATCTATACTACCATGGATGTCGCTTTCCTCGAATCGAGAATGGTTTTCCACGTCAGAGGTATCCATTACACACTCGGGAGGAGAGTTATGGTGAAGAAACGAAATTGGCTTGATGTTGAAATATTAGACTAGTCAGTCAATACTCGGATCGTGCCAATAATATGGAGGGAGCAGTGTCTGAACTCGACTTGAACTTCGAGGGCCCGAAGCTAAAGTAGTAATTGAATCTCCCGAAGATGAAGTGGTTGATGTATCCTCATTCTCACAGTACTGATGATCCTCACTGCTGAAAACACTCACTGAGGTAAGCTATCCTATCACGCGCACTTTACAAACTAATGCTATAGATACATACATGTTGGTTATGTTTTACCTTTCGAGACACAATCGAGGTAAACCTCGAATCGATACTCCCCAGGAAAGAAAGAACGACAGCCCAGTATCCGATAGCAAATTATGTATCTCTCGAAGGTTATCGAACCTATCGGGGCATTTACCTGAAACACTGCTCCTCGTGTCGAATTAGGAGTAGTATTGAAGAAGCCTTATACGATCCAAAATGGGCTCGAAGCTATAAAGAGGAATTTGAGGCATTGCGGAAGAATAACACATGGGTGTTAAGCGAGTTGCCTCGAGGAGGAAGATGGTAGGATGTGATGGATTTTCTCCATTAAGTATAAAGTAGATGGGTTAGTTAATCGATACAAGGCGAGGCTTGTAGCAAAAGGATATACTGCAGTAAACGTGGGATAGATTATCAAAAAACCTTATACTGTGGCTAAACTAAAAAGCTGTGAGAGTTTTGTTATCTCTTTAAGACAAATTTAGATTGGCCATTGCACCCGACTTGACGTGAAGAATGCCTCTGCTTCGTGGTGACCTTGAAGAAGAGATTTACGTGGATATCCTTTGAGGATATCTTGTTACATCGAGAAAAGAAAGCGCATGTAGATTACAACGAGCGTTGTATGGACTAAAACAATCATCTCGGCGTGGTTTGGTAGGTTGAGTTCGACAATGAAGAAATATGGGTTCTAACAAAAGCTTAGCTACGATCGTACTCTTTTCCTAAAACATCGATCGGGGGAAGATAACAACCGCATAGTCTATGTAGACGACATGATCATTACGAGGGGATGATAAAGAAGAAATCTCTACAGAGCTTGAGAACAATTGTCAAATGAGTTTGAAATGAAGGACTTGAGGAGAACTCGAATACTTCTTAGGTATTGAGGTAACGAAGATCAAAACAAGGCGTATGTCTTTCCCCAGAAGGAAATATGCGGACCCTCTTAGCGGAGAGCATGACTACTAGATTGTAACACATCGATATTCCAATGGTTCAAAATCATAAACTCGGAGAATATGTGGACAGTACCGTGCGGATAAACGAGAGATATCAACGGTTCGTAGGTAAACTCGTATATTTATCTCGTACTCGACACATTATTGCTTTATCTTTGTGAGTGTCGTGAGTCGATTTCGTACTGCCCCAGTGAAGACCATATGGATGCGATCGTACAAATACTTCGTTACTTAAAATCCTCACAGGAAAGGACTTATGTTTTCAAAGAAGGTCAATTGGAAGTCCTTGGATATACTGATTTAGGCCCGGGCGGGGAATATGAAGGATAGGAAATCTATTCTTTGGGTACTTTACTTTTGTGGGGGCAATCTTGTTACATGGAAGGAACGAGAAGCAAAATGTAGTTGCCTAATCCGGTGTTGGTATTTGAATTTCGAGGAATGGTCGAGGAATATGTGAGCTCCTTTGGTTGAAAAAACTTAGCGAGATTGGTGTTGCTCACAACTCGAAATGAACTTATTTTGTGATAAAGCGGTAATTCTTTCTCTACAATCAGGTTCAACATGATCGCACGAAGCACGTTGAAGTGGATCGGAGCTTAAATCAAACGAGAATCTTGAAGAAAAGATTATTAAGCTTCCATTTGTTAAATCGAGAAGATCAATTGGGTGATATCTTTCGCAAAATGCGTATGCCAAGGAACTTATACAACTCACTTGACAAGTTGGGCATAAGAGACATATATGCAACTTGAGGAGGAGTGTTGGTGTGTGTTGTGGTGTATCTAACGATTAATGACACCGATCTTTCGGTGGAGTAAAACATGGAGGCGGAACAATAATATTAGTGGGCCCAATAAAACATGGATGTGCAGGAATTATGGTTATTGTTTAATTTTCGTTTTCTTTGTATACATATATCTCAACTTTTGTATAGAAACAGAACAGAAATAATAATAAAATACACTGATAATTATCAGAGAAACACAATATTTTGACAGTAAGCATCGATCAAAGCTAGAAGCTTTATTTATTTTCTCCTGGATAAATAAGTAGCTGCCTAATTAGTTTTTCTGGGTTAAAAAGACTTTGAAATTTAATTACTAACTCAAATGTCGATTGTTTCCTCTGACTTTACTGGCTGAACTACTACTCAGAGTTAACTCCAATAAAGATGGAAATTTATTTTATTCAATTGTATCGAAATGAAAATACAGGTATATTGGTTTGAATAAATCTATTGTTAACATTGGAACTCCATACATATGCAGCTTCTAAGGTCTCCATAAAAATTGATGGAGTCAAGGGTTTCACTTTTGGAGAAATGGCCTTGGCTACAAACAACTTCAACAGTTCTAGTCAGGTTGGTAAAGGAGGTTATGGAAAGGTTCATAAAGGCATTTTGGCAAATGGCATCATTGTAGCCATAAAGCGTGCAGAAGAAGGATCATTGCAGGGTGAGAAGGAGTTCTTAACAGAAATAGAGTTGTTATCACGGCTACATCACAGGAATCTCGTGTCCTTGGTTGGTTACTGTGATGAAGAAGCCGAACAGGTACTTTGCTACACTTGAAACTTCAATCCTGTTGTAATTTTTCATTTAAATGGCAGAAAAAGTTGCTGATGAAAAAGAGTAGTTCTATATAGCCCAACAGCAACACTATTGACATGGATGCACATATGATCATTAATGAAAATTCATTAAAATATACATGACCATTAGATACATAACACATATCTGGTATTAAGTGGTTTAGTTGTGCTGCCAAGGATTTTCCAATGGAAAAAGTTGAAAGAAAACAGGTTTTTTAAGTCATAGTTTGAATCACATTAATTATTGTTTTGATTTAAAGAAAAAATAGTTTTAAGTGGTTTATATAATGATCTGATAGTAAGATTTATCTTTCTTTGTTCAGAATCATAAGTTCAAAATATGCCAAATACAGTTGGATCTATAAAAAATTAAACAAATAAATATATTTTTCCTTCTCTTAGAATTGTATTGGCATTTACATCATCTTGTTCTTTTTTGTGGATATAAGCCAATAACTATTATTTATTGAGAAAGTCTAATGTCATCTTTTTTTTACTGCAGATGTTGGTCTATGAATATATGTCAAATGGTAGTCTAAGGGATCACCTTTCCGGTACACATCTTATTTTTCCTTCGAATATGCCTTTTGCTTATTTGCCATTATGGATATTCTCCATTACAATTTAATGCAAGTTTATGTAGTAATTAAAAACCAATTCAATTCAAGTTATTTATCTGCGAACAAGGCTTATATTTTGAAAATTTACATGCTATTTGTACTACCTCTAAAGTAGTTGTTGATATTTGGTTTTGCAGCTAAGTCGAAAGAACCTCTGAGTTTTGCTACGAGATTGAGAATTGCCCTCGGAACAGCCAGGGGCATCCTTTATCTTCATACAGAAGCCAATCCTCCAATATTTCACCGTGATATCAAAGCTAGTAACATATTATTGGATTCCAAGTTTACTGCAAAGGTTGCTGATTTTGGACTTTCACGACTTGCACCTCTTCCAGACATTGAAGGGATGGTTCCGACGCACGTATCCACAGTAGTAAAAGGGACTCCGGTATGGCTTTTGAACTATTAACATGATTCTTTGATAAAATACATTCAAATATTCCACATTATATTAATATTAAAAATCTCAGCAAAATAACGATGAAATAAAAGTTATGGTTATGAGATATACGGGCGACCAATTGTTGTTAAATTGTGACACTATAGAGATTTTGTATTCCTCTAAAGCAGGACAAAATCCTTGTTCATCTTGATAAAGGCAACTGTAATTTTGTTTATGCTGAGTTTTGTCCTCTTTTTTTCTATACTACAGATTGTGTAAAATTTATTCATTTTAATTTTTTTCTTTATTTTTTTTAATCGACTAACTAATAAATCTTTATATTAACAATGCAGGGTTACCTTGATCCAGAGTACTTTTTAACTCATAAATTAACAGACAAGAGTGATGTTTACAGCCTCGGTGTCGTGTTTCTGGAGCTCTTAACTGGAATGCACCCTATCTCGCATGGGAAAAATATTGTTCGGGAGGTAAAATCTTCTCTGCACTATCACTAACTAGTAACGTGCAATATGCTTTGTAATGCTGCTCTTCTTTCCATTAACAAATTCTTGATGGTTTGACCAATGACAATAAATGACATGTAAATAATTGTACACACGTTTTTCATCTTGTGATCTAGTGGATAAGGTTCCTTTCTCATATTTTAAGTTACAAGTTGAAACAACACAAAGTTTCATTTTATGCACTCGTCAACCTCAATACACCTTAGGTATACTTTCTTGTTAATCATAGTTTTTGATGTGCATCAGGTTAATATCGCATTTCAAACTGGTAGGATCTTTGCGGTTATTGATGAGCAGATGGGCTCATATCCATCTGAGAGTGTGGAAATTTTTTTGGCATTGGCCCTCAAGTGTTGCCAGGATGAGACAGATGCAAGACCTTCAATGGCAAAGGTGGTCCGGGAACTTGAAAATATATGGCTGATGATGCCTGATTCAGACACTAGAACAACAGAATCAGATGTCACAGATTCCGGGAAGGTAGTGCCATCACCACCTTCATCCTCTGCTGTCAAAAATTGTTATGTGTCATCAGATGTCTCGGGCAGTAACCTTGACAGCGAAGTCATTCCTACCATTCTACCTAGATAATAAGAAACATCGGAGTTTTATAGGTCTCTTAGAGTTTTGGATTACTCTAGAAAATCTTGTGGCTTTCTAAATCCTGATATATGTACAGTATAGTACAGCTTCCTCTATTAAAAAAGAAAGAAAGAGAAATAAGGTCGCTGTAGAAATTCCATACTTATACTAAGAGTGACACATATGTCATGCATTTTTTGTAACAATTTAATTTTATTGTTATAAAAAAGTAACTTCATAAGAACAAATAATTATTTTTTATGTTTTTATTTTATTTTTTCTTCAGTTCATTTAGTTACATTTTATTTAAATTATAAGTATGTAATGTAATTGAAAAAATTAAAAAATAAAATAAATTAAAATTACATTTAGTCTTGTGTGGTCACTTATTTTGTAACAATAGAGCTAAATTTTTATAAAAACTAAGTAAATGATTTAAGTATTATTTTTACAATAAAGAAATAACCTTGGTATTTTTCTAAGAGAAAAAAATATATGCTAGGAATATCTATTATCACAGATAAGGCATCACATAGTCTATATATGTAAATATTTTCATATTTAAAATTATTTAAATTTTATTATTGCTCATAACTTAATAGAAATAAATAATGTACAGATATTTAATATTTAATATTAATGAAAACAAATTAAATATTCAAAGAGAAGTAAATATATTTCTATAAACATCTACCTATACTTGAACAAATAAAGATATATTTAAAAACATAATAATACAATTACAAACATAATGATACATTATTATTATGAGAACTTTAAACATGTCATTTTTATAAACATTTTGTTAACTTTATTCTAATAAAAATAATTTTAAAAAATTCATTCTTTAGATATTTCAAAGATTGTTAATATTTATGGTTTTATTATTTGTTCAATTTTTTGAATTTTTTATCTATTTCTATGAACATTAAATCTCTTCTTTGAAATTCATGGATTAAATTTAATATTTGTTTAAGTTTTTATAATTAATATTAATAATTAATCTAGAGTATGTTGTGAATTTTAATTTATGATATCTTAGTTTTAATGTATCATATTATTATATATTAGTGGGTGGAACTCACTTAAGGCTGCATTTCCGGTGGATGAGATTGATAGTAAAATATTACTTACTAGCCGTAATGTAGCTTTTGCTCTCAGTATAGATAGTAATGGCACCACTTTTGAACCTAGACTGCTTCATGACGAACAAAGTTGGGAGTTGCTCCAAAAAATAGCATGTTTTGGAAGGAATCTGGAAGGTAATCTTCAATACTTTATCTCTACTATCTCCCTAATTTTCCTTTGGTATAATTCACTTAAGTCATGTTTGATAAACATTCTGATTTATGATTTACAATTTTGATTAAATAATAGATTTTATGATTTTTTATTCTTTTGTAAAGAATTAGAGAAACTAACCCTATAACTTAGAACCTTTGGATGAATTATAAGAATCTAAGTATATACTTTAAAAGATAACGGATTAAAGTGTATCTTTTTATGAATTACAAGACCCTATATATATAGCTTAAAAAATAAAAAAATTAAAATATATCTTTTGAAGAATTATAGGAATTTAGAGACCTTAACTCTATTTTATTTGTAGAAAAATATCATCAAGGTTTGGATTCGATCCAATTTCATAAAATAAAAATTGAAGAAATTTTCATTAGCAATCTCTACTGTCTCTATCTTCATTGATGTCTTAGAAGACAGGGTTAATATAAACTTATATTTAATTAATTACAGTATTATATAATGATGTTTTATTACAAGAAAAAGAAAAATTCTCACTTTTTGTTGCTGCTAAGAAAAACTCTCTCATGCCCACAGCCCCGTAACAAAAGTGGTGGCAGTTTGTGGTGTCCTGGGAAACAACCCAGGTTCAAATCCCCTCAGAAATAGGGGGGGTGGGGTGGGGAGAATAAGCAAAACTCTCTTTAAAATTTCTCTTATTTTCTATCTGCACCTCTCTCTCTCCATTTTGCTCCTAAAATTTATGTTCAGTGTTTTGGAATAATGATTTTCTGCTTATAATTGGCAGTAAGAAGGAAGTGTTAATTCCTCATTTTCTCTAAGATGGGTCAAGTTTGTTCGATTCATTAAATGAAGTGTATGACAAATATCTTTTATTGAAAGAATTACATTGACATCAAAGAAAACTATTTGTACACTTCATTTATCGATCAATGATTTGCCAATATAGGAAGACCGAGATGAAGAGCCCTGCCAAGCACGCTCAGGAGGCTTCTCCATGAAAATATTAGGCATTGTTTCAATCATTACTTCCTTGAGAGTACTAATATATTTTATTCCATCAACCATTGCAAACAGTTTATGACAATTCTGAATCTACAACCAACAGAGACTAGGCAAGCCCCCTAATTTCACAATCCACTCCTCCAAAATGTACAAAGATGTGAGGGATAGAGATTCCAGATTAGGAAAGCCTCCTTCTGAGAAAACCATATTCTTTCCCATGAAGGCATCCTCGTTAAGGCAAAGGGTTCTTAGCATAGTGTCACGACCTTATTTTTCAAGTATCGATCGTGCGGTACTTAGCACAGTCCGTTGCACTAAGCCTGCCTTTCAACCCGAATGTAACTCCAAAGAGAATAGAAAGAGAGTTTGCAAATAATGCTTTGTATTGCTCTAGAGAGAGTTTATGATACAATTTGCTAAGAATTCCCAAGATCTCCAAGGATAGTTGAGAGTTTCCAAGATGATTACAAATGAAGACCAATTGGTCTATTTATAGTGTGGCTTCTAAGCTTAAGAATATAACACCACTTTCTAGATAATTCTAAGCCTAGAATATACAAGAGTGTTCTAGGTTTATGTACAATGTGCCACAAGGCTCTAGGATCTTTTAGTCAACTCGTAGAGTCTTCTAGGTTTGTCTAGCTCTTTCATGCACGTTTCAGGATGTTCCGTAAGCTTCCAGCAGCTTCTACATCCTTCCCGAACCAACCGACACGTTCAAGAACATTCCAGCCCATTCTAGCACCCTCTAGCATGCTCTAGAACATTCTAGGGTCTTCAAGTTTGAGTTGAGTCCGTCCAACTCTAGCCCTTTCTAGACTTCTCTAGGAAACTCTAGAACTTTCCATGTAGAATAATCTAGATCCTTTAGGCAACCACCATTTATTTTGGATTTTTAAGCTGAAACCTCTCTATGGCATCTTTGAATTTCCATAAAGACTCCTCGGGTTCCCAGCTTGTCTCTACATCTGGGGCGTTTTTTCATTTGACCAAGTATTCCGTATAACTTGGTAAGCCCCTTCGGATCGTTGGTCTCACAAAATCGAGTCCAGCTTCCTGTCAAATGAGGTTACCACTGTGGTAGGCGCCCTCTTGGATTCTCCCCTACTCATGTCTTCCTTGTCTCCATGAAAGGGTTTTAGCATACTTACATGAAAGACCGGATAGATTTTAAGCTTTGGAGGGAGTTGCAGTTTGTATGATACCTTCATCGACTTTCTTGAGGACAGAAATGGTCCTCGTATTTCCGCACCAACCCGCTTGAACCTTCCGCAAGGACTTGAATTGTTAGGGCAATAGTTTAACCAAGACCAAATCTCCTTCCTGAAACTCCACCATCCTCCTTTTCTTGTCAGCCTATTTCTTCATCTTCTTAGACGCCTTGTTCAAATAGGCTCGGGCCAACTCTGCTTGTTCATGCCACGCCTTGGCAAAATTGAAGGTAGTAGGGCTCTTCCCTTCATAACTCATAGCCAAGGCATGAGGAGTCATGGGTTGCTGCCCCATGACGATCTCAAAGGGACTCTTTGCGGTGGACTCGCTCCTTTGCAAATTATATGAAAATTGGGCTACATCCAACAACTTCGCCCAATCCCGCTGATTAGCACTAACAAAGTGCCTAAGATACAACTCCAGCAACGCGTTGGCACATTCCATTTTCCCGTCGCTTTGGGGATGAAAGCTTGTGGAGAAATTCAAGTCTGATCCCAACAAATTGAATAGTTCTGTCCAAAATTTTCCCGTGAATCACGGGTCTCGGTCACTCACGATATTAGAAGGGATTCCCCAATGCTTCACAACATTCTTGAGGAACAAACGTGCCATCTCATCTGCCGTGCATTCCGTTGAGGCAGGTATGAATGTTGTGTATTTGCTGAAGCGGTCGATGACGACAATAATGCTGCCAAAGCCCTCTGATTTTGGCAAGCAAGTGATGAAATCCATAGAGATACTCTCCCATGGTCTCTCTAGAATGGGCAGCGGCTCTAGCAAGCCTCCGGGTGCATGCTGCTCTATCTTGTCTTGTTGGCATACAAGACAAGTCCTTACATAAGCTTCGACATCGTCTCAAAGTTGAGGCCAATAGTAGATGGATTTGATCAAAGCAAGGGTGCGCCTCTTTCCTAGGGTGTCGGCGTATGAATCATGGCATTCCTTGATAAGCTCATCGCTTAAGCTTCCCAAATTTTGGCACGAAGATACGATTACGCTTGGTATAGAGTAGTCTATCACTCGGCCAAAATCGTCTGTCTTCCTTTACTTGATGAAGGCAAGGAGATTTGAGCAAGGGCATCGTACCTAACTCTTCTTTGATCCTTTCTAACAAGGGATACGCCCTTAAAGTGCTAGCTCGTCTTTCTACTTGGTGGGTCAACCACCACGCTTCCGTTGCGCACCTTTGATTTTTCCACCTGATCAGGGCTCATTGTTGGTGGTCTTGTGTCAAGCTCCAACTCGACTTCATGGTCCACCTCTCTCCTTGGAGGTAACCGTTTGGGCAAGGTCTCATGCATCACCCTATGGGACTTATCTAGGATAGCTTGCACTTCCATTGGCAAGCTTGACTTTGGTGATGCGTCAAACATCAGCTTATGGAACTTATCTGAGACAACTTACCCTTCCGTCGGCAAGCTTGGCTTTGGCAACTCCTACTCATTGAACTCTTTTGAGATGGTCAGGTAACTCTCTTCGTCCCTCTTCAATCCCCTTTTGATTTGAAGTGCCGAGAGAGCTTTGGTTGTGCATTTGGTGGTCCTATCCGTCGGTACCACGCAAGCCTTCGAACCATCCATGATACACATAGAGTTTGAGCATGGCACCAAGAAAGCTCTAACCTGGTCCACAAACTCCATGTCGAATACAACAGTGAAGTCATCCATAGGCGCTACAGATAAGTCCACTTGGCCAGTCCAAGCACGAGACCGACCTTAACTCCTCGAGCGTGCGCATGCAAAGTAGTCTTTGTTGAGTCGTTTCGCCCTTTGAAGAACCCCTTCCATTGACATCCTTTAGGCCGAGTCTCTTTGCTTCTTCCACTGAAACAAAGTTGTGCGATACACCTGTGTCCACCAATGCTTTGGTGACCTTCCCGTTGATGTTGGCATCTACGTACATCAAGCCTTTAGGGGTCTTTGGGGCGCTATGTATTGCACCAAGTAAGCGCAAAGAACCCATCTTTGCACCTTCGTCCGATTTGCCTCTATCCTGGTCATGAGTGGAAGTAACTAAGGCACTTAATGCCTTTCTTTTTGGACATTCACGTGCCCAATGCAGTCCGTCGCAAATGAAGCACATTACACGGGGCTTTGAGGCACCACGATCCTCCTTTTCCTTCCCCTTGTCCCGTGGTTTGAATGAGGAGTTGTCTTTATAATTCTTAGGTCCCAGACTTTTACTGTGGCTTCCCCCACTCTTTCCTCTAACAAACTTCTTATCTGTAGATTTTGAGCTTTCCTTATTTGTGGAGTATTCAATAAAGCTTTCTGCAGTCGCAATGGCCGAAGACAAGTCTTGGACACCACGTCGCTTGAGCTCAAGGTTTTCCCACGATTAGAGACCATCCATGAACAAGAATAGGGCATCCTTGTCGGATGTGTCAGGAACTTCAAGCAGCAAAGTTGTGAACTCTTTCACATAATCCCTTATGCTACCTGTCTGCTTTAACCGTCGTAGTCGACCTCTTGCCTCCTCTTCAGCATTAACGGGAAAGAACTACATTTTGAACTCCCTTTTGAAATCTTCAAAGGTTTCAATCGTGCAAACCCCTCGTTGCACATCTCCATGCCTCTGTCTCCACCTGGCACATAGCGTGCAGGACAAATACATGGCGATGGTTCGGATCTTCTTTGGCGTGATGCATTGTCATGCGGTAGCTCCCAAAGTATTGTTCCGGCCACATGGGAAGTTCTCGGCTTCCTGGCATTCTAATGCCATTGAAGGTCTTAGGCTTGGGGAACATCCACCCTTTTAGCCTCGATGGCGGTGGTTCGCTAGTTCCCGCGGTCATAGCCCGCTTACAAAGAGCTAGATCACCACCCATGTCCTCAACTTTATGCAACACATTAGCGAGTTCTCTTTGGACAAGATCTCTTACCATGGCAAGTTCAGCTTTCAACCCATCAATCTCTTGCCTTAGCCCACCATCTAGCTCATTGAGTGACATCTTAACCGCTGCATGGATCTCCTCATCCTCGGCCTCAAAGCCATTGCAACGCTCTTCTAAGTTGTCCACTCGGTCAAATAGCTTCCCTAAGCTGTCCTGCGCACTCCCTACTCATGCTTCCAAGCTAGAAAGTATGTCTTTCGACTTGGCTCGAGATTCCTTCTATTGTTTCCGAACTTCCTCACGTCCACGTTCCATAGGTGGAACATCAACGCTTGGAGTAGATGGAGCAACGTTCTTCATTATGCCCAAAGTAAGAAATGTTTCAACCAAAAGCTCTGATACCAACTGTCACGACCTTATTTTTTAAGTATCGATTGTGCGGTACTTAGCACGGTCCGTTGCACTAAGCCTGCCTTTCAACCCGAATGTAACTCCAAAGAGAATAGAAAGAGAGTTTGCAAATAATGCTTTGTATTGCTCTAGAGAGAGTTTATGATACAATTTGCTAAGAATTCCCAAGATCTCCAAGGATAGTTGAGAGTTTCCAAGAT
The DNA here is from genome assembly GCA_033030585.1 of Hippophae rhamnoides. Classification (NCBI taxonomy): domain Eukaryota; kingdom Viridiplantae; phylum Streptophyta; class Magnoliopsida; order Rosales; family Elaeagnaceae; genus Hippophae; species Hippophae rhamnoides. Next base: position 6,544,538 of record CM065431.1, read on the forward strand.
GATTACAAATGAAGACTAATTGGTCTATTTATAGTGTGGCTTCTAAGCTTAAGAATATGCCACCACTTTCTAGATAATTCTAAGCATAGAATATACAAGAGTGTTCTAGGTTTATGTACAATGTGCCACAAGGCTGTAGAACCTTTTAGCCAACTCGTAGAGTCTTCTAGGTTTGTCTAGCTCCTTCATGCACGTTCCAGGATGTTCCGTAAGCTTCCAGCAGCTTCTACATCCTTCTAGAACATTCCAGCCCATTCTAGAACATTCCAGCCCATTCTAGCACCCTCTAGCGTGCTCTAGAACATTCTAGGGTCTTCAAACTTGAGTTGAGTACGTCCAACTCTAACCCTTTCTAGACTTCTTTAGGCAACTCTAGAACTTTCCATGTAGAATAGTCTAGATCCTTTAAACAACTAACATTTATTTTGGATTTTTAGGAATATTCTGAACGGGACGTGACAATAGGCAGGCTTTCAAGGGTAAGCATTGGGTCGATCCATAAGCAAGTACCCTTTATCACTAAGTTCCCCTTACCTACAAAGAAATGGTGACTTTATGGTAATTTCATTATTTTTCCTTCTAGAGACAATTTGCAAATTCGAGAGCAACTTAATATAATTGGAATTGCATCTGTTTCCAAGTTGGAATCATTCACCATAGAAAGAGAGCGAATTGATCAAAATGAGACTCTTCTATCCTCAAAGAATTCTCCAAAATGTTCATTTACAAATATTTTAAGTTTCACAACATTGGTCAATTCCAAAAGATCATTGAGATCCAAATCTTTAAACGAAATATTCACTAATGTTTGCAAATTGCTAAGATTCGTCAACTGGAATTTACCACCGACAAGAATATACCTTTTTGGTAAATATAAATGTCTAAGCTTTTCCAACTTCCATATCACATTTGGTATTACACAAGCATGCTCTGACGGTATGTCTAAGGTTTCCAAGCCTCTCAAATTTCCTATTGATGATGGCAACTTCAAATTGTACCCTCAAATGTCTTTTAGACTCAAGAACTTCAACGAAAAGAGCATTCCTATTTCAGCGGGCAACCTTCCAACATAAAAATCTTTTCAAACTTTAAAATTCTAAGCAAGCGAAACTTGTTGAACATGGTTGCCATCATGTGTTGATTTAACTCCACTCGTAGGTTGAAGACCATTAGAGATCTAAGATGGTTATCTCTTATCTTCTCAAATAGGGGGAGTATTTCATCTCTTAAAAAATGTACAGCAACTCTACGGAACTGACCTTGCGATGACATACTTTTAGAGCCCCAAAACAAAGATTCCATTTCCATATTTTTATCCAAAGAACCTACAACTTGTAAAAAGTTTATATCTTTGGACTTTGCCAAGCAAAACTCATGAATAATATCATGGATGCGGCATGTCTTAATTTTTCCAGTTGAACCTCGTTCTCCTACTTGAACCATGCCCCTTTGTATCAACTCACTTAAGCATTTATGTCTTCTACCACTTGCACCCTTTCTTCTTCCTATTCCAATGGCATGAAGCCCTCTGCCACCCATATCTAACACAACTTATTTACTCTGATCTCCAAATCTGGTAAAAAATAGCTTAGATACAAAAAACATGATTTTAAGTAATATGTAAGCTCTCCATAACATAAATCTAACACCCATTTCAAACCAGCTTGCTTATCAGTTATATGCTCCTGAACCCTCTTATACAACACCTCCCAATCATCAAACATAGAAAGGAGTCCGCCAAGCATAGAGATGGCTAAAGGCAACCCATGACAATTTTTAAGCATCGAGCGCACCTAGTAATAACCTTTTATGTCTGCGAAAGAACAAAAGGCAGAAACAAAGATATTTCCTTAAAACCAGAACATACATCACCATCACAATATTAATGTTAACTAGTTTTTCAATGTGGAATGTTTTTGAGCGTCAATATATTTCCAGATTATTGAAAAACTATAAGCTGAACATTTTGAATAATTCTTTGAGGATAAAAGAGTCTCATTTTGATCAATTCGCTCTCTTTCTATGGTGAATGATTCCAACTTGGAAACAGATGCAATTCCAATTATATTAAGTTGCTCTCGAGTTTGCAAATTGTCTCTAGAAGGAAAAATAATGAATTTACCAGAAAGTCACCATTTCTTTGTAGGTATGGTAAACTTAGTGCTAAAGGGTACTTGCTTATGGATCGACCCAATGCTTACCCTTGAAAGACTACCTTGTTGAATATTGACTCTAAAAGTAACAAATTAGTGGCATAATTTAGGGAAATTAGTGGCCTAATTTGTGGCATGATTTGTGGCATGATTTAAGGAAATTAGTGGCATAATTTAAGGAAATTGGTGGCCTAATTTAAGGCTTAAATTATGGCACACTTTAGGGAAAGAGAGCCTTTCTTCATCTATAAATAGGGAAGAGTTCATGCATTGAAGAACAAGGCAAAAATCAGAAAAAATCAGAGAGAGTATAAGCAAACTCAAAGAGAGAAAATACTTGTGAGTTTTGGGAAACACTTGAGAGATATTATTAGTAAGGAAATCTGTATCTGTATTCTGTATATTTCCTACTCAGTTCAAATAATATCTGCTGCCTCCCGTGGACCTAGGCGAATTGCCGAACCACGTAAATTCTGTGTGTTCATTTTATCGCTTTGATATATTCATATACCGCTATTTATTGCTTCCGCCCATAACAAATTGGTATCAGAGCCAAATATAGCAGTATTATATATCAAATCAAAGCTCTCGACGATACGAACGCAACGGTGAAAGAATCGCTCAAATCGGAAGTCAGAATCACCGCCAGAAGCTGCCGGAGTCCTGCTGCCAGTAACTGAGTCAACTCGCCGAGTTAGACCGAGTCAACTCAGTCACTAGTGATATTTGGACCGAGTTGGTCTATTTTTCATCCGTTTTCAACTGAGTTGGATCTATTCCTAGCTAATTGGACCATTCCAAATTCAACTACGGACTCCGTTTTTTCAAATAAGGTATAAAATTTGGAAAAACACTGTTTTAAGTTGTAAGTGCAAAATTTCTGTTATCAGTTTGTACTTATGGCTGATAAAGGAGAGATCGAAGAAGGTGAACAAGTTGACCATAGAATTTATGGCAAACCAAGTTCTACTCGAAGAACTATGTTGTCCAACGCAAAGTTTGAGATGGAGAAATTCGACGGCACAAATAACTTTGGCATGTGGCAATGTGAAGTATTAGATCTATTGTTCCGAGAAGGATCTAATATAGCCTTGGAGACTAGGCCAGGAGATTATTCAAATGAAGATTGGAATTATGTCAACCGACAAGCTTGTGGCACAATTCGACTGTGCTTAGGAAAAGATCAGAAGTACTTTGTCATGAAAGAGAATGTAGCCGCAGTTCTCTGGAAGAAACTAGAGGACAAATACATGACGAAAAGTATTGAGAACAGACTCTACTTGAAGAAGAAACTTTTCCGTTTCCAGTACAAGAAAGGTACCCCTATGATTGAGCACTTAGATAATTTCAATAAAATTTTGGCCGATCTGCAAAATTTAGATGTTGAAATTATCGATGAAGATAAAGCTTTGTTGTTGTTGAATTCATTACCTGAGAGCTATGAGCATTTAACCACAACCCTGTTATATGGAAAGGATGAGGTTAAGTTCATAGATGTTTCAAATGCTTTGGTAAATAACGAGTACCAGAAGGATCAACATGATCACTGACTCAATATCGAAGCATTGACGGCGGCCGGAGGTAGGACTAACAACAAAAAATCTGCGGATCAAATAAGGGGAAATCTAGATCAAAGTCCAGAGGAGAGTCATCCAGAAGACGTCCTGCGAAGGACGAGTGTGCCTATTGTCACCAGAAAGGGCACTGGAAGAAAGATTGTCCAAACAAGGACAAGTCAAATGCAAATGTTGCACAGAAGGCCGATGAAGATGAAGAATCAGCCTTTTCAGTTTCATCATCAAAAACCTACTCAGATAAGTGGATTCTTGATTCTGGATGTTCTTATCATATGTGTCCAAACAGACATTGGTTTTCGAGTTTTGAAGAGCTCGATGGAGGAGTTGTGCTTATGGGCAACGACAATGCCTGTCAGACAAAAGGGATCGGAACAATACGACTAAAGATGCACGATGGTACAATCAGACGACTTACAAATGTAAGGTATATTCCTGACCTAAAGAAAAACCTTATTTCTTTAGGTGTTCTAGATTCTGATGGTTACAAGGTAACATTGGAAAATGGAGTCTTGAAAGTTGTACGAGGTGCATTTGTAGCAATGAAGGGTACTCGTAAGGCAAACTTGTATTTCCTAGATGGGTGTACAGTTACAGGAAGGGCAGCTGTCTCAAGTAGTTCTGAAGAAAAGGCAAATGATTCTTCCCGCCTGTGGCACATGCGCTTAGGGCATGTCGGTGAAAAGGCTTTGCAAGGCTTAATGAAGCAAGGTCTTTTGAAAGGTGCCAAGACTGGAAAGTTTGATTTCTGCGAGCATTGTGTAATGGGAAAACAAACAAGAGTCAAGTTCGGCACTGCCATTCATTGTACTAAGGGATCTCTTGATTATATTCACACGGATGTTTGGGGACCTTCCAAGAATGCTTCACTTGGAGGTAAACGTTGGTTTGTGACTTTTATTGATGATTTCTCTAGATATGTCTGGATATACACTATGAGTCACAAAGATGAAGTTCTGGATATCTTTCTTAAATGGAAGAAAATGATCGAGACTCAGACAGGCAGGAAGATTAAAAGGCTCAGATCTGATAATGGTGGCGAGTATAAATCAGATCCTTTCTTTAAAGTTTGTCAAGATGAAGGGATAATCAGACATTTTTCAGTTCCTCGTACACCACAACAGAATGGAGTTGCAGAACGAATGAATCGTACTTTGGTTGAGAAAGTTCGATGTATGCTATCTCATTCCAAATTGAGCAAGGCATTTTGGGCTGAGGCTTTGTCATATGCAACTCATATAGTCAACAGACTTCCTGCGACTGCATTAGATGGAAAAACTCCTAAAGAGGTATGGTCTGGACAACCTGCTACTGATTATGATTCATTGCGAATATTTGGATGTCCTGCATATTTTCATGTTAGTGAATCCAAACTGGATCCGAGAGCAAAGAAAGCTGTTTTCTTGGGCTTTAAGGAAGGAGTTAAAGGATTTCGACTTTGGTGTGGTGAATCCAAGAAGATCGTCTTAAGCCGAGATGTTACATTCGACGAGTCTGTTATGCTGAGACAAACAAATTCAGAGAAAGAGAATGAAAGTCCAAATACTCTTTCTAAGGTGATGCTTGAGACTTCGGAAGATCCAGAAAAGATTGCACCAATTACCGATCGTGGTGAAGATGAAATTGATGATCAAGAAGAGATCTCAGTTGAGGTGGAGGTTCTCTCACCATCACTACCGATTAATCAGCAGCCAGAATCTATTGCCACTACTCGACCGAGAAGGGAGATTAGGAAGCCTACCAGATACACAGACATGGTAGCATTCGCACTTCCAATAATTGATGATGATGTCCCATGCACTTACAGAGAAGCCGTGCAAAGAGTTGATAGTATGAAGTGGAAAATGGCAATGGATGAAGAGATGAAGTCTCTACATCAGAATCAGACTTGGGAGTTGGTTCAACTTCCCAAAGGAAAGAAAACTATTGGTTGCAAATGGGTCTATGCCAAGAAGGAAGGTGCTCCTGGTAAAGACAACATCAGATACAAAGCCAGACTGGTAGCAAAAGGCTATGCTCAGAAAGAAGGAATAGACTACAATGAGGTATTCTCACCAGTTGTTAAGCATTCATCTATTCGGATACTATTGGCTTTGGTAGCACAGTTTGATCTCGAGTTAGCTCAACTCGATGTCAAAACAGCTTTTCTCCATGGTACTTTGAACGAAGAAATCTACATGTCTCAACCGGATGGCTTCAAAATTCCAGGACGAGAGAATTGGGCTTGCAAGCTGAGCAAGTCAATTTACGGTTTGAAGCAATCACCGCGACAATGGTACAAGCGCTTTGATAGCTTCATCAGAGAGCAGAAGTACACACGTAGTCAGTTTGATCATTGTGTATACTTTCGAAAACTCCAAGACGGTACCTTCATTTATTTGCTCTTATATGTTGATGATATGTTGATTGCATCTAAGAGCAAGGTGGAGATCGACAGATTGAAGGCTCTGTTGAGTTCAGAATTTGAAATGAAAGATCTTGGAGAAGCTAAGAAAATTCTTGGGATGGAAATCACAAGAGATAGAGTTGCAAGTACAGTCTGTCTGACACAGACTCAGTATCTGAAGAAAGTACTACAAAGGTTTGACATTGATGAAAAAACCAAACCAGTAAGTACACCGCTTGCTCCTCACTTTCAGTTAAGTGCATTAATGTCACCTAGCACCACCGATGAGAAGAAGCAAATGGAACGTGTTCCATATGCAAATGCCGTTGGTGCCTTGATGTATGCAATGGTTTGCACCAGACCTGATATTTCCCACGCTGTTAGTATGGTGAGTCGGTACATGCATAATCCGGGTAAAGGACACTGGCAAGCAGTGAAGTGGATTCTACGGTACATCTATGGTACTGTGGATATTGGTTTGAAGTTTGAGAGAGACAAGACTGAAGGTAAACACCTAGTTGGATATGTGGATTCTGACTATGCTGGAGATCTGGATAAGCGTCGATCTACAACTGGTTATGTGTTCACAATGGCAGGAGGACCAGTTTGTTGGAGATCAACATTGCAGTCAACTGTAGCTTTGTCTACTACAGAGGCAGAGTATATGGCTGTAACAGAAGCATTCAAAGAAGCTATATGGCTTCTCGGGTTGACTAAGGATTTGGGTATTGTTCAGAAGAACGTGGAGGTTTTCTGCGACAGCCAGAGTGCCATTTGTTTGGCAAAGAACCAAGTTCATCATGGTCGCACCAAGCACATCGATGTTCGATTTCATTTTGTTCGGGAAATCGTCGATGAAGGGAATGTTATACTCCAGAAAATCGGAACTACAGATAACCCTGCAGATATGCTTACAAAGGTGGTTACAGGGATCAAGTTTCAACACTGCTTGAACTTGATCAACATCTCTCGAGCTTAGGGCGCCTAGGGCGCATTTGGAGGTAGCGTTATGAACTTTTTCGCCAAGGTGGAGATTGTTGAATATTGGCTCTAAAAGTAACAAATTAGTGGCATAATTTAGGGAAATTAGTGGCCTAATTTGTGGCATGATTTGTGGCATGATTTAAGGAAATTAGTGGCATAATTTAAGGAAATTGGTGGCCTAATTTAAGGCTTAAATTATGGCACACTTTAGGGAAAGAGAGCCTTTCTTCATCTATAAATAGGGAAGAGTTCATGCATTGAAAAACAAGGCAAAAATCAGAAAAAATCAGAGAGAGTATAAGCAAACTCAAAGAGAGAAAATACTTGTGAGTTTTGGGAAACACTTGAGAGATATTATTAGTGAGGAAATCTGTATCTGTATTCTGTATATTTCCTACTCAGTTCAAATAATATCTGCTGCCTCCCGTGGACCTAGGCGAATTGCCGAACCACGTAAATTCTGTGTGTTCATTTTATCGCTTTGATATATTCATATACCGCTATTTATTGCTTCCGCCCATAACATACCTATGCTAAGAACCCTTTGCCTTAACGAGGATGTCTTCATGGAAAAGAAAATGGTTTGCTCAGAAGAAGGCTTTCCTAATCTGGAATCTCTATCCCTCACATCTTTGTACAATTTAGAGGAATGGATTGTGAAATTAGGGGCCTTGCCTAGTCTCTGTTGGTTGCAGATTCGGAATTGTCATAAACTATTTGTAATGGCTGATAGAATAAAATATATCAGTACTCTCAAGGAAGTGATGATTGAAACAATGCCTAATATTTTCATGGAGGGGCCTCATGAGCGTGCTTGGCAGGGCTCTTCATCTCAGTCTTTTTTAGATGAATCAATTGCTCCCGGGTACTCAGGTACTAAGTTGACTTTTTTTCTTGCTCCATTTAATTTTTATGAAACCTTTTTTACATAGTTCATTTTTGTCCATATCCAAATAAAATATATTATTTTGTATAAGAGGAGGTAAAAATAAATATCTTGTTTTCAAGGTTGGGAAATTGATGATATAATATTTTTGGTTGTCATGATATAAAAATAATGCTCTTAACTTTGTCGTCTTTCAACAGTTGCTTGTTTTAAGTAAATCTCATTTTACTTGAACTCTAAATTTAGACAACAAAAATGCAAGTATGCCTTTCAGGCTATTCCTCTCTGGTCTCTACTTGGCATACATGTAGCATTTTCCCTCTGTTGGGAGCTACATGAATTTCTTTTTTTATTAGAGCCTAATCGCCATGAGCAGCGAGTTGAGTTGTTTTTGTGTTTAGTATTTGCTAGCTGTTTTTTGCGTCTCAAAATTATGTCTGTTGTTAATAGTGGCCCAAAACAATATTAACCCCAAACACATTTATTAAACCCTAGCCCACTTTTGTAATATACATATATATCATTTCCTTTGATGCGTGTAGAATAAGTACAGCAGCTGAAAACAAATAGAAAGAAAGCAGCCAATTTGAGAGCAAATGAAGAAATATAGAAACTGCAGTATATGAGCAGCAGCAGAGAAGAGAGAAAGCAGTAGCCAGAAAAAAGAAAAACTACAAGGAGATATAACAGTTGCAGAATTTAGAAGAAGAAGCTGTTTTGTTTTCCTTCCACATTTTCGTGTCCTTGAGGATTGTCAATTATATTCCATCTCATTTGTACGGTAATATTTGATTTAATAGCAAGTTTGTTAAATTTATCTTGCTATATATTACCAGTAAATTAGAGGGGATATTTTGTGAGTTGATTTTGGATTTTGGTATAATTTGTGAAGCTCTCTGGAAATTGGTGTTTGTATCTCCATTTGGTTATTAGTGGATTTTTTCCTCGGTGTGCCGTCGTCAGTGGAGTAGACTTTTCACATTGAAAATTTGAACCACTTAAATCATTGTGTGTCATTTAATTTCTTACTACTTATTACTTTTGCCGTTACCCATTATTATTAATTTGTGTAACCAAAATTGGATCCGATCTTTGCTTCCGCAAGTGCTAATTCTATAACATTTGTTGAAGGGGATAAGAATATTAAGGGTCTGCCTTTTTCTTGTTGGAAGTTTCTGGAATAAATGCTCTTCTTACTTGTGGCCTGAGTTCAATAAATTGGGATCTTATTTTGTAATTAGGGGTGACTGAATTTACTTAGAGGTTATAATTTTACCTGCGTAGGGGTTGATTCCATGCATAGCACAGAGGGCAATCCAAGTAGTAGTGGCAACAAGATCTCATCAACTTTAGTTCCCCCAACTCCAACTCCTAGGAGCAAGGGTGAGATATTGTTGTCCCCCAATTTGAGGATCTTTAGCTTTGTTGAACTCAAAATGGCCACCCTGAACTTCCATCCTGATTACTTGTTAGGAGGAGGTAGTTTTGGATCTGTTTTTAAGGGGTGGATAGATGAGTCTGGGGTTGGAATGACTATTGCTGTGAGAAGACTCAAGCCAGATTGCATGCAGCAGGACCCTAAGGAGTGGCTGGTGAGTTGGATTCGTGCTCTATGAGAATGTACACTCAGTAAAGTACTAGTTGAATGTTATGTCTTTTAAATGAATGGCCTTTTAGTATTTGGTTAAGATTGGGTTTGTTGTCTAAAATTGTTTCTTGTTTTAGGATAGACTAGCACTCGGACGTGCCTACTAGCATGAGTTTAGCACATTGATGCGTATTTTCGCAAGTGTATGAATTGTTCAAGTAATAAAGTGTACAAAAGTATGGATATCAAACCCACAAGGAATGGCGTTACTAAGTACCGAAATTGACTAATCCTAATTTTATTTGAAAACCGAATTGTTGAATTTTTTTAAGAAGTAAATTAACTTAAAACTAAACGCAAATAACAAAATTTAATGTTGTTCACAAATGATTAAAAATGCTAAGACATTTGATTTCGCTAAATCAATTCAATCCGATTTCAAGTAATGTTATATAAGAATCAAAGTTAAAAGTGATGGTTGAAAAACCCAAACTTATCTAATACTCTCTCTCGAGTTGAATTAGAATTACTTATCTATGAAAACCAACTATATTTCTATGAAGATTTAATCACAAATAAGTACATTACAATTTATGGAATTTCTAGAATAACCACATACATCATGCATTAGGTGTCAAACTCGCATTCAACATACGGTATTTATCACAAGAAGCATTCATTACACATCTCCTCTCGGTCTCAATATAATGCAACAAATCATCTAAATCTTGATCAGAAATTTAAAAGCATTAAGCATGGAAATAAATACTCAACTTGAAAACAATGAATTCATATAACGATAACACAAGAAATCAGATTTTCTTTATTTAACTACATCATAGCCTTAGCAAAAACGAATTAGTTCATAACAGAAATAAGAATAAACATTATTTCAATTGAATCCATGAATAACAAATCTAAATAAAATGCAGAAAATAAAAGCTAAGGAGAAGAGATGAAAAATTCTTGAAGATGAAGACTTGGTAGCAACAATAGTGATGATCCTTCAAGCTTCTCCAACCTTTTTCTCCAAAATTTCTTTTTCTTTTCCAAAAATAACTCAGATCTGCTCTCTCTGCCGTGGCCTCTTTCTCCATCATATTGTATATATAGATCTAGGGTTTGGGGGGCAATTTTGGAACAAAACAACATAAAAAATGTGTTTTCGGAAGAGATTTCTGGAAAAGTTACGGTTTTGGTTCCGCTTATTCTCACCGACGGCAAGATTAACGTGGCCAGCGGCGAGATCACTTGGCCGGCGGCAAGATGAATTTGTCAAAATCCGTACTCTCGGGAAGATTTTTGCCGTGAGAATTTCGCCGGCGATGAACGGCGGGATTTCTAAATTTTAAAACTTTGTTTTCTTTTTATTTTCACTCAATTCCGATTATTGTACTTTGTTCAAAACTTCTCCAAAATCATGATTTTGCTTGAAATTGTACTTTAAATATGAAATATCCGTGAAATGACATTTGTGGATTAAATAATCAAATAAACACAATTTTCATACTAATATCAATATTTAAATCATAATAAAAATGCAATAATTTGACTCTTATCACACATCTAAAGCAAAACTGAGTGCAATTTTATGTATTGACATATCATCTGATATGCACGACTCTACAGACAGAAATACACTATCAAGGGCAGTTTCATCACCCTCATCTTGTGAAACTGATCGGATATTGCTTGGAACCTGAATGTTGGATTTTGGTGTATGAATTTATGCATCGTGGTAGCTTGGATTACCATTTATTTCGGAGTACGTAATTTCTATTGAACCTGACACCTTAAAGAGGGTGATTATATCATTATTTGATTGATTGATATTGACGAATTTGCACTGTTTCTATGTCAGAGAGTCTTAATTTTGAACCTCTTCCTTGGAATATGCGAATGAATGTTGCCCTAGGTGCTGCAAAGGGTCTCGGACTTCTTCACAATGCAGGCTACCCTATGACGTGTTGTAACTTCAATATTTCAAATATCCTTCTTGATTCGGTATGTAATTTATGAAATGAGTTGTCATATGATGAAGTCCTATTTGATCATTTTAGGAACTGTTATATATTGCTCTCAGTGAGAAAATTAGAAAAGTCCCACATTGATTAGGAATGAAGATGGGTGTTGGTTTTGGGGCTATAAATAAAGCCCTCCTTCACCATTTGTAAACATCCCAAAATTTGTAAATCTTCCTCTCTTTTGTAAGGGTAATTGATTAGCTCAAATTTTCCCAATTAGTTGTAATTTTGGAGTTCATCCATTTGGAGATAGTGGAAGTGATCAACAACGCCCGAGGACCTAGGTAACATTTATACCGAACCTCGTTAAATTTCTGGTGTTATTATTTTTCTGTTTTAATATTTTTGTTTCAATATCTGTTTTAGTTTATTTTAGCATTATATTTCCAATAGCATTATTTTGTCGGGTTAGTTTGAGTTCTATTCATTTAAATCATAAGTGAATAGTAACTACTTAGAATAGGGAAAATATACCCGATTTTCCCAACAATTGGTATCAGAGCCGAAGGTTTTCTACCTAGGCATTTGTTTGTATTCCGTTTGTTTGCTATTGGAATATAGTTGCTAGTTGTTGTAATTTGAAGAAATGGCGGAAGAAAAATTTCTTTCAAACAAAGGCCAGTCATCCACGTCAAGCAGAACTATGGTGATGAACGCAAGGTTCGAGGTGGAGAAGTTTGATGGAACCGGTCATTTCGGCATGTGGCAAGGCGAAGTTCTAGATGCTCTGTTTCAACAAGGTCTAGACATCGCCATTGAAGAAGAGAAACCAGATGGAGCAGATGAAGTAGAGTGGAAAAATATCAACCGATTGGCATGTGGTACAATCCGTTCGTGTCTCTCAAGAGAACAAAAGTACACGTTCATGAAGGAGACATCCGCAAGTAAGTTGTGGAAGGCGTTGGAGAACAAGTTCATGAAGAAGAGTGGACAAAATCGGCTCTATTTGAAGAAGAAGTTGTTCCGGTTTGAATACCTTCCAGGTACTACAATAAACGACCACATTACTGCTTTTAATCAATTAGTAGCAGATTTGTTAAATATGGATGAAACTTTTAAAGATGAAGATTTAGCCTTGATGTTGTTAGCCTCCCTTCCTGATGAGTTTGATCATCTTATTACGAGCTTACTCATTGGGAAGGATAAAGTGTCTTTTGAGGAAGTTTGTACTGCTTTGTATAGTTATGAAATTAGAAAGAAAGATAAAAGAGAAAGCAGGAATGAAGCAGCAGAGGCATTGTCTGTAAGAGGACGTCCGCAAACACAACATAAAGGAAGGAGAGGTAGATCTCTATCAAAAGGAAGACTTGGTAAAGATGAATGTGCCTTTTGTCATGAGAAAGGCCATTGGAAGAAAAATTGTCCGAAGCTGCAAAAGAAAGGAAAAGCTGTGCAATCTGATGCATGTGTAGCTGAAAGCAATTCAAATTCAGATTTTGCATTGGTTGGTTCGTCAACAGCATCTCATCCTGGTGATTGGATTTTTGATTCAGCGTGTACTTTCCATATGTCTCCTAACAAAGAGTGGTTCTTTAACTTTGAAGAACTAGACGGTGGAGTTGTTTTCATGGGTAATGATTATCCATGCAAAGTTTTGGGAATCGGTACAATTCGTTTGAAGAATCAAGATGGTTCAACCAGGGTCTTGACAGATGTTCATTATGTTCCAGATATGAAGAAGAATCTCATTGCTGTGGGAGTCTTAGAATCAAAAGGCTTCACTGTGACCATACAAAATGGGGCATTGAAGGTTACTTCTGGAGCACTTGTGGCGATGAAAGGTGTTCGGAAGAATAACCTGTACTACTACCTTGGTAGTACGGTTATTGGGACAGCATCAGCAGCAGTTTCAGATGAAGAAAGAGATTTAGAAACTACCAAGTTGTGGCATATGCGTTTGGGACATGCTGGTGAAAAAGCTTTACAGATTCTAGTAAAGCAAGGCCTGTTAAAAGGTGCGAGAACCGATAAGTTGGAATTCTGTGAGCATTGTGTATTGGGGAAGCAGAAAAGAGTAAGCTTTGGCACTGCTCTTCATAATACAAAGGGCATTTTGGATTACATCCATACTGATGTATGGGGGCCAACAAGAACTCCATCCATGAGTGGCAAACATTATTATGTCACTTTCGTTGATGACTTCTCCAGAAGAGTTTGGGTGTATCTCATGAAGAAAAAGGATGAAATGTTGGGGATTTTTCTCAAGTGGAAGAAGATGATCGAGACTCAGACTGGTAAAAAGATCAAGCGTCTGAGGTCTGATAATGGCATTGAGTACACAAATGATCCATTTATGAAAGTTTGTGAAGAAGAAGGGATAGTGCGACACTTCACTATTCGAAAAACACCACAACAAAACGGAGTTGCAGAACGTATGAACCGGACTTTGCTGGAAAAGGTTCGGTGTATGTTGTCAAATGCTGGTTTAGGCAAGCAGTATTGGGCTGAGGCTGTGACCTATGCATGCCATCTCGTCAACCGTCTACCATCGTCTGCTCTTGAAGGCAAAACGCCTATGGAGGTATGGTATGGAAAACCTGCTAGAGATTACGATTTCTTACATGTGTTTGGTTCAATTGCATACTACCATGTAACAGAATCAAAGTTGGACCCAAGAGCCAAGAAAGCCATTTTTTTGGGGATCCCTTCTGGTTCTAAGGGATATCGACTATGGTGCCTTGAAACGAAAAAGATAATCTTTAGCAGAGATGTTACCTTTGATGAATCTGCATTGTTGAGAAAGGTAACTAAGAAGATTGATGGCACTTTAGAGCAGGTGGAGCAAACTCCGAAACAAGTGGAGTTTGAAAGCAAAATTGTTAATCCAGTTAGTGAAGATAAGACAGAAGTTGATCCTCCATTGACAGAAGATGAATCAGATGAAGAGGTTTTAACCCAAGAACCTCCACAGCAATAAGAAGAAACTGCAGTTGATAGGCCACGACGACAAAATGTCAAGGTACCTGCTCGATACAAGGATTTTGAAGACCTACCTGTTCAGTTTAAGAATACGGTGGCCTGTGCACTTTCAGTTGTGCATGATGATGTTCCTTCCATATATAAAGAAGCAATCAGAAGCCCTGAAGTTGAAAGATGGAAGGAAGCCATGGATGAAGAACTTTTGTCCCTTCAGAAGAATAAAACATGGAAGTTGACACAACTACCTAAAGGCAAGAAGGCAATTGGATGCAAATGGGTGTATGCAAAGAAAGATGGATTTCCTAACAAAGATGGTATTCGCTACAAGGCAAGGTTGGTGGCTAAGGGCTACGCTCAAAAGGAGGGAATCGATTATAATGAGGTATTTTCTCCAGTTGTAAAACATTCTCCCATTAGAATTTTGTTGGCCTTGGTAGCACAATTTGATTTGGAACTAGTTCAACTTGATGTGAAAACTGCGTTTCTACACGGTGACTTAGAAGAGGAAATCTATATGTCTCAGCCAAAAGGGTTTATTGTTGCTGGTAAAGAGAATTGGGTTTGTAAGCTGAACAAATCATTGTATGGATTGAAGCAATCTCCAAGGCAGTGGTACAAACGATTTGATCAGTTTATGTTGCAACAAAAGTATACCAGAAGCACACACGATCATTGTGTGTATTTTCGCAAGCTACAAAATGAGTCTTTCATCTATCTCCTATTGTACGTCGATGATATGTTGATTGCATCGAAGAGTCAAATAGAAATTGAAAAGTTGAAGGCTCAACTAAGTCAGGAGTTCGAGATGAAAGATTTGGGAGAAGCCAAGAAGATTCTCGGTATGGAGATAAGTAGAGACAGGAAGAAGGGGAAGCTTAGTTTGACCCAGAGTCAATATTTGAAGCGGATACTACAACGTTTTGGTATGAATGAACAGACAAAACCTGTAAGTACTCCGCTAGTTCCTCAATTCAAGCTTAGTGCTCAATTATCTCCTCAGAATGATGCAGAACGAGAATATATGGCAAAAGTACCATATGCAAATGCAGTTGGTAGCTTGATGTATGCAATGGTGTGTACAAGACCTGACATTTCACATGCGGTTGGTGCTGTAAGCAGGTACATGCATGATCCTGGTAAAGGACATTGGTTGGCTGTGAAATGGATTCTACGGTATATTATAAATACTGTAGATGTTGGTTTAGTATTTCAGCAGGATAATACCATTGGTCAATGTGCAGTCGGATATTGTGATTCTGACTATGCAGGAGATTTAGATAAGCGTCGGTCAACTACTGGTTATGTGTTTACTCTTGCTAGAGCACCAGTCAGTTGGAAGTCTACCTTGCAGTCCACAGTTGCTTTGTCTACTACAGAAGCTATGAAGGAAGCTATTTGGTTACGAGGTTTGCTTGAAGACTTGGGAGTTGGTCAAAAACATATTAAGGTGTTTTGTGATAGTCAGAGTGCTATTCATTTAGCAAAGAACCAAGTCTACCATGCACGTACAAAGCACATTGACGTTCGTTATCATTTCGTGCGAGAGATTATTGAAGAAGGTGGAGTACTAGTTCAGAAGATTAGTACGATAGAGAATCCCGCAGATATGATGACCAAGGTGGTAACAGCAATCAAGTTCAAACATTGTCTGGACTTGATTAACATCCTACAAATCTGAATTGGCACTGGCGTCGTTGATCTAGCAATTGAAGAAATCATTTAAAACCACTAAGTCGCTAAGGTGGAGATTTGTTATATATTGCTCCTTAGTGAGAAAATTAGAAAAGTCCCACATTGATTAGGAATGAAGATGGGTGTTGGTTTTGGGACTATAAATAAAGCCCTCCTTCACCATTTGTAAACATCCCAAAATTTGTAAATCTTCCTCTCTTTTGTAAGGGTAATTGATTAGCTCAATTTTGCCCAATTAGTTGTAATTTTGGAGTTCATCCATTTGGAGATAGTGGAAGTGGTCAACGACGCCCGAGGACCTAGGTAACATTTATACCGAACCTCGTTAAATTTCTGGTGTTATTATTTTTCTGCTTTAATATTTTTGTTTCAATATCTGTTTTAGTTTATTTTAGCATTATATTTCCAATAGCATTATTTTGTCGAGTTAGTTTGAGTTCTATTCATTTGAATCATAAGTGAATAGTAACTACTTAGAATAGGGAAAATATACCCGATTTTCCCAACATGAACATTTATACTTTAGCTGTTCTAAGAACTTTGTTGATACAATTGCAAAAGTACAATGCAAAACTTTCTGGTTTTTGGTTGCCCAAGGTTGGGGCCAAAAGCATCGTCAGCACCAGTGTGATGGGAGCCTTTGTATACTTAGCACCTGAATATTTAAGCACCGGTGGTATGTTATATAATTAATGCTAATTTCAACTGACTTAAACTTCATAGTGGTTTGTTTTGTCCAAATTTTTCCAGCAATTAAGAGTCCCTGCTATGTGGTTATTAATGACATGCTATAATTCCTTGCCTTTTCTTTACCTGAAGGTCTGGCAACAGAGAGCAATGTGTATAGTTTTGGAGTTGTTTTTTTAGAACTTTTGTCTGGCCAGAAAGCAGTCGACTACAATCAGTTTATTTGTTTCAGAAAAAAATTTGGTGCAGTGGGCTAAACCCTATTTACCAAACAAACGGAAGATGTTTTGTGTTTTATAGACAGTCGGCTTCAAGGACAGTATAGTGTGAAAACAGCCTTTAAAGCTTGCACCCTCGCATTAAGATGCCTATCATATAAAGCCAAGTCCAGGCCAAACATGGAGGAAATCATAACAACTTTGGAGCAGCTGCAGGAATAGCTGGAAGTGATCAGAATAGCAATTCAGGCACGTCCCAAAAAAAGCGTGGATGAAGTGCTGATGATGATGATGCTGACCTAAACAAAGAACATTGGTTACATTGATTCTTATCCTCAACCCTCGGCCTCCCCTCTTTATGATCGAATGGAATGTGCTAGAATTTCAACGATCAATTATTAGAACGCTATTAAGTATGAAAATAATATCTTCCAAGGAAAAAAAACAAGTATAATGAATTTGGCCATAAATCTATGCATAATATAACCTTCTTTTATACTGATTCTGCGAGCAGTCGAGCACGTAGCATGAGTAACACAAATGTTCTCCGATCACCTAATTTTAACAAGGAAAAAACACTATTGCACTGGCCGTGTATGAAACACGATATTGGTAAGGATTTGGAAAAAAGGAAATTCTTGGAAAGAAATTTTAAGTTTTTATTGACCGTAAAGTTTTTCCTTTTAAGGAAAAATCATAAAAGAATCATAGAATTAAGTTAGCTTTTTCCATGCATTTAGAGCCTGTTTTGGTTGTGTTCATTTAGGAGGTGGCTTCAAGAGATTATTTAAAATAAAATGGTATTTTTAAAAGTGATTTTTAGAGAAGTAATGAAATGTTAGAAATATTTTTGAATAATATTTTAATAATTATTTTATAAGTGAAATATGTATTAAAAACTACTCATTTATTACTCTTAAAAATATATAATGTTTCTTATTTAATTGGCTCAAAACAAAAGGCCCAAACTCATATATTAAATCCCTTCCCATCTTCCTCTTATATATATATTCATTTGTTTCCCTTTGCTGCTTGTGTGAGAGATGCCGCTGGAAAAGGAAAAACAGATTTCAGAAGGTACAGCCACCAGAAAAACAGCAGCCGAAGAAAAAGAAGAAAACAAGCAGTAACAGCAGAAGTTTTGCTAATCTCACTAGAACTTCTCACTTTCTTTGCACTTGTGGCCTCTGCAAACACCGTTTTGCTTCTGGTTGTGACCTCTACATGTACAGTAGCCCAAGAACAGAAAACTGCAGAAAAGTGAGGGTTGGCTGCCTCCATAACAGACTAAGAGAACAGAGGAAATCAGCCCAAGGACAAACTGTCCATTTCAGTTGTTATTTGTGGTGATTCTCTCATTTGTACGGTAATATTTGATTTAATAGCAAGTTTGTTAAATTTATCTTGCTATATATTACCAGTAAATTAGAGGGGATATTTTGTGAGTTGATTTTGGATTTTGGTATAATTTGTGAAGCTCTCTGGAAATTGGTGTTTGTATCTCCATTTGGTTATTAGTGAATTTTTTTCCTCGGTGTGCCGTCGTCAGTGGAGTAGAATTTTCACATTGAAAAGTTGAACCACTTAAATCATTGTGTGCCATTTAATTTCTTATTACTTATTACTTTTGCCGTTACCCATTATTATTAATTTGTGTAACCAAAATTGGACCCGATCTTTGCTTCCGCAAGTGCTAATTCTATAACAAATTGGTATCAGAGCTATTGGGTTATTCTGTTATTTATTGGAACTGATCAAGTTTGCTCTTTTGGATCTATTTTGAGCTTCTGATTTTTCTGATTGGTTTCATATTTTCTGGGTTGTGCTTCTGTTTATTTAATATTGGGTTTTCTATCATGGCGGCAAAATATGAAATTGAGAAATTCAATGGTAGAAATGATTTTAGTCTTTGGCGTATGAAGATGCGGGCCGTATTAGTTAAAGAAGGGCTCGTTAAGACACTTGAAGGCAAGGATAAATTGCCAGAAAAATTGACTGATGAAGAAAAAGATGCATTGATGGAAAATGCTTTGAGTTCAATTCAGTTATCCTTGTCTGATGAGGTATTACGCGAGGTTGATGATGAGGAATCCCCTGCTGGGTTATGGCTTAAATTGGAGAATTTTTATATGACCAAGTCTTTGACCAATCGGTTATATTTGAAGCAGCATTTGTATACATTCAGAATGTCAGAAGGTACACCTTTGCACGATCATCTAGATGAATTTACTAAAATTATTCGTGATTTGAAAAATGGTGGTGTTAAGATTGATGATGAGGATCAGGCCTTAGTTCTATTATGTTCTTTACCTCATTCATTTGAACATTTTGTTGATACCATGCTATATGGGCGAGACACTATTTCTTTGGAAGATGTCAAAGCAGCTTTGAATTCCAGAGAGTTGAAGAAAAATGTGTCTACAAGCAACAATGATAATAGTAGTGGTTTATTTGTCAGAGGTAGAAATCAAGAAAAAGGCACAAGCAGTAATAGAGGCAAGTCTAGATCCAAATCTAGAAAAAGAAAAGATAAATGCAATTATTGCCGTCAGGAAGGGCACTGGAAAGTAAATTGTCCGAAACTCAAAGGTAAAGGAAAATCTGCCACAACGTCTTCTGGTACTAATGATGTTGCTGGTGTTGCAGATAGTTCTGGTTCCGATGGTGAAAATGTTCTATCAGTATCTATTGGTTCTCCTAGAGATGTTTGGATTCTTGATTCGGGTTGCACTTACCATATGTGCCCCAGTAGAGATTGGTTTGCTTCTTATCAGTCTATTGATGGGGGTGTTGTCTTGATTGAAACAATATGTCCTACAAGGTTATTGGTATTGGTACTGTCCGAATTAAGATGCATGATGGTATTGTTAGGACTTTGAAAGATGTTCGCCATGTTCCAGATTTGAAAAAGAATTTGATATCTTTGGGTACTCTTGATTCACAAGGCTATAAGTATGTAGCTGAAGGTGGAGTTTTAAAAGAGTAAGGGTGCTCTCGTTGTTATTAAAGGGCAATTGTCGCGTGGTCTCTATATGCTTCAGGGTAGCACTATTATTGGCAGTGTATCAATTTCATCCTCGTCAGATCAAGATTCAGACACTACTCGATTATGGCATATGCGGCTTGGGCATATGAGTGAGGCAGGGATGTCTATTTTGAGCAAACAGGATTTGCTTTGTGGTCAGAAAACTGGGAAGCTTGATTTCTGTGAGCATTGTGTCTATGGAAAGCATCGCAGGGTCAAGTTCAGTACAACCATCCATAAAACGAAAGGTACTGTTGATTATATTCATTCAGATCTTTGGGGTCCTTCTCGTGTTGTGTCTAAGGGTGGTGCCCGGTATATGTTGACTTTTATTGATGACTTCTCTCGTCATGTATGGGTGTATTTTCTGAAGAATAAGAATGATGCGTTCTCAAAATTTGTAAAATTCAAGGCTTGTATAGAAAATCAAACAAGCAAGAAAATCAAGCATTTGAGAACTGATAATGGTTTGGAATTTTGTGACAGTCAGTTTAATGAGTTATGTGAAAGAAATGGCATAGTGAGACACCGCACTGTGCGTCATACACCACAGCAAAATGGAGTAGCAGAACGTATGAATAGGACTCTCTTAGAAAGAGCTCGTTGTATGCTCTTTCAAGCTGACTTGGATAAATCTTTTTGGGCTGAAGCTTGTAACCATGCCTGTTATTTGGTGAATCGGTCTCCATCAACTGCAATTGAGTTGAAGACTCCATTTGAGGTATTCTTTGGTACTCCTGCTAATTATTCTGATTTGAAAGTTTTTGGTTGTCCTGCTTATGCTCATGTTAATGATGGTAAACTTGAGCCTAAGGCATTGAAATGCATATTTCTGGGGTATCCTTCAGGGGTGAAAGGTTATAGATTATGGTGTGTTGAACCCAAGTCACCTAAATTTTTGATTAGCAGAGATGTTAAGTTTGATGAGTTTTCTATGTTGCAAAGAAAAAAAGAGTCTATTGTTGCAGATAAAGACCGCGGTGTTAGTGAGCAGGTGGAGCTTGAGAGTGGAGCTCCTAGTCAAGTGCAAGAGGGCACTTCAGATCAACCATCTGTGGATGAGATAGATGATTCTGCTCATGATGTAGCAGAAGAGCAACATGAGCAACCATACAGTATCGCTAAGGGTAAAGGAATAAGAGAGATTAGACACCCTCAGAGGTACGCAGATGCAGACTTAGTTTCTTTTGCATTGTTTGTGGCAGAGTCTATTGAGGTGCATGAACCTTCTAGTTATCATGAAGCTGTCACTTGTGATGAGTCTGTTCAGTGGTTGGTTGCTATGAATGAAGAGATTGAATCACTTCATAAGAATCATACATGGGAATTGGTGAAACCACCTAAGGGCCAGAAGATTGTTGGAAACAAATGGGTCTTTAAGAAAAAGGAAGGTATACCTGAGGTTGAAGCAGCTAGGTTCAAGGCACGTGTTGTTGCAAAGGGCTATTGTCAGAAGAAAGGTATTGACTTCAATGAAGTATTTTCTCCTGTTGTGAAACATAGCTCTATTCGTGTGTTGCTTGCTATGGTTGCATTGTTTGACATGGAATTAGAACAGCTTGATGTCAAGACAGCCTTCTTACATGGTGAGCTTGAAGAACAAATATATATGCATCAACCAGAGGGGTTTGTTGTTCCAGGTAAGGAAGATCATGTTTGTTTATTGAAAAATTCTTTATATGGGCTGAAGCAATCTCCAAGGCAGTGTTATAAGCGGTTTGATTCTTTTATGATTGATCATGGTTACTCTAGGAGTTATTATGATAATTGTGTTTATCATAAAAGTTTCCATGATGGTTCATCAGTTTATTTGTTGCTTTATGTTGATGACATGCTTATTGCTTCTAAGAATAAGTCCGAGATTCAGAAATTAAAGTCTCAACTTAATGGTGAATTTGAGATGAAAGATTTGGGTGCAGCGAAGAAAATTTTGGGCATGGAAATTTACAGGGATAGACAAGCGGGCAAGCTTTATTTGACTCAGAAAAGTTATATTGAAAAAGTTCTTGAACGCTTTGGCATGAAAGATTCTAAACCTGTGAGTACGCCGTTAGCTGCACATTTTAGGCTTTCTTTGGATTTGTCACCACAGTAAGAAGAAGAAGAGCGGTACATGTCTCAGGTTCCATATGCTAGTGCCGTAGGCAGTTTGATGTATGCTATGGTTTGTACTCTTTCATACATTTCACATACAGTTAGTGTTGTCAGCAGATATATGGGTAATCCTGGTAAGGGTCATTGGCAAGCAGTGAAATGGATACTTTGGTATTTGAGAGGTATATCTAATTTTGGTTTGGTATATGATGGGAGTTCTAATACTGGTTGCAGTGTTATTGGTTATGTGGACTCCGATTATGCTGGTGATTTGGATAGAAGAAGATCTCTGACAGGTTATGTCTTCACTCTTTCTCATTGTGCCATTAGTTGGAAGGCTACTTTACAATCTACAGTTGCTTTGTCTATACATGTAGGCGGAATATATGGCAAACAGTTGAGCAGTGAAAGAAGCCATTTGGCTTAGAGGTTTGGTTTGTGATTTGGGTTTACAGCAGGATACTTCTGTTGTATTTTGTGATAGTCAGAGTGCGATACATTTGACTAAGAATACTATGTATCATGAAAGAACCAAACATATCGATGTCAGATATCACTTTGTTCGTGACATTGTCTCTCAGGGTGCTATTGTTGTCAATAAGATAGTCACTACAGAGAATCCAGCTGATATGTTAACCAAACCAGTTCCATTTAACAAGTTCAAGCATTGCTTGGACTTGATTGGTATTTGCAGAAGATGATCACTCTTCGGGGTTTTGGACGACGGTTATTTGGTAATCCAAGGAATTTTCATTTGAAGAATTTGTTTTCTGTTTTTGAGCCAAGGTGGAGATTTGTTATTTAATTGGCCCAAAACAAAAGGCCCAAACCCATATATTAAAACCCTTCCCCTCTTCCTCTTATATATATATTCATTTGTTTCCCTTTGCTGCTTGTGTGAGAGATGCCGCTGGAAAAGAAAAAACAGATTTCAGAAGGTACAACCACGGAAAAACAAGAAATTAAGAAAAAGAAGAAAACAAGCAAGAATAAATGAAGTTTTGCTAATCTCACTAGAACTTCTCACTTTCTTTGCACTTGTGGCCTCTGCAAACACCGTTTTGCTTCGGTTGTGACCTACATGTATGCAATGACCCAAGAATAGAAAAGCTGAGAAAAGTGAGGGTTGTCGCCTCCATAATGAGACTAAGAGAACAGGAGGAATCAGCCCAAGGACAAACTGTCCATTTCAGTTGTTATTTGTGGTGATTCTCTCATTTGTACGGTAATATTTGATTTAATAGCAAGTTTGTTAAATTTATCTTGCTATATATTACCAGTAAATTAGAGGGGATATTTTGTGAGTTGATTTTGGATTTTGGTATAATTTGTAAAGCTCTCTGGAAATTGGTGTTTGTATCTCCATTTGGTTATTAGTGAATTTTTTTCCTCGGTGTGCCGTCGTCAGTGGAGTAGACTTTTCACATTGAAAAGTTGAACCACTTAAATCATTGTGTGCCATTTAATTTCTTACTGTTTATTACGTTTGACGTTACCCATTATTATTAATTTATGTAACCAAAATTGGACCCGATCTTTGCTTCCGCAAGTGCGAATTCTCTCACAATTTTTCTAAAAGTTTGTTCTCTTAAAAATACTCAAATATCTTAATAAATACTTTTGACTATTAAGAATCAATTAAAAGAGTAGTTCCACAGATACTAAACTCGTGCTATTTAATTGGTTCTTTTAAAAATAGCGTAATTATATAAAATAGAAAGCTAACTACTATTTATATAATAAAAAAAAGCAATTGGTAGCAACCTAATTATATAAAATAAAAAGCAAACTAATTATATAAAATGAAAAAGCAATTGGTCGCAGCTTAATTATATAAAATAAAAAAATCTAACGTGTTCATACGGTTTTATATGAGAGACATAGAGAAAGCCTACAAATATTAAATCTTAATATGTGAATTCGGTAGTATACCAAACAAAGTTTAAATAAGTTGTTTTTTTTTCCTATTCGTTTAAATAAGTTTTTTTTTTTTTTGTTATACTAGCAGTAAAAACTTACTTCAAAATATTATTAAATAAGAAACATTAAATAACAACATCATCTAATATTGGGATAAGTATTAATTAATATTAAAGAGTGTTATTTTATGATAGTTATGTTTTATAGTTAATATTAAAGAGTGTTATTTTATGGAGATTTTTAGTAAAGTTATTGGATTCTCAGGTGATTAAGGAAGGAAGGAAAGATAACGAAAGAAAATATGAAATATTTTTTTAACTTAATTTATTAATATTCTAATAGAAAAATAAAAAAAATACAACAAATGTCTCTCATTAGATACAAATGTATTGTTGATATGTAAAAAATTCCAAATAAAAAAAATATTGAGTTAAATTAATATATTTTATTAAATATATGTATTATTAAAATATCAACTCAAAAATAAATAAATAAAAATACATAAATTAAAGTTATTTTACTTGACTTCAAATTATTTTATTAAATATATCAGTCAATGAATATTTTGAATTTAATTTTTTTTTAACCACCACAATTCTACTAAAAAAATAAAAAAAAATAGTTTAATAGAGCTGTTATTTGTAAAGGGGAAAAAATAATTAAAATAAAAAACATAAAATATTAACTAAGTGCTGCTGCTCAATGCTCGGATCCAAAAACAAAGGCTGAAAGTGCTGCTGCTTTTTTTGTTCTACAAAGGGTAGGAGATTGTCAAAATAACTTTTTATCATGTTGAAATCAAGAGTTACTGTATAAGAAAAATATATAAAATACATTTTTAAATATATAAAATACATATTTTTTCACAATATATCCTTATTATAAATTTATATGATTATAAAATAATATTTTCTTTTAATTTTGTCCCTTTATTAATATGTTTTTCAAATATACTACTAATAATAATATACTAAAAATATATTAATTAAAATATAAAAACTATATACAATTTTTATTAATAAATATTAAATATTTTTCATAAAATTTGAATAATTTTGTAATGTGTATTATATATAGAATAAAACTAGATCACAAAGAAAGTATGCAACGATTAAACTTAAATGAATAATATTAATATTTTTAAGTAGTGATGCTAATTTGTTTTTGGTTAAATTATTTATCTATCCCGAATGTGAGTTGTATACCTAGGATATTTAGGTTAATGCATTGATATTTTTATATCATATTATTAAAATATTTTATTTTGATATCTCATTCCAATATTAATAATCCTTTTAACTATTTTGAATAATTTTTATGAGTTAAAATAGGTAATGATAAATTTTATAAAGATATTACGAGAATTTAAAAATAATTAAAAATATCAATATTATAGTTATAATTACTAAGTCACCATTTTCATTTATGATTACCTTGTACTAACATTGCATCCTTTATAGACATTAAAGTTGATAAATGTAAAAAAATTTCATAAATTTTATGTTAGTTCTTAAGCTTAAATTTAATTTCTTTTTTTATGATTATAATAATCAAACTAATTTCACTCGATTAAAGAATAATTATTTTGATAAAAATTTAACTTTATGTATGAATATCTTCTAAAAACAAATTGGAAAGATAATTGTAAAACTTTTGGTTGTTAGGGATTTTTTTTTTTTGTTAAATTTTACAAAGCATTTATAAAATTTGGCAAATAAAACCCATGTGTCATCTAATATTGGGATAAGTTCTTTTATGAAATATAAACAATATTAATGCATTAATACATGAATTTTTTAGGGTACCAAACACACAATGATAACACTTAAAATCTTATTAAATCAAATGCTTAAATGGTAAATTTATCTAACTAACATTTATACTCGTACAATAATAGTAATTAACTATTCATAGATAGATATACAATGGCTGATTCAAAAGGTCTCTCCTTGATGTAGCAACAGGACGTATTGCACGCCAGGTAAAAGAGAGATGTCTGACCAGAGCAAAAAAAAAAAATGCTAATTGAGAGACATTTTTTCAAAAAAATGATTTAATTAATTTAATTTATATTTTTTATAATTTGATTTTTTTTCTAAAATTTAGAAAATTAATCTAGATTAATGGTTTTATTTTATAAAATTGATAAAATATAAACAGTATTTCTATTATAAGTAAATTTTAATTTTATTATATTTATAAAATTAATTAATATATTTATCAATTTGTAAAATTCTAATCTTTAAATCTAATCATTATCATATAAAATAAACATTTTTTTGGAAAGAAACATAAACATATTTAATTAAATTTTTCTTAGTAAGTAGACATAAACATTTGAAGTATGATTTACATTTTAAAGCCTTTTTTAGACAATTTTAATTGTTAATAAAGTTAAATATTTTTAAAATAATAACATAAATATATATATATATATATATTATGCTAAAAATTCTTTTTAGTTATGGGTTATGCTTTTGTAAAATAAAAATACAAAAAATTATATCCAAAACCGCTAAATTAGTATTCTTCAAATCAATATTGTGGGTCTAACTTTAAAGTCATCGAAGTTTACAAGTCTACTAAAGTTTTGGTTTATCAAAAATCACAAAGATAAAATCTACTTATTTTCAAATAATAACTAAACTAGCCACATTAACTACTATAATTGCAAATAAATATGCAAACAAACGATGTAACTACTGCCTAAAAGTTAAAATTTAGGCTAAAATATATCATTATCTTTAACCTTTAATTAAATTTATATCAAAATTTTAAAACATAGGTATTTAAACTTTTAACACATATGTCTTTAATCAATTAAAAAGATCAAGTCAACTTTAAATTTTTAAAATTCTTTAAACTGTTAAATCATATAATTTAGTTCCCAAAGTTTTTTAAATTTTACACCTAAATCATAAATTTATGATTTATAAATATATATTTTAGTAGTTAATGTATGACATATTTGTAAAATTTTAAAAATATATAAGATTTAGAATTTAGGGATTTATGTACCCAGTTTTAAAAATTTGATATTAAATTATATATTTTAAAAATAATGATATACTTTAATCTAAAATTTATCAAGGAATAATGCCAAAGGGCATGCAATGATTTAGTGAGATTACAATAATTAACATTCTTCTTCTGACCAAAATGATTGAGTTAGCAATGAAATAAGACTCTACCATAATAAAGGAATAAAAAATGACAGATTTTAGAGCATGAATTAAGACTCTACCATAATAGAGGAATAAAAAAAAATAAAAATAAAAAGACCAGAAAACCATAAAGAACGGAAAAGGAAATGTCAAAATGTCAGAATATTTCAAGCACAGAAAAAAATGGTTATAGTAATGACTTAAGCTATGAAGTTTTACATAGTCATAGAAGCTGGATATATATCACAATATATATATAATATCATACAATTACTACATAACAAATTAGTAAATGGCAATCATGAAATTTCAAATGCTAAATTACTCTTCAAGGAGAGGAAAGAGCAATAATAACAGGCAACAGCTTTGACAACGGTTAATAAAAGAAAGCTGGTAAACAAAGCTAAAATATTAGTTACTATAAAAATAACATATTTTATTCCCCTAATATTTAGATTATCTATTACTAATTCTATCATTATAGAAAGTAAAAAATATATAATAATTATTAAAGATTATTACTCAAAATATCATAACTATTTAAAAATTAATGTAATTTAGTTTTATTGAATTGCATTTTTTAGACTAAAATATCTAATTTTCATAAATAACTTATTAAAAATACTAAATCATAAATTATAAAATTAAATTACATTAGAAACCCTACTAATATCTTTATATATTAAAATATTTAACTTTTCATTTGAACAACTTTTGTATGCCTAATTAAGTTACTTTTCATTTCAACTTCTTTTTGTTTGCCTAAACAACTGAATTTAAGTTTAAACATTTCAACTAATTAAACTTAAGCAATAAAAAAATTAAAAATTACTTAATATCGGCGTGATTTTATAAGTTGAATTTCCCAATGGAACAAATTTAACTTGATTACAAACTCAATTAATTCGGTTTTTTATGTAACAGTGTTTAGATCGTTGCATTGCACAATTTGGACATCCAATAGTATATATCCCTATAAATAATCCATACAAATGTTTTTTTTTTCCTAAGGCACGTAACGATTCTCCAACACTGGTTTAGTTCTAGTATTAATTGCCAAAGGAGCTTTTGTATTCCCAAAATATTTCATTTGTAAATTCTCACTTCTATCTATTGCTCCTACCATTTCCTGCATTTTCTTTCCATTCCTCCACTGTCTAGCCCTAATAATCAAAAACCCAATCAGAATAAATAAAATCAGTAAACCAATCACTCCAATCAAAGGTCCAACTATTTTCCACACTTTGGACTTTACCTTTTTGTCATCACTAGCATTAGGTGAAGGACTCTCTGCATAAGGAGCTGGTGATGGAGCATAAGTTTCTGAGACAATAGATAAATGACCTTGTTGAATCATTTTACACACATTTCCAGGCAACAATTTCTCAAATTCCACTGAACCATCTAAACCAAAATACACACATTTTGGAGACGACAACGTTGACCCATTTGGTACCAATTTGAGGTCTTGAAATTTGACCAAGATTGGCTCTTCTGATGCCCTTATATCCAATTCTGGTAAATTTACTCCAGATATGTTAAAAGCATCATAAGCTAAAAGACCCAAAACAGGAGCTAAAGAGGAGAAACCAGGTAAAGGGTAAAAGAGAGAAGACCAATTGCCCAAATTGTGATAGACTAATGCAAGCCTTTTCACATATGGTTGCTCAGCAACTCCAAGTGGGATCTGAAACTCTTTGTAACTTTGAACGCCTCTTGTTCTCAAACTTCCACTTTTAAGCCTCAAGATTGAAACTTTAATACCTTTGAGATTGTCGGGCATTTCGGCATCATAAGAAATTCCAGTTTTTGGATTCACAAAGTCCTTGAAAGCATAATTTTGAAGCAGAGCATCTAGTGACCGTGTTGAAATTCTAAGAAGCTGAGCACTGAGGACTGTCAGAGAGAGAAGGTAGTACAATGTGATGCATATGAAACTTTGGACTTTGACCCTTATATATATACATCCCCAATACTCAAATATCTGATTTTTCATAGCAGGTAGAAAAAATTGAGCTTTTTGGTTTTGTTTATATCAAAATCATTGGAGTCTTATAAAGAAAGGAAATTAAAGAACCCATAATTTTTTACCCATTTCTCTATCAATTCCTTCAACATTTTCTCCGATTCAGAGAAACGAGACCACAGTATATTATTCTACATTGACCACAGTAAATTACTTGTTGGTAGTCAAAATTGGTAGCAGAGTATTTGTTAAAAATGAAGAAGAAAACAGAAAGGGGAAGAGCCTCTAAAATAGAACCAAAATTAAAGAGCTTCATTGAACGGCATTGAAATTTGAAACTCACCGTAAATCTCGAGAAATGGGTTTGGTTTGGTTACTTGGTTAATGAATCGTTCTTAGTGAGTTGGGAGTCTTTATCTCTCTGATTTTCCCCATGAATCACGTAATTCAAAGGAGATGAAATTGGGATTTTTCAGGTGAGAAGTATTTGAAATAAATGAGATGAAAAAGATAGCTCACCTATTTATTAGGAGCTTTATTCTGACAAAAGTGTGCTTCTGTTGTGGGTATTCAATTTTAGTTCGTATGCATGGTTGTTACAGCTGTTGCTCACTTACACTTACGCAAATAGGTAGCTCTGTTACACTTTTAGATCGAGGATTTATTACAAATTTTAAATTCAAAAGAATTACTGCGCACATTCGTAAGGTTTATTTTAAAATTATAGGTACATTTAATTTTTTTTCTATTTACTAAATAAAAATATTGTTGAAAATAAATGTGAATTTAAAAAAAATGTAATAACTATTAGTTCATCATACACGCACCCTTTTGACATGCTGAGTTGAATCTGAGTACATAATGTGACACTTTATCTTTTATAAACGTTTTCCTCGATATTCTTTTTTTACATAAATGTTATTCCTATGTTTCTCTCAATTTTTTTTTATGAACGTTCACTCCCACGTTAACTAATTTTTTCTGCACATTTATCTTTACATAGCTATCTATACATAGTTTCTATTTCTTTTTTTATTATTTGCTTCTAAGTAAGCTAATTTAATAGAGGCGTAGTATTTTGATTTTTTACAGTGTAATAGACTTTCGAAACAGAGTTAGATTCTAGGTTGTTTTGTCTTGGGAATGACGAGATCAAAACTATTTGCATAATTTGGACAGAGGCGCAAAGCATTTTAAAGATATCAATATAGTTTATGACTCAATTCAAGTAGTAAATTTGATAACTTCGTTCTTTATTTTATTACTTATGAAGTAATAATTTTAAGACATACTTATCTACCATGTCTATTGAAATTTCTATTATTGATTTCGACAAACCCTTTCATTTTGAAGGGCTACATTTTAGAAAATAGAGACAAAAAATGCAATGAAAATGGTTGCTTATGTTTTAGATACTATTAAACCTAAATTGCCAATGAAACTCAAACTACGGATTATCAGTATTGGGTAGAAGATGACTTCATGTGTAAAAAAATTATTCTTAATGGTTTGATTGATGATTTGTATGATTACTATAATTTTGATAAGTCTACTAAGAAAATTTGGGATGTACTTAAAAAAGATATGACATTGAAGAAGCTAGAACAAAGAAGTATGATATCAGTAGATACCTGAAGTACCAAATGACTGACGACAAATCTATGGAAGCTCAACCACTTGAATTGTAAAAGATGGTACATGAAATAATTTATGAAGAGATGTCTTTAGATGAAAAATTTCAAGTTGTTATAATAATTGATAAATTACCCCTTACATGGAAAGACTTTTAAAATGTTCTTAGGCAAAAAACTAAAAAAGTTTTCTCTAAAAAGTCTTATTACCCGTCTTCGTATTGAGGAAGAAGCCCAAAAACTAGACCAAAGAGATGAAATACTTATTGTTTCTAATAACAGTGCTAAAAAGAAATCATCCTATGTGATTTTGAAACCTAAAGGGAGGAACGTGAAGAATTAGAATCGTAATACCAACTAGAACCGTAACCAAAATCGCAACAGATATCATCCACATAATAGACCTCAACCCCCCAAGAAATGATAGAATTGATACATTTATGTGTTATAGTTGTAACAGGCCTGACCACTTGACTAGGAACTACCATAATAGACCTTGTCTTGCTCTACAAGTAAACCTAGCGGAAAAGTAACTTATTGTTATTATAACTGAAATCAACTTTGTTAATGGATCCAAAGGGTGGTGGGCAGACACTAGCGTTACTCATCATGTGTGCTATGATCGTGATTTGTTCAAGTCTTATTTTGAAGCTGAGGCAAGAAAGTTTTATTGTGTGATTCCTACTCCACCATAGTTGCTAGTACTAGTGAAATAGAATTAAAGTTTATTTTTAGAAAGATTATCATCCTGAAGGATATTCTGCATACTCCAGGGATGAGGAATAACTTAATCTTGTGCTATCTTCTAAAAAAAGCTGAGTATATTCAAATAATTGGAGCTGATTTGCATACAATTACTAAAACTAATATTTTTTAGTCGGGAAAAGGGTATGCCATTGATGGTATCTTTAAACTGAATGTTGAAATGAATGAAATTTCTTCTTATACTTAAATGTTATGTTCTTTTAATACATGACATGCTAAACTTTTTCACGTTAATAAACGTATAATTAAGAACATGCGTAACTTAGGACTTATGAATAGTCTATCCTTGAATGATTTTAAAAAATGTGAATTTTGTAGTCGAGTTAAAATTACCAAAACCTCACATAAATTAGTAATTAGAGAATATGAACTACTTGATTTAATTCACTCTAACATTTGTGAACTAGATTGTGTTTTAATTATAAATGGAAAACATTATTTCATTACTTTTATTAATGACTATTCTGACTACACTTTTGTGTACTTAATGAGAAATAAAAGTGAAATGTTTGATATGTTTAAAATATTTTTGACTAAAATTAAAAACCAATTTAATAGAAAAATAAAAATATTTTGAAATGATAGAGGCATTGAATATGATTCCATCATTTTTCGTAGTTTTTGTAAAATCTATGGAATCATTCATAAAAAAATTGCACCTTATTCTCTTGGAATGAATAGAAAAGCTAAAAGAATAAATAATTTTTTTACTGAATCAATTATTTCTATTTTATTAAGCTCTAGTGTTGTTTATCATTGGTAGGAGAAATTTTATTAATTATTTATTATGTGCTTAATAGAGTTCCTAAATCTACAAATAAAACTTCTTCATATGAACTTTTAAAAAATAAGAAACCTAACTTATCTTATTTTAAAACTTGGGGTTGTTTGACATATGTTCGTATTCTTGATCCTAAAAGAAATAAACTTACTAGTAGAGCTTATGAATGTGTATTTATTGGATACAATATGAATAGTAAAATTGATAGATTTTTTGACTTGAATGATGATGTTATTATAGAATCAAATAATGCTGATTTTTTCGAACATAGGTTTTCTTTTAAATTGAGGAATAGTTGGGGCTCGACTTCTAGTGATCTACCTATAATTAGAACTAATGAACCAAATAAAGAATTAAATTATGAACTTAGGAGAAGTAAACGAGTTTGAACCACTGATGATTATAGGTCTGACTTCTATAATTATACCTTAAAAGAAGATCCTCAAATTTTTCAAGAAGCCTTATCTTCTTTAGATGCCAACCTTTGGGAAGAAGCCATCAATGATGAAATGGACTTTCTTGAGTCAAATAAAAGTTGGTATTTAGTTGACTTACCCTTAGGTTGTAAGATAATAGGTTATGATGGCTATTTAAGAAGAAATTGAAATGTGATGATAGTGTTAAAAAATATAAGTCTCATCTTGTAGCCAAAAGGTATAAGCAAAAAGAAAATATAGATTTTTTTGATACTTTTTCACTTGTCACTAGAATAACTTTCCTACTGTGTTATTTTCTCTTGTTGCTATTCATGATCTTGTTGTGCACCAAATGGATGTGAAAACTACTTTTTTAAATGATGATTTAGGAGAAGAGATTTACATAGACTAACCTAAAGGTTTTTTTGTCCCTGGTCAAGAAAACAAAGTTTGCAAATTAGATAAATCTTTGTATGGTTTAAAATAAGCACCTAAGCAATATCATAAAAAAAATTGATAATCTTGTTATCTCACATGATTTTAAAACGAATGAAAGTGACAAATGTATTTATTATAAGTTTGAAAATAAAATTTGCACGATTATATGTCTTTGAAAAATTAGCAAGTCATATTTATTATATAGCTTGTTTATTTTTGGTTCAAATATTTATGTTGTGAATAATGTGAAAAATTTATTGTGTGCTATGAAAGATCTTGGAGAAGCAAATGTAATCCTTGGAATAAAGATTATTAGGTTTGAAAATAGACTTTCTTTAGATCAATCTTATTACATCAAAAATATCTTAAAGAAATATAATTACTTTAACTACAAACCTGTTTATACTCTTTATAGTCATAGTGTAAAGTTATTCAAGAACACCAAAGACGGTGTTAGACAAACTAAGTATGCAAGCATTATTGGTAGATTACATGATGTTACTGATTGCACAAGGCCTGACATAGCTTATGTTGTGGTATTATTATGTAGTTTTACCTACAAACCTAGTGTAGAGTATTGGAATGATGATTGAAATACTTTTTTAGAAGACTCCAAAGCAACCAGCAACTATGTATTTTGCATAGCTGGTGGAGTTGTTTCTTAGAAAACTAAGAAACAGACTATTTTAGCTCAATCTACTATGAAGTCTGAAATAATAACACTAGCTACTACTAGTAAGGAAGTAAGCTTGTTAAAAAGTCTATTAGTTGAGATCACTTTATGGGAAAGACTGATTCCAACTGTCTTGATCCACTATGATAGTACCCTAGCTATTGCAAAGATTCGGAGCTTTTATTATAACAGCAAAAGACAATAGATAAATCTTAAGCATAGTAATGTTAGAAAATCTCTCTCTATAAGAGTTGTAAGAGTGAATCATATACGTACTGATGATAATTTAGTTGATCATTTGACGAAAGGACTAGCTAGAGAAAATATTTTCAAAACCTCTAAAGGAATGAGACTAAAGCCTTTAGAGTGATGAGTCACTCATGACGGTAACCCAACTTATAGATTGGAGATCCCAAGAAATAAGTTCAATGTGTAATAATAAGTCAAGAAGTGAGTTGAGATGAATTATGCTATTTTAAATTCTATTCCATAATACTAAAAACATTAAATCTAGAAGCAACAGAAGGATGAGTTAAGTATTAACTCTTAATGAGTTCTACATTAACTTTTAATAAGTTCTATACTCTATGTGGAGTGAAGTACATAGCTACATGAGTACTCTTGATATATTCACTTATATAAATGTGAAAATGTGATCATTTCCTATGAAATGTTAAACAAAATTTACTAGAACATTCATTATACTAGAATAGACGTGCATGGTCATAAAGCACAGACTTTTTGAACTACACCTTATAAAGGTTATATGTATGATGTTGTTAGAGATAAAATGCAAAACTAAGATTTACTCTAATATATTTTAAAGCATCTTTACTATAATTAATTTACTAAATGTATATTGCATGCTTGGTAAAAATAATATGATTATGCTTTACAATGGATTATTTGCTTATTTATTAACGATGTTTTTTCCCTGATATTATTTACTAACTTTAAACTTTCTACCACGAATAGCTAATTCTAAAAAGCTACAACTTTATTTAATAACGATTATGGTTTATAATTTATGATTTATGATTAAATAATTAATTTTATAACTTATAATTTTTTGTAAAAATAATAACCAATATGTTTGATAACAATTTTTACTTAATGATTTTCAAGAAAAAAAATCAAAAATCACTCACAAGTTGTTTGATAATACTTTATGTTTTTCTGATTATTTTCAAAAAATTAAAAAAATTGGACATTATTTATAAATTTATGCTATTAATATTTTTTTCAAATACTTATAAATACAAAAATCATAAGAACTAATTTTTTACCAAAAAAATGTTCGATGAAAATGAAAAAAATTAAAAATTTAATTAAAAAATCTAATTTTTATCTATTCATGAATCACCTTATATTTTAGTAGTGATTCTTTAAAAAAGTAAAACTAGAATAAAAAATAGTTAACGAGTATTTAAATAAAAAAATCACTTAAAAATTAAAATCATTATAAAAAAAATTTATATTTTATACTTTTTTTTTTATTATTGTTATTTTTTTTACATTGAAATCATATACACGTAGGCTCGTTGGTCGAATAAGGAATGCATAAATCTAACATAATATCACATAAATTAATTATTAATTTATTTATAGTTATAAATATATTAATTTTTTATTATTATAAATAAATAAATTGATTTAAATTTAATGTAAAATATATGAAAATAACTTCATTTGGATTGAATTATATACTAACTTCAACTGGATTCAACTCTATAAATTCAAACTGATTTAGATTTATTTTTAATCCAAGAGTCTAAATTCATATAAACTAAATTCTAACGGAGTGGAATTTATCTTAAATCAATCGATAAAGTCCATTTTATCCAACCTTCATTAAGTAGTCAACAAGCAAGGTCTCTTACCACATGAATATATATATTATTTTTATACCTATATTATTTATATTTTATAATTTATTATAATTATTTTAAAAATTATAAAAATAATTTATTATTATAGGTAATATTAATAAGTGATAAAATTTAAATTATATAAGTGTAAAAATAAATACAAATTTAAGTATAAAAATGGATGCAAAGTTAAATATAATGATAGAGATAATGTATTCGTGACTAAATAAATAAAACGCTCATGCACAAATATTTTTATTATTTTAAAAATATCACAAATATTTTTAAGATTTTTAAAATATCACAAATATCTTCAAATTTAACGGAAGTTAAAATTAACAAAAATGAATAATATTTTAAAAAAAATGATAGAAATAATAAAAATTAAAAAATAATAAAAAATCAAGAAATAATAAAAAATCAAGAAATAAGATAAATAAAAATATGAGACATCTTAAGGTGCTTCTTAGAAGATATAGTAATTAGCAAACATAAATTTTAAAAAATACATAAAGTAATATTAAATCTTAAGTGATGAGATGGATTTAAAGATTCACCATTTTCAATAATAAAGACATAATTTATTATTAAATAAGTAATAAAAAATGATTATTAATATTACAAGTGTAAAAGGAATATATAATATACCATTAATTAATAAAAAAATATTATGAATAAACTATCAAAAATACCTCAGAAGAATAAAGGAAAAATTGGATACATCAATTTAGGACAAATTTAAATATTAATAAAAATACATTTTAAAGAAGAAATTGATAAACCAACAAAATTAACACTGTTAGACAATAAAATAATAAATAGAAAAGATGATTTATTAGAAATGATACATAAACACCTAGAATATTATAAATTAAAATTCATAATATACCCCAAATATTAAATTTAGCATATAAATGTGAAAAAATAGATTTAATGAAAGAAAAAATCATCAATTTTTAATACATTACATAGTAGGATACTAATCAACAAACAATCATAAAGTTCAATATATGGCCAAAATAAATTCATAAAAATAGATAAAACTTTTCAAAAAATTGGAGAATTTAAAACAAATGTATCAAGGTTTACGTTTATATATCCTGAAGAAGAAACATTTAATAAAGAAAGAGAGGTGACAATTTAAAACAAAAAGTTAAAATAATGAAAACATTAATCCATAACGTAATATTAGAAAGAAAATGATACCATTATTATCCCAATAATGTTCACAAAATAAACTACAGGATACAAAACTAGATTTTAATATAAACTTACAAGCATATCAAAAAGCTAAATAACAATAATGAAAATTTTAATTCTTTTAGTAAAAGAAATGGATATAGCAGAAAAATCAAATATCAAGTCATTACAAGACATAAATGAAATACAGAAAGAACTCTTAAAAGAAATAAGAAAATATGGTTATAATAAATTACAACAAGATTTACATAAGGAATTTACAGAATAAAAAATGGATGTAAATAATACATTTAGAAATAATGAAATTATAGGTTATAAGTTTGATCCATTTATAGAATTAAAAAAAGAACCCTTATGAGATCAAATGCATTGATACATAGGATTGAGAAAAGAAAGAATGAGAAAAAAATCAAAGATAAAAAAAGTTATAATCCCAATTTAATGGAATATAGAAAAAAGTTAGAAGAACAATTTATGGACCTTGAGAATGTATATATAGAAAAATTAGTTAGTTAACCCTAATAGATGAAGAATTAGGAAAACATTATAATGAAAAACTTTGTACAAACAAATAATCCTTAAAGATAACATAATAATAATTAGTGAAATTAATTTTGAACCAGAATGTATAATCCTTAAAACATACGAAACAATTTCATTACCAGTTTTTCATTAAAAATGAACATCTAACACACATAAAGAAGAAAGAAATAATCAAAGGCTAAAAGAACATGACATTCCTTATAGAAGAAGGCAACAAACCAAAATGAAAGAAGGATTACATTGGAGAACTAAAGGTGGTATTCCTCCATAATTCATATTATAGATCTCATCTTATAGATTTAGATTATATAAGAGATGATAACTGTATTTTATATAGTTATTTTCATCAATTTTAGTAATTATAATTGCTATGTTCTTTTAATATTTAGTTAATTTTTGTTAAATAAATTAATATTTTCCTTTTATGCATTAAAAATACATTTTTAATAAAATTAAATAATTTGTATCGAAAATGTACTTAATTTCATATTTTTTTGTCCCCAAATATAATTTCAAATAATATAGTTCTTAATTACAATTTATAAAAATCGAAAATATAATTTAAATTAAATTTGGGCTTAATTATAATAATTTAAAGTTTAAAAATTTAATTTAAAATTAGCAAAGGGCTTAATTGTAATTTAAGAAAGTTTAAAATGTAATTTGAAATATATTTGTGGGTGAAAATATAATTAATAAAAGTTTAATTTTCTGCGCAGGTGAGAAGAATCTACGTGCCAATCTACACGCGTGAATCGTGGACCGTCCGATCAGATAAGACACGGCTGAGATTCGCGCGTCCTTATCACACCCGACCAAAGAGAGTGGGTGCAGGTCTCAATTTTTACGCGGCTCGGTACGCCGAGTGGGGCCCACCTAACGCGCAGGCTGGCATGCAGCGTGAGACCCACGTGTCTGACGCATCCAGCCGATGTCCCCCACGTATGCTCTGATCCCGTGCGTTGACCTCTTCGTGCAACCGGAGTTTCAGCGAATCAGAAGATGTCACGTGTCCACCTGAATCCATTCCTGAAATCAGAAATTGGCACGTGTCCCACTCTATTTTTAGCCAATCATGTGATGACACGTGGCATGTTATCATGAGCGCGAAAGCGCAGGATCAAGCCCGTGTGTAGCCGTTGCTCCGTGCTCTGATGTTTCCTGCGCACGTTCCTAGAAGCCAATCAAAAGCTGCCACGTGTTCGCATTAATTCCTTTCAACGAATCAGACGCTGACACATGGCATGTATAAAGAATTTAAAAAATGCAGAATCGGTGCCCCTAGTTCACGCGTGATTTAATTAATAAAATCGATACGCGTGATTTTTGTTTTTCGATACAAATTATTACGCGTTTTTTATAAAAAAATAAAATAAAAAATGTAATATTTTAGATGTATTTTTTTAGCTATAAATAGGTGATATTATGATAGAGTTTAGAAGTTTTGTTTGGTTTAGAATTTTTGTGATATTATGGGTTGAACTGCAGAACACGCAGAATCTATTTTTTGGCTTTTGTTGTGTTCTACGTGTGCCAAATATTTCGTTTCGTGATGTTTTAATTTTTTGTGTTGTTCATCTTAATTTCCTAGTTGCAATTTTTATTTTAAATTAATGAAGTAATTTAATTTTTCTAGGGTTGCATTTGATCTAAATTTATGAAGCTTTGATTTTAACTATTTTTGAAAGATTTATAAGACATTCGATTTGTTCATTCTATTTTGTGCTTAATGCTTTTTGATTATTTACGAATCTTATCAAAACGATCCGTGGCACATGAATAAACTTGGAAAAGGCATTTGTGTGTGTATTGCTCATAAATAGAATGACATGTATGATGAAGGATAGGAATATACCCTAGTTGTATGTGTGACCTTTTGAAAACTTAGAACGTAATGAATCTTGGTAAATTTAATTCTCATAGAGATATAGTGAATTAATTTAACGAGGTGTGTTTATACGGAGCTCGGAAGAGATGTATGAATAAAATTAGAAGTTTTCGGTTGACAAATTAAATGTACTAAAAAAAATATAAATCAAAAGAAAGTAACACGATTTGAGTGTATTAGTTTGGTGAAAAATTGCAATCCTAGAGTTTTCTTATTTTCTTTGTACCTTTTTCTAAATTAACGATTGTTTTGGATAAAATCAGAGAGATACAATTTTAGTACTCAACAAACTATAGTAACAAATCTCCGAGGGAACGATATTTACTTACAAATCTTTATTACTTGTGATCGTGTATACTTGCACGATTTCTGTGTGTTGCTAAACACACAACAAGAGACATGAAAAAAAATTAAATCAATGATTTAGTGATATAATTGTAATCATATAAATTTCTCCAACACACAATCAAACCCTTCAACTTTTATTGTCTTAGTAGCCCACAAAATGATAAAAAATGTTAAAATTTAATATACAAATTTAACATAACAACATTTACAAATATATGGGAATGATCCCATAAGTAGAGAGTACTTAGATATTGTAGTAAATGAAATACATAAGGAATTTATTAGAAAATATAAAGTTATACATATCACTGAATTAAATGAAAATGAAATTGAGAAAGCCAAATAGCATTTAGCAAATATGAAAATATGTAACATGTGTTATATTGATTTCTTTATTTGTAAATATAAAATGTATTATTACAAGTTATCGCCCTCTATGCAATAAACTTATAAGCAAATATTTTTTTCAAAAATTACCTAAAATATTACATAAAACTATAATAGGATGATAGAATAAAAAAACAGAGAAACTATACTATACATCTTAGGAAGAAGAACAAAAACTCTTAAAAACTATATTATCATTAAATGTCAAGAAAGATAAGAATATAAACAAATAAGAGAAAATGATAAAATCTGTTGTGATACAAGAGATTTCAGGATATCATAAAAATATGAATGTAACATAAAATCTTACAAGAAAAAGTATAAAAAAAATATAGAAAAATACAAAGCATTCAAAATATATAATTTTAGAAAACTAGACTTTTAAAAATATAAGAGAGCGTACAACAAAGAATCTAATAGAAGAAGATATTTTTAGGAGAAAAATATATAAACCACTAGAAAATAAAAATTACTACCCATCATGAAAAAAATGTATATATTGGATCTACAATGAGGAAAGACATTACGCTAATGAATGCCATAACCTAACATGAAAATGAATTTTCACATAAAACAAAAATATTAGAAGAAGCTTTTAGAATGGAATGAAAACCAATAGAGAAGTCAAATAAAGATGATACTTTATTTATTAAAAAAATTGAGGAAGAAATAACTGATTCAAAATATGAATACTCGTCATTGGAAGATGAATGATTTGTATAGTATTACAAATCCAAACAGTACTTATATTAATGTAGGATTAAAATTTAAAGGTTACAAAAGTTACCATTTACATACATATATAGATACTTGAACTAGTATGTGTGTAGTTAGTAAATATATATTCTTATAAGAACTCTTTAAATAAGCACCCAAAGATTTAATTGTAAGAGTTACTAATAACATTACAATAAATCTTAATAAAGTCTTAAAAGATATAGATATAATGATAGAATGAGAAAATTTTCATATTCCTACCTTATATCAATAAGAAATAGGAGTTTATTTATTAATAGGAAATAATTTTTTAAACTTATATCAACATTTTACACAATATCTAGACAAAATAAGTCTAATAACACTAGATGATAAAATCATTTATGTGTCAAAAATAATTTTTTTTTACTATATCAAACCCAATTTTTATACAACAACATAAAAAACATTGTGAGATAGACACAAAGTAACGTCAACAAAATCTTATATAGAAAATATTTCATTAGATATAGGAAAAAAACTTTTTTTAATGAAATACATGGAGATAAATCCTTAATACATATAAAAAAATAATTAAAAATAGTAAGTTCAAAAAATTCTTTAGATCCAAAAGTAAATAAATCTAAAATGATTGTTAACATACAATTAAGAGATACTAACAAAGTCATTAGAATAAAACCAATGATTGCTAACATGATTGAATTTAAAAAACAAATTCAAGAAATTTTGAAACTAAAACTCATAATAACAAGTAATTTATCTCACTCTAGTCCATCATTCTTAGTAAAAAAAAGTTAAAAAGGGGAAAAAAGAGAATGGCAATAAACTTTAAACCATTGAATAAAGAAAACATTGACGATGGGTATTTATTCCAAAGAAAAGGAAAATTATTATCATTAGTAAAAGAAAAAAAATAATTCTCAAGTTTTGATTGGAAAAGTAGATTTTGGCAAATAAGATAGAATGAAGAATCTCAAAAACTAACGATATTTAGCTACTCCAAGGACAATTTCAATGGACTATTATACCATTTAGATTAAAACATGATCTATTTACAAAATATTTGATGTGTTTACATAGATGATATTTTGATTTTTAATAATGAAATAAATAATTTTTTTAATATTATTAATATTCTACATGAATGAATAAATGAAGACATTGAACTTTCCGAGAAGAAAATAATAATTACTTATGAAAAAATTAAGTATTTAGAGTTAGAAATTAAAAATGTAAAACATAATCTGTAGGCTCATATATTAAAAACACTAAAGGATTTTCTAGTGAATTAAAAGATAAAAATTAATTACAAATACTCGTACAACATTTAATTTATTTTGAAGCATATATCAAGAAATTTGCAAAAATGCAAATATTTTTACAAACAAAATTGAAAAAAAAAATCATGTTTGAAAATAGATAAAGCAAGATACTTTGTACATGGATAAGGTAAAAACAGAGGTAAATTTTTTTATTGACTTTATGCCATTTAGGTGATAAAATGATAATTACAACAAATATTCACATGAATATTAAGGTGCAGTTTTAAAAGCACAAATAAATGATAAAACTAAATAACTTTGCAGATATACATTAAGATCTTTACATTGTCTAGAATTAAATTATCACTGTAATGAAAATGAATACTTAGCATTCAAAAACGCTATAAATAAATTTATAATATATGTAATAAGTTTCACATATATTGTCAGAATCGATAATGAGAATTTTGATCATTTTTTAAGAACTAATATTGTAGATGATTGTAAAAAAGGAAGATTAGTAATATGAAAATAGTGGTTTAACCACTCAAATTTTGAGGTTAAATATCTTCCAGGAAATAAGAATAAATTAAGAGATGCCCTTATAAGAGAATTAATGTCTTTAACTATTTTTGTTTTTCCAGGAATGGAACATCTTTATAGCAATATCAATATAAAATAAAATGAGATAAAAATCCTTCAAGAACAGCTCGAGATTTTATACCTAGAGAAGTCTCTTTTTGATATAGAAATTAAACAGGAAGAAACTTAACAGTTCAAAACCAACATTAAAGTCCATAAACTTTAAAGAGGAATCCACCTTAGAGATTTATTCTAAGAAAAATAAAACTTCTAAAGCAAGAATTAAAAATGAGAATGATAAACCTAATAGTACAAAAAAAGTAACATTTTTGAAAAGAAAAAAATAAAAACTCAAGAATATATTGATATTATTTATAAAAATGCCTCTTATAAAGATAATAAAGATATTACAACCACTAGTATTTTTCATGAAAACATCCCCCAAGAATATATTGATTAATGAAGATGAAAAATACTAATATATGAATCTAAGTAAACACATTGGTTGAACCTCTATAACTTAGCGAGAAAATCTACTCAGAAATATATTGAATATATGAAATTTTACACCATAGTAAAAGAATTTTCTACAGGTAGTAAATTTAATATTCTTGAAGGATCTAATCTAATTTTTGTTTATAAAACTTTTCATGCATGTTTAATTGAGAACATATATCCATAAATTAATTTAAATGAATTAAATTATTTTCTTGAAAATTTCAATAAGGCTATTAAGAAGTTCAAAAAGAAGACCGAAACAGGTAACAAGTTTATTTTTTCTCAGATTTTTTAGTTTACTTATGAACTAGAATGAATAAAGTTGTGTTAGTCTATACCATTTTATCAAATTAGGAATTTCCAACACTAATAGAAAATTTCAAAACCAATGTCGCTTCTAGAAAATGAATTCAATACAAATGAACTATGTATTCTAAGAGAACATATTTTAAGTCAAATTTAACATGAACTTAAAAAAATTGATAATTCTTCTAAAGTCAAAGTAAATTACTTAACTAATAAATTTATAGTCACTTTCCATAACAATATGACCCTCACTGAAGAAGATTGTGAAAAAATCAATAAGTTTGAAATAAA
Organism: Hippophae rhamnoides; assembly: GCA_033030585.1. NCBI lineage: Eukaryota > Viridiplantae > Streptophyta > Magnoliopsida > Rosales > Elaeagnaceae > Hippophae > Hippophae rhamnoides. Next base: position 6,588,412 of record CM065431.1, read on the forward strand.
TTTTAACAGTAATAATCTCAAAATTTCTCAAGAAACAATAAATATGTTCTATTTAAAGTTATAGTCACTTTTTATAACAATATGACCCTCACCGTAGAAGAATATGAAAAAATAAATAAGTTTGAAATAAAATTTAACAGTAATAATCTCAAAATTTGTCAATAAACAATAAATATGTTATGTTTAAAGTTATAGTTACTTTACATAGCACTATGACCCTCACTGAAGAAGATTGTGAAAAAATCAATAAGTTTGAAATAAAATTTAACAGTAACAATCTCAAAATTTGTCAAGAAACAATAAATATGTTATGTTTAAAGTTATAGTTACTTTACATAGCAATATGACCCTCATTGAAGAAGATTGTGAAAAAATCAATAAGTTTGAAATAAAATTTAACAGTAATAATCTCAAAATTTGTCAAGAAATAATAAATATGTTATGTTTAAAGTTATAGTTACTTTACATAGCAATATGACTCAATGAAGAAGATTGTGAAAAAATTAATAAGTTTGAAATAAAATTTAACAATAATCTCAAAATTTGTCAAGAAATAATAAATATGTTATGTTTAAAGTTATAGTCACTTTTCATAGCAACATAGCCCTCACTGAAGAAGATTTTGAAAAAATAAATAAGTTTGAAATAAATTTTAATAGTAATCTCAAAATTTGTCAAGAAATAATAAATATGTTATTATTAAAGTTATAGTCACTTTCCATAACAATATGACCCTCACTGAAGAAGATTGTGAAAAAAATCAATAAATTTGAAATAAATTTTAACAGTAATCTCAAAATTTGTCAAGAAATAATAAATATGTTATTATTAAAGTTATAGTTACTTTTCGTAACAATATGACCCTCACTGAAAAAGATTGTGAAAAAATCAATAAGTTTGAAATAAATTTTAACAATAATAATCTCAAAATTTGTCAAGAAACAATAAATATGTTCTGTTTTTAAGCTAAAAAAGTCACTAAGGATCACAAATACGTTTACTACAATAGAGATATAAAAGATGAAGATGTGTTATCATCTACATCGTTAAAGAACTGTCGATAAAAAACAACAAAGATGAATGACGATGTAAAACCCACGTCTTTTGTCGATAGATCATGCCAAGGAAATGAAAGGCTTAAATAACACCCATGTGTTATTTAGACGAAAACTATTTAAAAACATTAATGTTATGTAATATTATTCATTTAAGTTTAATCGTTGCGTACCACTTTGTAATATTATCTTTAGGACAGCCTTGGTTGGAACTCAGTTCAATATGTATGCAACCATCTTAAGAGATTCAGTCCACAAGGACTCAAGAAGTTTGGTTCTAGCAAGTATGTTTTAAACTATGTCCAATAATGTTCAGTTTCTCCTTTCAGTTACTCTATTATGGTCTAGAGATCCTGGCAAACTGTATTGGGCAACAATCCCATTCTCTTGAAGAAACCTCACAAATGGACCACTTGCTTGTCCACTCTCAATGTATCTACTATAATACTCTCCACCTCTATCCGATCTCACAATCTTAATTTTCTTGCCGTATTGTTTCTCTACTTCAGATTTAAACACCTAAAAAGCATATAGTGTTTCAATCTTACTGTTAAATAAGTAGAGATACATGTATCGTGAGTAATCATCTATGAAAGAGATGAAGTACTAATCACGGTATACATCCATGTTTGGACTACAAATGTCTGAACTCCTATTGGCACTTTTCAGTTTGTTTTGAGATTTTCCTTTCCCACTAGTGAGTCTTAAGAAAGAGAAATTCATAATAAGGGTGTTTGCCAAAGTCTTATCTAAAGTGACAAACTAATCATCAATGACCTTTAGCAAGTCCTAAACATTGTTATGCTGATCAATAGAACCACGAATACTAGCAGAAATCTTAGTTTTAATAAACATCATGCTAAGGCAATTAGATCACTTCCATTGTTCATAAAGCATGATATTCGTTGGAGTGTTGGTTTTAGTAATTTTACGTGGTTCGTTTTTCCTAATAGCATAGTCAATATCCATCCACCTTAGATGAAGGATAATTCATTCCATCCACACTTTATAATCTTCCTCTTTGAGCTCGGGAACATCACATTTCATATCAGAGTAATTAACAAGTCGAATTGGTGTAATAAATTAAATATACATGCTTATGTTACTAAATTTGAAGCTAAAATATGACATGTTCTACTATTGTAAAATCATGGAAAAATATGAATCTAGTGACATAAAACTTGTCTATGTGTTAATTTTTAATTCAATTAGATTCATCTTAACTTTATTATAAAACTATCAAATTATGTTCATTTTCTTAATCTCTGTGGGTAAATTAAAAAATATAATTTGATATTATATCCTAATTAATCACACAAAAATATAATAAAAATTCATTTGACATCAGATTTATTATATCAGATATGATTAATTACAATTAGTATTTATTTTATAAATGTGATCTTAAATAAACCTTATTATAGTTTTAATTAATTAAAGATGTTGTGGTTACTCCCTAATTAATTAAACTATATGAATCATTTAAATATTAGCAAAATCTTTAGGCTCAATTATTGCATAAAATCATAGGCAATATTAATTTAATTCTAGATATGCAAATATTATCTATCTTAAGATTACAACAATAAATTATACAAGTAAAAATAACTAATATAAGCACTTATTAAATCCATAAAGATCCATTAACAATTAATTTCATTATGTATAAATTATTTAACCAAATTTTCATATGTATAATTAATTACAAAATTTATAAATACAAATACCAAAAACAAATAATTTAAGCATAATGTATTTAAATAAATTTTAATGTGTCTAAAAATTATTTAAATAAATATCACATGTATAATAAATATTCTACACGTGATAAACTTAAGTTAAATAATTAATCATATTAAAATTATATTCGGAATACTTATTTATTTATTTTATTAAAAATAAATTCATAATATATAATAAGCATCGTTGTTTGCTTGGATTTCTCCGATGGGACTTGGGTTTCAAATCCTGAAACTAAAATACGGTTACGAAACTAAACCGTTACCACACAATTCACCGTTGCACCATAAACTGCTATATATAGTATAAGCAAATTAACTATTAGATAGCCAGAGTACTAAGTTGGAGTGAATGACATAGTTATTTCCGTGTTATCAAGCCTGGTTATTTTTTGTTAAAAGATGAATTCATGGATCGAGAAAGAGAAAGAGAAAGAGAAAGAGAACTATTTTCAAAATAATTTTTTATCATGTTAACAAAAAAACATATATATACTACAGTTTTAAATATATAAAATAAATATTTTTTTGCAAATATATTGTTATTATAAATTTATATGATTATTTGTAAATAATATTTTCTTTTATTTTTGTACCTTTATTAATATTTGTTTCCAAATATACTAATAATAGTAATTTACTAAAAATTATATTAATTATATTATATTCATAATTTTATTACTAAATATTAATGTATTACATGGGGAATAGAACACGTTACAAAGAGAATATGCAAAGATTAAACCTAAATAAATAAATTTTTTTAAATAGTTATAGTCTAAAAACATATGGGTGCTATTTTTTTTTATTAAATTCTCTATCTATTCTGAATATTAGGTGTATACCTATTAATTCATTACAAAGAAAAGAAATAGTAACAAAAATCTCAAATATTTTCTCAACTTGTACTAAAATAATGATATTGTTACCCATTTTCACTTATTAATCCTCAAGAATGATACAAACGTAACAGCGTTTGTTACCTAGAATATTTATGTTAATGTGTTGGAATTTATTTTTTATGTTATTAAAATATTTTATTTTAGTATCTCTATAACCTTTTTAACTATTTTGATTAATATTTTTTTAGGTCAAAATATATCACATGGCTCTTAGGTGTCAATTGGTACAAAATTATCATAGGAGTTTAAGAAAAAATTAAAAAATATATATATTATAGTTATAATTACTATATATAAAAAATTAATAAATGGCAATCATGAAATTTCTAATGATAAATTACTCTTCAAGGAGAGGAAGGAACAATAATAATAGGCAATAACTTTGACAAACTTTGACAACTGTTAATAAAAGAAAGCTAGTAAACAAATAGCTAAAATATTGGGTGAGGAAGCATAAAAGGTAATTTAAAAGTAATACATTTTATTACTTAAATTTTTGGATTAACTACTAATTATGTTATTATAAAAAATATATAAAAATATAATAATTATTATGAAATTAACAACAAATTAAAAATAATAAATCATAAATTATGAATCTAAGTAAATCATATTAATTGAACTTATATATCTTAGGAAGAGAATCTATTCAAGAATATATCGAATATATAAAATTTTACATCAAATTTCTTACAGGAAGTAAATTTAATATTCTTGAAAAATTTAATCTAATTTTTGTTTATAGAGCTTTCCATGCATGTTTAATTGAGAACCGATAATCAAGAATTAATTTAAATGAATTAAAATTATTTTCTTGAAAATTTTAAGAAGGCTATCAAGAAGTTTATAAGAAGAAGACCAAAGCAAATGAAAAGTCTTTTTTCTAAGATTTTTCAGTTTACTTATGAACTGGAATTAAGAAAGTTGTGTTAGTCTATATACCAATTTATTAAATTAGGAATTTCTATCACTAATAGAAAAGTTTCAAAATCAATGTCACTTTTGGAAAAGGAATTCAATACAAACGAACTCTATATTTTAAGAGAAAAGATTTTAAGTCAAATTTAACATGAACTTAAAAAAAATAATTCTTCTAAAGTCAAATTAAATTACTCAACTAGTAAAGTTGTAGTTATTTTCCATAGCAATATGACAATCACTAAAGAAAATTGTGAAAAAATCAATAAGTTTGAAATAAATTTTAACAGTAATAATCTCGAAAATTTTCAAGAAACAATAAATATATTATGTTTAAAGTTATAGTCACTTTCCATGACAATATAGCCCTTACTGAAGAAAATTGTGAAAAAATCAATAAATTTGAAATAAATTTTAATAGTAATAATCTCAAAAAATCTTAAGAAACAATAAATATGTTATGTTTTTAAGCTAAAAAAGCCACTTTAGGTCACAAATATGTTTACTGCAATAGAAATAGAGAAGATGAAGATGTGTTATCAGTAGAAAACGACAAAGAGGAATAATGATATACAACTCACATCTTCTGTCGATAGATCATGTTAAGGAAATGAAAGAATTAAATTCAAAAACCAAAAGCAGAAAGTTAAATGAATTATTAAAGAATGGATGAAACAATAATTTCTCACTATCGTAAACATATATTTCTTATCATATAAAAGGAACACTTGTTTTTATTAGTTAAACACACCTTCAACAATAGCAAACTCTCTAATTTAAAAATTATTTATCTAGCAATTATGTATCTAGAAACTATAAAAAGCTAAAAATCTCTTCAGTGTTCTTAGTTGACTTTTAAAATTGAAATAATTATTAGTATTATAAAATTATAAATAAAATAGAGTGTAGCCACTATTTTCCTATTATTTAGTAAGTCTAATTTGAACATCATATTATATATGGATGTAAGAGTTTCGTCCTTACCAAAATAGTATTAAGACTTTAGCAAACTGAGACATATCAAATATAACAAACAACCTCAATAAGTTTAAGTATGATAATTATAATTCTAAGTCAATTAAGGATCTTGAATTATTAATATTTGTTTATAATATTTGTAAAACTAATAAATAAGAAAATAAAAACAAAAAAAATCAGCTACAAAATCTATATGAAAATAAACATAAAAAAATTATGAAATTAAAGTAATGTTTTATTAAGAAACTTAAATATTTACTTTTAATTAATAATCTACAAGGAATAACAACTAATATTGTAAAACAACTAACCACAAAATGATATTAAAGAAATAGAAAAGAAAAAATACATCATTAGATGGACAGTTAACGTTGTTAACTATTCAAAAACATTATTGATATTAACGTAAAGGTTGATGGCATTAGAGTTTTTTTTATAAAAATCAGTAGCATATGTAAAGATATATGCTAAAGACAAGGAGGTGTTATTTTCCCTTAACTTCACAATAGTTAGCCTAAGCATTTATTATACACTTTAAATCTTTAAAATGGGAGCCCAATCATATAATTATGAGAAAATGAATAAGAATGTGTTATTTATTATTTTTCACCAATCAAATTACTTTTTTCTCTCAATCTCATATTGTTATCTATTATTTTAAAGAAAAAATTGCATTAAATTTAAATTTTATTGATCTAGAATATTGTATCATCATATATTCTAGAAATAATGAATAATTTCTAAGTGAATAAGTATAAACAACATTTTAGATCTGTCTTTTAAAAGAAATCATGTGAATATGATGACACCAATCACGATCAAATTTCTGGAAGTGGTGGATATGTGAGCATAGTCATGAGTTATCAATGCAGATGCAGTTTTCGCTGGGTGGATGTAAATCTTGGCTTAAATTTAGGGCAAATTAACATTCTTAGATAATCACGTGTGTTCCAATCAGTTTTATTCTACGTCTCTGATGTGCAATGTTCACTAAGTGTTAATGGGATATTTAATTTTGATGAATCAGTTACCCAAAACATCTCTTCATATTTCTAAAAAATAAGTAATTGATGTGATGAGAATAAGAATTTTTTATATATTATTATTTATATTAATTTTTTTATTGAGAATAATAGCAGGGATAAAAAAATTTGATTAAAAGGAATAAAAATTAATGTCATTCTATTGATCAGATGGTAAAAATACAAAGAAAATATACTCCATTTAAGCTGTTAAATTAAATTAAATGAAAATATATCATTATAATATTATTTTTACATGTAAAAAATTAGAGGTAACATAATAATATTATCTTTAATATTAAAGTATAAATTTTACATGTTAAAAAATAATAGTATCATATTCACAACTTACACATTGGGGATGTAATTTGTAACTAAGCTTCTTTTTATTTTTATTTTTTCTCAATAATCGAAAATCATATAATGTAGTAGATTTTATGTGATGAATTTAATATTGTAAAACCAACTTCATAACCATTAAGTCACTTCGGAGCACCCAATAAAATTGGAAAGGTACTCTATCACAGATTAGTAAAAAAAGTCATAATTTAATTATTTTATAAATAATGATATTATTACAAATATTTTTATTAATATTACAAGAAAAATATATTAAATTAATCTTTAATTTTATAATTAATTACAGCTATCATTTTATAATTAATTATAAACATAATTATATAATAAATTTTTTATTAATGAAAACAATAATAATTTAAGTGATAATGATATCGTTACCCTTGAGAAATTTGAAATATGACATAAAATTTGTTAAAGATACTTTTGTTAGATTTTTTCCCTCGTATCTCATACTAAATATATATGTTTACAATATTTCAAATATTCTTAATTTTTATGCATCTTAACTTATTTTTTTAATTAGATTTTCCCCTCTTATCTCATGCTAAATATATATGTTTACAATGTTTCAAATATATTCTTAATTTTTATAATTCTTTTTACTTTTAAAAAAAGTTAAACATAAAAATTTATGCATATTTTTATGATTTTTTAAAAAATTTATAAAAAATTAATCCTTAAAATTTATAATAATAAATATAATAACATAATAATATTAAACGATATTTGGACGACATTTAACAATAAACATATCTAAATAACTTTTAACTGTATTCAATTATAATTATTCAATTTAAAATAACATATTAGACTTTTTTCTAACTAATTTATAAGCATATGTTTTAACTTTGAGACAAAATAAATAAATTATTGAATTCATACGTAAAACTATATTTTAAATTTATTTTAAATATAATTTTAATCAAATAATTTGAGCATATATGATGCATACTGTTGGGTGTAAAATAATTTATGTTATGTGGGATGATATGAAAGATCTTAGTTAGTAAATAATTTGTATGTCAGTGTAACCAACACTTCATCAGTAGATAAACCTCAATATCTACTAAATATCTAATGATAAATGACTGACAATCAAACTTTTAATTATCAATAATGAGATAATTAAGTAGATAAAGTTTTGACATTTAAATGTAAATTTATCACTATGAGTAAGGATAATCAATTGATATATTCTTTCCTATAAATATTCACCATTAAAGAGAATAACTTCTACATACAACTTCTTTTTTCTTTCAACTATTGACATTAAGTTTTAAACTCTCTCTAAATATCTCTTTGCATCTTTCAACATCACAAGGAGAGACAATAGTCTTCTCCTTCTTCTCATTACCCAAACTTACTTTAGTATCAAGGGCCAAAGGCCATCACACCCTTGGTGGTTCAAGGTCGTAATAATGTATTCTCTGTTCTCAGGTACATAAGATGCAAGGGGTGCACCAATCATTGATATTGAAAAAAAAGGCATCTGGCATCATCTATGGGAACGAGTGTGCTTAACTAGTTGAATCACAACTAGAAAGGAAAAGATTTACAGTATCATTTAACATTCTGAACTAGGTACTCCTTGAAAAAAGATCCTAAAGTTTAGAAGAAAATTGTTCCAGAAGAAGTTCACTCTACACGGTCTCTAAAGGCCACACCTTTATGTCCTTTCAAGATGAACCAACCTCTTGACTTGGATAGCCAATATTTTCAAGGACAATGAGGTCCCACTCATGTCTAACAAGTCACATAACCACCTATACAAACTGCTAAAACCAAAACTCCATCTTTGATAAAGGACACAGAAAAATGGTTCACACTTATTTTGGCCTTGCCAATAGAGTCACTTGACAGGCACACACATCACATAATCACTGGCCAAGATATGATCAGACATGGAACATCTAGCACCATCCAATGAGTGGTTGGAAAAATGTGTTGGACATATAGTGGTCGACCAAACTCAATAGTACTGTCAAAGCATCACCAATAGACCCTCTAAGGACCAGAAAATATCCCTGTGGTATATTTCAATGCCCACATAACACCGAATATGGTTCACGGCTACACAAAGTTTAGATTGGAAATTCCACTCACCCCAATGAGGTCTAAGCCTATTGGTCGAACAGACATGTTAAGTCCATACAATATATTAGCCAACGCGCATGCACCATAGCCACCACCACCAAACAATGGCTCAGTTTTTGACCCCTCTAATAAGTGAAGCATCCTTGGCTACCATACATGAAAAGTCATCCAATAATGGTAGCTTAACTCGAAATAGACATATCTTCTACTTTTCTTTTTGATCGAGTGTCCTTTATCTGGCTCTCAAAATCTGTGAATCATTTGAAAAATTCAAGACCACCATAAGAAAGATCACATGCCCAATTGCCTCCCTACAAAATTTCACGTTGAACAGCCACCAGAGTTTTCTGCACGCACCACCATATGTCACCAAGGTGAGTGGGCACTGGAAAAGATAATTTTAGATAAGATAGGGAGAAAAATTAGTTTGGTTGGCCGAACAGACCCATAAACCAATTGAGGGTCAATTCATCCACTTTCGGGTAGTTCTCAAAGAAATAAAATCTATTCTAGAATCTTCTCGACGAGAAGATTCCAACGACTATATATTTGACATTTTTTCACATTCTTACAAAAATAAATGTGTAAAAATACATGTATAGAGAGACCATTCACACATCCAATTCAATCAAAATTATAAGGAAATGATTACCCACTGTTCTATTCATCTAATGCATCCTCATAATATTTGATCTTTTAGTCATTATCATTATAGCGTTCTTAAAGAGTCACCAGTCATTTTTCAAAAACAAATGAAATAATGAACTTGTTCCACATACATAGTAGGGACATGTCCACATGGTCCTATGTCAACATACCTAACATCGATCTGAGTATCCCCATACACCATTTCAATGTAGGTTTAAAGTTCAAGCCTGCCAAAGAAAGTACACAAAGAAATCCATTTATAGATGTCCAAGAAATGTCCATTCGACCATCCATACTAGACCAATTGGGCCATCTTGAACAGCTTCTATCCATCACGATCCAAATGACCATCTCGAGAACTGTATGTAGGGGTGTGCAAAAAATACGATCATCTGATCCGATCCGTTGATTTTTCATCCGATCCGTTGATTTTTCATCCGATCCAATCCGATGGTCGAATCGGATTTAAATTTTTTCCATCCGTTAAGTGCGGATCGGATGGCGGATTTCACTACGATTCATCCGATCCGATCCGATCCGACCGAAATTAATTATATATATATTTAATTAATATATATTTATTAAATGAAATATATATATATATATTTAATATATTATTTAAAAAAAAAAAATATATATATATATATAATAATTAATAAACCTAATTATTATTATAACTTAACCTAACCTTACCCGTATATCTATTCTTAACCTAATTATTTTCCCACCGTTGCCTACTTATCTCGATTCTCGGCTTCTAACCTAAGTATTTTTCTCACCGCCCCTACCTCTATCTCGTGATTCTCTATTTCCCTACTCGCTGGGTACTTCTCCTCCTTCTCTGCCGCTGTCGCCGCTCTCTGCCGATCTTTGCTCTTCTCTGGCCGTCGCTTGAAGGTATGAATGGATTGATGACTACATTAAGTAACTCTAAGTCTTGGAAAAGATCAAAATGATGGAGACTATATATACTAGCACAACTAAAAGCCAATAGAAACTATGAAAGAGAGAATGCAAAACTACTCTTCATACCCTCACTATTCTCCCAACAGTAAATATAATAATAATATCCTTAATAATAATAGTAACAATAGTAGTAGTATTAATAATAAATAAATCGGGACAAATGTATTTAACACTAAAAACTTACTTTAGCACATTTAGTCTAATTTCTATCCAATTCGGCACTATGTTATATGTAAATTTCTTATAATGACAATTGAGATGTTCAAAGCTATATTTTCCTAAAAACTAGAAACTATGTACGATGAATCATCTCAGTGGTGTTATATAACACTATTTTATAAGTAACATAACCTATTCGGTTTTAAAAGTTTTAACTTTATAATAAGTTAAATTTCATACCATTTATAACTAATCTAACATTATTTATATTTTTTTAACTAATCTAAAACTATTTTTTTATACATTAACATCATTATCAAAGTGAATGTACACTTAATTTTTTTAATTTTATTTTATTATGTTCTAATTGTATTTTAATCATTTGTTTTCCTTTCTTTTTACAAGATCTATGTATTTTTTTGAAGGAGAACCATTAATTCTTTTTTTCTTTTTAGGCTTATTGGTTGATTAAAGCTTTAATATCATGTAAATTTTATATGATGTTTAAGTAACATAAGACACTTAATTTTAAAATGTTAGTATAAGAACAATGTAAGTTTCATATTACTTATATATATAACAGTGTATGTTAATTTCTCTGTAAATCTATATGCTTCTATCTAAGCTATATATTTTTGATTAGAGGGTTCACATTTTAATAATTTAATTTGATAAGGTCTGAAAAATTTGTTTTGTTTACTATGTTATATCAGTATGAAGTTTGTTGCTAAAATTGAGATTGACATTAGTCTACTCTTGTTTATCTATAGGAAGAACATGATAAATTGTATTACTTTGGTTGTAAATCTGCTTCTTTACATTATAACAACTATTTTTCTACACAATGTGTTTATTGCATTAAGTTGATTGTGTCTCACTTTATCTTAGATGGAAAAAATACCTCTACTATGGATAGTCCACTTGCAACCACTGGAAGTGCAAGCGCTACCCATGATGTTGAAAATCAATATAAAAATCCACAAAATGCTCCACCAGAAACTAAAGATCTAGCATTGAATGAAAAACCTGAACCTTCTATAGATAGCTATGATGGAAAAGGTAAGCGAAAGTTTTCTAAACCTCACCCTCTTCTCACTGAAACATTTTGATATAAATGTGGTGAAGGCTTAGATCGTAAGCGAGATGTAAATATTGTTCAAGGGAGTATGTGTTTGTATCCAAAGTCCGTACATCAAACTTAAATGCTCATATTGCTATGCAATGTAAATTATTTCCTGGTAGATATGAGAAGAAGCAAAAAACTTTAGCTTTTGAAAATGTCACAAACAATAAAGAAGGTGCACTTGTTGCACACATTCAGTATTGACAGGGTCAGGTTTGCACTTGCATAAATGATTATAGTTGATGAATTGCCATTTAGTCACAAGTTGAGAATGAAGGATTTAAGAAGTATAGTAGAGTTTTAGAACCAAGGTTCTGAAGTTCCTTCTCGTACCACTATCGCACGAGATTGCTGAAGTCTTTTCTTAAAGGAAAAGGATAAATTAAAAGAACTTTTCTCTAAATCATTTCAAAGAGTTTGTTTAACCACGACATGGACTTCTCGCTTCAAAATTTGAATTATATGTGTCTCATTGCTCACTTCATCGATGATAATTGGAAACTCTAAAAAAGAATCTTAAATTTTTGTGTAGTTCCTAGTCATAAAGGTGATATCCTTGGGAAAGCAATTGAGCAATGCTTGTTAAATTGGGGAATTGATAAGATATTTACTATTATTGTGGATCATGCTAGCTCAAATAATACATTAGTTTCTTTACTTGCGTAAAAAGTGAACAATCATGGTGCAATACTAGATGGTCAACATATGCATATGAGGTGTGCAGCTCATATTCTAAATTTGGTTGTCAGAGAGGGCTTGAATCAGCTTGAAAGAACATGATTCAAGCATAAGTAAGATAAGAGAAGTTGTGAAATATGTCAAAGGATCACCTTCAAGGTTGTTAAAATTTAAGGATTGTGCAGAGCAAGAGAAGATTGATACTAATAAAATTTTATGTTTAGATGTAGTAACAAGGTGAATTCTACCTATTTAATGTTAGAAGTCACAATAAGATTTGAGCAACGCTTTTGAGCGTTTAGAAGAAGATGATGTGATATTTAAACAAGAGTTCAACATTGGAAATGATAGTTGCAAAACTCTTGATATGTTTGATTGGTCTAATGCTCACATATTTGTGAGGTTTTTGAAAATATTTTATGATGCAACATTGAGATTTTCTGGTTCTGTATATGTTACTTCAAATTTATTTTTGGATCAAATTTGTTTCATACATAACCAATTGAGTTTTTGGTGTGAAAATACAATTTTTTTGTTAAGCAAAATGGCAAAAGAAATGATAATAAAGTTCAATAAATATTGGGGAGATATAGATAAGATAAATGATTTTTTATTTATTGCAACTTTGCTTGATCCAAGACGTAAGGAACAAGGTTTGAAAATTTGCTTGGATCTTTTGTGTGACGAAGATGATATTATGGTTGGTCATATGATGAAAAAATTTAGACAAACTTTGAATAATATGTTTGATCAGTATTTAGTTTTGTATTCTGCAAATGTCCAAGCTACATGCTCACAACCTTTAGACACATAAGAAGTGGATAGTTGTAACATTGATTCATTTTCACTATGGATGGATCGTTATAAAAAACGTGTCAAAGATGCAAAAAAGATAGACAACCAAACTGAAGTAGATAAATATTTGGGTGAGATATGTGAGGATGTGGATGATGAGTCTTTTAATCTTTTAAGTTGGTGGAAGGTGAACTCATCTAGATACAAGGTTCTTTCCAAGATTGCCAAAGATGTTTTAGCTACGCCTATATCAATTGTAGCTTGAAACCTGCATTTTCGACGGGGGAGGGTTATTGATTCTTTTTAGCTTCATTGTCCCCAAAACTGTCCAAGCACTTATTTTGTACTCGAATCGGATTCAATCATCACCAATAATTAACATTCGTGATTCCCTTGATGATATTGAAGCAATTGAAACAGGTAATATTATTTTAATTTTCATTAGTAATTGATATCATTCTCTTATGATTTAATATTCTCATCACTTTCTATGTATCTTCTATTTTGTAGATATGTTGAGAGACATTAAGGATATAACCCTTGATTGAGTACGATATATTATTATTTTATTTCATATGTATTTCATATATTATTTTATATATATTTAGTTATCAATTTACTAATATTTTTTAAATTATGGCTAATAGGTGATGATGATGACACATTGAAGTTTTTTGCTATTGTTCTCAAGATTCAAGACAAGATTATTTTTAAGATGGTTAATGGATGTTAAAGATTGAAATGATCAAATTAATTTAGATTTAGATTATTGTGAACTATCTTTTTGTTTATTGTTTAAATGAATTGTTAAATTTATTAAAATAACTATTGTAATCGACATCGTTATTTACTTAATTGTGTTATTTTTGTTTTATATAAGTTTGAATATTTTAGTCTTATTTTAATCTTTTTATTTGATTTTTTAAGGTTTCTTTTAATTAAAATGAGTTTATGTTATGATTTATGTAAAAAATTAATTTTTTAATTCAAAAATATTATTAATTAAGTTTATTGATCGGATTGATCGGATTGGTCGGATTGTTCGGATTGGTCGGATTGATCGGATTGATCGGATGCTATCCGAATATTTTACGGATCGGATTGATCGGATATAAAATTTGATCGGATCGGTTGCGGATTAGGATGCTTCAATCTAATCGGATGTTCGGATCGGATCGGATGAGCATAAACTTAACGGTTTCGATCCGATGAACACTCCTATCTGTATGCATGGACACTTTTTCCAAGCCAATCATGTTAATCATATGGCCTTAGTGGATAATTATTGCCCCAAAAATCATCACCTATGATGGTACTAAAAAAACTTGAAGTATATGGAAAACTTTAAGGGATGGGACTATGTGTCTACCTTGACATCATAAAGAATACACTACATACTATTTTGGAGTGCCTATATAGTCTATAAGATATGTAACCACTTTTTGTCAACAATGACCCCTTGTGGCATCTTCTAATGCCCAGAGCACTGTAGTGCCCACTCACATACTATATGATCTGACAAATAGATGAGACCACGATCAGGTTCAAAAATAAACCTACAAGTAAAGAAGTGCATGGATTATAGCTAAGGACATACATGATATGTATAGAACATTCATGCACTGAGATAAAGCGTGCAACCTAAGATTGCACCCCACCAATAAATTGGGTTGTGTGGTGTACAACTATCACATATCATCCAAAGGTGCACACTTCTCCATGGATTATTTTAAAAAGAATTATGTGAGAATGTCCTCAAAGTGCACTTCAGAAATCCACCAAAGTCTTTTATGAGAACACTTGGTGTGATCAACATAATCAACTAAGTTTGTACACAAACTTAATAAAGTAACACATCATGTATAATGATAACTGTATTTTATACAGTTATTTTCATCGATTTTATTAATGATAATTGCTATGTTCTTTACATTTTTGGTTAATTTTAGTTAAATAAATTAATATTCACCTTTTATAGGTTATGGAATACATTTTTAAGAAAATTAAATAATTTGTATCGAAAATATACTTTATTGCAAGTTTTTGTCCAAAAATATATAATTTCAAATAAATGAGTGCTTAATTGCTATTTTTAAAAGTCAAAAATACAATTAAAATTAAAATTGGGCTTGATTGTAATTTAAGAAAGATTAAAATCTAATTTGAAATAAATTTGTGGGTGAAAATGAAATTAATAAAAATTGAATTTTCTGCGCAGGAGAAGAATGTCACTCGCAGCATTTAACGCGCCCATCACTTACCGTTCGATCATCAAAATAATGGTCCAGATTTGGCGAGTACAATTCAGATGAGACAAAATCTCGTGTATATTTCTCGCACGGCTCGGCGTGCCCGTGGGGCCCACCTGCCATGTAGGCCGGCATGTAGAGTGGGACCCACATGTCGACTGGGTAGAATTCCCCCGATGCGCATCGCTGATATTTGGATCAGATGAACGGTCCAGATTGAAGCACGTGGAACCAAGCTGTCGCGCACCGAACCGTTCGACCAAAATTCGTGTGTCGTCAGTTCATCCAAGCGGCATGCACCCTCAAGGTTTATTGAATACGAAGAAGCCACGTGTCTACTTGATCTATAAGCCAATAATATTCTGGCAAGTGGCATGTTACAATGAGCCTGACCGCGCTGGATCACGCCTGTGTTGTAGCCGTTGTCTCCCGTGCGACAATCCATCGTGCGCCCGTTTCCTGCAGCGAATGAAATGATGCCACGTGTCCGCATTAATCCTTACAGCGAATCAGAGGTGGACATGTGGCATGCACTTTGAATTTAAATAAAATCCGAATGGTGCCTGTCTACGCGTGATTTTTAAGTTTTTCGATATCGAATTTCGAAACGCGTCGATTTTAGTTTCGAGGGAATTTTTTTTACGTGTTTCTGAAAAGTAAAAAAATGTATTATTTTAGATGTATTTTTGTAGCTATAAATAGGTATAATATGATAGAGTTAAGGAGTTTTTTTGGTGGGGTTTAGGAGTTCAATTTAGGGGTTGGACTGTGGAACACGCAGAAGCCATTTTGGCTTCTATTGTGTTCCGCGTGTGCCAAATATTTACGATCTGTAATGTTTTAATTTCCTTTCTTCTTCCTTCTAATTTTTCTGCATTTGCTGTAATATTTATTTTAAATTTATGAAGTAATTTAATTTTTCTAGGATTGCATTTGATCTAAATTTATGAAGCTCTGATTTTAATTATTTTTGATAGATTTATAAGACGTTTGATTTGTTCGTTTTATCTTGCGCTTAATGCTTTTTGATTATTTACGAATTTTATCAAAACGATTTGTGGCATAAAAATAAACTTGAGAAAGGCATTTTTGTGTAAATTACTCGTAGATAAAATGACATGTATGATGAAGGATAGGAATATACCCTAATTATATGTGTGACCATTTGAGAACTTAGAACTTAATGAATCTGGTGAATTTAATTCTCATAGAGATATAGTGAATTAATTTAACGAGGTGTGTCTATACGAAGCTCGGAAGAGATGTATGGATAAAAATAGAAGTTTTCGGTTGACAAATTAAATGTATTAAAAAATATAAATCAAAAGAAAATAACACAATTTGAGTGGATTAGTTTGGTGAAAAATTGCAATCCTAGAGTTCTCTTATTTTCTTGTTACATTTTTCTGAATCAACGATTATTTTGGATAAAATTAGAGAGATACAATTTTAGTACTCAACAAACTATAGTAACAAATCTCCGTGGGAATGATCTTTACTTACAAATCTTTATTACTTGTGACCGCGTATGCTTGCACGTTTTTATGTGTGTTCCAAAACACACAACATATAACTAAAGAAAAAAAGTATGCATCTATTCACATATTGAAAGTCCATAACAATGTTTCAACTCCTCTAAGATTACATAAGTTCACATGATGTTCAAGAGACACACACCCAAAAGGTAAGTATAGGCCAAGAAGACCTCATAATAGAGTTTCAAAAAAGTCATTCCTAAACAAGGCTACAGGCTTCTATCCCTACATATAATCTCCAACAAAAGATTTAAAGATAATAATTGTCTTCAAAGAGTATAATGTTGCATAAGATTCCACTCATAAGGAACAACATGAGAAAAAAACAATGCCCCACTATGATAAAAAGACAATCAATGCTTCAAACTACAAAGAAACTGATAGGTGTGGACTATGAAAAGTCACACACCAATATCATCAGAGTTAGAAGTTGCTACAACTTATATGCATCATCTTTACGGGCCATGCTTTACCTTTGAATAGGAAGCAACTATACCCTAATTTCAAGAGTTGCTACAATTTATGTGCTCTACCTCTACGGGCCATGCTTGACCTTTGAATATGAACCATTTACGCCCCAATTTAAGAGTTGTTACAACTTATGTTCCCAACCTCTATAAGCCATACTGGACCTTTGAACAGGTAGCAACTACACCATGAATTTAGGAGTTGTTACAACTTCTGTTCCCCACCTCTATGGGCCATATTGAACTTTTGAATAGGTAGTAATTATGCCTCAGGTCTAGGAATTGCTACAACTTATGCATCTCATCCATGCAAACACAAATTTGCTTATGTTGGAGACCTTAAGCCTCTAACCCTATAATTCTAGTAGTTAATAAAAACCACCAAGCACGAACAGAGTGCAACGACACTCACGATAGGATGGAATAATCCACCTAAGATTACAAAAGTTTTTTAAGTCTCAAGACCAATTGCTTGGATGACTTGATAAATTCAAGCACACCAAGCAAGTTCCTAGTATACTAGGAACACCTTAGTTCAAACAAACCACCCTTACTTAGACAAAATGAAAACAAATCATACGAAAGTGATAAAGTCCAAGCATAAGCTCAATGGGTACACGATCTAACTGAAAATGACAGAACTAGTTAATGGACACTTGACATGCTACATGGCTGGAGATGACACATGTGACCCAATATGGTACATGGTTAGACATGGCATATACGACCCGATATGGACCATATGGTACATTACCGGTCACAATACATGTGACTCGATATAGTAGATAGGTAGACATAGCACATGTAACCCAACATGATACATGATTGAACACGTTATATGTGACCAAACATGGTACATGATCGGATATGATACATGTGACCCAACATGGTATATAGCCTAGCACAACACATGTGACAAGATATGGTACATGAGAAGACACGATATAGTGAACCCAACATGGCACACATATTCGAACAAGATCGAACATAGCATATGTAGTAGGATAAAATGTATATGGACAATTAGGGTTATTGTATATGGAAATACAACCATTTGAATCACCCTGGATCCGCTCCCCAACAAGTACACACCATCGGGTACTAATGTAATGGATCATAGATCCCAACAAAGGATGTGCTCAAAGAGCACCCATCATATCAAAACAGATGAAATCATAGATGAACCTTACCAAAAAGTAAAAGAAGTATATGGATGCAGTATAAGTACATGATTCAAAAGTACAAAAATAGCTTAACAATATGGCATATGTATATGTCCAAATTTCCTTACAAAATCTTGAACTCTAATATCATAATCCAAGCATATGGTATACCATTAGACCTTGGAAACCCTACTGGGCATGTTATAGTTCACAAGCTCCATAAACTTTGAAAATCTAGAATAGGGGATGACTTCGATGAAGTCATAGTGGGAGTACCTAACTCAATGGGTTGTGAACCTGTACTATCTACAATCGGCACTAAGTATTCCAAAAATAATTAAACAAAAATAAAGGGTTAGAACTTACTGTTTAAGCCCAGGGGGTTGTCACCCTTCAGTATGGCCTCTACAAGGTGCAAACCTTAGTAAGAAAGTCATTTAAGAAGTAAAATATGAAGTGTCAAGACATCTATGGTCTCTAAGACCAATTAAAGGTTGTGAGGCACAAACTTTCACTTTATATGGACTTTTATCTAATAGGTCATGATGCCTTATTCACTACATTCCTAAGTCTTGTCACATCATGTGTCCTCCCAAAGAATGGACACCTCCAATGGTGCATTTATACATGTCCTTCCTTATTGGTACATTCTTAAAGTGTTTAACCACATGTCTATATTTTGAACAAAGTCTAGACACGAGTCAAGCACAAAATTTGTTAAGTATACCAAGATATTAGTCATATTAGAAACTTGAGGCGATGAAAACAAGATCCCCCACGATCTACACCTCTCAAAAAAGGTCTAAACATCTATGCATCCATAACACTTTGCTTCTACAAAGGATAGAAATGCACAAGTTAGAAAAATAATTACAACAAAGAAAAGCCTAAGTGTTAAAAAGTGGGGATATCTACAAGAGTAGTTTCAAAACCATCGCACTTATGCATCCTTTTAGAAAATGGTGGTCATGTCATCGACAGATCTTGTAAGGATTTTAGAACCATCATTATGGACAAAACTGCATTATCGAGATGGTCAAGAACCATCACCTAGCTTGATGCAGGGCACCGTCGTATGCACCTAAGTTGTCCACACCATAGTCGGACACTTTATAATTGGCCGAACCATGATGGAAATACCATGACTAGACCATAGTTAGACACTCTATAAGTAACCAGACCATGATGGACACACCATGATTGAACCAAGGTCAGACACTCCATGAGTGGTCGGACTATGATGGATACATTATGAGTGGTCGGACCAAAATTGGACACACTATGGCTGGACACTTCATAAATGGTTGGACTATGATTTAAATATGGCCAATTAGATCTTGGTCATCCATTCCTCCATTGACCCTCCATTCGACGATCACCTCACATGACCCATTCCATTCTGTGTATGCTTGATCTCATGACAATAGAGTCCAATCATGTTCATTAGTCACTCTTTCTTTCATCAAGCTCTTATATAGCTCCTGGGCTCATAAGTCCACACACTTGGATCCATGTCCTCCCTCCAACAATAGGAATGTGAACCCATTAAGTAATGGTTTTGATGTCAATATAACTCTCTAATCAGGAGTTTGATTAAGAATCCGTAAAAATCACAAACAATAGGACATTGCAGCGCACATTTTAAGTGCTCAAGAAAAACAAGAAATTCATCATACAAGAAAATAATGGCCATGTAAGAATGAACTTGACACTATTGGTGGGTTCAGAAGATAATGAATGCACATGGTGATGCAATGGAAAAATTGACCTTCTACCCCATGTACACAAGCCTAGCAAGTCTAGGGGTTGATGTTAGATGTAAAATAATTTATGTCATATGATATGATATGATGTGAGAGATCCTAATCATAAAATAACTTACAGGTCAACCCAATCAATGTTGAATCAATAGGTAAGCAATAATATCTATGAAATATCTAATAGATAAACGATTGATTTTTAAACTTATAATTATCCTATAATGAGACAATTGTGAGGATAAAACTCTTACATTTAAATTTAAGTCTATCTTTATAGGTAAAGGTTATCAGTAGATATATTCTTTCTTATAAATATTCATTATTGTTCACCATTAAAGAGAATACTTCTACACACAACTTCTTATTCTCTCAATTATAAACATTGAGATTTAAACTCTCTTCTTAAATCTTTTTGCATCTCTCGACATCATAAAAAGAGATACTATTCTCCTATTTCTTCTTATTATTCAAACTTACTTAAGCATAGGAGGGTCAAAGTCTACTACAAACTGTGGTGGTTAAAGGTTCTAATAGTATGTTCTTTGTTCTTAGGTACATAGGAAGCAAGAACTACGACAAAAAATGACATCAACACGTACCATTTATTATGAGATATAATATAACTTATTTATCTTTATTCTATAAAATTTAGTAAAATTCATGTATCTCATGTTATTTCCTACTAATTAAAATAAACAAAGTAATAGCTGCATTGATTACTCTTCATGTTTATATATTGTAAGGAAAGAAATCTACTCAACTAGAAGCATACAAACTTTTATTTTTATTTGGTTTAGTAAAGTGTAAAAGCAATTGTATCCTTATTTTTCACTTAAATACAAAAGCAATTGTATCATGACCCATACAAACATAAATATATATATATATATATATATATATATATATAATTAAATCATATATAAATTTTAACTTAATTTATACTTAACAAAATAAACTATAATGGTATAAAATAATTAAACTTATAAACTATCAAGCCATTTTAAAGATAACTTCATTTTAGAGCTTTGTTTTTGCTCAACAGACAACATAAACACTTCTAGGAAATAGTTGACAGTTTGCATCGTCCAATGAAAGGAAAACATAGTTTTAAAAAATAACAACTAAAGTAGATTATGAATCAACATAAAAATTAAACCTAAATAATTCAAATTAAATGTCTTTAAAAAAAATTCGTTATTCTTGTGAGAAAAATTATATTGATTCTGGTAGAGAGAAAGAGTATATATAATTTAGGTGGGTCTTTTATCCATTTAGTAAGCAATAAGTCAATATGTTAATTTGTATAAATGAAATAGTAATTAAAGTCATAATCAGTCTACACATTTACTAACTAATTAACCTTTAGTATTTTTCTCTCCTATTATACATTGTTATTATAATAATCAACTTCTAATTTAATTCTTTGGTGAGATATGATAACTTTTATATTTTACTATTGTTTGTGTATTATAATAAAAATAAAACTACAAATTTTTTTGTTCATACTTTTTAAATATAAACTTATTGGTATCAACATTTTAATTTAATTATTGTGGTATATATGTTTATATGTTTCCAATAAAATGCTAAAGGATTGATATTTTTAAGGGAATACTTATTCAATTCTTCAATTATCTGTTATTAAAATTATAATTCAATAAATATAAAACTTTATTTTATGAGAATATGTTTTAAAGGTTACGGTAAAAAGACTCACATATATAAGTTATTTAATAATATAATAATTGATCTATTTAAAATAAAAAAATAGTTTTTGCTTTTACTACATAAAGTAGGAAAAAAATCAATAAAAAACCCTTAAAATGTAATTCTTTTGCCAAAGCCTTAAAATAGGACTTGCATATTCTAACTATATTTAACATGAGATTCAACTTTTAAATAATAATTATTGTGAATAGAATGAGTTAATTATTAAGTAAAGAGTTAACGATAAGGATAGATATTCAAATATCCATTGAACTAATGAATTATGAATTAAACTAATTTCTTATGAATATCAATAAATTAATCTAACAAGTTATTCAAAATAATAATAATTATATAATTAAATGACATCTAAAATTTATAAGAAAAATAACAATAAATATATTAGTAAATGGATATCCGTCCTCGCACCTTCTCCTTCTCTTTTTTCATTAGTTTTTTTTTTTTGGTTTACTCTTTAAGAAGTATTATACTACTTTTTAGTTTAATTTATTATTAAATAATAAAAATTATAAAAATAAAAATAAATTCAACTGATTATATTTAATAGATTTTATTAAATTTATTTCAATTGCAAGAAAATATCAAATAAAATAGTAACATATAATATTTTTAAAGATAAAAATTACATTTATCTATTTTTTTGAATTTTTTCTATTGAAATATTCAATGAAAATAATAACCAATAATATAATGATTAATTTTTCACTTCATATAACTATAGTATAAATGTAGAGTTTAATTTATGCAAATATTTAATATTAAAGACTATTATACAAATACTCAAATTTATGAGTTTTTAATGATACAATTTTTATTCTATTTGAAATAAAAAATAGTATTATTTGATTAAATAAAAGTGCAAAAAAAATATCAAAAAAGAAATAATAATTAAAAGGTATAAAAAAATTTAAATGTAATTTTCTTTTCTTTTACCAAAACCTTAATATAGGACTTGAATATCCTAATCATATGATATTTAAATTTGTAAAGAAAAATTATTATGAATAGAATGAGTTAATTATTAAATAATAAATTCAAACGAACGTTATAAACTTATGATATTTAAGCCTATTAAGCCAATCAATTAATATATTACTATTGAATTACATGATATCTATAATTTATAAGAAAAATAATAAAAAAAATATTAATAAATAGATAAACTTATTCATCTTCTTGTCTTCTTCTTTTAGGTTACTATTTAAATCATTTTTTAGTTTAATATATTATTAAATAATAAAAGTATAAAAAATAAATAAATTAAACAAATCAATTTAATAGAATTTATTAAATTGAATTCAAATGAAAGTATATAACAAAAAGATAACATGTGATATTTTTAAATGTAAGAATTATATTTATCTAAATTTTTTTAAAGATTTTATTAAAATATTGAATGATTATAACTACTAATAATATAATAAACTAATTTTTCTTATAAATTTTTTAGATAAATTTTTTTGTTTTTAAAATTATTATATTTGAAATTTGAATGATAATTATTTAAAAAAATATCAAAGAGAATGCAATCTAATATACAATAGATAGTAAATAAGATTGATAATATATTATTTAATTTTTATTTAAATAAACATATAATTAGTGAATTTTATACAAAAATAAATATATTAAGATATTTATTATTTTGTAAAAGAATTGTATTTTAAGATAATAAATACTTTTATTATAATATAATTTTAACAAAGTATTTCTTAAAACATACATTTTGTTTTCAAAATAGAAAGTATTTCTTTCTTAAAACTAGCAATCACATTTGGGGAGTAGCAAATCTGTTCGTTAATTACAAATATATTTTTTCAAGATTTTTTATGTTTATTTTTATTTTTAAAATATTACATAGATTTCTTATATTAAATTAAATGGATTATTTAATCCTTAATATATAATATTTAATCTTTTATTTTTTAAAAGAAGTCAAAGAAAAATTAAATATTTTTTTATTAATATTTTAAATAAAATAATATTATTTTTATTATATTAGTAAATAAAAAATGATAAAAATAATTTTTTGTTATGATATTTTAACATAAAAATTATTAAAATATTAAATGAATAATAAATTTATCATTATTTGATATTTTTATAAAATATAATACACTTAAATATATATTTTATAATATAAGAGATTAATTTATATAAATTTTTTATAATATTTTTTTATTAGTTACAATAAATTAAAAAATAAAATAATGGTAATGAAATGTAAAATAAGAATTTATTATTTTTATTCCAGTTTAATATATATATATATTTTAAATGTAGTTAAATTAATAATTTTTTATTTTTTATACAAAAGTCCGTTAAATTTTTATGAATTGGATTACCGACTTAAATGGGGCCCAGAGCTGAGTAACGCGTAGGACTCTCCTAAATCCGCGTTTTAGCCGAAAGCATAAAAAGCAGCAAAAAAGCCAGTGTGTTAAGTCCTTACTTCCTTACTCCAATAAAAAAGTAAAGAACAAAACGAAGACGACCTGTAAAAATTGGAGGAAATTAGATAGAGACAACTACTCCCACTCTTTCCAAACCCAAAATCAAAAGGTCCTATAAACTATTTCATCTCAATTTTCAGCTACTTTTTCTTGGTCCTTAATTTCCCCTTTCTCTTTCAATTTTAACTTTTATGCATCCAAGATCCATAGCTTACATCTTCTTATCTTAAAAATAAAATAAAACTTTTTAGGGTTTTAAATTTTACGACTATGATTAATTGATTATCTGTTTGTGAGATTAGAAATTCGTAAATGGAAATGTCGTCGACCGATCCTGAAATTTCCAGAAGATTCCGTTTCCAAATCTCGAATTTTGTTAGGGCTCCATTGACGGCTTTGTTGGAGCAAACCGGTGCATTCGGAGGAGGTAGGTCAGTTTCTGAAGGTTCGCCGGCCTTTATCACGAATCCTAATTCAAGGCGTGTTTTTGAAAGAAATAACGACGATGTTGGTAATGAAGTTGGGATGGATGAGGAGGAGGTATCTATTCGAATTATTGGTGCGATAGAGAATGGGGGTGAACATAATCGTTTGGACGAATCGAATGCCGTCCGGAGTAATGCCGGTGGAAATTCCGTACATGGTTCGGCAAACGACGGTGGCGATGTTGACGTTGAGTCTGAAAATGGGGGTATTAATAGTACTAGTAGGGATTCTACTTCTTCCTCTCAGCGATTTGATATTCAGCAGCTGGCGAGGTGGTTTGAGCAGATTTTGCCTTTCTCTCTGCTTCTTCTCCTTGTCTTCATTCGACAACATCTCCAAGGTATTTTCTTTGGACATTTTTGTTGGAATTGTAGGGATTCCGTAAAAGATTGATTTT
Organism: Hippophae rhamnoides; assembly: GCA_033030585.1. Taxonomy (NCBI): domain Eukaryota; kingdom Viridiplantae; phylum Streptophyta; class Magnoliopsida; order Rosales; family Elaeagnaceae; genus Hippophae; species Hippophae rhamnoides. Next base: position 6,614,087 of record CM065431.1, read on the forward strand.
ATTGCGCATTATGTAAAACAATGTGTATTGAAATTGAGGTTATGGTGTGGTTGGTTTGCAGGTTTCTCCGTCACAATTTGGATTGCCGCTGTAATGTTCAAATCCAATGATATAGTGCGAAAACAGACGGCATTGAAGGTGCTTTAAATTGCATTTCATAGTTAGTTTTTGATATTTGTCAGGTTTATTTGGATATTGAAGCGTTGCACTTTCTGTAGGGGGAGAGAAGGATTGCTGTTCTTGTGGGCATCGGTTTGGTGTTCGTAGCTCATGTGATCTGTGTTTACTGGTGGTATCGAAATGATGACCTTCTATACCCACTGATTCTACTTCCTCCTAAATCAATACCTCCTTTTTGGCATGCCATGTTCATCATCATGGTGAATGGTAATTACCTCTGAATCATTATTCATGATTACAATACTATTGATTTACTTAAAAGTTTTCCCTTAGTAGCATGCCTCTTTTTGTCATTCACATCTTATCATGGATATTTTATTTTCATTGCTTAAAAATTTGAAAACTCGTTCTCTTTTTATTGCCAGTGACTTGGGTAATTTGCTTTTGCTGCTAGAAAGAATAGAGTGGTTTTGATTTCGATTGATATAATAGTGGCAAACTGAACTTTCTTTGTGATGTGAAATACTTTTATAGTATGGAATATTCTAAAATGCTGTACTCTGTTGATTGATACTTTCTGAGGGGCAAAAGGTTTGTAATTGGGAAAATAAGTATGCTGACACGTGCTATTATATCCCTATCTTGAGAGCTATTGCATTCTCCATGTTCATCAAATAATGATTTAGAAATTTGTGCTTACACTGTTTTACTTTTTTCACCTTCTTTTAGTGACTCGCTGTTCCTAACTCCGAACTCAAAACAAAATTGTTATTCTTCATTCAGAGGTTAAATTGTTTTCTATAGTATGCTGACACATGCTATTATATCCCTATCTTGAGAGCTATTGCATTCTCAATGTTCATCAAATAATGATTTAGAAATTTGTGCTTACACTGTTTTACTGGTACTTTTTCCACCTTCTTTTAGTGACTCGCTGTTCCTAACTCCGAACTCAAAACAAAATTGTTATTCTTCATTCAGAGGTTAAATTGTTTTCTATAGTATGCTGACACATGCTATTATATCCCTATCTTGAGAGCTATTGCATTCTCAATGTTCATCAAATAATGATTTAGAAATTTGTGCTTACACTGTTTTACTGGTATTTTTTCCACCTTTTAGGGACTCGCTGTTCCTAACTCCGAACTCAAAACAAAATTGTTATTCTTCATTCAGAGGTTAAATTGTTTTTTATAGAATGGTGTCTTGATATGCCTTAACGCATCATTCTCATTTGGCAGATATAATGGTACGGCAAGCGGCTATGACTATTAAAAGTATTCTTTTAATGTCTTACAAGAATAGTAGGCCTCGTGATTATCGTAAGCAGGTTAGATTTAATATTCTGAAATTCTCCGTATCTGTTGAAATTTCTTCCATGAATCTCAAATATCTCGCTATGTTGTTGTATTTCTTCCAGGGTCAAATGTTAACTCTTATAGAGTACATGTTGTTGCTGTATCGTGCCTTGCTGCCAACTCCTGTCTGGTATCGATTTTTTTTAAACAAAGAATATGGGAGTTTATTTTCCTCATTAACTACAGGGTTATATTTAACCTTCAAGCTTACATCGGTTGTAGAGAAGGTATTATTTTAACAAGATGCAGAAATCCATGCATATTTATCTTAGGCTTTCAAAAATTCAATATGTACCATTTCCATTCATGCAATTATGGTCACAATACTTTGTGTTTCTAGGTTCAATACTTTTTTGCTGCAGTAAGAGTCCTATCACGTAAGGAAGTGCATTATGGATCTTATGCCACATCTGAACAGGTTAGTGCTTCAGCATGTATTTCTTTGAATTTCTTTCCTGACTGTTCCTCTCCTTTCTCTTGTACACACAATTTGTTCATATAGATAGCACTTAAGCTTTCTGATGCTATGAATATTGGTTTCTTGTGGGCAAGCTGTTGCATTCTCATTTGTTTGGATTAAGTGGATATAGGTAAGCGCAGTTGGAGATATCTGTGCCATTTGCCAGGAGAAGATGCATGCTCCCATATTGCTTCGCTGTAAACATATATTCTGTGAGGATTGTGTATCAGAATGGTAATCCTGTTCACTTTTGACCTTTAAAAATTTGGAGAATGCTTCCTTTTACATTTTTTTTCAAATTATTTTGCATCCGACTAGTATTTATTTTTTCTTGTTTTCTCAACTAAGATGCTTATACTACTTCAATTGAAGCTTAGGTAATAGTCTGCAATGATTATGATCTTGTTGCATATGCCATCCACTACTTATTTATGCGTTCGGATTTTAACATCTAGCTTGTTTTGACTACAAGAAAACTCGCAACCTCAGAATTTGGGCCATATAAAGGTTCCTTTTAGCATCTAGTTAACCATTATCTGTAGTTTCGACCTTATATGTTATGCTACTTGCTGTGAGGCCATTGCAGGAGTAATGGTGTCAAATACATTGCTGTTTTACTTTAACCTGGATTGGAACCTAACTATCCTAGGGACTGATCAAATCATGTACCATCTTAATTATGGCATTCATCGATTTGCATGATAACATTCATTATAAAATTGCATAGTAGGAGCTTTTTTTCTTTTACATCATATAGAGGCAAAAGGTTCCTTCATGAACTTCACTTTCACTGCAAGTGATGCCTATGTCATCTGCAAAACTTTGGATTGCCTTGGAAAAAACTTAAGATGCTTATCTTCTAACTGGTATTTTACTGAACCACCATCTTTCAGGTTTGAGCGAGAAAGGACTTGCCCATTATGTAGAGCCTTGGTTAAACCTGCAGGTATCAAATCATATGGTGATGGATCAACCATTTTGTTCTTCCAGATATTTTGAGATGTTTCCGTGTTTGTGCTTTGGAAAAAGAACACACAATTGCCGTGTACAGCTTGCGTCTGATGCATGTTCGGTACTTAATACTAGTAACTTGTACTTGATGTGCGGTCCGGTATACCATGGGCAGTCTATCATTTAAAGTGTTGCTAACCCTATATTTAAACCCCATATTGTAACTTGTCAATTACACAATAAACACTTACAGATTCATAAAATGAGTCCTACTGAGACGCCTCAAATTTGAATTGTATGCCAAATGCATATCAGAGATTCTACATTTCATGCCAAAATTTTTAATTTTGCTTTGGCAAATCATTTTTCTCTAAACTGCCAATTTCAAATTTAGTGAATGATATTTAGAGCTGATGGAGTAATGAAGTATATCCATTAATACATTTTACTGAAGGAAGATTTGACAATTGTTCTATCTAGGCTTATGACCTAGAGTTTGAACTTAATTCTCAATAGAAGTACAAATGGGGGAAAACTCAAACGTAAATTTGAAATACTGTCATGCTATGATAAATATTAAGCGAGAATATTGACTTTGAAGGGAACAGTTATTGCATCATAGTAAGTCACTTTTGGGTTAATAAAAATCCAAGTACGAACTTTTCTGATGGATAGGGACAACATTGGCAACGTCAACTATTTTTTATTTTATAATATTATAAATGAATTATCAAATCTACTTTACATAAATTTGAGTTTTCAAAAAAATTTGTCTTATATTTCTTTACGGAATGATCCTATGATCAATTCTCTATGACAATCGTCATAAAATCAGTTAAAATATTCAGGGTGATGAAACCTCGTAAAAATACAAAAAAAATCACTCTTAAAAAGAATTAAGTGGTGTATCTTTCTATATTTGAAGAAGATTGTTAAGTATAAATAAATTATTAAACCCATGTATAAGCTTGGGTTTGGGTTTATAAGAGAATTGGTATGCACACTTATTTAATTTAACTAATGTTTTCCAAAAATAATGGTGGATCAACTTTACGGGTACAGCTAAGTGAAAAAATACATTACAAAATCAACTATGCAATGTGGAAGGCTTCACAACTTCAAATTGATGAAAATACACATAAATGCCACTCAGAGTGATGTATCAGCGAGTTTTATCAGCCTTCAAGGTGAGAATATGAGACCTTCATTCCGCAACACTTGGATGGACCCCTTTGGCATCTTGTGATGGCAAGGGGTTAGAAGCGATGACCTACGTAATGCACAAAACTTATATCAAAGAAGGGGCCAAAGATTGTGAAATGGGTTCACAGTGAAAACTGAGAGGAGATTAAAAAAGAAGGTACCTTAGTGGGATAAACCTCGGTAACTTCTTCAGTACTCTCATCCAAATATACCACATCTTGCATAGTAAGTTGGTGGTATTCAACTACCTCCCTCAAGAACCGATTCTCACGGGCATAAACAGAGTTCTCATGCGCTAGTCTTGCCTTTTCTGCTAAAAGTGATTCAAGTTGAAGCCGTATCTGTGAACCACAATACTAACGTGAGAAAATGTAATTATTTGAAGCAGAACAATGAGCTTGTCTTACTAAAGACTTCTTATATGTCCTACTTAATATATCAAATTCATGATAGTTAACTATTGTCATACTTGAAATTTGTTTTCAAATATCATAAAGATAACTGAATTTTGAGTCTAGAATCTCTCATACTTTTAAGCGAGCTAAAATGTAAATTTAGAGGAAAGGAGCAGGAATAGTTGTACCAAATCATCATCTTCTGGGTTATCTCCCCTTTCCCGGTTCTCATGAAGGATTTTATTTTCTTCTTCTAGGTGAGCACATCGCTCCTTTGCAAAAGCAAGATCTGCTTTGACAGTCTTCAACTCACGGAGAAGAAGTTTGGCTTTGGCAGCCATTGCCATTGCAACCTGCAGTGCCGGCCCAAAGGCAAACCATGTTTCTAAGAACATTAAATATATATATATATATATATTTGCACTCTTAATTAAAAATATTAAGCTACCACAGAAATCAATTGTTCATCTACAATAACCACACCTCCTTTCAGATCACATTTATATTTTAAATGTAAAGTCCAGAAAAAGAAAACAGATCACATATCACTAGTGGAAACAAAAATAGATGGGGAATGGGGAATGGGGCCCCTAGCAACCTTCACAATATTTTAGCTCAACTCTGAAAGCTGACAGGAACGAACTTGGGAGCACAGCCACTTCAGAGGGTTCAAAGGTAAATTTATGCAGTAAAATACATCATATGCCTTAATTGTCATAAATTGAGAAGAAACCAATAAGTGCTCATTAAACACTGTAGATGACATGGGATAGGGGAACAAAATTCAGACATCTCTACTATATGACCTAGTGACAAAGTTAGCACCTTACGTCACGAGATGCCTTCAATTGGAGATCTATGTCAGTTTGCATCTGGGATTGCCAATTTTGTGCTTGACCGGATTGGCCTGGATTTTTCTTGATATGTTTACGAGTTTCTTCAATTATGCCCGCTGTTCGATTCTCTACAACTGATAGACCCTCCTGCCAACATGTTAAGCAACAAAATAGAGTCAAATGGTTTCAAAATAGAGTATCAAATCATGAAGGTAAACAGGGTTTGTATTGTGTAATCATGGTTGTTCTATAGGGCTGTTTATTATTATAGTAGGTAATATCAAGAAGTTTGCGAGCACAAAACAATTAATCAATGTTGGCAGAAAAAAAATATGTTTGTGAAGTGTCCATATTGGTGTAGAGTGAACAGGATTGTGCCACCTCTTTCAAATAAGGATTACTGGACTGTTTCGAAGGTGTGGTAAGAGAGGATAAACAGATGTATGCTGAAGACAAGCATATTACATGTGCATATAAGAAAAATACTTTCAGAATTTTCGCACACATGCTAATGTGTCTCATAAGCACACAACATTAGGTAACCACAAGCTGCACTCTATACTAGATACGTCAAACTACTAGAAAAATAGCATATTGGAAAGCTTACCTCAAGAGCATTCCCAATGGTGCCACCGATATGATTAATTGATGATGTGAATGCACTCAATTTCTTCTGTATGGATGGACTGTCAGCTTTTTGATGATTCTCATGTGACTGATCTGGAGCAAAGTTCTGTCATGGACAATCAACAACCAAATAGCACCAAGAAAATAATCTTATGAGTTAGCGGAAATGAAGTCGCCTATTTATGAAGCATTAACAACATGAACTGCAATGAACGAATATATAGTTAATGTGAGCAGCCAAAAAAAGGAAGACATTTTTTTATTTTTCCAACTTAAAAGAGTTATTCTATATGCTATTTCTCAACCTTTGAGTAATCTCAGTTAACAGTGACATTGGTCAAAATCAACTAAAAGCTAACCTTGGCTCGTGTTGCACTTGCAGTAGTCCGCATAGTTGTTCTTTCAGGTGAGTCAAATTGTTGAGATTCATTATCATCGTCAAGAAAGGCTTTAGCTTTTCTTGCCAAAACACCCCACAAACCATTCTTGGATTCATTGCGTCTTGGTTCATTCAATTTTTTCATTGATGTATACTCGTAGGATTTTGAATCCTGCATACATGAAAGCAACAAAAAGTTAAAGACAGTTAACTCGCAGATTGCAACATGGAAATGATGCAAGTGTTCTTAGATTAAGAAAATCGAGAGCCAATCAAGAGGAGAAATAATGCACAATCTTGCGTTTTTAATCATTAACATTCCCCTTATTATCTCCTCTACTAATAACCATTGACTAGATAGCTGCTACCCATGCAAAATTTCACAAAATAAATTATTTAATGGTGGACTTGCAATTGGTTCAAAAGAATATACATAAACATATATATTCAGCATAACTAACATCAAGCAGAAACCTAGAATCAGAACAAAAAGTAAATCTATATAGAAATTTAATGAAAGGAACGAAGAAGAAGATTAGACCTTGGAAGTGTAATCGGGGGCTGAAGAAGAGGGAGATGAAAGCGTGGTGGGATTGGAATTGGAATATCGTGAAGCAAAGGAGGTTGATGTCGGGCTTGTGTTCATAGATGGTGAGTCCCCACGGCCACCACCGACACCACCACCAGTAACATAAGCAGAAGAGAGAGAAGAGTCGCGATGAGCTGAAGATGCTCTTATTGCTTTAGCGGCAAGCGAAACTGACGAAGACGAATAATCCCAATTCCAATCATCATCCGGAGGAGGGGAAGGATCGTGAAGGTTCCCAATTTGTTGTTTTTCAATGGCTGTGCTTATGGGTTTCGATGTCTGCTGATGTCTCCTTCTATACGACATTTCCGATCAATTTTAGAATTATCCCCAATTGATGTGATTATACCATAACCAAACGGCAATTGGAGAAAAAAATTGATTGTTAGAGATGGAGATGGAATCGAAGGGTTTTCGAATTTTATCAACAATGGAGCTCTGAAAACCCTAATCTTACAATTCCAAACTCTCAAAATTGAACTATTCTAACAGATCCACAAATACATAGAGCAGAAAATTTGCCTTTTCTGGGTAAAACTCCTTCCTTTCTTCTCTCTTCTCTCTTCTCTCTCTCTTCGTCAACGCCTCTTTTTCCTCATTTTCCCAATTCGTGAATCGTGATTGAGGGTCCGACATCCGAATTCCAGACCCGGTTTTATGTATAATCTCGAAACCAGCAATAAAGCCCAATATTCACAAGCTCAATTGGATCTGTCATGTACTCTTTTGATAATAGGGCCCATTTATTTCTTGTCATGTACTCTTTTGATAATAAGGCCCATTTATTTCTTGTCATGTCCAATATATTTTCCCTATAGGGACCATCCTTTTCATGTACTTGTGAAATGAATGCCCTTCCACCCAATCTTCACTACATAATTATCTTATTAGTTGTACCAATATATATGCTCTTGCTTGAATTTGAATCCTTCATTATATAACATTTTCTCGAGTAAACTTCTTTTATTATTATGTTTCAGTATGAGCATTAGAAACATAAAACTTCTTGAACAAATATCATGCCTTTAACAACTGTATTAGAAGGAATTTGATGAATTTGTTTTTTTTAAAAATGATTAGCACGTCAGACAAAAATTAAAGCTGAATAATAGTGATCATCTATAGCAAGGATGGCCTAATGGGACCATTAGAATGTTAATCACGCTCACATAATCCTTATTCTTGCACATGACATTGTTTCCAGTCCACTTATAACTTAAGAGGCATAGGTATGAGCCCATAGAAAAAGCTAGCATTCATCGCCTTAGAGAAAAATCTATATTATAATCCTTACACTTCTAGAGTTTAACTTATTTTGTGAGTGAATTTATAGTATTCATGACTGTAACATGCATTATTCGAAATGAATTCATTTAAATTTTCTAAACAATACTTAAATAATCTAGTTATTTAATAAATTTTATTTTTAACCTATAAAATATATATATATTCATTTTATTACAATGTTAAAAAATATATGTTTATTTATGTTGTACGAAAAAGAGGTTAAAGATGAAAACTCATTTATAAAAAGATGTTATATCATATAATTAAATTTTAAATTTTTTCATAATTTATCTTAGTTATTTTAACCTATCATTTAAGGGGGAAAAGAAGAAGAAAATCTTGATAAAGAAAGAAAGAAAGTATTGAAAACATAATTTAGATTGACTGTTTATTAATATAATACTAACAATACACTTTTCACTTTCTTTACGTTAGAAACAATTACATGTTTTTTCTTTCTTTCTTAATTTTAAGATTCATTATCATTCATTCCATGCATGTTTAACAAAATACAACCTTTGCCATTTGATTTACTTTTGAAATTGTTGCTTCTTAAATGTTAATACATTTTACATTATTTAAAAACGATAAATTGCTAATTTCTTTTGCATTAAGTTAATATGGTAATTCATAACTAATATTGAACATATGCGAGAGAAAATGATAAAAATATAAAATTATACATTTTTTCTCTATTTTTACCTGTAATCATATTAAGTCAATCTTTTTATACCATCTTGATATATTATTTTACATTTTTAATGCATTTATAATTTATTCTACTCATGATCAATATTAAACTTATGAGAGAGAAAATGAAAAAAGTACCCTCATTGTTACCTCTAATCATTATTGGACAATTTTCTTTTTTGACCCTTTTAATACATTATTTTACATTTTTAACCCATTGATAATTTATTCTCTAAACTAAATACATGTTCAACAATATAGTTAGGGGTCAAAAATGAGAACACAGGGGTCATTTCAAGTATTTTTCCAAAAACAAATTCTTGTTGATTGGCCTTATACAAGCACGTCACTTTGGTATATGACCAATCAATAATTCCTCCCTCTATGAAACAAAGAAAAGTTCGAAAATTTTGAATCATATGTAGCAAGTCCATGAAATATGGATAAGCCAAAAGCTTGAAACATAACAAGAAAAAAAAAACTCAAATAATCAACTTAGTTAAGACATTTTAAAGCATTTCCTTGCTTCTTATATATTGTCAAAATAATGAAGAAGAAAAAAAGAAGCTTTAACCTCATTGGTGATTTTGTAAATAACTTTAAAAAAATAAAGTTATCGTAAAAGGCAAATCTAAACTCTTGATTAGTCTCAATTTTATATTTTTCTAAGTTTACAACCTTGTAACCAAACATTCTAATCATCCATTTTATTCTTTACCCAATTATTTTTGGTAATAAGATTGTTTCAACTCAAAAATTCAAATAAACCAAATTATTACAATTGATTTAAAAAGTAATGTATTAATAATGACGGTGGTATGAAATTGCAAGTATGAAAGCAATTCTTGATAGAATGCTTCCTTATACAACTTAAGATGTATCTTGGATTTTAGCTTTTTAGAATTGAACATGACATCTTTCGCATGGGATGCAACAAGTTGCTGTTTAGGTTGATATAAGCAATAAATATGCAATTTCTTAAACTACATTATGAGTAACATATATAACACTCAAAATCAAATAACATGAAATGGGAATAACATATATAACACTCAAAATCAAAGAACATGAAATGGGAATAACATATTGTTGGAGATTGTTATAAAGCTCCTTAATTTAAGGAGCAAATTAAGAAGCAAAACAAGGAGCAAAACAAGGAGCTTAATTAAAGGAGCAATTTAAGGAACCATTAATTTAAGGAGTAATTCAAGAAGTGAATTTTCCTATAAATAGATATGTAATTGTAATGAATTAATCATCCAAAGTATTCATTCCAATTGAGAGAAAAGCTTAGAGAGAAAAGCTTTTATGAGAGTAATTTTCTTGGGTGTTATTGGGTTGTGAGTTGTGAGTGTTGTAAACACCTTGTGTAATTTCTCCTCTTTCAGTAAAAAGATATGCAATAGGTCCGGAGACGTAAGCAAGATTAGCCGAACTCCGTTATCAAATTTTGTGTGTTATTTTTCTATTCTTGCTTTCTCATAAATCTGGCTTATCGAGAATTTGCATTATTTCCCAACAACTGGTGTCAGAGCTATTGGTGGTGATTTCTGTCAATTTTCTACAATGTTACTATTTATGTGAATAGTGAATTACGTGAATAGTGAAATTTTGTTGACGATATTTGTTCATTGATGGAGGTGTTCTAATACACGGTGATTTACAGAAATAATCATAAACAATCCAGAGGAAGTCAGATTTTAGTGGGACCAATGGCCGCAGATGAAGGAAGGGTGAAACTCGAGAAATTTGATGGCATAGATTTTGGGTTTTGGAAAATACAGATAGAGGATTATCTGTATCAAAGAAATCTATATCAACCTCTCTCGGGGAAGAAACCAGAAGCTATGAAGGAAGAAGATTGGAATCTTCTAGACAGACAAGCCCTCAGAGTTATTCGATTGACGCTATCCCGTAATGTTGCCTTCAACATAGCAAAGGAAAAGACCACGGCGGGTCTTATGGCAGCTCTCTCCAATATGTATCAGAAGCCATCAGCCTCAAATAAAGTGCACTTTATGAGGCGTTTTTTTTAATTTGCGGATGAATGAAGGTGCATCGGTAGCTCAACATCTCAATGAACTCAATACAGTCATAACCTAGTTGAGTTCAGTGGAAATTGAATTCGATGAAGAAGTACGAGCATTAATACTTTTATCTTTTTTACCAGAAAGTTGGAATGCTACTGTCACGGCTGTGAGTAGCTCATCAGGAAGCAATAAGTTGAAATTTGACGATGTTTGTGATCTAGTTCTCAGTGAAGAGATCCGACGTAGAGAGTCAGGTGAATCGTCAACTTCTTCAGTTTTGCATACAGAGTCAAGAGGAAGAAATTCAACCAAAGGGAATAGACCTGGCAGAACAGACTACCGAGGTATACCAAAGGACAGGAGGTCCAAATCCAGGAATCCTAATAATTCCCATAGCTTGAAGACTATCGAGTGTTGGAATTGTGAAAGAACCGGGCACTACAAAAATCAGTGCAAGAGTGCACCGAAGCACAAACAAGTGAAGGCAGAGGCAAATGTTACTTCCACCTCAGGAGGAGACGATGCATTGATATGCTCTTTGGAGAGCAAGGAAGAATCTTCGGTGTTAGACTCTGGAGCATCGTTCCATGCTACTTCACAAAAAGCATTCTTCGATAAATATGTCCCCGGAAACCTTGGAAAGGTATATCTTGGTGATGATCAACCATGTGCTATTATTGGCAAAGGTGTATTGGAGATTAAGTTGAACAGATCTGTTTGGGAATTGAAGGATGTCAGGCATATTCCCGATCTCAAAAGGAACTTAATCTCAGTGGGGCAATTGGCCAGTGAAGGCTACACTACGATCTTCCATGGTGATGATTGGAAGATTTCAAAGTGTGCAATGATAGTTGCTCGAGGCAAGAAAAGTGGCACTCTTTACATGATAGCAGAGGCACGTTGTTCAATTACAGTTGTAGCAAGCAATGAAACACCAAATCTGTGGCACCAAAGACTAGGCCATATGAGTGAGAAGGGGATGAAGATTATGCACTCAAAGGGAAAACTTCCAGGTCTACAGTCTATGGAGATAGACATGTGCAAAGATTGCATACTTGGAAAGCAAAAGAGAGTCAGCTTTCAGATAAGTTGCAGAATCCCAAAGAAGGAAAGACTAGAGCTTATTCACTCTGATGTTTGGGGACCAACGACCGTCTCATCTATTGGTGGAAAACACTACTTTGTGACTTTCATTGATGATCACTCTCGGAAGGTATGTGTTTACTTTCTAAAGCATAAGTTTGAAGTATTTGAGGCTTTCAGAAGATGGAAAGCTATGGTGGAAAATGAGACGGGTTTAAAGATCAAAAAGCTCAGAACCAATAATGGTGGTGAATATGAAGACACCATATTCAAAAATTTATGCTATGAGCACGGGATCAGAATGGAAAGAAATGTGCCAGGCACGCCTCAACACAATGGTGTAGCTGAACGTATGAACCGAACATTGACAGAAAGAGCCAGAAGCATTCGTATACAATCAGGTCTACCAAAGAAATTCTGGGCAGAAGTAGTCAACACGGCAGCTTACTTGATCAACCGAGGCCCATCTGTTCCATTGGAGCATAGAATACCAGAGGAGGTATGGAGCTGAAAAGAGGTGAAACTATCACATCTAAAAGTTTTCAATTGTGTAGCATTTGTGCATATCAGTGATCAAGGCAGGAATAAGCTTGATCCAAAATCCAAGAAATGCACATTCATTGGTTATGGTGAGGATGAGTTTGGCTACCGCATTTGGGATAAAGAAAAGAAGAAAGTTATCCGTAGTAGAGATGTGATTTTCAACGAAAAGGCGATGTATAAGGACATGCATAAAATAGACGCCAATGACTCAGAGTAGAATGCGTCAGTATTTGCAGATGCAGATGATGTCCCAGATACTTCCGCAACAGAACCAATTGTAATAAGTTCTCATCCAGAGGAACTTGTTGGATAAAGCAGTACACAGCATTCCGACACACCACAACCTCTTACTCCAGATCATGTATTGAGAAGGTCTTCTCGACCTCATGTGCCTAACAAGAGATACATGAACTATATGTTGCTGACTGATGGAGGGGAACCTGAATACTATGATGAAGCTTGTCAGACTCGAGATTCCAACAAGTGTGAGCTTGCTATGAAAGAAGAAATGAAATCTCTCATCTCCAACCAGACATGGGAACTAGCTGAGTTACCTATGGGAAAGAAGGAACTTCACAATAAATGGGTGTACCGGGTGAAACAGGAGCATGATGGTTCCAAGAGATACAAAGCCCGGCTACTTGTCAAAGGGTTTCAACAGAAGGAAGGAGTTGACTACACTGACATTTTTGCTCCCGTTGTGAAGCTTAATACTATCAGATCAGTAATGAGTATTGTAGCCATCGAAGATCTTCATCTTGAATAGTTGGATGTGAAGACTGCATTCCTTCATGGAGTTTTAGATGAAGAGATATACATGTACCAACCAGAAGGTTTCTCAGAAAGAGGGAAGAAGAACATGATGTGTAGACTTAAGAAGAGTTTGTATGGCCTGAAACAAGCCCCGAGACAATGGTACAGAAAGTTTGACAGCTTCATACACAAGGAAGGTTTCCAGAAGTGCAATGCTGATCATTGTTGCTACTTCAAGAGCTATAGGTCCAGTTATATCATTTTACTACTTTATGTTGATGATATGTTAGTAGCAGGTTCAGATATGGATGATATTAAAAGGTTGAAGCAGCAATTGTCAAAGGAATTTGACATGAAAGACTTTGGTCCAGCAAAGAAGATTCTTGGAATGCAAATAACAAGAAATAAGAAGAAAGGATCCTTGAATTTATCTCAGGCAGAGTACATCAATCGTGTTTTGCAAAGATTCAACATGGGTGATGCCAAGCTAGTTAGCACACCCTTGGCCAGTCATTTTTGCATATCCATGGATCAGTCCCCTCAAACAGAGGAAGAGAGAGAATTCATGGCTAAGGTTCCTTATGCCTTAGCCATTGGAAGTTTGATGTACGCAATGGTCTGTATGAGACCAGACATTGGCCATGTAGTGGGAGTTGTTAGCAGATTTATGTCAAATCCAAGAAAAACTCAATGGGAAGCAGTCAAGTGGATTTTGAGGTATCTGCGAGGCACCACAGAAAAGTGCTTATACTTTATTAAAGGAGAGTTAAAAGTACAAGGGTATGTAGACGCAGGCTTTGGAGGTGAAGTTGATCACCGAAGAAGCACTACCGGTTATATATTTACTGTTGGAACTACAGTTGTTAGTTGGATGTCACAAATATAGAAAATTGTCACTATATCCACTACAGAGGCTGAGTATGTAGCAGTAACTAAAGCTAGTAAAGATATGATATGGCTTCAAGGTTTGTTAATTGAGTTGGGATTCAAACAAAAGAAGAATGTTCTGCATAATGATAGTCAAAGTGCAATACACTTGGCGAAGAATTCAGCATTTTATTCTAGAACAAAGCATATTGGACTTCGTTATCACTTCATCATATCTCTATTGGAAGATGATGTGTTAATACTGGAGAAGATTCAAGAAAGCAAAAATCCAGCAGATATGTTAACAAAGGTGGTGATTATTGACAAACTGAAGTTGTGCTCAACTTCAGTTGGTTTGCTAGAGTAACAAAGACTAGAAAAGCTGCTGCATTGATCAAGGTGTGAAGAAAGATTGAAATCAATCTTCAAGTGGGAGATTGTTATAAAGCTCCTTAATTTAAGGAGGAAATTAAGGAGCAAAACATGGAGCAAAACATGGAGTAAAACATGGAGCAAAACATGGAGCAATTCATGGAGCAAAACAAGGAGCTTAATTTAAGGAGCAATTTAAGGAACCATTAATTTAAATATTAATTCAAGGAGTGAATTTTCCGATAAATAGATGTGTAATTGTAATGAATTAATCATCCAAAGTGTTCATTCCAATTGAGAGAAAAGCTTAGAGAGAAAAGCTTTTATGAGATGAAATTGAGAGTAATTTTCTTGGGTGTTATTGGATTGTGAGTTGTGAGTGTTGTAAACACCTTGTGTAATTTCTCTCATTTCAGTAAAAAGATCTGCAGCAGGTCCGGAGACGTAAGCAAGATTGGCCGAACTCCGTTATCAAATTTTGTGTGTTATTTTTCTATTCTTGCTTTATCATAAATCTGACTTATCGAGAATTTGCGTTATTTCCCAACACATATATAACACTCAAAATCAAAGAACCTGAAATGGGAAGGAAACAATGTGTGAGAAAAGATTATTAATGGAAGATGGAATTAGAAGATGAATAAGATAGTTCAATAGAGAGAGAATTGAGAGTTAGGAAAGTTAACTTTAAATAAATAAAAAGCTTTAAATATGCATGTTTGGTTCTTAAGTTAGTATTTTTTAGATTTCATGTACACTATAAATAAACAAATAACTTGTAAATAATATATATATATATAAGAATAATATATTTTAAAATTTTAGGAGTTTCATTTTCTCAAAAAATAACACTAAATAATAAATTAAATTAATTTATTTCTTTCAACATCAACATATTAAGTGATTATTAACTAGTATCCATCAAAGTTGATAAGATGTATTGTGAACTATCATTTACCAATTTTTACTAGATATTGACTACCATTTTCTATGGGCAAAGAGTTTGTCAAACCGCTAATCACATCCTTACATGAAGTAGATTTTATTTAATTGAAGGTAGATAAAATTAGTTTTATGTAATTTAATATATAAGAAGCAGACATTATTTTAGTTCATAAATTCAAATGAAATTAAAGTAAATGAAGTTAGAAGTAATTTGAAATGAGTCTAGATAAATTCAATGTTTAATCGAATGAAAGTGTTGAGGAGTATTGTGATATTTAAGAAGGATGATAATTTTTTCTATCTTTGTTATATTAGGTTAAAAAAATCCTATAAATAAATCAAAAATTTAGAAAAGGTGTTAGGGTGTTACTTTTTTTAAGTTGTATTTTATTAATTTATCAGAGGTATGTAGCTTGCCCTTCAATTCTATGCAAATAATAAGGGTCATAGGTTCAAATTAGGTGTAATTTTCTCATATTGTTTTTGTACGTATAAAGTATTTTTGAAAGTAAAAATAAGTTTGCTCATTCTGTCATACTGTCTCCCAAAATTATTGATCAATATGCTAATTTTATATTTTTTAAAGGTGTTAGGGTGTTAAAAGTATATGTTTTATACATAAATTTTTATATTTTTTAACTTTTACAATATATTTGAAATCATCACAAACATGTAAATTATTATACTTTAATAAAAAAGTTTAAGTTTGAACAATATTTATATTCTCTTACTTTTGTTAATTCTACGCTTTTTACTTTAACTTTTTTCATTAGATTTAATACAATAAGGTTTTAATTTTCATAAATTTGATCTAAAATATAAAAATTTCAATATAACAATAAGATTTAACATTTAAAATTAATTCTTTCTTATAATTTAGTTTTTAACTTTCCAAATTTAACACATTTAATCCTTTTTGGATCATATTTGTGAAAATTAAAAATTTAATGAACCAAAATAAGTAAAAGAAGAGTCCACTGATCAAAGTATAAAAATAGTAAAAATTAAAGGCCTATAGATGTTATTTAACTATTTTTGTTTTTATTTTTCATTTTCTACCGTATATTTGAAATTATGTGATAGAATGACAAACAAATAAATAATAAAAATTAATTCCAAGTAAATTATAAATATATTATTGTACAAAATTCTTAACAAAAGGAGTAATTGTATATCTAAAATATATATGATAATTAATGTTCATCCAAAATTTAAAATAAAATGTAAATGCAAAGATATTTCATTATTCTTAACAAGATATTAGGAAAAACTTTAAATTTAATAACTATTTAAGATATATAATGAGTGATTCTACTTACTCTACTTAAAACTAAATATATACCTCATATTTTTTATAAATACTTACAAAATAAAAGTAAGAATTTGTAAGCTTTATAAATAAAATATTTTTCACATTATTCGTAAAATGGTATAAATAATAAAAATAGAAATGCAATACATCTCGTTATGTTTTTAAACAAGAAGTTATAATTAGCAAAAATAAATTAGAAGAAATATAAAAATAAAAATTAAACCTTAATGAAAAAAATGAATTTAAAGATTCATCATTTTAAAGAAGCAAAAATAATTCAAGAAAATATATACTTTATTATGAAATAAGTAATAAATTAATTAATATTAATATTAAAAGATTTTAAATTACCTAAAAATTGAAACATAGATGTTAAAGAAAAAATTTTAATACTATGAAAAAAAACAATGTATCAAAATTTAAGTTTATAGATTCTAAAAAAAACCTCTAAAAAAAGAAAGAAAGGTAACATAACGAAAAAAAAGAAGTTAAACAAATAAAAGATTTAGTTTATGAAGTAATATTAGGAAGAAAATAATATCACTATTATCCCAATAATATTTAAAAACAAGCTATAGGATATATAATTGGATTATAATAAAAGCCTAACAAGCATCCTAAATAGCTATAATGAAAGTTTTAATTCTTTTACCAAAAGAAATAGATACAACACAAGAGTCGTACATCAAATCCTTACGAGACATAAATGAAACACAAAAAAAAAATTTGATCCAAAACTTCTAAGCAATAAAATTATGTTTTCTTAATTCATAGGATTATGGAGTAGTATTTCTTTTTGGAAGTGATTTCTTTGAAAACAAAAGAACAAATAAGAAAAAACAATGGAATTGAAGCTAAGAAAACTTCTATGAGTTTTACTTAATTTCTTTACAAATGGTTTCATACATATTTATATGAAATTGATTTACTAAATATAGAAAACTAAAAATGATAAATCATTTTTTAAACCATTTGTTTTAATGGTTAACGACCTCAGTTTGTCCATTAGTATATGGATAAAATGCAATACTACACTTCAACTTGGTGTACATCATTACCTATAATGGCCTCCAAAAATGGCCTAAGAACCAACTATCTCTATCTAAAATAATCGATGTAAGAAAGCCAAAATGATTCCATACAGTTATAATCTTCTTGCATGGAATAATAATCACCATCTTATTGAAACAATTCACTACTACAAACAAGCAATCATTTCCAGACTAGGTTTTAAGTAATTTCCCAAGAAATTCCATTGAAATGCTCTCCTAAGGTTGGCTAGGTACTGACAATGCAAGATGTAGTCCAAATTTCCTATTAGAAGGCTTTGGAGTATTGCATAAAATACAACCACAATGTATTGTGAAACATCCAGTTGTATTTTTGACCAAAAGACATAACAACGAAGATTCAATAGTATTTTCTCCACTCCAAAATGTATTACTACTTTGGAAGTATAAGGTTCATGAATCCACTGTAATCTTTCATCTTTAGGAATGCATAATTGTGCTTCCTTGTATATTAGTCTATCTTTCAGTTGGAACTCACTAGTTTTTTCCTTTTTGTAGCTTAGCAAGGGGTGAACTAAAATTAGCATCTATGTCATACCCTTTTGTGTACTCTAAAATAACTATAGGTTGGATTTGTATATCCACTAGCATTGCCTAACTAACTCATGTAGAGGTTTAAGATAATATATCTACCAACTTATTTGATGCTTCTTTCTTGTACTTGATGATAATATTGAATTTTTGTAGATATGACATCCATTTCATATGTCATGCTTTCTACAACTTAGACTATGTAGTTAAAAATGAAAAAGGTTTATGATATAAGTGAACTACAACTTCTTTTCCCAATAAATGAGCTCTCTAATGCTTCACTACTTGATGCAAGATATATAGCTCTTTGTCATAAGTTGGATAGTTTATTATTGGTCCACTAAACATATCAAAATGTATACAACTAATTTTCCATCTTGAAACAAAATGGCTCACGTAGTATAGTTAAATGCATCTAATTCAACTTCAAAGAATTTATGTAGATTTGGTAATATTAATACTAAGGTTTCGATAATCTTTTATTTAATGACTAGAAAGATTTCTCATGGTTTTTAGACCACTCAAATTTTTGATTGTCCTTTGTAAGTAGTATAATGGTGCTACAATTTGTGAAAAGTATCAAATAAACTTCCGTGAACATTGGCATACACCTACAAAGCTTCAAACTTCAGTCATGAATTAAGGTCTAGGCCATTGAGAAATAAAATGCACTTTTTTTAGATCCACTTTTAGCTCTCATGTACTAATTATGAATCCTAGTTATATAAGATATTGTTTACCAAACTCACAGTTCTTTCTATTCAATTGTAACTTGTTTGTTCATAGAACGTCTAGAACTTGAATAAGATAATAAAGATGGTCTTCACATCACATGTGATGTTGAATATCAATATACCATCCCAGTAGACAATGATGAAATCATCAATAAAAGGAAAGATCATTTCATTCATCATTCGCATAAAGGTAGTTGGAGCATTATATAAATTGATTAGTATAACCAACCACTCGAATAGTCCCTACTTCATCTTGAATACAATTGGTGATAACTATATTTGACATCTAGCTTCATAAAGTAATAAGTACCATGTAGTTGATCCAAAAGATCATCAATCATCAGTAATAGATACTGATTCTTGATGGTTATTTTGTTTCTTGATGGTTATTTTGTTAAGTGCCTTGAATTCAATACACATTTGTCACCCTCCATCTTTCTTTGATAGAAGTAATACTAGCATGCCATATGAAGAAAAACTAAGTTTGATAACTCTTTGTTCAAAAAGCACCTAAACCTATTTCTTAATCTTATCAAACTCCATCAAAAAAGTATGATACAAACCCAAATTTGGTAAAAAGGAATCTCTAACCAATTGGATTTCATGCTCTACTGCTTTTTGTAGTGGCAATCCCTACACATCTTGGACTAAGTCTTTAAACTCCTATAATTTCTCAATTTTGGAAGATTGTATAAGAGATAAAGAAATTGCAACCAATGTAACCATTTTTAAAAGGTTGATTTTACGGCCGAATCATTAGCAAAATGAATCGTCGACATGAATTAACTAATCAGTTTGCTTGGTAAGAAGTTAAGAGATCATCTATAGCTTAAGGCTTGCGAGAATTGATGAGGAATTCTTTCCCATCTTTCATAAGTCAATACTTTTGTTATGTCTTGTAGTGAATGGCATCATGGTCCCATAAATATGGACTTCTTAATATTACCTTAGCATACATCAAAAGAAACCCCTTACAAGTCAACTCATCAATATAATGATTAGTGATGGAAAATTTGAAAGTACATTATTTTTTAATTTGCATATCAATGTCCTTCTGTATCCAACCCAATGGGCAAGGTTTTGGGTGAGGTATCATCTATATACCCAGCTTACTTACTAAGGCTACTGAATAAGATTCGTCTGGATCAATAATGGCATGTATAAGACTTTGTTTGATCTAAATAGTCAAATGAAACAACTTTTCTCAATTGTAAACTTATTTAGCATATGTTGATTGCACCATTAAAGCTAGCGTGGTATTAGGTTGCTTTAACTCTAGAAGCTTTTATGTCTTATGTACAATTAAGGTGATTTTTATGTCATTCCTACCCTGGTTGTTCGTGTGGTTCTTCAATTTCAACTCAAGATGGAGCGTCCAACACTTGTCTTTGACATATCCACTAATGTGACAATGTTCATAGTAGTTCTTTTGTGTCTGGTTATCCTTACTTTGCTTCCCTTTACCTTTCCAATGATTGTTTCTTGTAGGTTGTTTGTCATCTTTCTTATTAGCCTACTTGTTCTTTGACTCAATAGTGAAACCTTTCATAATGGCATTATCAATGGTCTCTATGGTGAATAATTAAGTTCTTTTTATATATAATCGATAAGACCTCAAGTATACTGCATGAATACTTCAATCATTTACATCAATGTCTAAAACCAAAGCTTGATTATGTTGTAGTATATTTTTGCACAATCTATCCAAACCTTTGTTTGAAATGTTACCACATATACCATCTTTCATCTTTATAACCAACTAGATAAAATTGCTTTCTTAACATCATTTTAAATTTATTCCAAGTCAAATTCAATACATCGTACTGTTTACATTTTGACTTATTCCATAACAATACACGACTTAAAGTTTTAAGTTGAAAAATTGAATTTTTTTCATCATGAGAATACTTATATATAATGAAATAAGTTTCTAACATGTGTATCCATTTACTTAACATCTTAACATTTACAACATCACTATAAATAAGGATTTCAACCTTAAAATCATTTTTTAAGGTATACATATGATTCTTTTTCTTACCCATACTGTCTATAACATTTTTTGCTATAAGAATTTTGTCATCTTCATCATCTATATTTCATTTAAAGGATAATGCACATGAAAAATTTGTAGTTTTTAATTCATTGACAAGTTAGAAAATCGATGACAGTAATGTTTGAAATTGCTCCTTTATTTTAGTGATTTGACCATCATTATTGATTGGTTGCTCCTTATCTTTTCTATTCATTGCACCTCCCTTTGATCTTGATCTTTTATGATGAAGCAAATGACCTATTAGTTCTTCACTAAAAAATTTGTGTTGGCCTAGGACCATAAAACACCTTACACCTTTTTGAATCTGGTGCTTTGATATCACTTGATCTAAAATTTCTAAGCGATACAGCTATGATTTCTTAATTCATAGGATTATGGAGTCATTCTTTTACGTGGAAGTAACTTCCTTGAAAACAAAAGGATAAATAAGAGAGAGCAATGGAATTAAGCTAAGAAAAGTTCTTTAAGTTTTGCTTAATTTCTTTACAAAAGATTTCATACATATTCATATTAAATTGACTAGCTAAATATAGAAAACTAAAAATGGTAAATCATTTTTTAAACCATTTGTTTTAATGGTTTTAAAATATTTTTTTAATATATAAATTTCGTTTCTATGGTTATAGAAAAAAAATGTTATATTTACGAACAATATAAGAAGACAAATCCTATATTAGTTTTACTTATTGTTATGATGATCCTTTGAGATCATTCTTAAAGAAATGAGATAATATAATTATTATAATAAATTGCAACAAGACATACATAAGAAAATTACAAAATCAAGACATGCAGTAAATAACATATCTAGAAAATATGAAAATACAGGTTACAAGTTTGATCCATTTGTAGATTAAAAGAAGAAGAATCAACGAGATTAAATGCATTAATATCTAGAAATGAAAAAACAAAGAATAAGAAAAAGTCCAAAGGTAAAGAAGAAGCTATAATCTCAGTTTAATAAAATATGGAAAAGAATTAAAAAAAATTATGAACCCTTCAAGAACATAGAAAAATTAGTTGGTATATTAATCCTAATAGATGAAGACTTAGAAAAACACTATGAGGAAAAACTTTGTACAAATAAGAGAAAGATGATATGATAATTGTCAGTAAAATTGATTCTGAACTAGAAAGTATGATCCCAAAAAATCATATGAAACCTATTACGCTACTAATTCTTCTTCAAGAAAAAATATCTACCCTATATAGATATGAAAGAAATAGGCAACGACTAGAAGAACTTGACCTTCAATATAAAAGAAAACAACAACTCAAAATGAAAGAACGACTATATTGGGAAACTAGAAGTGATATTCTACCATAATTTAAACTTCATGAAAATTATAAATCTAATTTTTTAGATTTATATTGTATAATAGATAGAAAATAAAAGCTTTAGATGAATGATCTAATGGAATTAGTGTAATCATACAAATTTTTTCAACCAAATAATCAAATCCTTTAACTTGTAGAGTATTAATAGCTCACAAAATGACATAAAATATTAAAATTTAGTTTACAAATTTAACATATGCTCTCGTAGATAGACAATAATTGGATATTTTAATAAATGAAATATAGAAGAAAATGATAGACATATCATTGAATCCAATGAATACGAAATTGAAGAAGCCAAATGGCTTTTAACAAATATAGAGATATTTGGCATGTGTTATGTAGATTTATTTATTTATGAATACTAAATGTATTATCACAAGTTATCCCATCTCTACAAGAAACTTATAAGGAAATATTTTTTCAAAAATTACCTAGAACGAACATAAAATTATAACAGAATAATGGAATAAAAGGAATAGAGAAATTATACTATACATTTTAGGAGAAAGAATAAGAACCCTTAAGAATTAGATAGTCATTTACAAGAAAGAGAAGAATATAAACAAAGAATAGAAAATGATAAAAATTGTTATGATACAAGAGATTTTAAAATGCCAAAAAAATATAAATGTAACATAAAAAGGTATTAAAAAATTCAAAAAATATAACTTCAGGAAAAAAATTCAAAATATAAGAAAAGGTATAACCAATAACTTTATAGAAAAAATATTTTAGGAGAAAAATATATAAACCGTTAGAAAGGAAAAATTATTGCCCATCGGAAAAAAATGTATGTGTTGAATTTACAATGAGGAATGACATTATGTTAATGAATTCCATAACATTCTTTACATAAAAAAGAATTTAAAATGAAATTTCAACATAAAGCACAAATATTGGAATAAGCTTTTAAAAATGAATTATAACTAATAGAAGAATCAAATATAGATAATACTTATAGTATTTATCTATTAGAAAAAATTGAGGAAAAAATAATTGACTCGGAATATGAATATTCTTCATTAGATGATGAATAATTTGTCTAGTATCACAAATCCAAGTAATATTTGCATTAAAGTAAGATTAAAATCTAAAGGTTACACAAGTTACCATTTACATGCATATATATATACATGAGTTAGTATGTATGTAACTAGTAAATATGTGTTTTCAGATGAACTTTGAAAACAAACACTAAGAGATTTAATTGTAAGAATTACTAATAATATTATAATAAAACTTAATAAAGTCTTAAATGATACATATATAATGATAGAAATACAAAAAAAATATATTCCTACAATATATTGACAAAAAATAAAAGTTGATTTATTAATAGGAAATAACTTCCTAAATTTATATCAATCATTTACACAATATTTAGACAAAATAAGTCTAATAATATTATATGGTTAAACCATTTATATGTCAAAAATAAGAAAATCTTTGATAGTATCAAACTCAACTTTTATATAACAGCATAAAAAAAACAAGGTGAAATCAACACAAATTAAAAACCTTATTTAAAAAATATTTTAATAGACATAGAAAAGAGACAAAAACTTTTTTCTCAATAAAATATAGGAAGATAAAGACTTAATAGGTATAAGAAAATTGTTAATGAAATATAAGAAGATAAAGCCTTAATAGGTATAAGAAAAATGTTACAGACAATAAGCTCAAAAAATCATCTAGATCCTAAAACCAATAGGTCCAAAGTAACAGCAAGCACAAAACTCAAAGATCCTTACAATTTTATAAGAGTAAAACTAATGATTTATAATCCAAATGACATAGATGAATTTGAAAAAAAAATTTAAGAACTTTTAGATTTAAAAGTCATAATACCTAGTAATTCACCTCACTCAAGCCCAATATTTTTAATTGAAAAAGAAGTCAAAAAGAGAGAGGAAAAATAGAAGGGTAATAAAAATCAAAACTTTGAATAAATAAATCATTGATGATGGATATTTTATTCCAAAAAAAGAATAATTATTATCATTAATAAAAATAAATGAATACTTTTCAAGTTTTTATTGTAAAAATGGATCTTGACAAATAAGACTTGATGAAAAATCACAAAAATTAATGAAATTTAGTTGCCCATAAAGATAATTTTAATAAACAGTTATATCATTTAGATTAAAACAAACACATGGTATTTTCCAAAAACATGGATAACATCATCAAGAAACTACATGATATTTATTGTTTATATATTGATGACATTTTAGTATTTAGTAATGACATAAATAAACATTACTTGGATAATGTCTTACAAGAAACAAGAAAGAAAGACATGTTCTATTAGAAAATAAGGTTGTAATAACCTAATAAAAAATTAAGTATTTAGGATTGAAAAAAGAATATGAAAAACATATCTTCAACCTCATATACTGAAAATGGATAGAACATGATACAATATAAATGGACAAGATAAAAGCACAAGTAAAAAATTTACCAATTTTATATCATTTAAGTCTAGATGATAAAATAATAATAGAAATGAATGCTCTACATGAATATTGGGTAGCAGTTTTAAAAGAAAAAGTAGATGACAAAGATAAGTTTCATTACAGATACACATTAGGATCTTTTCAAGATCCATTATTAAATTATTAGAGTAATGAAAAAGAATATTAGTTATCCTATAAAAAAAATTACAATATATGTTATCAATTCAAGATTTATTATCATAATATATTATATATTTTTTGGATATTTCTTGAAAAATAATATTACAGGTGGTTATAAAATAAGACCAATTAATTAGAAGGCAACAATGGTTCAATCATTACAAATTTGATATTAAACACTTACTAGAAATAAGAACATTTTAACTGACACATTAATTAGAGAATTAACACTTCTAACCATTTTTGTTCTTACATGAATGTATCATCTTGACACAGACATTAAGATTAAAGAAAAAGAAATCAAAATTCTACAAGACCAGATATTATATCTTGAGAAATCTTTAAAGGATAAAATCAAAAAGGTTAACTCCTCGATTAAGCAAAAATAACTTAAATGTTAAAACTTTAAAAGTAATAAGGCTAATCCCTCTATCCCAAATGAAAAGAAATGAATCAAAATTCCAAATACAGATGAAAGAGAAAATAATCATCGTATAGAGAATAAGATCAATTGGACAAATAAAGCAGAAAAAGAAGAATTTTCAAAGATTGAGTTTTATGTAGTCAACAATAATCCTAAACCAGGAATCTATACTAGTTGCTGAGAGGAAAACAGAGCCATAAAAGGCTACAATGGAGTAATTTACATATCATTCAACAACATGATAGATGCAAAAGATAATTTTGTTAATTAAAAAATGCCAAAACTATTATCTCCTTTAGCGATATCCAAGAACTATTCCTAAGTAGTACAACAATAAGATAGTCCTAACAGAATGAAGTCACTAGGAAGAGTACCTAGATTAGTTCTTTTCAAAGAAGAAACCATCAGCTCTTTTATTTCAGAAGAATAAATAGAACAATACAAGAACCTCACAAGACAACAATGGTTAAGTATGCATAACTTAGACAAAAAATCTATCGAGGAACATCTTGATGATATGGAGCTCTACACTTCATAAAAAGAATTCCCTACATGTAGCAAATTCAGTATCCAAGAAGCAGCAGATTAATGTTTGTGTACAAAGAATTTCACATTAGTTAAAAATAAAATTTGTATCCATGAAATAATTTAAATGAGTTAAATTACTTTCCTATAAACTTTAAGAAATCCATTAAGAATTTTAGAAAGAAAATTAAGGCTATGGATAATCTATTTATTTAAGATTTTTCAATTCAATTATGGATTGGGACCAAGAAATTTCAGTAAGCTCATACATTTCATTAAGATTAAACTTGCCAAAACCAAGAGGAAATTTAATTGTTCCAAAGATTTGTCAGAAAATGAATTTATTCCAAAAGAATTAACCATAGAATGTGATCAGATGTTTAGCCAAATTTGTTATGAATTAAGAAAAATTAACAACTCTTTTAAGATTAAAGTTAATTATTCAACTAATAAAGCGATTATCATCTCACAAAGTAATCTGTCAATCACCAAGAAAGATGGTGAAAATAGTAAATATGAAGCTAATTTCAATTGTAGTGAATTGGAAGTAAAAATGGAAAGCAAGAAGGTATTCTTTCATTATACTAAACAGCAGGCTAGGACCACAAATACATTTATTCTATTTAAGGTAAGGAAGAAGATGTGTAAACTTCAGCTTCATAAGAATTTGTGTCAGTAATCAAATTTGAATTAATGTAGGAGATATAAGAAATTGACACTCCAACCTCAATAATGTCAGAGTATTAGGAAAGTTTAGTGAAATAGTGAAATATCACTTATGTAAACGAAAACCCTTATATCTATAAAAAGAAAACTCACCTCTCACTTTCTGAGAATCTACTTAAATCTTATATTTTTTTTATCTTTTGTAATTTTTCGTCTAGGAATAAGTAACAAAAACTTTTTTAAGATTCTTAATACTCTAGTTACAATAAACTATTATGATAAATAAAAATTCATCTTAAATAGAAACTTCTTTTTTATCACTTTAACTCCAAAAGGTTCTTATAGATATTATAGATCGTCGTGAATCAAGAAGGACATATGGTTAGATCTAGTTTAGGAGATACTTTAAGAAGAAAAAAAAACATCATGAAGCAAAAGGTTGAGATGGATTGATATTTATTAAGTTAGATGTAATTACATACTGTGATTGGACTAAGAATCTGGATTATTTATTAATTTATTTCACTCATATAATAATCTTCATAAAATATGAAAGATATATATACTTAAGAAAAGAAATCAAAAACTAATTTATATAAAAGTAAAACTAAAGGAAAACCAAAAATTGAAGAAGATCAAAAAGATATTATATACCTCAAGATATCTATAAAAGAAAATTTAACTATTAACACAAGAAAATTAAAAATAATTAAAAATTTATATAAATTAATTAGTTATTTTTCAAAAATAAAAAAGAAACATAATTTAGTAAAAGAATCTAATCAAGATTTAATAAATTTACAAGTTAATTTTGACATAATTATATCATATATATAGAACAAAATAATGAATATAAGGATTAAATTGTTGGTTAAACAATGAAATTAATCAAAAATATATTGAATTAAACTCAATAAATGATAAATTAGAATTAAAAAATTTAATCTTTACTTAATATCAGAATAATTTCCTGTCATAAGAAATAAAAAACAAAATATTATTAAAAATTTATCATAATTTTTGTAAATTTTACAAAATTTAATAAAATGTTCATAAGCCTCGTAAAAAAGAAAGAGAGGAAGAAAATAAAAGAAACGTATATATAATGAGATATACGTGGATAGTGGGTAAATACTTAACCGTTAACACTATTATTATCCACACATGAACAGAGATTAAACCAACAATAATTTATTTCAAATAATAATTTTTTTATAAAATTATCTAGTCAAAACATTAAAACAGCCTTTATAAATTCAATAAGATTGGACCAAAATTACATCCCACCCCTTCGGTCATCATCAATGATGGTCTTATTAGATCTCGATCGACAACTACATTGGAGTTCCAACTTCAACGGTATATCACTTATAAATAATATGTTATTTAAAAAAGTAAATATAAATATTTAATATTACATTTAAAGATAAATAAATGTTAAATGTTATATATAAAGATTAAATTGTATGTTACATGTTATATACAAAGATTAAAGTAGATACAATATATTACATATAAAAATATAAATAAATATAACATATTACATCCGATGAGTCATTGAACTACGATAGATATAAAATGTCACATATGGTAGATCATTGAAAAATATGATAGATTTAACAGGTTACATATAAAGATACATGTTAATGTAACGTATTACATCCAGTGAATTGCCAACAATAATTATTGATTACTGACGATAATTGGAGGAATATCGTTATGTCACATATGATAATCATCGAAACTCCAACGATGATTACTAGATATATTATAGAGATAATTTTATTGTAAAAATATTTTGGCACAACGAGTATGAAACTATGAATTTTAAAATATAATTTTTTTAGTTTAGAAAAATTAATTAAAAAATATATATTACTTAAATATTCTCAAATATGAACTTTTTTTTTACCTCAGAAATAACCACATTCTTGTATAATTAATCAATTTAAAGGAATTTGAAAAGAATAGTAAAAAGAACCAATCAAAAATTGAGGGAATTGAAGAGAAGAAGAATCAAAATTAAATTACTTTTGATTATGTTAATTTATATTATTTTAGAATAAGAATAAAAACAATTATTTTACTAAAATGTCTTATTAATCTAATAATAATTATTTTAAAAACGTTAATTTGGGAATATATTTTTGCAATTTTCCAAAGAAATTTAATTCCAGATCTCATCAAGTTATTGAAAAATTAGGAAATTGATTATCAATATGTGTGGAGCCTTAATTCCTAAAAATGCTTATATTATAAGTAAATAAATGAAAGACAAATTATCACTAGGAATTTAATTTACTTTTCTAAAAAGTAAACAAGTTAGTAGAGAGACAAATGATATTAACGCTCACATTCATCGAATTAGTTTCCCTTTGGTAATAGCGAACAATATATACTAGCCTAAAAGCACAAAAGAAGCTAAAATTAACTTTACCTGTATTACTTTTATAGATTATATATGCTTTTCTTAAGTTTCTGATCTTTAATATTTGACTGGTATTAGCAGATTAAGTGAATCTTAGATAGCGTTTGCTCATTTCTTCACAATGGAATGATAGCTGGCCATTAATGCTAATTGCGCGTGTTTGTGAGTGTTTAATTGAGTTACACGTGTTTGTGTTTGTATTTTTAAACCTAAATTTACATAATATTTTTAATAGTAAAAGGGAATCAAAATTTTACGTCTTTTAATAGTCTTTTATATTTTAAAAGATATTTTTTAATCATTTAATTTTATAAAAATATTAAATTAAAGATAAATAGTATTATTTTAATAATTTTTTTATCATTTAATAATTAAAATGAGACAAATACGAGTTATTTATAAGGATAAAATTAGTTATAAAAAAACAATAATACAAATATAATTTAATATGAAATTATTTTTAAAAATTAAAAAATTATAATATTTCAACTGAAAGAATTTAAATACATATTTTTATTTTTTAAAAAATAAAATAAAAATAATAACCAATTATTAAAATAAAAATATTTTACTAAGAAAGTTTCCTACTATCTATCATTTTATCATAATTAAGAATCAAATTATAATTATATTTTAATCATTTTATAACAAACATTATACTTCAATAAAAAATATTAAAATGATATTATTTATTTTTCTATATCATCCTCTAAAAATTAATAGAATTTAAAATAACTTTTTTTTTCAATGTGAGAGAGTATAAATACAAACTTAATCCGAAAAACTTAAGCAAAACTTTTCATTTTCTAATATTATAAAAAAATTTAAAATTATTTTTAATCATTGTATTTTCTTATAAAGGTAAAAGAGTTCAATATTTTTATAAATATAAAACAATTTATATATAATTAATTTTAATCAAAAAGTAATTTATATCTTAACATGTTGAATTCATTGAGTAAAATGTTATCCCCTGCAATTTATCGTTTTCTTTTTCTTCCATCAATAATTTTATCTCAACTTTTAACAAAATAAAAGCAGAACAAAAGAAGAGAGAAACGGCAGAAAATATACGAGACGTGAGCTAAAATTTTGGATGCACAAAAGCACTTTTTTATGTATTTGTTAATAAAAAAAGCGTTTTTCATATATATGAGCCTAGCTATATTTAAAATATAGGATGTCTTCTTCTTTTACATAAATACCCTTTATATATATAAACAACTTCTATTAATTATAAATAATTTGCATCTAAAGTACTATTAATATATTTTGAATTTTTTTATAGAAAAGTGAAGGAATGATTTTATTCGCTATAGAAAATGGAGCCACTTGAGAAAGCAAATTTAGTTTCAAAATAAGGCATCATTTGAGTTTATTAGTTATTACCATAAATTCATAATGCAAATTACATCTTGTAATACTAATTCGTATAACAAATATTTGTATGAAAACCGTACTAGAAGCAGTTAAAATTTATGACTTATAACATGAAAAAAAAAGTTTTATTCATTATATAGTACCATTCATTGAATTTGAATATAATTACCCAACTTTTATTAATAATTTTAATAAAAATTAAGCCTTTTAAATTCACAATAATAAGCTAAACATAGCATGTGGGTATTACATGGTGTCAAATGATGTCTAGATAGGGCAATTTCAAGTTTCTAAACATTCAAGCCGAAAAAGGAGACCAAATATATATATATATATATATAATCGCAATTTTCCATAAGCCTATAACGACATCTAATTTAGTAAACACGTTTTTCAGAAAAAGGAAAATTACCTCTGCTTAAATTGGGATAAATATTTTAATTATTTTATTTTTTATGGATATATTGAAGTCACAATTTTTTAAAAATAAATAAAATTTAATCATATATCTTAGAAACCAGACTTAATTCTGAACCCAAAACTAACTCATGTAGATTTGACTGACTTATAAGAAATACCGCTGATGATTTACTCTTCTTAACGCGACTTAACATCTCCTCCACATCGACTAAAGTCAGATTTACAACACGAAATTTACTGACGAGGTCGATAAAGAAACAAAGAGCGTAACTTTGATATATATTAGAAACCCAAGCCTAACTCTGAACCAAAAAACCAACTTGTGAGTTAGAGGATTGTCTAGACTTATAAAAAGCATTGTTACTTTACTTTTAGTTAATGTGTTACTTAACAATATAATTTTAATTAAATTATTTATATTAATTAAAAGTGATGTTTTAATTAAAATTACATGTATTTATTTTAAAAACTAATCATTTAAGTATATCAATTGAAAATATAACGTTTAAAGCGTTTAAAATAAATAAATAAAATAACTTGAAAATTATATCTTTCTTTTAATTAAAAACGTGGTTGTTTTGCATGACCTTCATAATAATCATAATAAAAAATTGAATGGCATTTTAGACTGGTTTATGTGCAAAATTATGTGAACGAATACTGAAAAATGAATGGTAGGTGAAGAGGTAAGGAATGGCGGTGAACACCCGTTCGCTAGACAAACAAACATGAAGTAGTTGTGGCTGACTTGTCTAACAAAATGTCCAAATCCTATTCATTTTGGTCTAAATTAAGATATAAAAAATAAATAATTCTTAAAATAATTAGCTTTTTATCTTTAATAGCTTTTTTTATTCTTTAAATTATTTACACAATTAATATAAATTATTTATCTTAATAATATCATGATTTTGTTTTTGATATCTTTTTTAAACACTTTTTTAAAGTGATATTTTAATGATAACATATTTAAAATAGCGTATTGATTTAATACAATTTATAGTTTAATTGAAAAAAAAATTTATATATAATAATATATATTTAAAAGATGTTTTTGAATAATTAATTATTTTAAAATATTATCTTAATATCATTTAATTAATTTATTATTTATAAATATTTATAAATATTACACATGTATTATTATACATGTGAAAAATCTTCTATTAAATGATAATTTTTATATATTTTTTAAATAAAATATAACTAAAAATTATTTTAAAAATCTCAATAAAAAATATACCAAAAATAAAATTATATTAATATTAAAATAGCCAACTCCAATTAATATTGTTTCCTTCTTCTTTTTTCTTCCCTTTAAGAAACAGAAGGCCATAATATTGTTGGCTTTAATTAGTGTAATTATATACAGCAGAAAGACATAATCAAACGTGATAACCATACATGTTTTAACATGAGAGCCAGATTTAATTGAATTCGCAGCGAATCCTGGACAAGGTCTCCTAATCATAATCCCTTAATTATTAGTATTAATTGCAATAATAATGCTATCTAGCTCATGACTATAAATTTTAATATTAATTAATAATAATAGAATTAATTCTTAAATCTTTTTGCCCCAACCACTTTTTTTAAGTTAATTTATATATTTTTAATATTAAAAAAATTACTTCAATCATTTACAATGAATTTTATTAAATTAGATAATGATTTTAATTAAATTTTATCATTTAAATTTATTTAATTTAATCATGTTTAATATTATTGAATATAATTTTTATTATTATAAATTTTAAATATATAATCAACTTAATATAACTTACATTTTGGAATATTTATACTAACATATATATATAATTTTAATGTATTATTAGTATATATGCCGAGGGATCATATAACTGAGTTTAGGGGTTTTGATATCCTTATTAGGGAGGAATTAATGCTACCTGTACACATTTTTACCAACATGAGTCGTTATGTTTCATGATGTACTTAAATTTCACAACATCACAAATTTTTTCAGATTAAACACAACAAAAGATTCCATTATTTTACATGTAAAAATTAATGCAAAAAGTTATTCAATCAATATTTTTTTTGTTTATTACATCAAAGTTGATAAGAATTATGAGTGATATAATTCTAAAAATTTAAATTAATTGATTGAGACATATAATTTTTAAATTTTATTATAATAATACAGGGATAAAATTAAATAAATAAAAAAGTAAAATAGGTAGTAGAAATTAAAGTTCTCAATTTTTTTTATATAACTAGCTTTTATATGAAATTGGTAAGACACTTTTCACATATAAATAGGAAAGCATATTAACATCCAAGAATAAATAATATACTTTTTATTAATAAAAAATGTGTTATTTTATATTCTTAATTATTTAAAAATATTTCTCTAATCCAGTTAAATTCTTTTATTTTGTAAGATAGATAAATATATTCTCTAGAAAAATATTATGCAAAATTGAAAAAAAAAAACTGAAACCAAAAAACTAAATAAAAAATTATTTTTTTAAAAGATTTATGAATTATCATATATTTTGTTAATAATTCATTAAAAATATAAAAATAAAATAAAATTTATTATCAAACGTACATGTTGTTAAAAAACTACTTTAAAAAAATTAAAAATTAAAAATCAAAATACCTATCATACACATATTAAATAATCAAAAGTTTTTTGGGATGTAGTTATTGATTTGTTCTACGGACTAGCTAGGCACCTCCCAGTAATATTGGGTCTTTGTATTATGCTTGTAGATGTTAAAAAGACAATCGATTTTTATTATTAGTGTAAATTAAAAATAACTTCTTCCACATTTTACGGATTATTATCATAAATACCCCTGAGATTTTGTGTTTCTTCAAAATTACTCCTAAACTTTATTTAATATCAAAACTACCCTTAAATGTTATCGACGTTATATCTCCGTTTAACTTTAGGGACAAAATGGTAATCTCACCCCTATACATATACCACTCTTCTTCGCGTCACTCTTCTTCTTCACGTAAAAACCTTTCTCTTCTTCTTCACAGAAACTCATTTCTTCTTCTCCTAACCTCACCGCCACACTTTCAGCCTCCCTGGTCGCTTGTTCCAGTCACCTATTCCCCCATCGGACGACTCATTCCATCCTTTAAACCTCACGGATATCCTTCCAGCCACCAAATCCCTCGTCGTTATCGCAAATACCCCTGTGAACCACCTTCACGAACCCATTATTTCACCCACCAACTCCCTCGCCGTTTTCGCAACTCCCTCACCCTTATCGCAAATACGCGACTCATCTTCACACGAAAATTGAATGTATCACCTGCTGCCATAACACGTCCCATTGTTACAATATAACAGGTATAAGCTCATTAATTTCATATTATTTCATATATATTCTGTATTTAGTTCGTTTGGATAAAAATTTATTTTTTATGCACACTTGCATATATTGGAGTAGAATATCGTTTCACATATTTGATTTTGTATTTCATCTTTTTTTAATTTGTATTTTAGAATCCATTTTTAACAATATCCTGCTTGTATTGATGATATATAATATGTATTTCAGACCCCATTGTATAGCAGTTTGCTCTGATATTCTAGTTGTAATGTTTTTTTTCTTCTGAAGTAGCTGATCGTTTGTATGATTTTGAAGAACCCGTGGGTATTTTTGAAGAATAGCAAAACACTCAGGAGTATTTGCGATAAAATTACATATTTTGACCATAGTATTTGTTTAGGGTTTATATTTTGTATGCTTTGTTTTTGAGACGATATATTAAAAAAATCAGACTGTGATGAAGATGTTTTCAACAATTATGATTTAACATAATAATGCTTATAAAAAATACTTTTGTTTGTTATATAGGGAGATAAAAATGAGTGAATGGGCTAGTGTGTATGTTCATCTATTTGGTGAAGTTAGATGGGTCGTCATATACCTGGTATGAATATAGTCTCATTTGTTGCTTCCATGATGCTAAAAGGGCCATTATGAATGAGGGATTGACACTTAAAAAAGAAGACTTTAGGATTGAAGCAAATAAAGTTGATAGTGATGAACGAAGTGTATTAAAAACTGATAATGAATTACATGAATTGATGAACGATTATAGGGATAATAAAAAGAAAAGGCTAGACTTGTTTGTAGAATTTAATCCTTTGGAAGTGGTTTTCTCACCCCCCCCCCATGTTAGAATATCAGAGTTTCAAGAAAACACGAGCTATGTTACCAAACAAATCACAAAATGAACCACCTTTTGAACCAACAAATGAACCACCTTTTGAACCAACAAATGAACCACCTCACTTTGACATTCAACTAATGAAACTCAGGTAAAATTATAACTATTCATTTATTAAATATATTGGGTTAATTATATTAAACTTTAAATTGTTTGTAGGAAACAACTTCAAAGAAGGTGGTCAAGAAAAAGCAAAACAAAAGAACTAATCAAATTCAGGTAATGTATTGTATAACACATTCATTATGCATTACTTCTTATACCATAAATTTATTTATTGTTCGTGAATCGAGGATAGATAGTGGTGATGCAATCAACAAGAAGCAAAAAATGGGAGAATCAACAATGACGTCAAAGCGAAGCCTTCCGAAATTGGGGCTTTGATTTGTTTTATAATTTTTATTTTAAAATGTAAGTAAATGGAACAATGAATATGATTTGGAAGGAAATCTTTTGTAATCCTCAAAGTTCATGTATACACCAGGTTTTGGGGACATGATATGAACTTTGTAGTTTTTCGTGTATTTAAACTCATTTATGGTGTCCCCTCCCCTTACATTTTGAAAGAATTTAGATCATGTGAACGTGTACGTGAATTGTTATCGAGTTATGTTAGTATGAAATATGACTTTGGACGTGAATATTAACTATTATTGAAGCAGGTTAATATGTTATGAAAACGAGAATGTGGATGTGGACGTGGATGTATGATTTGTAATATAAACTGTGAACGTGGATGTATGATATGTATTGAATTGTTATTAGGCGTGGTTAAAGGTATTTTTTGGTCAATATTTATAGCTTAT
The DNA here is from genome assembly GCA_033030585.1 of Hippophae rhamnoides. Lineage (NCBI taxonomy): Eukaryota > Viridiplantae > Streptophyta > Magnoliopsida > Rosales > Elaeagnaceae > Hippophae > Hippophae rhamnoides. The sequence continues at coordinate 6,650,119 of CM065431.1, forward strand.
TATTGATGATTATTTATACATGTTATCGAGTAAAGATATTGTAGTAAGTGGTATTTTTGATGAATTTAAATTAATTATTATATCAGTGTATTTTCGATAAAGTTAAATTAATTATAATATCGTGCGCATTTTTGAAGAAAAATAAAACTTCGGCGGTATTTGCGATAATATTTTTAACGGTAATATTCAAAAAGCTATATAGGTAGGGGTAGAAAAGACTTTTTCAAATATTGATGTGATTTTTTACGGTTTTTTTATGCTTATGTTAAATAATAAGGGTATTTTTGAAGATATCTTAAACATCAAGGGTATTGTAGTTTTTATTTTAAACGTTAAGGGTATTTTTGAAGATATTAAAAACTTCGGGGGTATTTTTGATTTTTTCCCACGTTTTACTAAATAATACAAAGTTATCTAAGTTTATTAAATAATAATTACATTGATCGTAGTGACTTTTTTAGACTTTTAGGTGAGATGTTTGAAAGAAAGAAAGAGAAAATGATAAAATTAAGATAATTAAAGAATAATATTGTAACATAAAAATACTTTAGGGTTGTAATTGTATTTTTTTTATATTAATAGATTCTTTTGTAATTTTAGAATCTTCAAGTGGTCTGCATAATTTTTCATTCTATATAATAATTAGATTAATTTTTCGTGGAAAAATGATATTAATTTTAGACCAACTCAAAAGAAAATATTTCAGTACGTCTCAGCTACTTTTGTTTACCATAAGGAAACTATAAATAAATAAAGAGTTTTTTTTTTAAATAAAAATTGGGATGTTTGGAAAGCTTAAAAAAATATATACTAAATGCATATAAAATTATAAAAAAATGTGTACATTGTGGGTTTTTCTTTTTAAACAACATATTTCATACTCTCATGTCCATTTATATCGGAAGATATTTAAAATCACATTACGGAAGGATCACTTAATCACATGTCATAACACAATTATCAAAATTCATAATAATTATAAATATTTTAATATTAAAAAGATAAACTTAAAAATATTAATAATTCTAATAAATGTTATCATATAATTGTATAAATACGATTGTTTCGTTCTCTAATATATTTATTAAAACGTAAGTTATTTTATATCTTTTCTTTTCTTTTTACAACACTCGTAATTTTTTTTTATAAGGAGGCTTATTGGTTTTTTTTTCCTTTCGATCATTTATGGGCTGAAATTTTAATATTATGAGAGAAATTACGTAAAAAACATAATTTTTTTCAATTTCACAATATTAACTCAATAAAACACACCTAATTATTATAAATCCAATATCTTTTAACGTCGGACTTTTATTTTATAAGCAAAGAAGTCAATTGGATTGCTCATAATGGTTGTTGGTTAACAATTTACTCCACATTGACGGATCTTTTTTTTTATTATTATTATAACGAATTGAAGGTATAATTTTATAGGTAAAATAAAAATTTAGAATTAACAAGGTATAATAATTCATGCTTCATCATCCTAGTGAAATTAGCAGAAACTTGGGCTTTCAAACCAGCCTTTAATTCTGCTCTCGATCATTACTCAGATATTGTTGTTTACGTTAAAGGAGACTATAAGGACTTCATTCAAGATTTTATGAATATAAGTGAGGGGAGGTTCATCTTATAAGTTTTATGAACTAACATCTTCATTGTAGTGGATACTCTAGGCGAATAACATTAAGAACTCGTAAACTTAAAGAAATAAGAATGATTAAATTGTTAATAACGTATCAAAGATGATCAGATTAATACTTTAAAGAAACAAAATCCTTATAACTTTAATCTTGAAACGTCATAAAAGATGATGACTCATTTTGATAAGTCGAATTCAAACATCCAATTAAGAAGATAAAATAAAAACTTTTTAAAATATACTTTTTATTAATGATTTTCATTATTATTTCTAAATTACATAATTATTTTTTTATAAATATGAAAACCTAATAGAAAAACACTAAATAACATGTGATTTGTTTAGTGGTGGAACCGTGGAATGGAATTAATATAATCTTAAAAGATAAAAAGATAAAATACTTAAAATAAAAAACATAAAAAGCTCAAAATTAATTAAAATATTCTATACCCCTAGTCATTTGACAATCAATTTATTTCAAAGAATTTTGAAAATAATTGAAAACATTAACTTAATCAACACTTTAATTTCTATTATTTTCATTATTTTTGAAAAGATTCATCTTCGAATTTTAATTATATAAACAGTTCGATTTGATATAACAGATTCTTATACGAAAGTTTATTTAATGTTCAATTTCTTTCAAATGAGATAATCCATGAAAAATCTCTTTCAAAAATTGATACTTAAAATCTACCGTAAAGATACAATAACAAAAAAGCCTTCGTCGAAACAAATCACACACCCACACAGACATCCAAATTAATACACTTCGCAGATAGACAAGAAAAAAGATAACTAATGGTGAAAATGGAGAAGATGCATGACGTGAGGGCTATAAATGAAAACAAAAATTAATGGTGAGAAATGGGAGGTATGTGTGAGAGGTGGGGTCAGACGGGGATTTTAATGGTAGAAATGTGGAACGGAAAGGAGGACTTTGTGGAGGAAAAATAGAATTTTTGTTTTGATATTTCAAAAATGCTCCTAAGAAAATTGAACACATGCCAAACATATATAATACAAATATAATATTTTATCCCATTTTAAAACTTTTATAAAATTATTGTCTTGTGTTACTAAACATAAAAATCACAATATCAAATTGTATTTTTCTTGAAGTTACGTTGGTAACTTGGCTTCTCGTAAAAACATTGAAGGCAACATTCGTTTTTAATCTTGTTCTTAATGTTTTAGTCTGTAGAAATTGGCTTATTCCTGAAAGTGCTTATAGCTTTTGTTTTAGAAAATAAAAGCTTTAATAAAACCATTAAAAATGATTTAATAAAATCTAAGAAATAAATTTAAATAATACATTTAAAATATATAACAATAAAAATAATATCCAATACATGATTTTACTAGTTGTATTAATCAAGTTTAAACCAAGTTAAATATTTGATTAAAGAATTTTTTCATGATAAAAATTTATAAAATGTATAAAAAATATATTTTATGAGTTATAAATTTTAATTAATGTTATAAATATTAATTTTTTCCAATATTTTTAACATGTTTACTCAGAAAAGAAATCTAGTTACTTTACGATAGAAAATTGTTTGTCTTCATTCTTCACACATCAATTGGCACCGATTTACGCAGGGACCTCTCTGGTCTGTACAACAAATGACAAATCAATAACTTCATAGCAGATAGCTTTTAATTTATTTAAAAAATATAACAAACGACAAACAAACTTCAGGAACAAGCAAAGAATCCTATTAATTATCAGTAAATAACAATAAAGGTAACCGAGATTTATTATTACAATTTAAGTTATTTCTAACATATTTATTTTCATAAATATTTAATTTAATGTAATATTAAGTTATAATTAATTATAATATTCAAAAATTAACACATATAAGTTAGAGTTATGAAATAATATTTTAACTCTATAATTTATTTTAATAAAACTATATAATTAATTATTAAGTAAGGTTATTATCATAATTATTTATATTTTTATCTTTAATATATTTATTTTATAAACAATAAAGATATGTCAATATATTCATCTTTAATTATATTTAATTAATAATATTATTAATAATTAAAAAATTATCAATATTTTTATATTAATTTTATTAATGGTAATATTATTATTTTATTTTTAAAATAATAATATTAACATAATTTAAATTAATAATATATAATCACAATTTATTTTTAATAATTTTATATAATAATAACATTATTATATAAAATTAAGTATGTAAAAACTCTTTTAATTATGTACGTTTGAATTGTATAACGTTGAAAAAAAGTAATTATTTGTAATAGAAGGTTAAACAATTAAATTTTTTTTTTTAATTTGGAAAAATTTGTATTGTCGTAAACGTGTATCAAACGAATCAAACGTCAATCAATAATGTCTGATAAAAAAAACAGTAGGCTTTAATATTGACACGACATATATCACTTAAGACAGGATAACTAGCTGACGATATTAAACACTGTTTTGGTATTTGCTTTTTAGCCTCTCAGAACTTCCTTCGTACCTTAACACCCAAAATAGGTGGAAGTAAAAGCCAAAAATGCCTAATATTGTTATTTTGAAAAACATGGAGGGTATTTTAGTAATTTCATTTCCAGGTATCGTTCGTCCATTCTCCCCCAAAAACCCTATAAATAGTCTACCTTGCTTCTACGAAGAATCCACAGCAAGTGACTGACGTTGAGAGTAGTGCAACACTGTAGATAGTAAAATTCTAAAAGAGGGATTGGAGTCAGCCAGCTTTAAGTGAGAGAAAAAACGGGGTTTACATTTCACAAACTTTGAAACCTAAGTTTTGTTTTGAGCGAGTGAGAAATTTTAACAGGAAATTACATTTCTTTTGGTCTTATAATTTTTAGGATATTACATAAATGTTTCAATATTCAATTTTTCTTAAATTCCCCCCCCCCCACCCCCCCTTTTTTCTTAATAGTTTTGGTGTTTAATAAGCTGGAGTACTTTTCCAGATTTGTGTTGTAGTTATGTGTGATATTTTCGATCGCTTTCCTCTTCTCTGACTAACACGATGAAAGCGACTTTACTTTGCTGTTTCTCTTTGTTCTCTTTATATAAATTCCATCCCGAGATTTTCGCAACTTCTGTTAAAAAAACTCTTTTTTTTTGCATTAAACATCTTAACAAGTTTTCTACTTTCTAGGGCATTTAAACATTGTGTTTTCTTCTAAAATATTTTTAAACTTTTTTTCCTTTTTCTTCCTTTTAGGTTTTCTTTATTGTATTTTTAGAGATAGTTAACTGTATTAGCATGTCTCTTAATACTAATCATTCTCTTTCATCTTGATCTTTTCCAGGTTTGTAATTTCAGATGGTGTGGTATTATCTGCTGAAGTGCTGACTGTGGAAACTGAATGCAAGCATTATTTCTCATATTTAACATTTATGTTACATCTTGAATCTTTACATGCTGCTCATACTCTAAACCCTAAAGATTTAAATTTTGTTCCAATGAAAGCTTTTATTTTTTCCCTGGTTTTATTAACAAAAAGAAAAACTGTGTAAGAGGTGGCATAAGAGAGCTCTCTTCAGTCCACTCATAGGGGCAAAGGGTTTGGTATATCTGCCGACTCATTCATTCAAACCTCAGTAGATTTATGAGACCAGACTTACTACTGTGTGGACTGTGTGAATGATGCGGGAGATAATATTCAACCTTTTCGTCTCTTTGCTTGGACTGAAGGGAGCTCCCTTTTCTCATTGTCTTTCTTTTTTGCCTTTTTCATTCATTTTGCTTTATTATTCTCTTTTGTATTTGGGAAATTTTTTAGGGTTTGTGATTTATTTTTATTTTTAGTTTTTGAAATTCTTAGTAGTATTTTTCTGATTTAGCCCTTGTATTTGAGATATATATCATTCTGTTTAATACTTTTTGGTTTGAATCTTGAGTATACAGGAATTCAGTATTGGTGGGGTAAATTAAGATCAAAGGTGTAACCATTGCTTACAATTTCATGATTTGTCACTTTTACATCGTTTGACTTTTAGTCAAATTTGTAGTGAATCTCATTTCATTTTTATGTATTTATTCCATGAATGATTCAAACATTCTTTGTACTATGAACATGTAACCTAATATCAGCTTCTTCTTTTTTCATTTGTGTATCTTCTGATATTTTTTGCATTAAATTATTTTAATAATTAGATAATAACGATGTGACTTAATTCAAGTTTAGTGAAATTAAATGATATATATTGATATTAACATTCTCTATTGTCCTTGGGTTCATTGTCACGAACTTGTGGAAGCGGGATGATATCTGCATCTAAGTTACGAATGCTCTTAGGGATTCCGTTTTACTTTTATGAATGTAAGTCATGTATGAAATTTGATTAATTTTGGGAGAGATTATTTTTATCTCTTTAATTAGAATTTTTTTCCTATTCTTGCTCTTCATTAAAGTTTTCAATTTCCTATTTTTTTAATCTAATGAAGAAATGAGGGTTATTTTCATGGTGGTGTTCTTTGTGGCATATACGGTAGGAAATCTTTTAGCCAAGTATTGTACCAAATGGGCAAAATAAATATTAATAATTTTTAAAATAATCAATAATACGACAATTAACGTGACGTGTCATCAAATATATTAATATAGCTGCTAGTTAAAGAAAATATAAAAAGTTCTTGATTTGTCATAAGCTTTCTATGAACATGTCTATGATAAGAATAAAATAAAATAACGTAGAAACAAGGAGATATGGCTCTCTAGTTTAGTTGTCCTTGTACTTTTGGTCTGCATGTCTTAAATAATAAATATAAAAAAAAAACCCTAGCTATCATTTTGGCATTATAGAGCCCCCCTGTTGATATTTATAGAGGGCTTCAACGCAGTTTCAGATACAGAGGTTGGAACTTGGAACTATTATTCATTATGCTTTCTTGGTTTGTTGGCATTCGTGATGCTTTATTTTTTTTAATATTTTATATTTCCACATTTGAAGATATTTATCATTCTAAAATCCACTTAGCATTTTTTTAACCCTTCTTTTCAGGTATATATATATATATAAACACAGTTATTTCGTATCTTTTATTCGCTGATGATATTGATCATAACCTATTTTTCCAAGTATTGTTTTGAAATACTAATTAACTATGAATCAATACAAGTTTTTTTATAATTGGTAGTAATTTTAATTTTTATATATTCTTGAAATTAAATAACCTTTGGATGAATTTAGGAAAAGATTAAAAGTAATTAACCTTTGATGGAAATATGTTTCCTGCTTATATATAAATTGGCTAATTTTAAATACATTTGTTTTAAGTACAAAGCTTATCCTACCTAGCAAAATCATAAATATAAGTTAAAGTTGGTCCTTGGTATTTCTAATGTGACAGTTTTCCAAATGAAGTTGCAGACAAGTAGGGTTTTAATGTTGTATTTGTGGTATTGTCTTATGTTTAAATTTTGGGCCCATATTTACAGCTTTTTTTTCTTTCAATGATTCTAAAAATTCTGAAAAATCTATTGTATCCTATTTTCAAATCTAATTTATCAGTATTGTACCCTATCAAATATTAGTTAAGTTTGAAAAATATAATATATCTTTCGACTTTTTTCAATAGATGGTTATTGTTTTTGTTCCCCTTTTATATATATATATATATATATATATATATATATATATATATATATATATATATATAGTTATCAATAATAATAAATAAATATTTATCATTTTCCAAGCCAAAAAATAAAATAAAATGGAGCTAACAGTTTGAAAATAACAGAGAAATCCTTTCATAGAGATTAAAAACTCTTTTCTGTAATATTTTGACATCATACCAAAACAATATGTAATTTAAGAATTAATTTTTTTTTATAGATACATTGAAGTCTTTAAACCTAAACTAGTAAAACAGAGAATAACGTTTGTAAATAATTTTTGATTTTTCTGATCGATCGTTATTTTCAAACTTGAGAAATTTTATTTTTTAGACACATACATACACGAATTTATTAAATAATTTTTATTCGACGTTTCTTATTTGATATATATATATATATAAAACTTGAAGTTTCATTAATGCAAAAGGTTCTGAAATAACCCTACTAAGGGAATGAATCACCCAAAATATATTTATTCAATACAAATTTGGTATTTATATTTAATAATAAAAACGATAAAAGTAATATCTTTGATAAAAAATAACAAAAATATACAGTTTATATATTTAAAATGTACAGTTTGTATATATAATAAAAATATTAAAATAATTTTAAATCGATTTAGTATTTAAGGTTTGAGATTTAATTTTTATGATTTAGAGTTTATAATTTAATATTTAAGATTTGTGTTTTATAATTAAACGATTAATAAAAAAATATTATTAATAATTTATTATTTTTTTATTTAAAGTATGTATTCTAATTATTAATTTTTATTTTTAACTTTGTACATCAATGTTAGAACTTTAAAATAGTAAATAATAGCATTCTTAAGAGTTTGGCTTGTATGTGGTAAAAATTATTGAAAAGTAAAAATATGTTACTACACATTTATTTCAATTTTTGTTTCTTAAAAAAATAATACTGAGATCTAGAAATATGTAATCTGATAAGTACCCCTTTCAATTATAATGTCCCTTATGAGTATTATTTGATTTTTTTTATAAATTTTATATTTATGATTTAAATTATCTTTTAAAATTTTAATAATAGTAACAATATTATTACAACTAAAATTTTTAAAGATAAGAAAACAAAAAATAATAATTTTAAATTTTATAATTATAAATATAACACATCTTCTGTAAAATTCATATATATTTATTATTAAAAACATTAGGAGAAATCATTTTATATTTAATATCATTTAATTAAATATTATTTAAATTAAACCACAATCATTTTAAATAAATTCCATGTTCAATGTTATTCATTTAAATCCTATTTAATATTATTAAAGTGTTAATAGAAATTTTAAAGTAATATATTTTGTAATTTTTAAATTTTTATTACCGTAATAACTTGTCACTAGAGATAATTTTATTTAATAATAATAATATAAAATATAACTAATAGAAAAAATTGATAATTTATATAATTTTGTTGTGAGAATAAAAAATTATTATAATAATTTAATTATCTTTTATTAATTATTTAACATGATAATTTAATCTTAAAAATAAGAGTAAAATATAAAATAAGATAAAAAAAAGATACAATTCATCTAAATTTTTATTCCTAATTCAAATTTTTTTTGTCTTATTTATTCTCTCTCCCCAATTTCGGAAGAAATTATAAAAATATTATTAAATTATTATATTTATTTTATTTATATTATTAAATTATTATTTTTTTTTCTTATTTATACCATTTTATTAATATTATCTAACAACATCACATGTTATACATTTAAAATAACTCAAATAATTAAATAAAAAATTTAAATTAATTTAAATATTTAAGTGTTATATTTTTTTCTATAATTATAAAAGAGACGAGATCAGAAATTCTTTACTTGTTTCATCCTTAAAATCCTTACAAAAACATATCAAAAATCCTCAATGATAAATAGAGACTTTAAATATGAGATTTAAGTAATATTTTAATATTATTTTTTATTTTTACTATAAAATATTTTTTATTTAAAAAGGTAATCCCGTAATAAGTATTTTATAATAATAAATAATAAAATTATGAATCAATAAATAATAAAAAATAACAAGGAAGAATAATAAAATATATTTAACAATAAATATATAATTTTTTATATTAGAAAATATTAATAGAATATTGTTACAAATTAACTTGAAATAATAATATAAATTATAAATTATAAAATAATTATAAGATTTTAAATTATTAAAGTTTTAATAGATTAAAAATATAAGTTAAAGATGAAAAATAAAATTTATAATAAATAACTTATATAAAATTTATAATAAATCACTTATAATTATTTTAAATTTATAAAAAAAAATTAAAGAACATGACTTTATAATTATTTATTAAAATAAGATATATAAAATATGGATTCTTATTTACAGTTTTTCCATTCCTTATTTTGTTATTTGAACCTTACTTACTTCAAAGTTGAAACCACATAATTCATACAGTAATTTATACCCACAGAAGAAGTAAACAACCCGACTAATTCCCACTAAAATATATATTACATATGTTCCTTTTTTTTATTTTTTATTTTTTATTATGGGCGCGCGTGATTAACTCTTGAAGGACTGAATTAACATAGAAAAGAAAGCAGTTCATTGGGGCTTTCAAGGGTGGGAACTGGAAAGTACGATTGAACTGTTATATTATAATACTTGTGACTTTATTTTTCGGGTTATGCAAATTCATTAATCAAATTTATTCATTTTAAATAAATATTTATAATTTGATTCCATATGTTGTCATATCTTTATTATTATATTTGTTTTACATGTCATTGTGTCATGATAAATTATCCTTCGTCTCATTGGCTTAGTTTCGATCCGTAACAAAAAAAAAATTTCAAAACTATATTGTAATTTTAAAGTTGTACAATAAGACATATAACAAATATTTGTGTAAAGCTTTGACATATTTTCACTTTTTAATTTATACAAAAGGGTCCAACACTTTTTTTTTTTTTTTAATTTTGGCAAATATGTGATGTGTACATTGTAAAATATGTATGTATCATCTATTTATAAACAAAAGTAATATTCTTTATCGTCAAAAATTAAATTTATAATTTATAATTATTATAATATTTATATGAAAATTATATATTTTTTATTAATAAAAAATATGTCATAATTTTACATTAAATTATAAATATTTAAATAAAAAATATTTTCACAATTTTACCAATAAAGATATACTTTTCCATCACTTTTTTAGCGAAGGCAATGCTTTTTTTGTCACCGACTCTTCCCAGTAAAGGTAATAACTTGCATTGGTCTCCATTCTTAATTACTTTTCAATGGAGAAGCTTTTGGTTTAATTCAGAGAATAAAATTAGAGAACTTTTTGATTCTCAGCTTCAATTCCAAACTATATGATGACTTTTACCTTTGGGACATTGAGAGTTTGGATACTAAATATCTTTCTTTAAAAATATGTATAATAATTTATATCATTTTATATTATTAAATATAATTTTATTATAAAAAATTAAAAAAATATTATCATTTGTTGATAAAGATTAAAAAAATAATTAAAATATCCACTCTTATTGAAATTTTGATTATATATACTATAATTTGTAAAATTTGAATCAGGGGTATGTGAATTGAATTATTCACTTTCTAGAATTAAGATTTAATCTACAAATTTTTTTTAACAAATTTTAAAAATTTGATGTTATTTTTTATTAAATTGATTGATAATTTCGAATTTTAGATCAAGTAGTTATAAGGTGATCTTATTTCACATTGGATACAAATCCTATCATCTTAAGTAGATGTAAACAACGAATCAAAATTGTTTATTTTTAATCAATTTAAATCTAATTCGATCAGAATAAATTTAAAATTTTTTAATCCGATTATATAATCAATCTGAATCCGAATATATTGAATTTTTTTAGATCAGATAAGATTATATTGATATTAAAATTTATTTATGAATTATTATCATCTATAAAAACATGATATTCATAAATTTAAATTTTAAATTAATATTTTTTAATAAATATTATTATTTATAGTCCTAATTAAAAAAATCAAAAGAATAAGAAGTATGTTAGTATAATTATGATATATATAATATTTAAATATAATATAATATATTATAAAATAAAATATATATTTATTTATAAATTAATATGAATTCACTATGGATTAGATACATTAGAGTATAAAATTTATCGATTTGAATCCAATCTAAATTTGAATAAATTGTATAATTTTTAATTTGAATATGATCTAATTATAAAATTTATCAATTCAATCCGATTTGAATCCAACATATCGGATCAAATTTCTCGTTTCAAATGAATTTATTGTATTATTCACATGCTCTTGGATACTAATGGTTGTTTATAAGTTGGCTTTCATGGACTCTTCAAAAGTGGACATACACGTTAATGTTGATGAAGATAATGAGTTGGTTTTTTATTTTTTATTTTTTTTTTGCTAATGAAAAATTGGATGGATATATAATGAAGATAGAAACAGCATATACTTAACTACCTCGCAGATTTGATGGTGAAATTGATGTTTTATTGCCACAATGAGGGGCTATCCAATAGAAATAATAATTGGAAATTACAAAGGAAACTAGAAAGCCATTGGAAATTTGGAATGTTAGGAATGAAAGCATCAATGAACTAGAGAAACCGGTAAAACATTTAATTGCTAATACATTTATTTAGGGTATTTGATACAAATTCACTTTAGTTTATGATTACAAGTCCATAACTTCTTTTTGAAAGGATTAGCTGAGTATAATTAAAAAAATTAGGAGAAATTTTTAGAAATAAAATTTATATTTTTATTACAAATAACATCAATAAATATTTAAATAATTGTTTTTTCATTCATATCTATACTATGTTTAATCTTCTTACCATCTTAATGATATCTTTTTAATATTTAAATTTTTATTTTATTATTATTTAAAACTATAAATTATTCATTTTGTTAAAAAAATTATTATTTAAATACTTACTGTTGCTAGTTTTGGTAAAAATAAATAAATAATTTTGAAAATATAGATTTTATTATTTAAAATTTAACCTAAATCTTTTAAATATATTTTGATGATTATTGATACTATCACACCAAATAACTAATAAATTAAAACATAATTTAACAAAGATAATAGAATTATGATAAGGTTGAGATTAGTTGTATTAATCTAACTGTTTTAAATTAAAATATATATGTTATATTTTTTATAAGTTAACAAAAAAAAAACATAAGTTATTTGTTTTTATAAAATGAATTTTTGTGATATTTTTTTATAAATATAATAGATTTGTGGTGTTTCAATTAATAAAAATTAAATATTAAACTATAATTTAGTTAAAGATATTAAAATTTGATTACACTTTTTACTTATTAGAATATCCCTAAAATGTTTATGTTTGATAACACAAGATAAAATGTCCCTCCTCAGTCCGATGTACAGTTATACTAAGTTGTTTTTACAATTATTTTAGTTCACTGTTCAACTATTATTAATATTTAAATTTTTTTTATCAAATACAGCTAAAAAATATATATATATATATACTAAACCACTCCTTATGCTGTCCAAGTGGGACTAAATAGCTATAAAATTTAATAAAATCTAAGTGCTCAGGTAATCAAACCCTAAATTAGTCTAATAATGTGTGGGCAGTACTTGATATGAAATTATGAATGGCCAAAAAATTCATGGGACTAAATCGAATAAAATGTTCGTTATGGTCATTTATGATAACATGTTTTGGATTTTTGTTTTCGACTTCGATCTGACCATCATTTTCATTTATCTTCTCTTTTATTTATTTATTTTTTATTTTTTTTTCTCCCTGTCTTCTGAGAACATTTTTAATGCTTGGGAAAGTACTTATTTGTTATTTTGCCTATTATACTGTTACAGGAGGCACGTATGAAAGATCGTATACTTATGTGAACATTTTTTATTTTCTTCATATTTTTCTATTTTTAGCTCACTGCCACAAAATTCTGGTATGCTAATTATTTAACATGATTCTCACAAAATATTAAAAGCAAATATATATATATATATATATATATATATATATATATATATAAAGGCTCAGAGACAATGAAGAAGTCCCTCAGCCCTGTTCATCCTTCTTTAGTAAGACAAGATGTCCTTTGTCCTTTTAAGTACAGAGAGTTTTCATGTCCTTGTTCGTAATGATAAGTTAACATAAGTGAACTGTTCACTTATGTATAGTGAAAATGTTTAAACTCATAAATTCTACTTAATCGCTTGTAATTATTTATTGGAAGAAATCCCTCAGGATCTCTTAGCTTTAAATAAAAGAATCATTTTAGCTAAGTAGTTTTCCATTGTAATAATTTAGTCAAAAAAAAAAAAAATTTAAAAATTTGTACTTTAATTTTATAATGATGCATTTTGTTCTTAAAAGTAATGCACTTAAATATTGTAACTTTAAACTTTAATTATAACTTTAACTTTAGTATCAAAATGTATATTTTTTTAAAGCTACGAAACTAAAACAATCTAATCGAAAATAATAAGATTAAAATGTTCATTTTATGAAAATTATAGATTTTTTCCGGTGTAATTAACTAATATATCTCAAATGATGTAAACATATTAGATTTAAATACATTGAAGTTATATTATTTTAATTCCTTATTCATGCATATATTTTTTTCAATTTCATGTCTACCTGGTAAAATTTTCTTCCTATTCTTCTATTTTTCTCTACGTACACAACAATGTTATATATATATATATATATATATATAAAATGTTTCGTATTTATATAAATCATTGTTAGGAATATGATTTCAAAAGTTAAAACCTCTTATAAACGGTGGCTTTTAAATATTTCAGTTGTTCTCGTAAATATTATTTAAAAAGATATGATTGTCATAGCAGTTACATTTGTGGTTGTGTTGATTTCAAATAGATGAAGAAGAGAGTGATTTCCATCTTCTCTTTCTCTGCTTTCTTTACTAGCTCAATAAGGTCCACCAACTTTCAAAAGCTTATTTGATGAAGTTTCTTAAAATGGTTACCATTTAAAAGTACTAGTTTCAAAGTATAATAACATGTATTCCCAACTAACTTGTAGGAAAGTTCAAAAAGGACTGCTTCTTAAGTGTTTTACTAATTGCTACAGCTGTGTTGAGAATAGTACCAATGCTTGATTTGAAAACTGAAACTCTTCATTTTATAAAAGTTCACGAAGAAAACGTATTTATAGCTTCTATTTCCAATAGCCTCAACTGTCAAACTTTTTCTATTCTCTTTAGTTTTTTTTTTTTTGGATTTTAGCATTAACTGGCTGATTCCTATTTTCTGAGTCTTTGCTAAGGTTGTGCACGCTTTTCTTGTTTAACATTTATTTGGTAGTTTTGTTTAGATTTATACCAACAAAAATATCATGAACACAATGTATCTCTATTTTTTATTTAGTTTATACCACCATATAATTATTACATTTGTTTAATTTATATCATTTCGTTAATTTCTATCTAACTGAATAATAGATAAAATAATTAATATTAGATTTGAAACAATTCAAATAATTAATGATATAATTAATCTATATATTTGTAACAAAAATTTGTTCCAAAATAACATTTAATTATTTAAATTATTCTAAATATATCAATTAATTGTTATAATTTTTTCAAATCTTGACACATTTAGTCGAAGATTAACGAAATGATATAAATGCATTAAATAAAATAGTTGGTAGTATAAACGAGATTGAAAAATAATTCAGTGATATGAACGAAATAAATGTAATTATCGGTGCTATTTTTGTAGGTATAGCCGTAGGTTATTTGAAATCCATTAAAAGTTATACAATGAGTTCCTGATTTGGATTTATTTGTCTTCTTCCTCTTCACTTTCAATGTCCAATAAGAGAGAAGAACTCAGAAGAGGCTTTAATAATGGATTTATGTAGTGTGGTCCTAGCTCTCATCTTTTTAATGTTTATTCGAATTTATAGGGTAGAGATTGATTTTAGTTTTCAAAACAGGTGTATGATTATGTTGTTTAATTGCTCATTCTTGTTCTTCATTGTAATTTGATAAGTAAGAATCTACTTTGGACAATGCAGGGTCGTTATAATCATGACAATAAAATGACTTAACTAATGAACTGAGAAGGTACTTTTGGCTGGAACTAAAGTGCTTTTGATGATGCTTCTTTATTATTGTGTTAGGTATCAAAAACTCTATAGGTAATGCAATTTCTTGTTTTGAAAGAGGATATTTGTTAAAGAAATTATTCAATGTTTAATGGAGCTAACCAAGGTTGAAATCAAACCTTGGGATATTGTTTGTGTGTTGAGATAACTATTTTTTTTCCTTTTGTCAACCAGAGAAATGTATTGAGATAACATTGTAATTTGCAATTTTGCTAAAATGGGATTTTAATGTTTGTAAATTGTAATTAATATTATGGGTGGTCAAAAGGTTACAGGTAGATGCAGATATGCAGAGGACAGATGAACATAAAGGACAAAAAAGATATTGTCATATTGAAATTTAAATAGATGGAAAATGATTTATATTTAAATTATTTATCAATTCAAAATTTCAAATAATACATTATAATTGATTTTCTATCAGTAAGTGGTCATTCACAGTGCATATTTCGTGCCATTGCTCGTCTAACCTATTTTTATTTGTCTAGTTGTGATCCAACTGGTTCAAGTGCTTTAACAGCATATCTAACTAAGTAAATACGACTACTTCTATAAGATAATCCTTCAATTCGCATAATAACTTTAAAATTCTATTTCCGTATACGTTTTAAACATACAATATAACAAGGATTTTCTCATATTCGGTCACATCTTAGTTTAATTATTTATTCGCACTAATGTTGTGTTTATTTGAATGAAATAGAAAGAAATTAAAATTGATTATTTATGTTTAATTTAGCCAAAAAATAAGTCAAAAATGAAATCGATTCTTAGAGAAGTAATCACAATTCCTAAAGAAGTAATCACAATTCCTTCTCCCTCTTTATGAATCATGATTCCATTCTCTTCTCAATTTTTTTTCAACTTTACCTCATCCCAAATATAACCTTAAACCCAAAACCCAAAACCCAAAATCCTAAATCTTAAACCCTAAATCTCAAATCTCAAAATCCAAAACCCAAAACCCTAAATCCAAAAACCCAAAACCTTAAACCAAAATCCCAAAATTTTAAACCCTAAAACCCTAAATTCCAAATCCCTAAACCTTAAACCCCAAATCCTAAAATCCTAAACCCTAAAACCTTAAATACGTTTTAAACATACAATATAACAAGGGTTCTCTCATATTTGGTCACATCTTAGTTTAATTCTTTATTCGCACTAATGTTGTGTTTGTTCGGAGGAAATGGAAATGAATTAAAATTGATTATTTCTATTTATGTGTTTAGTTGGGCTGAAAAATGAGTCAGAAATGAAATTGATTTTTAAAGAAGGAATCACAATCCCTAAACCCTAAATCCCAAATCTCAAAACTCTAAACTCTATTTAGAAAAATAATAATTTTAATAATATACTTTCTTTTTAAGTAATAATTATTTAGAAAAATAATGATTTCAATAATGTATTTTGTATGACAAAAAAATAATAATTAAATAATAATATTTAAACTTTACTGAATATAGGGGTATTAAGGTAATTTACAGTTTTTTCCTTTCCATTTTAGTGACAAACCAAACACTGTAATACTGATTCTTTCTTTGATTCTAGTGGTTAAACCAAACAACATTATTTTCTTTCCATTCCATTTCATTTCCATTCGGATTCTATTTTGTGAACTAAACGCTACCTAATTACTGAATATAGGGGTATTAAGGTAATTTATAGTTTTTTTCTTTCCATTCCAGTGACAAACCAAACACTGTAATACTGATTACTTCTTTGATTCTAGTGGTCAAACCAAACAACATTGTTTCCTTTCCATTCCATTTCATTCACATTCCCATTCCGATTCCGATTCTATTCTGTTAACCAAACGACACCTAATTTCTAAAGGTTCATTTGCTCATATTTTATATTAAAAGTAATTTTAGACAAAAAGCGGTTTCAATAAACATAAAATGTGCTTTTTAAACCTTGAAAGTATTTTTGACAAATTTTTTTCATGTTTGGTCCTTAAAGCACTTTTTTGCGATCAAAAACACTTTTATAGGATCATAAACAAAGATCCTAATAACTTCCCAAAGCCACAGTTAGAGAATCAAAATCAGGTTGTTGAGGGTATTCAGTGAGGAGCCCAAATGGTTTTTTGGGGTCATATAACAAAAATTTAGTCATTTAAGGTGCCTAAATGATTTCTTTCTATCATTTCTATGCCTGCAATTTTGTAGTTTCATTTAATAGGATTTACTGTTATTGATTTCATTAATAGTTAATCCAAACTCCAAATATTGCTTTTGAGGCTTTTGACAAGATAGAGCACCCTTGCAAAACAATCAGATTGTATGTAAATTAACATTTGAAATAGAAAACTAAAGCAAATGTACAAAGAATCATTAGATTACTCACCTAAAATGTTCTCAAAGACAATCATAATTCACAATATCCATTGAAGAATTCTCAAAGACTAGTAGTGCATGGTTCATGGAATCCAATAAAGGGTTCTCCTCAAGCACTTTCTACCACCATTTCATTCTAACAGAACTTCCAAATAAGATCACATCAAATTCAGAGTAACAGCTGAAGAGCCAATTCAGGTTGCTGAGTTTCCAAAGATGGTTCTTGTTGGTTATCCTGAAAATACTGAGAAGCAGCTCCCATTTGTAGGTATTCTATTGTGGCTCTTTCAATTATACTGTTAGCATTAAACAAGAAAATTATTCCTAGAGCTGATTTAGGCTGCAGTGGCGGACTTAATGGATTTCCTCAATCAACTGCAATGAAAAATTGACTTGATCATTAACAGGCTGTGTAACCCATGGATTTGGTAGACTCCATCTAACAGGTCACGTGTCTCAGTAGAATATGGTTTGTAATTGGAGGTTAATGAATCAAGGTAGTCTGATCCAAAGTCTTGTGAGGATGCCAAAGCCCTATTCAAACCTGGAAAGTTTTCAGCTAGGGAGGGCAATTGAGATCCATAAGAGTAATTACTGGCTTTAGGTATGGTTTGGTTGCTTACTTGTAGTCTTGGCGTTCCTATCATGTTTATAGTCTTGTACCTTTTGTGAAACTTTGAGGTCCCTGGAACATTCAAATCATTAATAACTTCAATGACATGGAGATGCAAAGCTAATGAAACCTTGCGTTGATTTTTGTGAGCAATATTTTCTCCAACATTCCCATGAAGAAATTCCATATGGTTACTTGTACAACTCCCTTGTCTCCTCGAGGATCCAAAAATGTCAAAAAAATTGCCTCTTTCTTCGGCCATTTTTCCCTGCCACACATTCTTTCTATAGTTTTCTTTGGTAGAGTGATCCACTGTTTGAGGCAAACTACTGTAATGTTCTGTTATGTCATATGCTGCTACAGGACCTAGTAGGCAAGTTCGCTCTTTCTTCCTACCTCCTGTGACACCAGTTGTATTACTATTTCCTTCTCCACCATCACTATTGTTGGTTCTTGTAAAAGGTGTATTGTTGATATCAAATTTAAACCCCTTGTTTACATTACTGTACTTAAAAGTCCCTGTTAGACTGAGAGAAGTATCAGGCATTTTGCCAATGTTAACGTTGAAGATGAGCTGGCTTTTGTGGAGTTAATGATTGTGAAGGAAATAGGCTCTTTTGTATTTGAGCTGAAGAGGTTGGAGTCTGACATCTTAGACTATTATCCTCAAAATTTTGATGAGCCAATTGATGCGAAGATGATGATGTAGGCATAAGGCTTTGTTGCATCTGCTGAGAAGCAAAAAATAAAGAAACAAGGCTTTGTAGTGTTCCATCGGATGGGTTTGATTAAGCCTCAAGCTGAGAATTTGGAGTTTGATCAACTAGAAGCTTGCCTAGTTTCCTACTAGCAGCTGATTGAGCTGTTGGCCCCAAACCTTTAACAAACTGTAGACGGCTTTATTTGTATCCAAAACCTTCACAATCAATCTGCAATTACATTGTTTTTAATCAGAATAGTACAGATGTACCTAGATCAGAAACAAAAAGATTGACATCATGTCATTCATGAAGCATACACGAACAAGCGGTTTTGGGAGTTTGTTGAAGGATGAAACTAATGATTCATTCTCATTGGAAAACAAAGTCTCCGGCATATAAGTTTTACACTTGTCATTGTCAAGCAAATTTGAACTCCTGACAAGTCTTGATCCTGTTCAAAGAAAGAGATGAACCAAATGGTCAATGTGAATGAACAAAGTCCAAAACACAGAACTACATCTTATTACATTAAAGCATACAGAATACAGAATGATACATTAGAAGCAGTCTCAATGCTGCATAGGATAATAAGGGCTTGTTTGTTTCTACTTATGTTAAAAGTGGTTTCAATCATGAATAGTTTTAAGAGATAGCACTTTCAGCTTTAAACATAACATGTACTTTTACCTCTTGAAAGCTAATGAAAAATTTTTAGTTTTGTTCAGAAGCATTTGTCAAAATTAACGAGTGCTTTTACAAAGTTTCAAACAAAAGCAAACAAATCCTAAGATTATTAATTCAAGCAGAATTAATGAAGGGATTTTCAGGCTAAAGAATCAATTCTAGAACGTTAAAAAGAGTACATCAACAATGAATTCTTCCCCCTCAGTTTTATTGCAATAGCATGATATAAGCCATTATATCTATAGGTGTTCCATTACCTCTTCTGCGGAAACGAGGACTTAAACCAGATGAAGACCTGTTTAAAATAATTGTTTCCGGTAGAGTGCCAATGTTCACAGAAGTTGGTTCAGCAGGTTGTGTGTTTGACCTTGTGCTTTTGCTAAGAGCTATCCTTCTCGACTTTCTTTTTGTTTGTGAGAATACCAACACAAGATTTTCTGGATAAGTTTTCAGAATATAGAAGACCCGCTGTGCTAGTTCTTTTATTCCACAAGCCTGAAAATTACTCTCAAAGTTTTAACCATACATGAATAAAATGTGATTTCTCAGAAGATTAAGTACAAACCTAAATCACTATATACAGTCATAATACATACTAATCCCAAATGATTACCTTTTAGTTAAAAGAGAAAAATCATAACTAACAAACTAGAAGATTTTGATCAACATACCTCTTTATAATATATGGTGGTTGATGCATTGGAATGCATATCATTGCTGGATATTAGAAACACATCATGCCCTAAATAGACAATTGACTTATCAGTTAATGAAATTGGCAATTAGTGTTCCCAAAATCAATTTGCTTCATATTTTCACAAGGATAAGCAACTTGGTAAATCTATACATGTTTGACATTGAGTTAAGGTCCACAATCACAATTTCTTTTTCTTTTCTTTTCTTTTCTTTTTAATCCAGCAAAAGTTGGAATAAAATTGCAAGATTTTTGCTATGTATATGTACAAATATGTAAGGTTGCACCTGAGTTATGTAGATGTTGTTGTACCCATGATTTTTGGTTATATGCAGCCCAAAGTCCAAAAAAATACACAATTTAGGGCCCAATTTATTACACGATTTAAATCAAGATTTTTTTTAGTTTGAGCAAAAATTTATTGACACGAATTTATTTTTATATTATTATTATGTTCTCAAAAGGAGAACAGGTAAAAAGAAAAGAAGAATTGTGGTCAAGAATAGGGTTCTCATTTAGAAGTAGACCTCAAATTGTTCCAAGTTTGTGTACATTCCTTCATGAAGTTTATAGCTCTCATTGTGCCAAAATCCATTGGTTTTTTGATAATCTCTAATAAGTCCACCTTTCATTGAAAGTAAGAGCATCGTTGAGAACTAGAAGGAACTAACAAAAATATACATGATATTAGTGTTTACAAATTAAAAGACAACTAACTTGTTCAGGTCAACAGGGTTAGCAAATATTTCAAGTGTTTTCTCTTGCATCAGAAGCAAAAAGGAAAAATTACCCTAGAGGTCATTAAAAATGTCATTAGGACACTTTGATCACGTAGCTTTTGCAAGGAATACATAAATCATTCAATTTTTAAAATTGATATACTTTGACTGAAGTGTTCATTTTTTTCATAGTTATATGACTAAAGTGTTCTTTTTTTACCGTAGAAAATGGACACTTTAATCATATAGCTAAGTGTCCTAAATTTAAAAATCAGGTGATTTATGTGTTTCTTGTAAAAGCTATGTGATCAAAGTGTCCTAATGACACAAATAAAGTGATTTAAAAGATTGGTTACCCAAAAAAAAAATACCATGTTAATAAAAATATCCACAGATCTTGCTACTAAATATTTTGCAATTACTAGTTTGTGGCTTTTTTGCTTTGTCATCCATTCAATGGAAAGAAAATTAAATGTCACTGGAAACTTTGCACCTTTGCACTGTATCAAGAATAAACTCAAGTGTACGTTTCTTGGCCATCTGTGCCATGGATGATTCATGCCCTTTGATCTAGGTGACATAAACGATCATTAACCCAATACACTTTCAAAATCAACAATAATAGTCAAGAATACGTATCTCTGTAAGAATATTAATTTCATGCTCACCAATTTTGATTGAATAATTTTCATTTTCTGTGTTTCCTCCAGCCTGCATGCAAATTAAATTAAATGCAACAGAAACAGGGAATACACATTGTAAACAGGAGAATTTAATCAACCACGTTGTCCTCACTCTAACCACAAAAGCTAAGCCAATCTTGAACATAATATCTGTGCGCAAATAAATTTAACTATATGAAATGAATTCATGTGAATTTCAGTCTGTAGCAATTTTCTAGCGTTTCATCCCAAAAACTTGTGATAGAACAAATAATCATGCATCCATTTCTCTGTACAAAAGCCAAATAGGTCAGATCATGTGTTTTAATATTGACCATAAAGGAGGGAAAAAGTAACAATGAAACCTGTATGAGAAACAAGTCATTTTCAACAGATATGTATTCGATCACATTGTATGAAACCAGTATAACCAACAATTTCCACTGAACACCTACTTTTTTCTCAATAAAAGGACAAATGAAACATTAGCAAGACAGATTTTGTGAGACAATAGACATAAGTAAAAACGCTCACCTTTTTTTCTAACCACAGTAAATATAGTAGAGTCCCACTAAAATGGAAGAAAAGTCA
Source organism: Hippophae rhamnoides (assembly GCA_033030585.1). Lineage (NCBI taxonomy): Eukaryota > Viridiplantae > Streptophyta > Magnoliopsida > Rosales > Elaeagnaceae > Hippophae > Hippophae rhamnoides. The sequence goes on from CM065431.1 coordinate 6,672,580, forward strand.
TACTAATAGCTACATTAAACCTAACATGGAAAGTCAAGGCTTACTCGAGAACCAGCTCATCCAGAGAGCGATTCCCAACCCTTTAAATTTGAAGGCTAGGCACAATTTTTGTTGCTGCAATCGTTACATGCAACGATCAATTTGACAAATGTACAGTGATCAGTTCATCAAAAATTGCCAGTAACTTCCACTTTGGTTCAACATGAAATTGTTCAAGACAACTATGAACTAGTGCTGTCATTATCGATACGACAAAATTGAAATGGTAATCTCATTAACTCCATAATAACCAAACATAAAAAGGATAAAGTAGAGTCTAAAGAGAGGAAATAAATGAATAAATGCTAAACAAGGAATATTACTTTTTATTATTGGAATTTTTTTCCAATGATGAAAAAATATATAAATACAATGTCAAAATGTATAATCTAAAGTACATGTTGCTTTTCTCAGCTCACTGCTGCTTTCAGGAGCTCAGATTACAATTTCAGCATTCTGCAGGTATCATGAGTATAGACTGTTACAAAAAACGTATCATAAATATATTGTTCTGTATATAAATGTAAGGAATTCAGAACAATCCTATGCATTGTCAGCTTAGTTTGGAGCACCAAAGCATAGGCTTCCTCAGAGTGTATCTTTTGAAACTACCAGCTTTTATAGATCTTTGATGAGAGGATGTTTATGATACAACATAGAACTTCTTAAATTTCCTTCTCCATCTAGCTTTCTTAGAAGGCGCTGCTGTAGGAAGAGGAAAACTATGCACCCACTTCGACAGCAGAGTTGTGTGCATCCACTGTCTTATTTTGTTGTCCCCAGAGTTGTGCATATCTTCCAGCCTTAGACAAGAGAATTTTGTGGGATCCCTGTTCTATTACCTTCCCATTCTCCAGAACAACAATCTGAGAATCACGTTTGAAAAGATTCAAGTAATGAGTAATAAGAGGTTGAACAACAACAGGGAAAAAAAAGATAGCAAATTTATACAAAAATATTTTATTTTATAAAAGTATGAAATATAAGCTGTGACTATGGTTGGTTAATATTGACTAGAGCTCCATGGTTTACTACTGGTATATTACACACAGTTCCTCTATTTCTCCACAACCACTATCGAAGACCCTGCACTTACTCTCGCCCTTTAGCCCCTCCCCCACACAAAAAAAAGTAAATAAATAAAGATTACAATATTAGAGGTGGGAAAAGACATTCAAATCAAGTGATTATGGTGTTAAATTAATGGAATGCTATTCTTGACTTGTCGGATCAGAATATAACAAAATCATGTGATCAAGTAGCTGAGGCCAATTAGTAAGAACCTGACACAACAAAAAGGCTCTACTAGGGTTTTGATTCTCTTCCCAAATCTTCATCATTTTCATTGTTTTTTGTCTGATTTTCACTGATTCTTCATCTTGCTCCTACTATTTCTCCTATTTGTCCTTAATTGCTTGACCTTGTGAGGTTAAGTGAGGCTTGCTATTGTAAGACATTGTTGCAAAAGGCGCTCTGGTATGGTTTACTAAAATTGAGGTCTTGTTTCAATCATTGTGATTCATCTTGTTTCGTGGATGACTTCTCTTATGCTCTTTGGTTGAGTTGTGTCCTAGCATATTGAAATCATCTTAACTTGAGTTGTGTAAGTCTTGGATTCTAGAGTAAGCTTTATTTGCTTGATACGAGTTTGCTTTCTGTCACGACTCATCTTCTCTTACCACTTATCATCGTTGCAACCCTTCATTGAGAGTCAACGAATCTTCCTCGCGTTCATCAGCCAAATTTGTCTTCGATCAACATTGTGTCTTGGCTTGCAAGCAAGTAATGGGTTTACAGGTTGTTAGTTTCTTTTTGAGGGCTATACTGTGCTTTTGCTTAGTTTTTTGGAATCGTTCTAAATCTCTCTTTGCAAATCAAGACCCCTGGCTTGCAATCTTAATGTGTAAGGAAGGTGTAAAAAAGTTGTGGTTAAGTAGTGATGTCTTTGAAGGAGAGTGGTGAATCTTTTTGAGAGCAGACTCTCTCTTGCTTTCTTACTGTTCTCAGAGATTATCTTCTTTGTTAATTTTCTCCAGTATATTACTAGTCTCTCTCTCTAATTTGTTGATTGATTGTGAAGGTTACTTTGTTGTTTGATGATAGAAGATTTAGAAGAGGCTGTTTCAATTCCAGAAGTGGAGAACTTGATAGTTCTAGAGTATGATTCTCTTGATTTGATTTGGAGGAAGTGTGTTGACTTGGTTGTGAAGGCTTTGGATTGTCCTGTTGTAATCCTTTATTTTAGAGATGCTGAAGGGCTGATTAAGGATCTGATTCGCGCTATGTGGAACCTTAGGCATTGGTTGGTTTCTTTTGCAGCAATCTGGTGTTGAACTTGGTGTTGTTTGGTAACAATTGTTGGGAAATTACGCAAATTCCCGATGAATCAGATTTATGAGAAAACAAGAATAGAAAAATTACACATAAATTTGATAACGGAGTTCGGCTAATCTTGCTTACGTCTCCGGACCTGTTGCAGATCTTTTTACTGAAATGGAAGAAATTACACAAGGTGTTTACAACATTCACAACTCACAACCCAATTACACCCAAGAAAATCACTCTCAATTTTCTCTCACAAAAGCTTTTCTCTCTAAGTTTTTCTCTCAATTGAAATGAACACTTTGGATGATTAATTCATTACAATTACACATCTATTTATAGGAAAATCCACTTCTTGAATTACTCATTAAATTAATGGTTTCTTAAATTGCTCCTTGAATTAAGCTCTATGTTTTACTCCATGTTTTGCTCTTTAATTTGCTCCTTAAATTAAGGAGCTTTATAACAATCTCCAACAATTTCCCACTTGAAGACTGGTTTCAATCTGTCTTCACACCTCGATCAATGCAAGAGTTTTCTAATTTCTCTTGTTATTTAGAGACCGAAGTCGAGCACAACTTCGCTTGTCAATAGTCACAACCTTTGTTAACATATCTCATGGATTTTTGCTTCCTTGAATCTTCTTCAAGATAACACATCATCTTCCAATAGAGATCCGATGAAGTGATAACGAAGTCCCAATATGCTTGGTTCTAGAATAAAATATCAATTCTTTGCCAAGGTGTATTGCATTTCGACTATCACTACGTAGAACATTCTTCTCCCGTTTGAATCCCAAATACCAATAAACCTCAAGCCATATCATCTCTTTACTAGCTTTTCCGCTACATACTCACCAGAAGGGATGTGAGTGACAATTTTCTGTATTTGCGACATCCAACTAATAGTTGTAGTTCCAACAAGAATATATAACCAAGGGTGCTTCTTCTGATCAACTTCACCTCCAAAGTCTGGCGCTTCACGCACTTCTGTACTTTTAACTCCTCCTTTACTAAAGTACAAGCACTTTTCTGTGCCTCGCACTAGATACTCTCAAAATCCACTGATCGTTTCCCAATGAGTTTTCCCCTGGATTTGACATAACCGCTAACAACTCCCACCGCATGGCCAATGTCCGGTCTCGTCTGCACTATCAGGTACATCAAACTTCCAATGGCCGAGGCATAAGTAACCTTAGCCATGAATTTCTCTCTCCTCCGTCTCGAGGAGACGATCTCGATAGGCAAAAATGATCACGACCAAGGGTGTACATTGGCTTGGCATCGCCTACGTTGGAATCTTTGCAAACACGATTGATGTACTCTGCCTGAGATAACTGCAAGGATCCTTTCTTCTTATTTCTTGTGATTTGCATTCCAAGAATCTTCTTTGCTGGACCCAAGTCTTTCATGTCAAACTCCTTTGACAATTGCTGCTTCAACCATTTAATACCATCCATATCTGAACCTACTACTAACATATCATCAACATAAAGTAGTAAAATGATACTACTAACAATGGTCAGCATTGTACTTCTGGAAACCTTCCTTGTGCATGAAGCTGTCAAACTTTCTGTACCATTGTCTCGAGGTTTGTTTAAGGCCATACAAACTCTTCTTAAGTCTGCACACCATGTTCTTCTTCCCTCTTTCTGAGAAACCTTCTGGCTGGTACATGTATATCTCTTCATCTAAATCTCCATGAAGGAATGCGCTTCACATCCAACCTGCTCAAGACGAAGATCTTCAATGGCTACAATACTCAATACCGATACGATAGTATTGAGCTTCACAACGGGAGCGAAAATGTCGTTGTAGTCAACTCCTTCCTTCCGTGAAACCTCTTTAACAACTAGGCGTGCTTTGTATCTCTTGGAACCATCACGTTCTCTTTCACCCAGACACCCATTTGTCAGGAAGGCCTTCTTTCCCATGTAGGTAACTCAACTAGTTCCCACGTCTCGTCGAGATGAGAGATTTCATTTCTTCTTTCATAACAAGCTCCCACTTATTGGAATCTCGAGTCCGACAAACTTCATCATGGCATTCGTGCCCTCCATCACCAAGAATATATAGTTCATGTATCTATTAGGCACATGAGGTCGAGAAGACCTTCTCACATGGAAGATGGAGTGAGGGTCACAGGCTCGGAATACGTAGTATCAAGTTTTGTCCAACAAGTTCCTTCCGCCGAGGACTCATTTACAATTGGTTCTCACTGAACTATCCGGGGACATCATCCAGCATCCGCAACACCGACTCATTCCGCTCCGTGTCATCAAGGCCTATTTTAGCGTACGTCCTTATACATCACCCTTTCGTTAAAAATCACATCTCGCTTCTGATAACTTTCTTCTTTTCGTCATCCCAAACGCGGTAGCCAAACTCATCCTCACCATAGCCCAATGAACGTGCATTTCTTGATTTGGGATCAAGCTTATTCCCGCCGATCACCGATATGCACAAATGCTACACGTTACCGAAAACTTTTGGGATTTGATAGTTTCACCTCTTTTCCGCTCCATACCTCCTCTCGGTATTCTATGCTCCAATGGAACAGATGGGTCCTCGCTGATCAAGTAAGTCGTCACGTTGACTACTTCTGTAAACCCGACCGTATACGAACGCTTATGGCTCTTTCCGTCAACGTTCGGTTCATACGCCGCCTACACCATTTTGTCGAGAGCGTGCCCGCACATTCTTTCCATTCGGATCCCGTGCTCATAAGTAGAAATTTTTGAATATGGTATCTCATATTCACCACCATTATCGCTCGAGCTTTTTGATCTTTAAACCCGTCTTCATTTTCCACCATAGCTTTCCATCTTTTGAAAGCCTCAAATACTCGTGACTTATACGCTTTAGAAAGTACACCCATACCTTCCGAGAGCGATCATCGATGAAAGTCACGAAATAGTGTTTCCCACCAATGGGACGAGACGGTCGCGTCAGTCCCCAAACATCGAGTTGAATAAACTCTAGTCATTTCTTTCTGGGATTCTACAACTCGTCGAAAGCCAACTCTCTTTTGCTTTCCAAGTATGGAAGTTTTCCCTCGGAAAGGCATAATCTTCACCCCTTCACTCACGTGGCCTAGTCTCTCGGTATCACAGATTGGTGTTTCATTGCCGCCGCAACCGTGATCGAACAACGTGCCCTCCGCCATGTAAAGAGTGCCATTTTTTCGCCGAGCAACCTGCCATTCGCACCCTTTGAAATCTTCCAATCATCACTATGAAAGATCGTAGTGTAGCCTTCACTGGCCAACTGCCCCACTGAGATTAAGTTCCTTCTGAGATCGTGAATATGCCTGACATCCTTCAGCTCCCAAACAGATCCGTTCAACTTAATATTCATTACACCTTTGCCAATAATAGCACATGGTTGATCATCACTAAGATATATCTTTCCAAGGTTTCCAGGGACATATTTCTCGAAGAATTATTTTTATGAAGTAGCATGGAACGATGCTCCAAAGTCTAACACCCAAGATTCTTCCTTACTCTCCAAAGAGCATATCAATGCATCGTCTCCTCCTGAGGTGGAAGTAACATTTGCATCTACCTTCACTTGTTTGTCCTTCGGTGCACTCTTGCACTGATTTTTATAGTGCCCGGTTCTTCCATAATTCCAACACTCGATAGTCTTCGAGCTATGGGAATTATTAGGATTCCTGGATTTGGACCTCCTGTCCTTTGATCTACCTCAGTATTCTGTTCTGCTACGTTCATTCCCTTTGGTTGAATTTCTTCCTCTTGACTCTGTATGCAAAACTGAAGAAGTTGACGATTCACCTACCTTTCTACGTCGGATCTCTTCACTGAGAACCAGATCACGAACATCGTCAAATTTCAACTTATTGCTTCCTGACGAGCTACTCACAGCCGTGACAGTAGCATTCCAACTTTCTGGTAAAGAAGACAAAAGTATCAATGCTCGTAATTCTTCATCGAATTCAATTTCCACTGAACTCAACTGGGTTGTGACTTTGTTGGGTTCATTGAGATGTTGAGCTACCGATGCGCCTTTATTCATCCGCAAATTGAACAAATGCCTCATCAAGTGCACTTTGTTTGAGGCTGATAGCTTCTTATACATATTGGAGAGAGCTGTCATAAGACCCGCCGTGGTCTTTTCCTTTGCTATGTTGAAAGCAACATTACGGGATAGCGTCAATCAAATAACTCCGAGGGCTTGTCTGTCTAGAAGATTCCAATCTTCTTCCAAAACCCAAAATCTGTGCCATCAAATTTCTCGAGTTTCACCCTTCCTTCATCTACGGTCATTGCTTCCACTCAAATCTGATTTCCTCCGGATTGTTTCTAACTATTTCTATAAACCACCGTTATTAGAACACCTCCGTCAACGAACAAATATCGTCGACAAAATGTCACTATTCATGTAAATAGTAACCTTGCAAAAAATTGATAGAAATCACCACCAATAGCTTTGATACTAGTTGTTAGGAAATTACGCAAATTCCCGATGAGCCAAATTTACGAGAAAGCAAGAATAGAAAAATAACACATAAATTTGATAACGGAGTTCGGTCAATCTTACTTACGTCTCCGGACCTGCTGCAGATCTTTTTACTGAATACTTTAGATGATTAATTCATTACAATTACACATCTATTTATAGGAAAATCCACTTCTTGAATTACTCTTTAAATTAATGGTTCCTTGAATTGTTCCTTGAATTAAGCTCCATGTTTTACTCCTTAAATTAAGGAGCTTTATAACAATCTCCCACAACAATCATTAGGGCGTTTGGAATCAGGTGTGGTAATTGTAATTATTCTTTCCTTGCTGAGTGTGAGCCCTATGAAGGAGCAGGGCTGGTTGGTGTGTAATTTATCATTTGGTTTTGAGCTTTGTGGATGTTCGTAAAAGCCTGAAAAATTTTGGTTCAAGATTCCATATATGTTGTGAATATCTTATGGTTGGTATGGAACTGTTAAGCCTTGCTTTTGATGGCAACGAGAGAGTAGTATGGGATCCTGTAAGCTTGGATGGTTGTGTGTCTCCACCTCTTGCTTACTGGATTGGATGGTTGTGCCATTGAGTGTGTGGAGGTTGAAGAGTCGGACTCTAATGGGGACTCTTGTTTCTCAAGCTGCAATTCTGTGATAGATAGCCTTGTTGTATTTACTATTTTGGTTGTGTTTAGTTTTGTGTGATGTTCTGTTTTTTTGACATGATTACCTTCAAGGTTGGATTTTTCATGCTCCTAGCCGGATGGATAGTATAGGTTATGCTGTTTGCCTCTTACAATCTTGCTTGAGTTTAGTCTAGGATATTAGCAACACCAAAGCTTCCTTCTCACTGTTTTTAATACAGTGGATTGATAGGAGGTTGAACAGGGCAGTTGCCCTACTTGCAAGGTATTGTTTCACTCAGAATTGTGAGTTTGTCTCCTGCTCTATACTCCCAAATGTTGTATGGGATGTAGAGAAGGTGGCCTTTTTTGGGATTTAGGTGTAATGTGTTTTTCATTTTAATACAATGGTTTTGGTGGACCAAAAAAAAATAGCTGAGGCCAAATAAGGCAAAGGGGAGAAGGGGAGAAGGGTGCCTAAAATAATAATAATAAACAGCCACAGTTGTAGGACAGAAGCAGAACAAGAGAAAACGTGTTCTGAAAGTAATTCTATTAGCAAAAGTTGAAGCAAACCTAGAAATGTAGAAAATAAAAATAGCAGAACAGTATCTCCTAATAAGCAACCTTTCAATATTAGCACCATGTAGCACTTTGTTTTTCCCTTCACAAAAAATTCTTACCTCATCACACTGCATTGCAGTTGTCAGCCTGTGAGCAATGAAGACTGACGTTCGATTATCTGCCAAGGACTTCAAAGCACTTAAAATTTCTGCCTCTGTCGTGCTGTCCAGTGCACTTGTAGCCTCATCACATAACCTGAGGTTTCAGAACATGCAATTAATGTTCATGCTTTAAAGTTTCTAAAAGAAACGTGATTCATATAAACGGGACTATATATTTAGATAAACTCTGTTTCTCTAGGCAGAAAACTATGTTACAGAGCTGGCAGTCGAAATTCATAAATAAGGTGACCCACGGTCATGTATATGCTGCAAATTTTGAGAAAAAAATCAGTTGTAAATTGATGTTGAGGGTCTGACCAAAAAATAATTGATGTTGAGGAAAGATAATGCCTACCGTTGAATGGTTTTTAATCTATCCATTGTGAAAGAGGTTTATGAATTTGGGCTTGAAAAATAAATTAGTTAGAGAATACTTCTTACTTCATTTGTAAGTAGAACAAGCAAGAGTTTTCACTAAGATTAAAAAAACCAAAAAACCACAGAGCATTAGCATAAAACAAACTTAAAGCTGGATGAAATAAAGAATCACTTCGTCAGAATTACTCTACTCTTCTAAGTGCCAAAGATCCACATAGGAAGAAACACAAGTTCATAGAAAATATGACATATAAGGATAAACTTCATTGATAGTGTCCATTGATAACTCTATAAAAGTTGAGTCATTAGCGCATTTTTTTACTTAATATTTACTTTATTTTATTCAATAAACAGTATTTTTGAGACTGAAAATATTAAAATATAAATTTTTTGTGAAAATTAGTGAAAATATAATTTTTGGCAGAAGCTTCCACATGGCTTGCCATGCAAATAGAGGAGCTGACTAGGCAAGCCATACGGACGCCAGGTAAGTAGTGTTGGCATGTGAGTAATATGGCAGACAACAAGAAGACATCAATGCAGGAATTATGGTAGATAATTTGTTTACTTTCCGTTTTCTTTTTTGTATACAAATACTATACATCTGTACAGAAAATACTAAAACAGAAAAAATTACAGAAATACAATCATAATATTTTGACATTGTATCAGAGCAGATTATCTAAAGAAATAAAAAATTACGTTGCTACCCATTACAACGTAATTTTCTGTTCTCACGATTTGTTGTTTGGCCAATCTGGTTTGGCAGATCACTTTCTGATAGGATCAGGGGTGGTGTTTGATTTTGCGATCTGGTTGACTTTACTGCATTGTCTCGCCGTCATCATCGTAACTTTGTGTGTTGGACGGGGATCCTCCATTGTTTACCTTCAAAACCCAGAGTGGTTGAGTTCGTATTCACTCTTGTAGCCTTTCAAACACCCGAATACGTGTCGCATTTCGAGAAATGAAAGCAAGATAGTTATTTCACGTTTATTTGTTCGAGAAATTCAATAGAAGATTACGGGTTACACTTAAAAAATATCAACATACAACTTACAAGGTGAAGCAGGATTCGCATGGCACCAACTCAACGAAGAACCATAGAAAGAAGGTCGGACCCGTTTGAAGCAAACCGAGTACTCACAAAGATCCGCTAATTCATGAAACCAAGTACTCCTGGTGGCCGTTGATGCGATTCCGAGAATAACATAATAGGTGGTGTTGTGTTCTTGAAACTACCATTTCGAAGAGAGAATGAAGGAAAAAAACCCGATGCGAGAGGCAGTTCGCGAGAGAGCAGAAGAAATACCACCTTGTTCGAAGAATCCGAGAGAGAGGAGAAAGAAGAGGCTGCGAGATTTTGGTGAGAAGAAACATGCGAGTTTAGAACCTCTTAGGGTTTGGAACACATGAAGAACAGGTGAGAACGCTGAGCGGCCCCGAGGAGCGTGGAAGCTGCGTGACTTTGGAAGAAATTTTTTCTCTGTCGACCCGTCTCGCCGAAATCGCCTTGAGGAAGAAAGGCGCCCATTTGCGGAAAACGACAAATTAGGGTTAAGGGTTATAAGTTTTTTTCTTTTTTGTCATTTATATAGTGGTCAGCTTTTGTAAAAAAATTTTTAGATTTCATGGCGAATCTAGAGATTTAACTACGATTTCATGTTGGAAGATTTTGACGGCAAAAATGACGAAAGTTTTAACTAGAGCTCGAATCGACTCTGGCCTCGTCAATCGCGTCGTGCTCCCGTTAGTATCAAGTTGGGAGGATCGATTATGCCTTGTAATTAGATTGGTTGAGATGTATATCTCTGGCAAAGACAAAAGCGGGATATATTAATGGGGACTTTCCTCGGCCTCAGTTGAAACCGACCATTTAGGAGATGGCGTCTTGAAAATGCCATTGTCGAAGCGATGGTTGATCAATTCGATGGACCCTCCTTAATTGCAAATTTTATCAGATTCTCAACCGAAACGGGTTTGGGATTCGGTGGCTACCACTTTATGATGGACGAGACACGTCTCGAGTGTATGATTTTAAGCCGTCCAGTCGCTCGTACGAAGCAAGCCGGGTGGATCCCGTTGAAAAATACTACAACGACCTTCAGGGTTGTGGCGTGAAAATTGATTTTCGTCGTCACAATCCAATGGAGTGTGCGATTGATATACAAAAATACAACTTTCCATCGATACGGAAGATCGAGTATATACCTTCCTCGATGGAGCATTGACGATAGATTGGATAAAACCTCAGTGATGTCGGATCAAACCATTCCTACGGTGGAAAAAGCGCATGGATTCGTCCGTCGGGAAGAGGTCGACGGTAGTGATGATCACAGTGTAGATACGACACCTGGAGCGTTATGGCTTTTAAAGGGTCGAGGACACAGCCAATCTAATGCCACTGCAGGAACTTCCTTGGGTAGCAAGAAATCCACGGAAATCCACCATCTTGACGTGAAATGTGGCCATGAAACTCCAAACACACCCGTGAAAACTTCGCTCCAACTACACGTGGTATCGGAATGGTGGAATGATCTTCTGCCATGGAAGAAACGGGACACCATGGGCGAGCATTGTGGCTACCAATAATGCCTCACTATCCCTTACTTCTCGATGCCGAATCTTCCCAGGATCCAGTATTTCAAATAAAGTATTTCACATCTCTACTCGTAGTGATAAGGAGGAGTGGATTCTGGACTCCTGCAGGCTACGGATCACATGACATTTGACCCGAATGATCTCTCCTCCAATACAACTTCGACGAAGACAGTCGTGTTGCCAATGCAAATGGGGTCACTTATCCGATTCTGAGAGTCAGCAGGTGACGCATATCTCCTTCATTATCATTATCTAATACTTTACTTGTGCCTCTACATCAAACCGACTAATGTCCGTAAGTCGGGATTACTTGAGATCTTAAGCGTGTGTAATCTTGATGTATTCTACTTTTGCATTCTACAAGATATTCGCACCAGGAGATCATTGGGCGTGGTACTGCGGCTATATTATGTGGATGACCTCGGATTCAGGAAGAGCCAATCACATGCAAACACCTTCTTGAACAAGGAACGAGCATTTGGCTATCGTCGTAGATTTGGGCATCCATCATTCGGGTATTTAAAGCACCTACTTCCCGGTTATTTTCAAATATCACACGTTCGGATTTCAAATGTGATACTTGTATCCTAGCAAAAAGTCATGGGACGTCTTATCCTATGTGAGCGTGAATAAAAAGTGTGACTCGTTTGCTTTAGTACATTCTCGATGTTTGGGACCTTCCCCGATGTCTTACGTCATCGGGTCATCGTTGGTTTGTTATTTTTGTTGATGATTGTACACGCAGACATGGCTTTATACCGAACATAAAGATGAAGTATTTACTACATTTCACTTGTTTCGTACCATGGTTCAAACACAATTTTACGAAAAATTAAGATACTTAGGTGATAATGGAGGGAGTATGTTAATCGACAATTTCGGACATACTGGACAACCGTGGTATTCTCCGTGAAACCTCGTGTTCACAAACCCCACAATGTGAGAATGGAGCGCGGAGAGGAAGAATCGGCATATTTTAGAAACGGCTCGGGCCTTATCAATCGGTGCGCGTATGCCTAATAAATCGGGAGTGATGCTCTTCACTACATGTGTATCTACCTTGAATCGTATGCCCACAAGAACCTTACGTTTCGGACTCCTAATTAAAGCCGTCTTGTCGATCATTTTTACTGCCTACTATTTTGATGCTTTCCGAATTTTTGGTTGTGTTGCTTTTGTCCACTTCACCTCCATAAAAATCAACGGACTAAGTTTGATCCATGTCTTTGTCCGATGTATTCTTGGGGTAATGGCGTACAAAAAAGGGTTAGATGCTATGATCCAATTACTAAAAGAACCTATATTACCATGGATGTCACTTTCCTCGAATCGTAATGGTTTTTCCACATCACCTTGGTATCCAATTCCACTCTTCGGGAGGAGAGTTATGGTGAAGAACGAAATTGGCTTGATGTTGAAATATTAGACACTAGTCTGACATACTCGGATCGCGCCAATCATAATGGATGAGCCAATATCTAGACCCGAGTGTGAACTTCAAGCGAATTTGAAGTAGTAATTGAATCTCCGGAAGATGAAGTGGTTGATGTACCATATTCACTGACTCCAACGATGATCATCATAGCGAGAATATTCCCGAGGTAAGTTATCCTGGCACGCACCTTTTTACAAACTAATGCTATAGATACATCTGTTGGTTATGTTTTACCTTTCGAGACACAATCGGCGAACATAAAAACGTGCATCTCAGGAAAGAGAAGAACGACAATCCAGAAAGTATCCAATAGCAAATTATGTATCTCTTCGAAAGGTTATCAGAATCATCGGGGCATTTGCGCAAACACTCTTCTCTCGTGTCCAAATTCCAAGTAGCATTGAAGAAGCCTTATCTAATCCAAAATGGGCTCAAGCTATAAAGAGAATTTGAGGCATTGCGGGAAGAATAACACGTAGGTGTTAAGCGAGTTGCCTCGAGGAGGAAGATGGTAGGATCTGAGTGGATTTTCTCCGATAAATATAAAGCGGATGGGTTAGTTGATCGATACTGAGCGAGACTTGTAGCAAAAGGATATACACGAAACATGAGATAGATTATCAAGAAACCTTCTCACGTGGCTAAACTAAAAACCGTTAGAGTCTTGCTATCTCTTTGCGGCAAATTTGATTGGCCGTTACCTTGGCTTGACGTAAAAATGCCTTCGCCGTGGTGATCTTGAGGAAGAGATTTATATGGAGGTCACCTATGGATATACCGTTACAACAGAAAAGAAACTACGTGTAGATTACAACGAGCATTGTATGGACTAAAACAATCACCTCGAGCGTGGTTTGGTAGGTTGAGTTCAAGAATGAAGAAATATGGGTTCAAATGAAAGCTACTCGATCATTACTCTTTTCTAAAACACCGATTAGGGAAGATAATGTACTTATAGTGCATGTGACGACATGATCATTCGAGGATGATAAAGAAGAAATCTCTAGCTTCAAGAACAAGCTCAAATGAGTTTGAAATGAAGAATTTAGTAGGGCTCAAATACTTCTTAGGTATTGGAAGTAACAAGATCAACAAGGCATATGTCTTTCCCAAAGGAAATATACTTTGGACCTCTTGTGCGAGGAGCGACTACTTGAATTGTAAACTGTCGATATTCCAATGGTTCAAAATCACAAACTCGGAGAATATGTGGACAGTACCGGCGGATAAACAGAGATATCAGGGTTAGTAGGTAAACTCATCTATTTATCTCGTACTCGACTGTGATATTGCTTATCTTTGTGAGTGTCGTGAATCGGTTAAATTGACCGCCCAACAGACCATATGGATGCGGTAAATGCGAATACTTCGTTATTTAAAGTCCTCCTCGCAGGAAAGGACTTATGTTTTTCAAAGAATGGTCGATTGGAAGTCCTTGGATGTCTGATTGGGGGGAATATGAAGGATAGGAAATCTCTTGCTTTGGATACTTCACTTTTGTGGGGCAATCTTGTTACATGGAGAGCGACAAAAAGGTAGTTACGCTTATCTAGTCTTTGAAAATTTGAATTTCGAGGGAATGGTCGAGGAATATATGAGCTCCGTGGTTGAAAAAAACTCTAGCGAGATTGGTGTTGCTCACAACTACGAAATGAACTTATTTTGTGATAACAAAGCAACCATGCCATCTCCGCAATCCAGTTCAACATGATCGCACGAAGCACGTTGAAGTTGGATCTAACTTCATCAAACAATCTTGAAGAAAAGATTATTAAGCTCCCATTTGTTAAGTCGGAAGATCAATTAGGTGATATACTACAGAAATCGTATGCGCGAAGAACTTTTACGACTCACTCGACAAGTTGGGCGTAAAGAGACATATATGCGCCATCTCGGCGGTGTTGGCGTGAGTAATATGGAAGACAACAAGAAAACATCAATGCAGGAATTATGGCAGATAATTTGTTTACTTTCCGTTTTCTTTTTTGTATACAAATACTATACATCTGTACAGAAAATACTAGAACAGAAAAAATTACAGAAATACAATCATAATATTTTGACAAGTAGGGACAACGAATCGTAGACCGCTACGTGTGAGAAGCGATGCATTGCGTGCCATGTGTCGGCACGACGTTCAATTCGAGTTTAAGCGCAGTCAAACCTTTACGACACGTGTCACCGCTCTACTCGTCCAATCATTCCACTTGTGCGCCACATCATCCGTTATCGCGAATTACCTTACGTCACGTGGCGTTGACTTAGCATGCGTTAACTCAGACCGGTCTCCCCTGCCACGCGTCGCTCTTTAATTTGCCCTATAATTTCTACATGCCACGTGTCTGATTCTGATTGGCTGGTGCTGAAATTTTTCTTTTTTCATCTTAGCCCTTGATATGAAACTGATCTAACGGATCATATTCCACTTGAGCTATATTTAAGCCTCTAATCACCCCATAAACCCTAATGAGCTACCATTAGTATAATTTTTATAAGTTTTTGGAGCTAAAAAGAAAGAAAAATATAGAAAAATTCAAAAGGAGATACAATTTTGATGGAGATTCAAGAAAAAATTAATACTGCAATTCAAGAGATTGATTGTATTTCTTCTTTACTCTTTTATTTATCAATTTTTGTCTTTCTTTATGAAAAATATAAGCTTAATGAATAAAATTATGTCTAGTTAATTTATTAATCTAGGGATCTTATGAACCTAATTTTCACCATGTGATGATTTAATATTTTATCCCAATTATAATTTTAATTTGATTATATTATTTAATCTGATTTTTATACTATTACTTGTTTGGTTAATTTATCTATATAAGTAATTAAATAGATTTGAGAGAATTACTTAATTGATAAACTTAATGAGTAGTATGTAATTTAATTGGCATGAGAGTGTGATTAAGTTAATTACTATATGGTGTGTAGTTTACTTAAGAGAGAAATACATGCTAAATTAGATTCAATTGATAATTATATTGGGAGGATTTTAGTTATTCACAGGTTTAGAAAATTGGGGAATTAAATATTCTTAGATATTTTCTCATATATCTTCTTAGTTATCAAATCTGATTTAATTAATTATTGCTATTTATTTTTAGATATTTTAATTTTGTTTCCTTAAAATATAAAAACACAAAATTTGATTTTTATTTTTAGTTTTAGTTTTAAAAATTAGTTTATAATAAAATAATATTCGTAGAGGCGATCTTTTTTTATCATTGTATTACTTGGTGCGATACGTACACTTACGGATTCATTGCACACAATTTGTGTGGCGATCATCCGTACAATCCAAATAGCAATTGTACAATGAGCTTAAAAGGAGATGATAACAAGATTACTCTAAACATACAACAGTTTAACCTAAAGCCAAATTAACAAAGTTTATAAAGAAAATGTCTCCAAGGTAAAATTGGCAAAGAACTCGCTTACAAAATTGGAGGTGCTTTTAAAAATGCCCGAGCTAGTGCCACTCGCTGCTTCTCTCCACCACTTAACTGCAGGGAAAATTGCAAATTATCTTAAATTCAAGGTTCTGATCTACCATAGTTTTTCTATCGTTAATGGGATATAAAATAATTAGCGATTCTAAGGACTGCGTAAAGCATCTCGGAAAAAGGCACACATGCTAGTGTGATTGCAGTACTTTTCATACAAGTTAACCAAAGCTTTTCAAAACTATGAAATTATAAGTTATAGAATATTTCTCTTATTATAAAGCATCTCACCTTGAGTCCTCTTTCCCCTACAACAGTAAAATACTTCTCAGGAAACCTCATGATAGTGTCATGTATTGCTGCACGTCTAGCAGCATCATATACCTAATTGAAAAAAATAACTTTTAGGACAAGAATTAAGGATTAGCCTAGTGATTCAGCAGTTCATAATGTGCGACAACAAAGAATCAAGTTGAACATCATTTACCTCCTCTTCTGTTGCTGAAAGACGACCATAATGAATATTATGAAATATAGTATCATTGAAAAGCACCTGTCAATGAAGCACCACAAGTTACCTTAGTACAACAACACCTCACCTCGTGACCTATCACTCATAGAAATAACCAAACCAGACTTGATCATACAGTATCTTGAGGCACAACACCAATGGACTTCCGTAGACTCTCTAGTGTCACCTCCCTCAGGTCTTGACCATCAATTCTTATCTGTCAGGGCAAATTATTGGGCATTAAGGGACAGCTCATCGATGTGAACACAACAGAAAGAAACATATGCTCCTATATTTGATACTTTTTGAGAAAAGGAACCATTTTTCAGATTATGACAGCAATACTGGGAACTTCTAGATAATACAAAGATGCAGGAAAAACAGAAGAATATCACAAGATTGACATTTAACTTAAAAATGATTTCAAGTGGTCAAACAGAAAACAATATGGTGAATCATGATGATAAGTAGGTAAAGCTGCAAGGAAAATGTTATGTGCACTCTAAAAACTGAATGATTATATAGTGCATAGAAGGAAAAAAATAATTAGATGATAATTCGGAGTGGAAAACTCCTGGGTAAGTGTTGGATCATAATCATCTACTTACTCCTTTCCAAATAAAATGTATCATGTAGTTGACAAGATTATTAAGCAGCTTTATAATTAATAGAAGAATAATGCAAAATATCTAGCATATAGCACTCCAGATCATATTTTATGGATCTAATATAAGATAGCATGCAATAGAAAAGAGAAGAGAATCTGATCTTACTCTTCCAATATGGGTGTCAAAAAACCTAAAAAGCAATCTAAGAATTGTTGATTTGCCTGCAATACATCAATTTTGAGGTAAAAACATTAAGTGAAAGGATCATATGATGCATCAAGCATTAATGCAATGAACTATTTATACAAAACATAATAGAAATATGTAAGGAATTCACTTTGCTGCTCATTAAATGAAAGTTTAGCTGCAAGTAATAACGAGCTTATGTATCAGAAAATCAGAATCGTAGATTTCTGTGTATGTAGGGATAAAAAAGAATGATTGGCTGAGTTTAACATATAAAGATGCATGAAAATCACTTAAGAATAAAGCATTACATAGACGACGTAAGCATTTCATAGCAACTAGCACGTGAAAAGAAGTTTGATTAAGAATCCTGAGTTACTTAAGCCTTACCACTGCCACTGGTTCCAACAATAGCAACACTTTTCCCAGCCGGCACAACAAAAGATACCCCATCAAGGATCTTTCTTTCTGTTAAGTAACTGTATTAAGTAGAAATACATGAGCATTCATGGTTACAAACTTATGATATCATAATAGTCAAGAAGATTAGCTATGATACGTACACCTCTTGACAATTGTGGACAGTAGTATACCCTTTTATCCTTTTAACATAACTTTCAACCCAAAGTTTTTCCATGTGCAAACCATTTATTTACATGTTTTTTAAACCTTAAGCAACAACATAAGCAAGTATAGGCTGAATTTAAATTCTTAAATGAAAAACATATATATGATGCTTGGCTTGGATGGTGATATGCCATGAGTTTTCTAGCAAAATACAAACTACTGACCTCTAGCAAGCAAAAATGCAAAATGAAAATTATTGATAAAAAAGGCATACACCCATGCTATCTATCCACTAGTAATTCCTAGAAACCAAAACGTCCTGCTATTTTCAGATACTCCACTATCTGATGAAGAGAAAGAAAACAATACACACCTAAAGTGTACATTGTCAAATTGGATGCTCCCCCCACTCAACTTTAGATGCTTAGCATCATCCTTATCCCTGATGTCAGCCCTCTCCTGAAATAAAAATAAAACGAAGATATCATAATTTGACAGGAAAAGGGCACCAATGGACTACTAGCAAACCATATTATCAGTTTGGTAATAAGACCAAGTTAACCCAGCATGTGCACATCCTAGTATACAAGATCAAGTGAAAATTAAATTTCAAGTATATTGTAGTCAAGTTCCACTAATATTAGTCTATTACCTCCAGCAATTCAAACATGGCTTTCATATCAATAAGGCTCTGCACAGTCTCACGATATACACCACCAAGAAAATTCAGAGGAAGAGACAGCTGGAAGAGAAGACCATTTACCATGACCTGATTCAATTTTAATTCATGATTTTCTCCAACCATCATTAATAACTTCACAAGGTTCAGACAAAGTACTAAACGAAACATGCAGACAGCTTACCAAATCACCAACAGTCATGTTGCCAGTCATAATACCTTGTGAACACAAGACCATAGCTGTTGACAGAGCTATGCTAAATATAACAGTTTGACCAAAGTTTAAGTAGGCAAGACTATTTTGTGTTTTCAAAGCAGCATCTTCATATCCTGAAAGATAAGATTATCAGCATGAATAACAAAAGAAAGTAACTTTAAAGAAAATGAAGACACAATAAACACATAGAATGTGTCAAGATTCGGCTAAAACCAGGTTAAGTGTTTGGAACAACAAAACACACCCTAACACAGCAAACATACTCTGCAACTACAAGAATAAATAGATAAACTAGATATTATCTATCTATTTTTTGAATATATTTTATTATTTTATATTCTATTATAGTGGACCTGGCTACCTGCAACTGGTAGAATCAAATTACAACTAGTCACACAAAATCATCAGCATATGTTCCATGAACCTTGAACCAGCAGGCAAGTTGTTTCTTTACGGTTACTTATTAGCTGGTAAACATACAGGCTTTTAGACAAACATCCAACTGTCTCAAGCCAATGCAAATTTTCAAATTCTAAGTCCCCCATACCATAGAGAACTACAAGATTATAAGGAAAAGCTAGGAAAACACAGCTGAAGAGCAGAAGACACACATGAATTGTTGATAAGATATAAGATGTCCTTTCCATATATCGCAAAGCATAATATATGTGTAGGCTGAGATACAAAAAGCTGACATTTGGGATCAATCTCTAGTCCAGTAGTAAAACAGAACATAGTATGCATTAAACATGCGTTCATTTAAGCTTCCAGTTCACCAATTTACTTATTTCAGGATATAGATAATTACACATGAAACTAAAAACAAGTTAAAAGACTTACTTTTTAGGAACTCATCATATTTATCCGTCTCAAAAGCTTCATTATTGAAATATTTAACTGTCTGACAATCAAAACAACACAAAATCATAAAAGGGACATAAAGGTTGGATTAAACAAGAAAAAATAGGAGTCAAATTGGTACAGAGCACAGAAGATAGATCACAGTCTCACCTCATAATTGATAAGGGAATCTATCGCCCTTGTACCCGCATCATTATCAGCTTTATTCATGGCTTTCCTGAATTTGGTCCTCCACTAGAAAGATAAATAAAACCTTTTAGTACATTTTCTTTACTTCAATTAAAAGAAGGCAAAAGACAACCAAGCTACAAGAGAGCATGTAGATCTGAATGCACTGAAATGGTTGATATTACATTTGGATATAAGGCCATTAGAAATAAATGTGAAATGAGAAAATAGTAAGGTGAGACTTGGGAACAACGAACAAGATACAAAATGCACAATTAATTCTTAAGAAAATCACATATATAATACGGATAAAGAATTGGTAGGAGAAAAAGAGTACTTGGGTCACTGTCAATGTAAAAGCTATGTAAGCAGCAACAGATAGAGATGTAATCCATGCAAAAGATGCTCCAAACTTGTAAGCCAATATACCTGAGACCATACATATCTGAAAGGATTCGCGATATATCAGTTGAAGTTGTTCAAAACAAAGGAAACAATATGTAGAAATGCTATGGACGGATGTAGATTTTGAAATGATATAGAAAATTGTATTTTTTGGTCTATTGTTTGAACAAATATCAGCTCTAATTTACATTACAAGTAGAAGACTAACAAGGAAATGCTATAAAAAATTCATTTTCTGGTATATTGTTTGTACAAATATCAGCTCTAATTTATATTACAAGTAGAAGACTAAAAAGGAAGTTAATTAATACAAAATTATTCCCTAATTGATATCCTGATAAAATCCTAATCAATAGAATATTATCCACACTTACCATAATTACAAGATCTGATTTACTTTAATTCAAAGATTTTAACACTCTCGCTAAAGTTGGATCATAAATGTTAATCATATCTAACTTGAAAATAAATCATCGAAATTTGATCGGAAAAATCCTTTGATAAACATATCTTTTGTTTGTTCCTTTATGGAAACATGTCATGCATATGGTCTTATCTTCAATCTTTTTGTTTGATGAAATGTCTATCCATTTCTACATGCTTGATCTTGTCATGTTGAATTAGATTCAGAAATCTATTGATAGCGTCTTTATTGTCACAGTAAAATTTAATTTGAGACTTTACAATAACCTGAATTTCATTTAAGAGTTTTTTCAACCATAAGGTTTTATAAAGTCTTCGTACTGCTAATGGCTAAATTCTACTTCGTATTGCTAATGGCTAAATTCTATTTCGTACTGCTAATGGCTACCACATTCTGCTTCTTACTTCTCTAGTTTATTGAGTTCCCATAAACAAAGTATGATATTCGATAGCGGACCTTGTATCTTCTACTGATCCAAACCAATTAGCATCAGTAAAAACTTTTATATCATTTGTTTCACTAGTCTTGAAGAGCAATTTTCTACTCGGTGACCCTTTGAGATACTTGAGAATTTCATAAACAACTTTCAAGTGGACTTCTTATAAAGAGTGCATGTGTTGACTTGCAACAATGATTGTAAATGCGATATTAGCTATGGTGTGAAACAAATATACCAACTTTCCTACTAGTCTTTGATATCTATCTTTGTCCACTAGTTTTCCAAATCTTCATTATTCTTCCTAACTTCTATCATAGTGTCACTTGGTTTACATCCAAGCATGCTTGTTTCAATGAGGAGATTCTCAACTTTCAAGTGGACTTCTTATAAAGAGTGCATGTGTTGACTTGCAACAATGATTGTAAATGCGATATTAGCTATGGTGTGAAACAAATATACCAACTTTCCTACTAGTCTTTGATATCTATCTTTGTCCACTAGTTTTCCAAATCTTCATTATTCTTCATAACTTCTATCAAAGTGTCACTTGATTTACATCCAAGCATGCTCATTTCAGTGAGGAGATCAAGAATGTAATTTCGTTGAGACATGCTAATTCCTTTTCTCCATCTTGCAACTCCATCCCTTAAAAATACTTCATTTGTCCCAGATCCTTGAACTCGAATTATGTAGACGAGGTTTTCTTTAATCTCTTAATTTCATTCAGATTATCTCCTATCATGCTTATATCATCAATATACACTATCAAAATTGTTTTCTCCCTTTTTTATGTCAAAAAATGGTATGATTTGATTGTCCCAAATGATATCCTTGTTTTTTTATCACTTTTACAAATATATCAAACCAAGTTCTAGGCAATTGTTTACGGTTAGAGTGATTTTTTTAGTTTACACCGTATTTACTCTTTGTAGAATTCTAGTGGCATGGTCATGAAGACCTCTTATTCTAATTCTCCATTAAAGAATGCTTTTTTTATGTTCAGTTGATGAAGTGATCAATCTAAATTTCATGCCAGGGATAGAAGAACTCGAACTGTATTAAGTTTGGCTACCAGTACAAATGTTTCAGTATAGTCAATTTCATAGATTTCTGTAAATCCTTTTGCAACCAGGTAGGATTTTTACCGTTTTATTGTCCCATCAACTTTATATTTTATTGTGAAAATCTACTTACATCCAATTGAGCTTTTCCTTTGGGTAGTTTTGTCACATCACATGTTCCATTTTTTTCAAGTGCCTTTATCTCTTCCATTATAGTTTCTTTTTACTCTGGGATTTCGAAAACCTCATAATATTCTTTGTATTTTTTATATATTAAGATTAGTGCTAAAAGCACAAAATTCAAAGGACAAAGATTTATATGAAACAAATCTAGAAATAGGATAAATAGTACGCAATTATTTTTGTTTTCTAAGGGCAATATGTAAATCAGAAGACTTAGGGAATTCAAAGTTACAAAGACTCGATGTAGACTCATGGATATTAGAATCTACCACCAATTTTGACTTTATTAGTGCTTCAAGTGTAAAGTTCTTCTTACATTTTAATTTTGACATTTGTAAGTAAATAATTATCTCTCTAGTACGTTGTTACTTAGTTTCTCATCCTAAGTTCAAGTTACTCTCTATAGATGACAAAATAGTAAAAAAATGAGTTTTTGGCTCGGTGTGTTTGGCTCTAACTTGGACTCTCTTTTTGAGATATTACTTTGATCATGAGGAATATTGAGTGAAGCAAGTTTGAGAGGAGTGAGACTAAGGTCCAAGAATTGATCAAAAGTTTTTTCAAAAGTTATATCCTTTCTTGTACCATTCTCCCATTGAGGATAGGATTTTTAGTAGTAAGGGATGTTTTCAAAGAACATAACATCGAGACTTACAAAGATTTTGTTTGTGAAGGGATCATAGCATTTGAACTCTTTTTTTGAGTAAGTGAATACCCAATAAAAACACATTTAACAACTTTTGGTTTAAGTTTGGACCTGGTTTTTGAATGATCCTGAACAAAAGTAGTACATCCAAACACTTTTAAGGTCAAATTAGACTGGAGATGAGATGTGTGAAAGAAATCTTGTAATTTTTGAAGTGAAGTTACAAAAGAAAGAACTCGACTGGGCATACGTTTGATGGAATATGTTGAAGTTAGAATAACATCTCCCCAGAATGTTTTTGACTTATTTGTGATAAACATTAAAACTCGAGCTACTTCGAGGAGGTGTCAACTATCACATTTTTGTTGAGGGGTGTCAACATAAGAACTTGATGGATTATCCTATGATTTTAAAGATAATCTTATAGGGTATGATTGAAATATTTCATACAGTATGTATAATCTGTATTTGTGTTTGAAATTGAGTTTGAATCATTGTAGAAAAGTTAATGAAAACGTTTCGAAACTCAGTTTTTTTCTTTTAATAGGTACCCAACAAACCCAGTTATGATCATCTATAAACTAACAAACCATTTACTGTACGATTAGAGATACGATATGGTCCACACCCATCATTATGAATTAAAGGATTTTAGAGGTTTATACGGGACTTGTGTAAAAAAGATACACTTAAATTTTCACAAATCTCATACTAAAAATTATATGTTTTATCATTCAAAAAACATAAAAGGAAATAATTATTTTACATATTGAAAGTTAAGATGCATCATTGGATAATGCCATAATAAAATTTCATTATCCCTAGGAACATAAATAGAATCACAAATAGCAATTTGGTTACACTGACTCACTTTACCCTCATCAAAGTAGTATAGACTTTTACACTTTTTGACATTGTCAATCGACAATGTCAGGTTTTTGTCAGTTGGCTAATAGAAATGAGATTATAAAGATAAATTTGGAACATGTAGTATATAATTTAGAGTGATAGAATTTAAAATTTGAATACTCCCTTTTTCGGCAACAAACGAAAGAGATCAATCTACAAATCTAATTTTAAGATTTCCAACACAAGGTAAGTATGTGGTAAATAAATGGAAGACATCAATCATGTTATCTGATGCACCAGAAGCAATAATCCAAATTGTGGTTTTAAAAGTGGTAACGAGAACACTTAAGTGGTTACCTTTGTAGGTTAATTAGGAAGATGATACATTTGTGGATGATTGACTAGAATTTTGAAAATAGTAAAATAGCTTGTAAAGTTGATCCAATTACTCTAGATTAAAAACCCCATGTCTAGTGATTAACGGAGGTTTAGTAACTTCAAGATTTATTCTGTCTCAATTTTCAATCTCTTAACTTACCATAAATTTTCCAACATATATCTTTTGAATGTTTCGGTTTACAACAATAGTCACAAAAAATATATTTTCTTTGTGAATTTGGGTCATATGCAGTTCAATTTCCATAGAGCTCATAGATTAAATTCGTTGATGATCTAGTATCCATATAAGGCCCATTTTCTAATCGGAACACATGCTGAATATATTTCAAGTCTAGGCACACTCCCAGAATTATTATACATGCTTTTTGGCCCATAAGAGATAAAGAGACATTGAGGCCTATCAAGTCTTTTTTTTTCTTCCCTTTTTCCCAACCTAAAGGGCTAAGTATTCTAATATTACCATTTCATGGCCGCAAGATAGGGTATCACGAGATAGTGCATCGCGAGAGAAAGTACCATCCACATCTCAAAAAGCCTCATCGAGCATGACCCATCGTTGGCTTTCTTCTCGTCTGATCTCGACGAACGCTTCTTTGATGGAGAAAAGTGGTCTTCGGTAGAGTATCCTCCTATGGACATTGTCGATTTCTCGTTTCAAGCCTGCTAGAAATTCAAAAACTCGTTTGGATTCAACGTTAATGAGTGATGTCGTTGGAGTACTTCCACTCATTCTCTAAACTCAAGTCCATATCTTGCCAGAGAGTTTGCATTTCCATCTAATATTTAGTAACTCATTCTTCTCCCTATTTCATTTTCCATAATCGAGTTTTCAACTCAAAAAATTGTAATAAATCCTCATCATTTGAGTAGGTTTTCTTGACATCATAGAATTGACAAATGACGCAATCACCATTAATTTCTTAGAACTCCCCATTGTATTACGTTGGTATTAGTTGAGGAGGGTTTCTTTGTTTCCCCTGTCAGGTATCCCATCATTCCCTTTTTGTTTATAACAAGCTTTATGGATTGAGCCCATTCTTTGTAGTTTTTTCTGTTTAATTTTTCAATAATGAATTGGAATGAAAAATTATCCAATCCACTAGAATTCATAATGGATATGGATTCTGTTTCTGTATAAGTATTTTTGATTATTGTTTTTGAATTTTGATTTGAATTTGAATCAACCATAGTTAGGTTTTAACCTTGCTCTGATACCATGTAGAAATGTTATGGACAGATGCAGATTTTGAAATGATACACAAAATTGTATTGGTCTATTGTTTGTACATATATAAGCTCTAATTCATAATAAAAGTATAAGACTAAAAAAGCAGTTAATGTTGAAAATCAACACCAAAACAATAATTAAAGAGGTAGAGAAATAAATGAAGTGGTTGAAGAGGTAGAGAAATAAATGAAATGGTTGAAGGTTGTAGAAATAAATGAAGTAGTTGTAGAAATAAATGAAGTGGTTGAAGATTGTGGAAAAGAGAAGTGTGTAGATAAGATTTGTATGGCTAGGATTATTTCTTAGTTTTATATTTGTGTGGTGTAGATTGCATGGTAAGGACTATAAATAGCCTACCTTGCATTTGGTTTAATCATTCCATCAAAAACAAATAAGTCTTTGTATTCTTAGTTTGAGTGTGAGTTGAGAGCTTTCTCTTTGAGTGTTTGTATTTCTCTTCAATTTGTGAGTTGCCTTTGAAAGGTGTTATAGTGAGTATAATATAAATAGTTTGTTTACTTGTTTGAATCTAATATTAGTAAATTTAGAGTTGTTCATTCTAAATTTTACTCAACAATTGGTATCAGAGTGGGACGGTCAGGGATCGTTCTTAGTGGAGTTATCTTGAGTTGTGAGGAGTTTGGTACTCTGCAAGTTTATTAGTCAAGCTTGTTCGGTATAGTCGAAGTCTTGCCGACACGATGGGTGATCTTCAAGTAGTTGGAGGAATCAAGAAGCTCAACAACAAAAACTATAACACATAGGCAACATGTATGGAGTCTTATCTACAAGGTCAAGACTTGTGGGAGGTTGTTGGTGGTGATGAAGTTATACAACAAACAATGGAAGATGCAAACGGCATCTTGCGGAAGTGGAAAATTAAAGCAGGCAAAGCGATGTTTGCTTTGAATACCACAATTGAAGAAGAAATGTTGGAGCGTATTCGGGATGCAAAAACACCAAAGGAAGCATGGAACACTCTTGTTACGCTCTTTTCAAAGAAGAATGATACAAGATTGCAACTTCTGGAGAATGAGTTACTATCGATGGCGCAACGTGACATGACGATTTCCCAATACTTTCACAAGGTAAAGTCATTATGCCGCAAAATTTCAGAGTTAGATCCAAAAGCTCCTATTGGGGAAACGAGGATAAAGAGAATAATTATTCATGGTTTGAGACCCGAATATCGAGGGTTTGTTACCGCTATACAAGGATGGCCGACACAACCATCTCTTGTTGAGTTTGAGAATTTGTTAGCCGGTCAAGAAGCTATGGCTAAGCAAATGGGAGGAGTCCAACTGAAGGGTGAAGAAGAAGCGCTCTACACTAGCAAAAGCAAAGGCACTTTCAAGCGGTACAATGGAAATGGATATAAAAATGATGGCGATAAAGGAAAAAATCCTCAAGGAAAGGGAGGCTTTCGTCCAGGGGGAACTTGGAAGAACCGCAATAACAATAGAAAATTTGACGGTGAATGTTACAACTGCGGAAAGATGGGTCACATGGTAAAAGATTGTTGGAGTAAGAAAAAGCTTGTTGAAAGCAATACAGCTACTTCCAGTTCTAAGGAGCATAGCGGAGATTGTTGGGATGTCGAAGCATTATTCGCTACAGAGGAAGAAGAATTGGCTCTTACGGTAACAACATCAAAACAGATTGACTACAAGAATGACTGAATCGTAGATTCGGGCTGCTCAAATCATATGACAGGTGATAAACAAAAGTTGGAAAGCATGATTGAGTACAAGGGAGGTCGTGTAGTGGTGACAGCTGACAACTCAAGGTTACCGATAGCCCATATCGGTAAGACGATAGTTATGCCTCGATATAGTACTAACCAAGTACCACTTCAAGATGTTTATCATGTCCCAGGAATGAAGAAAAATTTGTTATCTGTGGCTCAATTAACATCATCAGGCTACTATGTCTTGTTCGGTCCCCGAGACGTGAAAGTGTATCGTGATCTCAAAATCTCAGAAACACCGACAATGGAGGGGCAACGATTGGAATCAGTCTACGTGATGTCAGCAGAATCTGCATATGTAGACAAGACAAGAAGAAATGAGACAACAGATCTATGGCATATGCGGTTAGGTCACGTTAGCTATTCCAAGCTAAGTGTGATGGTGAAGAAGTCGATGCTTAAAGGGCTTCCTCAACTAGACGTGCGTACAGACACGGTCTGTGCAGGGTGCCAATATGGTAAAGCTCACCAATTGCCATATGAAGAATCGAAGTTTAAAGCAAAAGAATCATTGGAGTTAGTTCACTCTGATGTATTCGGTCCTGTTAAGCAACCATCAATTGGCGGTATGCGATATATGGTGACATTCATTGACGACTTCTCAAGGTATGTGTGGGTTTTCTTTATGAAAGAAAAATCTGACGTATTCTCAAAGTTTAAAGAGTTTAGGGAGTCAACCAAGGAGAAGTTGGAAAAAGATCCGTTGTTCGCGCACGTACAATGGCGAAGAATATAGCTCAAAGTAGTTCTCTCAATACCTAAGGGAATGTCGAATACGTCATCAGTACACTTGTGCCAACACGCCACAACAAAATGGTGTAGCAGAAAGAAAGAACCGGCATCTTGCAGAAATTTGTCAGAGTATGCTACATGAAAAGAATGTACCTGGGAGGTTTTGGGCTGAATCGATGAGGACTGCAGCCTTTGTGATCAATAGACTTCCTCAACCAAGGTTAGAATTTTTTTCACCCTTTGAGAAACTATGGAACATGAAACCTACAGTTAGCTACTTTCGAGTATTTAGCTGTGTATGTTATGTATTTGTTCTTGATCATTTACGGAGCATATTTGACAAGAAAGCTGTTAGATGTATCTTTGTGGGATAAGACAGCCAAAGAAAATGATGGAAATGTTGTGATCCAACGAATGCAAGATGATACACTTCACGAGATGTGGTGTTCGATGAAGCATCTTCTTGGTGGTCCTCAGAGAAGGAAGCATTGCCAGACTCAAGAGAATTTGGAGATAAGTTGCAACAAAAGATGGAGGAGCATACTATAAAATTTCAACCAAGTTTAGATGAATCCAAAGATCCAGACAATGATGGTGCCGAACAAAAAGTAACTCAGAATCCTTGGCAAACTGGCATATATCAACAACTAAATGAAGAAGGTAGGCCTAGTGAAATAGAAGAATCAACTCCATATTCTCAACTCCGTAGGTCAACAAGAACACGAAGGCCAAATCCCAAATATGCCAATGCAGCCATAATTGAAGAAGCAATAGAACCTGAGACGTTTGAAGAAGCATCGCAAAGATCTGAGTGGATGAAAGCTATGAGAGAAGAGATCGATGCACTTCAGCAAAATCAAACTTGGGATCTGGTACGAAAGCCAAGAGATGTGAAACCCATATCCTACAAATGGGTTTACAAGATAAAGCGTAGACCAGATGGGTCAATCGAGAGATACAAGGCACGATTGGTAGCTCGTGGTTTCTCTCAACAGTATGGACTAGACTATGATGAAACGTTTAGTCCAGTGGCGAAACTTACAACCTGCTCGAGTCTTACTTGCACTTGCAAGAAACAAAGATTGGAAGTTGTGACAAATGGATGTGAAGAATGCTTTTCTTCGTGGAGAGTTGGATCTGGGAGATCTACATGATCCAACCAATGGGTTTTCGTGAGCCAAGATCATCCTGAATATGTGTGTAAGTCGTGGAAAGCACTCTACGGATTAAAACAAGCACCCAGGGTACGGTATGGTAAGATTGCTGAATTTCTAACACAAAGTGGTTATTCAGTAACACCTGCAGATTCCAACTTGTTTGTTAAAGCCAATGAAGGAAAGCTAGCTATTGTGCTAGTGTATGTGGATGACTTAATCATAACTGGTGATAATGAGGCATAAATTCTTCGGACAAAGGAGAATTTGTTAGTCCGTTTCCAGATGAAAGAACTTGGCCAACTCAAGCACTTCCTTGGTTTAGAGGTTGATCGCACACAAGAAGGAATATTTCTTTGTCAGCAAAAATATTCTAAAGATTTGATAAAACGGTTCGGAATGCTTGAATGCAAACCAATTTCGATGCCGATGGAGCCAAATGCCAACATGTGTGCACATGAAGGAAAAGATTTGGAAGATGCGACAATGTATCGAAAATTGGTAGGCAGTCTGATCTACTTAACCTTAACTCGGCCTGACATTTCTTATACAGTTAGTGTAATGAGTCGGTACATGCAAAATCCAAAGAAACCACATTTGGAAGCAGTTCGATGAATATTGAGATATGTGAAGAGTACAATTGACTATGGTCTTTTGTACAAGAAAGGTGGAGACAACAAGTTAGTTAGTTACTGCGATGCAGACTATGCAAGAGATCATGACACCAGAAGATCAACAAATGGGTATGTGTTTAAGCTGGGTTCTGGAACAATTTCTTGGTGTAGCAAAAGACAACCAACAGTATCATTATCAACCACTGAAGTTGAGTATCGAGCAGCGGCAATAGCAGCTCAAGAGTGTACATGGTTGATACAGCTAATGAATAATCTACATCAATCAGTAGATTATGCAGTACCGTTGTATTGTGACAATCAATCAGCAATTCGTTTGACAGAGAATCCGGTTTTTCATACAAGAACTAAGCATGTTGAAATACACTATCACTTTATCAGAGAAAAGGTTCTACAAGAAGAAATTGAAATGAGGCAAATCAAGACAGATAATCAAGTTGTAGACTTGTTCACAAAAAGCTTAAGCGTTGGCAAGTTCGAAATGTTTCGCCATCAGCTTGACACAATAAAAATAGTGAGAGTTGGTGTTGAAGGGGAGTGTTGAAAATCAACACCAAAATAATAATTAAAGAGGTAGAGAAATAAATGAAATGGTTGAAGGTTGTAGAAATAAATGAAATGGTTGAAGGTTGTAGAAATAAATGAAGTAGTTGAAGGTTGTAGAAATAAATGAAGTGGTTGTAGAAATAAATGAAGTGGTTGAAGGTTGTAGAAAAGAGAAGTGTGTAGATAAGATTTGTATAGCTAGGATTATTTCTTAGTTTTATATTTGTATGGTGTAGATTGCATGGTGATGACTATAAATAGCCTACCTTGCATTTGGTTTAATCATTCCATCAAAAACAAATAAGTCTTTGTATTCTTAGTTTGAGTGTGAGTTGAGAGCTTTCTCTTTGAGTGTTTGTATTTCTCTTTAATTTGTGAGTTGCCTTTGAAATGTGTTATAGTGGGTATAATACAAATAGTTTGTTTACTTATTTGGATCTAATATTAGTAAATTTAGAGTTGTTCATTCTAAATTTTACTCAACAGTTAATTAATATAAAATCATTCCCTAGTCAAATCCTAATCAATAGATTATTTTCCATAATTACCATAATTATAAGATCTGATTTACTTTAATTCATAGATTTCAACACAATATTAAGAAATAAAGCAACTATGGAGACTATAAGTGAAAACAGACCAATATAGAACTGCATATTTCCACATATGTCAAAGAGCTTGATAGAAATAATCATGCAAAAAATACACATACCTCCAAGAAGGTGGGGACAACATTGAACACCATAGCTGAGAGAACCCAATTTATTGCTCGACTACCTCGATCAATTATTCTATTTAGTGCACCTGTTTCTCGACTGGAAATTTAGAAGCATGGTAAGAAATAAAGAAGCATAAGCTAAAATGTATATAGACTTGCTAAATAACCACTTAATTGAACTAACTAACAAACAGAAAAGGATTTCTAGAGAGTATCGATAATATATACCTAAGATGATATTGAAGGTCAAGTTCATGCAAATGCGAAAAGACCTGCAAGACAGATAACAAGACATACATGAAACGAAAGGATTTGAGATAAACAATCAAAGATCATTCACTCAATTTTTTCCCGACCAAAGAGAAAAGGAAGGAAAGGTTTTTGGCAGTTGTATACCTTCCTAGAGACCGATCGAATTGTTCTAAGAGCCACCTTAGAAAATAAGGCAGTTCGTAGTTCTGCCAATATACGGTTGAATTAAATTTAAAGAATAGGCAATAAAATATAAACAAAGGAAATATGCAGAGACACAAATACTTCTACAATAAATTTTACGCAATAACAGAAACATGTTTTGATGTTAAGCAGTATACACTATACATGCTTGCATTCATGCGTAGTACCATTGAAAGCAGAAGCTCCAGAACGTGCTATCCCATATCCAATCAAAGCCGCTGATGGAGTTGCAAAAACAGCTAACATAGCCGGATTAGCTGCCCTAAAGGAAGCAAGATCACCTGCTTGTCCAGTTGTTGTAGTTAGCCAGTCAACAGCAAGCTTGAAAAGGAAGGGCACTTGAACATTAATGACCTGGAAATACAATAGCACTATTAGCCTTCAAACTTTACATCTACAAAAGAAGATCTTTTTAATGGAACAGAAGGTAAAAGCTAGATTGAAGGATGACCCAAGAAAAAGCCGAACTTAAATGACCTTTGCTCCAACCAATAAACCCAAAGCTGTAATGACCCTCAAACGAAATTCGGTATTGTCTCTCATCCACAAGTAACCGGCAAGAGTACGAAGGATTTTTATGTTGGCCACTTGTTGTTCCGGGGATCCCTTAGTGACCCTTGTGCTCAATATGCTCTGCTCCTCAGTTTGCTTTGGTGCTGACCCATCATTGTTCGACGAAGTTGAAAACCATGAGCTCCCATTTACCATCGAACCCACTCGTTCTCCATTCTACAAAAAAAAAAGATAATTGAAAAAAAAAACAAAGTCAGAAAATATGGTGAAAGGGGCATCAAATTAAGGGAACTAAGTAGCAAACAGATATACTAACAGGTTTTGGCTGAAAGAAAGTAGAAGAAGAATCCGAGAAGAAAGCGTTGACTTGGGTTGTTGTCGATGTATGAATGACGTTCGACGAAGTGCTACAGTGTAGAACCGGATAGCCATAAAAGCCGCTTCTGCTACTGCCTTGGGCAATACGAAGGCATTGTAATCGAACCTTTTGGCCGCTATTCCAATTACTTCGGAACTTATAAACGACCTTGTGCTTCTTATTGGGTTCTCGAAGGAGAAGTTCACTGGTTCTATACAATCTCGTTGGTGTAGCTCGCAGCATTGTTTGTCTGTAGCTGGTTTATTCGGTCAAAAATTGGTTATTTTGATATCGATGAGGAAAAGGACCAATACAGAGCCCACTAAACTAAATTGGGTACGGTCATAGAGAATCGATAACTGAAGAATATATATAAAAAAAATTAGAATAAAAAGCCGTATAGAGGAAGGAGGGGAAAAAAAACAGAGACAAAGAGAATGAATGTTGTTTATAGGATGATAGGAAGATGTCTCCTTCGGTAGTTCTTTCAAAAGTCAACTAGATAGGTTTTTTTTGTTGCTAATATACACATTTGTTTAGTTGTGAACTTAACAAAACTTATCAACTATAATAGGTTTTTTTATTATTTATTGTAGAAAAAAAATCATTATCAAAACTTAAAGGGTATTTGTCTTTAAAAGGGGCATAAGTTTTGTAGCAACAAAAAAAAAAGGGGGGGGGGGGGGGCATAAATATGAAAAAAGAAGAAGAAGCCTTATAGGTTATTTTTTTATTAAAAAATGATTGATAATAGGTTATATTACTTGAAACAATAATACATTAAAATATTAATCAAATATTATATTTTTATCTATCATTATTATTTTTTTTATCTATTTTTCATATTTTAATTATATTGATTTTTATTAACCCTATATCAATTATAAGTGATGACCTTTATAATCATTTAAAATTAACTGAGAATTCATTTTAACTGAAAAAGATTATATATATATATATGGCGTTACGGCAAATACCCAAATTTAAATGTAGCCTCTTTTTTTTCTTTGTAAAAACAGAGAGCAATCTTTATAATCTAGCAAATATCAACCAAGAAAATTGGATTTTCTAGTCCTTTTTCCAATAATTTTACAAATTTAGAGTGGAACATAAGTAGTTGGCAAAATTCTTAGGAGAAAAAAAAGAATGGTTAGCAAAATAAAAGGAGAATGGAGAATCTCATAAGAAGAAATTAAATTAGGATACGACAAGTAACAATAAGAAAATAATAAAGAAATATTTCGATACAAACTAAATTTGCTTTTTTTTAATAACAAAGATATAAAATATCTTTAAAAAAATAAATAAATTTTACATTTTAATAAATCTTAGTAACAATGAGTTAGCATATAGTTCAAAATTGACTATTAGTAACACATCTTGAAAATTTATAGGACAAATTTTTAGAGTTATACAAATACATTTCATATTATTTATTATCTTAATATTTAAATATGTCAATCCAAATATTATTAGAGTTTCAAAACAATAAAAAAATGTATAATTTTTTGAAAATATTTATACTCAATATAACCATAAAAATAAAAAAATAGCTATAAACAACTACGACTGTCTAAAAGCACCTAACAAACAAGAATTGTACGTAGATAATGTAATACAAAACACATACCTACAAATCAATGGTGTATAAAATAGATAATAAACTAAATATAGAATGAGACGCTAAAATAAAACAATAAAACATACTACAAATAGAAACCATCATATCTCAAACAAAGCCACCAACGCCAAAACCGAAATCCACTAGTGTTAGAGGTGAGTGACTAGTCATCCAGCATCGAGAAAAATATCGCGAGTACAAGAAATGCCACCAGCCTAGAGACAATACTACCAACAACTATTGAACCACGATTCCAAGGAATGTTAAACACAACGAACTTAACAACAACATCAATTTATTTATTATTATTGAACTTATTAATACAATAAAATAATAATTGAATTAAGAAAATATATTTTAAAATTTGATAAGTATTAATACGACATGTTTATTAAATTAATAAAAACGACACAACATAAATGAATTAATACCCTAATTAAAATATCAAAAAGGAGATTACATATATAATTGTCCTAATACTCATAATAAAAATAATTGTATTCCTTTTATGCGTAATGTAGATAATTATTCTTAAAGGATAAGGCCGATAATTATCCAATAATTATCATTTAGTTATTTTAAAAAGATAAAGGTCCAAAGATGATCTTTTCTCTATCTTAAAAAATAATATAATAGATAATTAAGAATAAATGTTTATAAACAATGGATGTCGATAATAGATAACTATCTACAATAGACAAGTATCTACAAAGTTACAACATCTCAATCAAAATTATATAATGATAAGCTATCAAGTTTATTCTTTCTCCTATATATAATCACATATGCATAACATAATATTTATCTATCATCCAATATCTTAAATCATCTTGAAATTACTATATCTCATAATAGAGAATCACAACTAATCACTCTCTTTCTAGATAATTGTTAAAGTAAAATTGAGATATCTTCTACCATTCATCTTACAGTTAATAACTTAAGGATAGTAAGGTCAAAAACCACTTACAAGGTAGTCCAAGGTCCTAACAGTTTGTTCCTCTTATAGATTCTACGGATAATAATCTCATCTGGTATTGACAAAAATCAGTATTAATATCTAGCATTATCAGTAGGAAAGAAGTGTGTTCTATTTAACCAAAAAATTTCAAAAATGTAAGACTTTCAAAATAGTTCTTTATGTTCTTGATCTCTTAAGAAAAAAATTAAAAATATATATTTAAAAAAAAGAGATACCATAGACCTTAGCATTAGTGTTCTTTGAAAAAGAAAACTTCAAAATCTTCTTATCTATTATTTTTCTATACTTGTAAAAAGATTCATAGATCAGACAACTTTCTCCACCTCTCAAACATTAACAATTAGTTAAGAGGTTCATCCTATTAACTAACAGGCTATCCTTATAGCTCCATCACAGTATGCTAGAAATTTGGGCACTACACCTAAACCTGCCTACCTTTAATGGGCTACGCAAGCCAAAAAGGTAAAGCGTGCTCGGACACAAGCTTACCTGGACAAGATAATATATGCATAACAGGCCATCCTAAAACGCTTATAAGAGCCAGTTTTTTGGACCAATTGTGGTCCTATAAAACATTGTTAAGGCATTTTCTATTGCCTAGAGTACTCCCGTAACTATCCATGGTTTTGTTGGCAAGTTGATTGCCCACATTGAGACCAAGTCATATGATTAGCCACACTTTATCTGCTCATCATAGCCATCTAGTCTTGGGCTCTATATCACAGCCTTATTCACCGTCTATAAAATTAAACAATGAAAAAAATTAAATAATAAAAGTATAACAATTCACGTGCAAAGCACTTGTTTTTAAGAAAGTGGAAAAATAAAAAAAAAACACCCTTTAAAAATCATAACTATAAAAATAGTATTATTTATGTCTAACTTATGTTTTTTACCATTAAAAAATTTCAACTTATTGTTTTCTATTAGACACCGTTTAATTGAAACATATTCAACTTAAACCATATCTATTTATATTTATTTAATATTGAACATTATTTAATTTGATCACGTTTAATATTATTTGAGTTATCTTTTTATCGTTGTAAGCTTTAAAAATATTAGTTTATATAATATATAAAAAAAAATATAACCATAATATACCCCAAAATTTAATTCTAATGGACAATTATAAATAGAAAATCTTTAAAAATGTATCATATATTAATATCACTTATATAATAATTTGTTGTGATTAAATACCTGTCTAAAATTGTTTTTTGGTCAAACTTATGTTGAACACTTATTATCTGTGTTCCCAACTGTCCTAAAAAAATTTAAAATTTAAGAGTCCGATCTTCAAATTCATAGTGGTATAGTCCATATAACATAGTTAGACACAAAAACTAATCATATATTGTAAGTTTCTACTGACATCCACGAGCAATTTTATTTTTTGCATGAAGTAATATGGTGCCAAGTGCTTTCTTTGCAGGTTCTCTTCGAGTCATAATTGCAGTTTCTTGCTTTGCTTCCTCCTTAACGCCAAAAGTCAGGGTCCTTGTCGAGTGCTAAAGGGGTAGCTAGGTTTAGTTTTATTTCCAATTCACAATTTATGTAACTTGTATTAATATAGGTTCATTTTTTTTTATTTTATATCATAAATTTAAATCATATAAATATTATTTAATATATAAAAAAAAATCTATAATTTATAGATTTTGAGTACTAAAAAATATGTAAAAATTTATAATGTACAACCTTTATGTATCCATGTAAGGTATAGAGATCTGTTAATTTTCTTATTTTAAGTATTGGGATCTTATATAAGTCATCTATTGTCTTTAGACTCTTTACGTTACCACTTTGGGTTTTTGAACTTCAACAACAAACGCTTGATATTTTGTAATTAAATCTTCTTATATAACTTAAATAAATTGGTAGTTAAACGATATATAATTTATTAAAATACGTAAAAAGTATGAAATTTAAATCTTAATTAGAGTCGTGTAAATATTGTAATTATTTTTTAAAAAAAATTGGATATACATATAAAGTTATATCAATAACTCAAACCATTATTATTATTATTATTATTATTATTATTTACACCAAAGTCAAGTTTTAGACACACTTTAATGTATCAGAATATCAAAAAAACTACAAGTTGGATAATAATATATATATTTTTTTATATTTAGAAAAGTTCTTGGATACTAATGAACCTAGTATTGTTCTAAAGCCCTTATTAGTTAATTATATATAACAAAATAAATGAAACCAAATTATAAGAAGCATTGTCACTATTTAATTTAAGAGATTTAGTTTTATAATTATTAAATTTAGTTTATATATAGGATAAATAACATATCAATTGCATATAACTTATATATAGAATACATAATTTACAAAATATACATTAAATTAAATATCTATATTCTTTATAAACTAAAATATTATTTTAAGATAAATTTAATTATGTAAAAATTAACATATTGGACTTCAAATCCATTGTCCCTTGAAATAAAAAATCATAGTTTTAGTATTGTATAAAATGTTTACAAATATATTTTGCAGTTTATGTAGCTCACAATATTAATTAACTCTTAAGTCTCTGACTTTGTAAAAATTATATTCCACAGACAATATTATAAAATATTTTTTAACTCATACAATTTATTTACAGTGGATTACTTTAAAATTTTAATATTTTTCAGAAAATTAAAGAAAATTATATTAGAACAATTACATTAAAGA
This sequence comes from Hippophae rhamnoides, assembly GCA_033030585.1. NCBI lineage: Eukaryota > Viridiplantae > Streptophyta > Magnoliopsida > Rosales > Elaeagnaceae > Hippophae > Hippophae rhamnoides. The sequence goes on from CM065431.1 coordinate 6,710,209, forward strand.
AATCAAACGCGGTTGCAAGTTCAAATGAAGTATTAATCGAATCTTAGAAAACAAAAGTTCAAATAAAACTAGTTATAATTTTTGAAACTTTAGGAAAATTAAGTTAACAAAATATCTTAAAATTTATAATAATAATAATATTAATACGTAATTGACTGATTTTAAATATGAAATAATAAATTATGTAATTTTTAATAATAATTTTTATTATTTTTTAAAAATTTTGGTCATGGTTTAAAAGAAACTGTCAACTAAAATGAAAAGTCTGTTAAAAAAAATGTCTTAGTCTCATTCTTTATGGTTATTTTTAATTTCACTTACAAACTAGAGTTTTCTAAGTCACTTCTAAACCAGATAAAAAATATATATACCAAACACCAATTATTGAACAGAACGCAATCTCAAAATGCTAGTTTTAAACAGTGGAATAGGTCATAAGGAATGAAAAGGGATTTTATTAGTGGAACGGTTCAACTGGTACACAATATAAAAAAATTAAAAAAAATTCTAAGCAGTCAATTTTGACCACGAAAGTAAATTAATTCGTTTTGGTAATAGATTTTATTTGTATAATTTTATTACAGTAATATATTTAATTAAAAAATAATATCATATTATATAAAATAAAAACTATTAACTATATAAAAATTTAATACTAATAATAAACGTTAATCTAAACTGTAATTGATATATTATTTATCTTGTTTTAAAACTCAATACTAAAAATATCTATTTCTATTTTTAAAATATAAAAAAATATTAAATATTGATTTAAATAAATTTTCATAGTAAAATTATTTTAATAAGTAAAAATTTACGTAAAATAAAATAAAAAATTATTTTATTAAAATAATTACCATAAATTTTATCTGAATATATTATATAGATTGTCATTAAACTAAAAAATAATTATAATATAATTCAATTAAATATATTCATACTTAACTTATCTAATAAGTTACACCATAAATACTCTAATTATGTTCTTATAAGTAAATAAAAATATTATCGAGTTTATTGTTCTAACAGGTTTAAATTTTATGAGAGTTAATTTTACATTAACTTTTAGTATGATATTAGAGTTCAAAATCTTAATTATTTTAATTATTGAATTTTAAGTATTTTACATATATGATGTATGTAATCAACATTTATGAGTAACAATAAATATATAAAAGTATTATTGACAACAACTTCTAATATAATATAAGAAGATTCTCTACTCAATATCAATAAATCTATTTGTTAAATTTAATACTTGTAGCTAGTGATACAGTAATATATGTACAAAATATTATTGAAAACCTTCTAATAGTTTAAATTATTATTATAATTGATTTTTTATAATTTTAATATGATATTAAAATTGAATTATATGTAAAAAAATCTTAATCCTTAAATTAACAATGTTTACTTGCATAGAATTAGTTTGGTTTGCAAGAACCTTTTAACAGGTGAAATCCTAATCTTTAGTTACATTAAGTATGATCACAAAATGAACCCAATATTCTTTGTGATTCATTTAGTGGTATGTAATGTTGGTAAGATTTATCTATCATCATATTTAAATTATAATTTTAAATTACATAAAAATATAATTTGATTAATTAAAAATAATAATAATAATACACACTTAATATGCCTGCATACAATGAAGATGCAATAAAAATTTTGGATCGGTTCAACGATGACCTATTGTGAATTGTGACCTTCCACTATATTTGACTATTTGGTCATTTTTATAATAAAACAAATTAGTTATAAAGCTAACGAAAAAATAGGTTGGTGTTATATTCAACGAAAAGTATATTGGTGACGGGTATGTATATTGGTGACGGGTATGTTACAAATTAATTAATGTAATGTGATGATATATTATTATTATTAAAAATATATAATTATATTTAATAAAAATTATTATATTAATTATAATTATGATAAAAGTATTTATACATATAACTCAATTATTGATGCTAGTTTTAGTAAAATAATAATAGAATAATAATATTATAAAGATAATTTTTTTTATTATTTTAAGAATAATTTATTAATAATAAAAGGTAAAATAATAATGTTATATATTTATATTATGGTAAAATAATAATATTATTATTTTATTAATATTAATCTTTAGATATTAATAATTCAATAACACTACGTATATATTCATCTCATGCATTTTTTATTATTTAAAAAAAATTATTACATCATTTCATTTTAAATGTTATTCAATTAGATGAATTTCAAATTAAACTATAACTATTTAAACTCATTGAATATTGAATACCGTTTAATTGGATTCCGTTTAATATTATTATTATGTTATTTTTGTCATTATAAATTTTAAGGTTATTATTTTTTTATAATTTTTCTTTTTTTGTTATAACATTGGCACAATGCAAATTGTTATTGTTATAAAAATATTTCATTAATTAATGATTATTTTATCAAACAATATTTACAATAAATTGTAATTAATACCAAAGATAAAATAAATTAAATTGTAACTATAATAAAAATTATTTTTACAATATCATTACTTTTTTGATGTATTTAAAGGATAATATTATATTATTATTAAAATTATCATTAAATAAATATAATAATATTAACACAATTATTTTTTATATCACAATAAAAATGTATAAAATATCTATAATGTTCTTATTATTAATTACATATTAGTGTTATTATTATTAAATAAATTATTTTTATAATAATAATAATAATTTAAATTATAATAATATATATACATACCCTAAATAAAATCTTATTATCACAATAAAATACATCAAATTTTATTTTATTTTATTTTATTTTATTTTATTGATAATATTACTTACAAAGAGTAAGGCTATTTTATTTCGATAAAAGATTTACTCTCAAATTTCTTAGCTTGCGGTCCGTAATCTCTGCCACTACTTTCCTTCCCGCAAAAGGTAAAAGGTCTTCTTGTTTTTTTTTTTGGCCGGTTGTAATCTAGAATGATTTATCATTAATAAAATATAATAATAATAATAATAATAATAATAATAATAATAATAATAATTTATATTATAATAATATAACAATTGCGTCGTTACCAAAATAAATTGTAAAATAGTAATAATAATAAGGCAGTGTAATGACTTACTCTATGGACTCAAAAATCAAAATAGATGGCGATATTATTTATATAACACAAAATTAGGACATGTGCGTAGTTATTAGTTTTTCTTATTTAGTTTAATATTTACGAGTTTAATATTTATTTTGTCAAATCAATTAGCTTAATTAATTAATTAATTAATTGCTTTCCACGAGTTGAATATGTTGGGTTTCTAGAAGTCTAGTTAAATGTTACGTCTAGCTAAAGACCTGTAAGTTAACGAGGACTTGACCTAAAAAAAAAACAGCTGATATTATTATATTAATAGTATAAGATTATGAGAATCTAAAAAACAGTATAAAAATATATAAGTGTCAATTAGTGCACATGAGATGACTCATAAGGTAGACCCTAAAATATCGATGGAAAAAAAATAAAAGAGAAAATACCAAACTAGTCCAAAATTAAAACCTTTTTAAGATTCAATAATAATATTATTATTTTTTGAAATTTTAATAATAATTATATAGTATATATTTTACAGAATTTATACAATATATTGAGTAAAACTTAAATATACAAAGAAACATAATTATGTTTCTTTGTTTATTGTTTTTTTAATGAGAAATCACATTTTCGTTTAGAGGTTGTTTTATTTAGAAGCATTTTAAGAGATAGAAAATGTTTTCTTTCGTGTTTGACAATAAACACTAAATCACTTTTTTAATTAATATTATACAATTCATAAATATAAGAGATATATACAATTACACACAAGCCTCCTTTTTTAAAATTATAGACATTTAAGCCGTATATAATGTTCTTATAAAATTAAATTTTTATTTTAAAAATGTTTTGAAAGAGTCATTTAGATATAATTAGACATGTAAAAATTATAAATATTTACATGAAAAATTTAGTAATCTATAATAGAGCTTGAAAAAAAAATAATAAGATACAAAAGCAATTGAACAATTGAAAATAAATTATTTTTAGTTGTGTATCATCATGTAACAAAAATGATAGTCATAGGATGCAGCTTCTACCGACTTGATGTGGAGGAGAAGTATTGTGATAAAAGGAAATGTCTCACATTGAAACCAAGCTCTTGGCGATGATGGATTAAATCTCTCATATAGCTTCTACCGACTTGATGTGGAGGAAGAGTATTATGGTAAAAGGAAATGCCCCACATTGAAACCAAGCTCTTGGCGATGATGGATTAAATCTCTCCTGCAGCTTCTACCTACCGATATAGAGAGGAAGTATTATGGTAAAAGGAAAGGTCCCACATTGAAACCAAGCTCTTGGCGATGATGGATTAAATCTCTTCTGCAGCTTCTACCTACCTGATGTGGAGGAGGAGTATTGTGGTAAAAGGAAAGGTCCCACATCGACAACAATATATATATATATATATATATATATATATATATATATATATATATATTGCTATCGTAATCAGCATTTTTGTTAGTTTTACCTTTGATGCCTTAGCTTCTCATCAGTTTCAACGACTTCTGTGCAAGCTTAGATCCATAAATTTTATGGATCCAGCTTGAGGGATAGTATTGGAGATAAAATTAAGGAGTAAATTAAGGAGTGTCAACTCCTTAATTCAAGGAGTAAATCAAGGAGTTGTGATCTTTAATTTAAGGATTAATTCAAGGAGTAAAACAAGGAATCCTTAATTCAATGAGTAAAACAAGAAATCGTTAATTCAAGGAGTAAATCAAAGAATGTTTAATTCAAAGAGTAATTCAATGAGTAAATCTCCTTATATATAGCTATAGAATTGTAATGAAAATATGAAAGAAAGAATACAACTTTAAGAGAGCTTATTTTATATAGAAAGGCCTTTAGGCCTTTCCTTTAGCCTTGACGTTTACAACACTAATTTTTCAACAATGTTATTAAAATATTATTATTTGAATGATAAAAAAATAAAATAAAGAGTTAAAAATAATATAATTTTTATAGGGATTGTTGTTAAATTACGTAAAGATTCATTAAAATTAAATTTCTTTTAATGTAATTACTTAGAAATCATATCACTTATAAATTAATTTTATCATTCCTCAATTTTTTTTTTCTCAAAAAAGAATAAGACAAATAAATGTTATTTTTAAACCATAAAACTAATGGATATAAATATCATAATATAAATTACTATCAATTATTCACCCTATTTCTAAAAGGTATAATTTGAGAATATTTATTAAAATTTTGATTTTAACTCAGGACTCTCCAATGACAACTAAATTACTAAAAAAAATATCAACACTTTAATTTTTATATTTATTTGGTACCTGATTATTTGAATGCTTATTTACGAGTAAGTAATTAGTTAAAGAGAATTATAAATGTTACTGTAACTAATTATATCTAAAAATTAGAGATATTTAGGTAAAACCTAAAAGTGAAGGTAAAAATAATAATAATTACATAAATATGTAAATAAATGTAAAATTGTGATAGTTCTTGCGTTCTATGATGTAATTAAATGTAAAATTGTTATAAAGCAGGGAAAAAACAAAATTGAGATTCGTGACCAATAAAGTGTTATAAAGCCACCTCGAGAGTCGTTTATCTAGATCATTTATTTAAAAAAAATGTAAATTTATTTTAATTTATATTATTATATTTAAATAAAAAATTCAAATTAAAAAATATTATTAAAAATTTACTACTTTTTTATTTTCTATTAATTTTTCATAAATATTAATTTTTATATAATAATTATATACTCACAAATATATCATATTATATATAAGTTTTTAACAAATTTGTTTAATGCTATATGGATTTATGTTTATTAAAAAACTATGTTTTAGATATATAATGATTGTAATAATAATGTTATTTATAAATTTATGTAATTTTTTAACTTATAGATTAATTTTTATTTTTATGTTATGAATTAGGTTTGAATTTATTAACATAATATTAAAGTTAAGCTCTTAATAGGTGCATTTAACATCATGTGAGGAGGAATATTAAATAATTAAATCTCACATGTATTAAAAATATTTAAAAAAAACAATGAATAAAGAAAGAAATTAGTTGATAATAATATTTCTTTACGGTATAAATATATCTTTTTAATTTAAATATAATAATATAAATTTACTTAATTTTAAAATAAAGTGATTGTAATCAACGATGCCATCACTTTTGTAAATTTTATTTTTTTTTGTGCGTCGTGGCCTCGTGGGGCAGCTATTAAATACAATAATTTAATCAAACTAGGTTTTGCTCTTTTTTTTTAATATCTCGTTTTCTCAACATATACAAGTATTAAAGGTGATTTCAAATAAAAAGCAATTTTAAGAAAAAGTTGTTTTAAAAAAATCGTACATATTTTGCGGTTCATGAGCTTAAAAGGAAGAAAAAAAGAATTTTATTGAATATTCTATTTTTTTTATGTTATAAACATTTCTAAACAATACAAACACAAACAAATAGAAATATCTATTTTTATAGAAAAAATATACCTTTTCTTTTTCAACACTTTGATAAAAAAGTCAAATACAATCCTAAAATAAGATAGAATAAAAAATATTTACATACACAATACATAATAATAGACCAATATAAATATAGTAGTTTTGTCCATAAAAGTCAACTCTTAGACAATAGTTTAAAAATGATAATAACTATGATTTTTTTAAAAAATAGGTAAGATCTTACCTTAAACTTTAAAACAAAATTTTTAATTAATTTTATTTATAAAAAAAGATATATTAGTTCTATTTTACAAAATATAATTATTATAAACATAAAAAATATTAACATCTTATAAAATTATAATTAATTTTAAATACATAAATCTTTTTTATCATATCATATATTAAAAATTTTATTTTACAATAAAATAAATATAAATTTATACATATATTGAAAATAATATGCTAAATATTTTGTTAATTGATAAATTATAATTATATTTAATAAATAATTATAATATTAATTATAATTATGATATAAAAATAATATTCATAAAAATAATTAAATTATTAAATTTTTTTGTAAAACCTCTACATCCAATTTTTTATGAGATATAATACAAATATAGAATATTATATCACAAATTTTGTAAAAAAATATTATATAATATAATATGATTATAATTATTTTTATTATTAATATAATAAAATATATAAATTATATTGAATTAATTATATTTTAATACGTAAATATAATTATTGTTAATAAATATTTGTTATCTCAGTAATAATTAAAATTATAATAATATTAGAGATATTTATTATAATGTAATCTATTTTTTAATTTTTTAATTTTAAATAATTTATTTTTAAAAAATTTTAATAATTTTTCATACAAATTATTGTAACTATTTAGTAAAGTTTTTAATAATTTAAAATTTTATAATTTATTATTATTATAATTTTAAATTATTTTATAATAAAATTTTGATAAGTTATTTATTAGAAATTTTTTATTATTATGTAAATATAAATTATTATTTATTAAAAATCGGTGAATGGGTATATTTTTAAAAAAATAAGGTTATGGAAATTAGTGAAAGAGAGAAGGAAAAGACAAAAATATTTATTTAAAAATACGTGATTGATGGACTACTAATTAAAAAAAAGGAGAGAGAAAATGTTACGAGAGTTAGAAAAACAAATGAAAAAGAAGAGAGAGAAAATGTGACGGGAGTTAAAAAAAACAAATAACCAACAAAATATTTAACGAGTTTGATTTTGGTCATTTCTAAACTAAATCCTAATTAAATCCGTTCATAAACTATTATATATTAGTAGTCTTTTATAGACAAAAACCCATAAATATAACACATCAAATCAGAGACTCTATCTTTAATCAACCAAAATAATCACCCAAATTAATAGAAATGTTAGAAACTCAAGTCTAATTTAACCTAATAAATAATAGAGTTAATAGTTTATTTAAACTTATAAGCAACGTTACTGTCGAACTCCTCGTCGATGTGGGATTGAGGTAGTCTCACAAAGTCATTGGGAGACTATTAAGGATAAATCTCAAGCCACCAATCAAGTTAAATTCAACTTTGATACCATGTTAGAAACTTAAACATAATTTAACCTAATAAAATTTTATTGAATTAAGAGTTGGTCAAACTTATAAGCAATATTACTGACGAACTCTTGACCGATGTGAGACCGAAGAAAACTTAACAAAACAAATATTAGACAAGAAAGAACTCAAATATCTAGAGCTTCATCCAACATGATAAAAAGAAAAGTGAGCAAACACATACTAATTGCAAATAAAAAAGTAACTTCAAGAAACAAACTAGGAAACTAACAATTTAAATGCTACTCAAAGAAATCAAATCCATTTCCAAAGCATCAATGCCATCATTTTTTCCAACAAAATTGGTAGGAGACAACCTCAAACCCAAGTCACCTTACTTATTCCATCTTTTATGATGCACTCGATGCAGATCCAAAATAAAGAGCTTTACTAGATCAAATCTAGAAAGAAACGAGTATAAAAAATCAATCAACACACGACTAAAAAAGTGAGTCTAGAGAGAATCAAACTCTTTGAGAATTATTAACAAACAAATCGAATAAAAGCAACGAAGTCAAGTGAGAATTGATTGACACTGAAAATCTAAATTAAGCTAGAGAAATCATAAGTGGCAGCATGATATGTTGACAAATTCAAAAGTTCTGGGATCTTATCCACTAGCTTGGAACATGGTGGCAGCATGAGAACTGATGAGTGATTGAAACACTTGAGAATTAGTGAGTGATTCTAGCCGAAACGCTTCGCTGACTAGAGCTGTAAAAGGTTGGCCTGTTGAGACATTGTCGTCGAGTGCGAGGTGAGACTTCAAGGGTGAGGGGGTCGTGAGTCATGACTTCGTGAGCAGCGGTCGCAGACTTGCAGCACGAGGTTGGAAAACTATTAGGGTCTTTATTGTAAACTACTTTTCTTCAAAATAGAACTTAAAACTTCAAGTTTGTAACTTAGAAAATGAAATATGATTATTTTTTTATTTTATTTTTATTATGAAAGTATTTGAATTATCTATATATTTCATCCCTATATTAATTATATTATAATGATATTATTATTAAATAAAATAATTGTGTCAATTACAAATTGAGTCGGTCAATATGAGCACCCCTTAAAAAATTATTAAGTTAAAAAAACAAAAAGAAAAAAAAGATTCAAGCATTCAATCACCAAAATGCCTCGCCACTGCACTATATATAGCTACGCTTCCAGCTTCTATACAACAAACGAAAAGCTAAAGAAAAGAGAAGTAGAACAAAAACAGAAGAGAATTAAGGGATTCGAGAGAAAATAGCTAGACATGGCTCTAGAGTACTTCCAATATTTTGATATGAAGATGTTTGTGTCAATTGGTTTTATTGGGTTTTTTGCAATGTTGATGCGTCTGTTCAATTCATTAGTGGTAAAACCAGGGAAGCTGAGAAGAAAGATAGCCAAACAAGGCATAAGAGGACCACCACAAACATTAATACTTGGAAATATAATGGAGATCAAGAAAGCCAGAAACCCTCGAACCACACAAATAGCTCCTGCTGGTCAATCGCCTCAAGAACACAACTGTGCCACTCTTCTCTTTCCTTTCTTTGGAAAATGGAGGAAACAATACGGTATTTTTTTTTAACTTCTTCTCACTTAAACATTTCACTACAACGATTTATAATATCAGCCTTACATAAATTCTCAAAATAGATTACAAAATAAAAGTGGGTTATTTTTTGGAGATTAAGAAAATAAAAATACATTAATTCATCATTATATCCATTTTTTCCCTCTCTACTCTCTCTCTCTCTCCCTCATTTTAGTTTTCGATAGTATAACATTATTTTATGTTATAAAAAGGAATTTAATGTAATATTTTGAGCTACAGTTGACAAGTTGTGAAAAACAATGTAATTACAGGAGATGTGTTTATGTTTGCACTGGGTAACACTCAGATCATATACGTAAATCAACCAGATGTTGTTAGGGAGATAACAACCTGTACATCCTTGGATTTGGGCAAGCCTTTATATCAATTTAAGGAACGTGGTCCTTTGCTTGGCCAAGGTATTCTTACTTCAAACGGCACCGTTTGGGCCCATCAGAGGAAAATCCTTGCTCCTGAACTCTACATGGAGAAAGTTAAGGTATAATAGTAATAATATCAAGGAAAATTCTAAATCTTTTATTTTTCAAGTAAATACTAAATTCAATGGACAAGATTAAATCAAACAAATACAAACGAAGTTTAAGAGAAAATAAAAAATTCATAATTTGTTAATTATTTTTTAATTTAAATTTGTGTTATTAATTAATGACTCTTACAGGGAATGATGAAGTTAATTACTGAATCTGCACTAAATTTGCTGGATACATGGAAGAGTAAGATTGAATCAGAAGGAGGTGTGGCTGATATTAAAATAGACAATTACATGAGAAGCTTTTCTGGAGATGTTATCTCAAGAGCTTGTTTTGGAAGCAATTTTGCTAAAGGAGAAGAAATTTTCCATAAATTAAGAGCTCTCCAAGAGGCTATGTCCAAGAAGATCTTTTCCACTGGAATTCCCGGAATGAGGTAAATTAACTAATCATCGGCCTTGGTTTTGCAAAACTTAAGATTTTTGTGCTTGTGTTTGTGTTAAAAGGGGTTACAGACATTATTGATTTAAAAAAAGGGGTCAAGCATAAGCACTAAATGTGCTTTCAGACAACTTCTTCTGAAACCACTACTAACATGAGCGCAAGCAAGGGAAGGCTTGGTACATGTAAGCTAAGCTATAGATAATGATTGATGGATACTAATATTTTGTGATACAACAGATATATTCCAAGCAAGCACAACAGGGAAGCTTGGGCATTAGAAAAGGAAGTGGCTAGTCTGATCTTGCAAGTAGTGAAGGAGAGAAAGGAAGCTGGGTATGAGAAAGACTTATTACAGATGGTTCTTGAGGGTGCTCAAAACAGTGACTTTAGCCAAGAGGCCACTGACCGTTTCATTGTAGACAACTGCAAGAACATTTACTTGGCTGGCTATGAAACCACTGCGGTATCAGCCACTTGGTGCTTCATGCTCTTGGCGGCAAATCAAGATTGGCAAGATCGCGTCCGCAAAGAGGTTCTTGAAATCTCTGGTGGCCATACCCCAGATAACGATATGCTTCGCAAGATGAAACAGGTACTTTTATTAGTTTTGAGGCACAAACTATACATGAGTTATGTACAATTGTTATTACTTGATATATGTTTTGTTACAACTCTATTAGAAATGCTTAGGAGTGTTTCAACATGATTTGGGGATCAAAATGGCATCTTTTTGGAGATTTGACCAAAAATGTCTCAAAATTGAGCATTTTTGCTATATACATGCAGTATATTAATATTACTGTGTGTTATGTACACATGATTTATGGACATTTTTGGATCAAATCTTCAAAAAGGCATTATCTAGTGCCCGCAAGCTTTTAACATTGCTCTTGACCAAGCTCCGACGTTAATTTTTCTTTCCTAATCTTTGGATGTGCAGTTGACAATGGTGATCCAAGAAGCATTGAGGCTTTACCCACCAGTGACAGTTGTATCAAGAGAGGCTTTTAAGGACATGAAATTTGGAGACGTTCATGTTCCGAAGGGTGTTAACGTTTGGACAATGGTGGCAACAATACACACAGACCCAGAAATTTGGGGACCTGATGCCTACAAATTCAATCCAGATAGATTTGCAAATGGAATAACGGGTGCTTGCAAGCTTCCTCACTTGTACATGCCTTTTGGAGTTGGACCAAGAGTTTGTCTTGGTCAAAACTTAGCCATGATTGAGCTTAAGATGTTGTTGGCTCTGATTTTATCAAACTTTTCTCTGTCACTCTCTCCTAAATATAACCATGGACCTGCTCTTAGATTGGTAGTTGAGCCAGAACATGGCGTGGACCTTTTGGTTAAGAAGATTTGAGGTTTAGATCTGTTTATTTTAATTTGTTACTGATAGAAATTACAGTCTCTTCAATCTCAGTGTATTCACACTTTATATTGTTCATTTGTTCCCACTTTTGTTTGTTCATTTTTGTATATGCCTTTTATTTAATGAATAATGCCAAATTTTTACTTGTTCTTGAATATTTCACTTCTCTTTTTTGCTATCCAATCAAGGATTTTAATCGATCTATTTATTTAGATCTTTCCCAAGTTTATTTGCTCGTTTGTTTTTCTCTTTGTTTGGATACTTGGAACAAATTCAAAATCTTGTATCAAGGACTAGGTCAGACTTTATATTCTTCGACTGCATAATTAATACCTTTTTCAAGTTTTTAATATGATTTAATAGCACTACATAATCCCTAATACACCTTACTTAAATTGCCACTACATAGATGGCTAAGAACCATACATATGGGACAAACAATATTGATGGCAAGGAATCACTCTCTCATATGCCATTGTTAACCTCCGCACTTTTCTTCCTAATACATTCATTTCCTTTCCAAATTACTCTCTTCAAAAAGACAAGAAGAAGAAGTAAAAAAAAGAAAAGAGCAATGCACCTTGTGGGCGCTAAGAAAGCATAAGCTCGACAGTGTATATGTGTGCGTGGGTGTGACTGTAAAAGAGGGTAACTGTTATCTAAAAAATAAAACTTAAAAAAAAGGTGAAAGGAACATATCATGAGGGGCAATGTTTTTTGTGTAGCACCAAATTGTTGGATGCATGAGTAACATGTAAATTAACGTAAAATTAGAACACGAGATATTAAAATAATTATAATATCACTTGTTTATGAAATGTAAATACTAGTTACATTATGTAAATTGCATGTATAAGTTGTAATATAAATCATTTTTGTGTAATTGATATATGTTAAAAATATTATAAATATAAAATGAATTTAAAAAAAATGTATATTGTAAATTCATTATTTTCATCGGAGTTATCACACATTGTTTAGAAACATCTCTTTAGAGGTGGTAATAAGATGTTAAGTTTAGATTTGTGATTGCGTTCCAAAGAGTACCCATTTATATGGAAGAGAAAAAAGATAAACAATTGTTGGTCTACTTTACACACGCGCGTGTTGTCGTTGTCTGGTTGAGTGGCATGATATGTCAGACACTTTATTTTTTAAATTTATTTTATTTAATTATTTTTTAATTCAAAATTAATTTAAATTGAATCTTTATCTACCTATTCTCTTCCACGTTTTCCTCCATTCTCAACAGTCATATTATGATCGTTACTTCTCCAACATCTTTGATTTCTTCTATAAATATAAGTAATGGCTTTAGTTATTTTCAAAAAAAAAAAAAATATAACTCTCTAATGAGTTCAAAAATAAATTCTTAGTTTCTACTTTTGTTCTTTGATTTCAAACAAATTTATATTAGTAAGTGTAGTATTCTAATATTCTACAATATAGTAGAGTATTGAGACATAAAGGTTTTTTAAACTATTTTATCTTGGAAACGACTTGATTGTTTGCTTCTTACACATCTTATACAGAACCGTGAAACGTCTTAAAGAGAGCATCTAATCTGCGACTTAATGTAAGCATATTTTGATTACTTTGTTCCTTTTTTATATTATTCTAAAGTGGCAATTGTAGGATGTTATTTCATTTGACTTACATGTTGATTTAATGACTATTATTATGAATAAATATCTTGTTTTTGTTTTAAGGGACTCTATTTTAAAAGATAGAGACAAAAAATGTTATTTTTCGCTTACCATGAAAAAGTCACTTATGTCTTAAATAATGACAAATCTGAACTGCGTGCTGAACATACTGAAACTCAAATTAAGAATTGTGAGTATTGGGTAAAAGATGAATTCCTACGTAAGAATTTCATTTTAAATGGTTTGTTTGATGATTTATATGATTATTATAATTTTGATAAGAAAATACCTATACGTAGAAACAATTACGCAAAGGTCAATTATTCTTCTAATTCAAATAGATAACTGAGACCTAAATGTGGGGTGAAGTACCAACGCATAGAATCTTTTCATGAGCTCTATATCAATTAGGTCAAGCCGACCTCATGAACATGAATTAAGTAAATTACACAATGAAAGTACAAAACAATATGTTCAATTCAATATACAACTAAAACACTCAACAGTTATGAAATCTATAATCTGTAGTAAACACACTAGTGATAATGTGCCTCAAAGGCTTTTGTCTAGACTAAAAAGAAGTATACATAACTGTTAAAGATGATTTATGAGTGTGTGTATTAGGTGTCTAACACTAGGTGTCTTAGTGGTGTGAGTTGTGTATTAGGTGTCTTAGTGGTGTATTAGGTGTATGTCACCTAAGATTGTTTCTATCTTTGTATATAAATAGGTAGTGTCTTTGAATGATAATAATAAGAGAGAATTCTGATTTTACATGGTATCAGAGCATTTGGGTTACAAAATTTGAGAATTTTTTTTCCCGTTCAAATTTGGGGCAGATTTTGGGTAAACACAAATTAGGATTTGGTGAATTTTTGAGTTCCAACTCGGAACACCTTTTTGGAGTGCACATTTTTTTCTCACCGCCGACACAGGGAGGAATAACAACCGTAGGCCAGCCAAACCCCGACGTCCGGCCACTATACGAGCTGCGAATGGGCTATACGCACCACTGCGACTTTTTGTCAAAATTTCCACGCGTCTCACCGCCGGCACAGGGGGGAAGAACAGCCGCCGACCGACCAAACCCCAAAGTCCGGTCACCAGACGAGCCGCGAGTGGGCCACACACGCCGCCGCGATTTTCTGTCAAATTCCACGCGCCGGCGCATGACAGCGCGTCCGTGTAGAATTATTCTCCGGCAGACCCCGTGCCGCTCTCCTTTGTCCCCCTGCGTCATCTTTGGTGGTTTGGCACTCATCGCTTGTGATTGTTCATGTTTGCATTTTTCCAATTTTGTGTTTTTGTTCGCTACGTGTTTGGTCGCTGCTGTTGTTGGATTTTGTTTGTTCGTTTGCTCGCTGTCTTGTCGTTTGTAGGAGTTATGGATGAAAATAAATCTAATGTTGTAACAGATATGGTGCCTGTGATGTCTAAAATCACGGACCATAAGCTCAATGGCTCGAATTATTTGACTTGGAGCAAGACTATTCGAATTTATTTGAGAAGTATCGAAAAAGATACTCATTTGACTAATAATCCTTCTAAAAATAATTCAAAGCAGACATGGCTTAGAGACGATGCTCGCTTATTTTTACAGATTTGGAATTCTATTGAAAGCAATGTAATTGACTTGATCAATCACTGTGAATTTGTTAAGGAATTAATGGATTATTTGGATTTCTTATATTCTGGTAAGGGAAATCTTTCTCGCATATATGAGGTATGCAAAGCATTTTACCGTACAGACAAACAAGATCAGTCACTCATAAATTATTTTATGGAATTTAAAAGGACTTATGAGGAGTTCAATAGTTTGATGCCTTTTAGTCCTGATGTCAAGGTTCATCAAAGTCAACGGAAACAAATGGCGGTCATGAGTTTTCTTGCCGATCTTCCCTCTACTTTTGAGACTGCTAAGTCCCAGGTTCTTTCTGGTTCTGAGATCTCCTATTTACAAGAGGTGTTTAGTCGAGTACTTCGTACAAAAGGCACTCCACCTCCACTTGCTCAATTAAACGGTGCTTTGGTCAACCGAAGTAATAATTATGAGCATGGACGGTCAACTTATATGAACAGAAATAAAGGAGGCGACTCGCACAGGTTTGAAACTCGACCATAGGACCTCGGAGGTATTGTATGTCACTATTGTCACAAACCAAGACATACGAAACATGAATGTAGAAAGCTTCAGTACAAACATCAGAAAGGTCACTCGGCTCATATTGCATCCACTTTTGATACTTCTGAAAAATCGGTTCTTATCTCTGCAGATGAATTTACCAAGTTCTCACAGTATCAAGAATCACTAAACTCTTCATCACCCTCTGCCACTACTATTGCTGATTCAGGTAAATCAAATGCATGTCTCATTTCTTCATCTTCCAAATGGGTTATTGATTCTGGTGCCACAGATCATATGACAGGTAATTCTAATCTCTTTTCTACTCTTCAGTCACACACTTCTACTTCTACTGTTACCTTAGCTGATGGGTCACCATCTCGTGTTCTTAGGTCTGGCACAATTACTCCCACTCATTTGCTTCCTTTGTCGTATGTCTTACATTTACCTAGCATATCCTTTAATTTGATATCTGTAAGTCAGCTTAATCGCAATCTTAACTTTTGTATCTCATTTTTTCCTAATCGTTGCTTATTTCAGGATCTTATGACGAAGAAGACTATTGGTAAAGGACATGAGTCTGGAGGCCTCTATATTCTTGACACACCGATACCGAAATTTGTCGCTTGCTCTAGTGTAACCTCTCCCTTCGAGGCACATTGTAGATTGGGTCATCCATCTCTTCCTTTACTGAAGAAACTTTGTCCTCAGTTTAGTAAGGTGTCTTCATTAGATTGTGAGTCTTGTCAGTTTGCAAAACATCATCGTCTTAGTTCAAATCCAAGAGTTAATAAATGTGCTAGTGTTCCTTTTGAATTAGTTCATTCTAATGTTTGGGGTCCTTGTCCTATTTTGTCTAAACCTAGATTTAAGTATTTTGTTACTTTTGTGGATGATTATTCTCGTGTAACTTGGTTATATTTAATGAAGAGTCGTTCTGAATTGTTTTCTATTTTTTGTGCATTTTGTGTTGAGATTAAAACTCAATTTAATGTTTCAATTCGTACTTTACGAAGTGATAATGCCAAAGAATATACATCAGCTTTGTTTCAATCTTATATGGTTCAAAATGGCATGCTTCATGAAACTTCGTGTGTTGATACTCCATCTCAAAATGGAGTGACCGAACGTAAGAACAAACATCTTCTCAAAACTACACGTGCCTTATTATTTCAAATGAATATTTCTAAACCTTTTTGGGTCGATGCAGTTTCAACCGCATGTTTTCTTGTGTCGCGTACTCATCATTCTTGTGGTGAGATTCCTTACAAATTTTTTTCCTAATAAGTCTTATTTTCGGTTGACCCTAGGATATTTGGTAGCATTTGTTTTGTTCGGGATGTTCGTCACGTGTTACTAAATTAGATCCCAAGTCTTTGAAGTGTATCTTCCTTGGTTATTCTCGTCTCCAAAAGGTTATAGATGTTATTGTCCTAGTCTTAACAAATATCTTGTCTCGGGTGATGTTACCTTAAATGGAAGACATACCCTATTTTTCGTCTTCTCTCGCATGTCGGGGGAGGATGACAATTTGTTAATCTATTCTATCACATCATCTGAGATTGTCTCTGATCCAGTTCCTGTTAGGCCTCCTATAACTCAAGTCTACTCCAGACATAGACCTTCTAATTCATGTCCTGCACCTGCTCCTTCGTCATCAGATCATATCCTGAACGATGATCTTCCTATTGCATTACGCAAAGTTAAATGTCAATGTACTTATCCTATTTCTTCTTTTGTTTCATATAATTGCTTGTCGTCTTCCTCTTGCTCTTTTATTGCTTCTCTTGATTCTATTTCTATCCCTAAAACTATTCATGAAACCATATCTCATCATGGTTGGCATAATGCAATGATCGAGGAAATGAATGCGTTGGATGACAATGGTACTTGGGACTTGGTTGATTTACCTTTAGGGAAACGGGATATCGGATGCAAATGGGTGTTCACAGTTAAGGTCAATCCAAATGGGTCAGTTGCTCGATTAAAGGCCCGTCTTGTTGCTAAGGGATATTGTCAAACCTATGGAGTGTACTATTCTGACACTTTCTTTCATGTTGCTAAACTGACATCTGTTCGGTTGTTTATTTCTATGGCAGCTACTCACCATTGGCCTTTGCAACAACTAGATATCAAGAATGCTTTTCTTCATGGTGATCTTCAAGAGGAGGTGTTTATGGAGCAACCTCATGGTTTTGTTGCTCAGGGGGAGTCTAGGCACGTTTGTCATCTCCGCAAATCTTTGTATGGTTTGAAACAGAGTCCTCGTGCTTGGTTTGGAAAATTTAGTCAAGCTATAGAAACGTTTGGTATGATGAAAAGCAAGTCGACCATTACGTGTTCTACAAAGCAAACCGAGCGGCATCATTCTTTTAGTTGTGTATGTAGATGACATTGTTATTCTTGGAAGTGATACTGTGGAATTTCATCTCTTAAGTCTTTCCTACGTACTCGGTTTCACACGAAGGATTTGGGGATGCTAAAGTATTTCTTAGGTGTTGAAGTCACGAGGTAAAAAGATATATTTCTATCTCAAAGAAAATATGTCTTGGACTTGCTTGAGACGGGGAAAATTAGGAGCAAAACCTTGTAGTGCTCCAGTGACTTCGAACATCCACCTTACGGGAGATGGAGAACCCTTTAAAGATTTTGAGAGATATCGAAGGGTGGTTGGAAAGTTGAATTACCTTCTACGTGACTCGTCCGGATATTGCATATTCGGTCGGTGTTGTTAGCCAATTTATGTCATCCAACGGTTCATCATTGGGCAACGTTAGAGCAAATTTTGTGTTACTTAAAAGGAGCACTGGACGTGGCATCTTGTATGCAAATCATGGACATACTCATGTGAATGTTTTTCGGATGCAGATTGGGCGGGTTCCAAAAGTGGATAGAAGATCCACGTGAGCTGTGTATTTTCATTGGAGGAAATTTGGTCTCATGGAAAAGTAAGAAGCAGAATATTGCATCACGATCGAGTGTAGAGTCAAAATATAGGGCTATGGCACAATCTGCGTCTGAGATAATATGGATATATCAACTCTTGGATGAAGTAGGTCTTAAAACTTCAGTACCAACGAAATTATGGTGTGATAACCAAGCTGCTCTTCATATTGCTTCTAACCCTGTGTTTCATGAGCAAACTAAACACATTGAAATTTATTGTCATTTTATTCGCGAGAAAATTCAGCAAGGGTTGATTTCTACAGGATATATGAAGACTGGAGAACAACTAGGAGATATCTTCACAAAAGCTTTAAGTGGGGTTCGGGTTGATTATCTTTGTAACAAGTTGGGCATGATTAATATCTATGCTACAACTTGAGGGGGAGTGTTAAAGATGATTTATAAGTGTGTGTATTAGGTGTCTAACACTAGGTGTCTTAGTGGTATGAGTTGTGTATTAGGTGTCTTAGTGGTGTATTAGGTGTATGTCACCTAAGATTGTTTCTATCTTTGTATATAAATAGGTAGTGTCTTTGGATGATAATAATAAGAGAGAATTCTGATTTTACAATAACAATCAACACACAACATGTGAGACATGAATGCATACTAAACAATGAAGGATTTTCGATCACTTCAAGACTTCATATGGAAGAACATATTCGGTAAATGATAATTGTGCTTTCACAACATGTTATCAAACTAAACATAGCAAACTAATTAAAGAATTTGACACTTCAACTAGGATAAGGAGATATAGATTCTTTATAGACTCACACCAAACTCACATGCATATAATAGACATAAACAAAATAAATTAATCAAAAATCAGATAGAATAATTTAATATATTATAAGCAATGATTAGAAAGTTATAATCATGATGCATTGAAAGCAAAGAAAGCATGCTACAATGTACAACCAATTCAATTTCTAAGAGTCTACATCTAGTATATTAGAATATAAATGATAGAAACTAAGAGCATACTAACATACTAATCATGTATAACACCATTGAAGGAATCCAAGACCCAATACACAATCAAGCTAAGGAGATATTGACTCCTTAAGTACTTAACTCAAACACGCAAATTACAAGGAGATAAACAAAGCTACAGTATATGTAAACAAAGATAGGCAGTATCATAAAATAACAGATATAGAAGTTTAAATGAAAAGCATATGATAAATATTATAATCTTTTTAATCAGAGTTTAAACTTCAATATGTAGAAACATATACCATTTAAACTCTAATTATACTAGCCACACATTCGAGCATACAAAATACCATATATAACGAGTTAAACCTTCATAAAAATCCTATTTATATGGTAACATCATCGAGTTGCTTAAGGTAATTACTCAACAACAAACAATTCACTAAACATAATAAATAGATACAAATCGATCGAAAAATATAAACTCAAATACATCTATCAGTCGGGATACCAACCCTAACTACTTATTGCTGCTCTCGCTCAATGTCTCTGCAACGACTTGGTTCAACATATGAATCTGGCTCACATCTAAAACCAATACTACCAAAAGTAGTGTGACCAATAATCAAAGACTAACAAGAAAAAATTACTTGAGGGCAACTACTAGCCGACACACGGCTTTACATGTAAAAACCCACTCCCTAACACCGCCTTGAGTACTTATCAATCATAATTACGGATTAGCTTACACATTCACAAATCACTAATATCGAACAACACTCAAGCTATTAATAATTCAAAAATAGAAAAAACGAGAAGTCAATTTGATAGAACTTTGCTACATTTTTTTGGATACAAAATAAGAAGAAATTGGGATATTTATAGAACTCGTATTTTTCACATTGCCAACCACCTCGCCAAGGGTTGTGGCGAGGTGCTAAAAATCACATTTTTTCATTCCAAAAATTATTGAATAATTGTCATAAATACATGCACTCGAAGCGAACCAAAAACACAAGTAATAATATCGGTGAGCAAGCATGCGAGCGAAAACCAACCATGTGATGTGTACAAATATGCTTGTACATAAAGTATACCTAACTATGTACATGCGTGTGTATTACTAATCTATAGTAACCAACCTTATATAAAGAAAAATAGATACACTAAGTAAAATAATCACACAGTTTATTTTATATACGGGAAGCCAACATATAGACACGAGTATAACAGGAGTTACATGATAAAATTGCTAAAAAAATCTTAAATGCACTTTAAAAGAAATATGATACTAAGGAAGTTGGAACCAAAAAGTACGCAGTTGATATTTAAAATACTAAATGATTGAAGACAAATATATGAAAGCTTAGTTACATGAACTACAAAAAAATAGCACATGAAATACTATCCAAATGTATATTAGATGAAAATTTTCAAGTTGTTATTTTGATTAATAAATTACACTTGTTTGGAAATACTTTAAAAATGTTTTTAGACATAAAACTAAGGAGTTCTCGTTAGAAAGTCTTCTCACTCATCTTTGCATTAATCAGGAATCCCAAAAACAAAATAAAAAAGATGAAGTACTTATTGTTTCCAACAATAGTGTCAATAAGAAATCCACCTCCGTCACTTTGAAACCCAAAGGGAGATACATGAAGTATCAGAATCGCAACAACAACCAAAATCACAACATGAATCCTCCACATAATGTGCATCAACCCCTAAAGGAATAACATATTTATGTGTTATAGCCAGGCCACATGGTTCAAAATTGTCAAAATAGGCCTCGTCTTGCTCCCTATGCGAACCTAACTGAAGAGCAACTTATTACTATGATAACTAAAATCAACTTTATTGGTGGATCTGAGGGCTGATGGGTAGACATTGGCGCTAATAGCTATATACTAAGACTGTGATTTGTTCAAGTCTTATTCTAAAGTTGAGCAATTGATTCCCACTCCACTATAGTTACTGGTATTGGTAAGTTGGAATTAAAGTTTACCAGTAGAAAAGACTATCATACTTAAGGATGTTCTTCATACTACAGAAATGAGGAAAAACTTAGTTTTGGGCTATCTTCTCAACAATGCTAGTTTTATTCAAACAATTAGGATTGATTTATATTCAATTACAGAAAATAATATTTTTATTGGGAAAAGGTATACTATTTATGGCATGTTTAAATTAAATGTTGAGATGAATAAAGTTTATTCTTTTGTTTACATGTTGTGCTCTTTCAGTACTTAGCATGCTAAACTGTATCACTTCAATAAACACATAGTTAAGAATATATGACTCGTTTCTAAATTATCTTTGAATATTTTTTAAAAAATTGATTTTTGTAATCAAGTTAAAATTACAAGAACCTCACATGAATCAGTAGTTAGAGAATCTAAACCGCTTGATTCAATTCATTTTGATATTTGTTAATTTGATGGTGTTTTGTCGATAAATGAAAAATATTATTTTATTACTTTCATTAGTGACTATTTTGACTATACTTTTGTGTATCTCATGAAAAATAAAAGTGAAGCATTTGGCATATTCAAACTATTTTTGACTGAAATTGAAAATCAATTTAATAAAGAGATTTCGTAGTGATAGGGGCACCGAATATAATTTTAGTATTTTCAATTATTTTTATAAAACACATGAAATCATTTATGAAAAACTACAACTTATTCTTCTGAAATGAATGGTAAAGTTAAAAGAAAAATAGAATCTTTAAAGAATTAGTTGTTGCTATTTTACTTAAATCTGGAGTTGCATCTAATTGGTAAGGAACAATTCTATTGACTGTTTGTTACGTGCTTAATAGAGTTCCTTAATCTAAAAGTAAAATTTCTCCTTATGAAGCTTTGAAAAATAAGAAATCAAACTTGTCTTATTTTAAAACTTGGGGTTATTTGGTTTGTGTTTGTATTCTTGATCCTCAAAGAAATAAACTTATTGGTAGAGTCTATGAATGTCTATTTATTGGATATGATGTGAATAATGAAGCCTATATATTTTTTTTACTTGAATGGTCGTGTTATTATTGAATCAAATTATCCCCATTTTTATGAACATATGTTTCATTTTAAATTGAAGAATAGTGGGAGCTCGACTTCTAGTAATTTACCAATAATTACAACTAATGAACCTAATCAAGAATTAGATCATAAATTTAGGAGTAAACGAGTTTGAACCACTAAGAATTTTGGATCTGATTTTTATACCTTTATCTTAGAAGAAGATCCCCAAACTCTTCAAGAAGTTTTGTCTTCTTTAGATGTCAACTTTAGAGAAGAAGCTATCAATGATGAAATAAACTCTCTTGAGTCTAATAGAATTTAGTTGATTTACCTCTAGGTTGTAAGGAAATGGGTTGTAAATGGATACTAAAGAAAAAATTGAAACCTAATAGTTTGGTTGATAAGTACAAGGCTGGTCTCTTATCCAAAGGGTAAAGGCATAAAGAAGATGTAGATTTTTTTGACATTTTTTCACCTATCACTAGATTAACTTCCATAGTAAGTGTTATTTTCTCTCGCTGCTATTCATGATCTTGTTATGCACCAAATGGATATTAAAAATGTTATCTTAAATGGTGATTTAGAAGAATAGTTTTGCATGAAACTAGAAGGTTTTGTTATCCCTGACCAAGAAAATAAAATTTACAAATTAAATAAATATTTCTATGGTTTGAAACAGACACCTAAGTAATGTCACAAAAAATTGATAATCGTGTTATCTCATATGGTTTCAAAGTGAATGAATGTAATAAATGCATTTACTATAAATATTAAAATGATATTTGCACTATTATATCTTTTTACGTGGATGACTTGTTTATTTTTTGTTATAGTATTTATGTCATGAATAATATGAAATATTTGTTATGTGCTAATTTTGGTATGAAAGATCTTGGAGAAGCGAATGTGATCCTTGGAATAAAGATCACTAGGTTTAAAAAAGAGGTTTTGTTTAGATCAATCTCATTACATTGAGAAAAACTTAAAGAACTATAATTACTTTAACTACTTTAACTACAAACCTGCATGTACTCCTTATGATCTTAATGTAAAATTGTTCAAAAACACCGAAGATATTGTTAGACAATCTGAGTATGTGAGCATCATTGATAGCCTACATTATGCTACTGATTGTACTAGACCCAATATAGCTTATGTTATGGGATTACTATGTAGGTTTACCAGTCGTCCTAGTATTGAGCATTGGAAAGTTATTAAAAGATTCATGAGATATCCAAAGAATTATGAACCTTAGATAACATTATCAAAAATTTCCCACTATCCTAGAAGTATAAAGTGATGTTGATTGGAATACCTTTTCAGAAGACTTCAAGGCAACTAGCGAGTATATATTTAGTATATATATAGTTCGTAGAACTATTTCTTGGAACTCTAAGAAACAAACTACTTTGGCATAATCTACAATAGAGTTTGAGACGATAGCACTAGCTACTGCTATTGTAGAAGTAGGTTGATTAAGAAGTCTGTTAACTGATATCCCTTTATGGGAAAGATCAATTCCAATTGTTTTGATCCACTGCGATAGTACTACAACTATTGCAAAGATTCAAAATCATTACTATAACGATAAGAGATGATAGATATGTTGTACGCACATTACTGTTATAGAATTTCTCTCTAGAGGAATTATAAGAATGGATCATGTACGTACTCATGATAACTTGGTTTATCCTTTGATGAAAGGACTAGTTAGAGAGAAGATTTTCAAAACCTCGAAAGGAATGTGACTAAAACCTTTAGAGTGATGAGTAATTTAGAACGGTATCCCAACATATGGACTGGAAATCCCAAGAAATAGGTTCAATGGATAATAATAAGTCATGAAGTATTATGAGGTGAATCATGCTATTATTAGAAGCATAGAATCCTAAAGCGATACAAGCATGAGTTAATTATTAACTCTTAATGAGTGTTATACTCTATGTGGAGTTGAATATATAGCTACATAGTTACAAAAGTACTCTTGATAGACCTACCTATATGAATCTAAAAATGTTCCTACTTCTTATAGGATTTTGGATAAAAATTTGCTAGAGCATTCCCTAAACTAGGAAAGATATGCACAGTCATATAGCAAGGGTTTTTGAACTACACTTTAAAAAGATTGTGTGATGTTGTTAGAGATGGAGTTTAAAACTACGAGTTACTCTAGTATATTTTAAAACATCTTCACTATGCAAAGATTCAAGTCAATAGACGCTTTCTGTTTATGCAAAATCTTATATTTTTGTTGATTGCTCAATGAAAACTATTTTCAAAATTCAAGTAGAAAATTGTTGGAAATATTTTAAATATAAAATGATTTTTGAAAAAAATGAAGAAAATAGTATATTGTATTTGTCCCATGATGCTTAAAAACATCTCTTTTAGTATGTTTATAAGATGCCAAGTTGATTTGGGATTGAGCCCCAAGGGATATCCACTTTTGTGGAAGGGATAAGAGATAGGCAAATGTTGGTCAACCTCACACGTTGTCATCATTATCACCTGGCCAACCGAACTGAGTGTTAGTGCAACGTGGTAAGGTGGCAAACACTATATTTTATTTAATTATTTTTTAATTCAAAATTAAATATTTTCTTGAACCAGTTAAAAAAAACTCAGTTTGTTAGACCGTATCTTTCTCTAGCTATTCTATCTCACGTTTTTCTCCACTCTCAACAATCACATTATGATATTTACTTCTCTAACAACTTCGATTTTTTCCTATAAATAGAATAGAGGCCCATTATGATTTTTACTTCTTCAACAAATTAGATTTTTTCCTATAAATAAAGGCAATAGCCTCATTCATTTTCATAACAAAAACATCACAACTATCTCTAATCAGTTCAAAAATAAATTCTTAGCTTCTATTTTCGTTCTTTGGTTTCAAGCACCTTAGTATTAGTAGGTATAGTATTTCGATCTTCTATAATGCAGTAGAGTTTCAAGACAAAAAAAGGTTTTTTAAATTGTTTTATCTTAGGGATGATGAGATTGTAGACTGCTTGTATATCTTGAATAAAGCCAACTGCTTGCATATCTTGAATAAAGCCACAAAACGTCTTAAATAGAACAACTTAGTTTATGACTCAACCTAATCAAATTTTGATAACATCATTCTGTTTTATATTATTCTGCAACAACATAAATGTCCCACTTTTAACATGTCAATAATCCTTATGCAAGACATAGCTAAGTTCTAGTTCCAACCCTATTGGGACATGAGATGTTAAAATAATTATAAGATCACTTGTTTACAGAATGTAAATGACAATTACATTATGTCATGTGAATTGATGAATGTTTTGTGATATAAATCGTTTTTTTATGGACATAAGTATTCCACTTTTAATATGTTAATGATCCTTGTGCAAGGCATCGTCAAGTTCTAGTTCAAACCCGGTTCGTTTTTTGATTAAGGAAGCAGCATCTAAAGGTGTTACACATTTTCTCTGCAGGTCCTTCATTCTTTGAACATCAAAATTGTATCTCTTTAACAGCTTCCTCTGCCTATTGAGGAAGAGTCTCTTCATCAAGTCTACATAAGTTGGATCTCTTGAAGTGAATAGAAAGTAGGCATAACCTATGACTATACCAGTTGATGTAGTGAAAAAAGCAATGGGTTCCATCACATCCCAAGAGAATTCCCAGAAGGTTAACCGCAAGAAAAGCATAAGTTGCAACAGAGATAGCCCTAACCCTACCCAGAGGATGCGACGTACCTGTTTATGTGCCAACATATCTATTTCTTCCTTCTTCCCCAGCAACGTCTTTAGTTCTTCCCGCATAGGGTCATTCTCTGGGGTTAGAGCAAGGGGTACTGCCCTTCTAACCAAAGCTACTACCTGAACATAAGGAGCACAATAGGTCAATACAATCAACAACTATAAGTAACATAACTCCAAGCTAATACAGACATAGACTAGGTACGGAAAGCACAAACAATCAAGAACTTATAGGTTTTTGAATCTTAATGCATTTGACTGGTACATGAGTGAATCAAAACCTCCAAAACAGAGGTATCCATGGTTCAATGGTAACTTGGTCAAACAACTTGAAACGGAGCATAGACTACGCAAATGCAAGTGGAGATGGATAACAATTGGAGAGAAGCAAAGATGTTATACAGATCACAAACTTTAGGCCCGTTATCTAAAGAAATGAATAAGTGTTCGAAAAATTAGTAAAGAGCTTTCAACTTAAAGCAACCATCTAAACTTTCACTACCTTTCCTTGTGAGGCCAAACAATTCAATCTTGAACTGTGCACTTAAGACTCCAATGAAGTAGGGAACAAAAGAGAAACAAACACATAAAACACAAAGAATATACTCGTGAATCACAACATGAAAGTGCAAAGAAAGCCCCACTTGACCTTTCACAGCAACAAGAAAAAAGAGCATCAATCGGCTTTCACGGTTTCTATAAAGCAGCGTCACAATGCAGTCTATAGCCCTCACACAACACACAAGGTCTGCCCTCACTCAAATTGCTTCTAAGATGACAATGTCAAAAGCGAAAAGCAATTGAAAGTGGAATTTGTACAAAAAGTAAGAAACTTTATACCTTATCAGGGTGAAGATAAACCTTGTCACGGAAGAGCAGGACCACACCAGCCTCATCAAGCACTCTTACAAAAGCAATAGCCTCTTCTAGAGATCTTGCGACCCCAATATTCTCACAAGCTTCAAGAAGCTCAGTGTAACTGATAACCTCTTTGCCTTTTATCCCAAGCTTCACCTTCAAGGATTCTACATTCACCAATCTCATTAGCTTCTTTGCCTCCTCGAATGATATTATATCCTCTTCACCAGTTACCCTTTTGCCTCTTTTCTGGTCAGCATTGGAACCCGAATTCGATTTCCCAGATTTTGTTGAAGATTGGGACGATGAAGAAGGAGAAGAAGAAGAAGAGGAAGGAGAATCTGACGATAATGCCCTTGTTGATCCAACGGGCAAAAAAGCAGGGAAACAAAGGGTTCTAGTTTCTCCATAGCAAATGGTAAGCATAGCCCTCAAACCCAATAAACTGCAACATTTTGGGGAAATCCCAGTATTAAAGTTGAAGTTCCTACCTTGAAAAAAGCCATGGGCAACCACCGCATTGAAGCTTTGCTTCAACGTTGGGCTACCGTAAACCCACCATCTCCTCCACATTTTCTCCCTTTACTTTCTGCAGTATAGCAACATTAATGATAACCCAGGTGGAGAAAAGTCATCAAAACCACACGCAAAACTACTACTTATATCATAGGATACAGATAGTAAAAATTTATTAACTTTGACAAAAATATACATCATTCTTTATTAAGTTGCCCAGCACAAATTTATTGTTAAAAAAAATGTCAAGCATGCATTTTACACGCGCTATGTGCTTCATTTAAAAGAATATTTATGTCAAAACAACTACTTCCCCCAACCCATTTCCTATTGCCCCCTAACGGCCATTAATAACAGGTTTTAAAGCTTTAAAAAGAGAAATCAGACAAACAAAAAACAAAAAAAAGAAAAAAAAAAAAAAGAGCCCGTGATACATGGTCTATTTCTTTGTTACCGCTTACCAGTTACCTCCCAAATACCTTTCTTTTTTTCTTTTCTTTTAATAATCTCATAACTATTACATAATCAAATGACGTAAATACCTCTTTAGATCAAGCACAAGATGCATGCAAAATACTACATATTTTTAAAAAATAAACTTCTACAATTTTAATTATAAAAATAATAAATTTATGTTATACTACAACAAAAAAATAGTGTATTTTTATTGAAAGTAACTAAATTTTATTACCTTTTATCCTTTATTATATTAGCGCTTCTACTACAGCATCCTAATGGCGATTAGCTTGGAGTAATTATATATATCAACACAGCCAACAAGATCACTTTCAGTGCTTTTTATTAATTTGTAACAGGATGAATAGAAAATGTATTGAACATAAAAAATAATAGTGTAAATCTCAATATCTTAATTAGGATTCTCATTTTTTACTATCGGGTATATTTGATTTGAGATAAGAATGGAAATGATAAAATAAAAAAACAAAAAATAAATAAGAATTCGTATTTTATAATATAAGATGGGATAATAACATAGATTGTATATTTTATTCTGTTTTTTGAAATTATATATTATATTTTAATAATTATATAAAAAATTAATTTTTTTATAAATTTAATTACACTTAAACTTAAATTAATCATAAATAATATATTATATATTATATATTTTTTATTTTTTATTCTATTAAATCAACAATAATGTTTCTTTTATAAAAATTATTCACTTTTTCCATGTTTTTAAGGATTAAATAAGTGAAATGAGAATGAAGATATTCTCATTCCTTCATCTTTCTTGCAAATAAATAAATGTTTGTGATATATTTGATTGTTAATTTTTCTTGTAAGTAAATACATGTTTGGGATATATTTGATTGGTCAAAATAAATTAATAATATAATACGTATTTATATTCTTTTAATCGTTTTAACAGGTAAGGTTATGAATTACCATTTTTTTGAATTTTATATTCTTTTAAGATAAGAAATATGTATTAATCATTTAAGATTCCATTATATTTTAAATCTCTTGATTATTAATAAAAATATATTGAAAATTTTGATCACAAATACATGATAAATTAAAGTAATCTTTATCCTTTATTTTTATAAAAATTAAAAAGAGGTAAAAAGTTGTAACAAAATTGATATTAATAAAAATATATTTTATATTTTATTTAAAAAATGTTAAAAATATATATACTGCTAAATATATAAGATATTTTAGGGAAAAAAATTAAATTAAATTAATTAATAATTTTTAACTATCTAGTAAAAGAGTAATAGTTATTAGGGGTATCTATGATCCGATTCGATCCTATTTTGAGTAAAAAAAATCGAATCAAATCGTTTATATTATTAAAATTTGATCAGATTGAACTGTTTGATTATTAAAAATATTGAATCGAATAATGGTTTTCAACGGTTTTATCCGGTTAATAATACATAAACATAATACACATAATGATATATATTTGATTAAAATATAAAAAATTTAGTGAAAAATAATAGAAAAAATTTAATATATTATTAAACCAGTTCAATTCGATTCGATCGATTTAGAAATTAATATAAATGAACTGAAATATTTAAAAAATAATTTTAATTGATATAAATTAGACCAAATAATTTAATTTATAAAATTATTCTATCATATTCTGGTTTTTAAAAGGTAATAATAATTGTTACTACAATTTTCTTAAACTAGGATGAGTTTTCGTGGGGTCATATCACATTTGTCCCTAGCTTTCTTCTACTTCTTAAAGAGAGAGTGATGGAACACACTAGAATTCTAACATAACCCGAACATTGGGCAAGTCAGAACCAGAATTAAGGTGGCGTTTGGTTCGTGGAATGGAATCGGAATCGGAATCAGAATCAGAATGGAATGAAATGGAAAGGAAACAATTTTGTTTGGTTTGACCATTGGAATCAAGCTTAGAATCAGGATTATAGTGTTTGGTTTACCACTGAAATGAAATGAAAAAAAGCTGTAAATGACCTTAATACCCCTACATGCTGTAAAATTCAAATAATGTCATTTAATTAGTATTTTTTCGTCAGAAAAAATATATTATTGAAATCATTATTTTTTTAAATAAGTATTACTTAATTAAAAAGAAATATATTATTAAAATTATTATTTTTCTAAATAGGGATTAGGGTTTTGAGGTTTGGGATGTGTGATTTAGGGTTTAGGGATTTATGATTTAGGGTTATATTTGTAGGTTAAGGTTTAGGGTTAAAATTATTATTTTTCTAAAAATAGTTTAGGGTTTTAGAATTTTGGATTTAGGGTTTAGGGTTTTAGGGTTTAGGGTTTAGGGTTTAGGGTTTAGGGTTTAGGGTTATAGGATTTTGGAATTTGGAATTTGGGGTTTAGGGTTTTGGGATTTATGCTTTAGGGTTTTGGGTTTTGGGATTTATGTTTTAAGGTTTAGGGTTTAGAGATTTGGAGATTTGGGGTTTAGGGTTTTATGTTTAGGGTTTAGGGATTTAGGGTTTAGGGATTTAGGGTTTAGGGTTTTAGGATTTGGAATTTGGGGTTTAGGGTTTAGGGTTTTGGGATTTATGTTTTAGGGTTTTGGGTTTTGGGATTTATGTTTTAAGGTTTAGGGTTTAGGGATTTGGGATTTAGGGTTTATGGTTTAGGGATTTGGGGTTTAGGGATTTAGGGATTTGAGGTTTAGGATTTAGGGTTTTAGGATTTGGAATTTGGGATTTAGGGTTTAGGGATTTGGGATTTATGTGTTTATGGTTTTGGGATTTATGTTTTAAGGTTTAGGGTTTAGGGTTTAGGGATTTGAGGTTTAGGGTTTAGGGTTTTAGGATTTTAGGATTTGGATTTAGGATTTTGAAATTTTGGGTTTAGGGTTTTGGAATTTTGGGTTTGAGAATTTGAGATTTGAATTTAAGGTTATATTTTAGGTGAGGGTAAAATTGGAAAAAATGTTTAGATAGGAATGTAATAATGATTACAAAAGGTGGGAGAAGGAATTGTGATTCTTTCTCTTTTAGTAATCAGATTCTATTCCGTACAACAAAACACACAAAATGGAAGGAATCAATTCTGATTCCATTCCATTCTCTCTTAGTAATGAGATGTATTATTTTTGATTATTTTATATTTTAATAAATTTATAATATAACATTATCTTATTTTATTTAAATATAATCTTATTTTATTTTATATTGATATTAGTCTTAATATACTTAATTTTAAACATATTATATATAATTTTTTATTAAAATTATATTATAACTTAAAATTTTTATATTATTACATATCTCACTTAAATTTATTAAAAATAAATAAAATATTTTAATTAATAATATTTTATTTTATTAAAAATTAAATATGATAAAATAAAATAAATTTTAAAAATTAAACAATTATTTCGTAAATTTTATCCGCATAGTATTTTAATTTATATCTCTATTGGGAAAATCAAATAAGGTCCTTTGTCAGTAAGATGAGTGATATATATATATTATGAAAAAACAAAAAAGATACGCCATTCTTCGATCTTCACATTTCACAGTGAGCAAGTGAGATTTTTGAAAAATGAAATGACGAATAAAATAATCAACCTGACCGACTACTGAAAAATGAGTTAGAAGACAAATTTCACGTGTTTTCGATGAATATTTGTATATATTATAATTATAATTAATATGTTAATTTTGTATTAAATATATTTATATAAATTAAATTATATTTATTAATAATATTATGATATATTTGTGATACTCTATTCCTTACTTTCTGTGGGTCTGCTTATCTGTCAGCGTGAAGCAAAATGGAGACACAGACACGTTACACGGACTGACGCACAGCACCAAACAAATACGTAAATTTCAGACGTGCTTTTATGGACACAAAACTTTGAAAATAAAGATCTTATAAAGAAAAAGAAAATGAAAAAATATATTTGTTTTCTTTTGTTTTTGGTATGATAATGATAATGATTTTATATTAAATAATTTATTTTTAAAAAAATCATCAATGGATTTATTATAATTTTTTATTTGAATTTGAATTTATAATTTATGATTAAATAATTAATTTTATAATTTATAATTATTTGTAAAATTAAATATCAATATATTTGATAATGATTTTTAATAAAAAAATCAAAAATTACTTACAAATTATTTGGTAATGTTTTATGATTGTTTTGATTTTTTTTTTCAAAAACTTAAAAAATGAAAAACATTGTTATTATTTACATTTTTTATATTTTTAATCATTTTTTAAATAATTATAAATATAAAAATAATAAGACTTAATTTATTCTCTAAAATAATATTCCTTGAAAATAAAAAAAATAAGAAATCAAAAATATAATAAAAAATCATATTTTTAAAGATAATGAATTATCTCATATTTTGGTAGTGATTTTAAAAAAAATTAAAATTAAAATCAAAAATCATTTTCAAACATACCCGATTGAAAATATCACTTAAAAAAATTTAAAATTTAAAATCAAAATTATTATCAAACAAGCACTTAGTAATTAGAAAAAAAACACTTACAACTTATTTGATACAACTTTCCTTTTTCTTTACAACTTGAAAAATTAAGAAAAAAAATTTATGATTAGAAATTTTTAAGTTTTAAATAGTTATAAGATTTGATTTATTTTTCTAAAAAATATTGGTAAAAATGAAAAAAAAATTATTTTTAGAGATTTATAAATCAATATTTTAGTAATGATATCTTAAAAATATAAAAACTAAAATTAAAAACATTATCAAACATACAGTTGTATATAAATAGAATAAGAAGTGAAACAAATATATTAAAAATTATATATATATATATATATATTGTGTACGGGTGTATATAAGTAATCAATTTTAATCCAATTCATTCAAAGTCTAAATAACTTAACATGATCTAATCCAATTTAAAATCCAATTAAGTTGGAAAAAATCTGATTCGCTCATACCCAAATAGTTTTATAGTTGGGCTTTTACCAAACTTTTTTAATATGAAATTAATTAAAATACATATTAAATTTAAATCTATAAAATATAAGTACATTTAAATTTTTTATAAAATCATTTATGATCACACTCACTTAAGTTTGTGTGTTTGTGTGAGACTGCATAGACTTAAAATTAAGAATACATACTAAGAAGTGATTTTCATTTTTTTTAAAATAAATTATACATTTTAATCTATTAATTTATAGATAATAAGTACTTACAGTTCCATCAAACTTATAAAGTAAAACAATAAAAGTCACCTAAAATATCTAATTTTCTAATCCAATGGATTTATAATGTACTACAAATGGTATGATGTACACTAAATGTCCATTAAGATTGAAAAATAATATATTGAAGTTTGTTAAATTTGAAAATTATAAAATTAGAGATATTTATAGATTTTTAATATCATATTTGGAAGAATAGGAGTTGAAGTTGTGCATGAGTTATATAATATTATTTAAAAAAAATTGTATAATATGAATAATAACTTTTTAAATATATTACTCCTTATCAGCATAAAAAAAGAAAGGTAAATATTCCTTCTAATATAATATTTATGTACAAGTCTAACGTGGCGATATTCACATTCTAAAAAGAAGAAAAAATTTATGTTTGGAGAGCAAAGAAAGTTCCATGAGAAAGAAGCTTTCACTTTCAACCCTATGTTTTGAATTCATAAAATACATATATAAAGCATACACTAGATTCGATATAAAAGTAAGTGTAAAATAATATTTATAATATTTTTTAAAACTTATAATTATAAAATAATAATTTATATCTAATTTATATATATATTTATAATTAAAAATATTTAATCATTAAACATTATTCAACTTAAATTTTAAATATTTAAACACGTTTAATATTAAATTATATTTTATTTTATTTTATTTAATCTTATTAATACGTTATTTTTTATTATTATAAATTTTAATAAGATATTTTATGTAATTTTTTAAAGTATTTTGATTGTTAATTTTGACAATAACAGTAAAAAACAAAGGGGGGGCACTATCTTAGGTTATTGTTGCCCATCAATATAAATGCTGTCCGCGGTATTAAACAAAGATGCAAATGTCTTCTTATGTTGCACCACCAATAAGAGTAGAAACAACTAGTGATATGATGCTTAAAATTAGGAATGGACATAAAAAATAACTGTAGTCGTGAATTCGTGATTTATTCAAAAAAAATTTGAATTTAAAAAATAATAATAATCATAATTGATTAGACATAAAATATCGTAATTATTATAATATAAAAATTAAATATATATAACTACATTAAAAATATATACTTTTTATATTAAACATATATTATTATGAATAATTATATTAAATTTTATTTATTATTGTATATATTTTATTTTACTTAAAAATATATACTAAATAGTTAAAAAATAAAATTAATGTAAATATTTTAAATAAATTCGTATAATAAGTCATATGTTTCATTTTTTAAAATTAAATATCTTTTTTAATAAATATAAAAAATAAGAAGTATGGTTGAATTAGGAAGAATTGTGCTAGTGCCTGGTGTTCAAATTCCATTGAATATGTTGTGCCAAAAAATAGTTTGGCTTGATTTAAGGTATGAGTTTGCCACGCTTCTGTTATCTCTGTCTGTTTCACACACAACACAAAAAATTGTATGCCCTCCAATGGCCTAAATGTTGGATTTGGTGGAAGGCGTGCAAATTTTGGGGAATGGTTGTGGGATGATCTAAACTTTTGTAATCCGATGCATATTAAGAACACAATTGGTATAAATCCAAGTCTAGGAAGTGCTAAGACTAGTGCTGGTGGTTCAAATGTTGCACGAAGGACAAAAAGTGCTAGCCATAAGCTTCCTATGTGGGTAGGCATATTCAGGGAATTATGGACTGGATGTTGGTGATCATAGTTGAGTTGATGTAGAGTTTGAGGATCTCAGTGCCACTGTTGAAGATTTAGTGCAAGCTAGGCATGGTAATGCTAGGGGGTGAGGAGGGAAAAAGGGTTGGTGAGATGGTAAAATTGTGGCTACTAGTGGAGGCAAGAGAACTCCCAAGGAGTTTGAGGACATAAATAATATGAAAATTGGTGCAAGTAATTGGAACTTGAGTAAAGGTTCAAAGCCTAGTGGTGATGCTCTTGCTGTACCCGGGACTAGTATGATTGGAAATTGATGCTGAAGGTTCAGATGTTATCTTTCTGGCTAGATACCGGACCTTTTATTGTTTAGATGTTAGCTTGTAGCTTGGTTTGTGTGTTTTGTGTATGGTCTGTTTGGGTCTTTTGTGTCATGTTATGGCTTGGATCTACTATGTAAACATGTTGGCTTGCATTGTGTCGTTAGGCCTTTATTACAGCAAAGCCATTGGTCATAGGTGTAGGCTGTTAATTTAGAGGCTCCCCTTTGGGTAGTATTTAGCTGCTTGGGATAGGGTGGGCTCTTTTTTAGCCCTTGGTGTCCTCAGATTTGTGTTCTGAGGGTTTTGTCATGTTCCTATTATATAAATAACCACTGAAAATTTGAAAATTGTCTGTGACCCAAAAAAAATCAAATACATCTTCTAGATTCACCTGTACTAAAGAAGCAAAGTATCAAAGTCATATTAACAACCACTTAGGTAAATGTACACTTGAAGAATCAGGGACCTATCTTTAAACAATCCTATCACTAAGTATGTTTCGCCTTAGAAAGGGTTTTAATCAAGCCTTTTGTTATCTTCCAAAACCAGAGCAGGTTCAACATTGATAACATAGGAGGCACCACAAGCAAGCTGTAGAAACCCAAAGGAAAGATTGTCTTCACCTGAAACAAAAGAAAGAAAAACATAGATATCAAACGACGAGATCAATATTCTCATACATAGAAAACATTACATAATACAGTATACTCGAACTTGTTACATAACCAACATGTAAGTTTAGTAGTGTTTTTATTTCCTTTTTTAGATGCCCGTTAATTCGACCGACCTAATAGTGTAATTCGATTCATATCTAATGGTTCACTGAAGTGGAGTTAGTACTTCTTAACCGGCTATTACATCACTTAATTACAGGGGTGTCACATTTTAGACACAAGTAGCTGGTATGGGTAGATAAGTGAGAATATTAAGCATTTCAGAACTTATAGGAAAAACTCTATATTGGAATTATATTATTATGATGCTCATGTTTTTCTTCTTCATGAACTTGCCTATGGAGACACAAAGCGAGCATAATAATTAAGATGCTAATGCTTTTCTTCTCTATGAACTTGCTTATGGAGACACCAAACGAGCAAATATGTCAATATGTGTTCACTTTGAAATGATTAATGCATGATCATCAAACACAATTTATATTCTAAAATTGCAAAATTGAAAGAAAGTTCTCTTATTTTGTACTCAGATGAAATCTGGTAAAAAAATGTATAAATTGAGGAATAAAAACAGTAAAATTTGGTAAACTGAAAGCAAATTTGGATTAAAGATAGCATTACACCACTAAGATGGTTATATATCACTTATCAGAGCCCTTAAATAGTAGAAATTGGAGGATGTACTTACCTGATCAAAATGAGCAACCATGTGGATGAAGAAGTAAACGAACAAAAGTACTCTTGCAATCTAAAGGAAGTGAAATTAAATGTCACAATGCTTGAAAGGAGGAGAGAGTTCTGAAATTTGCAAAAAATGTTCAAAAATATTATATGGTAATTCATGAACTGAGATTTGAGATACGTTATAACATTACACATACCAGCCACCCAAAGAATAATGCGACACCATTAAGGATGTAAAGAGTCGAACTTTTCCCACCACCAATATCCAAGTACCTGAATTCATTTTTGCAAGATGAACCAAATTTACTAAATAAGATAAATGATGACAATCAAGAACAAGGACTAATGAAAAAAAATGGATTTTATTATCCCAACTCTACCATCTTAGATTAACAAATGGAGTAGTACTCTCTGTGAACAGAACCATGAGGATGTAAATCTGCGCTTTTCCACTCACAAGAGCTAGGACAATTGAAAACATGGATAACCCATGGTGTAAAATCTGGTAACAAGAAATATATGTAATTAGCAGAACTTATGCACCGATTTGCA
Source organism: Hippophae rhamnoides (assembly GCA_033030585.1). Lineage (NCBI taxonomy): Eukaryota > Viridiplantae > Streptophyta > Magnoliopsida > Rosales > Elaeagnaceae > Hippophae > Hippophae rhamnoides. Next base: position 6,747,582 of record CM065431.1, read on the forward strand.
TTAACTTTTTCGGTTTATGTATTCATTTTTTCTTGAAAAAGCCACACCTTGAAAAAAAAATGCAAACATTATACAGTCAATTTGCAAATCGCATATGGATAATGAAATTAGAGAAATTTAACAAAGAATAAAGGAGTTATCACTTTCACACTTACATACTCCAGACCACCTAAAGCTGGGAAATGCCATAAAATCATAGCCAAGTCTGAAAGGAAATAGCCAGTAGAGATCTGCATTAAATATTGAAAATCAAGATAAAATTACATTTAATAACAAAAAATGAACAAAGTGCATAAAGAAAAATGACAACATGGCAAACTTATTTCTAAGGTCAGCCTGAACAACATGTCATAGACTCATAGTTTGTCAGTGGATATAGCTTTAGCTCTGATCCGGGAAAGAAAATAAGGGAACGAGTCACACAAATAAATGAACACCAGTTTATACTAATGTTGCATAGAGGTAACTATGTGACAATGAATGTCCGTAAGAATGAGAAGATATGCAAATCATAGCAAGAAGATGACGAAGGTTTTTGATACTACCAGTGAACTGAACTATGACTGTTTACTACTACTACTACTTCAAATTAATCATACTTAGTTTAAGTAATGTACATCATGACCAACATAACACACAATCCATTCGGCATGCTCATATTCACCTTCCCATATCGGAACCATTTCCAGTTTATCTAAACAATAACGAACCTATAAATCCACTAAAACAGTATCGAAAGACCAATATATAATTCAATTATCTCTTTTTAATGACTTGGAACTGTTTTGAAAGATAAAATGAAAAATGAACAATTTTTAGGAGTCATTTCAAAACTTCCTCAAGGACTCCAACATCTATGGAATTGACAAGCTGATGACTTGCATTTTAATGTGAGAAATTATAATTAGAAAGTCTAGTTCTGCAACTACTTACCCCCAAGATTGTACTTGATAAAGTAGATGTCCTGTCAACAATCAGCTTATCATGAGAGTCCTCTCGAAATAAATCCGACACTACTAGAAGGTAGAAAGATGCAAATGCTACAATGATAGCATGAACCGTAGAGAATCCCCTATTCACAAAAAGCCATCAACTGTGAAGAAAAGGAAGAAATTTGTCCCTACAATAACAAGAATTTTGCACGAGCTAAGACATGAAGTAATTTCACCTGTTGTTCCATTCAACTTTCTCTGGTTTGCTCAGTTTTCCATATGCCTTGAAGCAACGAAGGCTGATAAAACCTGTTAATTTGTATGCCTTCAAGAACAAAAACTCATCATCTTACTAACAATAATGGAATCAATCAAACTGTTTTCATTGTTCTTCATATCAAAGAACAATATTATTTAACCAAATTCTTGAAATTTTCTATTCTTTTAATCTTGGGGCAAGATAAAATTCAAAACTTGGGAAAATTTTAGATTAACTTCTAATTGCACCTTTCATCAATAGGCTAAACAGATTCCAAGATACCCAAACTTTGGTCAATTTTACACAAAGATGTACGATTTTTTTTCTCTACACAAAAGTACCTAAAATTTGATTGTTTTAAAAGTCTGGATATTTGTATGGAGAAAAGAATTCAGATGTCTTTATCTAAAATGAACAAAAGTTTGGGTCGCTTGGAAGTTGTTTAGCCTTGTACAATATGCAAGTTTCAACAGTTTCTTGTACATGGAAACAATTACATTTCTGGGTTTAACGAAATATCAATGAAGTGTATGCATGTAAAAATTACAAAATAAAGAAAACTTACAATACCACAGAGAGCGATGCCAAAGAAAACAGGAGGTAGGCGGTGAATCTCTGGGTCAAGTTCAACATAGCCGATACTGGTTAACAGATTATCAAGAAAGGAAACTCCAACCATTTTGCCTAGGTTTCAAAAACCCCCAAAACAAACAGAGACAAATTCAAAGTCTTAATCAAGCATAAACAAAACTAATTCCAACTAAGAAACTTATCTACTATCCAATTCTACTTGTCTATTAAAAAAATAATTAAACCCAAAAATACTGAATAATATACCGATAAAAAACTCAAAATAACCATAAAAAATGAATTAAATAGCTTACTTTTTAGATGTATGGAAGAAATATAAAGAAAAGGAAAAAAAAAGTTGATTCCTTTACCTTTTTTTCTTTTTTTTTTAATTGCTTTGTATGAGGTTGAAAAAAAGTTACAAAAAAGTATATGCTTTAAAAGTTAATACTATATAATTTTTTAATATTTAAAAAATTTATATTATTTTATTTTATAAGTTATTTAATTAAATTTTTTTAAATTAAATTATAATTATTTAAATTTATTTAATATTAAATTTTATATAATTAAATTGGTTAAATATTATAAAAATATTATTTTTATTATTATAAATATTAAAAATATTTTTTATAATTTAATTGAACTAATATAATCTATCTTATATCATATAATCACATAGTTAAATATATATAACATTATACAAAAAAGCAGTAGAAAGACTTGTCAAAATAAAAGTCCACCACCACCAGGAATGAGAAAACTTCAACGACTATATAATTTATGATAATTAATAATTAATAAATAACTTGTTGAGTTTTTACTATTTTAGGTAAATGAAAGGGAATACAGGAAAGTACGACCGAAAGAAAACGAATAATGTTTGTGATTGTACATTTATAGTTTACCTTTTTTTTTAAATATTATGATTTTGTTTATGTAATTTTTCGTTCTAATATTTCTGTACAAATGTATAGTATTTGTATAAAAAAAGGAATCATAAAGTAAACAAATTATAACAATATTAATTTCCATTTATTCTTATTTGTTGATTATCTCGCATAATTCCCATTATTAACGTATTATGATATATTGCTTTATACCCAACTCGATTAGTTGTAAGTTCTTTCAATGATTTAATGAAGATATCGGTACCAATTGATCTCACGACTTAACAAACTAAGCCTTTAATAATCTTTTCTTCAAGATTCTTGACGTGAAGCTCCATCTACTTCAACGCTGGCTTTCGCGATCACGTCAACCTGATCATGTGAGACAGAATACTATTACCGCTTATCGCAAAATAAGCTTCATTTCGTAGCTAGGAGCAACACCAATCTCGCAGAGTTTTTTCAACCACGTGAGCTCACATATTCCTCACCATTCCCCGAAATTCACTCTTCAAAGACTAGATAAGTAACCTACCTGGCTGCCATCCTCCACGTAACAAGATATGCCCCCCACAAAAGCGAAGACTGCAGAATTTCTTATCCTTCATATTCCCTCGCCCAATCCGAATCAGTATATCCAAGGACTTCCAATTTATCATTCTTTGAAAACAAAAGTCCTTTCCCAGGGGGAGGACTTTAAATAACGAAGATTCGTACGATCGCATCCATACGGTCTTCACTGTGCAAAGGTGACCCGACTCACGACACTCACAAAGATAAAGAATATCGGTCGAGTATGAGATAAATAGATGAGTTTACCTACTAACCGTTGATATCTCCGTTTGTCCGCACAGTCGATCCACATATTCTCCGAGTTTGTGATTTTGAACCATTGGAATATCGACAGTTTACAATCTAGTAGTCCTGCCTCTCCGCCAGAGGCCCAAAGTATATTTCCTTTGGGAAAGACATATGCCTTGTTTTGTTGTTGTTACCTCAATACCTAAGAAGTATTTGAGCCCTCCCAAATTTTTCATTTCAAACTCTTTTGACATTTGTTCTTGAAGCTAAGAGATTTCTTCTTTATCATCCCCCGTAATGATCATGTCGTCTACATAGACTATAAGTGGTCATTATCTTCCCTAATCGGTGTTTTAGGAAAAGAGTATGATCAGATTGCTTTCTTTGGAACCCATATTTCTTCATTCGAACTCAACCTACCAAACCACGTCGAGGTGATTGTTTTAGTCCATACAATGCTCGTTGTAATCTACATGCGCTTTCTTTTCCGTTGTAACAAAAGATATCCTCAAGGGATATCCATATAAATCTCTTTCCTCAAGATCACCACGTGAAGGAATGCATTTTTTACGTCAAGTTAGTGCAATGGCCAATCCAAATTTTCCGCAAGAGATAGCAAGACTCTAACGGTTTTTAGTTTAGCCACAGGTGAGAAGGTTTCTTGATAATCTATCCCGTGTTTCTGTGTATATCCTTTTGCTACAAGTCTCGCCTTGTATCGATCCACTAACCCATCTGCTTTATATTTAATGGAGAAAATCCACTTGCATCCTACCATCTTCCTCCCTTGGGGCAACTTGCTTAACACCCATGTGTTATTCTTCTGCAAAGCCTCAAATTCCTCTTTTATAGCTTGAGCCCATTTTGGATCAGATAAGGCTTCTTCAATGTGATAACTATATTTTATATAGTTATTTTCATCAATTTTAGTAATGATAATTGCTATGTTCTTTTAATATTTGGTTAATTTTTGTTAAATAAATTAATATTTTCCTTTTATGTGCTAAAAATACATTTTTAATAAAATTAAATAATTTGTATCGAAAATGTACTTAATTTCATATTTTTTTGTCCAAAAATATAATTTCAAATAAAAGAGTTATTAATTGCAATTTAAGAAAGTTGAAAATATAATTTAAATTAAAATCGGGCTTAATTTCAATTATTAAAAGTTTAAAATTTAATTTAAATTACCAAAAGGGCTGTATTGCAATTAAATAAAGTTGAAAATGTAAATTGAAATATCTTTGTGGGTCAAAATATAATTAATAAAAGTTTAAAATTATAAGCAGAGAGTTAAGGCCACGCGCTCTATTCCAAATGCGAACGTGGACCGTCTGATCAAAGGATCAACGGATCGCGATTCGCGCTGTTCATCAAGCCGACCAAGGAGAGTGGGTACGGAGATTTTCGCTTCGCGCGGCTCGAAGCGTGCTCCAATTGCCGCTGCCAGCCATCGGCCGGCGTCGAGTGGGACCCACATGTCTGCGTGGCAGATTTCCCGAGGCGCATCGGGCCACCGGGATCTCTTGAATCCGGTGCAGATTGGAAGCGCTGGAACCAAGATCGAACCGCCGTTCTGCGGTAGCAACCCGTGTGACGCGGGTTATGGTAGCAGCGTGCATCCTTAGCTTTTACAAAATAAGAATCTGCCACGTGTCCCACTAATATTTAAGCAAATCATGTTTCGACACGTGGCTATTTACAATGAATGCGGATGCACAGGATCAAGTCCTCGTTCCACTGTTGCCTCACTTTCTCTACGCCCCCAATCCAATGCACTGGTTTACCGCGTGCGCCCGTTCCTTTCAACGAATGAGATGCGGCCACGTGTCCCACTATTTGTTTCAGCGAATCAGACGCTGACACGTGTAATGAGAAATATATATATATAAACTTTGAAGCTCAAAAGGGGTATACTATGGATAATGCATGTAAAGGTAGATAGAAATGCTCAAACGATCCAAAGATGGCCTAAATCATTTTTTTTGTTAAATGTTATCTATAATTTCGCCTCGAGAGAAAATCAAACAAATTCTAAGAATTGTGACACCACAAATATCAATCGAATTCCATACTCATATAAACCTTCTCTAAATTATCGTAGCAACTCAAAAATCAAGACTAGTGCTCGTAAATATTTATCTTTGTAAAAATGAAACATATGTAAAAATTATTCATCGCTTAGACAATATTCAAATTTTTCAAGGAGATATGCATCATTTAAATCAAAGAAACAAAAATATATCACTATTCATAGCAAATTATCTTCAATCAACCAAACAAACAAACAAAAATTTCACAAGCAATAACATCCAGAAAGTATTTCAACTTGGTTCAGTATATACACAATGCTACTTGGAATTTGACACGAGGAAAGTGTTTGTGCAAATGCCCTGATAGGTTCTGATAACCTTTGAGTAGATACATAATTTGCTATTGGATACTTGGATTGTCGTTCTTCTCGTTCTGGGGAGTATCGATTTGGAGGTTTGCCTCGATTGTGTCTGAAAGGTAAAACATAACCAACAGATGTATCTATAGCATTAGTTTGTAAAGGTGTGCTAGTATAACTTATCTCAAGAGTATTCTCAACAGGATGATCATTGGGTACTAGGGAGTTGAAGGGTACATCAACCACTTCATCTTCTGGAGATTCAATTACTACTTCAGCTTCAATTCTTGGAAGTTCACACTCGAGTCTAGATACTAGCTCCTCCATATGATTGGTGCGATCCGAGTATGTTGGACTAGTGTCTAATATTTCAACATCAAGCCAATTTCGTTCTTCACCATAACTCTCCTCCTGAAGAGTGGAATTGGATACTGGTGATGGGAAAAAGCATTCTGATTCGAGGAAAGTGACATCCATGGTAATATAGGTTCTTTTAGTAATTGGATCATAGCATCGATAACCCTTTTTTTGTACGTCATACCCCAAGAATACACATCGGACGGCACATGGATCCAACTTAGTTCGTTGATTTTTATGGAGGTGGACAAAAGCAACACAACCAAAAATTCTGGGTGGAAGCATCAAAATAGTAGGCAAGGGAAAATGATCAGATAACACCTTTAATGGAGTCTGAAATTGTAAGGTTTTTGTGGGCATACGATTCAATAGATACACCGTTGTAGTAAGAGCATCACTCCAATATTTATTAGGCATATGTGCATCGATTAGTAAGGCCCGAGCCATTTCTAAAATATGCCGATTCTTCCTCTCCGTAGTCCCATTTTGTTGTGGGGTTTGTGAGGTTTTATGGAGAATACCATGGTTGTCCAAGTATGTTCGGAATTTTTGATTAACATACTCCCCTCCATTATCAGACCTAAGTATCTTAATTTTTTCAGAAAATTGTGTCTGAACCATGGTGTGAAACAATTGAAATGTAGCAAATACTTCATCTTTGTGTTTGAGTATGGTAAAGCCATGTCATTCGTGTACAATCATCAACAAAATAACAAACCAACGATGACCACGACGTAACGACCGGGAAGTCCCCAAACATCGAATGTACCAAGGCAAAAGGAGTTATACTTTTATTCATGCTCAGATAAGACGTTCTATGACTTTTTGCTAGGATACAAGTATCACATTTGAAATACGAATGTGTGATATTTGAAAATAAACCGAAGTAGGCTTTAAATACCCGAATGATGGATGCCCAAATCTACGATGACATAGCCAAATATGTCGTTCCTTGTTACCAAGTGTTTTGCATGTGATTGGCTCTTCCCGAATCGAGGTCATCCACATAATATAGTCCCCTCTCTCTAGTACCACGCCCAATGATCTCCTTGGTGAGAATATCCTGTAGAAGGCAAAAAGTAGAATACATCAAGATTACAGCTTAAGATGCAAGTAACTCGACTCACGTACATTAGTCGGTTTGACGGAGAGTGGTACAAGTAAAGTATTAGATAATGATAATAAAGGAGATAAGGTCACCGTTCCACCAAGTAATCGGATAAGTGACCCCATTTGTATGGCCACACGACTCCGTCTTGGTCGAAGTTATATTGGAGAGATCATTTGGGTCAAATGTCAGCGTGATCTGTAGCTCTGAGTCCGTAATCCAATCCTCCTTATCACTACGAGTAGAGATGTGAACATGCTTTACTTGAAATACCTGGATCCCGGGGAAGACTCGGCCCGAGAAGTAAGGGATAGCGAGGCATTATTGGTAGCCACAAATGCTCGCCTGGAAATGTGTCTCCGTTTCTTCCGTGCTTGAAGATCATTCCACCATTCCGATACCCACGTAGTTTGAAGCATTTTTACGTGTGTTTGGAGTTTCCGCAATGGCCACATTTCATGTCAAGAGATGGTGGATTTCCCGTGGACTTCTTGCTACCGAAGGAAGTTCCTGCTTTTAGTGGCATTAGATTACGGTGTCCTCGACCCCTCTAAAAGCCATAACCGCTCCGGTGTCGTATCTACACGTGCGATCATCACGGCCTACGACCTCTTCCCGACGGACGAATCCACAGCTTGTTCCACCGTAGGAATGGTTTGATCTGAAGCACATCACTTCGAGTTTTATCCAATCTATAATCAAATCCATCGAGGAAGGTATACACTCGATCTTCCGTACGATGGAGCTTGTATTTTGTATATCAATTGCACACTCCATTGATTAGGACAACGAAAATCAATTTCACGCCACAACCTCGAAGGTCATTGTAGTATTTTTCAATGGATCCACTCGCTGCTTCGCACGAGTGACTTTACTACAAGATCATACACTCGAGACGTGTCTCCGTCCCATCATAGTGGTAGCCACCGAATCCCAAACCTGTTTTGCAGTTGAGAATCGGATAAAATTTGCAATTAAGGAGGGGTCCATCGAATTGATTAACCATCCTTTAACAATGGCATTTTCAGTACGCCATCTCCTAAATGAGGGGTCGGTTTCAACAGGTTGAGGAAAGTCCCCATTAATATATCTCAGTTTGTCTTTACCAGAGATATACATCTCCACCACCTAGGACCACAAGGCATAGTTGGATCCTCCCAACTTGATACTAATAGGAGCAATCGACGCTTCAGTTGACGGAGGTTGTGAGCTAATCTGAGCTCTAGTTAGAACTTCCGTCATTTTTGCCGTCAAATCTTCCAACATGAAATTGGTAGTTAAATCTCTAGATTCCGCCATGAAATCTAAATTTTTTTCCTTCCGTTTTTCCTTTTTTTTTTTTACAAAACACCCACTATATAAATGACAGAAACAAAAAAATTTATAACCCTAACCCTAATTTCCTATTTCCCTCACAGCGGTGCCTTCCCTCTTCCTGCGCGATTTCAGCAGGATGGTCGAGCGCAGAAAAAAAATTTCCTTCCAAAGTCGCGCAGTTTCCTCTGCGTTCCTCAACAAGAAGTTCGTCCGCATTCCTCGGTAGCTTCTTCTGCGTTTCCAAAACCCTAAGAGAAATTCTAAACTCGCGCATTCTTCTCACCAAAAATCTTGCACTCTCTTCTTCTCTTTCTTTCTCTTTCTCTCATATTCTTCGCAGCTCTTCTTCGCAAAGAACTCTTCTCTCTCGCATAACCCTCGCATACTATTTTTTTCCTTCATTCTCTGCTCGAAATGTTAGTTTCAAGAATGCAGCACCAACCCTTTGTCGCTGGTACCATCACCTATGCTGTTATTCTTAAGAACTACATCAACGGTTGCTTTTGAGTACTTGGTTTCCAAGGAACTGCGCCAACGGATGCTGTGAGTACTTGGTTTCCAAATGGGTCTGACCTTCTTTATATGGTTCTTCGTTGAGTTGGTGTTGCAAATCACTGGACTCCTTGTAAGTTGAAACGGCTACAAGAACCATCACCCCTGATCCTAGATCAGAAAGTGATCTGCCAAACCAGATTGGCCAAACAACAAATCGTGAGAACAGAAAATTACGTTGTAACAGGTAGCAACGTGATTTTTTATTTCTTTAGATAATCTGCTCTGATATCATGTCAAAATATTATGATTTTGTTTCTGTTATTTTTCGTTCTAATATTTCTGTACAAATGTATAGTATTTGTATACAAAAAAAATGAATCATAAAGTAAACAAATTATAACAATATTAATTTTCATTTATTCTTGTCTGCTGATTATCTGCCATAATTCCTACATTGATGTCTTCTTGTTGTCTGTCATATTACTCACATGCAAACAACTTTTTATTTATTCTTTAAGAAATTAAAATTTTGGTGTATTTAAATTTTTTTTTAAGAGATATATGTACCACCATTTAAATATAAAATCTTGATTAATAAAATATATATTAAATAGTAAATATCATACGAATATAATAATATATATTTAAATTTTATTTAATACATAAATTATAATAAAATTATTACTCTATTTAGTAATAATATAAACATATTAATTATATAATAATAAAAAATATAATAATATAATTTTTATATAATTATACATTTAATTTTATATTGATATAATATTGTATTGAATAAAAATTATATGATCATGTAAAAATTTGTTGGAAAGAATATTTAATTTATTTGAAGTTTTAATTATAAAATTATTTATCTTAATTTTTTTTTCTCAAATTAATTTTTTATTTTATTTTTAAAATTTAAAAAACTAAAATATTAAATTAAATAAATTTTTATAATAAAATTATATAAAATAAATTAAAAATTATTTTAAATATAAATTATTTATTAAATATTTATCAACCAATTATATTATACATGATATCATCGAATATAATATAATTGTGTTTGAAGTTAAAGATCTGATTCTGAATCATAGGTTACAAATGGAGAGTATGAGTTGCATAAAAAATAGTTTCAATTATAAATATGTTAAATTTGGGCCTAACTTCATCTCAAAATTCAGTTTATAAGATGGAGGATTGTCCTTGTTTATATGTGCAGCGTGGGCGCGATCCCCAGTCGATGCGGGACTTTAACACTCTCCCTTACATCGGTAAGTCATTCCGCGAGGCAAGCGTGAATGTTGAGCATAGGTCAAATTGGCGGAATACATCACTCACCAAATGGTAAACAATCGCACCAACCGATAGCATAACTTTGATCTGTGTTAAATTTGGGCCTAACTTCATCTCAGAACCCAGATTATAAGATGGAGAATTGACCTTGTTTATATGCGCAGTGTGGACGCGATCCCCAGTGTGGACGCGATCCCCAGTTGATGTGTCACTTTAACAAAATATATTTTTTTAATTTTTTTAAAATAACAAAAAACGACATAAATTTAAAAAATAATAAATATATCAATTATTATTATTTATTTTTTAACTTTTTAAGGAATTATATGTAATAAAATTAATAAAACATGAAATTGAAAAGACAATATTATAATAAAAAATATAATTGTTTATTTTTCAAATTTAAAAAATATTTTTATAGTTTTAAAATAATTCAAGAATTACATAATAATTTTCCTAAAAAATATAAAGCTTTGCAAGGCAAACTGATAATAGACGTTCTACTTAATCAATGATGGTTAGTTGGCCAAATTTTCATCTAAACACCCAACAAATCTTGTGTCTAATTGTTTGCGTTTCCTGATGGCTAAGTCGTTATTTTACAACGACAAGAGCTCCAACATTGTGATGAGTCATCTGAAACAACTGAGTTGGTTATATTGGGTACGGTAAGCCCATCTTGTGGCTAATATAGTTCATATTAACTCTTGGGGGCATGACATTTTACTACGTGTCACAGTAGATGCAAGCCCACCTAGTACTAATATAGTTCATATAAACTCTTAGCGGCATGACATGTTACTAAGTGGTACCGTTAGAAATGAGCGCGGAAACTTACCGAAAGATTAAGTTTTTAATTATAATCATTTCGTAATAATTTTAAATATATTTGAAAATGAATAGTTAATTTAACGTTGTGCAATTTAATTCTTACTTTAATATATTATTTAAAAATTTTATATTAACTTTTATCTCTTAACTATTTAATTCTAAGTAAAATAAAAAATATAAAAGAAAAAAAATCAATCTAATTATTTAAAATATTATATATTTTATCATTAAAAATATTTTTTTTCTATATAATTATACAATTATATATACGTGTATATATATATATATAGCATATGTTTGATTTTAATTAACATAGTTTGATATTATAATAATCATACCCGTCTAACATCTTATCGTTACGATTATTTTTGAGAAAAATTATTGATTTTTACTTATAATCATAATTTCAATTACATATAGTTAAAATGTTCATCCCTAGTATCATCAAAGTGACAACTCTATGTGATGTTCCAAGGTAACATAGCATAATAAGGATTCCTAACTTGGTAGTGTTATAATTCTATTTTTGATATTTTTTTAATACTTATTATTAATTAGTACTAGGTGCAATTTTGTCGCATGATTAACACATGTAATTTTAATGAAGTATAATTTTAGTATTTTTTTCTTTTCACGTCCTTACAACATAAATTAAAGGTGAGTAGCAGATCGAAATTGTCTGTTTTTGATCAATTCAAATCCAATCCTATCTGAACGTATTTGAAGATTTTCAATCTGAATCCAATCCAATAATATAATCAATCTGAACCAATCTAAATATGAACAAATCAAATATTTTTGGATCGGATAAAGTCATATTTATAGTAAAATTTATTTATGAATTATTATCATATATAAATTATAACATACACAAATTAAAATTTTAAATTGGTATTTTATAATAAATATTATTATTTACTGTTACAACTAAAAAAAATAAGAAATATTTCTGTACAATTATTAAATTATTATAAACATGTATGTTTATTTTAATCTGAAATAATAATCTAATATAATTATTATGTGCATAATATTTAAATATAATATATTATAAAATAATATATATATATATTTATAATTTAATAGTAATTTAATCAAGATCAGATACAATGAATTATAAAATATGTCAATCTGAATTTTATCTAAATTTAAACAGATTGTATAATTTTCTATCTGAATCTGATTCGACTATAAAATTTATTAATTTAATCTAATATAAATTTGAAGGATTTAATCAAATTTTTTAATTCAAATGTATTCATCATGTTATTTGGTCACTCTTAATAGAAATAATATATTTTTTTGTTATTTTTAAGTCCTTAAATGCAAATTTTTATGTTTTTTTAACTCATCTTCAACCTTAATCTTCCTTTAAAGATTTTCCATCTAAATTGTTGCCAACTTACAATGAAGTAATCGAATTCCAAAAACTACAAGCTTTTTTGTAAAATAAGGATACAATTTAACATGCAAAAATAACAATTGTTATGTAATGTTAAAATATCTAAATTAAATAAACAAATCAACTATTAATTTAGAAATATAAAAAGCTTAATCTTAAAGTAGAGAAAGAGAGAGATGAGCTACGAGGAAAGAGAAATTAAGAAAAAGATAGAAGAGATGAGAAAAGTGTAGGTGATGACACAACTCAATTGTTTACGTCAAGAATAATATTTTAGTCCATTTAAATATTTTAGTCCATTTATTATTTTTATAACAGTTTATTTATTTTTTTTAAATATGATAAATAATTTATTTTTCATTTTATTTTTATTTATTTCACATAGTTTTTCAACTGTTGTTAATCTATCACTTTTATATGTCATGCTTAACAAAACACAACAATGATTATAAAATTGATTAAAAAAAATAAAAATAAATTCTATAATAGATCAATTATCCTTATGCTATCACTTTAACAAAATAATTTATTTTAAAAATATGACAACATAACGACAAATGATTGATTTTTTCATTTTATTTTTATTTGTTTAACATAGATTTTCAATTGTTGTTAATATATTACTTTTATATGTCATGTTTAACAAAACACAACAATGATTATAAAATTGATTAAAAATAAATAAAAAAAATTCTATAATAGATCAATTATGCTTATGCTATCACTTTAACAAAATAACTAAATTATAAAAAAAAATAAAAAATAAAAAATTATTCTGAGTGTCATAACTAAGTGATCATATATATATTTTTATTTCAAGATAAAAATATCCTTTAAAAAATATCATATGCCATGCACATATCAAAATTCCCAATTTGAATTTGAATTTTGTACTTAATTGACATTTTTTTTTAAATGTAAGTATCAATAAGGTATAAATTAATAATAAGGATAAAAATATGATGCCAAAAATAGAATTAGAGTACTACTGATGTACCAAATCCATAGAGTGGCACAAATTATTTTCAAAAAATGCAGCCTACTTTTCTATTTTATCAGACCTCTAAGATCATTAGGTCATATAAAATCAATGAAATAACAAAAGTCAGAAAAAGATGATAGGGAGAAAATACTGAAGTATAAAACCAGAACTAGCAACATAAATTGAGCAAAAGGTAGAAACAAGTTTCTCTGTTTAATACATTTGAATCACAAATATATTACAAATAAAGACAAATTTTACAGAAATGATGTTATACTAATCAATAATGACAAGAAGATTATAATATTCATATGGCAGAGTTTTCAAAAGTAAAGGAAAAAAGTGGGAGTTGATCCCTGTGTACTGCAGCCCACCAAAACAAAAACGAAATACCATAGCAAGGAGTGGGAGCAAACAAAATTTGATAAGACGTGCCCGATCACTGGCAGCAAACGAAATTGCAGCCTCAGACTCATTGTAGCCGAAGAAGAGCCGACATGGAATCGGGCAGGCTTAAAAACCTTTCTTGTCAGGGCAATCTGATGCCTTGTGCCCCGATCCTCCACAGTTAAAACAAGAACCTCCAAAACTTCTGCATGCAAGTTCAGGCACCATGTCAATTGACCATGCATGACACAATTTTTTCATTCATCAGTTATACATAAAACCATTTTAATTACCCTTGTTTTGAAAGATGGTAATTTATTTTATAATGTAATAGATATATGACATGGTGCAATAAAGCAATCAGATTGGTCATGCAATAAAGCAATCAGATTGGTCATGCAATACACTCTTGTGCTTTTACTTAAAATGTTTAAAATAAAATAAAAAATAAAAACACAAAAGACTGTTCGTTATTGTAGGACAAAGACTTATAGACTCTAATGTAACTCTAATGTAGGGAATTACCAGTTTCAAGAAAAGAACAAGACAAAAGGGAAAACCAACCTGTCCCCAGATGAGAACCTGTTTGACTGTCTGCCTCCAATAAGCCAATCATCTCCGGACGTTCTACTTCTACTACTACCACGTCCTCGACCACTACTACTAGTATTACCACGACCACGACTACTACTACTACGACGTCCACCACCGAAAAAATCATCATCTGAGCTTTGGTGACTGTCCCAACTCCTGGAACTTCTGAAGCCACCACGGTTGCTAGAACCCCGCTGACTATTCCTATCCCTGCCAGAAAACCTACCATAATAATCACTGGCAGGCCCATCATCTTGCAGAGCTGGCAACTGTCAAGGCCAAAAACAAAACACACATTCAAAATATCCACCAATTATTCCTAGTGCAGCAATCATTTTTGTTTGTGAGTGCATGTGTACATGGGGGAGACAGTGTGTGTGTGTGTGTGAGTTGAAAGAGATGAGAGAGAGCTGGTGTGTGTGTTGAAAGAATAGGCAAGTGCATGCAAATAAAATTTTCACCAATTCAAGCAATATATTAACCCATGGAAGTACGGCTATAATGAGGAAGCAACCAAAATTCAAAATTGACCTTAGCAATCTTCGAAATAGTGTTTCCAGGTGGTACTTGCATGTTAAGCAACACTTTTGCAATCTCTTCAGGAAGATCAAAAACTGCTCCTTGAACCTGATCTCAAAAGTATAAGTGGCATGTAATGGGAAAAAAAACCACAAGGAGATCAGAATAAAATATTAGACACACTATGCATGTTGTATTTTAGACGCATACCTTCTCATCTGCAAGTAAATGAATTTTTCCAACTTCATCTGCTGCAGTAGAGTAAACATCTGAAAGAAACCCGGTGACAGACCTAGCAGATAGGTACCCTCTAGAAAGAGCTGGATCCCGAGTCAGTTGCAATGTAATCCAACCCTAGATTGGAAAGGTTTCATGTTTAAAGGAAACAATCAGATGCAATTTCGAATATAGTAATAGCTACTGCATTGCAGACATATAACACTACCTAATTAACATAGGAAATTGTCCAAGACAAACTGAGAAACAACCAAGAATGCCTTAAAGAGAACACAAGTTAGAAAAACTGATGCCTTTACAGCATAAATATATGAAATTTTTTGAAAACAACAGAGGTATGTTCAAGAGAACTAGATGAAAGAAGGATGAGCAACATTTGGGAAGTACCACGTATTACAGTCATGACTGGATTTTAAAACTTGAACTGCTCCATGCACTACAAACTTTTAAATCAACAGGCCCGGAGAATAGGATGACTTCAAATAATTGTCCTTATTATAACTCATTACAAATAATTAAAGGATGACTTCAAATAACTCGTCACAAACTTATGGACTTCAGTGCAATATTTAAGAATTCAATTTCTCCTCCTTCTAAAGCAGTTTTCTATACAATTTGCATTATTTATTTTGTACGAAAAGCTCAGATGCAAGTTCATTTGAAGAGAACAACGTAGGTTTAAAAATATTTTTAGAATTCATTAGCATCCGTCCAGTTGTTTTTTTCAATCTGGAGGAAAGTAAAAGGTTAAAAGGAAATTCCCCCTTTGCTTCAATTATATACCTGTTCATGGGTGATTAGAGACTTGGAAGAAGGCGGTCGAGAAAATCCACTTAGTTGAGCAAGGGCAGCAGCAAGAGCATTTGTACCTTGTTCTTCAAACAACTTTTGTGCAGTTGGGATGAAAAACTCAATTGATTCAGGATGAACTCCATTAAGAGTGGCCACCACTTGCTGAGCAGATGACTCCAGAATTTCTTCAATGCTTGGAGGACTAACGAATTCAAATTTGCATCCAACATCACGCTCAAGGGATCTAACAGTCCTTCGTTGACTGCTAGTAAACATCAGGATAGCAGAACCTTGTTTTCCAGCGCGTCCAGTACGACCGGAACGATGCACAAATGTTTCTGGATCATTGGGAAGCTCATAGTGTATGATCTACAGAAACAAATAGGGAAGAAAAAATGTATAATAAGCTGGAACCACTATTTCAAAAGAGGCATAAAAGACCATTAGGGAAAATTTTCACTAAAAGTCAAATACAAGAACTTGAAAGCTCAACTTTTTTTAGGAAATAAGACTGAAATCAATGCCATAGAATTGTTGCTATAAATTAACATTATTACAGTTACACCTTTTTAATCATTGCATAAATGTTGGTATATGGTTGATACATTTTATTTATAGAAGTCATATGCATTGAAAAACCCAACTTCACAATTCTAATGAAAAAAAACCCATAACAACCAGAATATTCAAGAAATAATTACAAGTACTCTTTACCAAATCAACATTAGGAATATCAAGTCCTCGAGCTGCAACATCAGTTGCAACAAGCACAGTGAATTTCCCTTGTCTGAAACCATTTAATGTTCTCTCCCTCTGATGCTGAGATATATCTCCATGTAATGCTTCAGAAGCTATACTGCTTGTTAGAGCCATTGAGACTTCATCGGCATCGCGTTTTGTTTGAGTAAATACAATGGCTTTCCCACCTTTAGCGTAAGCCTGACAAATAATAGTATTTTCAATGGCTTAGTGCAATTAAAAAAAATCTCTTTCTAGCTCTACGAATAATCTCAAGCAGTGGTACATGCTTAAATGCTACAAAAAGAACAAACGTATAAGATAACAATGTATTCAGTTCATTAGTAAGCTAGAGAGTATAGATCAAAATACTACTCTTAACCAAGATATAAATTAAAAAAGAAATTAACTAAAATCAAATTGTAGGCACAGACCAGAGTGAAAACATAAAATGTAATGCACTGACTATAAGATGCATTAAGCAACCTGACAGCAGACGAATAGAAAAGCTGAGGTCTAAAATATACCAGAGCTTAATGATTAATTAAATCATGCAAATTAGGTCAAATGTAAAATAATTGGATAACTGCTAACATACCGTTATAAGATCACTAAGAATGGTCCGCTTTGAGGTTGCTGTTGTTGATATGGCATAAAGCTTGATACCCTCTGCAAGCTTCTCATCTTCATCACCAACCTTTGAGCATGACAAAAATGGGATAGCAGCTAAATTAAAAATCTATGCATTAATATACAATGAACCCGGCTGTAATATTGTCATTAAACATGTGGAAGGAAAACTATTCATGCCTATGTTTCATTCATATAGTAAGGCGCCTTCTATCTTACGATTCTACCCTTATGACAATGACATGCCTAAAGTCCAATGAGTAAAATATGGACATGCATATCTACATCTGCTCATAACACTGATCTAAAAATGCTGAGTCCCCGAATTTTATAATAAAACATGGTTACATGGACGAATCGTTTCATATTATCATCATAAAACCATGCAAACAATAAGCACTTTTCTTCAATAAAGAAGCATAAATACCAGATCTATTGTCATCGGACGGTCCAAGTACTTCCTTGCTAGTTTTTGCACCCATCGAGGCATAGTGGCAGAAAAGAGCATACTCTGTCTTTCAGATGGAAGTTTTCCCAAAATTAATTCTACATCCTCCTCAAATCCAACGGCAAGCATCTGATCAGCTTCATCAAGAACCATGTACTTAACTTCCCCCAATTTTAGACTGTTACCCTTTATCAGATCAATAATTCGACCAGGTGTTCCCACCACTACATCAACTCCACGAGACAGGGCACTCTGTTGTGTAACATAAGAAACACCTCCATATACACAAACTGTGTTTAAGTGAGGAGCAGATTCTTTAATCTCTTTTTCTACCTGCTTTGCCAACTCACGTGTAGGTGCTAGAACCAAACCTCGAGGAAGACAACCTCCTCGCCTGAGAAGAAAAATGCATGTCATTCTTCAGCAAAGAAATTCAAAAGTAGGTATAGGTTATATGATGTAATTGTACCTCCCAGAGCCTCTATCTTCATCTTCTTCAGTAAGGCGCTTAATCATTGGGATTCCAAAGGCTAGTGTCTTGCCGGTACCAGTCTTTGCACGAGCAATGATGTCTCGACCCTCTAGTGCTGGAACTAAAACAGCTCTCTAATAGTTGCAAGATAGACAAAAAAAAAACGGAGTTCATTAAGGTTGTAGAACTCTAGCGTCAAAAAGAAAATCTGTAAAAGAAGCCAAATATTACTTGCACCCAATAAAGTACAAAACTCTAACAAAGTGTAATCTTCAACTTTAAACAGATCTACGGCCAGCGTATGGAAAGGATAAACCTCAATAAATCCCAAATGGAGGAAAAGAAACTAGATTTTCAAGAACAAACTAAGAAATGAAAAGGGGAGATTGGGTTTAAGCCATCCAAATGTCAGTATTTGTTTGGATGGAAAGCTTAACATAGAGGGAACTGGTAAGCTTGAAAATACAATCAAAGTATTGAAGGCATGCTCTTTTACATAATAAGACTAAATGCATGGAATAACGTTACCAAAGAAAAACAGGCAACTAATGTCGGTAACCGAGTTGTTAATATCATGAGGATGCTAGTCTAACAGAAAAGCAGGCCAAATTAGCATACAAATGAAATGAAACATGGCATAACAAAGAACAAAACTGAACAATAACCTTACAATTTACCCAACTGCCACAGAGACCGAAGTGAAAACATAAAGCAAAGTTCAAACAAGAAAGAACTTACTTGGATGGGAAAAAGGTGTGTAATCCCACGTTTCTCGAGGGCATACACGAGGCGCTTAGGCAAGCGCAATTTGGAAACAGCAAGCTCATCTTCACCACCAGTTTCATTTGCAAAAGACCCCTCAGCTTCAGACTCTTCATAGTCTTCGCCTTCACTGACATCCAGAGAGTCTTCCTCAAACCCACCAAGCCCTTTAAATGCTTCCTCACTGAGCACCGAATTGGGTGTCGCAATTGCATAAGATACTAAACTGTGACTCTGTCTAATACCACCCTTGTTGTTGCTGCTGCTATTGTTATATGCTCTCAAAACACTATTGAAATGGGTCCTTTCAGGAAAAGGCATGGAATTTGAAATATTTGTCGAAGCTGTAGCACAAGTTGTAGCCTTTTTGTACAGTTCGAGATTGGGAGTTTGGTAAATAGACGAAACACCTATAATAGAAGACATGTTTGAAGCTTCCTCTTTATTTCTCAAACTATACACTTCACTTGCTTGCTTAAATTTGATTTCTGGTTTACTTTGAGCACCAAGTGTTCGGTGAAAGTAGTAAGAGAAGAGAGAAACAGCTATGAAGAAAATGCAGAGTAGAGAGCAAAGCACTGTGGAGGTTCAACGGGTAGGTTTAAAGTTGTGGAACGGTGTACGAGAGTATAGAGGAGAAGATAAGGCCACACTCGAAAACGTATGGCTTTCTAAACCTCCAACTGGGTTTTTTGGAGAATAGATAACAAGATAAATATATATTAGCCCGGGAGGCTTCGGATATTTTTGGGGCGAGTCTTGCGGACATTTTGGCACGGGTAAACGGAATCAAAGTAGCGGGTTGAACCGAATCTCGCTTCGTTTTCCTTTTTAAATCTAGGTTTTGACACTGATAGATTAGTTGGTTATATATTAACGTATTTACAAATCTATCTCGCATTTGTGATTTTAAGAAAATCAAAACCTTAGTAAATATATAAAATCTCAAAGTTTACTTTCAAATGACCTATAATATCGATTTAATTACGGTCGGTTTTTATAGTTTTTGAACTATAATTTTAAACAAAAAATTATTTATAAAAACGTGACCTAAAATTAAGAAAAATTATTCATAGTATATATATTTTTGTATTTTGTTATTTAAAAATATTTAACTTTTTTAAAATTAAAGTTGTCTAATAAGAAAAAATTATTTAAAATCGTCTCGTTTTAGATAATTTTTCATTTTATTAACAAAATTGTTTGGAGGTATGAATTATTATAGTCTTATCACAATATGACGAGTCTTAATTTTGAGTGATTTTGATAATAAAAAATCGTAATAAGACATTGAACCAATAAAAAGCATTGTTCCAATATTAGAAAACTTATCACTAGCATCTAATAGCATGATAATGTAATATTTTACCACAATAATGGTAAGTCTTGTTTTGAAGTGAATTTGATAAAAAAGTGGGAATGTGTTAAAAAAAACATCACGTCTTGCGATAAGTTTTATCACAACATGACAATATTTTACCACAACAGTGATAAGCCTTACGTTGAAGTGATTTTGATAAAAAAATATAATTTAACCTAAATACTTTACTAGTTTAATAAATCACTAGTTTAAGAAAGACTTTAAAATATATATCATACCCTTAATTAATATGGAATGAATAATGGAAATAAATATCGTAAAAATAACTTAAATTTATAAACAAATAATAAATAAACGTCATGTGAATTTATTAAGAAAATTTTCATGCTTATCTCCCATCCCAAAAAGAAAAGAAAGAAAAACATATTTATTTTATATGTACATAATTAATTTTAGAGATTTAAATTTATGAAAAATAATAAATATATTAATTAATATGTATAAATATAATAAAATTAAAATTTATATAATAGACATAAATTGGTTCAATTTTTATTAGTTTTATAAAATAAAAACCTTTAATCAACTGATAGATTGACTTTTTAAATTTTAAAACTTACATCAAAGATAAACCAATATATAAAATATAAGTTTGATTTAAATTTAAATTTAATTGGTTGATTAATTTTTTAACAAAAATATGAACATTAACATTTCAATCCTAGAGTAATCCAAATTCAATTTAATTATATTAAAATTAAAAATAAAAAAATTTAAAAATTTAAAAATCATTCCAACAATAATTTGGTTGAAAGAATGTCCAATCTAATTAAAATTAAAATTAATTTGAATTGAAATCAATTATTTAAAACTTTATAATATATTTCATTATTTTAAAATTATATTATAATAGCAAAAAAATTATTTTTTCTTCTTAAAATACATAATTGATAGGCATTTAATATATGGTTAATCGAAATTATAGTTACTTAAAAAATTTAACAATTTTCTTCAAAAATAAGTGTAATATAATAAATGTAAAATGAAAATATTATTATTATGCTAAAATCGTAGTTATAGAAACTAAACTTACACATTAATATTATATTTTTTTATGTACATATAATTACATGATAAAACATTTTTAATTGACTACATAATATTTTGAATAGTTATTTTGAATTTTTATTTTATATAAAAACACTTTTAAAGCATACTATAAATAGCTAAAAAAAATTGAATAACGTAAATATTTTGTTAAATTTTGAATGTATTTGAATAAAAAAATTATTGTTAAACAGTAAGGAAATTAATACCCCTCATCATTGATGATTATTCTCTAAAATACCTAAAATTAGCATGAGATAATTATGGCTATTACTTATTAACACAACCATCATGCACTTCATCATCTATGGTTTTCTCTAAAATGTGTTGAATAGTTAGGCTTAAGTATTGTTGTAAAAAACTATTTTGAAACATATCTAAATACGAGACTTAAGAAAAGATTCTAAGGCTATAGTCTAATAAGATAAAATAATAAAATAAATTTTGTGTCTTTTTTGTATAAGATGCATGTCTTAAGACTTTAAGCCTCAAGGTAATTAATGTTGTAATCTTAAGTAGTTTTTTTTTATAGATTTACCTATAAAATTTTGATTCGATTATATTAATATTTATAAAAGATAATAAGCTACATTTAATAAAAAAAATATCAAAATTATATACATAAATATGATTAATATTAATTTCTTTATATTCTTTGATCTTCCACCTCTCACTTTTCCTTCTCATTGTTTCTAACAACATTGAATTTTACAATTACTAAGTTCTATCCATTCAAGCAACATTTTTTCATATTTGTCTATTTATATTTATATTTCTTCTTCATTTTTTTAAGTTAATAATTCCATATTCTATATGCACATTGTTAAAACATTTATGTTTTAACTTCAGTTTTGTATTTTACTTTTATTATAGATGATGCATATAATAGCTCTAAATTGAATTTGAGAAATAAAACTACAATTCTATACAATATATTTTGTGTATTTTATTTTTACTAAAAGTTTACAATATGATTAAATATTTTTAGATATGGTGAATATGTTATTTTAAATTTTATCAATATATAAATTCGTAACCTAAATAAAGCGGTCAGACTTGCAATCACATATACATAATAAAGTGTATAAATTAAAAATAACACATGATATTTTTATATAGAAATAATATAAGTCACAATCATAACCTAAGAAAAAAACCACCGATTCACCTAACTTTCTACTATGAAAATCAAACGTTCACTACTACAAAAACGGGCTTTAAAGTTGGTTCGTTGAACCAACTTTAAATTGAGTAACTTAAAATGTAAAGTCGATAAGTCGGTTCATCACGTGAATCGACTTTACATTTTATGATTTTTTTTATTTTTATTATCATTTTTCACTCCACCCTGTATTCAATATATATAGCATAAAAAACCAAAATATAAATAATAATTAAAATAATTAAAATTTTAAATATAATTAATTACTTATAATTAATTTTATTACAAAAACAAATAATGTATATACAATACATACATATATATATATATATAGTTGCCTTAAATTACAAATAAAATAATATCGTCAAAATGTAATTGGATTGTGCGAGCAAGTTTGGTTGGCTTAGAATCACCACCATTGTGACAAGGAAACTGGACAAAAAACATTGGGTTCATATAATAATTCATTCCCCTACATACATGAGCACGTAAACATCCATCAAACAAGCAGTCTAAGCTTCAGAGACATACGAATGTAGCATATTAAATCATTATAAATATTACCATAAAAAAGATATAACTAGAGCGACATTCGAGTGATATAACCCTTCGAACTCATATTAGCATTTTATTAATCATTTGTCTATAAATATGAAGTTATCTGGAATCTCTACTGGTATTTTTAATGCTATAATGAGCTTTAAATATGAAATTAAGTGTAACTCATATTTTGTTACTTGACTTGTATGAGTTTTGGTGCCCTTAAACGTATGGAACAATTTTTTAATACGTTTAAGGGCACCAAAAACTCACACAAGCCAAGTAACAAAATATGAGTTACACTTGATTTCATATTTAAAGCTCATTATAGCATTAAAAATACTAGCAGAGATTCCAGATAACTTCATATTTATAGACAAATGATTAATAAAGTGCTAATATGTCATAAGGAAAGTAGGCAAGGGAGATGAGATGAAGTTTGGGCCAAAAATAGGTCCATCAAACAATGCATTCCCCTAAATACACAAGCACATAATCATCTATCAAACAAGGGAATTCAGACATAAGAATAGAGAAATTAAATCATTAAAAAAGTTACCGTTATGTCGTCATGTGTTATTCAAGATCATCATAATATTCTCCCGATTCTTCTTGTGATGATATAATTTGAACCATATGTTCTGCACATTCCTCTCGTAAATCATCAAAAATTTGCTAGTCGTATCACGTCTTGTTCAAACCAAAGAACTACATGTATTTAAAATCAAAATAAGAATGTAATTTCATGTATTTACAAAAAATAACTCAAATATGTTAAAAAAATTATGTATATAGGTAAAAGATATTACCACATCATCAATTGGAATTTTGATATTTGTGATGATTTCGCTCATAAACTTCATGACATAATAACCATACATAACTCCATTATTTTTTTGTGGAACCTACAAAAAATAAGTGTACATGATTTTTCATATTCGAACATCTTTATTATTCAATTGTAAAATTAATAAAATTATTAATATTCGCTTGTACATACCATAACTTTTGTCCATATAAGCTTATGAGATTTTTTAAGGGCAATGCCCCTAAACTTGTTCCACAACTTCCATGCCCTATCAAGGTTTAAAACAGTTAGTTTTTTATTAAATATTACAAAAAATAATAGAAGAAACCAATAGTTAGCTATAACTCTTACATTTCAACAACTGCTTTTGTATCTTTACTCAGTTCTATGGAAGCTGAGTCACAGTACCAAGCATGATTATTGAATAGATTAATGATTACCAACATCCAATGATCTTGGCCTTGTTCAAACCTTAGTGGCCAAGGGATTATCAATTTTTGATTTTTGTTAAGAGTTAATGCCCTATCACATAATTGTTTAGCTCTGATGCTAACATCCTTCTCTTGATATTGATTGACATATGAAGAATCATAGAACATTGTTAAATGTGATGAGTGATTATGTTGAAGTCGATAATAACAAGCCCTATATAAAAAGGATTTCAATAAGTAATTAGATAATATAAATATAATTATATATGTTCTACATAAATGAAAGAAAATTAAATAGATTGAGGATGCACCTTGTTCACACTTGAATTATACTTAAATCGATCATTTGATATTCAAATAGTTGCAATATGCACTCGATCGATATATAAGTTTGGCTGAGGTCTACACCAAAAATTTCTATAAGAAGTGGCACAGTCCATCCATCATTTATGCTAGATGCCCTCCCAACAATAGTCATCAAAGTGGCAAGATTTCTGCTGAAGTTTAAAGCATAATCATAAGTATACTTTTTCCAAGGCTTCTTCTTAAATGACTTGGTGCGTGATGATTGATCATTAGACATAGATTTAGCACGAGATACTTGCTTCGTCTCTCTTAAATGTGCCACATTTAAGAGTTCTGGTATAATACACTAAAAAAAGTATTATGTATGTTAGTAACAAAAGAAGATATAATAAAATAATAGTAGTAAACAAATGTTATCTTCTAAGTTAAAAAATAGTACTACGTCAAAATTTAGAACAACTTGAATCGACGGCCAAGCCACATACTGTCCAACCGCTTCTTGGACTGTGGTAGCATCAGAAGGCACATGTAGTGGACAATTATGAAGCAATGATTAATCAATTATTATTTGCCAATGATTAGGCAAATATTGATTATGAATCATCCGATCATCGCTCAATTGATGTACCGTTCCAATAGCAACAAAGTCCGTTGACGAAGGATGTTTCAACAAACATTTCATATTCTGTAAAAAAATTTAAGTGTTATATATAAAGAATAAAACATAAAATAAGAAATAAAAATAATAGATTATATACACCAGAAATTAAAATCTTACCACATATGATTCATCAAATAGAGGAGGACTCCTATGTGAGGTAGCTATTGGATGTACATTCCTACCAAAACATTCATCATGGTTTGATTGATGGTAATAATGCGCAGATTGCATTGGAGAAAATGAACCACTATTTGATTGCATATGCATTCCTAGCATATAGGGAAGACCAATATATAGGATGACTATATCCCATACTGGATATAGTTTGAGTGCCATGAGATTGGGTGGGTGGCATGTCTGGCATACCTGACATGGATGGTGGCATACCTGGCATGGATGGTTGCATGCTTGGCCAATATGGCATGCCCTGGTTGTAGAATGATGCCATGCTTGACATGTGTTGTGATTGATATTCTTTTATAGTGGCAATCTCACTTAACATCGAGGCCTTAAAGAAGTTGAGTTCTTCTTCAATTTTAGTGTACTTCTCTTTACTGACCGTCTGAGGCTTTTGTTTTGGAATGTTAAAATACTCCATATAACCATCATATTGGCTACCTCCCCTAACACGACTAGGATGGTTGTGTCCGAATGCATGATATAGAGCATCTCTCCCAGGCTCTTCGATTATTTCACCCCTGGATATTTGTTCTTGAATAGCTCTCTACAAATAATAAAGCACACAAACATATCATGCATTATTACATCAATTATTAAAAATCATTAAGACTTTGTATCAACCGAAATTACTAACCAACTTATTTAGTTGTTCTTTTCCTCGCTTAGACATTGGTCTTGACTTTTTTGTTTTGGGAGTCTTTGTTTCTATGTACAATTCAGTTCGGGTAACAGGTCTACCCAATTCAACTTCCTACATAAATTATGAAAAAATTATTAACCATGACATGAAATTAAATTGAGGAAAATAAATATAAAAATATTTATAAATTAACACAAATTAATAATATCATTCTATATCTAACTTCAGGATTTGTAGACCTCCCAGTACGGTTAGGAAGAATGTTATGCATTTGTATATTCTGATGTTCTTCCTTAATAATTTAAAATTCATTCGAACGTCTATAATCCACAAAATCTTTCCAAACTTGAGGTGTAATCCATGGGTGTCCTTTAGGGATTTTGTAGAGCTCTACCTCATCAAGTGGTTCCAAATATGGAAACACATAATTTCTTGTCAATCTAAAAGTCTTGTATTCCTTTCACGCCTTATTTGCAATCTTATAACACTTGCTCTTCAATTGTCATCCAATTTGTAACGATTCTATAAAAACACCCTATAAAAAATTAGATATAATACAAAAAAGATATAATATATATCCGTAATTGATTATAAAATATAAGAGACTTACATAAATGGTTATCCATATTTTGAACTTTTCTACATCGTCAACTTGAGACTAATCATTTATATTGATTGGTATACTGGACTTCACAAGTCGACCAATATAAGATTTCAATTATTGGCCATTTTTCCCTATTGGATTACCAGTAGTATCAAATAGAACATGTATTCTATCATTTGTGTTAAGTGGAGCATTATGTATATTCGCCCAATCCCTTCTTTTCAAATACTCCAATGGATCATTTGGATCTACAAGCTCTGTTACCCGAGGATCCATGAAATATCTGCAAACAATGAAGAAATATAAATTAAGTGACAATTTTAAGAACATACATACATATATATATATAAGAGTTATTATAACAATATAGAACATACGTTATGTTTAATTAGGTTGTTAATCATATACATACATTTCTTCACAATCACTTCGAGCCCATGATGAAGAATCATCGTCATCAACTAGATCATCACATACATTAGGTAATTTATTTGAGAAATTACTAATATTGGTTAATGTATCAAGCATATGGTCGTCATCTTCTAAAGCATCACAATGGTAAAACTCTTTTTGTGGAGGCGTTAACACAACATACCATCTTGTGTCAAGTTGATTGCTCACATAAAATACTTGTTTTGCATGAAGTGCTAACGTGAAAGGATTATCAGTGTGACTTATCTTGGATAAATTTACAAGGGTAAATCCAAAATCATCTATTTTATATCCAACATTGATAACATCTTCGACCTAATCACAAAAGAAAATTGTTTCATGGAAGACCTCATAATCCAATTCCCAAATCTCTTGTATTATACCATAATATGTTCTATCAGAAATTATAGGATTACCATCTTTTGAACTGGAGAATTGCATAGTTTGTGCAACCATCTTTACACCACTATTATGATTTACTCGGAATTTGTCCCTAGCTTGAGTCCTAAACCTTGATCCATTTATTATGAAACTAGAAAATGATTTGACATCAAATTTTGGCCCATGTGCAAGCCATTGTAAACTTTCTAATATTTTATGATTGGGTTTCTTGAGTTCATCTCGAATCTATGTATACAAAAACATGAAATGTGTTTAAAGCAAAGTTTTAAAATATTGCATAGATCTAGGAATATACATGCATGAATTTTTGTTTGTGACACTTACATGGTTGTGAAACCAATTAACAAGCTCTCGCTTATGTTCATCATACAACCATTTTTCTCCTCCTTTTTTTATAACGAGGATCGATCTTCAATAAGTTTAAATGAATCCTGTAATGTTATTAAATATATGAAGTATATATCATCATTAATAGTTAAATAAAAAATGATTTTTTGCATAGATGGAAAGGTTGAACATCACTTACTCTATGTTCGGTTATGTCACATTATTATTTACCAAAATGATTCGGTGAGCTTTTTCCCATCGAGTATGATCAATAAATAATTTTTGACTTCCACTAAGCATAGGGTTACCTACTTGGATCATGTGACGTTCTAAGAACAACTTGTGCGTAGGATTCCCAATTTTAGTACAACCTCTAAAGTATTCATAACAAAACTCAATGATCTCTTCAACAATGTAGTGTTCCACCATGCATCCTTAAGGTCAATTTCTATTATTTACATATCCTTTAAGGACTTGCATATATATCTCAAAATGATACATCCACCTTAAGTAAGTAAGACCACACAATTGAACCTCTCGAGCTAAATGAACACACAAGTGAATCATTATATCGAAGAAAGAAGGAGGAAATTTTTTTTCAATTAGACACAAAGTCTCTACAACATCTTTCTGTAAAGAATTTAACTCACCAATTGATATAGATTTCTTGCATATTGTATTGAAGAATGAACAAAGTCGAATTATTGATAATCGAACATGTTTTGGAAGAATTGATCTAATAGCAACTAGTAATAACTATTGCATTAAGATATGACAGTCATGTGATTTCAATCCATAAAGTTTCTTATCAGTGATAGACACAAATTTCTTAAGTTGGATGAGTAACCATCAGGAACTTTCACACCCTCCAAACATTTACAAAACACATCCTTCTCTTTTGTTGACATTGTATATGATGCTGGTGGCAAGTATGCTCGATTCTTATCATTTTTCACCCTTGGTGCCAATTCAGGTCGTATGCCTAGTTTCTTTAAATCCAGTCTTGCTTTAATTCCATCCTTTGTTTTTCCAGGTATATTAAGTAAAGTATCAATCAAGCTCTCACATACATTTTTCTCAATGTGCATGACATCTACGATATGACGAATGTGTAGGTCTTTCCAATAAGGTAATTCCCAAAATATTGATTTTTTATTCCAATAACCATGGTAAGTCGGTTCAAACTCTTTTTCATTTTCACTCATTTCATTATTTTACCTCTTTCGTTTCCCTACCTTAGTGCGTTTTTTTTCATCTTTCCATATCGTTTGAATGTCATACCATTCAATTGTCTTAATATCTCAACATATCGCAAATGTCAGGTTGCACGATCATGATCTTCTTCACCATCGAACAGTTTCTTTTGGTATCTAAACTTGTGTCCAGATGGAAAAAATCTTCTATGTCTTCTATAAGACATCTTTCTTCCATGAACAAGATAAGTTACAGAAGTTCCATCACTACATATAGGGCATCCCTTGTAACCTTTTGTTGCATGTCCTGATAAGTTTCCATAGGCAGGAAATCATTAATTGTCCATAAAAGGACCCCCTTCAAGTTAAAGTGTTCTTCTTTAGTGCATCGTAAAAATTTACACCATCATTCCACAACGTCTTTAAATCATCTATCAGAGGCTGCAAATATACATCAATATCAACACTGGGTTGTTTCGGTCCTGAGATCAATAATGTTAACATCATGAATTTTATTTTCATACACAATCAGAGAGGAATGTTATATGTTACCATAATTACTAGCCAACAACTATATCTACTACTTAGGGAACTATGTGGATTAATTCCATCAACAGTAATGGCAAGACGAAGATTGCGCAAATTAGATGAAAATTAAGGAGATAAATTATCTACTACTTTTCAATTTGGAGAATCATAAGGATCACGTAGCACCCCATTATCATATCTATTATCTGAATTCCAAGTCAACATTTTTTATGTCTCTTTACTTTTGAACAACCTTTGAAAACAAGGAATCGGAAGCAAGTAACAAAGAACCTTTGCAAGCACGCCTTTCTTATGTGTTGTCTCATTTGTATCATGCTTCCATCTCAATTCTTTACACATCGGGCAATTATCTAATGTCTCATATTTTTTTCTATAAAGAATGCAATCATTTGGACAAGCATAAATCTTATGATATTCCATGTCGTTCTTCACTTCATACATTGAAGATGTCAATTCAATACCCTCAGGAAACATATTGACT
This sequence comes from Hippophae rhamnoides, assembly GCA_033030585.1. Classification (NCBI taxonomy): domain Eukaryota; kingdom Viridiplantae; phylum Streptophyta; class Magnoliopsida; order Rosales; family Elaeagnaceae; genus Hippophae; species Hippophae rhamnoides. Next base: position 6,777,943 of record CM065431.1, read on the forward strand.
AGTAGATTTAGTAATTATGTGAATCTTTTGTCAGAAAAACCATGTTTTGCCTTCACATTGTACAAATGAACCAATCCCGACATTTTAATGTATTTTTTGCATTTTGGATACAACAGTTTTTCGACATCTTCTAAATTTTTTTAAAGATTTTGGTATCATCATCATGTAGTTCATCTTTAACACCGTGAAACATATTTTATGTCTGTACATTATGATAAGATGTATGTAATTCACTCATATTCTTATTTATCTCTTCCCCATGAGTATTATCAATATTTTCTCCATGATAATACCAACATTTATAGCTCAAAAGAATACCACTACGGATAAGGTGATACTTAACCTCATCAAATTCACGAAGTCGCTCATTTTCACATTTAACACATGGGCATCGAATCATACTAGTTCCAGTATTACTATTCCTACAAGCAAATTCCATGAAACTTTCAACTCCAGAAATGTAGTCTTGCTTAATTCTACATTTTTACATCCAAGATTTGTCCATTTTCTATTAATGATATTAATTAAGCATATTAATTAATTATGTATCCAACAAATATATTTCAAGTATTATTATATATAAATTCCCTAATTATTAGGATATATATCAAAACATACATAATATAAAACATTTATCATTTTAATCATTTTACAAATGTATTACTTTTACTTAATAAAATATAATTATTTATATGTAAATAAATTTATCCACGTACGTTAAATATTAAAGTACCTCAAATCCACAACATGCAGATATTATTTCCACAGAAAATAAGTCAAACATATAATAACAAGCATAATACAAAACATACATAAATAAAAAATTTATACAAAAAGTAAAGCAAACTGAATAATAAGTAAAAAATTTAATAGAAATACTTACAAGAATGATATTTCGTGACTAAATGAAAGAAATGAGTGTTTTGTAAGTGAGAATGAGTGAGAAAATGGGTATAAAAAATTTGAGTATTTTGCTCAAAAAAATAGTGAATCGAAAAGATAATGAGAAGAGGAATATAACCCATAAAACAGCGTTAGAAATGGTGGTTAGAGGTGGCCGAAAATTGAGAAAGAGTGTGGGTGAGAGCTCAATTTTGGGAGAAGGGGGAAGAGAAATGAATTTTTTTAACTTTTTACGGTGAAGAAGAGAGCAGAACGGTAATATTATGTGGCTAGCGTCGGTTGACGGGGCGAACCGACGCTAGCCACGTGTGTAGTGTCGGTTCGCCCCGTCAACCGACGCAACACACGCAATTTAAAATTGATTTTTTTGTCAATTATTATTTTATTTAAACTCTTATATATATATGTACTATAGAAAAAAAAATAATTTTAAAATAATATTCAAAACAAATACACAAAATTAAATAAAGATATATTGTACGTACGTATATAAAATCTAAACAAATACACAAAATTATATAATTTTAAAAACCAATTGTCTAAAAAAAAGAAAAAATTATACTATATATATATATATATCCAACTTAAATTTTAAAGAGTCAAATAAAATAATAATTGACCTAAAAAAATTTCAATTATAAACTGCATGTATTTTTAAATTTAAAAATACACGTAGGACGTAGCTTCGGGTGACGTGACAAACCAATGCTATCCACGCATATAGCGTCAGTTCACTCCGTCAACCGATGCTATCCACGTAGGACATATCGTTGGTTGGCGTGGCGAATCGACGCTACACGCGTGGATAGCGTCGATTCGCCACGTCAACCGACGCTACGTCCTACTTTGATAGCGTCAGTTCTTCACCGAACCGACTTTAAATTCATTATAAGTTAGGTTTTGCCAAAAATCGAATTTACATAGCGACTTAAATACCCCTTTTTGTAGTAATGATTTAAATATAAATTCGATCTTATGCTAACATTTTCAAGATACTATCCCAATGTATTTAACTTACGAGCCCTTATTCTATTTTCACATTTTTTAAGATTAGTGTAAGCGATATCTAAATCAATGTTCTAATTAGCTACTCATCAATTAGACACGTTCAATAACCTGTAAAAGATTAACACAAAAAACACAAATATTGTTATGTGTTCTAAATAGATTTTAATAAGAACAAATCCTAACTAGTTCAAAACATGGACCATCAATTAAGAACATGGGATTTTTAGAATAGATTATAAAGCATTAATCTTAGTGATTTATGAATTTAATAGAAATTAAAAATATCAAGAATTAATCTAACCAAAATAGCTATTGAGTATAAAAACATGAAAAAGATGATAATAGCTCTCAAAAATTATATATTTTGTGTCGTCTTAAAGTGAGCCAAGGTTTGTATAGTTATATGATTTGAATTGCTAAACCAAGATCTCAATGAAAATTATTAAAATACTTTTATTAGGATTTTTAAAGCACTTAATTAAACACAAAAGGTTATTTTATAAAATCACTTAGATGTCAATTTAAAAAATGATTCGTAACTCTCAATTATTGTTAACTCGATCGATTGAGTCCTTCGATTGATCAATAGAGATGCGTTAAGTATTTTACTTGAGAGGTCTCAACAAAAATTGATTGAAGCTTAATCGATCTAACCATTGGATTGATTGAATCCTTTAGTTGATCGATTGACCAATGTGAGAACTATAGCACAAAAAGTAATTGTAAGTGTTATGAATATATGTAAGTGAGTACATGAGTATAACAATATATGTAATGATTACGAATGATATATCATAATTATAACTATCTAGAATTTGAGCATTTTTTCTAGTTTGATAGACTTGATAACGAGCTTAAAATCTAGTTTACGAATAAACGTTTTGTCCGTAAAAATCGTCAACACTCATAATTCTTTACAATTATTTTCATGCTTATTCCATATAATTTTATTTTTATTTTTTAAAAGATTTTAAGGTAAATTTTGAGACTTATATATGAGATTACTTTAAGGTTTATGTCTCGACTGATCTGAGAAAAACACATCCATACTTAAAATAACATTTTATAACATTGAGCTTGAGTAATGACACTTTTAGGATTTTAATTTACAAAAGCACTATAAAAATAATAAAATACAATATTATTTGTTTTTAAGTTAATAAAAAATATGTTATTTGTATTATAGAATATAAATATATTTAAATTATTTAATTTTAGATTTTTTTTCCGATAAAAACTTAAAAATCAAAATTTAGATAATACATATATTCATTATATATATATATATAATTTATTTATAATTTTATAAATATTAAAGTAAAATTTTCATTATTATAAGCTGAGCTATCTTCCTAACCCCGCGTAGGTCCGGCCAGTGGGCTTACGTTTATTGTCACAAAATGATACATTGTATGGAAAACTAAACGGTTATTATAGTGCAAGGCTTTGTCATGGATAAAGTTTTTTTCTCAAAATTTATGATTGAGTCGATATTGAATGGCATAATTATGTAGCATTGGCAGATATAGGTTTCAATTGGCTTCGAATATGATGCACCAGGAACTTTTCTCAAATACAATTTCGATTGAATAGATAATTTCTTCAAAATTGTAGGTTGAAGTTATGGGCAAATTTTTTTTTCCTCTCTCTCTCTTGAAGAGAAGCTCGTAGGTAGTTGGATTTTCTCTTATATTTAGATGTTTTAATCTAATGTCCCGTAATTGCTGCATCATTTTACTATAATTATTTCTATTAAAAAAAAAGAAAAAAAAAACAGCAGTTCTTCTTACAAAATTGCTCAAATTATTTATTTTTTTTAACAATTTTCTTTTGTAAAATATTTTTGGTGCAAGAGTAGAGCCATACGAAGCCGCCATTATTTTATGCCTGTCAAGCAATTTCGCTTGTACTTCTTCTTTTCTTCCTAAGTAAGAAGACGAAGTTATTACAATTCCGAAGCAGATCTGAGAAATTTCCCAGATTTCAATCCTCCGCATCTACAATTAGGTCAGAAATTCCTAAAGACCCTATGTGGTTCGATTCAATTGGGCTAATTTCAATTTTCGAAACTGATTCAGTTACCCTTAACAGCTTTGGTATTTATTGGTTTCCCCCCTGTTTTTTTTTTGATTAGTGAAGAGTTACGGTTTACGATTTTTGTGTTCAACGGTGGCCTGGCTTTGAGATTTGATTATGGTATTCTCTATAGAATTTTGTTTCTAGCAAAAAGTTAAGAGGCGAAGTATTGTTTGAGGTGCAGAGAACGCTGCTCAGGTTTTATTTTTAGCACTTTCATTGTTTGTGTTTATACATGTTGGCCGGGTTTTGGATTTGCTTCTTTGGGTTCACCATTGTTGTTTTCAATGTGCAGAGAGATTTATAGCAAAAATGGGAGTAGCTGTTTCAATTTACACTTATATTATCGCCTTCTTCTGTACCGCTGGAGCCATTGTTCTTGCCCTTTTGCATATCTGCAGACACCTATTGAACTATACGGAACCTACTTACCAGAGATTTATCGTTCGCATTATCTGTATGGTCCCTGTGAGTAATTTATTCATATCATAACTTTATGTTGTCTGTGGTGCTTGACGTGTTGTGGCATCATACTACTGTGTCAAGCATAATGTTTGCTCCTGTTCAGTTTCTGGGGCCCAGAGGTGCTAAAATTTGAAGAGAAATGCGGGGAAATTCTTATTATGACTTTAATACATGTAACTTGCGTGATAGATTAGTTAGGAAGAGAGCAAATATGGTTTAAGGTGGATGCATTTAGTTTCGGATGTAATAGCTGTACTAGTACAAGAGTAAGGCAAATAGGATATGAAAAAAGTGGACATTGAATAAGTAGCATGTTAATAGATAATTCAATGTGTCTCGATAAATCTATCCATGTAAGATTGAAAGGGGAAAATATGGACTTTGAGGAACCCAATCATTATCTTGATCTTTAATCGTATTGATTGAACATCGATTTGTTAACATGCCTCTGTCTTGTTTACTGATGCTGAAAATCATGTTTACATTTCATTCTCGTTTATATTGCATGTTTGTCTGTTGGTTTTCATTTATCCTTTAGTTTTTTGCAATATGTGACATACTACTTTTTGGAATGCTAGTTTGTGCAACGTTTCTGTAACCAGTTTGACTTCCTTTCATATTTGACAGGTTTATGCATTGACGTCTTTCTTGTCCCTCGTTTTTCAAGAGAGCTCAATCTATTTTAATTCCATAAGAGAAGTGTAAGTTTATCCTATTTTAGTTACTAGTGTACAAACATAGACTTCAGTAACATTCTGTTTAGGGTTCATATGAATTTGTATCATGTGCTTTATATTCCTGGCTTATCTGCCTAGATTTGGCTTGACCTAGATAAATATGCATGTATTTATGTTGAGAGGATGATGAGTTGTATGTGTACACATGACATAATCTATGTTGTTACTATGATTTATGGGATGTAACATGACATATTACACGAGGAACATCAAAGTAGGAGAAAATGATAGCAATAGCTGATTATGTCGGCAAACTGTTCAGCTTCAGCATGCAGGAGATATCTAATATTTTCATGCAATATTTCTTTGTTTGTATGGATATCACTTATAGCAGGAAGTGGTATATTTTATGCAAAAATAATTTTCAGTTTTGCTCTGTACGTATATCTTTATATTTTGTAGTTTATAACTTTTGCATGTGGATTAAGTATTGTTTAGCAATTGTGATGATTCTCCTTGTTTTTCTTTTATTTCATTGGTCTTAAATTGACTTAAGCTTGTGACGAGTCTCAAATTAACAATGCTTGTCTTACGACCAAAGAAAGACAATAGCAGTAACAAAGAAATCCTGTCTGTTACAAGCTGAAAATTTAATACTCTCTCTCTCTTAAAACTGAAGATAATAGAAACTTGCTGTATTATATTTTTTTGCTTTTCATAATTCTTATTTTTTTTTCACTTGTTCAGTTATGAAGCTTGGGTCATATACAATTTTTTGTCACTGTGCCTTGCATGGGTTGGTGGCCCAGGTGCTGTTGCGCTGAGTTTACATGGTCGAGTTCTAAAGCCTTCTTGGTGTCTGCTGACATGTTGCTTCCCTCCTATGCCTCTTGATGGGTGAGTTTGTTGGAACAGCTATGTTCTCTGCTTGGTCAGATTGTTTATTTTCAATGAGAACCTTTTGATAGTGAACAAATTGCAGAGTGCATACTTAAATTTGGTCATCCCTGAAATTTTTGGAGTGTCAGCAACATATTATCTTTATTTCTTTGAGATTATGTTATACATATATCAGTATTGCTTCTCGATTTTGTGATCAACGGCCTTGCATTACTCTTGCTTTTGTTGATGCAGGCGCTTTATCCGAAGGTGCAAGCAAGGCTGTTTGCAGTTTGTGATTCTGAAGCCTATATTAGTTGTTGTGACGCTCATACTTTATGAAAAAGGGAAATATAAAGACGGGAATTTTAACCCAAGACAATCATATCTTTATCTTACAATCATCTATACGTTCTCATACACAATGGCTCTGTATGCTTTGGCATTGTTTTATTTTGCTTGTAGAGATCTGCTACAGCCATTTAATCCAGTTCCAAAATTCATAATAATAAAATCAGTTGTTTTTCTGACTTATTGGCAGGTAAAATGTTATTCAGCCTTCTAACTTAGTTGAAAATTTTGAGTGATATGACTTTATTATCAACTTTTGATGTTTTATGTTATAGTATTAAGCACGTAAATTGCATGCTTATGTTTGGATGCAAATGGAAGATTGTGTCTTTAAATGCATGAATAAGACAGATTGAATCCTTTTTGGCTTTTCTTTAATATGGTTTTCATTATTTTTTTACGCACCATTTCCTTAGCACCTACCTAAAATCGCAAGGGATGCTGGATGTAGCATACGTTGAATAATGGATATTTCTCTTAGTCTCTGATTTTTATTTTTTGGTAATTGAGGTGAACTAGTCGCTTTTTTTAAAAAAAGAAAAAGAAAGTGTTACTACACCGTTAACTTATTTGCCTTCCATCTTTTGAAATGCAGCTACGCCTACACTTTTTTTTGGTGAGGGTTGTCAAATGGGTGATGTTAAGTACTCTCATTTTTTAACATTCAGAAGGTAGAAATGTTTCAGTTAACAGATCATGGATCCTGCAAATTGTAGTTTGATACTAACACAGTCTGATGAATCTCGATGAATATTAACTCAAACCTCTCTTTTGGTTTATCATTTTCAAATGATAAAACTTTTCCAGTGCATTTTGATCATTTATATTTTGCTTGTAGGGTGTATTGGTTTTCCTTGCTGCAAAATCTAGATTCATAGAGAATGCAGATGAAGCTGCTCAGTTTCAAAATTTCATCATATGTCTTGAGATGCTTATTGCAGCTGCTGGTCATCTTTATGCATTTCCATACAAGGAGTATGCTGGTGCAAATATTGGCTCATCACCTAATTTTTCACGAAGCCTTGGACATGCTTTAAAGTTAAATGACTTTTACCATGACACTGTGCACCAGGTGAACCTTGTATTTTGTTATTTTTGTATATTTGCTCTAGAAACTTAAATATCATCATTTTGCTGCTCAAGCTGCCCTATGACTGTGACTCTTTTTCTGTAGTTTGCACCAACCTATCATGATTATGTACTCTACAACAATAATGATGGTGATGAAGGTACAAGAAAATACCGGTCCCGCACCTTTGTGCCAACTGGCCCTGAGATGGATGCTGTCCGACAAAACAAACCGATCTCTGGAAACAAGTTGGATAACATACAGCTCTCGAGTCTCTCATATTCCATTTCAAGCAATCCAACAAACTTTAGTTCAGTGCTCGATTCTTCAGATTCTGATACAATAAAATCTTCCTTGCTTGTGGATACCTTAACTTCTCTTACTGTGCCAGGTGACATGACACTTATTGACTTGGACATCTCCAGTTACCCTGAAAAGGTTCCAGCTGCTAAGGAAAGTGAGCCCAGGTGACAAAAACTATGAGTTCTGTTAGAAAGGTTAGATGGGTGTCTTTGCTAGGGAAAGATGATTTCGTGGGTTCACGTGTACTTTTACACAGCAGGAAAACCTTAATGTGTGCTGATTTGGGGATAATATGCTCCTTCAATCTGATTGGCTAAAGTAATTGAAATTAGGCTGTCTTTACTCTTTAGTGGTTTGTACGTTCATTGTGCAACTATGCTATGTAGATATATACATCTTCTTCTCAATTGTCATACATGCAAAAGGAATAATGTGATGTAGAAAACTGACATGGTACCATCCATTCATGTTTATTCTATTGCAGGCTCAAAGGTTCTCTTTACCTTAATTTTTCATAGCATGTTCTTTTCTCAGTGAAAACTTGGGTCCATGGCAATTGGCAACTTTCTTACTAGAAAAAAATATCAATTGACATGGTTTTATTTTGGCTAGTTAATGTTGCTATTTTGGCATTGCTAAGTGCATTTTATAAATTTCATAATATTACAATTTGGCATGCAAGAAATAATTGTATCGTCTTCTTGTTATCATCGTCTCTCCCTTGTATGTGCTCCCTTTTATTTCACTTAGTTGGAGGCAATGGTGTCTTCACAAAGTGGAGGTATTTAAGGTGATTTTGGTAGAGAGGTTGGTTGCCGATGGATACACGGTATGGCAGTATGGCTAACATTGTTGACAAGGAGGGCAGACCTGCCTAATTATATTAAGCTACTAAGTTGTCCTCTACAGTCTGCACTTAAAAGTAGTTATATATGCCCTATTAATACCTTGATACTATGATTGGTTTGAACATTTCATGAGATGCAGATCCAATATGAATGTAATGATGCTTCCGTAAGGAGATAATATGATTACATTCTCTTCTCCTTGATACCAAATTGCTTGTTTAAGATAAGATGATCTTCTATGGGTCTCATATACACGAGATGTTATATGTTATGAGGGTGAATGTGATGACTGGTACGAGCATGTTTGGATGTGCTTTTTAGGAGTAGTTTTAATTGGTTTTAAGAGTAGCATAATATTATTTAAATTGATTTTGAGATGAGTTGATGTATTTGTAATTTTTTTTCTCTTAAAAGTAAGTATTACTTCTCTTAAAAAACACAAATAATGTGGGTCAAAATTATACTTTTAGATCGCCAAATGCACTTAAATTAGTTCCATACGGACCTGACATTAAGAGGTTTACAAAAGTTCTAAATGCATCTCTAACCATTATTGATCTTTTGAGATTTCTACCATGAGTTTGGAAGAGAATTTTATTACTTTCAGCTGACTTTTAATGCTAATATTTGCTGGATTGGTTCAGAAGTACAGGTACAACTGGTTTTTTAAGGAAGAAATTTATTAATAAATCCCTTTTCCAGATTGATAACGATAGGTTCGTCCATTAATCTTGTAGATAGTTGATATTTAATATTTTTGAAGTTGACACGTATACGTAAACTGAAGGTACCAAATTAGCAAGTAAAAGGTCGGGAATTTGTTCTTAAAAGAAAACGAAAAGAGGGTGCATGATCCTCCATATGAATGAGAATGCTTGCAAGGTAGTGAAAATTGTAAATTACGGAAGCGTGTAAGTTTTACCAGTAAATTTTTTCAATTAAAAATTAATTATCACAAGCGCCGAAGCATGCAATAATTTATAAAGATAAATACGCAGAAAATATAATATTTACATCAATATTTAGTTAACATGACTTAATAGAATAATCATCTATACGTAGACTAATTAATTTATTTATTATGAAAATCAATGTTTAATATAGAGAATATCTTAGATTGTCTTTATTATCATTGTAAGGACTATGAATGTTGATTATTTTTGTGTATAAAATATTTATATGTAAATTTGTTTTTAGGCATGATATCAAGTCTATCAAGAAAAGCTAAACAAATGCTCGAGTTTCAGATAATTGTACTTCAAGTATATCTTTGATAACTACGACACATAAGATTACATTTATGCATTTAATAGCACATGCTTATAAATCTGAAATTATTTTTAGTGCTAAAATATGAAATAAGATATGCTAAAATATTAGATAAGATATACTCTAAATTATAGTGGAAATCTTTAACATAAAAGATAATATAAAATCTATTTTTTAAAAATATTAGATAAGATATACTCTAAATTATAGTTGAAATCTTTAGCATAAAAGATAACATAAAATCTATTTTAAAAGATATTAGATAAGATATACTCTAAATTATAAGTGAAATCTTTAATATAAAATATAACATAAAATCTATTTTAAAAGAAATCTATTTTAAATATAAGTCTTCTTAATTAGTGAGTATTACTAATCTTATTTGTAATAGAAAAAATATTTATCAATCATATATGAATTATCTTAATTAATGAGTATTACTAATCTTATTTATAATAGAAAAGATATTTATCAATTACATAGGATTAAGAGTTTTAATTTTTTCTATAAATAAAATTCATTACTCATTGTTTCAATTAACCACACAAGAGCATTATTCCAATCTTTTTAATTTCTCTTTCTTGTTTTACAAATATAAGATCATAATTCTGTAGGCTTCTTTATTTAGTTAATCTATCAAATATTGATAGTTATGTTTGATTGATTAATAAGCCTAATTATTTTATAATATTTTGATAATATGTTCTTATGGCTTCTTCTTTATTTTGTTCTTAAATTGTTAGATCAAATATTTGTTTTTGTCATATCATAGTTATTTAATTTAGTTATTAATCTTTAAAAAAATTATTTTTATTGAACTTGTGCTTGATTTTTTTGCTCTAGGATTTACTAGTTGACTTGATTTTTTTGCTTTAGGATTTACTAGTTGACTTGATTTAAGTGACATATGTTTTGAATCATCTAGTTAGGATTATTCATTATTAAATTCGTTTTAGAACACACACAGGTACTTGTGTTTTTTTGTGGTAACTATTTTGCAGTTAATTCGTGAACATATTTGATTGGCGAGAAGCTTATTGGAACGTTGGTCTGGAAACTGCTCACGCTAATATTGGAAACTGTGCAAATAGAGTAGGAGCTCGTAAGTAAAGTATATTGGGGCAGTATCCTAGGGAGGGTAGCATAAGACCGAGTTTGTACTTCAACATTTGATTTTCACAATGAACCGGTGGTTTTCCTCTTAGGTCATGGTTGTGGCCTAGGTTGTTTCCACCTAAAAATATCGTGTGTTATTCTCTTATTTCTGCACTTTATTTTTATATACGATTGCATAAATTCGTGTGTTTAGGTTATTAAATTATAAATTGGTAAAAATTAAAAATAACCTATTCACCTCACCTCTAGGTTAATTAGGTCCATAATCTAGGTTAATTAGGTCCATAATTTATAAACTTTCAATTGGTATCAGAGCCAACACTAGATACACTTAGTGTTAGTCCTACGGATTTTTATTATGGATCATTCTATTGAGGATTATAGCTCAGATGATGAAGAACTTGATTCTTCTTTTCTCTCTAAATATAATGTTAAAAGTTCTAAAGAATTATTATGTAAAAGTCTTAGAGCCATAGAAGAGAATAATTGTTTAAATACAAAAATAGAAAAATTAAATGAACAACTTGAGACACATGAAATTGTTTCTAATAAATTAAAAGAAGCGAATAATATTTTGCAAGAACAAAATAATGCTTTGAATTTGAGTCTTGTAGGTTTGAAAGAAGAAAATAATAAGCTTGTTGAAGATAATAAAAAATAAATGCAAGAGCTCAAAGAATCGTGTGAAGTAGTGAGGAGACTTACTATTGGAGCTCAACAATTAGATACAATATTGAGCATTGGTAAGGATGGTAATTCCACACCTTCAACATCAAATACCACATTTGTAAGGCCCTTAAACTCTACTCCTACTGTTACTACTTATGCTTAAAGAACTATTATACATTGATAGAAAAAGTTGTTAAGTTTGTGCATGTCTGTCATCATTGTGGTAGGAAATGTCATATAAGACCAAAATGTAGATTTTTGAGGAATGCTCTTGAACTTAATCATTCTTTCCATGTTTCACATAATAGGACCCATAAGCATAATTCATCTACGCATGCTACATCATATTCAAGGATGAATGAAAATTATAATAATGTGTTCAAAAATTCTACTAGGAAGCATGAAGTCTTAGGCTTAAAGAGGCAAATAAAATTCAGTACTTTTAATGCTATGACTCATCATCATCTTACTATGCATACTGCATCTTCATTTAGGATTAATAAGAAAAGTACAGCTAAGTCCAAGAACACGCCTATAAAACTTAAGTTTGTTGAGTCACAACCCAATGATATAGAGAAACCAAAATACAAGAATATATGGGTTACAAAATATTGTTTTTTCCGGGTCACCTTACCATCTTTTATTAGAGTGCTTAAATGACCCTAGGTGAGTAATCTTTATTGTTTTTTATTTTATTAGTTAAACTTAAAAAAAAATAGAAGTAACATCCTTATCTGGCCAACACAGGATTGGACTTATTTAATACTTACATATACATAACCTCATTTTAGTGACTCGACTCATTTTGATATTTATTGTATAAATTATTCTACAATTTTGGCTTATGCACACACACATATTCTTGTACATGTGATGATCGATGTTGACATGAACTTGTTCACACACTCACGAACATACATATATGTTATGCTTGAAGTTTATGTAATTTCTTGAAAGACTTTAGGACTTCAACTAATTTTGACTGTAAAATTGTATTGAGTTATATTTCTTACTTGCTAAAACTTTATCATATAGAGGCATCTAGTATTGAGATGGACACCTACTGTGATGTGTGAAGCTACCATAGTGAACGGAGAAGGATGCCTCACAATTAATGTGAAAGTCATCATACTAGGTTTATGGCTCGTGCAAAAAAAAAAGGAATGAAAGATTATGTAAAAAGTAACTGCTTATAAATATTGTACATTGAATGCACAAAAAGAAAGAGCCAATAGAGGTTATAAAAAAATATTATTTGCCTCATATATATATATATATATATATATATATATATATATATAATTAATTCCTCTTTCAATAGATAGATATACTTTATTTTGTAAGATTAAAGGCTTGATTATAGTTTTACATGATAGATGATATTTTTTTTCTTTTGAGTATTTCTTGATAGGTCATAAATGAATTAATTGACATATTTGTGGAGTTTAAACATATATACTACTTTAAGTAAATGTCAATATGTCATTATATGTACGAAGTGTGCTTGTGCACCTCTTCTATTATGGAAACTACTCACGCTAATATTAGAAACTGTGAAAACAGAGCAGGGGCTCGTAAGTAAAGTACATCAGGGAAGTATCCTAGGGAGGGTAGCATAAGACCGAGTTTGTACTTGAACATTTGATTTTCATAGTGGAAAGTTAGATGGTCTGGTGGACCGATGGTTTTCCTCTTAGGTCATGGTTGTGGCCTAGGTTGTTTTCACCTAAAAATATCGTGTGTTATTATCTTATTTCCGCACTTTATTTTTACACATGATTGCATGTCTGACCGCTTTGTTTAGGTTATTAAATTAAAAATTAGTAAAAATTAAAAATAACTTATTCACCTCCCCTCTAGGTTAATTAGGTCCCTAATTTATAAACTTTCAATAATAAAGCCCGATTTTACTATCTTAACAAATTGTCGTTCTTTTTCACAGTTTTTAAGGTTGCGTGTATGATCGATCAACGCTTCAGTCAACCCAAGTCTACAAGCTATTGAAAACGTTAAGTTTAACACTTGAAAAATTAATACAAATAATGAAAGTATAAAGTGTGTCATGGGTTCTACAACAAATAACCCTAAACTATTGGTAGCAAAATATGAATAAATTATCAAAGATCAAGTTGCAATTTCTAAAACAATCAATTAAATTTAAGTTCAATAAAAATAATTTCTTCGTCAACAAGAATCTATATATATTGGTCTAAGAAAATTATAAATCATATATATCTTTGATTCAACATTATTTTGGAATACATATATACTTAAGTGGTACTAGCTACTAACTACTATCTTTCATAAAAATTATATTTTTTTTTTCGAATTAGATTATGATACGAGTAAATTTCTTATTTTCATTATTATATATCTAAGTTTGAATCTCACTCATTTAATATTTATTTTATTCAATAAAAAAATAAACTTTATTACAATCTTTTAAAAAAATATATATATGTATGATATAAATTGTCTAGATGTATGAGAAAGTAGATATGCAGTTCTTATTGAAAGCATGACGAGAGTTATGATATATTTATAATTAAACTCTAATAACTTAGTAAAACTTATGAAAAACATTCCAATGTGATGTAGCATTAAAATAGTGACTGTTGGGAAATGATTAGGCTTAAAAAATGAGAAAAATGGAATTAAAATATCAAAAATAAGTTATTGGAATTGATAAAGTTGCACATAAAATGCACATAAATTTTGAAATATATATCAGAATCACTTTAACAAGACCTTTGTAAAGTATATTTGAAGGAAAATATTTTTAACTTAATATGGGGAATATTCTACTTAATGCAAGAGGTCAATAAGAAAATTTAAAAAAAATCAAAATATATAACTTAATGCAGTGGATAAAATAACTTATTACAAGTGTTCCGCATAAGTTTCATTTTATTCATTATTTTAATTTTATCGATTCAAATTATTAAGAGTAATTCTACTTATCCAAATGAATTTGATTAAGTAAGAAAATTTATAAAAATAAAAAATAAGTTAATACGAAGGATCGAGGTATATTGTTTTTTGTTGGGTATTTTAACTCTACTAATTTCAAATTATTAAGACTAATTCTACTTATCTAAAAGAGTCTAAGTAAGAAAGTTTAAGAAAATAAAAAATAACTTACTACCATAAATTTGGGTAAGTTTTTTTTGTTCCATACTTTTAATTCTATCAATTTTAAAAATACAACTTTAATAAATTTATACCAAAGAATTTCTCAACCTAAAGAGTCATATGACAAGATGAAAAATTAATCTATTTTTTATATAAACTTTAAAAAAAATGCTCTTAAATAAATAAATAAATAATTTGTGATTTTAACGAAAAGTAAATATACAACAAGAATTATTTTATTTATAAATAGTTTATTAATTTATTAATTTAATGAAACATATATAATAATTATTATTTTATGAGTAATATGTCTGGTACATTGTGACACTGACACACAATCTAAAATTTAGATTAATATTTTATTTAATAAATAAATTAAATATAATAAAATAATGATATACATAAACTTGATCAAATTTAATAAGTATTTTTATAAATATTTTTTGCTTAAAATTAACGTAGATTAGTTGATTATTTTTTAATTGATATTGGATGAATAGATGAAAAATAATCTCAACATAAAAAAATAATTAGTTTAATAATAATTTAATATTTATAATGTAAAGTTAATATAATTAAAATTATTAAATATAAATTATATAATTATTATTATTATAAAATATTTTAATATTTACTGGTATATAATAATGAAAATAATTAAAATTAAAGCTTAAACAAATTCATACCCACTAATATTATTCTTTATATTATATATGGGTTAGTAGTTTTTTCTTTTTAATATATATATATATATATATATATATATATATATATATATATATATGGATAAGTAAATTTATTTTTCAAATAGATAATTTTATTTCTTTGAGTAGTTTATCTTAAATTATTTTATTTTTAAAAAGAAGTAAACTTATTTTAATTTATATTTAAATTAAAAAAAAGATTTATATGCATGATGAAGGATATTTATTTGTGAATCCTTTATCAAGTTGGATTACAATTAGGATATATAACAAGGCTATATATATATATATATATATCCCATAGCAGTATCGTACCGAATTACTTGGGAGTTATATGCCACAGATCAATCAGCAGCCGCCTTTTGATATTAGATTTGATATATAAGTAGGGTTGCGTTCGACAATTAGCAAGCAATTATTACTTACATGTTTAGTCTACAATTTGTTGCCCCCATTGAAGATCATATAGATCTTAATTTGTTCGTGTAGCAACGTATTGTTTCGATAATATTTGTCTTTCTTTGGCAAGGTTTGTTTTATGTTACCGACTATTTGTATGAGAGATTTGGTTGTATTAATTTAGGGTTTTGGTTTCTGAGTTATTTTTGAAAATATTGGTATTTATGTTCTTAGAATTTTCAATGTGTCTTAAAATAAATTTTTCATATTAAAAAATTGAACAGTTTAAATATTTATATGTTCTTTATCTTCTGTTTTAGGGTAAGAGAGTTCAAAGGAGCACATACAATCTTCATCCTCTTCTCTTTTTTGTCATGGCAATGTTGGCAGTACACAACTCAGTACCATTAAGCATGAGTGAATCTTATGGAGGAGGGTCTGGAAATCACTACCAATCTTTGGAATACAACATTAATAATAATAATAATGATGATCATGATCATGATCATGATCATGATCATGATGATGATAATAATAATAACTATTATTATTATTATAAACACTACAACAAGAACAATGTGATGATGGAGAAAAGACAGATTTTTCTCAGAAGCTATCAGTTCAGTAGAAAGAAGAGCTTAACAGAGAGAATCAAGAGTTCTTTCATTAGGTTGAAGAAAATTTTCTGATCATCAGAAACTATCATCGCCAACATAATTGCAATAAATCATACTGCTTCTAATAGCTAGCGTTTATTTTTAATTGATATTTTTCATCTTTTTATTATTTTTGTTTCTAATTATGTAATATATAATAGTGATGTATATTATTGAATTCAACCGAATAGATATTACTTATTTTGGGAACGGTTCGTTTTTATTCAATCGTTCGTTATGATACTACATGTATGAAAATACATATAAACAATAACTAAAATTCAATAGGATTGATCTTTTGAACCCGCTTCAAGTCATTGAAAACATTCCTATAATGAATTCCCTATAAATTTCTATTTATAATGGTAAATGATCTATTTTCCTATAAATTTTTATTTGTAACGATATATTTTTAACGTCAAATTAAGATTAAGTATGATAAAAAATAAAACATGGGTCGAATTTGACACCTATATTTTATTATTTATATAATTTATTATTATTTTAAACGAAGATTAATTTTTTAATCTTAATAAGTTACTTTTTTACAAGTTTTGCATGCGTGTAGAATCATATGCATAATTTAAATTTAATAAATATATAATAATATTAATTGACTAATAATAATAATTATTATTTCAAAAAATAAAATAAAAAATCTTTAAATATAATTCTTTTACTATTTTCTTTGTTCAATTGGGTTACTTTTATTACGATAAGATGAAAAATTGATCTATTTTTATATAAATGTTTTAAAAATACTCTTAAATAAATAATTAGTTAATTTGAGATTTTAATAAAGATTATATATATAAATATAATTACTTTATGAGTAATAATTGTGTTATTTTGTGAAAGTACCACACAATTTAAATATAAGTGATAACTTTATTTAATAAATAAATCAAATATAATGATACACATAAACTTAGCATGATAGATAAAATTTGATCAAACTTAATAAGTTTTTTTATAAATATTTTTTGCTTAAAATTAATGTAGGTTAGTTAATTATTTTTTAATTGATATTGGATGGATGGATGTAAAATAATCTAGATATGAAAAAATAATTAGTTTAATAATAATTTAAGATTTTATAATGTAAATTTGATATAATTAAAATTATTAAATATAAATTATATAATTATTATTATTATAAAATATTTTAATATTTATTAGTGTATAAAAATAAAAATAATTAAAATTAAAGCTTAAAAAAATCAAAAGGTAGGATGGAAGAAATAAAAGGAAAGAAGAGTTTGAATAACGATCAAAGAATTTTTTTTTTTTTTGAAGTTTTTATATATAATAGATGTTAATTTAGTGATAAAAACAAAGTCATACCCACTAATATTATTCTTTATATTATATATGGCTCAGTGATCGTAGTTAGTTTTTCTTTTTTAATATATATATATATATATATATCAATTGTTTTTTACCAAAAAGATACGGCAATTATATATATATATATATATATATCAAGTGAGAATCTCCAAGTATCTAGAATATGAATGGATGAAGGGCATAAGTAAACTTATTTTTCAAATAGATGATTTTATTTTTTTAGTAGTTTATCTTAAATTATTTTATTTCTAAAAAAATTATTTTATTTCTAAAAAAATTATTTTAATTTATATTATTATATTTAAATTTAAAAAAATCTATATGATAAAGGATATTCTTTTAATTAACTTATCTTTTTTATATTTTTGAGTTCATCTATAAATAGATGCATGTAATTTTATAAAGTTTATTTTTTGATTAAAAACTTATATATAATGTGAGATATTTATAAATATTAAATTGTTGTGTTAATAATAATATTTTAAAAAAAATTGATAGAAAATAAAATGAATTAGTTGATTTATAATAATATTTTTTTATATGAGTATCTTTTTAATTTAAATATAATAACATAAATTAAATTAAATTTATTCATATTTAAAAATAAAATACTTTAAATTTACCCACTTAAAAAAAATACTAAAATAATCCGATTATATAAAAAAATAACTTGTGGTGCTTTCCGTTAATTGTATTCCACTGTGGAAATGTAAAGCTTTTTATTTTATTTTTTTATGAGTGTTTCTGTTTAGTCTGACTAAACGGGTTAAACGGCTTCTTCTAATTTTTTTTTGGTTAAAATATTAATTATTTTTTAAAGAATAAAAAATATTGATAGATCAAAACAATGTCCTTTATTAAGAGAATGCTTTAATTATTAGTAAAATTATATTTAATTAAAAATATCATGTTATTAATAATAATTTTGTAATAAATCTGTGATATAGTAGTACTTATTTGTTTAATATCAATACACAATAGCTTTATGAAAAAACGGATGAATATGTTTTATAACGATTTTGATTCTGATTTTTTTAATTGATTTTTTAATTATATATGTTTTATAATGATTTTTTATTTTTATTTTTATATTTTTTAAAAATCTCTACTAAAATATTGAATGGTTCATAAATCTTTAAAATCAAGATTATTTAATCAAAATTTTCATTTTTTTTGTTTCTTCCAACATTTTTTCTAGATAATAAATCAAGTTTTATAACCTATGCATGTATAAATATTATAAAAAAATGATTGAAACTTAAAATTTTAAATATAAAAAAATCTTATTTTTTAAGTTTATGAAAAAATTAGAAAATAAAAAACATTACTAAACAATTTGGAAGTGAATTTTTTTATTTCTTTTCTTGAAAATCATTAAGTAGAAATTGTTGTTATCAAACAAATTAGTTATAATTTTCACAAAAGAATTAAAAATTAAAAAATCAATTATTTAGATATTATTTAATTACGATTCTGATTTATGATTAAATAATTGGTTTTATAATTTATGATTTTTTGTAAAAATAATCATCAATATATTTGTTAACAATTGTTTTTAATGATTTTCAAGAAAAAATCAAAAATCACTTACAAGTTGTTTGGTAATGCTTTATGTTTTTATTTTTATTTTTTTGAAAACTTTAAAAATAAAGAATTGTTTTGGTTATTATTTACAAATTTTATGTTTTTAATCTTTTTCTTCAAATATATATAAATACAAAAGTTATAAGACTTTATTTATTCTCTAAAAAAATGTTCGGTGAAAATGAAAAAAAATCAAAAATTAGAAATCTAATTTAAAAATTTAATTTTTAAAAATTTATGAATAATCTCATATTTTGGTAGTAATTTCTTAAAAAAATGAGAATAAAAAGTATACATCAAACATACCTAATTGAAAAATCATTTTAAAAAAATCAAAAATCCATAATTAAAATAGTTATCAAACAAACCCTTAAATAAAAAAAAATCATAAATCATAAATCAAAATACTTTTCGAAAAAGTCAAAAATTTATTGTGTTGTTCTTTTGCATAATTGAGCTTGAAACTCTTCTTCCTTATTGAAGAGTCAAAATGGAAAAATATTTAATTAAGAATGAAGGGTCATTTATATCCATTATCTTTAACCAAAATACATTACGAGGTGAGGCACCACATGTCTGCTATCTTTATAAAAAAAATCATAAAATTCATTTTGTAAAAGTAATATATTTATACTATCCTTTTTTTTTTGAAAATAGGACTTATAAGTCAATTATCTTTACAAAATGAATTTTTACCACATTTTTTGTAAAGGTAGTAGATTTGTGATGTCACACTCAATAGATAAGAGAAAAAATACATTTTTTTAATGTAACAGACTTTGAATATATTTTTCCTTTAAATATTTGTTTGATATAATTAAAATTCAAAACATAAGTACAATTATTTATCTATATCTTTGCCTTTTGTTATAATAAATAAAATATTTTTATTATATTTAGAGTTTGTTACTCTTGATTGACATGTGCTTAGATACCTAAGCTAGTATAGGTTGTTATAACCGTTTTCATGTGTAACTAGCATTACCCTTTTGTGATGTAGTCTTTTATTTAAATATATTCTATATCACTAACACAACTAAGTATTTTCTACATCTTCTTTATTGTTCCTATTCTTTTTCATTTCTCTATTTTCTTTTACTATGTTGTTTATGATACCAAAGCATTCCTTTTATGGCTTCCGATATTAATACCTTTGGCGATGAAAGTGATATAGATAATTCACCATTTTAGTCACTATTTCCTCTTTATAGTTTCAAAAATTATCTTTAAGCCCAAACATTATGAACTCTTTATCTTTACCCACTTAACCATTAATCCTAATTTTTCAATCAAATTAGGTGAAACATTATGAACTCTTTATCTATACAACCACGTTTTCTCAAGTAACAGATTCCAGTCTCAAATGATGATAACATTAAGAAATTTTTGAACAAAATCATAACTAGAAGCTATAGGATAGACAAGACTCTCAATAAAAAATTGGATTTACTTTTCAATCTCAACAAGCTATTTGAAGTATCTAATTGAAAAACACAAAGCACATGAGTACTGAATAACTCTTAGCAACATATTCAACGATGATTCTAAGGTCAAATTGATGCAACTCAAGTAGTAGTTTTAATCCCTTTCAAAAGAATCTAGAAATATAGAGCAATACATAAGCCATTCTATGGACTTGATAGATCACATCCTAACTATGGGGACAATATAAATGCACAAGATCAGATGCTATATGTACTAAGAGGCTTGTATGGAAATTACTCATAACTTGTTACCATTGTAATAAACAAAAACCAAGTACTCAACCTTGATGAACTCTTCATCGGGACAAGAATACATAAGAAACAAATAGAGTGTATAAACATGATTCATGGCTCATTGATTCAAGACAATTATTCTATTACAAAACCACCACCATAACAATTTATATAGAGAGCTACTAATGCTTATCAAAACAACAATGCTGGAAACAATCAAAACTATAATCAAGGCAGAGGAAAAGAAGAAGAGATAACTCATTACAATGTTAAATATGCAAGAAATTTGGCCATACTACAGCCAAATGCGATTTTCTATATATGAATTCCAAAATAGTGCTCCAAACACTCAAAATACCTCACCTAGAGGCAATGGAGAACCACCTAGAGGTAATGAAAGACCGCAAGCTAATGTAGCTCAAGTTCAAAACAATTAACTACCTCCTAACATAGATCAGATTCATCAAATACTAGTGCACCAACCTTTAACCATCCAAATAACTAACCTATGAATTGGCCTCTACCAAGCTATTATCCATCACCATCACCTCAAGCCTTACTAGAACCAGTTGCTACACCAACATCATTCACAAATAATTCCAGGTTCATAGATACTAGAGCAACTCACCACCTCACAAATGAGTCCACATAGATTCAACATCCAAATGCTTATATTGGAAATATAGCTATTATGCTAGGTAATGGGACTACAATACTTATATGTCAATGTGGTTCAACAACTTTATTCAATGTCACACAATCCCTATACTTACATGGGCTATTACTTGTGTCCCCAACTTGAAAAAAAATTTAATATCGGTCAAGAAACTATAAAGATTAAAAGGTATCAATTGAGTTTTTTCACTAATGGTTTCTGTGTTAAGGATCTAGCAACTCATATTATTCAACTCATTGGAGGAACTTAGCATAGATTCTATAAGATTGGCACTCCTGGATTTTCTTCAAACAAAATACAATGTAACAGCTTATTTTCATGGAGCGTTATGTCATGAGAGGTTAGGATATTCTTATGTCTCAATGGTAAAATAGGTAGGTAGCACGATCTATAATCAAAACAATTATAACAAATAGTTGTCTAAAGTTTTATAGAGTTTGTCAACTTGGCAAGTCTCACAAGATTCCCTTTAATTACACATATATTAAATCTAAATTTTCTTTTGAAATAATACTTATAGACCTTTTGGGATCTAGCACATGTTATTTTTGTGCATGAAATGAAATATTTTATCTTATTTGTTGATGATTGCACATGTTTTTAATGGATTTATGTTCTATATAACAAGTCACAAGCAACACATATTTATGTTCTTGATTGGTGAAAAACTGTAAGTGCACAATATCGTAGTTTTATAATAAAGTGATAAAAAAATATCGTCATCAGGGATTCATAACTTATTTTTGATAAATATTAAAATTATACTAATATCAATTTTATCTGGAAAAATCACTAAGGTTGTTGTAATTAAAATTTAAAATTAATTTAAAGAAAATATGCAAAAGAAAATAAGGATGTTATTCAAAGATCAAATTAATGGGAAGAAAATTTATAGGAAGTCGATTTCACTTAATCACTCAGTATACTTTACTCATCTAGTTAATTAAATTTAATTCTCTCTGTTTGTTAGCAATCTCCAAAAAATATCAAAAAATATTAAAAATTCTCTTTCGACAGTCAATTGAAAATATTATTATTCATTAATTTACACAATATTATGCAATTTAATAAAAAAAAAAGGCATTAAGACTAATGATTTTAAAACTATATAAGTTCATATAAGTTTTTCGATTTTTATATTTATCTATGCCGAAATATTCAAGATCTATCATATAATTCTCTCTTTCGATATTAAATCACAAGATTTTAATAATATAAATAAATGTCAGTTAATTATAAGCATTACAACTCAAAATAAATCAGAAAAATATAAAGAGAAATAATTCAAATTGGCATAAAAATCAAGTATAGTTTAAAATTAAATTACATTATTTTTTTAAAATAAAGAAAAATTAATTCATACTAAAAATTAAATTAAACATAAATGAATTCATCTTATTTTTTTTTATAAGAATTAAAAGAAAATTAAATTAAAAAAAAATTTGCTTTCATGTCATCCCCGAGTTTTCGTTTTCTTTTTCTTTTCTTTATTTTCTGCGCAGAATCTCTTTCTTTCTTTCTTTCTTTTCCGTGCTGTCTTACCTTTTCTTCCTCTTTGATTTCTTTTTTTTTATTTTTTTTTGTTCTCTGCCGCCATTATACTTTTATTTTTATTTTCTTTAAATTTATAATAAAATTTAAATAATAATAATAATGAAGTTTAAAATTAATAAAATTTAAATAAATTTAAACTAAAATTAAAATTAAAAATGATAAATTATATCAAATTATACAAGTCATCAGTAATTATAAACCTACATTTAAAAACCGAAACAACATATCAATTTTGTAACAGTGATTTTGACACCATGTATCATTTTTATCAAATTCTTAAATATTAAATATATTTATGTTAAAAAATGATATCATATATCAATTTTATAGAAGTTATTTCTACCAAAAAAAATTAGCTTTCAATATTAAGTACACTTACCAAGTCTTAATATCTAGTTGTTAATGATGTAGTATCATTGATTAAACATCTAAAATACAATTCTTAATCAAGCTTATTTTTTAAACATAAAAAGAAAGAAAGATTAAATACACTTAAATTAACTGTGTTTTGCTTCCCTTTTTCTTTTGCATTTGGTGGCTCATGCTTGATTTGTTTCGCATGTCTTCCCCCTAATTCCCTAGTTTTATCCACATTAATTTGATTGTTAATTTCTTATACGTATAGCGAAAAATGTCTTTTCACTAGTAAACGAATGTCTATAATTTCAGGATATGATATTTATATAATATAAATTGTTAGTGAAACAAAAAAAAAATAGTAATAATAATTTTATTTAATAATAAGAATATTAAAATGTAGTTATTATCCCTTTACGTAGTTTTTATCCTTTTCAGGTGGGTGAATATTTTCTTTTACTAATGATAGCTGTGAGAATTTAAGAAAATGTTAGATCTTTATTATTAGTAGGGAGTAGTAATTAGCTAGCGGATAATACATTTCAAAAGTAATTCTGCTTCTTAACGTGAAAAATATAAATTAAAGAGTAATATTACGTACATAAATTAATATGTTAATATTTAATTTAATTGTACGTAAAATTGGGATATAAAATATAAAAGCAATGAGTTAATTATATTATAATATGTAAAGTAATGTATATTTTAACTTCAAATAAAAATTCAAAAAACGCCATAAAAGTTGCCCATATTTCAAAGTATTGTTTAATCTTCAAATTATAAAAAAAAGTATTTTTTTAGTCATTAAATTTTAAAAAAGTTATCAATTTAATATAATTATAGTATTTTAATAATTTTTTTTATCAAAATGTTATTTTCACTTATCAAGGGAATAAATACAATAAACACGAGTCATTAAAATAAATAAAAGTAAAATTTAATAAGAAATCATAATATTTTAATAAAAAATTATTTAAATATATTATTTTTGTTTCTCAAGAAAAAGAAAAATCAATAAAATTATAGAATGAAAATTATGACCATCATCAAATATTTTGTAAAAATTTCATATAAATGATAACTTTTATCGTTATTAAATAATTAAACTTAAATTATTTGATAGGAAAAATTAATATTTTAATAAAAAATTATTAAAATGAAATTAATTATCTTTAATTTATTATTTTTACCAAAGATATGAAGTGTGGAATAACAATATATTTTAAAATTTGAGGATTAAACCTATAATAAAATTTAATTTGGGGGAGTTTGCGTATCTTTTCTAAATAAATAAATAAATGTTATTTTACTTACCTTACTTAATTGAGCAATTCTATTTAGCTCGGGACAGTACTCCTGGCTTAATTTCCACTTACAAGAATGGGGGTCTACAGAAGAATAAGAAGCACTTGTTTTTTGATCGAGTTATTTAAGACTTTTCCTACTCAATGTATTGATATTTAAGATTCTGACACTCTATCATATTTTTTTAATTTTAAATAAATTAAAAATTTTATTCAATAAATAATAAAAAGTAAATGATATTTATATAAAAAAAAGAAAAATAAAATATAAAAAAATACATAATTCTTTTATATTAAACAACATAATTAAATAATAACTATAAATTATAAAATAATTATAAAACTTTAAATTTTTAAAATTTAAATAAATATTTTAGATCATTTTTATAGAATAAAAAACTAAAGATGAAATATAAAATATATAATATATTATTTATTATTAGTTTAAATTTAAATGTAATTAAATTTATAAAAAAATTAAAAAAATTAAATTTTTATATATTTATTAAAATATAATATATAATTTCGAGTAACATTACTAAAAATACAATATTATAATCCTTATCTTCATCATTCACCGTTCACCTTTTCTCATTTATTATTTTATTGTCCCTGTTATTACATTCAATAGATTGTCCATCTAAAAATTTAACAACTCTATTCGGAGATAATATTCATTACTTACAAACTATTCAGGTTAGTTTATTTTCTTTATCAAGTATTAGATATTTATTTTTTAAAAAAATAAATATATTAATTTTATACTTTATTAGTTTAAAGTATTATTCTAAAAATAATGAATTATTTCTCTTGAAGCATAAAATTTGGGTGTTTGATTGATGGCTTTGCATTGACTTCATAAATTTCCCTAAAAGCTGTGTGTATGTTTGTTCTAAAAATAATGAATTATTTCTCTTGAAGCATAAAATTTGGGTGTTTGATTGATGGCTTTGCATTGACTTCATAAATTTCCCTAAAAGCTGTGTGTATGTTTGTTGGTGCTTTTATGTTTTTCTTTAGACTCCAACCTGAATATATCAACTTTCCCATCAACCAATAAAAATATTGCGTTGTTTTTGGTGAAAGATTGATTCAGGGTGTAATTGTAATTGAATCAATGAGTTTTTAGTGCTTGGTTTGATGATTTTATTTTTTCTTAAACAAATTGCCAATATATATTCATTTTGACGAATTATATAGTATATTTTTAGGTGTCAATCTCAATAGCTGATATGGGTAATAATGACAATACACTCAGTAAGGATGTTAAAATCATTGTGGTGCTCACACAAATGGTGGTAGTCATACACATATGTTAGAACAAAGGAATCAAGTCTGCAATTTTCTTTTATTTTTGCTGCCAAGTGCTCACCATATGTTTGAAAAAATGCTTTAGTGAGTTTCTGTTTATACTTTTGCGTTTTCTGCAGCCCGATCAGGTGCTTTGGCTTCATCAAACAGCATTTAGCTAACTTGCTTACCACAATCTAATTTTATACTTTAGCCTAAAAAACAAAGGCACAAGCTATATCATGTCATATACACACAAAACAAAAAGCTAAAATTTTCCAGCAAATCAAAAGCTAAGAGTGAAACAAAGTTATGAAAGTTACAAAGCCATGTTCTCTAGTTGGCTAGGCTATATGTGAAGGGAGGCCTAAAGCATAAGAAGATTAGTACTGAAGGAGCCCACCAAAGCTACCTTTAGAAGAAAATCTAGCCATGAACAGAGCATATGACTCTTTGAAGCTGAATTGTGGCACCAAAAACTGTCCTGATCTCACAATAGCTTTAGAGCCATTCTTTTTTGTTCCCTTCTTAGTCAAGTCCCAAATAAGCCTTGGAGATTTAGACTCTTCTTCACATATGATCTCTGGCTCTTCCTTGATTGTTGCAAGCTTAGACTTGAGAATTTCTTCTATGTCCTTCCATGACTCTGTTGATCTCAGACCTTTTTTACTAGTACAAGGCACTACCCTCCACAATTTTCGACATGCCCTCCTCATTTTAACATCAGAAATTCAATTTCTTTGGCTTGTTAAATTGTAATCAAGTTTACTCAACTCAAACTGTATAGTATGTTGTTCTTTGTTATTATATAGATTGATAGAGAGTGAAGGGGGGTTTCAATAAGGAAGTGAATGTGGGATTGTATAATTAGCTGGAAAGTAGCCGTTTGAAAAGGAAGGCCAGAGAGGCAGTTATTATACACCCCTAAAGTTTGTGTCTTTACCTCTCTTTACAGGGATGGTGTAATTATAATGTACCTTTGTTTGGTGGGTTTTGTACACTAATTAAAACTAGTTAATAGTTATGTCCTCTCACAGATATAAAGAATAA
This sequence comes from Hippophae rhamnoides, assembly GCA_033030585.1. Lineage (NCBI taxonomy): Eukaryota > Viridiplantae > Streptophyta > Magnoliopsida > Rosales > Elaeagnaceae > Hippophae > Hippophae rhamnoides. The sequence continues at coordinate 6,805,347 of CM065431.1, forward strand.
TCAAAAGGATGTGCTCTCTCAGACATAATGAATAATCAAAATGATATCCTCTCTGACATAATGAATAATTAAAATGATGATCCATTTGTTAAATTTATTTTTGGTTTTCAAAAGGCTAATTAATATTTGTTAGATGTAACTGAAGTGACGAATGTATTAAAAATAATATTAAGATAAAATTTATATAAATTTTGTGTATTTTTACTTATTTAACATTTAAAAAAAAATTGGATAGTATAATTCTTATATATGTTGACATCAGGGATGAAAATGTTACATTGTCGATAATACTATCGTGATAATGTATTTTTTATACATCTTTATATCGAAACATAATGTTTATATTTTTTGGTTAAATTGTTACAAAAATATCGATAATATCGCTAATACGTTGATGAAATGATGTTATCGTTAAAATATCATTTAAATATCTTTTTTTGGTTAAAATATTTTAAATATTGTAAATATTATCGCTAAAATATCAAACAATATCAAAAATATGAATTATTTATTAAGTTTTTTCTTTTTTTTATTTATTCTTGAGTAATCATTTAAATTCAATTTTTTTACTTTTATAATACATAATATATTCTTTTTTTTAATATGTTTGTTATATATATAATTAAGTATTTTTAAAAACAAATAATTAATAAAATTTATTCTTGTTAATATTTTTCTATTTATAATAGTTACAATTAGATAGTCTACTTAATTATTTCAATCACTTTAACTAATTACTCTACAATATTTAATAAAAAATAATATATATTTTATTATATAATGTTTTAATTAATCAATCAACTTATTAATTAATATAAATATTTTATGTATTTAAAAATACATATGTTAAATAAAAATTAGTTTAAAATATATTAATTGATTGATTTTATATTTTTGATAAAAATTTATAATTTTTATTTTTTAAAATTTTCATCGATAATAATAATACCTTCGATGTTTTTATAAAAATTAAATTTTGATATTTTTAAGATATCGATATTTCAGAATTTCTTTTACTTAGTATTATCATTTAATTAAAGTTGGTACCGAGGACACTTAATTTCTACTATTTTTATTAATATTTTTGTTATTTGATTTTATGATTCTAAATTCAATGAATTAATCTCCACTAATTTAGTTCTTATGTTATTTATAGCTATTTGTATTCAATCTTATCGTTATTTTTTATAATAAAAAAAATATAAATATAAATTAAATATATAAATATATATAATATAAACAACAAAACATGAATTGACACCAAAAACAAAAACTAACACCATTATATTATGGGTGAAAAGGTTAGATTTGGTATAGCTTTTTTTTTTATTCTTTTTTGGGTTTAGCAAAGTTAATTGTCCTTCTGTCACTTTTAAAGTTACAAACTAAAGACAACTAAGGAGTCTAATGAGTAATGACACATGATTATTCAACCCTATCGTTACTTTTACATATACTTTTTTTTTTACATAGGTCATTTAAATATGTTTTAGTATTTTAATACATTTCTATTTATTTTAAACAAAAAAAGTAGTTTACTCTATATTATTTATTTTGGCTTTTATTTTGTTTGATGATTTTTTTTACAAACAAGTGAGTTGTTTTTTATTAGATGAATATCAAATATTTGATAATTTTTTTGAAACTGTTACAAAATAAAAAATCTCTCTCGAGTCTCATTAGTGGGTTGTAACCACAAACTTTTTTGATAAAAAAGAAAGCCTCATAGACGCTCGAGGATCCCTATGAATCTGACTCTCATTTTTTTTATTCTGATGAGCTCTATTTTGGGGCTCAATGTTGCTGGACTCTACTCCTCCCTAGGAGCGTCACAACTCAACACTCCTTCAATTGGAACTTCTCCGGTCAATAATGAATGGTTTGAGTCACAATACGCTGATATATCTAGAACAATACAGACCACTGTGGAATCTAACTTCAAAATGGATTGGGAAAGATTGAATTTTATATTCTTATTTCTTTTTATTTAGTTTCAGTTTCAATTGATTTTTTAGAATTTTTCTATTTTTGTTAGAATCAATTATTTGTTATAATGAATTGTTTATTGTCTCTCTCAGCCAAATAAAACGGATCATTTCTCTCGGAAGAACCAACCAAAAAATTGCATTATATCCCCTCTAAGATCTTCTATTTCGTCTGGTATTTCGTAGGGATAGCGCGCTTTAAAAAATGAAGGAGGCAGTAGGGGTTTCCCCTAAAAAATACCACTCTTTTTGGTTTGGGATCTTCCAAATCATTCCCGTAGGAGGTTCGGACCCATTTTTTTCTGATCCTTCGATAAAAAGATTCATTTTCATGACATTGTATTTGATCTTATCGGGGGGTTAGGGTTAGGTGGAGCTTGGGACCCTTGACCTAGGAGATGACCTCTTTGCCCAACGAATTGAACACCGCCGGAGTCAGGGCCTATGTTGTAAAGGTGGCAGACGAGAGTGTTTTTTTCCACTATAGCTGCGTAAGACTTAGAAGAAGGCGCTTGACGTCGTGACCGGGTGCCGAAATGAATTGGTCAAAACAAAATTGTCTTGAAAACCGGTGGGGATTTTACGGTTCTGTCCGAATTGGTCGTCAAAAGGGGCACGAATAGCCTTAAAGTACTGTTCCATGTCCCAAAAGTCTTCGATCCTTAGCACCCCAACCAGTAAGAAGCACTCAACTTAACCGCAGGAGTTCCTGGCTGGCCTATCTCGTAGGGGCGCTCACATTTTTTGGCTTCCCTAAAATCTAAGATTTTTCTATGTGAACATGAGGCAGCATTGCGCTTGTTTTTTTCATCAGTGGAGTGGATGAGTTCCGCTTATGCCCACCCCATTGGTAATTCCTAAGGGCGCAAGATTTAGTTTAGGGCTTGTTATTTCCTTTCACTTTTCCCACCGAAAGTCAGTAACCTTCGTCACCGTTAGCATTTGGTACTCTCTCGATAGCTTCAATAGTTTACTGAAAGCTTTTGGTGTGATGCCCCGTTTTGACTTCAAACAGAGGGCGACCAGACGGGGAGCGCAAGAATTGTATGGAAGTCGTCCTCGAAGGGACTTCCCGAATGACCGTACCGGGGCATATTATAGCCTGGCCTAAATCTTGAAAATCTCATGCTTACCTTTTCTTTCATATTTGTGTATAAACACCAAACCTCAAAACTCGCGCAGATAGTTGACTCCTTTTCAATAGAAAGGAATAGCCAAACCAACCAAGGTGGCTGGTCAATCTCAGAGATCTTATCGGCCGACAAACTGGAGGCTTTTCTTAGAGCTGAGAAAGGGCGCGTGCTTTGAAGCAACGAAAAAATAGAAAGAGTTGAGTTTTTTTTAAGTATATTTCTATTACTCTTATATATGATCCAAATCCTATCCTTGTATCTATACTTCTTTCTTATGATATATTATTATTTCTTTTATAAAAACAAATCTATAGGCAATACAGAGTTTTAGAGCATAAATGTTGGAAATTTTCTTACACTTTTATTATTTTTAAAACTCCTTTATTTTTTTATTACAAAAATTCTTTTACTCTAACCTACTATCTTCTTTATTTAATTTCTAAATCAACCTTGACATGATCATTATTAGGGGCATATAAATTTATTTTTTCTTATATCATCAAGAGAGCCGATGACTTTGATTTGGTCAAAATTTTACATTATCTATCTTCTTCTTATTTTAAATCACAAAAATTTCAAATCTAAAAGTAAATAAAAATAACTTTTATCACTATATATCAATTTACTTGTTATAATATAATTAGGCCTTTTTAGTAAGAATTTTCATAATTACTTCAATTTAACACCTTTTAAATTTAGCTTTTAATATAACATTGATATATTAATTAATACAAATAATAATAACTTGATATATATAATATCACTAGTTAAGTTACATTATTAATTCCTAAACTTTATTAGAGTTTAGGCTTTATTCATTCAATTTTTTTCATACATTGTATTTAAAACTTAACACAATTAGTCTAAATTTATTAATTATAATAAATTGTATTATAATATTTAGAATTAACGCATTAAAAACCTTAAGTCTCTTAACTTTTTAAATTTTAGCATATTTTATCGGTTATCTTTAAATATGAACTAAAATTATTAAATTTTAAAAAGATAATAAATATAATACTAGAAAGAAAAATTAAATAATTAAAATGTAAATTTGATAAAATTTAAACTAACTTTAAATATGAACTAAAATTATTAAATTTTAAAAAGATAATAAATGTAATATTAGAAAGAAAAATTAAAGAATTGAAATGTAAATTTGATAAAATTTAAACACTAATAATTAGTTTAGTCAAAATAAAAAGAGAACCAACCCCGAATTTAGTATTTTAAAAAATCATAACATAAATTAAAAAAATAACACAATTAAGTTTACTGATTACTTTTATTTATTTATTTATTTTTCATTTTTTCGTTACATTAACAAATATTATTTTGATATAAATAATTAAAGTATTAAAATTAAATAAATAAATTAAATAAAATATATAATACTTACTCTAACGGTGTTATTTTTTTAACAAGTGAAGTAAATTATTTTAAAAATAGATAATAAACAAATCTGGATATTTTATTTAGAAATAAAATTAATCACCAAACAAGTATATTTTTAAAACCATATTCTTTTACATAAAAGCTAAGTCTATTGGTAAAAAGAAAAATAGGGATAAATTACACTTTTTTTTAAATAATATATGTGATAAATTACCAATTACATGATATGGTTGGGTCATAGTATAGAAGGGTACGATAAATTATCATATTAATGGTTATCAAAAATTTGAGAATTTGTTTTTTTTTAAATCAATTTAGTGATTGAATTCCTAAGTTCTTTTCGGTCAGGAATATTCTCTCAATTCTTTTTTTTTGTTCAAAATATTCTAAACTTTTTATTGAGAACTAAAATTTCAAATATTTTTTATTAAATAAATAATATTTAAATTTAAATTTATAATAATAAAATAAATAATTCTATCATCTATACATCAAACACGTAGCCGGTTTCTACTGTATTTATAGTTAGAAAGAATTGTTTTAATAATGATTTTTTTCTTTTTTTTATAAATTAATTAATCATGTACACATAATTTATTAAAATATTTAAAATAATAATTATTATATTTTTATTAATATATAAAAAGAAAAAAAACAAGTTTATTTGTTCAGCCGTTAAGAGTATTTAAATCATTTTATTTATAAAAAGATATAAAATTGATTTTTATTTAATTATCTATTAAATATAATAAAATATCATATATAATAATAATATATACATATTTATATATTTTGATAGATATATATCTAATAAAATAATTTTTTATTTTAACAAATCATTTTAATTAAATTTAAATAAATGTTTTATCGATTAATATATTAATATGTGTATTAGATAATGAAAATTTTGTTAAAATTAAAAAAAAAATCTTAAAAAAATTGGGTAATATTTTTAATTAAATTTTATTTTATTTATACATATTTATAAAAAAATACAAACATATATGTAATATATGTGTTATTTATTATATTTAAGAGTTTGATAAAAAATTAATTTTTTCATTAACTTGCGAATTTTTCACAAAGAAATAAACTTAAAAACACATTTTTTAAATTATGATGATAAATAATATATTTGACCTAAACAAGTAATCTTAAAAACACTTCACCCATAAAACAATCCACTATACAACTAATATTTTAAATATTAGTAATTTATTATTGATAAAAAAATAAGAATCATAAATAAATTAAAAAATAATTAAAAAAGAAGATAATAATTACTATTGTTTTAAATATGAGAATAATTTTGTTTAAAAATTTATTTAATATAATTTTAATTTTAATATATAATATATGTTTAATTGCATAATATAAATCCAAAATATAAATTATTTTTCACGCGAAAATAAGGTGTATAAATACAACTTAAAAAAACCTCTTTTTAATTATAATATATATATTTTTAATGGAAAATGATTTTTTCAAAAAAAAAAAAAATAAAGAAAAACAATATATTTATTTTTTTAGAGAAAAAAAATAAAATTAAGTAAATAAGTGTGATATATATTTATAAGATAATATAATATATGTAGATTAAATATATTTTTCTAACATCAAACTCTAAAAATTATTATTAATTTTTTATTTTTATATTATTAAATTTTATCAAATATTATCAAATTATTATCAAATTTTTTTATTACTTATATATCATTATATTTGGTAAAATGTTACGATATAACTTTAATTAATTATCAGCAAGTAATACATACCTCATCTTATAATATTAATAAGGTTTAATGATATCCAATTAATAATTTAAAATTGGATAATATTTTTGTAACAACTTAATTATTAAAAGAATTTATTTAATATATATATATATATTAAATAATTATTAGTATAAACCAACGAGACGATGGTAGTCACACCCTTATAAAGGAAATATTTTTCTTTGAATCTGAGACCAGCTCCGTTACAATCTGAGACCACTCATCAATAACAAGAGAATTTGGTGTCCGGTTACATTGGCGTTGTAATCGAACTTCAAGTCTTCTGTAATAGTTCAGACTGTAATCTCTATCATTCACAAAAACTTCAATTCCACTCGCATCGTATCGTTACTTTTTTGTCTACGAATCCTACTTTTTCCATAAAATCAGCGTAGTAAAATACTGAAAATTGGGTACTTTTTGGAATTTCCTTTTCTTTTCTGTGTTACACATTTGATACTTTCCCCAATTATATTCCAATCCTCAACAGGGTTTCCTTCTTTTCCCTTTGAAACCGTTTTTTCACCAATTTTATAAAATTGGTCCCCTTTTGGATTTTCCTTTTGGTAATAGTATACACACATATATATTATTTGATGTCTATATCTGATAAAGAGATTTCCAGAATTGGAGGCACTGGTGTTGATAATGGTGGGGGTGAAAATGGTGATAATGAAGATGATGAGAATTGTGGGGTCTATTCCAAAGATGACTACAGAAAAAAGAAGATTGGAGGAAATGGATATGGTGGTAGATTTTCAAGAAATTTGGGCAAAGCAAAGAAAATGGTCCTACGTCCATTCACAAGGTCCAAGAAACAAATCCCCACGAAAATTCAGACAAGTGCTTCTTCTTCTTCTGCTTCTGCTTCTGCAGCGAATATTGGTAATTTTCCAGGTAAGAGAACTAGGGTTGATACTACTAGGGTTAAAGGTTGTTGCTTTTGTTTCAGGCAACCTCTAACTTTAGAATCATCAATTGGGTCTTCGGTAAGAAACCCCAAAGATCCGAATTGGACTCATGATAAGCTGAAAGTTTTCATTGAGAAGAATGATTTCTATTCTAAAGAATGCAATCCCCACTTAGATATTGATTGTTCCCATCGAGAAGACTGATGGGCTTTTTTGATCAATTTGTTTATTATTGTTATGTCAGTGGTTTGATTTAATGCAATAGAGGTAGTTCTTGTTGTATGGTTGCTCACTTGGAGAATTCTGTTTCCATATATGAAGTTGAAGATGTTGAGGGACTTTGATTTTGACGAAAAGGGTCAATAAATTTTCTAAATTTGGAGATTTTTCGTTCTCTGTTCTATTAAGTTGGTATATCATCTGTTGTGTATCTTGGAAGACTTGAGGAGTTTTTGGCAGTGTATAAAAGTCAGTGTTGTGAGAATTAGCAAATATGATTATCCTTTAGGTTATATTGAATATGATGCACCGAGGACAGCTTTTTGGTCACATCCTAATTTTTTAAAGATCAAACGTGCTTGTTGTGGTTCGATTGTGACTTTAATGGGGAAGTGGATTGTTGACTGTCAAACTCTTGGTACGAAAGATACAACTCTTTGATGTAAAATGTTAGGTATCACATCGGTTAAGAGTAAGACAAGACAGTAGTGCTGTTTATAAGTCTGGTCAACCATCTAATTCATAAGTTGATTTTTGGGTTCATAGTTAAGTCTGAGTTTCTAAGTTGATATCAGAGTTAGTTTCTTGGCTTCTTTGTACGGGCAAACATCTAACTCATAAGTTGATTTTTGGGTTCATAGTTAGGGCTGAGTTTCTAAGTTGATATCAGAATTAAGTTCTTGGCTTCTTTGTATTCTCATCGACCCTCGTGTCGTAAATCCAAACCGTGCCGTAAATTCGTACTCTAGTTGATGTGGAGAGGGGATGTTAAGTCACACATCGGTCAAGAGTAAGATACCAGTGTTACTTATAAGTCTGTACAACCCTCTAATTCACAAGTTGGTTTTTTGGTTCAGAGTTAGGCCTGAAGATATGATCGGTGAAGATAAAATCATGTGACATCTTCAATTGCTCCCTGAAGAGGTAGAAGCTATTTGATTTGATATTGAATTGCACACTTGGATGCTAAATGCTGTTGAATTGATGTTGTGCAGCCAAATCAGAGATTTGTATGGTAAACTGGAAAATTGGTTGGTTTGTACTGAAACCATTGGATTGTTTCCAGTTTGTTCTTCTTTTTCCGTAAAAAGTTCAATTAGAATTACTAGTTTTCCCTTTTTCGTTAATTGAAATGGAACATAAATTCATCATTGGACCCTAGCATCCTATTCCTAATTGTTACATTGGCTGCATGATCAGTCCATTTTTGTGAAAGATTTTTGTCGATGAGTAGCAGAAAATACTATCCTCCTTTGATCAGTTTGTGCATCACGCAGAAGGTATATATTCCACAAAGCACATACATGTTAAATGCATTATATCTATGTAGGAAACTTGATAAGAGGCCTACCTGAGTGTTTTTGTTTGTGTGTGTTGCAGAATTCCTGAATATGTTTTATAAGTTGATGGATTCTTGATATTTATCTTAGGGAGGAAGCTCCTGTCAGTTTCCACTATAGGAGACAGTTCACACTCATTATTATTGTTTTGGATCGAGTCTAAAATTGCAGGATTTTTGAGTTTGAGCTGAAAATGGCCCAAATATGCAGGCCTTTGCTATGTACAAGCCATACATGAGTAAGGCTGGATACCCAAGAGACATATTTTGCCCAACTTTCAAAAACACACAATTTAGTGCTCGAATTGATTATTGTCTATGAATTGCTTCATTGGCATGCTTCCAGCTAAAGAATTTTAGCCACATCAATTGCCATAATTAGTGGTTGATAGATTTTCGTATCAGATAGTATGACTAAACATGGTATGGTGATAGTTCCTTTCTGCAATCCTAGTTAGTATTTACTTCCTTCCACTTCTACATGTTGATGACATTGGAGAAGAAAATTCACATATGTTGCTCAAAGCATCTGGTAGATTTTTTTTTTTAATCTTCTCTCAACTGCCAACCAAAATGAAAGTGAAAAGTGCAAAATCTTGAGGTAATGACCACGGATCATCTGTGATGTTTTGCATTTATTTAAGGCTGCTGGGATATTTCACTAAATTATCTACTACTTTGTGAAGAAACCATCTTCTACTTTCTAAAGTTTGTTCAGAAGATAGTCATCAGTTTGATTTTTAATTTGCTGAGATGTTTGGGTTCTTATATTTCTTGCGATCTGTACGGAGTGGGCAAAATACTCTTATATTTCTCTGAAATATTAAAATTTTGACTACTAAAATTGGTGAATGATATTAAAAAATAGCTTATTGCTTATGCTTGTAAAACTGAGTTCAAAATACTAGAAGAAAAAATTCACTTATGCATGACAAATAAGTTTTGCATTTAAATTGCTGATTTCTTGAATAACCGTCCTCATGTTGTCTGTTATCACATTTCTGAAATTAAATAAATTTTAAGTTTTCACACTTACTATTTCATCTTTGGTATTTTGTGAAGTAAGCACTGAAAAAATAGAGCTCTTTTAATTGATCATGAAATACGTTGAATTACAAAAAATCTGATGAATTATAAATCACATAGAGAAACCTCTATATGGCTAAGGATGCTTTAATGGAAGGGGAAAGAATAAATAATATTCAATTAAATTTAAATTTAAGGTAAAAAGCCTATGTAATTTAAATAAGTGGAGTATATAAATCTTGTATTTTTTTAATTATTACATAAATTATATTATTTTTCATAAAATTAACATTAAAATCTCATTTGGATAATGGATCCAAAAAAATAAGTTAGATTCTAACACATGTCATAAAATCAAATTTATAAGGTTATTTATAATCATTTATTTTTTATATATAATTTCATATAATTTGATAAAAAATTTAATAATTTAAATAAAATTATTATTAAAAATATATACTCATAAATTTCATCACATGTTCAATAAATAATATGACAACCCAATTTTCTAATTAACCATTAAAATGTAATTTTAATATTAATTTTAAGAAAAAAACTAAAATTATCGTGTTTCACTTAAAACAAAATTATATAACTTATGCATCCTACTATATAAACTATATAACTTCTACTTCTATTCTTCGTCCTTAAATTTAATACTAAGAAATAGATAAAATAATAAAATGAATAAAGAATTAATCGCAATAATCGAGGAGAGACAAGATAATGAATTTACACTTATAAAATTCCAAACATTAAAATAATATAAATTTATAAAAATTATTAGATTACGTGGTGGTGATGTATTTTAGTTTAATGAAAATTAAAAATATAATATTTTTTTTAAAAAAATAAAGAGATAAAATAATAATATATTTTAATAATAATAAATAAAACTTGATATATTGCAATGTTTTTAGTTGAATGTTGATTATCTTAGAAAGTTTATTAGCCCCATACTTTGAATGCCGACTTATTGGGTTATGGTTCCGAGAGAGAGAGAGAAAGAAAAATAAAATGTAAAAGCAAAGCCAGCCCATAAAGAGAATCCTTTAGGTAGCAAGTAGCATCCCAATATATTATTATATTTTATTGGTTTTAATTAGCTAAATAATTAGCAAACTTCTAAGAACAGACGTGACTGTCTAGTTAGTTAAAATAATATTATTTTCTTAATGTGGTATTTTATCATTATCTAGTTATAATTAATTAGAGTATATCTAATCCACCAAGTGTCTCCTTGTATTGCTACTTTTTTTTTTACAATGTTATTTTTCCTATGCCTTTCTCGTGCTGTATTCATTAAACAAATAAATTAGATGATCGATTACAGAGAAGACTTGTTCTTTAGGCAATGCATATCAAGTTAGAAACCAATAAGAACAACTTATTAAGTTATTAATATATCATTATTATAAACTTTAACTAAAATTTAACAAAAGATACAAGAATTAAGCCCCATTATTCATATGTTTTCGTCAAGTAATTAACAATTTTGATACCCTTGATACTTTCTTTCCAAATTTTCCTTGTAGTGTCCAATTTTGCAAAAATCTATTCTCAACTATCACTATCTTTCACTCATATAGAAATAAAAAAATACATTTTAGAGTATATTTACCAATAACTCAATTAATGTAAGTATATTCTTTTAAAAGAGAGAAAATAAGATATCAGTAATATTATTTGCTAGTTATTAAAAAAGACATCAAATATGAATACAGAAGAAGTAATTCAGAACAGCTTTTGAAGATCAAACATAAAGATGATAAAATTGCCCCAAGTTATTAAAATATCATTATTATCCCTTTAACAAATGCATTAAAATTTAAGAACAAACAGTATCTTGATAAACGCATTATTTACCTCTACTTCTTTGGAGCAAACCTTGACTTAATTTTCAAAACTTCTTTGGTACCAATTTGGAAAGCCTGAGCCAAAACATTGTCAGGAACAGGTGGATTGGCACCAAACAAAGTGGTAGCAAGAGACTGAGTACCAGCCAACTGGCTATTAAATGCAGCAATTACAGCAGCAGGAACATTCCCATTGTTCTTTTGGAAATGAACTAGACCTTTTGGGAACACATATACTTCACCCTTTTTAATATGTTTTGAAATAAGCACATTTGCTGTTGTAATAAAACCAACATCCAATTCTCCTTCAAGAACAAACACTATCTCTGTGGCTCTTGGGTGAGTGTGAGGAGGGTTGATACCATATGGGGCATAGTCAATTCGAGCCAAGGAAACTCCAAGTGTGTTCAGGCCTGGAATGTTCTGCACATTGGCTCCAGTTACCAGTGAACCAAAGGTGTTGTTTGTAGCACCTGCTTTGGCTAGTCTAGTAGAGAAGAAGTCCTCTGCTGTTATGTTCTCTTTGCATGTGAATCCATTGATTTTAATACCTGTTTGTTTTTAGAATAAATATTGGTAAGTTTTATCACAAACAAAGGGTTACTATCTCATCTCTGTAATCCCCAATTCCCAATCTCGTGTTATATTTCATTGTCTGTTTAGTTGGGCTTATGTTTAAAAATACTTTAAACAAAAAGTAGATTTTGAAGTAAACGTTTTAAGGAAGAAACGAGTCATTTGTGCTTACGTACTTTATGACCTTTAAGCACTTTTTGACCCCAAAAAACAAAAAAAAAATCTAATTTTGTTCCAAAGTATTATTTGTAGTCATAAGAGGTTTTATATGGTATGGAAGTAGAACCAAACAAACTCAGTTTTTTTTATCCAACAATATACAGGGATCCGAGGATTTGAACCAGGTATTGTCTGAAGAAATGCAAAGTCTTTACCAATTATACTAGAAGGCCCTTAATCTTTTTCCATCTAAGATTACAAATACATCAGTGTTTCAGTTATTGCACTATGATTAATTTGCTTTAGTACATATATACTGAAGAGGGGAAAAAAAGCAGAAGAGGTAGATTCATGAAAGAACAAACAGGGATATTAAAGAAAGAAGTACCAGAAGAAAAATCAGCGACACAAACATCTTGAAGCAAGTCAGGATCAGCAAAAGAGTTGCCTAATAATGCAGCAATTGTAATAAGATACAGTGTCAATATAGCAGCCATGCTTGTATTTGAATTATACTGAAGAAGAGAATGGGCATGAAAGACTTGAGAAATGAGCTAAATTTATAAGATCGAAAACGAATTCGAAGATGGGATTTTTATTATAAAAATAATTAATAAATAGGAGAAGACTTTGAAGGCTCCTCATTTTGCTCCCCTTGCGCGTCGGTTGGATCTTTCCATATGCTGCTTCTTTAGTTTTCAAGTTGGAAAAATGTTACTGGTAATAAACTTATATAGTAAATTTTTTTAAACAAATATATTATTAGATATATTAGTAGTTAATTTAAGAAATAAAATAAAGAATTTAATTTAAGTAGTAAAACAATAAACTTAATTAAAGTAATAAAATAATAAGCTTAATTCAATGAGTAAAATAAAAAATCTTTAATTCAAAGAGTAAATCAATAAATGTTTAATTTAAAGAATAATTAAAGGAGTAAAATTTTCTTATATATAGCTATACAATTGTAATTTTAACATGAATAAAATAATACAAACTAGAGAGTTCTTTTGTGTAGAGTTATTCTTTGTATAGGGTTATTTCTTGTTTTTTCAACATGGTATTAGAGCAGAAAAATTAACTTGTTTCTGTTTTATTATTATCTTAGTATCTTAAATCTTTGAAATGGTTGAATACAAGCCGTTAGGATCAAAAGTTGAAAGTTCATCGGTACTTTCCTTCATGAATATGCACGAGGTGGATGTCAACCAAAATCAAAGATTGAGCTCAGTTTTGTTGAATGAGTTTAATTACTTGCATTGGTCAAGAGCAGTGTTTATGGCTCTAGGTGGAAGGTCCAAATTAGGGTTCATAAATGGAAGCATCGAAGTACCTGATGTTTCCTCACCAACCTATGAATCTTGGCTTAGTAAGGATCAGCTGGTTATGTCATGGCTCCTAAATTCCATGGAACGTAAATTAGCTGAAATATTTAGTTACTCTGAATTCGCATACCAATTATGGGAGACGGTTAAGGAAATGTATGGTAGTCAAAATAATGTTGCACGAGTTTTTCAATTAAAGAAGGACATCTCAGATCTGCAATAAGATGGCAAGCCTTTTGTACAACTCTTAGGAAACATGAAAAGCATGTGGAATGAGTTGGAAATATATCGTCCTCATACAACTGATGTAGCTCTGTTATGAAAGAGAGCGGAAGAATATAAGATATTTCAACTTCTGTCCAGTCTTGATTCAACATATGAAGATATACGATGCCACATACTCATGAATACTGAAATTCCTTCCTTCACCAATGTATGTGCAACAATTCAACGTGAAGAAGTAAGGAGGAAAGTCATGAATAAGGGTACAATGGTTAGTGCACCTGAGGCAAGGGCCTATCTAACCAATGAGAGGAAGTACAAAGGGAAGCATCCAAACTTGAAGTGTCAACACTACAACTATACTGGCCATGTTAAGGACACATGTTGGATTCTACATCCAGAATTAAAACCTGATTTTATAAAGGATAAGGGTTTACAGAAAGTGAATCGTACTGCACACCGTGCAAATCATGCTTTTTCCTCTACCTCTAATGGGTCTGATCCATTCAAGAACTTCACAGTGAATCCAGCTGAACTCATGAATGAGTTTATGTTGTATCTTCAAAGCAAGACAGAAGGAGCTAGAATTGACTGTGTGGATAACATAGAAGAAGGAAACTTGACAGCATTGTTAGGCAAGTTTGCGGGTTTCTTGGCAGATACAAAACTCATACCACAAGAGGACATGCAAGGTATCATAAAAGCCTTTAAAATTGCTCTTAAAATAAATATGTTGCATGATTTTTGGGTTGTAGATTCAGGTCCCACAGATTATTTGACAAACCATGTGTCAAAGTCTCATAAGTTTGAAAAATTAGCAAATCTTTCTCAAGTTTCAATTGCAAATGGTGAGAATGTAAAGATTTTAGGAAAGGAAAAAAATAAAATTAATGTTAGATGAAATCGAGTTGGCGGTTTTATATGTACCTTTCTTTCCTTTCCAACTTCTGTCTGTAGGAAAAATCACAAATACCTTGAATTGCTTAGCCATTTTTTCTCCTCACAATGTCATTTTTCAGGATTGCGCCACCAAAAAGACGATTGGTGAAGGGTTTTATTTAGATGGTCTCTATTACATATCTAAGAGCAATCCCATAGGGTTTTAAGCCAAGTTTAACCCTATCCAAGATAATCAATTGTGGCATCAACGTTTAGCTCACCCTTCTCCACCAATTTTTGTAACTTTATTTCCAAACTTAGGAAATGATGCAATTGCATGTGAAACTTGCCACTTGTCTAAGGCCACTAGATTGCTTTTTAATTCTTCTTTGTCTAGGGCTAGTAAGTGTTTTGAACTAGTTCATTTAGATATATGGGGACCAACTAATGAATCTTTTGATTTTGTGATTTTTGTTGATGATATCTCTCTAGTCACATGGTTATATCTTTTAAAGTCTAAGAATGAAGTTATGAAAGTATTTAAGGACTTTCATAACCTTGTTAAAAATCACTTCTCCTCTAAAATTCAAAACTTAAGGTTTGACAATGGCACCGAATACATGTTCCATATCATGAAACAATATTTGAGCATTCATCGAATTATGCATCAAACAAGTTGTGTTGGCACACCTCAACAAAATTGTGTAGCTGAACGCAAAAACCGAGACCTACTTGAAAAAACTAGAGCATTAATGCTACAAATGAATGTACCAAAGAGATTATGGTCCCAAAGGGTTATGACATCTGCTTACATCATTAATAGATTACCCACCCAAGTCTTGGATTTCAAGTCTCCTCTAGAGGTCATGAAATGAAGGAAAATTAACCTTTCACACCTTAGAGTCTTTGGCTGCATCTGTTTTGTACATATTCAATCTCATCATCGAGATAAATTGGATCCTAGAGTTGTTAAATGTATTTTTCTTGGTTATTCATCTACACAAAAGGGATATAAGTGTTATGGTCCACAACTTAAGAGATTAATTATGTCTAAAGATGTTCAATTTTATGAAACTAACCATTTTTCAGCAAGTCACATGAAATCACAAGTCAAGGGGATGACATCTTAGATGTGTTTCCATTACCAAGAATCGAACTTGAGGCTTCACAACAACAAGATCCCAGCCATGTCAACATTGATGCATCTCTCACTGAAAGTAACAATGAAGGGTATCGTCTTGATGGTACACTGCATGAAAATGGTGATAATCAAGATGATCCTCACAATATGGTACAAGATGTGAACGAGTGTGAGATAACTCCTCTTGCTCCACGACGTAATCCAATGCGTGTTAGGCAACCTCCCACAAGACTTCAAGACTTTGTCACCTACAAACCCACACATCCCATCTCAAATTATGTGTCATATAAGAGAGTGACACCAGCCCATGCTGCATTCCTCAACACTATATCGAGTTATAGTAAGCCTAAAAAATTTCATGAGGCCAACAACCAAGAGGTGTGGAAGGAAGCCATGCAAGAAGAACTTAAAGCCCTAGATCAACACAACACATGGAGCATCACCAAACTTCCAAAAGCAAGAAATTTGTGGGTTGCAAATGGATCTATAAGCTCAAATTCAAGTCAAATGGATCAATTGAGAGGTATAAAGCAAGATTGGTGGCTCGGGGATTCACTCAAACATTCAAGGTGGATTACAAAAAACATTTGCACCTATTGCAAAAATGAACATGATAAGAGTGCTACTGTCCGTGGCTGTAAAAAAGGGTTGGTCCATGTACCAAATGGACGTGAAGAATGCATTCTTGCATGGTGAACTCAAAGAAGAAGTCTATATGAAATTGCCACCCAGGCATCCTCAAAGCAATGAACTAGATTTAGTGTGCAAATTGCACAAATCCATTTATGGTCTGAAACAGTCCCCACGAGCTTGGTATGCCAAGCTAAGCTCAATTCTCACTAGTGTTGGTTTCAAAAGCAGTAATGTCGATTCTTCACTATTTATGCGCATATGAGTTATGGGCAAATTGGTTGTCCTAATTTATGTAGATGATATGATAATTACGGGTGATAATATTGACAATATTTTTAACCTCAAACGGTCCCTTAGACAAAGGTTTGTAATTAAAGACTTTGGGATATTGAAGTACTTTCTTGGTATAGAAATAGAAACCTCACACAAAGGACTCTTTCTTAACCAAAGGAAATATGTCCTAGATTTGCTTAAGGAAACTAACATGAGCGATGCTAAACCAGTCATTACCCCTCTTGACAGCAAGCTCAAACCTAGCTTGAAAGGCACGCCACTCACGGATTTAAGTTATTACCAACGACTGGTTGGTAAGTTGATCTACCTAACAATCACTAGACATGACATCACATATTTTGTAAGTATTGCGAACCAATTCATGCACTCCCCGACACTTGAGCATTTGACCATTGTTAAAAGAATCTTACGCTACTTAAAAGGATCAGTGGGTCATGGTATCATCATGAAGAAGAATAACAACACACAAATCATATGGTATTATGATGTTGATTGGGAAGGGAATGCAATCGATCGCAAATCCACCACTGGCTACTGTACATTTATCGGTGGAAACTTGGTCACATGGAAGAGTAACAAGCAAATTTTCATCGCCAGATCAAGTCCCAAAGCTGAGTATCGTGCAATGGCTTCAACTGCGTGTGAGTTGATATGGCTTAAAGGTCTTCTGTGTGATATAGCATCAAACCCAGTGTTTCATGAGAGGACAAAACACATTGAAGTTGATTGTCATTATGTTCGTGAACAAGTTCAATCACAGGTGAAGTTTCAACGACTTTTGTCCAAGCTTGGATCCATAAACCTTCCGAATCCATCTTGAGGGGGAGTATTGGATATTAGTCTTTAATTCAAGGAATAAAACAAGGACCTTAATTCAATGAATAAAACAAGAAGTTTAATTCAAGGAATAAAACAAGAAGTTTAATTCAAGGAATAAAACAAGAAGTTTAATTCAAGGAATAAAACAAGAAGTTTAATTCAAGGAATAAAACAAGAAGTTTAATTCAAGGAATAAAACAAGGAGCTTAACTCAAGGAATACTTAATTCAAGGAATAAAACAAGGAATCTTTAATTCAAGGAGTAAACAAAGAATCCTTAATTTAAAGAGTAATGGAAGGAGTAAAATTTCTTTATATATAGCTATACAATTATAATGAAAACATAAAAAAAAATACAAACTAGAGAGCTCTTTTGTGTAGAATTATTTCTTATTTTTCAACATATATCATTTTTCATTTTAAATTTAATTTATCTGATGGTATACTATAATTAATGTGAATGAAAATATACTTGAAAATTTTAGGTTTCTTTAAAAAAAATTCTTAAAATTTTTCATTTTATTTTTCAGCAATCTTTTTACATGGTATAACAATACTAATTTATTAAATGACAAATTTAATATTTCATCATCTTAAGCAAATTTTATTACATATAATAAAAATTAACTTTATTTTTAAGGGTAAAAAAAATAAAAAAAAGACTATCTTTTCATGATTTTTTATCGCTAACAATTATAAGATTAAAATGTTATGAGTAATGTACGGTAGAAATTCTATAATCTTTAAAAAATGAATATTTTAGTTTCGTTATTTTTAACTAATATATTTTAATTTTTTAATTTAAAAAAATGTACACTTTAATTTTAAAACCTAAAAGTTATAAGTTTTTTTATACCTAATAAAATGTAATATTTTAAAATTAAATTACACATTTTTTTTAAATTTATATGTTTAAAATACTCAAATTAGAAATTATATTATTAAAACGTTCTTTTACTAATTTTCAAATCAACCTTAGGCACTAGTCTCAAAGTTATTTTAACACCATTATCAGTTATTCACACAACTAATTTTCAGAAGATAAACTTGATCGATCTTCCTATCTAAGTTGGTAATGGGTTTAGCCCATGCAACCTTTAATTATTTATTTATTAATTTTTTATTGAATGTGAGCTTTAATTATTTAGTGTTACAACTAAAAACATTGTTTTTATTCTAAATAACTTTAAAATTTTGGGAGCATGGACAACAAATAAATTGTAAACTTATTAAACTTTACAACGGAATGAGAGAAAACTACAACAGTAACAATTTTGAGTATGGAAAGTTGATGGAATTTCTTAATTTTTTTAATTTTTGTTATCGAGAATATATCGATAACATTATTATAATTATCTAACTCAAAAATCATAAGATAACATATAATAACGAGATTATTGTGATTTAAAAAAAAATTATATGATTTCTACTATCCAATATAATTATTAAAATATTAAACCGTTTAAATTAAATCATTATAATAATAAAGTTTTCATTTATACGTAATAATAAAAATATTATGATATTTTTATAAAAATAATGTAATGTTTAGTATTTATCATAATAATTATACGATTAAATTATTTCTAATACTTAGGCTTGATAATATATTGATAGTAACATTATAATTATCTAATTTAAAAATTATAAGATTAAAATTTTTATTTACTTATAATAACGAAATTGTTACGATTTTTTTTAAATTATAAGAATTTTAATGTCAAATATAATAATTAAAAGATTCAACCGTTTAAATGAAATAATTATAAGATTAAAATTTTTATTTATACGTGATAATAATAAAAATAATAAAATGATTAATATCTCTAGTAATAATTATAAGATTAAATTATTTAAATGATCTATGATACCTACGTCATTGTTTCTACAATTGTCTTTTGTGACCGTGGAGTTGCCACATTGTATTTGTATGGAAAGGTAGTTATCATTACCAAGTATATAT
This sequence comes from Hippophae rhamnoides, assembly GCA_033030585.1. Taxonomy (NCBI): domain Eukaryota; kingdom Viridiplantae; phylum Streptophyta; class Magnoliopsida; order Rosales; family Elaeagnaceae; genus Hippophae; species Hippophae rhamnoides. The sequence goes on from CM065431.1 coordinate 6,824,997, forward strand.
ATTTATTATCTATTATGGTGGGCGGGGGTGGATGTATACAGAATAAGAGGGCCATAACCCTTTTTTATTTTTTTATTCACAAAATTTTATTAGAATTAATATTTCTAAAAATATAAATAAATTTATGTGTAAAAATAAATTATATTTTTAAAATTTGTAAAGTTTTTTCGCTCAAAAACTTATTACAAATTATATAAATCTGTAATCATCAACGAATATATAGTATCCTCTGTTATTCTTTAATTTTATGTGTTAAACTTAAATTCGATAAGATAGCTTTTCCATAATCATCTATAACAAAGTTAGCAACAAAGTCACATCCTTAAAAGAAAAAATCATATCCGCCGCCAGCTACTTGATAATAAATACTAATTAATATCTGTATTATAGAATATGCAACTTCTGCTTTGACATTTTAGATTAGAAAGGTAACACATGTGACCAGAAAAGGCAGGATTTGTACAACTTGTGACTTTTCTTTACCAAATATACTAAAATTGCCAAATATATACTTGATTATATACGTTTTCTTCCTAATAGTTGTGCTTTTCTTGAAAATAAAATTTCATTGACTTTTCTTTGCACGATCGATTATTATTTCCGCTTCCTTATGGTCGATCTTGGAGGTGATAAAATATTGTTTTTTATCGAAAAATAATCGAGGAGGGAGATATCTCAATCAATCATTATCTTATCTTAACGTATTTTTGTCTTATTTTTTTATTTATATTTGTATTATCACTTATTAAATAGTATTGTAAATATATTTTCGGTATATTCAATTTAGTATCAAAGTAGGAAAAGAAAGAAGAAAAAAATTTCTTTTTACCAGTTCCCGAGCAGCAACGCCGCTATTAACAGTAGTCTCGCCGTCAGTATTATTATGTAGTGTCGTTAATCTTCTCGCACTGTCCAATTCGCGCTGTCGTTATAGATCTGTCCGTCGTCCAGCTCGAGTCGTCCAGTTCGCGTTATCCAGCTCGCGTCGTCCAACTCGTGCACCAACTCCAACCACACGTCGTTCAGCTCCAGCCCTGGGCCACCAGCTCCCGCACTGCTCTGTGTTCTTTTGTGAGTAATATTTACTCGTAGTGCCTTTTTTCTCAGTTTTAGTTTTTCAACTTTCATCTTTTCAGCTCTGCCCTAGTCCAAGCCCATCAACCCATTAACCCATCATCCCACTTACTCATCAGCCCAACCTATCAACTCACTTAATAATTAGACAGTCCACTTACCAGCCAAATCCACAATCCAGTCTGGCAAAAAAAAAAGAAATCCAAATTTATTATTTCGTTGCACAATATATATATATATATATATATATATATATATATATATATATATATATATATATTATTTGAATGGAAGATTCAAGACAACATCAGGTTTCCAGAATTAATGAAGTTCCAAAATTTGAAGTTTCTGTAAAGAGTTCAGAAATTGGTTCTTTCAGGGGTACTAAACTTAATGGTACTAATTTTCAAACATGGAAAAAATTATGTCTGTTTATCTTCGTGGGATGCATAAGATGTGACATGTATCTGGATTAATCAGGGCTCCTAGTCAAGATGATGTAGAAGCCTATACTAGGTGGGAAGATGATGATGGCTTTGTAATGTCAATTCTATTTAGAGCCATCATTGATGATATATTACAAATGGTGGAGGAATGTGAAACTGCTGAGGCCATATGGAATACCTTAAGTGATCTTTATACAAATGAGTCTGACTTTATTCAAGTTCATGAACTCATGTGCAAAGCTGCTGGATGCACCAAAATGGGCAACCAATATCTCTGTTTTTTACCAAGTTGAAAATGTATGGGCTGAAATTGACCAGAAACGCCCGTGTAAAATTAAAAATCAAGAAGACCTTCTATGGTACTAGAAGGAGAAGGAGATTGAACGAGTACATGCTTTTTTAAGAGGCCTTGATACAAAACATAATAGTGCTAAAGGCGAATTGCTTCGAATGTCAGACCCTCTAAGCTTGACTACTGCCTTTACATACATCCGTAAAGACGAATCTCAACAGAAAAGTCTTCATTAGGCACAAGTTGAGGTATCAAGCCTAGCCATTCAAGCCAAATCAAAGGCATCTTTCTTCCAACAACAAAATTCAATTCCACTTCATCAGTAGGGACCTCCACCAGGCTTTACCAATCGCCCTCATTCTCACTGCTCTTATTGCAATAAATGGGGGCATCTTTGTGAGACTTGTTGGAACCTGTATCCACACTTGCAATCCAAAACAGACTACTATAGAGCAAAATGACAACATCGTCGTTCTAAAGCAAAATCAGCTGCAGTGCAAATTGTCCAAGAACCATACTACTGTTAAGTAACTGGACAGGATCATCCTATGGAATATGGAGGTATCCTTACAGCTTCAATAGCTGGTCGTGGTAAGATTGGTATGACCTTAAATGTTTCTCACTCTGTTGGGTCTAATACTTAGATTATTGATTCTGGTGCATCTGATTATATGACTTATGATAAATCTTATTTTAATGAGTTATCTTTCCCACCAGTTTCTTATGTTACGAACGCTAACGGTGAGGCCTTTCCTGTCTTAGGAAAGGGGTCAGTTCATATCACTCCATCTTTACAACTCCATAATGTTTTATATGTACCTGACTTATCTCATCACTTAATATCTATCCCCACAGTTGAATATTGAGTCTAAATGTTCTGTAACCTTTTATCCTATGTGTGTGATTTTTCAGGATCTTATTACCAGGGAAATAATTGGTCAAGGGTATCTGAGGGGCAGATTGTTCCATTTGGATCAAAACTACACAGGTGAGAAACCAGGAGCACAGGCACGCACTACATTGACTTCTAGTTTTGATAAGCTAAGTGAAATTTGGTTGTGGCATCGCCGCTTAGGGCATCCGTCTTTTAGTCTTATGAAAAAATCCATGCATACCTTATTTATTGGTGTTAGTGAGACTATTTTACATTGTGAGACTTGTGTTTTGGCCAAGAGCCATCGTATTACTTATTCTCCTAGTATTTCTAATAAAAGTACTATTCCTTTTGAATTAATTCATTCTGATGTTTGGGGACCATCTAAAGAGCCTACTATATCAGGTATGAGATATTTTGTTTCGTTTATCGATGACAGTACAAAGTTATCGTTGATTTCTCTTCTTAGAACAAAAGATGAAGTTTTTTAAGTTTTTCAAACTTTTCATACCTTCGTTCAAACACAATACAATGGCATCATTCGGATCCTCCGTTCTAGGAAGAATATGTTAATCATGTTTTTCAAGATTTTTTCAAAATACATGGGATTATTCACCAAACTACTTTTCCACAAATACCGGAACAAAATAGAGTGTCTGAAAGAAAAAATCATCATTTACTTGATATGGCTCGTGCACTCCTATTAATGCTTATATGCCAAAATATCTTTGGGGTGATGCTGTCCAAGCTTCCGCCCATCTCATCAATCGTATCCTATCTATTGTCCTTAACGAAAAAATCCCTTTTCAGATTCTCACATCTTACATCTCCTTGTCATCCTTCCATAATCTTCCTACCTGTGTATTTGGTTGTGTTGCCTTTGTGCATGTTCCTAAAAATCAAAGGTCTAAATTATATGTCCGGGTAATTAAATGTATGTTTGTAGGTTATGGAAGTTATCAGAAAGAGTACAAGTACTTCCATCCACCAACCAGAAAGTATTATGTCACACTGGATGTTACCTTCTTTGAGGACATGAGTTATTTTTCCTCACCTGATACTGCTTGTCAGGGGGAGAGTACATATTTCGAAGAACTGTATCATGGTGAGGGGGAGGAATTAGAAGAATCACCAGTTGTTGTTTCAATGAGACCAAATGGGATTCCTAATCCATTGAATCCAGTCATTGAAGAAGCAGATGCTCCAAGTATTCAAGCACCAAATTCACTTACAACAAATGAAATTGAAGACACAATTGTTCCCTCAAGCATTACTCCTACCCCTGATCAACAACTCCCTGGTACTGAAGGTCATTCATATGAGGTATGTACACCCACTGATACTAATAGCATTGAGTCTAATGTTGGATAATATGTGTTACCAAATAGGTCTACTTGAGGTCAACCAGCCAAAATTTATTAACCAAATATTCATGCAAAATCAAAATACGCAGTAGCCAATTACATGTCCACTAAAAGATTATCTAAGTCATATAAATCATTTTTGAATCAAATATCTAGTGTATCAGTATCTAACAAAGTGCAGGATGCGTTGAGAAATCCAATATGGAGAAAGGCAATGACTGAAGAGATGAAGGCGTTACAGAAGAACGATACTTGGCAACTTGTGCCACCACCACAAGGGAAAAAGGTAGTTGGTTATCGATGGGTGTTTACTGTAAAACATAATGGTGATGGATTTGTAAATCGTTATAAAGATCGTCTTGTAGCAAAATGGTTTACTCAAACGTATGGTGTAGACTACGATGAGACTTTTTCTCCTATTGCCAAAATGAACACTATTTGGGTTCTGCTCTCACTTGCCGCTAACCTAATCTGGTCACTTCGGCAGTTTGATGTCAAGAATGCATTTCTTCATGGAGAATTAGCCGAGGAGGTGTACATGAGTCTTCTACATGGGTATGTAGTTGATTCTCTTGGTAATTATGTATGAAAATTGAGCAAGTCTTTGTATGGTCTCAAGCAATCCTCTCGAGCCTAGTTTGAAAGGTTTTCATAGTTCATGCAGAAGGTTGGTTACAGACAGAGTAATTCATACCACACTCTATTTCTAAAACATCAACGAGGGAAGGTAATAACCCTAATCATTCATGTTAATGATATGGTAATCACTGGTGATGATACTGTTGAGATGGATAAATTACAAAGACAACTAGCCTCTGAATTTGAGATGAAAGACTTAGGTGAACTAAAATACTTCTTAGGAATTGAGGTAGCCAGGGGAAGAGAAGGAATATATCTATGTTAGAGGAAGTACATTATTGATCTGCTAATAGAGACAGGTATGTTGCATTACAAACCTATTGACACTCCTATTGAGCAAAACCATTGTTTAGTAGAGTATCTAGATCAAATACCAACTGATCGAGCTCGCTATCATAGATTGGTTGGGCGTTTGATTTACTTGGCTCATACTAGACCAGATGTTGCATATGTAGTAAGTGTGGCGAGTCAGTTCATGCATAATCCAAGTGAGAACCACGTGAATGTAGTTTTGAGAATTTTAAGGTATTTTAAATGAGCTCCAAGAAGAGGAGTAATGTTCTCTAAACATAACAATCCTCTTGAAGTTTGTGGCTTCACAAATGTAGATTGGGCAGGAAGTATTACAGATAGAAAGTCAACATCGAGTTATTTCACCTTTGTGGGAGGTAATTTGGTTACATGGAAAAGTAAGAAGCAGAAAGTGGTGGCGCGATCTAGTGTTGAGGCTGAGTATAGAGGTATGGCTCATGGGGTTTGTGAATTACTGTGGATAAGAACTTTGTTATTTGATTTGGGTTTCGAACTCAAAAATACTATGCAGTTGTATTGCGACAATCAGGCAGCCATTGATATATCACAAAATCCAATACAACATGATCCCACTAAGCATGTAGAGGTTGACCGTCATTTTATAAAAGAAAAGCTAGATCCCAAACTTATTAGCTTTCCTTTTGTTGCACTGAAGAGCAACTTGCAAGTATGCTTACCAAATGAGTTTCCAAGAAGGCATTATACGACTCACTAAGCAAGTTGGGCATGATCGATATCTATGCGCCAACTTAAGGGGGAATGTTAATCATCATTAGTGGTATATTAGTTGTATGCAACTAATATACTTTATCAATTGTATATTAATTGTATGCAACTAATATATCTTTCTGAAAAACACTTTTACAAAAAGCAAATTCTCATTTCTTGTATTTATACTTGTATTATCACTCATTGAATAGTATTGTAAATATATTTTTAGTATATTCAATTAAGGTTTTACATACTTTTACTAAATATCATTGTTAGTTTCCAATTCAAACAAAAAGAAGAAGTTAATATCATGTTTGGTTTAAGATAATAACAATGGGTAAATTTTTTTAAGAATTTATATGATTGATTTTATTGTTAATTTAAAATAAAATAAAAAATATTTAATCGATAACAGAAAAACTCATTCCTCTGTGCCTTAAGAAATACTTAGAAATGCTAACTTAAGGTTTGGCATCCTTTTACAAAATATCCTTGTTTGTTTCCGATTCAAACCATAAAAAAGAAAGTTAATATCGTGTTTGTTTTACAATAATAACGATGGTGAAAAGAATTTTAAGATTTTATATGATTGATTTTATTGTTAATTTAAAATGAAATAAAAAAATATTTATTCGATAACAGAAAAATTAATTCCTCCGTACCTTAAAATATTTAAAAATGCTATATTTTTATTATTTTTCTCATTTAGAAGTAAAATTGTTTTTTCTTTTTTTTTTGCTCTATTTATAATTTTTTAAGTTTTAACTTTAACTTTATTTTAATTATTACTTAAATAATAATAATAATAATAATAATTCTATTAAATTTAATTGATACTCATAGTGGTAATGACCAAGACGAGGCTGGAGTACATACTATATAATCAGGATTTAATCCTCTTTGCATAATCAAGAAAAAATTTGCTCATCATGAAATATGTTGAATTACAAAAAATTTGATCATACGACTAATATGACCGAAAAGTTGAATATATAATGGTTATAAATCAATAATTAGATTGCATTTTATCAAAATTCTACTAGAGTTGAACTTGAAATATAGATTGAGTGGATTAAAGTATAAAATTTTCTTATACGAAATATAATTTGAGAGTTAAATTATAAATTATATTTAAATATTTAGAGTAAAAAATAAGGGGAAAATGTTATAGGGTTTTTTTTTGCTAAAGGTTGTGTTTAATTCTTTAGGTTATAAGATGTGTTATTTAATCATTTTTTCTTATGAAACATTTTTTTCCTTCTTATAAAATAGTCTTTTTTTTCTCATGAAAAGAGATATACTTCAGGATTTTTGACAAAGAATTCTAATAATAAAATAATATTCAAAAAATATCAAATGTTTTTCATAGTATTTTTTTATATAATCAAAAGTATTTGAAATCACTTTTTGTAACTTAGATGATTAAATTATACTTTTTGTATAAATAAAATAATCAATTTGGCTCTTTATTTAAAAATATATCATGATTTAGATATAGTAAGAAGATAAGAGTTACAATGAACTATTCTCAATCAAAGACAATTTTCATGTCAAATTGCAAGAGAGACATAGAATTAATATATTATAATCTATAACGAAAATTATCTAACATAAATAAAAATATAAAAATATAATAATTTAATAAGTATTAATACCATCCTTGTATAAATCTTAAAAATTAAACTTAAAACAAACATATTAAAATATAAATAATAAGATATTATTTAGTATTTTAAGTTTTGAGTATTTAAAATATATATTGGTAAAAAATATAAAGATTAATATATATAAATATTTTTCAATTATGTTTCTTTCATTGATTTTTTGAACAGATGAAATAAACCGGTTTTGTAATAATGATAAAAATGAATGAAAAACAAAAGAAAAATACTAAAAATTTCAAATAAAATGTGAAATAATATAATATTAAATAAAAATAAAATTTTGAGTTATATAAAATATTAGAAATTTTGACTATATGAATTACAAAATCTTAGTAGCTTTAGTTTGAAATTTTTTATTACATATTTTTTATTTTAATTTTTATAATGTTTGATAGTATATTTTATTATCATGAATTAAATTTAAATATATTAAATATTTTTGAATTATATCCTATTATTTTAAAAAATATTTTTATATGATATATACTATTATAATCCTATGTATCTAATTAATTAATGTGCTAAATATGTGAACATAAATGTTTCTCTTTAATCACTATACTCACAATTTGTTTTATCATTTTTGTTCCCATGTTTGTTAAATATTGTTGATACATATAATAATATATTAAAATATATAGATAAAAATTAAACACAATAAATTATTGTAAATAAAATGTCTATTTAACACTAAAAATATATATAAGTTAATTTCTTTGTAAATTTTTTAATCGAGATCAATGAAACTCTTGTATTACTTATTAAGTTATTAGTAATTAACGTGAAGTGAGTAGGTAGTTTTGCAAAATTCTCAAAGTTAAAACTCTAATTCGTAAAATGGTTAGCATGTAATCGCATATTAAAAACTAAATGCATTGATTAACATAAATATGATATTTTTATAACCATCTAGTCTATTTACACTAATAAACTCAAAAGTGAATTTTTTTTTTGCCAAATATAAAAATATATCATGAAAAAAAATATTATAAATTCAAAAATTAAATTAAATTATTTAAATGTGAATGAATCAATCTAATTTAAATTTTTAATCGATATTCTATGCATTATTAGAGAGAAAAATCATATATTTTAAATTTAAAATGAGTTTTAACGTGTTATAATATTATCAATAAATATAATCAAGTTATATTAATAAATATAATCAAATTCATATAACTGTATTTAATAACATTATAAATATATTAATAATATATTTATGAAATTGTTATGGGAAAAATTACGTGACACTATTTTTGTACACAAAATTAACCTAAGTTATAACACTTAGATTTATATTATTTTAAGCAGCTGAGATTTGATAAGGGTAAGGTCATCCTATCTTATCTTTCCTCAGTTATCCACGTTGGTATTTTTGACTAATTCTCAATCTTCTTTATTACTTTCTCACTTTCTTATAATCAATGTAAATTACAGTTACCTTTTGGTAAATTATTTACTCAAAATATTAACTCAGTCTTATTTCAAAAAAAAAAATTAATCAAATCTAAATTAAATTGGTTTAGGTTCGCAAAAATATTCAAAATTTATTTAGCAGGAATATTTATTTTTTTTCCTTTAATATTTCTTTTTTTGTTTGTTATTTTTTCATTCTCAACTAAAACTTAAAAGATACACTTTAACATCTATTGTTAAAGAAATTGTTGCATGTAACCCTATTATTATTATTATTGATATGTGTTAGATAGGATTTATCTTTTTTATTTATTTATAAAAAATAAATAAATTAAATATTGCATGTGAAGACCAATGATTATTAGTAAATATTATTAATAGGGAAAATGACGAGTTGTACGTGATTGATAAATTTAATAGTAAAGCCATTTGTTTATTGGGAAAGTTGTCATCCAAAGTCATCTTTTAAAATTTACTCCTATAATAAGGAAGACTCAACTTTGTAGAACCGGTGCTGAAGTGTTAAAAAATAACAAAATGGTATTTTCTATCATTGTTTTGTAGAACCGGTACTGAAGCCATTTAATATTGCTACTGGTATCATTAATAAAAATTAAGATATTTTAAGAATAAAATAAGAATTATATATTTTCTTTTTTTAATTTTACTAATAAAATATATAATTTTATTAATATTAAAGTCTCATTTTGATTATTGATTGAAAAATTATATTAGATTTTTAAGATAGATTATATGATCAAGTTTATAAGATTATTTATAATAATTTATTTTCTATATATAATTTCATGTAACTTCAATTTGAATAAAATTATTATTTCAAATATATACTCATAAATTTCACTATGAATAAATAATATGACCTAACCCAATTTTCTAATTAACCATTAAAATGTAATTTTAGTATTAATTAATTTTTTTTTAGAAATATACGTGGTTCACAAAAAACAAAATTATATGACTTATGCATCCTTCCACGTAAACTATATGACTTCTACTCCTATTCTTCATCCTTAAATTTAATGTCAAGAAATAGAGAAAATAATAAAATGAATAGAGAATTAATCACAAATACCAATATGATTAATGGAGGAGAGACAACAGAATGACTTTACACTTATTAAATTTCAAATATTAAGATAATATAAATTTATAAAAATTATAGGAGTACGTGATGATCTAATGATATTATATTTTAAGTTAATAAAAATTTTCTTTAAATAAATAAATATTTAGAGATAAAATAATAATATATTTTAACCCAAAACTGTAGTGTTTTTAGTTGAATGTTGATTATCTTATAAAATTTATTAGCCCATGCATTGAATGCCGACTTGGGTTATTGTTCAGCCCATAAAGAGAATCCTTTAGGTTGCAAGTAGCATCCCAATATATTATTATGTTTTATTAGTTTTAATATGCTAAATAATTAGCAAACTTCTAAGAACACACGTGAACTGTCTAGTTAGTTAAACCTAATCAAAATAATATTATTGGTATTTTATCATTATCTAGTCATAATTAATTAGAGTATATCCAATCCACCAAGTGTCACCTTATATTGCTGCTTTCTTTTTCCAATGTTATTTTTCCTATGCCTTTCCCATGCTGTATTCATTAAAGAAATAAATTAGATGGTCGATGAACATGGGTTAAAAAAACAGAGAAGATTTGTTCTTTAGGCAATGCATATCAAGTTAGAAACCAATAATGCCAACTTATTAAGTTATTAATATATCATTATTATAAAGGCAACTAAAATTTAACAAAAGAAACAAGAATTAAGCCCCATTGTTCATATGTTTTCGACAAATAATTAACAATTTTGATACCCTTGACACTTTCTTTCCAAATTGTCCTCGTAGTGTCAAATTTTGCAAAATAGCTATCCTAAATTATAACATCCTAAAAAGTTACCCTAAAAGACAACTATCTTAGTTAAGCATCTCATCCAAGAATTTTAAGAAGAAAAAAATTATTTATCACAAGTTTGTGATAAATCAAAATTGATATGGTGCACCATTATGTACTCACGTAGCTATATCTAATTAAAAATTGATACATCAGTTGTGATTGTAATATATATATTGTTTTATATCTCTTTAATGAGAAAATTTGAAAAAGTCACACATTGATTAGGAATGAAGGTGAATGTTATAGTTTGGACTATAAATAAAACTCCATCATCCACTTCTAAAACATCCTAAAATTTCTAAATATTTTCCTCTTTTGTAAGGGTAATTAATTAGCTAAATTTTGCCTAATTAGTTATAATTTTGGAGTTCAATCATTCAAATATAGTGGAAGTAGTCTACGACGTCTAAAAATATAGGTAAAATTTATACAGAACCTCATTAAATTTATGGTTTTTTTATCTACTTTAATATGCTTTAGTTTCTTTTAACATTATATTTTCAATATCATTATTTTATCGGACTAGTTTGAGTTCTATTCATTTAAATCATAAGTGAATAGTAACTACTTAGAATATGAAAAATATATCCAATTTTCCCAACAATTGGTATCAGAGCAGAAGGTTTCTATGTAGACATTTGTTTGTATTCCGTTTATTTGCTATTGGAATATAGTTGTTGTAATATGAAGAAATGATGGAAGAAAAATCTCCTTCAAACAAAGGCCAACCATCCACGTAAGGTATAGCAATGGTTAGGAATGTTAGGTTCGAGATGAAAAAGTTTGATGAAACTGGTCATTTCGGCATGTGACAAGGCGAAGTTCTAGATGCTCTGTTTCAATAAGGTCTAGATATTTCCATTGAAGAAGAGAAACCAAATGAAGCGTATGAAGTCGAGGGAAAAAATATCAACCGATTGGCATGTGGTATAATCCGTTTGTGTCTCTCAAGAGAACAAAAGTACACATTCATGGAGGAGACATTAGCAAGTAAGTTGTGAAAGACGTTGGAGAACAAGTTTATGAAGAAGAACAGACATAATCGGCTCTATTTAAAGAAGAAATTGTTCCGTTTTGAATATCTTCTAGGTACCACACTAAACGAACACATTGCTACTTTTAATCGATTAGTAGCAGATTTGTTAAATATGGATGAAACTTTTAAAGATGAAGATTTAGCCTTGATGTTGTAAGTTTCAATTCCTGATGAGTTTGATCACCTTATTACGAGCTTACTCATTTAGAAGGATAAAATGTATTTTGAAGAATTTTGCACTGCTTTTTATAGTTATGAAATTAGAAAAAAAAAGAAACAAGAATGAAGCAGTCGAGGCATTGCTTGTAAAAGGGCATCCATAAAATCAATAGAAATGAGGGAGAGACATATCTCATTCAAAATGAAGTCTTGGTAAAAATAAATGTGCCTTTTGTTATAAAAAAAGGCCATTGGAAGAAAAATTGTCTGAAGCTACAGAAGAAAGGAAAATATGTGTCGTTTGATGCATATGTAGCTGAAAGCAATTCAAATTCAGATTTTGCATTAGTTGGTTCGCCAATAGCATCCCATCCTAATGATTGGATTTTTAATTCAACGTGTAACTTCTATATGTCTCTCAATAAGGAGTGTTCCTTTAAATTGAAGAACTAGATGATGAAGTTGTTTTCATGGGTAATGATTATCCATGCAAAGTTTTGGGAATCGGTACAATTCATTTGAAGAATCAAGATGGTTCAACCAGAGTCTTGCAAGATGTTCATTATGTCCCAAATATGAAGAAGAATCTCATTGTTGTAGGAGTCTTAGAATCAAAAGATTTTACTATGACTATGCAAAATGGGGTATTGAAGGTTACTTCAAGAGCACTTGTGGCGATGAAAGATGTTCGAAAGAATAACTTGTACTACTACCTTGGTAGTGAAATTATTGGGATAACATCAACAGCAGTTTCGGAGGAAGAAAAAGATTCAAAAACTACCAAGTTATGACATATGCGTTTGGGACATGCTGGTGAAAAAGCTTTACAAATTCTTGTAAAGCAAGGCCTGTTAAAAGGCATGAGAACTAACAAGTTAGAATTTTGTGAGCATTTTGTATTGGGGAAGCAAAAAAGAGTAAGCTTTGGCACTGCACTCTATAATACCAAAGGCATATTGGATTACATCCATACTGATGTATGGGGGCCAACAATGACTATATCCATGAGTGGCAAACATTATTATGTCACTTTCATTGATGACTTCTCCATAAGAGTTTAGGTGTATCTCATGAAGAAGAAGGATAAAGTGCTGGAAATTTTTCTCAAGTGCAAGAAGATGATCGAGACTCAGATTGGTAGAAAGATCAAGCTTTTGAAAGTTTGTAAAAAAGGGATAGTGCGAAACTTCACTATTTGAAAAACACCACAACAGAATGGAGTTGCAAAACATATGAATCAGACTTTGTTGGAGATGATTCGGTGTATATGCTGGGTTAGGAAAGCAATATTGGGCTGAGGTTGTGACATATGCATGTCATCTTATCAACCGTCTTCCATCGTCTACTCTTGAAGGCAAAATGCCTATGGAGATTTGGTCTGGAAAGCCTGATAGAGATTACGATTTCTTACATGTGTTTGGTTATATTGCATACTACCACGTAACAGAATCAAAGTTAGATCTAAGAGCCAAGAAAGCTATTTTTTTGGGATTCCTTCTGGTTTTAATGGATATCGACTATGATGCCTTGAAATGAAAAAAGATAATCTTCAATAGAAATGTTACCTTTGATGAATCTGTCTTGCTGAGAAAGGTAAATGAGAAGATTGATGGCACTTTGTAGTGGGTGGAGAAACTCTGAAGCAGGTAGAGAAAACTCCGAAGTAGGTGGAATTTAAAAGTAGAATTTTTAATCCAATTGATGGAGATAAGACAAAAGCTCATCCTCTATTGGCAGAAGATGAATCATATGAAGAAGAGGTTTTAATCTAAGAACCTCTACATAAACAAGAAGAAATTACAGTTGATAAACCACAACCACAAAATGTCAAGGTGCCAACTCGATACAAAGATATGGAAGATCTACCTACTCAGTTTAAGAATACGGTGTCCTGTGCAATTTCAGTTGTGCATGATGATATTCCTTCCATATATAAAGAAGCAATCATAAGCCCTAAAGTTTAATGATAGAAGGAAGCCATGGATGAAGAACTTATGTCCCTTCAGAAGAATAAGACATGGAAATTGGCACAATTACCTAAGGGCTAGAAGGAAATTGGCTACAAATGAGTGTATGCAAAGAAAGAGATATTTCTAAACAAAGATGGTGTTAGCTACAAGGCAATGTTGGTGACTAAGGGCTATGCTCAGAAGAAGGGAATCGATTATAATGAGATATTTTCTCCAATTGTAAAACATCCTTCTATTAGAATTTTGTTGGCCTTGGTAGTACTTTTGGATTTGGAACTAATTAAACTTGATGTGAAAACTGTGTTTCTACACAATGACTTGGAAGAGAAAATCTATTTCTCATCCAAAAATGTTTAATGTTGTTGGTAAAAAGAATTGAGTTTGCAAGCTGAACAAATCGTTGTATGGATTGAAGCGATCTCCAAGATAGTGGTACAAATGATTTGATCAGTTTATGTTGCAGTAGAAGTATACTAGAAGTACACATGATCATTGTGTGTATTTTTACAAGCTATAAGATGAGTCTTTCATCTATCTTCTAATGTACGTCGATGATATGTTAATTGCATTGAAGAGCCAAGCAAAAATTAAGAAGTTGAAGGCTCGACTAAATCAAGAGTTCGAGATGAAAGATTTAAGAGAAGCCAAGGAGATTCTCGATATGGAGATAAGTAGAGACAAAAAGAAGGGAAGCTTAGTTTGACCTAGAGTCAATATTTGAAGAAGGTACTATAATATTTTGGTATGAATGAACAAACAAAACCTGTAAGTACTTGTTCCTCTTTCAAGCTTAGTGCTCAATTATCTCCTAAGAATGATGCAGAACGGGAATACATGGCAAAGGTACCGTATGCAAATGTTATTGGTAGCTTTATGTATGCAATAATGTGTACGAGAGTTGACATTTCACATACGGTTAGTACTGTAAGTAGGTACATGCATGATCTTGGTAAATGACATTGGTTGACTGTGAAATGGATTCTACAATATATTTTAAATATTGTAGATGTTGGTTTAGTATTTTAACAGGATAATATTGTTGGTTAATCGGATATTGTGATTCCAACTATGGAGGAGATTTAGATAAGCATCGGTCAACTACTGGTTATGTATTTACTCTTATTAGAGCACTAGTCAGTTGGAAGTCTACCTTGCAATCCACAGTTGCTTTGTCTACTACAGAAGCAGACTATATGGTAGTTACAAAGGATGTAAAGGAAGTTACTTGGTTACGAGGTTTGCTTGAAGACTTGGGAGTTGGTCAAAAACATATTAAGGTGTTTTGTGTGAGTGAGAGTTCTATTCACTTAGCAAAGAACCAAGTCTACAATGCACGTACAAAGAACATTGACTTTTGTTATCATTTCGTGCGAGATATTATTGAAGAAGGTGGAGTATTAGTTCAAAAGATTAATACTACAGAGAATCCCACGGATATGATGACCAAAGTGGTAACGATAATCAAGTTCAAACATTTTCTGGACTTGATTAACATCCTTCAAATTTGAATTGGCAATGATATCGTTAGTATAAAGATTGAAGAAATCATTTAAGAATCACAAGTTGTTAAGGTAAAGATTTGTTGTATAGCTTATTAGTGATCAAATTTTAAAAGGTCCCACAATTATTATGAGTGAAAGTGGGTATTATATTTTGTGCTATAAATAAAGTCTCCTCCTCCACTTCTAAGACATCCAAAAATTTGTATATTTTTTTTTCTTTTGTAAGGTTAATTGATTAACTCAATTTTGTTCAATTAGTTGTAATTTTGGAGTTCATCCATTTAGTGATAGTGAAAGTGGTCAACGATGCTTGATGATATATGTAACATTTATACCGAACCTCGTTAATTTTTTAGTATTTTTTTATCAGTTTCTTTTAATATTATATTTAACATAACATTATTTTTTTAGACTAGTTTGAATTCTATTTATTTAAATAATAAGTTAATATTAACTACTTAGAATAGTAAAATTACACCCGATTTTCCATCACATATATATGTGTGATATTTTATGAAACATTGGTTTATTTAAGTCCACCCTTAACCATCTCTATCTTTGAGTAACATAGAAATCTAAAAATGTAGTAAATAATTCAAAAGAAACAACATTTAGAGTAAATTTACATTATAGTTGTCCAATAACTCAATTGATGTAAGTATATTTTTTTAAAAGGAAGGAAATAATATCAATCTTTATCAATAATATTATTTGCTTGTTATTTAAAAAAAAATCATGAAATATGAAGACAGAATAATTAATTCAGACTGAACAACTTTTGAAGATCAAACATAAAGATGATAAAATTGCCCCAGGTTATTAAAATATCATTATTATCCCTTTAACAAATGCATTAAAATTTAAGAACAAACAGTATCTTGATAAACCCATTATTCACCTCTACTTCTTTGGAGCAAACCTTGACTTAATTTTCAAAACTTCTTTGGTACCAATTTGGAAAGCCTGGGCCAAAACATTGTCAGGAACAGGTGGATTGGCACCAAACAAAGTGGTAGCAAGAGACTGAGTACCAGCCAACTGGCTATTAAATGCAGCAATTACAGCAGCAGGAACATTCCCATTGTTCTTTTGGAAATGAACTAGACCTTTTGGGAACACATATACTTCACCCTTTTTAATATGTTTTGAAATAAGCACATTTGCTGTTGTAATAAAACCAACATCCAATTCTCCTTCAAGAACAAACACTATCTCTGTGGCTCTTGGGTGAGTGTGAGGAGGGTTGATACCATATGGGGCATAGTCAATTCGAGCCAAGGAAACTCCAAGTGTGTTCAGGCCTGGAATGTTCTGCACATTGGCTCCAGTTACCAGTGAACCAAAGGTGTTGTTTGTAGCACCTGCTTTGGCTAGTCTAGTAGAGAAGAAGTCCTCTGCTGTTATGTTCTCTTTGCATGTGAATCCATTGATTTTAATACCTGTTTGTTTTTAGAATAAATATTGGTAAGTTTTATCACAAACAAAGGGTTACTATCTCATAGCTGTAATCCCCAATTCCCAATCTCGTGTTATGTTTCATTGTCTGTTTAGTTCGGCTTATGTTTGAAATACTTTAAACCAAAAGTGGATTTTGAAGTAAACGTTTTAAAGAAGAAACGAATCATTTGTGCTTATGTACTTTACGACCTTTAAGCACTTTGGCAAAAACGATTGTGATAAAAGTGGTGTCCCATATCCTTTTAACTATTAGTTAATAAGTGTGTTTTGTGTATCTTAATAAGACTTCTTTGAAGCTACTTTTTACATCTACGATTACATATACTTCAGTGTTTCGGTTATTGCACTATGATTAATTAGCTTTTAGTCCATATATGATACTGAAGAGGGGGAAATAAGAAGCAGAAGAGGTAGATTCATGAAAGAACAAACAGGGATATTAAAGAAAGAAGTACCAGAAGAGAAATCAGCAACACAAACATCTTGAAGCAAGTCAGGATCAGCAAAAGAGTTGCCTAAAAATGCAGCAATTGTGATAAGATACAGGGTCAATATAGCAGCCATGCTTGTATTTGAATTATACTGAAGAAGAGAATGGGCATGAAAGACTTGAGAAATGAGCTAAATTTATAAGATCGAAAACGAATTCGAAGATGGGATTTTTATTATAAAAATAATTAATAAATAAGAGAAGACTTTGAAGGGTCCTCATTTTGCTCCCCTTGCGCGTCGGTTGGATCTTTACATATGCTGCTTCTTTAGTTTTCAAGTTCGAAAAATGTTACTGGTAATAAACTTATATAGGGAATTTTTTTAAACAAATATATCCTTTTTCATTTTAAATTTAATTTATCTGGTGTTATATTATAATCAAATGTGAGTGAAAATGTAGGTAAGAATTTCATATTTCTTTAAAAAAATTCTTAAAATTTTTCATTTTCTTTTTCGACATCTTTTAAATGGTATAACAATTCTAATTTATTAAATGGTTAGATTAATATTTCATTCGTATTAAACCAATTTTATTAAATATAATAAAAATTAACTTTATGTTTAAGGTTGAAAAACAATAAAAAAAGATTATACTTTTGTGAGTTTTTATTGTTAACAATTATAAAATTAAAATGTTATCGAGAAAGTAGCTTTTTAGTTTCATTATTTTTAACTATTATATTTAATTGTATAATTTAAAAAAAAATATTGATCTTAATTTTAAAATAAAGTTATAAGATTTTTGTGTAACTATTTTGAAATTAAATTACATATTTTTTAAGAATTTATATATTTAAAATACTTAAATTAAAAGTTATATTATTATAATTTTCTTTTACTAATTTTCAAATCAACTTTAGGTACCACTCTCAAAGTTATTTTAACACCATTATCATCTATTTACACAACAAATTTTGAGAAGATAAACTTGATCGATGTAACCATTAGCGCATGTAACCTTTAATTATTTATTTATTAATTTTTTATTGTTACAACTAAAAGCATTGTTCTTATTCTAAATAACTTTGAAATTTTGGGAGCATGGACAACAAATAAATAGTAACTCAAAAATGACTATGGTGAGTTGATGGAATTTCTTAATTTTTTTTCATTTTCTATACTTAGAATATATCAATAACATCATTATAATTATCTAACTCAAAAATAAAATCATGAGATCAAAGTTTTTGTTACATATAATAACAAAATTATTGTAATTTTTTTAAAAAATTATATGATTTTTAATATTTAATATAATAATTACAAGATTAAACAGTTTAAATTAAATAGTTATAAGAATAGATTTCTCTTTATGTATAATAATAAAAATATTATAATATTTTTTAAAAAATAGTGGAAGGTTTAGTATATCTCGTAATAATTATAAAATTAAATTATGTATTATACTCCATTTTCTACCATTGTCTTTTGTGATCGTGGAGTTGCCACATTGTATTTGTATGGAAAGATAGTTATCATTACCAGGTATATATATATATATATTTATTATCTAGTATGGTGGGCAGGGGTGGATGTATACAGAACAAAAGAGCCACGACTCCTTTTTTTTATTTACAAAATTTTATTAGATTTAATATTTCTAAAAATATAAATAAATTAATGTATAAAATGAAATTATATTTTTTAAAATTTTAAATTATTTTCACACAAAAACTTAATACAAATTATATAAATATGTATACATCAACAAATAAATAGTACGTAACATAGTTCCTACTAGGGGTGTTCATAAACCGGCTCAGATCGAATTAAACCGTAAAATCGGACTGGATTGGATCAAATCGAACGGTTTTGCTAATCAAACGGTCCGGTTCAGTTTGTATTAATTTTAAACCATTCGAACCGGACTGGACCGGTTTAATAATATATTAAAAAATTTACATTATTCTTCATTAAATTATACAAAAGCCGGGAACCAAACTGTACCGAACAGTTTTATAAGTCAAACGGTCCGATCAGGTTTTTATTTCTTAAAACCGTTTCAAACGGTCTGATCCGATTCAGTTTGAATAATATAAACGGTCCGATCCGATTAAATTTTTTTTAGGAAAAATCGAACCGAACTGAACCGGATCATGTACACCCTAGTTCCTACTACAGTTTGTGTCATAATTCCTCTGTTATTATTTAATTTTATGTGTTAAACTTAAATTCGATGGGATAGCTTTTTACATAATCATCTATATATACAAAGTTAGCAACAAAATCATATCCGCCGCCAGCTACTTGATAATAAATACTAATTAATATCTGTATTATAGACTATGCAACTCCTGCTTTGACATTTTAGATTAGAAGGATAACACATGTGACCAGAAAAAGGCAGGATTTGTAAAATTTGTGACTTTTCTTTACCAAATACGTACCTTTTTCCCCCCTAAAATTACCAAATATATACTTTGATTATATACGTTCTCTTTCTAATAGTATTACTTGTGCTTTTCTTGAAAATAAAAATTTTCTTGACTTTTCTTTGCTTTATCGATTATTATATCCGAATCCTTATGGTTGATCTTCGAGGTGATAAAATATTATTTTTTATCAAACATAATTGGGGATGAAGATATTTGAATAAGCATTTCTTGCCCGGTCTTTACTACTTTAATAGAAAGCAATCGAATATCTTTGAGGTCAATTTGCCTAAATATCAATTTGCTTTGAGGTCATAAGGTCTATCATACTATTACCGAATATCTTTGTTTGTTTACTATTCAAACTCAAAAAAAGAAAGATTATATATCATATTATAAATTTTAGATACATCTAATTTACTTATAATTCTTATATAAAGATATTATATATATTTTTTAAGATATATAATATAGTATAATCGTTAAATATTTCTAACAAATATTTTATATAATCAATTTTTTTGTTAATTTAAAATAAAATAAAAAAACATTTAATCTGTAAAGAAAAAACTCATTCTCCTACAACTTAAAAGGATATTTTGAAATGTTATATTTTTTTCATATATTTTATTATTATTTTTCATTTATAAGTCAATTTTTTTTCCTCCTTTGTTATATTTATAATTTTATAAATTTTAATTATATTACTTAAACAAAAATAATAATAATAATATCTTTTATTAAATTCAATTGTTACCATGTTTTTATTTTTATTTTAATTGTGGGATGATTTAATTGTAATATTCATAGGGGTAACGACGAACACGAGGCCATAGTACATACTACATAATCAGGATTTAATCTTCTTTGCATCAGTGGAAGTCTCTGAATGGTCATATGATGCAATGCCTGACGTCCCCTTGATGGGACTCACATGCCTTATGCTGGTTAATTTATTGTTTTTTTTTTAATATAACGGATTAATTAATTGTTGATTATATATACTGCTTTCCGAGGAGTTGTAAATTGTAACCCTTTAAAAGAATCTCAGGCCTTGCAAATGGACTTATAACCTATCATTACCCTTATAATATAAAATGAAAGTTTTGAATTCAAGATTTAAAAATATAAATATTAAAAATCCATTTTTTTTATAAAAAATAAAAAAAAAGAATTTCAAGCCTTGTTAGGCTTATCTGTAACCGTGTAACATGTTAGGTATGGTTTAAACAAGAAAACGTAATTATGTAATTTATCAAAAGAGCAAGAAGAGTAGTTTTTTTTTCTTTCAATTATCAGTAACCAATAGTCTCCAGAAGAACAAAACCCATAACTAAAATGATGGAAACGAACACGATCACATTCAATAATTTCTGTATCGAATGCTTTAGAAACAAATTTGGTAAATGTACGAGTCTCTACAAACTCTTAGGTTCTTTACAATTCTTAAACGTGTACCTGCTGGAGTTCTTGCAAAGCCCAAAAGCAATAACCAGATTCTCACTGTGATATGAACCACTTTCGGGACACCTTCGGTGGTGAGTCCATGCATGTTAATATGTGCTGCTTCATCAACAGATCCTGTTGAAACAAGTTTGTAGGAACAATATTATCAATACTTAAAAGTAACTCATTGGATTGATTCGCAAACTATGTCGTTTTCTTTAAGACGTTTCGCAACTTTATTCAAATCTATGCAAATGAGAACCACTTTCGGGACACCCTTCAGTGTTGAGTCCATGCATGTTAATATGTGCTGCTTCATCAACAGAACCTGTTGAAACAAGTTTGTAGGAACAATATTATCAATACTTAAAAGTAACTCATTGGGTTGATTCGCGAACTATGTCGTTTTCTTTAAGATGTTTCGCGACTCTGTTCAAATCTATGCAAACAAACACAACCCTGTCATCCTAGGATGAAACAGCCCAGAATATTTTTTCTCTGTCTCGGAACTTTACTGCACTGATGAAGACCGGAATACTATACCTGAAAAAATTTGTTGCTCAAAAAATTGAAAAAATAACTTAGAGTTGCAGAGAGAATTGTTTGTAGTGAGATGAGTTTGTAGAGATTGTTGTGTTAAAACTGAGAGCCGAGGCCTTCTTTTTATAGGTTTTAGAAACCGTGTGGTAATAATTATGATAATAACGGTAATGTCTAAGAATTAAGAGCGTAACGATCATTCTGAGTAATGAAGAGTAACAACTATTTTCAGATTAAAGACGAGTAACTGACATTTTCGTGAGTAAATACGAGCAACGGCTCTTTTTCTAAATAAAGAAGACAAATGGCCATTTAACGGTTATATTCTGATAAAAGAAAATAACGGTTGTTTTTTTGAGAAAAAAATATATATATAACAACCATTTTTCTAAGTGGAAAAGTTTTCCTTAAAAATAAAAAAATATTTTTCCAAAAAATAAAATACCACCTTACACACACGCACACGCACTCGGACTCGGCTCGGCACAGCACGGCCGATCTGTCGGACGGACGGTTGCGGCGCGCGCACATGTGTGGTATCACATTTGCCTAGGTCCTCTCCCCTTCCACAAAAGTGGATGCCCCTTGGGGCCTAATCCCAATAGCCAACTATTCACTATTTATACACCTTATAAATATTGTAAAAAAGCAATGTGGGAAAACTTCATCTTTTCCAACAATCCCCCACTTGAATTTTATATAAAAATAATTTTCATCAAGCAACCGATCAGTTAAAATTATAAGATTGTGCATAAGCGGAAAGGTGTCTATCGACTTGAACCTTTGCATAATATTGATGCTTTAGAATATACTAGAGTAACTCATAGTTTTGAACTCTATCTCTAACAATCATCACACACACAAGCTTTCCAAGGTGTAGTTCGAAAAGCCCGTGCTTTACGGCCATGCACATGTATCCCAGTATAGTGAACGCTCTAGTAAATTTTTGCCCAAGAAATTTTCATAAGAAGCGATCACACTTCCACATTCACATAGGTGATTCTATCAAGAGTACTCCTGTAGCTATGTACTCCACTCCACATAGAGTATATAACTCATTAAGAGTTTAATAATTAACTCATCCTTTTCTATCGCTTCAGGACTTCATGCTTCTAACAATATAGAATGAGATTTGAAAATAGCATGATACCTTTCATACCACTTCATGACTTGTTATTACCCTTTGAACTTATTTCTTGGGATCTCTAGTCTATAAGTTGGGCTACCATCACAAATGACTCTTCATTCTAAGGGCATTAATCCCATTCCTTTTGAGGTTTTGAAAACCTTTTCTCTCGGTAATCCTTTCGTCAAAGGATCTGCCAGATTTTCATCAGAACGTACATGATCCATTCTTACAGCTCCCGTAGAGAGAAATTCTCTAACAATACTATGCTTACGACGTATCTGTCGTCTCTTGCCGTTGTAGTAACGGTTCTGAATCTTTGCAATAGTCGTGGTACTATCGTTGTGGATCAAGATAACTGGTATCGGTCTTTCCCATAAAGGAATCTCAACTAACAGACTTCTTAGCCAGCCTACTTCTTCACTAGCAGTGGCTAGTGCTATCATTTCAGACTCTATTGTAGATTGAGCCAATATTGTTTGTTTCTTAGACTTCTAGGAAACAGCTCCACCAGCTATGTTAAAAATATAGCCACTAGTCGCTTTGGAGTCTTCTGATAAAGTGTTCCAATCTGCATCATTGTATCCTTCTAGAACAACGAGAAACTTTTTATAATGTAATCCAAGGTTCATAGTTATCTTAAGGTATCTCATAACCCTTTCAATACCATTCCAATGCTCTACACTAGGTCTATTGGTAAACCTATATAGTAGTCCCACAACATAAGCTATGTCTGGTCTAGTGCAATCAGTAGCATAACATAAGCTACCAATGATTCTTGCATACTCAGTTTGTCTAACACCATCTCCGGTGTTCTTGAACAAATTTACACTAGGATCATAAGGAGTACATGCAGGTTTGCAGTTAAAGTAATTATATTTCTTTAAGATCTTTTCAACGTAGTGAGACTGATATAGAGAAATTCCATTTTCAGACCTAGTTATCTTTATACCAAGGATTACACTTGCTTCTCCAAGATCTTTCATATCAAAATTAGCACTTAACAAAGTTTTCACATTGTTCACAACATGAATATTTGACCCAAAATAAGCATGTCATCCACATATAAACAAATAATAGTGCAAATGTTATCTTCTAATTTATAATATATGCATTTGACACTTTCATTTATTTTGAATCCATGTGAGTTAATTAGATTATCAAATTTTTCATGTCATTGCTTAGGTGCTTGTTTTAGACCATAAAGTGATTTATCAAGTTTACAAACTTTATTTTCTTGACCTCGGATAACAAAACCTTCAGGTTGATCCATATAAATTTCTTCTTCTAAATCACCATTTAAGAAAGCAGTTTTAACATCTATTTGGTGTACTACTAAATCATGGATAGTAGCAAGAGAAAAAAAATATATGTATGAAAGTTATTCGTGTGATTGGTGAAAAGGTATCAAAGAAATCTACATTTTCCATTTGCCTATACCCTTTAACTACGAGACGAGCTTTGTACTTTTCAATAGTACCATCGGGTTTTAATTTCTTCTTCGGTATCCATTTACAACCAATGGTTTTGCAACCAAGAGGTAAGTCAACTAAATGCCAAGTCTTATTATACTCAAGAGAGTCCATTTCATCATTTATGGCTTCTTCCCATAAGTTGGCATCTAAAGAAGATAGTGCTTCTTTAATAGTTTGAGGATTTTCTTATAAGGTATAAGCATAAAAATCAGACCCAAAATCCTTAAGGGTTCGAGCTCATTTACTTCTTCTAATTTCAGTGTTTAATTCTTCATTTTGTTCACTAGTTCTAGTTTTGGGTAAACTACTAGAAGACGAGCCCCCACTATTTTTAAATTTAAAGGGGAACCTATGTTCATAGAAGTCAACATCATTTGATTTTATAACTACATGATCATTTAAGTCATAGAATTTATAAGCTTTACTTTTCACAGCGTATCCTATGAATACACACTCATATGCTCTACTAGCAAGTTTATTTATATTAGGATCAGGGATCCTAACATAGGCTAAACAACCCCAAGTTTTAAAATAAGTTAAATTAGGTTTCTTATTTTTCAAAATTTCATATGGTGAAATTTTATTTGTAGATTTAGGCACTCTATTTAGCACATAGAAAACAGTTAATAAAATTTCTCCCCACCAATGGGAAGTAACACCAGAGTTTAATAAAATTGCAACAACTGATTCAGTAAAAGTTCTATTTTTTCTTTCAGCTTTGCCATTCATTTCAGGAGAATAAGGTGCAGTTTTTTCATGAATGATTCCATGAGTTTTATAAAAATCATTGAAGATATTATAATCATATTCAGTGTCTCTATCACTTCGAAACCTTTTTATTTTTCTATTAATTTGATTTTCAATCTCGGTCATAAATATTTTAAACATGTCAAACACTTCACTTTTATTTTTCATTAGATATACATAAGTGTAGTCTAAATAGTCATATATAAAAGTTATAAAATAGCGTTTTCCATTTCTTGTTAAATTTCCATCAAGTTCACATATATCAGAATGAATTAATTCTAAAGGTTCAGTTTCTTTAATTACTGATTTATGTGAAGTTTTAGTTATTTTAGCTTGACTACAAAAATCACATTTTTCAAAATCATTCAAAGATAGTTTAGGAATTAGTTCTAAAGTACTCATGTTCTTGATTATACATTTATTAACATGACAAAGTCTAGCATGCCAAATATTAAAAGAACTCAGCATATATGCAGAAGAAGATGTTTTATTGATTTCAACATTTAATTTAAACATGCCATCAGTGGCGTACCATTTCCCAACAAATATATTATTTTTAGTTATAGTATATAAATCAGCCCCAATAGTTTGAGTAAACCCAGCTTTGTTAAGAAGATAGCCTAAAACTAAGTTCTTTCTCATTTCGTGAGTATGCAGGACATCCTTCAAGATGACAGTCATTCTAGAGGTAAACTTCAAAACCATCTCACCAGTACCAGCAACTTTAGTGGAGTGGGAGTCATCCAGCAGCACTTTCTTATCCTTAGAATCAGAATAGGACTTGAACATGTCTCGATCATAGCAAACATGGTGAGAAGCACCAGTGTCCACCCATCACCCATCGGATCCACCAACAAAATTGACTTCAGATATCATAGCAATAAGTTGATCTTCAGTAAGGTTCGCCTATAGGGCAGGACGATTCTTGTTCCGGCAGTTCCTAGTCAAGTGACTAGGTCTGTTACAAATATAACACATGAATGTGTTATTCCTTAAGGGGGTTGAGGTCCATTCTGGGGAGGATAGTTTCTATTTCTATTTTGGTGGTTGCGTTTTGGTTATTATTACGATTCTGAGTTTTCATATTTCTATCTTTAGGTTTCAGAATTGTAGATGAGGGTTTCTTATTGGTATTGTTATTTGAGACTACGAGTATTTCATCTCTTTGGTCTTGTTTTGGGGCTTCTTCTTCTATTCTTAAACGGGTTATAAGACTTTCTAAAGAAAATTCCTTAGTTTTATGCCTAAGTGTATTCTTAAAATCTTTCCAAGCAGGGAGTAATTTATCTATAATAACAACTACTTGAAATTGTTCATCTAGAGTCATACCTTTAGAGGTTATTTCGTGTGCTATCTTTTGCAGTTCGTGTGATTGAGCTTCCACTGATTTGCCATCAATCATTTGAAACTTCATGTATCTACTGACATCATACTTCTTAGTTCCAGCTTCTTCAGTGTCGTACTTCTTTTGAAGTGCTTCCCAAATTTCCTTAGCAGACTTATCAAAGTTATAATAATCATACAAATCATCAGCTAAACCATTAAGAATATAATTTTTGCACATAAAATCATTTTGCATCCATGTGTCTAAATCCTTAGTTGCATCTTCAGTAGGAGGAGTAGGATGTATTGGTTTTTCAGTAGTAAGAGCATAAACGACTTTTTTCATGGTTAAGAAAAATAACATTTTTTGTCTCCATCTTTTAAAGTGTAGTCCCTCAAAACGGAATGGTTTGTTTAGATCAACAGTTAGCATTTCAGTAGACATGGCAGATTGAATACTTCTTAAAATTATTGAAACAAGTTTGTAATAATAGTGTAGGAACAATATTACCGATAACTTAAAAGTAACTGCTTGGGTTGAGTTGCGGACTAGGTCACTTTCTTTAAGACGTTTCACGGCTCTGCCCAAATTTGTGCAAGCAAACACAGCCCCTTCGTCCCCAGATAAAACAGCCCAGAATCTTTTTTCTCTGTCTCGGAACTTCACCGCACTGATTAAGACCGGAATGCTACACTTAAAAAATTTTGTTGCTCGGAAAACTAAAAAAATAACTTGGAGTTGCAGAGAGAATTGTTTGTAGTGAGATGAGTTTGTAGAGATTGTTGTGTTGAAACTGATAGCTGAGGCCTTCTTTTTATAGGTTTTATAAACCGTGTGGTAATTATGATAATAACGGTAATGTCTGGGAATTAAAAGCGTAACGGCCATTCTGAGTAATGAAGAGTAATAGCCATTTTCAGATTAAAGATGAGTAACATACATTTTTGTGAGTAAATATGAGCAACGACTCTTTTTCTGAATAAAGAAGACAAACGACCATTTAACAGTTATATTCTGATAAAAGAAAATAATGGTTGTTTTTCTGAGAAAAAAAAAATATATATATAACAACCATTTTTCTAAGTGGAAAAGTTTTCCTTAAAAAGAAAAAAATATTTTTCCAAAAAATAAAATATCATCTCACACACACGGACACGGACTCGGCTCGGCTCGGCACGGCACGATCGGTCGGTCGGACGGATTATGGCGCGCGCGTGTGGTATCACATTTTCCTAGGTCCTCTCCCCTTCCACAAAAGTGGGTGCCCCTTGGGGCCCAATCCCAATAGCCAACTATTCACTATTTATACATCTTATAAATATTGTAAAAAAGCAATGTGGGACAAGGTAAGGCTTTACAAATTTTTTTAAATAAAACTTCATCTTTTCCAAAAGAACCAATTAGAATAATCATATGAATTGTTCCTCAGTTTGTGATAAATCTCATTGGTATCAAGAGATGCGTCTTATCATCCCCGATAAAGTTATGATCTTGATTGTTAACTTCAATCCAGCTACCAATAATACTCTTTTTATGAACTATGTGTAATCCATCGTCCATTTAAACTCTCTAATTTTTATTTTTATTTTTCTTTAATAGATCATTTAGTTGTCCAAAACGTTGATGTCATCGAAGAGTTCGTCGATTATGACTGAAGTTGTTAATGGTGTCAAAGCTTTGATAGGAAGCGCGATTATAAAAAGGGTGATATGGTTCTTAAGCTCAACACACAATTCTAATACAATACATTATCTATTTGAGTGTTGTTAAGAGCTTAGAAATTCTCACATAGACTAAATCAGTTTTGATCAGTTTGGAACTTTAAAAACAATTTCAATGGTTGGAGATAAGATCTTTACTTTACTTGATTAATTTATGTTTACATTTAATATCAAAACACATATTACCTCTATCTTGATCAGTTTTGTATGATCTTTGTTTTACTCTATTTTACCGAGCACCTTGAAATTTGGTTTTTTGAAAGGCTCAGTTTTAATACATATGAAAATTATAAATGATTTTGATATTAAATTTTCAATGATTATGTGAAGTAAAACGTGAAAACCATAAAGATCATTCCAATTCGCTATACGCGTTCATTGGAATGTATTAATTAATTTTTTATTTAAAATAACGTTTTTTATTTAAACTAAGACCATGAATCACTTAAAAATTGTCGCTTTTTGTCTTCAGAATTAAGAGAAACGTTCGGGGTTCCAACCAAGTTGCGTTGACCCAACTAGAGGTTGAAGATGACTTGTCAGGAAAAAAAAATGTTGTTCGCGAGACTCAAACTCGGGTCTCCTAAGAGAGTGTTAAGTGCCCAAACCACTGGGTCACAACACATATTGTTTTATTATTTGTATAAGGTTTATTATTATATTTATTTAGAATTTAATTTTTATTAAAAAATTACGTTTAAATTATTTGTTTTGGTATTTGTATGTATAAATTTTGTAATTTATTATACATATAAAATTTGATTAAATAATTTATACATAATGAAAGTAATTAATAATGGTTCTTTATGAATTTAATTTCTACTTATATTATTTATTTTTGCTTGTAAAATTTATTGTTATTTATTTATACATGTAATCTTAAGATAGATAATATTTGTACATTTGGAATTAAATTAATATCCTTATAGTTTTATGCAACAATTAAGCCTAAGGATTTAGTTAATGTTTAAGTGATGCATATAGTTTAATTAATTAGGGAGTGACTACAACGTCTTTAATTAATTAAAATTATAATAAAGTTTATTTAAGATCACATTTAAAAATAGATCTAATAAATTTTATCACACATGAATTTTTATTATATTTAGTGTGATTAATTAGGATAATAAGTTATATTTTCTAATTTACCTACAATGATTAGAAAAATGAACATAATTTGATAGTTTTATCATAAAGTTAAGATGAATCTAATTGAATTAAAATTTTAACCTACAAGTATGTTTTATGTCATTAGATTCATATTTTTTCCATGATTTATATCGGTAAAAAATGACTTTAATTTAGGTTTCAAACTTTGATAAGCATCTAATCTTTAATTGCAACTTCATAATCTATGCATTTCTTTGATATTCGTTGTGACATTCTCGAATTAAAAGAGGATAATTATAAAGTATGGAAGGAAAGAATTCTCCTTCATCTATGGTGGATGAATATTGACTATGCTATTAGGAAAAACGAAACACCTAAAATTACGGAAACTAGCATTCCAACGAATATCACACTTTATGAACAATGGGAGCGATCCAATCGCCTTAGCGTGATGTTCATTAAGACTAAGATCTCTACTGGTATTTGTGGTTCTCTTGATCAATATAACAATGTTTGAGACTTGC
This sequence comes from Hippophae rhamnoides, assembly GCA_033030585.1. Classification (NCBI taxonomy): domain Eukaryota; kingdom Viridiplantae; phylum Streptophyta; class Magnoliopsida; order Rosales; family Elaeagnaceae; genus Hippophae; species Hippophae rhamnoides. The sequence continues at coordinate 6,854,723 of CM065431.1, forward strand.
TAAAAGTCATTGGTGATTAATTCGTCACTTCAAATAAGGCTTTGGCAATCATGTTTATTATAAAGTTCTCTTCCTTAAGACTCACCGGTGGGAAATGTTAATCTCAAAACAAACAAAAAGGGAAAGGGATAGTTCCATCTCAAGATGATATTAAGAAAGAAACTAGGTGTTTCTTTTAAAAAAAGAAGGGACATATGGAGAAGGAATGTATCAAATTCCAGAAAGGTTGAGGGAAAAGGTAATCCAACTTTGTTTGTTTGTTATGAATCTAATATGGTTAATGTTAATATTAACACCTAGTGGATTAATAACTGTATTTTATATAGTTATTTTCATCTATTTTATCAATTATAATTGCTATGTTCTTTACATTTTTGGTTAATTTTAGTTAAATAAATTAATATTCACCTTTTATATGTTAAGAAATACATTTTTAAGAAAATTAAATAATTTGTATCGAAAATGTACGTTATTGCAAATTTTTGTCAAAAAATATAATTTCAAATAAATGAGTGCTTAATTGCAATTTTTAAAAGTCAAAAATACAATTTAAATTAAAATTGGGCTTGATTGTAATTAAAGAAAGATTAAAATGTAATTTGAAATATATTTGTGGGTGAAAATGGAATTAATAAAAGTTATTTATTTTGCACAGTAGGGAAGAAGCCACGTGGTAATCTGCACGCGTGGCATGTGGACCGTCCGATCAAAGAAGGAACGGTTGGGATGTCCGCGTCACGGTCAAACCCGACCAAAGCGAGTCGATGTAGATCTATGATGTTACACGTGGCTCGGCGCAGGTGGGGCCCACCTTCCACGCAGGTCGGCGTGTAGAGTGGGACCCACATGTCGGCTGCACAGAAAATCCCCCGAGGCACATCGCTGACCGTTGGATCAGATGAACGATCCAGATTGAAGCGCGTGGAACCAAGCTGTCGCGCACCGAACCGTTTGTCTAAAAATCGTGTGCGACGCGGTTCATCCAAGCGGCGTGCACCATCAAGGTCTCCTGAATAAGAAGTAGCCACGCGTCTACTTTATTTTTAAGCCAACAATTTTATGACACGTGGCATTTTACAATGCGCGCGACCGCGCTGGATCACGCCCGTTTGTAGCCGTTGGCTCCCGTGCGACAAGTTCTGCGTGCGCCCATTCCCTTCAACGAATGAAATGCTACCACGTGTCCCACTATTTATTTCAGCGAATCAGATAGAGACACGTGGCAGCGTGTAAGGAAAATAAAAACAGAAACGCGCAGCGTCTCCACTCACATTTTTTTCGATACATTTTGTCCCCCACGCGGTTTAATTTATTATTGGTCCCACACTTGTCTGTCCCCCGCGTGTATTAAATTTTATTATTTTTTTGATGTATTTTTGTAGATATAAATAGGTGATAAGATGATAGAGTTAAGAAGTTTTTTGGGAGAGTTTAGTTTTGGATTTTCTGTAGTGTTTGGGGCTGGACGGTGGAACACGCAGAAGCCATTTTTGGCTTCTGTTGTGTTCTACATGTGCCAAATATTTACGATCCGAAATGTTTTAATTTTCTTTCTTCTTCTTCTAATTTTTCTACATCTGCTGTAATTTTTATTTTAAATTAATGAAGTAATTTAATTTTTCTAGGGTTGCATTTGATCTAAATTTATGAAGCTTTGATTTTAATTATTTTTGATAGATTTATAAGATGTTCAATTTGTTCACTCTATTTTGTGCTTAATGCTTTTTGATTATTTACGAATCTTATCAAAACGATCTGTGGCATATAAATAAACTTGAGAGAGGCATTTGTATGTGTCTTACTCGTAAATAGAATAACATGTATGATGAAGGATAGGAATATACCCTAATTGTATGTATGGCCTATTGAAAACTTAGATCTTAATAAATCTTATTAAATTTAATTCTCATAGAGATATAGTGAATTAATTTAACGAGTTGTGTTTATACGGAGCTCGGAAGAGATGTATGAATAAAAATAGAAGTTTTCGGTTGGCAAATTAAATGTACAAAAAATATAAATCAAAAGAAAATAATATGATTATATGGAATAATTTGGTGAAAAATTGAAATCGTATATTTCTTTTATTTTGTTAACTCTTTTCTTTTAACTTTTTTTTAAATCAACGAATATTTTGGATAAAATCAGAGCGATACAATTTTAGTACTCAACAAACTGTAGTAACAAATCTCCGTGGGAACGATCTTTACTTACAAATCTTATTACTTGTGACCGTGTATACTTGCACAATTTTATGTTCTCTAAAAGAGACAACATGGATTGATTCTCGATCTATTATCCATGTTACAAACTCTTTATAGGGTATGTGAAACCTAAGGAAGCCAATGTGAAGTGAGCAATAAACCTTAGCTAAAAACAAAATGTGCTCACATGTAGAGACTGTAGGAACATGAAATTTGATTTTAAGTAGTGGTTTTGTTTTAGAATTAGAAAAGCCCTTTTATGTTCCAAGTTTCTCTAGAAACTTGATTTTGATTTTAAGACTTGTATTTTCTAGTTATTCCTTTCACTTTTCAGAAACATTTTTCAGTTTATTTAATAAAATTGATTGTGTTAAGAATGATATTTTGTCTGATGGTCTTTACTGCATTAATTTACGAAATAATGTTACTTATATCGCTATGTATTTTCAAACTGGCACTAAAAGCCACTCATAAGAAAATGTGTTAAGGAAAAGAAAGTAACATTGAGCACGTTAATATTGAGATGATGATTATTGATCCTTTGACTAAGGGTATGTCATCATTAAAATTTAACGATCATGTAGAGAAAATTAGAATTGATTCCATTTTGTATATATATATATATATACACACACATACAGTTTATTACTAAAACTCTTATATATTATGATATTTTCTTATATTCATGTACATTTTAATTTATTTGAGAAAATATATTTTGTATAAGACAAAGAATAAATATAGAATTTATTCGTTAAGTTTTGTTACCACATGAATTATAATACTTGAGAAACTAAATACATTGTAATATATAGAAGATAATACTCGCTCTTAGAGAATTTATTTCCATGATTCATGTGTTTATTCTTAAAAAAGATAATGGATGAGATTAAATTAAACATTTGGACCAAGTGGAATAATGTAACGGATCATCCGTTTAAACTCTCTAATTTTCATTTTTGTTTTTCTTTAACTGATCATTTAATGGTCCAAAAATTGATGTCATTGAAGAGATCATCGGTTATGGTTGAAGTTGGTAATGGTGATGATGCTTTGATGAGAAACACGATTATAAAAGGGGTGTTATAAGGCCTAAACTCAATATACAATTTCAGTGCAATACACTATCTATTTGAATGTTATTAAGAGTTTAAAAGCTTCAAACACATAGAGTAAATAAGTTTTAATCAGTTTGAAGCTTTAATAACAATTTCAATGACTAGAAATAAGATTTGTTTTGCTTATTTTCGATTCCTTTAATTTGTTTATTCTACATTTGAGTCGATTAATTTATTTTTACACTATAATCTCAATTGTCATATATTATGAAGTATGATATTGAGCAAAAGTTTACTTCATTGAATCAGTCCACTTAAGCTCATGTAACCCATTATTAGTAATGACTATTGGTTTTTTGAAAAAATGCCTAACATTTTATAAATTTTACTATATTATTATATTTAATCAGTATGTGACATTAATTTTAAGAAAATAGCCCTACTTCCACTTCTTACCACACCAATATACACAAATTGAAACAAACCAAAATCAAATTAGACTTACAATTACCATGTATATAAAATGAAAAGAAATGTGGCAAACAAGGAACTGATAGATACTCATGCCGGGAATCAGCACAAAAATGATACATATCGAAAATAATTTATTAAAAAATATATAAAAAAAAGAAGACAAAAATGAGGTTGGGAATCAACTAAATTTATGCCCATTCTTTATCTTTATCAAATAAAGAGCAAGAGTGTGTCTGGAGTAAAGAGAACAACTGAAGCTTTCCTGGAGGTTGGGAATGAAACTGCTTCCCGCGTTTTCTCTTCCAAGACGACGTCGGATATAATACCTTACGTTTTACGTACAAAGTTAATTATAAATATATCCATGTGAGTATAATTGTAATTAAAATAATGCCCAATATTAAGTTTCTTTTTAACATCGTTAATACTTGTTACAGGTATAATTAAAACTAATTAAAAGTTTTAACCATATTTATAACTAATTTTATACCATATAAAATATAATTAATTTTAAATTATTTATATCACACGTGTGTCTATACATGTTGTGCCTTATGCCGGGATTGCCATCGTTTTTCTTGGACCAATTGGAGCCCACAATAAATTATGTTAGTGAGATTCTAAATAAGCCCATTTCTTTTCCTAATTAACGTAGTTCTAATGTTTACCTTTTTAATGGAATAGTTCTCCTCTTCTTTGAAATTTTATATAGGTAATGAGAGTAACTAATCACTTTCTATAATTATTTTAAAAATAATATTTAATTTTTACACTTATTTTTTATAATTCTATTATTATGAAAAAATAATTATAATAAAATAATTCTATAATTAATTTTTTTCTTTTATTCTTTCAATTACAATCTATTCAAGTTAAAATAACATGTATTTAATACAACTAAAAAATTTTAAAAATTACTTTATCCTTGCGAAATCATTTTTTAATAACAATAAAACTAAATTATTACAAAAAAATAAGTATATAACTTAAGTATTACTTTTATGATAACATAGGAACTAAAAGTATTTATCTCTTTTATATAATTAAATATATAAATTTTTCAAATAAAAAATATTTTTGTTTGTTTGCTTGTTTGTTGTGGCTAGAAGATAGATATCTAATAATTAATTCAATTAATAAGAATGCAATGTCCTTGATAAAAAGTCAAAATGCAAGTCTAAATCTTACATCTCATACCAAAAATGTGTAATTATCATTTAAACTAAAAATAATAATTTCAAATCACACATCATTGTTATATTTATTACAGAATTATTAAAAAAAAAAGTGCCTAATGAACTCTTAGAATAAGTCTTTTTGTCATAGAGACTTACTCCAAAAGATAAAGGTAGTCATATAAATAAGAAATAAGGTAGAAAGTGATTTAGGGTATGCTGTTGAGCTGTACTAATAGGCCAGATTGTATGTTTGATGTATTCTTTATTTAAAGTTTCACCAAACATTGTATTGTATATTTATATCTCAATACCCAAATACACCAAACATAATTATGATTTACAACTATAATATTTTGTTCAATATAATCCAATACAATCACATCAATACTATACTAACAAACGATACCTTAATGTGCTTGCATTTCTAGTATATCTGATTAAGTTGATGTTTGTTAATTTTTACAATTAAATAAGATTTGTGCTTTAGAACAGCACTCCTTGTGCAAACAGAAACGCAATCTCTACATGTCATCTCTCTCTTTCTCTCTTCTGTATATTTTCTCGCTTGATTTTTACTTTTAATTTATGATAATTAATCGAAAAAATAGATTTTTTTAATATATAGGAGTTTGTTCTCCATACATGTATGGTTATTTTATCTTCTTTAATTTTTTTTTTAGATTTAATAAGAGATCATTATAGTTGTGGTGTATTTATATCTAAATCTTAATTTAGTTAGATTTGTTTCTAACGTAAACTTATTTTGTTGCGATTTTTTGGTATATTTTTTTATTAGTTTTTGGCATGTTTTTTAATATATACCTAGATTTAAATATACTTAAGTTGTTGATTGAAGACGTAAAAACAATGTTAGGAGTAATCTAGGTAAAAAGAAAAGAAAAAAAAAACCCATAAGCACTATCACCAAATCGACGTAGAAGTTTGCTTGTGCTGTTTGTCAATTTTTACTTATTCATGTCATGTAATTGGATAATCCAATGTATTACAATTTCAATAAATGAGAGTAAATTTATTTAAAAAAAAAATCGTGCATCAATGTTCTCAGATAATATTAAATTTTAGCTTAATTATACCTAAAAACCTAAGTTATATGGTGAAAAATTGTCTAAGGTTATATGTGCATTAAAAGTTTAACTCCTGATCGATGTGAGACTTTAGATTCTTTAACACTTCCATTTCACATCGGTGAAGATGAGTAGACGGAGCTATACCTTAAGTGTTGATGGGGATGAACTATTGAGTAAAATTTAGAATGACCAACTTTAAATTTACTAATATTAGATCCAAACAAGTAAACAAACTATTTGTATTATACTCACTATAACACCTTTTAAAGGCAACTCACAAATTGAAGAGAAATACAAACACTCAAAGAGAAAGCTCTCAACTCACACTCAAACTAAGAATACAAAGACTTATTTGTTTTTAATGGAATGATTAAACCAAATGCAAGGTAGGCTATTTATAGTCCTCACCATGCAATCTACACCACACAAATATAAAACTAAGAAATAATCCTAACCATACAAATCTTATCTACACACTTCGCTTTTCTACAACCTTCAACTACTTCATTTATTTCTACAACCTTCAACTACTTCATTTATTTCTACAACCTTCAACTACTTCATTTATTTCTCTACCTCTTCAATTATTATTTTGGTGTTGATTTTCAACACTCCCCCTCAACACCAACTCTCACTATTTTTACTATGTCAAGCTGATGGCGAAACATTTCAAACTTGCCAATGCTTAAGCTTTTGTGAACAAGTCTACAACTTGATTATCTGTCTTGATTTGCCTCATTTCAATTTCTTCTTGCAGAACCTTTTCTCTGATAAAGTGATAGTGTATTTCAACATGCTTAGTTCTTGCATGAAAGACCGGATTCTCTGCCAAACGAATTGCTGATTGATTGTCACAATACAATGGTACTGCATAATCTACTGATTGATGTAGATTATTCATTAGCTGTATCAACCATGTACATTCTTGAGCTGCCATTGCCGCTGCTCGATACTCAGCTTCAGTGGTTGATAATGATACTGTTGGTTGTCTTTTGCTACACCAAGAAATTGTTCCAGAACCCAACTTAAACACATACCCAGTTGTTGATCTCCTGGTGTCATGATCTCCTGCATAGTCTGCATCGCAGTAACCAACTAACTTGTTGTCTCCACCTTTCTTGTACAAAAGACCATAGTCAATTGTACTCTTCACATATCTCAATATTCGTCGAACTGCTTCCAAATGTGGCTTCTTTGGATTTTGCATGTACCGACTCATTACACTAACTGCATAAGAAATGTCAGGCCAAGTTAAGGTTAAGTAGATCAGACTGCCTACCAATTTTCGATACATTGTCGCATCTTCCAAATCTTTTCCTTCATGTGCACACATGTTGGCATTTGGCTCCATCGGCGTCGAAATTGGTTTGCATTCAAGCATTCCGAACCGTTTTATCAAATCTTTAGAATACTTTTGCTAATAAAGAAATATTCCTTCTTCTGTGTGATCAACCTCTAAACCAAGGAAGTGCTTGAGCTGGCCAAGTTCTTTCATCTAGAAATAGATTGAAAAATTCTCCTTTGTTTGAAGAATTTCTGCCTCATTATCACCAGTTATGATTAAGTCATCCACATACACTAGCATAATAGCTAGCTTTCCTTCATTGGCTTTAACAAACAAGCTGGAATCACAGTGTTACCGAATAACCACTTTGTGTTAGAAATTCAAAGAATCTTACCATACCATGCCCCGGGTGCTTGTTTTAATCCGCAGAGTGCTTTCCGTAGCTTACACACATATTCGGGATGATCTTGGCTCACGAAAACCCATTGGTTGGATCATGTAGATCTCCCGATCCAACTCTCCATGAAGAAAAGCATTCTTCACATCCATCCGCCACGACTTCCAATCTTTGTTTCTGCCAAGTGCAAGTAGGACTCGAACAGTTGTAAGTTTCGCCACTGGACTAAACGTTTCATCATAGTCTAGTCCATACTGTTGAGAGAAACCACGAGCTACCAATCGTGCCTTGTATCTCTCGATTGACCCATCTGGTCTACGCTTTATCTTGTAAACCCATTTGTAGGATATGGGTTTCACATCTCTTGGCTTTCGCACTAGATCCCAAGTTTGATTTTGCTGAAGTGCATCGATCTTTTCTCTCATAGATGTCATCCACTCAGATCTTTGCAATGTTTCTTCAAACGTCTCATGTTCTATTGCTTCTTCAATTATGGCTGCATTGGCATATTTGGGATTTGGCCTTCGTGTTCTTGTTGACCTACTATACTAACAAACGATACCTTAATGTGCTTGCATTTCTAGTATATCTGATTAAGTTGATGTTTGTTAATTTTTACAATTAAATAAGATTTGTGCTTTAGAACAGCACTCCTTGTGCAAAGAGAAACGCAATCTCTACATGTCATCTCTCTCTTTCTCTCTTCTGTATATTTTCTGCTTGATTTTTACTTTTAATTTATGATAATTAATCGAAAAATAGATTTTTTTTAATAGGAGTTTGTTCTCCATACATGTATGGTTATTTTATATTCTTTAATTTTTTTTAGATTTAATAAGAGATTATTATAGTTGTGATGTATTTATATCTAAATCTTAATTTACTTAGATTTGTTTCTAACATAAACTTATTTTGTTGCGATTTTTGGTATATTTTTTTATTAGTTTTTTGCATGTTTTTTAATATATACCTAGATTTAAATATACTTAAATTGTTGATCGAAGACGTAAAAACAATGTTGTTGAAAATCAATACCAAAATAATAATTGAAAAGGTAGAGAAATAAATGAAATGGTTGAAGAGATAGAAAAATAAATGAAATGGTTGAAGAGGTAGAGAAATAAATGAAGTGGTTGAAGGTTGTAGAAATAAATGAAGTAGTTGAAGATTGTAGAAATAAATGAAGTGGTTGAAGGTTGTAAAAAAGAGAAGTGTGTAGATAAGATTTGTATGGCTAGGATTATTTCTTAGTTTTATATTTATGTGGTTTAGATTGCATGGTGAGGACTATAAATAGCCTACCTTGCATTTGGTTTAATCATTCCATAAAAAAAACAAATAAGTCTTTGTATTCTTAGTTTAAGTGTGAGTTGAGAGCTTTCTCTTTGAGTGTTTGTATTTCTCTTCAATTTGTGAGTTGCCTTTGAAAGGTGTTATAGTGAGTATAATACAAGTAGTTTGTTTACTTGTTTGGATCTAATATTAGTAAATTTAGAGTTGTTCATTCTAAATTTTACTCAACAATTGGTATCAGAGCGGGACGGTCAGAGATCGTTCTTAGTGGAGTTATCTTGAGTCGTGAGGAGTTTGGTACTCTGCAAGTTTATTAGTCAAGCTTGTTCGGTATAGTCGAAGTCTTGCCGACACGATGAGTGATCTTCAAGTAGTTGGAGGAATCAAGAAGCTCAACAACAAAAACTATAACACATGGGCAACATGTATGGAGTCTTATCTACAAGGTCAAGACTTGTGGGAGGTTGTTGGTGGTGATGAAGTTACACAACCAACAGTGGAAGATGCAAACGACATCTTGCGGAAGTGGAAAATTAAAGCAGGCAAAGCGATGTTTGCTTTGAAGACCATAATTGAAGAAGAAATGTTAGAGCATATTCGGGATGCAAAAACACCAAAGGAAGCATGGGACACTCTTGTTACGCTCTTTTCAAAGAAGAATGATACAAGATTGCAACTTCTGGAGAATGAGTTACTATCGATGGCGCAACGCGACATGAAGATTTCCCAATACTTTCACAAGGTAAAGTCATTATGCCGCGAAATTTCAGAGTTAGATCCAAAAGCTCCTATTGGGGAAACAATGATAAAGAGAATAATTATTCATGGTTTGAGACCCGAATATCGAGGGTTTGTTATCGCTATACAAGGATGGCCGACACAACCATCTCTTGTTGAGTTTGAGAATCATTAATGGCCAAGAAGCTATGGCTAAGCAAATGGGAGGAGTCCAACTGAAGGGTGAAGAAGCGCTCTACACTAGCAAAAGCAAAGGCACTTTCAAGCGGTACAATGAAAATGGATATAAAAATGATGGCGATAAAAGAAAAATTCCTCAAGGAAAGGGAGGTTTTCGTCCAGGGGGAGCTTGGAAGAACCGCAATAACAATAGAAAATTTGATGGTGAATGTTACAACTGTAGAAAGATGGGTCACATGTCAAAATATTGTTGGAGTAAGAAAAATCATGTTGAAAGAAATATAGCTACTTCCAGTTCTAAGGAGCATAGAGAAGATGGTTGGGATGCCGAAGCATTATTCGCTACAGAGGAAGAATTGGCTCTTACGGTGACAACATCAAAACAGATTGACTACAAGAATGACTGGATCATAGATTCGGGCTGCTCAAATCATATGAAAGGTGATAAACATAAGTTGGAAAGCATGTCTGAGTACAAGGGAGGTCGTGTAGTGGTAACAGCTGACAACTCAAGGTTACCGATAGCCCACATCGGTAAGACGATTGTTATGCCTCGATATAGTACTAACCAAGTACCACTTCAAGATGTTTATCATGTCCCAGGAATAAAGAAAAATTTGCTATCTGTGGCTCAATTAACATCATCAGGATACTATGTCTTGTTCGGTCCCTGAGACGTGAAGGTGTATCGTGATCTCAAAATCTCAGAGTTATACTTTTAGCTCTCGGACACCCCTAAAGTTCATCCCCATCAACACTTAGGGTACAGCTCCGTCTGCTCATCCTCACCGATGTGAAAGGGGAGTGTTAAGGAATCTAAAATCTCACATCGACCAGGAGTTAAGCTTCTGATGCACATATAACCTTAAACAATCTTTTACCATATAACTTAAATTTTGAAGTATAATTAAGCTTAAATTTAACATTATTTGAGAACATTGATGCACGACTTTTTAAAAATAAAATAAATTTACATTCATTTATTGAAATTGTAATACATTGGATTATCCAATTACCTGACATGAATAAGTAAAAATTGACAAACAACACAAGCAAACTTCTACGTCGATTTGGTGATAGCGCTTATAGGCTTTCTTTTTTTTCTTTTTACCTAGATTACTCCTAACATTTGTTGAGTAAAATTTAGAATGAACAACTCTAAATTTACTAATATTAGATCCAAACAAGTAAACAAACTACTTGTATTATACTCACTATAACACCTTTTAAAGGCAACTCACAAATTGAAGAGAAATACAAACACTCAAAGAGAAAGCTCTCAACTCACACTCAAACTAAGAATACAAAGACTTATTTGTTTTTTTTATGGAATGATTAAACCAAATGCAAGGTAGGCTATTTATAGTCCTCACCATGCAATCTACACCACACAAATATAAAACTAAGAAATAATCCTAGCCATACAAATCTTATCTACACACTTCTCTTTTCTACAACCTTCAACCACTTCATTTATTTCTACAACCTTCAACTACTTCATTTATTTCTACAACCTTCAACCATTTCATTTATTTCTCTACCTCTTTAACCACTTCATTTATTTCTCTACCTCTTCAACCACTTCATTTATTTCTCTACCTCTTCAACCACTTCATTTATTTCTCTACCTCTTCAACCATTTCACTTATTTCTCTACCTCTTCAATTATTATTTTGGTGTTGACTTTCAACACTCCCCCTCAATACCAATTCTCACTATTTTTACTGTGTCAAACTGATGGCGAAACATTTCGAACTTGCCAATGCTTAAGCTTTTTGTGAACAAGTCTGCAACTTGATTATCTGTCTTGATTTGCCTCATTTCAATTTCTTCTTGCAGAACCTTTTCTCTGATAAAGTGATAGTGTATTTCAACATGCTTAGTTCTTGCATGAAAGACCAGATTCTCTGCCAAACGAATTGTTGATTGATTGTCACAATACAACTGCATCGCATAATCTACTAATTGATGTAGATTATTCATTAGTCAGATCAACCATGTACACTCTTGAGCCGCCATTGCCGTTGCTCGATACTCACTTCAATGGTTGATAATGATATTGTCGGTTGTCTTTTGCTACACCAAGAACTTGTTCCGTAACCCAAATTTTAAACACATACCCAATTGTTGATCTCCTAGTGTCATGATCTCCTGCATAATCTGCATCGCAGTAACCAACTAACTTGTTGTCTCCACCTTTCTTGTACAAAAGACCATAGTCAATTGTACTCTTCACATATCTCAATATTGGTCAAACTGCTTCCAAATGTGGCTTTTTTGGATTTTGCATGTACCGACTCATTACACTAAATGTATAAGAAATGTCAGGCCGAGTTAAGGTTAAGTAGATCAGACTGCCTACCAATTTTTGATACATTGTCGCATCTTCCAAATCTTTTCCTTCATGTGCACACATGTTGGCATTTGGCTCCATCAGCGTCGAAATTGGTTTGCATTCAAGCATTCCGAACCATTTTATCAAATCTTTAGAATATTTTTGCTGACAAAGAAATATTCTTTCTTGTGTGCGATCAACCTCTAAACCAAGGAAGTGCTTGAGCTGGCCAAGTTCTTTCATCTAGAAACAGATTGAAAAATTCTCCTTTGTTTGAAGAATTTCTGCCTCATTATCACCAGTTATGATTAAGTCATCCACATACACTAGCATAATAGCTAGCTTTCCTTCATTGGCTTTAACAAACAAGCTGGAATCTGCAGGTGTTACTGAATAACCACTTTGTGTTAGAAATTCAGCAATCTTACCATACCATGCCCTGGGTGCTTGTTTTAATCCGTAGAGTGCTTTCCGTAGCTTACACACATATTCAGGATGATCTTGGCTCTAAAAACCCATTGGTTGGATCATGTAGATCTCCCGATCCAACTCTCCATGAAGAAAAGCATTCTTCACATCCATCTGCCACAGCTTCCAATCTTTGTTTGCTACAAGTGCAAGTAGGACTCGAACAGTTGTAAGTTTTGCCACTGGACTAAACGTTTCATCATAGTCTAGTTCATACTGTTGAGAGAAACCACGAGCTACCAATCGTGCCTTGTATCTCTCAATTGGCCCATCTGGTCTACGCTTTATCTTGTAAACCCATTTGCAGGATATGGGTTTCACATCTCTTGGCGTTCGCATCATATCCCAAGTTTGATTTTGCTGAAGTGCATCGATCTCTTCTCTCATAGCTGTCATCAACTCAGATATTTGCGATGCTTCTTCAAATGTCTCAGGTTCTATTACTTCTTCAATTATGGCTGCATTGGCATATTTGGGATTTGGCTTTCGTGTTCTTGTTGACCTACGGAGTTGAGATTGTGGACTTGATTCTTCTATTTCACTAGGCCCACCTTCTTCATTTAGTTGTTGATATATGCCAGTTTGCCAAGGATTCTGAGTTATTCTTTGTTCGGCACCATCATTGTTTGGATGTTTATTGATTTTATTTTCTTTTGGGATCAAACGCCAATTAACATGATTAGAATTTTGAATTAATGTAATAGTGGGTAAAAAATTTAACCACCAAATCACACCGAAGTGTGAATCATAAGTCGTTTGGTAAAAAGATGAAAACTTACGTATAAGAAACTAATCAAAAAATAATAATTTTGTTGATAGAAATTTTTACTTCTAAAATTGTATATATGCTTGCAAATTTTTTCCTTTATGGTTAAATGAAAATTTTATATTTAATTTATAAAATCAAAAATTTGTTTACATTCACGTGAACAGTATAAATAATAAAAAAATTATAAATATACACTAATATTTTGATCAATTTACACCATCTAAATAATTCTTATCTAGTCTATTACCAAGAAATAATATTTTATATTGATTTGAGGTGCAATAATACATGTGATGTATATATTCTAAGAAGACAAAAAATGCTGCATGTGATCGATTGTGATACATAGGACCAAGAACACAAGACCTCGATCACATGTCTTCATTCTCTTTAACATGATCAACATATATTTATTTATATGCTCTAAAATTTGTTTCCTATATTAATATTTGCGTCTGTCACATGTAATCACATCATATTCATGTTTAGGGTAAAAATCTTATCAAATAACATAATTTTTTATGAATTATATATTTGTATTAAAATTATACAAATATATTTAAAAAAATATAAATTGAAATACATGGGAGAAACAACGTCAAAATAGTAAGTTTATTATTAATTTTTTTAAAAAAACGTTATTAATTAATGATTTATATTTATTAAATTTGATCAATTAATAATTTTATGATCATTTTAGATTAAATTATACCTATTTAAAAATAATATAATTTTTGATATTTTCGTTAAAAAATATAATATTTTTATATGTTTTTTTCTTAAAAACATGGTACCACTTCGTACCAGCCCTTTCATGTTTCTACAACTTACAATTTCAAAGCTATATCTTCTTTTCTATTTGTTTATTAATTAAAGTATTAATAATATATAGATTTATAGATTTATATTTATATTAATTTTATATAAGTAGAATTTTTTTTTTTAAAACATGCATGTATATAATATTTAATTAATATAAGTTTAAATGATGTATTCTATGTATACATTAAGTATTAAATGTAATATTAATTTTAATAACATATATTTAATAATTATTTATTAATTAAGTGGTTACAGAAGTAATATTCTATTTAGTAGTAGTGTTCTATATTATTTTCATTACTCTTGTTTGGTATCCACATGCACTCACTCGAGCTTTTTATTTTTTTTTTCTTTTACCAAATATAATACTTGATGAGCAAATTGAAAGGAAAAATTGCCTCGTAAAATGTCATCATTTACAATTTTAGTAGTCTAAAAGGGGGTTGGCGAACTTTCAATATAAGGTGATTGGCGATGAGTTCCTATCCCTTTACTTGCTTCCTCGTAAAATTGAATAATTTTTCCTGGCGCAATAATAGTTTTGATGTAATAATATTATTAAGGGGTTGAAATCTTTCAAATTTCAAAATCCTTGCCTGAATTTTTTTTTCTTTTATTATTCAATCAACATAAATCAATATAAATCCTCAATTCATATTATTAATACACACTATCCTAATATAACTTATCATATTTCAAACAATGTAGTTACTCGAAGGAGATCGATCAAAACAACCCTAATTACAACTCAAAACATTAATTATGTAACAAATACTTTCTTAATATTGCAAAAAGAGTGGATCATTATACACTTGAATACTAAACCAAAACATTATTTAAAGTTAAAACACACAAAAAAATAAAAAAAATGTACAAAAATATTATTACAACCTGAAGATATAAATAAACTAGTCCAAAACACCATGACAAAACTAAAACAAGATTGATATAAGCCAAACAATACTAATGTAAACTTAATCAACCTAAACAACAAACTAAACATCATAATGTGTTGAATGTAGCTTTCCATCGAACAAAAAATTCAACATCAATACCACATTTTAGAGCATCAAGACTCCTTAAATAGACAGTAAGCGTATGAGTTGTAATCACCAATTAAGACGGTTCTTGATCTTCATCATCCTCACCTTTAAGTTCATGCATACATTACTACAAAAGGAATATTTAAGTCGATATGTAAAGTCAGTTTTTGGAAAAAATTGACTTATAATGAATTTAAAATCAGTTCGGTGTAGAACCGATGCTATCTACGTAGGATGTAGCGTCGTTTGACATGGTGAACTGACGCTATCTACATAGGACGTAGCGTTGGTTGACATGGCAAATCAACGCTACTCTATGCCACGTGTAGCGTCGGTTCGCCACGTCAACTGATGCTACGTAGTCGGTTGATATGGGAAACCGACGTTATCCACGTAGCGTATCATCGGTTCGCCATGTCAACCGACACTATCCATGCATTTATTACCGTTTCTCTTTTCTTTTCTTCACCAGAATTTCAAATTTTGTGCAATAACCCTTTCCTCAAAACCGAGCTCATCCTCCACTATTTCTCATTTTTCAACCACCTCCGACTACCATTTCCAATGCTGTTTTGTGGGTTATATTCTTCTTCTCATTATCTTTCAAATCCCCTATTTTTTTGAGTGAAATACTCAAAAAAATTATATCCATTTTCTCACTTATTCTCACTTACAAAACATCTATTTTTTCTTCATTTTCTTCATTTAGTCACTTAATTTACTTTTGTAAGTATTTCTATTAATCATACGCACTTATTATTCAGTTTGTTTTATTTTTTGTATAAATTTTTGATTTATGTATGTTTTGTTTTTTTCTCATTGGATTTCATTCGAACCATTTAGTTTTGCCGTGTTGTAACAGAGACACGAATGATATACTAGATTATACTATATATTTTTATCATAAAAAAGAGAAATATCTAGTATTTCTTTATAAATGCAAATACAGTAAACTCATAGTGGGCTAATTCATTAATTGAATCAAATGGGCCCTTTTTAACTAAGCGGTAGAGTCACGCTCTTTAAACGCCAAATGAAATAGGCGTAAGTCATCGATTCCAATCTGATAAAGGGCTTTTCTATTTTTCTTTCCACGAAACTCTTATGCTTGTTATTATATATTTGACTTATTTTATGTGAAAATAATATCTGCATGTTGTATATTTGATGGACTATAATATTTACCGTACGTGGATAAATTTATTTACATATAAATATTTATATTTTATAATGATTTAATTTCACCATTCGTATGTCTATGAAATTTGGACTGCTTGTTTGATGGATATTTACATGCTCATGTATGTAGGGGAATGAATTGTCATATGGATCAACTATTTTTTGCGTCATTTTTTTGTCACAATGCTGGTGATTCTAAGCCAACCAAGCTTGCTCGCACAATCCAATTACACTTTTGATGATATTATTTTATTTGTAATTTAAGTTAACTATATATATGTATTGTATATATATTATTTGTTTTTGTAATAAATTTAATTATCAAATAATTAATTATATTTAAATTTTTAATTATTTGTATTATTATTTATATTTTGGTTTTTTATGCTATATTGAATACAGGTTAATGGAGTGAAAAATGAGAATAAAAAATACCAATATAGGTAAAGTCGGTTCACCCAATCAACCAATTTTAAACTTTAAGTCACTCAATTTAAAGTCGGTTCACGAACCGACTTTAAAGCCCGTTTTTATAGCAGTGACAAGACTAATATGATTCATATTTTCAACCATCGGGTTCGTATTAAAACAAAGATTCAACAACTTTAATCAAAACCACGAACCAAAATATCAAGGATTAATGCCTCCTTGTTAGAATAAGGATTAGAAGCAATCAACAAACTAGATAGCTTAGGCAAAACAGAACATATGAACTAGATAATCTATGATAAATAATTAGTGAAAGTTATTGTAAAAATGAAATTGATGATTGCTAAGTTGATCGATTTCCAAAAAGCTCAAAGGCTATCAAACAGAATAAAACGAACTAATAATAATTGCACAAACAATGCAAGAAATATTTGAGGAATAGATGTAGGCAAATGGAAACGGATGAAAATCAAGTAGAGCAAAACCAAAAATGGCAAAAAAACTTAGAGAATCACAAAGATGGGGATGAAACCAAAAATGATCGCAAACCCTAGCAGAGAAATATTTGTATACCTTTGCATAAAAAATACCACAACTTTTGACTGAGACTACTAATATCTTAGTTTTTGAAAAATGTATCCTATTAATCCATAACTCTTTAAAATAATAATTAATAACATCACATAAAATTTATAATAATAAAAATAACATCCAAATAATATAGAATGAGATATATTAGAGGAAATTTAATATTGAATAAGTCAAAATTATCGTTGTTTAATTTAAACAGCGTTTAATTAGAAAACATTCAAAGTGAAATAATAAGTTACATGTTTTTAATAGTAAAAACATACAAGATGCGTATAATTGATACTATTTTTATTTGTTACAAATTTTAAAGAATATTATTTTTATTGTTTAAAAAAAACATTTTGAATACTTCAATTTTTTTTTTACTTAAATGTACATTTTGCTTATTAAAGATGGCCTTGGTATATTTTTTAAAACTTATAATTCTTATGTGTACGAATGAACATGGGATAAGTGTGGATAATTATGTTAATAATCATAATTATGTTATACCAAGATAAATTCAAATAATAATTATCGTTTATTAACGGGTAGTAATTTTTTCAAAATTTAACAACGATTATTATTTTTTTAATATTTTATTTAAAAATATATTTAGATTAAAAGGTTAAAATATTAACATAATACTTACTCTATTACATCATTTAAAACATGAATATTAATTTTCATTATTTAATTATTTACACTTTTTTTTAAGTAAAATGAAAAATATATACGTGACAATAAATAAAATTTAATTTATTTATTTAAATTGTTGTGTATATTAATATTAAAACTGTCTTTTTTTATATAATTATATGTAAAAAAATAATATTAATATATATTCAATTTTTATTAACCACAGTTTTGATATTGTAATAATTATTACATCTTCACGTTTAGTTCGAGTACTATTATTTTTTAAAATCAAATTTTTATAAATAATCATGATTTTAATTATTTAAAAATATCCATCCTTTTACCATGCATTTCCCTTTTCAAATGCAAGTTACTAAGTGGTACTCTTTTTGGTTAAATAAATACATAGAAAAATGATAACTCATAATTCAGTAATTAACCCTGGATTACATTAACCGTATCTATAACCCTGGATTACATTAGCTAAGTTTGACTTATATAAACCAATCAAAGTAGAAAAAATGTGTAAACTAAAAAATTAAAGCATATATGACTTTTAATATTAAGTTAAAAGTACTTGTAAACATTTTGTTTTCATTAATTATTGAGACCGGTGGGTTTTATGGTCTTCGGTGGAATCCACCCAACCCATGTTTGAGAGGCTTCCAGCTGTATTTATTTTACAGAAAATACTTTACTTTCTAATTATATTATTCAACGTTATTTAAATATCAAAATCTTACTATATATTTTATTATTTTATCAAATTTATTTCATATCTTAACGTACATTTAAATATGTAAAAATATGTAAAAATAACGATTAATATTATATAACATTATTATTATTATTTGGCCGAAGAATTTCCTGCTGAAAATGTTGACAAAGGCCACATACCTACTGCTTTTTACTATCAATTATAATCATAAAACTAATGGTGGTCACAGTTGCTGAAGTTATCAACAAATTGCATCCTTTTCTCTTTGAATTTTATATTTGTCTCTATCATCGATTTAACGGCAATACTAATAGTAGGGGTGTCCAAAAACCGGATTGGACCGGACCAAACCGTAAACCGACCGATCGACTAAACCGAATCTGCTTTACTAATCAAACAATCTGGTTTGTATTAATTTTAAACCGTTCAAACCGACCGACCTATTAATAATATATTAAAAATTTCACATTTTTCTTCATTAAATTATAAAAAATCGAACCAAACCTAGAAATAAACCGACCGAACGGTTTTATAAGTCAAACGGTCCGGTCCGGTTTTTATTTTTTAAAACCGTTTCAAACGGTCCGGTCCGGTCCGGTTCTAGTAATATGAACGGTTTGGTCCGGTTAGATTTTTTTTAAGGAAAACCGGACCGAACCGGACCGTGGACACCCCTAACTAATAGAACACTTTAATAATTTGTCTTTTTTAATTTTTTTTATCTACATTAATACAATTAATAAAATAAAAATAAGATAACATTTCAATCAAAATTTTGTATATAACAAGCGTTTAACATAGTTACTTTAAATAATACTTTATAAAGAATTATATATGTGAAAGTAGTACAAAAAAAATACTTTTAAAATAGTGAATGCTTGAGAAAAATGATGATTTAATCCCTTAAATTTAAACATATTTATTTTAAATTTTTAAAATTAAAAAATGATTCTTTTAATTTATAAATCAATTAGTCTTTTAAATATTAAAAATTAGTTTTTTTTATCCAAATCTTAGAGAGCTTAAAAACCAATTTTTGAATAAAGAATTGCTTTGCCAATTTAAAATGCAAATGTTCAAAACTAATGTAACAATAAATACATATTCTCTAACATGATAAGTTATTTTGGCACTTCACACTTTTATAAAAGGATTGAACTAAGCAAGTTTTTGGCATAAATAATTAATATTGTGGTTCATTCTTTAACTCAGATATTTAACTGTAGAGGATCGTCGGTGACAATGACAATAGCTTGGGTCCTTTGGGATATATATAGAAGAAAAACATAAATTAATTAATTTTTGAAAAAAAAATCAAAAATATATTTTTTTAAAATTTATAATTATAAATATTATTTTTTATTTTAATATAAATTATACGTATATTTAATATTAAATAAATATTTTACTTACAATAGTATATTGTGTTTACGTGATAATATATTGTGTACATATTGTAATATATTATTGTATGTATCGATAATATTTAATAGACATGTAGATAAAAACGATTTAAATTAATCGTGAGTAAAATGGTTAAACATAAATATTTTTATCCACGTATTTATCAAATATTAATTTATTGCACACATAGAATTATAATAGTATATATTATATAAAAATATTTCTTAAGGACATTATAATAAAATAAATTAATATATTCAACTTAACTTTAATTCATGATAATATAATATCAACATTAAATATTATAAAAATTAAAATAAAAAAGTACGATAATAAAATTAAAAACCAAAATTATTAAGGTTTTTCATTCATATATTGAAAGTTTATTATATTTTATTTAACTCTAATTATTTTTTCTAATATTATATTATTTTACATTTTATTTTAAAAAATTAATATAATTTTTTTAAACAAAATCTGCTCATTTCACCGGTGCAACAAACACAGATAAAAAATATTTTTATTTGTTATTTTTTTTATTTTTTAATAGTATATATTTTTAAATATATTTTAAAGCTTAAAATCCTAAATCATATTTTATTCTTTATATTTTAATACTTTTTTTTAGTTTTAATACTTACACACATATTTGTTATTTTTTTAATTTTTAATAGTATATAATTTTAAATATATTTTCAAGCTTAAAATCCTAAATCATATCTTATTCTTTATATTTTAATACTTTTTTTAGTTTTAATACTTACACATATATATATATATATATATATATTTATTACATTATTATATTTTTATTTATGTTAGATAATTTTTATTATAATTTATGATGTGTAGTTCTATATCTCTTTTATAACATAACTTAAAATTTTTATCTTTAATTAAAAATAGTCAACTATATCTCTCATATCTATATCATGATATAATTTTTACTCCTAAATATTTAAATATAATTTTCTATTTTATCTTTTAAAAATTTTATACTTAAACCCTCCTCGTAATATATTTCTCGTTTCACCCATGATCTATCTTATATATTTTTACTATTAAAATAATTTGATACATTATTTTATTTTAAATATTATTTAATTGGATACTATTTAAATTAAAATACGATTATTTAGATTATTTTAATATTAAATATAATTCAATATTAAATACAGTTTAATTGAATGATATTTAATATTATTATAATATTATTTTGATTCTTATAAATTTTAAATATATTTTTTATATTCTCCTTTAAACAAGAATGATATATTATCTAATAAATATATTAAAATAATACATTATGTAAGTATTTTTTTTAGATTTATGTAAAATCATTCAAGGGTTTTTTTATAGATAAATTAAATTTTAATAACAAAAATTAAATATATAATTAAAATTAAAATTCATCTATTTAAATATATCAATAATTAAATTTATAAACCAAAACTAATAAGACATATGAATAAAAACTTAAGCTTTAATCATTCATTAGTAAGGTACTCGAATTAAATATTTAATTAATATATTTGATATTTTTAAGAAATGTTTAAATTTTGATACTATTTTATAATTTTTAAGATTTTGAACACAATATATATAGAAAAATATCTAGATTTTCAACTAAACATATTAAAAACGAACATAAATATAACAAAATTATCTTATATTAATATCTAGATAAAAAAAATCATCCTAAAATAATATTTAAGTGAAGAAATATGAATATATATTTTTATTTAAAATAATAAAAATAAGAATGCAAAGAAAGTAAAATGAGATCATAATAAATTTTTAAGAGAGAGGGGAGCACAACAATTAAGATTTTGAAATTTTTTTAAATTAAAATATATGATTATTTAAAATATTTAATAATATATAAAGGCAAATATTAGGCATATAAATTTATATTTATATTAATTATAATATAATGTATGTCTAATTTTTTTTTAAATTAAATACTATTTTTTATTTTTAAAGTTATTTAATCACGTATAAATATATGTAAATTTATAATATTTTTTCATATTTAATTTAAAATAAGAGAAGTATCAAACACATAATTTTGTACTAAAATTAATAGTTACTGAAAAATATCAATCTTATTTATTTTTTTTAAAGTAAGAAATTATAATTATTTAAGAATATTTGTCACATATCTTAACATTTCTTTTTCTCGTGACTTCCACTATTTGTATAATTTCTTTATTATATATTTTTATTTACATCATAAGATTCCAAACGTGACCACCGTAAAATTAAACCCTCAAAAAGCCCGGCAAAGAGTGGTCTCTAAATAGCTCTTTCTCCCGGCTCCTGCCTCTCTGTCTCTTTTTCTATCACATTACTTTTCGTTATTTTTTTTTCTATCACATTACTTTTCGTTATTTTCTTCCATTTTTAGCTCCCAAGCTCCAAACTTGGGAGAATATCCAATAATTGCAATTACATCTTTGTTAATGGAAATTTATTAACGCAGTTCAAATTTTTTAGTTAAGTATAAATCCAGGTTGTTTCAAAGTTGGCCCTTTTCATATTACTATATTTACTCTTTCGAAACTTGGGGGTAGTGGAGTTTTGAGGCAGAGGAGGCAAAAATGAAGTTTTTGTTAGTTGGTATTCTAGTGCTGCTTGTTAACAGCAAGTGGGTTTATGGGTTTGTAGAGTTTAGTCTCAATGAAACAGAGCTGTCCTTGATGGAAGGTTATACAGATTCCAAAGCCCAGCAAGCTAATTTTTTAATGGTGGGACTCACCCTTATTCAAGGAGCTGATGCAAAACAAGCAGGTTAATTGCTTATTTTTTTAGAAGTTTCATTTTGTTTTTATTCTACAAATCGTTTTTTTCTCTCTCTTTAATATACATTTGGAAGGTGTTTTTAGTCAGATGCGTTTGGGACTTTTTTATTCTTCTCTTTTCCCATTTGGGGTTTTGAAAAGGAAAATAGCTGAGTGAAGTGTCACTCTGTAAATGGTGTTATTCGTCTGCTATTTAAATTGTCTCCCTTTAGTAAAAATCTTCATTTACGTATGGTTTGTTCTGTTCAATTTCTATTGTTTTTCACTTTTTTTGTTATTTATTTTCCTTAAAGATTACATGCCATTCCAGTTCTCTCGATGTTTCTGTCTCAATCTTATTGCCTGCTGATGAAATCAAGAAATCCTTGTTCCTAACGCTGTTTTTTATTGGAAAACAATAAAAAGGGAATGATTATTGCCAAAAATATTTGACTTTGTCTAAGGAAATGATAAATTTGTTTGGAAAATTTAGGTAACACTTTTGGAAAATTTACTTGGACAAAGTTAAATCTTTCTTGGCATGATGATCCTAAATGACGTTTATTTAAGCTTTTCCTTGATTTTTCTCGTGCGAAATCGCTTGCTTCTTTTTGTAGCCACCTAACTATTATATGTCAAATTTCATATTTTATATTCACATTGTAGATCTTTAACAACTGTCAATAATATTGAATTTGACATTTATTGTCTGCATTATGAGTTTTGTCTTAATGTTTGTCCTTATTATATTTCAATTGTAGTATGCCTCGATGGAACCTTACCGGGCTATCATCTGCATCGTGGATATGGGTCTGGAGCAAATAGTTGGCTCATTCAATTGGAGGTTTGTGTGATAAATCAGATGCAAAGGCAGCATTAATTTTAAAGAATTGCTGGTTCAATAATGATTTTTTGGATACTAATGTTAGAGAGAAGGAAAATTCCACATTAATTAAAAGAAAATATTATGAAAGAATTTATAAGAAACATGGTATCGAGTTAATTTTTTAGGATTGAAAGGTCTATAATTTTTGTAAAATTTGATATGATATTAGAACTTCAGTTGATTAATAGGTTAAAGATAAAAAACAAATGGGTCTCCTCACAAAAAAAAAAAAAAAAAAAAAAAGAGAGATATATATATGACTTGTAAAAAAGAAAATGACAAGTGAACTAAATAGAAATAGAATTTTATAAAAATAGATTGGAAATACAAAGTGTGTTATTAGGTCAAATGACACACTTTTAGGAAGAATACAAGACAAAATGAAAGTTCTACATTAATTGAAGATAATACTATAATAAAATTTATAAAAATTATGTGTGTTTTCAACCCATTGGGTTAACCCTTTTGGATTGAAAATTTCATAGTTCTTGTGGACTTTGCAACTAAATTATGTATGCTTGATTGACATTTAGCTAAACTCTTATGGATCCAAACTTCAAACTTGGCTCACTTAGTACAAAGAAAAAAGTTTGGATTTGGTACCTAAACTTTTAGATTGTCAATTTTAAGTACTAAATTAGCAATTTGACATCAATTTGCGTACTTTTCTAGGCAATGTATGATTGTTAACAATAATCATTCAATTGTTCACTTGAATGATTATTATTAATCATCTTACGTGGAAAAGATTAATATGTCAATTGATGTAAAGGCTAGTTTAGGAGTTAAATAGGACAATCGAAAAGTTAAGGGACTAGATTTGAACTTTTTTTTTCCTTTGAGGAGCTGGTGAATGTTTGGGAACTATAACTTTCTCACTCACGATAATCAAAATTATATGCTCCTGAAATGCACTTCTTCATTCTTAGTCATGTTTTAGCTATTAGAACAAGTTGTTTTAAGACATATTTCTGGTGTTTAGGAAGATTTAGTTTTTCTTACGAATTTATTTTAGCAATCTTCTTAAATTATTAACTCAAATAAACATCTTGTTTTAGGGTGGTGGATGGTGTAATACTATCAAAAGTTGTGTTTACCGTAAAACAACACGGCGAGGTTCATCAAAGTTCATGGAAAAACAGATAGCATTTACTGGAATATTGAGCAATAAAGCTGAAGAAAATCCAGGTTTGTTTTCGAGCTTCATAACCAAAGGGAGAAAAATGAACAATATTCTCCTATTACCTTTTGACTATTTTCCCCTTAGTAGGTTCTTCCTTTAGCTCCCATGACCATTATTCTTTTCAATCTTTTTCAGACTTTTTCAACTGGAATAGAGTGAAGCTTCGTTACTGTGATGGTGCTTCTTTTGCTGGTGATGGTGAAGATGAGGTTTGTTGGATGTTCTTTCCATGTAGTCTTTATTTGTGGCATGTTGTTGAATAGGTTAAACGTTAGATGATAAGTTGGAATGGTGCATGCATTATTGTTGATGTGGCTTGGCGATATATGGACAAAGTGAAATTGTGTAGGTAATGCGAGGCCATTTAGTGGTGAAAGTCGGTGACTCTATCAAGCTAGTTATTGCAGCCTATAAATGTAATTATTATGTGTGGTAGCCAGGTCGTTTTTAGTTAATGATCATTGTGTGTTCAATACTTGAAATCAGGAGGTAGTTAGTGAGGGGCAAGAAACATTTGTAATTGAAACCGATAAGTTCTTTTTCCCTTCGAGTAAGGCTTGATCAAAAGTCTTGAGTGCTGTAATTCTCTAGTATCTAGGCAGAGATCATTTGATCATCACTAGCTGTGGTGGAGTTGTATAATTATTGGTGAATCAATAAAGGAGGGGCTGTTGTGATTGGGATAGTGGAGTAGGCTTTAATGGTTGAACTACTTTAAAGATTGTGTCATTGTTCTTATCTTTCCATTGCCATTGCATTCAAGTTAAGTTGGTCATCTATTTGTTGCGCATATCATAACAAATAGGTATCAGAGCCGTCAAGGCTAAAAGAAGACTGTCAATTGTCAGTTCTCGATCAAAGTTTTGATTGCAAAACAAGAAGACATCAAGAATGAGTACATTGAAGTTGGATATTGAAAAATTTGATGGGACAGGTTGCTTTGGCATTTGGAGGAAGAAGATGCGAACTGTGTTGGTTTAAGAGAAGGTTGCTATAACTTTAACTAAGACACCACAATTCGCAGAAACAACAATATCACAAAAGAAGCATGAGATCTTAGATGTGACATTCACAAGCATCATCCTCAACCTCTTAGATTCTATGCTTAAGCAGGTAAATGATGAAACTTCTGCTTATGGGCTATGGGGAAAATTAGAAGACTTATTCCTGAGAAAAACTTTGTCTAATAAAATATACTGTAAGAAGAAATTATTTTGATATAAAATGGACACATCAAAGACCCTTAAAACAAATCTTGATGAGTTCAAGAATATTACTATTGAGTTGTCTAACATTGTGGAATAAACAAGTGATGAAAATTAGGCAATAATATTGTTGAATTCACTTCCTGAATCTTTTGAAGCAATTGGAGCTGCCATTGAATATGACCATGAAGAATTGACATTGGGGGTAGTTGTTTTAGCCCTTAGGTCCAAGGAATTCTATATGAACTCAACAAATAAAACAATGTTTGGAAATAGTAATGGTGATGCATTGTTCACTAGGGGAAGGAGTGAAAAGAGAGACTCAAAGAATGTCAAATCTTCTTCAAGATCCAAATCAAGAAATAAGAAATAGGTGAGGTATTTCATATACTATAAGGAAGGACATTTTAAACGAAATTGCCTAGAAAGAAGGAAGAGATATAGGGATAAAGAAAATTACTCCACCAATTCACAAGCTTATGTGGCACATGAGGGCTATGACAGTGTAAATGAACTTATTGTGGTGCATGTGTGTTGCCAGAATGATTGGATCTTGATTCAAGATGTTCAATTCACATGATACCCTGCAGGGAATGGTTTGTAGATTATGTGATAGTTACAAAAAGGTTGGTGCATATGGGTAACAATCAATTGTGAAGTGATTGGTATAGGGATTGTTAACTTGAAATTCAAAGATAGCACTGAGAGAGTTTTAAAGAATGTAAGGCATGTGCCTTCATCAAAGAAAAATTTGATTTCCCTTAGGGATGGGAGTGGATTGAAGATCACAAGAGGATTTATGGCATACTTCAGAAGGGAAATGAAGAATGAAACTTGCCTACTTAAAAGTGGATAGGTTATGCCATCTGTTGCTGTTGGTGAAGAAGGATCAAAAAAAGTTCTGTTATGGCATAAAAGACTTACTCATGTAAATGAGAAAGGCTTGATTGAACTAAACATGCAAGGATTGTTGGGTGACTTAAGAGATGTGAAGTTACCATTTTGTGAAAATTGTGTTCTTGGAAAAGCTAAAAGAATAAAGTTTGCAAAGAGTGTAAGTGCCACGGGGGAGAAACTAAGCTATGTACACTCTAACTTATGGGAACCTTCATGAAACTCATCAATTAGTGGCTCTAAATATTGTGTCATTCATTGATGACTACTCAAGGAGAAAATATGTATGTCCTTTGAAAAGTAAGGATGAGACACTTGACAAATTCAAGCTTTGGAAGAAACAGGTTGAGTTACAAACTGGTAAGAAAATTAAGTACCATAGAACAGACAATGGACTTGAATATTGTAACGAAAGCTTGAACAAATTCTACATAGAGTATGGTATAACAAGGTACAAAATAGTTACATATACCTCACAATAAAATGGGATTACGGAGAGGATGAATAGAACTCTCATTGAAAGGGTGAGATGTATGTTGGTTAGTGTAGGGTTAGGTAAGAGGTATTGGGTTGAAGCATTACACATTGCCTGCCATTGCATCAATAAATCACCTTCTACTGCATTGAATTTCAAATTACTTGAAGAAATGTTGACACGTAAGCCACTATCTTATGACTCTCTTAGAGTATTTGAGAGTTTTGCATACATGCACAAAATGGTGGGAAAATTGGAACCAAGAGTTGTGAAATGTTTTTTCTTGGGCTATGATTGAGTAAAGGGTTTCAAGCTGTGGGATCTAGTTAACAAGAAGTGTATAATTGGTAGAGATGTGGTATTTAGAGAAAAAGATATGTATGTGCATCAGCTAGACAAGTCAAAACAAATTGATGGTGAAACATTAGAGGTTCCCACACCTCAGATTGATGTGAAGATAGGTTAGATTGATCAAGAAATTGTACCTGGTGGCTCTGTTGATACACAAGCTCTTTATGAAATCAATATGATTTAACACAAGCTTTTCATGAAAGACAAGAGCAAAACAACTATTAACTAACTAGAGACAGACAAAGAAGAGAAATAAGGAGACCTGTAAGGTTCAATAATACAATCATGGTTAATATAGTAGATGAAATCAATATGATTTAATTTTCCTTCACCATTGACATACTCAAAGGTAGTGAACATATGGGATAGTGATATGTAGAAGAAATCTATGGAAGAAGAGATGTATTCATTGATAAAGAATGATACATAGATCCTTGTAAAAAGACCACATGGATGAAAAACTATGGCTTATAAATGGCTTTACAAAAGGAAGGTGGGTATGCCTGATTGGAAAAACCTAGGTATGAGTCTAGGTTGGTGGCAAAGGGTTTCACACAATGTGAAGACAAATTATTAAGAAGCGTTTTTCGTGGTTGTAACGTGCACTTCAATCGGAATTTTGTTGTCTATTGTGGCACTTAAAGACATGAAATTGTAACAGTTGGATGTCAAGACAACTTTCCTACATGGCACACTAAAGGAGATCTTCTATATGGACCAAAGTATAGGGTTGAAGTCCCAAAATAGGAAGGATATGTTTGTAGGTTATAGAAATCCTTCTATAGGTTAAAACAATCACTTAGGTGTTGGTACAAATGATTTGATAAATATATGTTGAAGACTGGTTTCCATAGAAAGGATTTCGATCACTATGTATATATGAAGAATATGAACACCAAGAATGCAGTTTTTCTGCTACTTTATATAGATGACATGGTGTTGGCTAGTAAGATTAAGTTGAAGGTAGGTAGAATAAGGTTTCTCTTTGGCACTGGGTTTGACATGAAAGAACTGGGCCAAGCTAAGATGATTCTAGAAATGGAAATCTTCAGGGAGAGAAATCAAAGGAGAATTACACCTACTCAGACAACATACATTGAGAAATTAGTTGAGAAATTAGTTGAGAAATTTGGAATGGGAAATGCTAATGTCTCAACACCCCTTGCTTAACTCTTCAAACTTTCAAGTGCACTTTTCCCACCAACAAAAGAAGAATTGGATTATATGAGCAGAGCGCCTTACTTAAACGTAATGGGTTGTTTGATGTGTTTGATGGTACGTACAAGACTAGATTTAGCTCACAATGCTAGTCTAGTAAGCAGGTTTATGAGCAAGCCTAGGAAGGCTCATTGGGAGGTAGTTAAATGGGTATTCAGATATCTTAAAAGTACAAGCACAATTGGGTCGATTTTTGAAGGTATGACAAAGGCAACTAGAGGTAGTAGGGTATGTTGATTCTGATTATGCAGGATATCTCGATAAGAGTAGATATTTAATTGGTTACTGTTTATGTTGGTTGGTAGATTGATCAGCTAGAAGGAAAATTTGCAGAAGATGGTACCTCTATCTTCCAAAGAGGTTGAGTATATTGCAGCTACTGAGGCTATCAAGGAAGCACTATGATTAAAAGGAATAGCTAAGGAGATAGGATACGAGCAAGGCACTACTGTCCTTTACTGGGACAATTAATGTGCAATTCAACTGTCTAAGAGTCCATAACATCATACAATAAACTAAACATGTGAATATCAGGTACCATTTCATAAAAAAATGGACACAGAATTCAACCCAGTTGATATGGTTACAAAAGCTGTTACATTTGCCCAATTGTCTTGCTGCATGAGTTTGGTAAATGTTGCAGGTATCACTGGTCACTAAGCAGCGGTAAGTCCAGTCATGGCAGGCAAACCTCAATCTTGGCACCAAAGTGGAGATTTGTTGATGTGGCACCAAGCCTTAGGCGACCCATGGACTAAGTGGAATTGTGCAGCCAATGCAAGGCCATTTAGTGTGAAAATCGGTGACTCTATCAAGCTAGTTATTGTAGCTTATAAATGTAACTGTCATGTATGGTAGCTAGGTAGTTTTTAGTTAATGATCATTGTGTGTGCAATACTTGAAATCAGGAGATAGTTAGTGAGTGACAAGAAACACTTGTAACTGAAACTGAGAAGTTCTTGTTCCCTTCGAGTAAGGCTTGATCAAGAGTATTTGAGTGTTGTAATTCTTTGGTATCTAGGCAGAGATCATTTGATTATCACTAGCTGTGGTGGAGTTGTATAATTGTTAGTGAATCAATAAAGGAGGGGTTGTTGTGATTGGGATAGCAAGGTAGGCTTTAATGGCTAAACCACTTTAAAGATTGTGTCATTATTCTTATCTTTTCATTGCCATTGCATTCAAGTTAAATTTGTCATCTATTTGTTGCCCTTATCACAACAATTATGTTAGACTATATAAGATATGTTAGTCTTATCACCCGTTAACTTGAGCTTTTAGAGGATTAATGACTAATATAATAAAAAATGGTATCAAAGGGGACGTCCTGTTTTTTAAATCCTGTTGTATTTCAAGTAATTTACATATAATGTGTATAGAACTCATGCTTGAAGGAAAGAGCATTAGACTATACATGATTTGTGGGCTCATCTCCTATCAACTTAAGTTTTTGGGATGATTAATGATAACATAATCTATAACATCCCACATTATTCCAGCTGAAAATTGTTGCTTTGGTTGTATTTTTTTTTCTCTGTAAGTACAATTTGCTGTCATTCATGATTTCTGATTATACAAAATGGTGCGCCGGCTTGGGGTGGGAGGAGGAGGATGGACAAAGGATGGCATGATCATATCTTTAGCTGTTTTATCTAATTATGCCTCAGTTAATGATGAAAATGACTTATCTAAAGTATGGTGATTTTTCTCTAGGCTGCAAAATTGCATTTTAGAGGACAGCGTATATGGTTGGCTGGAATGGAAGATTTAATGTCAAAAGGAATGAAAAATGCCAAGCAGGTATACTATTTTTATGCTAACATTTATTCCTACTCTTTCTTATCCCATTCCTTCTTTTGGTTCCTTATATCATAACATGATCAGAACATACTTAAAGATTATTAATACATGTTAGGCTCTTCTTTCTGGATGCTCTGCCGGAGGTTTAGCATCTATTTTGCATTGCGATGAATTCCAGAGCTTATTTCCAAGTAGTGCTAAAGTGAAATGCCTGAGTGATGCCGGTCTGTTTCTTGATGCGTAAGTAGTCTTTCACACATTTCTCTTTCTTGCATCACTATTTAACTTGCAGAGATCAATTTTCTGCATCTTCAGTTGTCTGTCTTGATGGATTTTTATGCTTAGCTTTTATTCTTCAAACTTATGATTGGCAATCTTGCATGGAAATTCAGGAAGGACGTCTCTGGAGGAACAACTCTTAGAAACATGTACACTGGCGTGGTAGGCTTGCAGGTAATTTTATAATCTTCCTCAAATTCCCATTCGTTCAAATTTTCTACTGAGTATGGCTATTAATCGGTTGCTTTGGAACCTTTACTTGCAATCCAATCTCTTTTCACAAGTTGGTTGCAACTCTTAGAAACTTAAGTTCATTTGTAATTGCCATTATTATTCTTAAAAATGATTGTTAATTTGCATTATATCTATCAAGTTAACATGATCTTTCACAGAATTTCAACTAACTAATTGCCTTTTCCAATAATGTGCCATATCCCATAGTTGAGAGTTGAGACAAAGTGCTAAAAAAATTTCCACCTTCATCCATTACATTTTTCAGTTATAGTTTTTGGCCTAACTTTATATTCTTGGTTTCATGACTATAGATATATCATTTACTTCTATAATCATTTCAGGGAGTGCAAAAGAATCTTCCTCAAATCTGTACTAACCACCTTGACCCAACTTCGGTAATCCTTTTTGTACTTTTCTTGGGCATATATCTGATTCCTGGATTTGTTTTCTTCAAAACTGACTGTACTCTTTTTTGTTGTGCTTTTTCATTTTTCTTGTTCAGTGTTTCTTCCCCCAGAACATAATTGACAGCATTAAAACTCCACTTTTTATTCTCAATGCAGCCTATGATTCATGGCAGGTAAATTGAGGGATTTTTTTTTAATAGATCAAACGGTACTTGATGTGGTTTAAAATAGTGACTTGAAATGGGCATTAGTGGTCTGGCAGATAAGACTCATTTCATCTGTTTTAAGTCACAAATTTGAACCACAGCAAGTATAATTGTATCTTAAAAAATGTTACTAATTGCAACACTTGTTGATTAGCTTTCATCTTAAAAGGCACTTTATTGGAAAAAAAAAATGAACTATCTTCCCTTTTGATATCAGATTCAATCCAGTTTAGCACCAGCCTCAGCAGATCCTGCTGGCTATTGGCATGATTGCAGATTAAACCATGTAAAATGTACTCCATCCCAAATTCAATTTCTGCAAGGTGATGATCTTATATGAATATAAACTTATTATGCTTACTTATAATGACTTTGAAAATATCCATTTTAAGTACATTTGGTAGGATAATATATATTATTATATGCATCTGTTTTGTTATTTGGAACAGGATTCAGGAACCAAATGCTAAATGTTATCAAACAGTTCTCCATGTCTAAGCAAAATGGTCTATTTATAAATTCATGTTTTGCACACTGCCAAACTGAGAGGCAGGACACCTGGTTTGCTGACAATTCCCCTGTCCTTGGAAAGAAGGTGAGAAGCCTCATCCAACTCATTACTTTTCAATTTCATAATGCATAATCGAAATTTCTTCCATCACATCTTATTCTTTTTGTGCATAAGCCACGCCATTCTTACAAATTGCAAAAAATTCACTGCAATTCTCATCGTCTATAACCACATGAATTCATCAAGCATTCTATTTCACGTCATTTTATATCAACCTTATGACAAGTAAATATGCATTTTTTTATGAAAATAGATAAGGAGAAGTCCTTTGTAGTGGATGAATGAGGTTAGGATCTATTTCATTATGTACATGTTTGAGACGTAATCATAAAAAATAGTTGTAAAGTGATTTGGAAGATGAACGGTATCTTGGTTTATGTGTCTGCATATTTTCTGATAGCTGAGAATTGAGAGAGATATATATTAAGGGCTTATTTGGTTGTGCTTATTGGTTAATTGGAAGCGGTTTGAAATGAATTGATTTTGTTAAAAGTGGTTTAAAGAGTAGCTTTTAGGTGTTTTGCATGAAATTGATAAAAGTATTTTAATTGGCATTTTAGTAATTATTTTAATAAGGGATCATGCATTCAAAATTACTTTTTCCAATTGTAAGTATTACTTATCTTGAAAGCACTTTCATTGGAGATCTTTAGAAGTGCTTTGGATAAATTGAAAGCACTTTTAATCAAAAGGAGAAACAATTCTAACAGTTTGCAATTTCTTTTAAATAAACGATTACACACGTACGTACCTTTACATGGTGTAGTTCAAACCGGAACCATTGAAGTTTCCAGGAACATATGCCATGTAGGCAATTGACGCAACTTGTATGTTTTCATGATAACTGCATTTTTGAAGAATTTCTTACTTAGCATAATAAATGTAGATTCTTAATGTTCAAAAATCTAATCCTATGTTACTGATTATATGCAGTCAATTGCAATTGCTGTTGGAGATTGGTACTTCGAACGAGCCCATGTTAAGGAAATTGATTGTCCCTACCCTTGTGACAATACTTGCCAAAATCTTGTTTTCAAATGAGCCTGCTTCTCTTTAGCATATCATCTCATCCTCTGAATTATTTATATCTTTAAGCAAATGGAAAAAAATTACAATTCAGTTAAAAATCAAAAGGAGAACAAATAAGAATGAAGGCTGCTAAGAGGTGCAAATATACTCACCCTGCAGTTCACATTGATATGGCATTCTTTTGTAAAAGTTCTTTACATCTATGATTATTGTGTACTCATAAAATCATTACTGTATCGTTAATTATGGTGTAATATTTTGTAATGGATTCTCACATTGTTTTAAAAATCAAATTTGCTACAAATCTTAGTGACTGTATTGTTCTTTGTTTTCACATAAATATATGGTTTCAATATTGTGCAAGTGATATCAGCTTATTGTCAATATGCTCCTAACCTTTCAATTGTTACAAATGTAGTATGTTCTTTTCATCAATTTTGTTACTAGAGTTTAATTAAATTACACATATGTAGCAAATTTAGTTAACAACATTGACAAAAATAACATATATAATACATAACAATACGTAAACGACATAGTTTTAAAAAAATTAGAAGATGGGAAGCATACTTACAACCACCCTAATAGTTTATAGAAAGAAAACATAGATTACTCTTAAAATAACTCTACCACAAAATTATTAAAGAAAATGTCTTTTACCCTAACTATATTATTTAATATGTGTCAAAATCTTATAAATATTTTATTTTTATTATATTAATTTCACTCTAAAATTTTATAATTATATATAACTAATTTTCATGAAATTAAGGCTTTAGACTACAGGGTAAGAAGTACTTACATTGGGAATTGCATTTTACAAAGTTCTCACCAACCCTTTTAGATAGATATTCTATCATAGTTTTTCGTTGACAAAGTTGGAATCCAACGGTAATGTCTGTCTCTTAAGAATTTGACTATGTCTCTTGATTTTTAAATACAACCCAAGCAACAAAGCCAGCTTTCTTACATGCATTTCTCTGAATTCAGTGGATTTTTTATTTTATTTTAATGCCATAAATCTCTTTCGCTAATCTGTTTTGCACCAAAATATCTTCCAAAACATAATAATAACAAATAAAAATGATATTATCACGATATAAATTATTATTATAAATAACAATTTTATCCGATAGAATTAAAGTGTAATTAATATTAGAGATAAAAAAAATAATATTATTTAACACAAATGTACTACGGTCATGATATGAAATAAGTTTAATATAATAAAGAAAAAAATTGTGAAATTTTGATACCTAAATAATATAAAATAATGTGGCTAGTAAATATAAGATATTTTTTTCTATAAAATTAATATTTTATGTATTTTTATTACTATAATAATAAAATTATTTTAAAAATATCACTACTCATAATATTTCTAAAGAATTTGCATGAAACATCCGATTATCCAACTATCATGCTACACTCTATATTTCCCAAAATATTTTAATACGGATCTATTCGATCATGCTTCTAAGTTCTAGTATCCTATATAATTTAAAAAGTTGTATTATACTTTTATAAAAAAATGTGAATTTAAATCACATCTTATGTATGTATTCGTGTAAATATGTTTCAAGTGTAACTATTTATTAAAATACCTTCAAATAGCGATTTAGTCCAAATTCAATGTAAGAGGCACCAATCAAGGCTTTTGAATTTACCTTAATTATGTTACGAAAATAATAATAATAATAATAAATAAAGTTTACCTGCACTAGATGCAATAGTACATTATAGTATCTTCTTATTTGATATTTTTAGATTAAAATAAAGAACCCAAAAAACAGAAAAGCATGATAGAGAAGTTGAATAGATGAGCATTTTGTAGTAAATTTATGTTTTAATTTTTTTAATTTGTAGTTATTATTCTCAATACTAAACATAATTTATGCAATTAATATATCAATTTTGGTTAAAAAAATTATGAAAAAAATAAATATAAAAAAATAAAAATATTAACAATTTATTCTTATAATGTCACATTTTCGTAACAAAAAAAACTAAATTCTTACGAAAATAACAAAAAGATTACGCTATTCAAATTAACAAAAATAATAAATGTGATTTCACACTCTCTAAAAAAATAAATTTGTAAGATAAGGTAATAGAAATAAAAATTGGAATATGTTTGGTGGAAATAAAATATGGATATCGAATTGGATTATCATCATTTTTTTTTGTAAAATATTACAAAATATCAATATTTATTGAAAAATATGGGTTATTTGATGTTGGTTCATGATCTATTATATTTTTCAAATAAATCTTTAATTTTATATAACTTACTTATTCAAATAAAACTTCAAAAATATGGGTTATTTGATGTTGATTCATACTCTATTCTATTTCTCAAATGAATCTTAACTTTTTATATAATTTAATTATTTATATATGATTGTATTTTTTTCTTCATTGTAAAACAAATACTATTATAATTTTTAAAATAAAATATATATATATATATATAGCATAAAATATGATTAAAATTGATTAAAAATATAATTAATATGTAAAAAAAATTACACTATCCAATTAAATCTATATTTTCAGGATATATAAAACCATTTGTCACGTACTCATGTCGAAGTCTCATCTACGATCTTGAATATATGCTTGTATACATTTTATTCCAGGAAAAAAAAATCTTCATAGTGATATTTTCCTCTTATTAATCATCAACCAGTGTTTCTTTTTCTAATAATCATCAACCCCTGTTATCATAATCATAATCATTCTTCACATTGATTTCAATTAACAATACTCCATTAACAATATAATCTTTGCCTTTGAATATATTAAGAAAAAGAAATCCCAAAATTCCTAATTAAAATAATTAATTTGTTTATTTCAACTTGAATTTTTTTTTTAAATTGGAAATATTTTGCTACTTAAATTATTATTATCACAACTATTTTTCATTAATAAATTATTGTGATAAATTATAATTAATTATATAAATAAAATAAATAATTTATTTATTTTTATTAATATCATTACAAATTAATAAAACTTGGGATTATGATATGTTCATCTCATGATTATTTCCTCTCAAGTCTTCTATATTAAGGCAATGCTTTTTGTTCTTTTCCAACTCTTTTGATTCTTAGGTCACTACAGGGCCCAACCAATAATTTGGTTCACATGCACATGTAATACAATTATATTTATTTATTTATTTAATCCATAAGTAATTTTTGAATGTGATGAAAAAATGCATTAGTAAGATTCAATCATAAAAACAAAAACAAAAAAGTCTACGGCCTGTTTTGCCGTATAATTAGAAAATAATTTTTTGGTTTTAAAAATATTTTAATTTTGGCCATTGTTTTAAAGTTAAAATTTTCTAAGCTTTAAATAATTAGAAAACAAGCTTAGGTTGTTTTCAATGTTTCTGAATTATCTATATTTTATGTTGATAAATTATTGGATGACTTGTAAAAATTTTAAATAATTGCAATTATGTCTGTATATATATAATCATCGTTTAATTTTTTAATAGAAATATATTATGTACATATTTTGATGATATTGTGGTAAGATATTGAGGTAAGATATTGAGTGAATTAACTATGTTTTATGTTCATAGTGTATGAATGAGTTGCGAAAAGATTTTAAAATTTTTAAGTAATTATAATTATGTTCGTAATAAAATAAATGTAAAATACATCTGATATAATTATGTTAAATTTTGTTTTCAAACAATTTATTATGTTATTGATTTTTTTTAAATAATTGCCAAACAATTAACATTTTTTTATAAAATTATATAAATTATTTTTTAATAATAATTTAAAAAAAATTTAAATTAAAAAGTAAAACATATACTTAAGTTGCATAAAACAATTCATATTCATCTCTAACTCATATTCATATGTAAGTCTTTTTTTCTTTCTAAAAACATATTGATTGAGTTTTATGAACATGTTTGTTTTATCCCAAAAATAATAATAATAATAATAATAATAATAATAATAATAATAATAATAATAATATTGCGTATGGGATGAAAAAATTAATAAGATAACTACTTACTTTGTAATATATGGAAATTTTAATAATAAAATAGTACTTATTTATGATCAATATAACAAAAATGTATGAATCAAATTTATTAGTTTTAATAATTAGTCATAATTTTATGTTATTATTGTTGAATAAATATATTATTAATAAAAAATTATTACAATAATATTTTAAATTGTGATAATATTATCACTCTAAAATTATAATAAATAAGTAATTGTAATTTTTTTAATTTTTTTAATTTTTATGTTATTTTATTAATTTTTTAACCTAAGATGGTTAGTTGTAATAGTAATGTATTGAGACACAAATAAATAATAGATTTGAATTATAATAAATATTGTTGTATGTGATTCGATACCTTAATTAATGTATTGATGTTATTCGTGCCCCTATTAAAAGTGTTTTATTTTTAATAACAAATTTAATTATCGATATTCTTTTTAACCATTAAATTATTATTTTTTGCTATTATCTTTTTTATTTTTCCTAAATCCTCACAAATTTCTTTGTTTAATTTGATATGTAAGGCATATATTAGATTGAGAAAATTTTATTCTCTAAAGTAACTATTTTTAGATCAAATGGGTACGTGTCCAAACTACTCGTGAAATACGGCTCAACAGATTAAAAATGACACGACACATTATAATAAAACTCACGAGTCAAGAATATAAAACACTATATGTTAATTAAAAGGTTGTATGCTAATATAATACATTAATTAATAACACATTATGTTAAAAGAAAAAAATGATAAATGTCCGATTTATACTCTAATCTTCATTTTCAACTAATTTTATCTTCTAAAATTAACTATATCAATTAAATTCCTTAGTTTTTTTTTAAAATTTGTTTAGTATAATACTTAAATTTTTCAATTTGACTAATACGTTACCACATCTTCTCTAATTTGATTAATACCTTAAAAATATTAGAATGATTAAATTGAAAAGGTTGAGATAATAAAATTAGAAAATTCAGGTAAGAAATTAATTAAACTAATTTTCAGAACTAATTTGATCGAATCACGGGTACCAAATTAATCATTCACAAGAAAATATAATGAAAAAGTACTTGGGAAGATATTCCAAGATGAATACTGCCACATTCGATGCACATGGGCACACAAAAACGGTGCCTTTCTTGTTTGTATATATGATAGAAAAACAGAACGGGATGAACATATAAAAAAAAAAATACATAATACGCAAGAATGGGCCTTCCCTGAGATATATCAATAAACATATATCATATAGATATAATTTATTAATGTTGTTCAACTTTTTTTTTCTTTCTCTTATGTGAGACTGTGAATACATGTATTTATTTTATTATCAATCAATAAAAAAAGTATTTTATTAAATTTAATCATTTTGTCTTCTAACTAAACATAATGGCATTGTAAATAAGATAATGATTAACCATAATTTGATTAGTTATTAATTAGTAATATTCTATATAAAGTTTCTATGATGCTTAAAACCAAATAAATACATGTATAGTAATATTAATATAAAAAATTTCAACACACGCACCCATAAAAATAAAAAGTAAAAAAAAAAATCAACATACACAATGAGCTTCTTTGTTTTCTTGTTCTTTATACTTGTGTCGGCATATATTGTGTTTGATTTTTATTTTTTAACCTAAGTGGTCTGTAAATTAATTTCTTAGATCAATGAAATAATTGAAAATCACTGATATCTCAATTTGCTTACTACGTACTCTTTATGAAGGGGAAAGCATGATGCAATCTCATCATCTCCATCTAATACCAAAGAATATTACATCAGAAGTCGCTTTCTAATGAGTACTCTCACTTTTAATCTTTTTTATTTTATTTTTAAATACATGTTTATTAATATTTTTTACATACATTTAAAATTACAATGTTCGTTCAAAGTTTTAATAATTCTAATAAATATAGACAATTTATGTTATGTATATAATAAAATTTTAAATAATAGATAATAATACTATGTTCAAATAAATTTCATTTCAAAAGCGCGCTTAATACAAGAGAGTAAAAAAGGATAAAGAATATTTGATATATCAATCTTCCCGTACTAACAAAACTTTGTTGTTGAATTTTCCAAAAGTAACAAAACTTTATTTCAAAAATTATCTCTTTACGTCTAAAAATATCAAAATATCTATTACATCGTGTATATTTTGTATATAATATATTATATTTATTATAACTTCAACGATCACATAATATAACATGTTACATTTATATGTATTTTTATATAATATATTACATCCACCGTATTTTTAGTGATATACTCATAAAACGTGTTATATTTATATATATCTTTATATTTCATCTATCATTGTCTTTTATATAACATGTTTTATATATTTTTATTTTTATATGTAATGTATTACATGTATCTCTGATTGAATCGTCGATAGTGGATGGGGAGCATCAACGATGTCGTATCAACGGTGTCGTTGGTGATGACGGTCGGAGAACTCTAGTGGTATCAAAGGTAAATAACTGTTAAGATCGTTGATAGTGATTGTCAGAGATGTGATAAAATTTGATATTGATTTTATTTTATTGAAATTATAAAATATAAATAATTTAATTTTTTCGTTAAATAATTTGATATAAATTTATGAATTTTAAAATGAGTTATTATTAATTAAATAAAATTGATTAATTTAACGTAAATGAAACTATTTAAATCATAAAAAAACAAAAAACACTTTATTTTATTTGATTTGAAAAATCTAATATAGCTCGAAAATATATGTATAGCCTATAGTGTCCCACTCAATATCGACCCAAATTCGAAGTATTAGGCTTGAAGTAGCCAGACCCACCAAAATTTCGCCGGGAGTTGCATTGAGTTATACAAAGATGATCAAACACTAGACATGCCAATTTCCCCCACGCGAGGAAAATGGTCCAAGATTGTATGGAGATAAATTAGCTGGTTTTAGTGAGAAAAAACTATAAATCAAATTCTTGTTGTTTTCGTAATTTTTTTCCTTTCAAATTTACATATTTTAATCATTATAAAAAATTAATCTAATTATTTATTTGTAATATTATTAATATATTTATTAGAATAAAATAGATAAAAATAATTTATACTTAGTGTTTGTGTTGTGTGCGGTGACTTAAATAATCAGCTGTTAATTTGTTTATGAATATGCGTTATCCTTTATTATAACAAAAAAAAAAAAATTTACTTTTTAACCGTCACTAATATAATTAGAATAATGTCATGATTTTCCTGCTACAACTTTACACTTTTTTTCCACTATTTGTTATCAAAAGCGTATGACTTCCATTGATATAAAAGTTCTAAGTTTGGAATAAACTAAAATTTAAACTATGCAATAAAAAATTTACTGATATTGAATTGCGGATTAACTGGCAATCCCT
Organism: Hippophae rhamnoides; assembly: GCA_033030585.1. Lineage (NCBI taxonomy): Eukaryota > Viridiplantae > Streptophyta > Magnoliopsida > Rosales > Elaeagnaceae > Hippophae > Hippophae rhamnoides. Next base: position 6,895,941 of record CM065431.1, read on the forward strand.
TTTCTTTTTCTTTGCCCATCAATTTTTCTAGCTACTAATGCCCTCCTAGCTAGTCCTATTGAAACCTTTAGCAACTTTATACATCATGGTGAATCACTATTGGATTTTCATCTTATTGCTTAATCTTTCTTGGTTTTGTGAAACATGATTTTACCCATGTTTTATAGACAAATGGATGACTCTTGTTGAGAAATTTAACTATGTAAAATATAAACCACTTAAAATATCTAATACTAAAAAATTCATTTTTAAGTAACCTAAATTTAGTATTATTTATAAAAATTACACTAGTATTTTTTTTAATAAATATAAAATATTATCTTTATATATTAATATTCTCGAATCATTTGAAATATTATTTTATATTTTTAACATATTTTTATTATATTATAATTTTATTTGAATTAATTGTTTTTTTTACAAAGCTTGTGTATTTCTTTTTGTACTAGAGTATCATTAGTTTTTTTATACGTTAATTGATCAATATTAGGTAAATTTTGTATAACGTATATATAACATGATATTTCAAATTTAAAAAAATAATAAATTTCATATTATTTATAATCAAATTTAAAGAAAGATATACTTTATTGAATTTAAAGTCTTAAATAATTTAATAAATTAATATTATATTATTGTTAAATAAAGTTATCATTTGTCACACTTAACGTTACCCAATCTCACACAAGATCTCGGTTATTTTCTCAACTCAAACTTAATAAAGTAAGAAGCTTGTAATTATATACATCTTAATAGCATTTTAATACATTTAAGATATTCTACAAAAATCGACACACATACATTTTAATACATAATTATCGAGATATTAATTAGGATTTTTTTAGATAGGATTATTCTCGATAAATATTATTAAAACAATTAATATAGAAGACTCTAGAAAGATGAAGAGAGTGGTGATGTTGTTATTATTATCATTATTATCATTATTTAATACTCCCACTAATGTCAACTCTCTCTTAAATTTCATCTGCTTAAAATTCGTTGGTGGTGGTTTATCAATCCTCACCCTTAGTACCGACATCATTACTTTATGATTCATCTCCCATTTTGCTCTCCATTTAAATTGGCCTCAATTCATTCGGTTGAATTTGTAGTGTAAGATATGTCTCCATTTTTCTCCATTATCACCTCCTTGACATGGCTTACTTTAATAAAAACAATAACTTTTTCTTTGATCACAATTACATTGGGTATGATAAAAGATTTTTCTAAATCTTCATTTTTAAACACTTATGCAGTGATGTCACACGCTTCTCTTGGTGTAGCCATGCACTTCTTGTATTTTTAATAACAAACTCTTAAGATACAAGACATTTTATATAGTATAAAGATTTATTGGCTTTGCACTTCTAATTATGATACATTTTTGTATCTTTTCGTAGAGATGGTGTGACCTCATTGTCGTAAATAATTGCATCAAAACATTTTCACTAAAAAAACGCTATTATGCAATCATAACATTCTTGATAGTTCTAGTCAACCATAAAATTTTCCCTAAATTTTTTAAAATCTAACATTATAACTTGACTTAACTACTCGTTTTTAAGAAAATAAAAAACTCACTAACTTCACAATTCTTTATCGATTGTATTAGTGCATAATTTGACTGAAGTTAATTATTGATCAATACTTACTTCACTTATATCCGATTATTTTTGCAAAACCAACCACATGTAGTTTTACAATTCACACGTGATTCTCCTTGATCATTTTACTCAGTCTTATATTGTTTTGTTCTCTAAGTGATCATATAGGATTACTTGTTTGCTCCAAATAGTATTTTCTTGACGGTGTCCTCTTCAACTATTGATTTTATTAACCTTAAATTATCCGTTCTAATTGTTAAGTTGAAAGTCACGTATACAAAAATCAAATACTTTAATAAATAATCTTATTCTCAAATAAAACCTAATAAGTTCAAATATTTTAAAACATAGTAAGAAATTTTAAGATATTCTATAAAATTCAACACACATATATTTTAATAAATAATTAACAGGACATTAATTAAGGTTTTTTTAGTTATTACTAAAATATATCTTTATAAAGGTATGAAAAGATAAAGAAGATATTATTATTATTATTATAACACATTATTATCTCATAGAATTAGAGGTTATATGGTTCAAATATCATTAATAGTATATATATGTATAAAATTTGTAGAAACAATATCTGTTAATTTATGATACATAACTTTTATAATTTTAGATGATATCGTAAAGAACATGTAATGGATGTTTAATATAATAATAATCATTAAGTTTTTTTATTCAAATAAAAAAAAATAAAAATTATGAACATCTTCTATCTCTTTTATCATATTTATACCTAAATAAGGAATACCCCGTTTCCTTTTAGTTACGATATTTCAGCATCTAGCCTGTAAAGTGAACCCCCGTTCTTTCTTACTGACACGAGTAGTAAAACGCTTTAGGTCCACTAAGGGGACAGCACACAGTATGAGGTATTATCTTGTGATAATTGTACAAATCTTGTCACCTCCTTGTGCAATATTGTTATCAAATTATATATCCTTATTTCCTTTATATTGAGTTGAACTTTTTGTTTGCCCATAGCTTGGTCTTTTTTTATTTATTCATTAGGTTGAATTGGGATTTTTTTTTTTTACCCTCTTCCCATAATGTGATTAGCAGTAAACAAATGAATAAATAAATAAAATTGCGGACAGGTTCTTATGGTATTCATGTAAATGGTTAATACCCAATTCCTAATTTTCTTTGCTTGTAAGCTGTTTGTTAAAAGTTCTCTGTGTTCTTTTTTTTTTTTAGGCTGTCGTTGGTTTTTTACATTTATTCATTTGGTTGGAAATTATTTCATTTTTGCTTGGAAAATGGGACTTTATAGTTATGTACAGGCTTTCTAAAATGAAGTAAACTAAGCTCGGAAAACAGCCATAATTTCTTGTCTTCAGACCATAGAATCTTAAAGGTATAGGAAGTGACTTAAAGATTATTAAAAAGTGAAAAACATCTCTATCTGTTTAGGAGACAATGATAGACTGATTAAAATTGCCCCATGAATTTATTTATGTCATTAAACTCTTTATATATTTCAATGTGAAAAGGATCAAGTAAGAAAACAATGGCATAAATGTTTTTCCTAAGGATACCACATAAATATTTGAATATATATTTATTTATTTTGTGGATATAGCTAGTCGCCATCACCATGGATTTTAGATTTTGAAAAAGATGAACATAAAAGTGATGATCTGGTTTAAAACTCATAATTTCCATTTGAAAAACTTTAATATTATTCTTTATCTTCAATTCTTTATTATTTAAGTTATAATCTGTCTATCCAGAAGAATAGAACGACTGAGTGATATATGTATAAGCAGAAAATAATAAATTTAATTTTGTGTGTTTTCATAGACAAAAGGATGAACATTATAACAATATCAGATAATAAATCACAATCATATAAATATCAAAAGCCTGAGGTTGAAGTTTTGTATCAGACACTTATACAAAACGAAAAAAGAGAAAACTCTATCCCCACACACCTGTAAACCTGAGGATGTCCTTTTTTCAATCTTTCTCAAACATAACTTGTAAAAACTCCATAAATGTTTTTCCCCCCTCCACTTTAATAATTGATTAGAAGCTACACATGTTGAATACAGACTAAAGGGTTTGTCCAAAAGCTACAGCAAGTCTCTGCAGATCCTTTGTATGTAGTTCTGACGCCTGTAAAACTTGTTGCTGATGCTGGTTCTGATGCCAAGTGTCACATGACCCATTTGTTAAGAAATTTGTTTCTGGTTTTACATTACTGTACATTGGCTGAGAACTTTGGTTTCCAAGAAGAAATGGGCAATGGAGGTATTCTGACCATTTAATCTCTTCTGGGTCAACATCTAGTGAATTGACTTGTACCTCTTTGTCAGATTTTACAGTGTCTGGTAATGCCCATGAGTAAGTATTTGTGCTCTCAAAGAAGCTATTGTTGCTTTGTAATTCAACAGTGCTAGTGCTTCCATTGCTGTTACTGCAATTGTTAGCTTCCCAGTTTTGAACTCCATTAACATCACAAACTGTTGATGTGTTTTCAGAAAGAAGACTCATGGAAGGCTTTACACGTTGAGTTGGAAACATTGAGCTTGATATAGATGAGAGAACTGATGGTGTCATATTAGAATTGAACTCAGAAGCAATTTCAGGAGGCCTTGAATTCTGAATGATGTAGAAACTTGTATTTTGGTTCACTTCAAGCCCCATATCCGAACCATAATTTGAATTCTGAAAAGTGAAATACCCAGCTAAATCAGAAGGCCTGCAATTGATTGTTGAGCTTTCATGTGAAGCCCCTGATCTGTCTAGAAAGAATTCATGGGTTGGAGGAGAAACTGTACTCCAACTGTTGCTTCTGTTATTGCTCTTAATCTTTGAACTAGAAGAGGCTTTTATTGAGTTATATCTCTCCATACAAATTGTTTGTGTCTTGGAATTCACTACTTCAGGGAGATTCAGTTCATTAGAACCAAGTGAAGTTTTCTCATTATTTTTGTTGGTAGCAGACTGTTTCTCTTTGTCATTTTCAACATCTGAAAGTGGCTTATGAGTATTTGGGTCAATGCCTCTTTGCCTAAGCTTCTTTTTAATGCAAGAATTCCATAAATTCTTTATCTCATTATCTGTTCTTCCAGGCAACTGAGCTGCAATCTGGGACCATCTGATAGATGAAGCAACATAGTTACATAGATGAAAACAAAATAACTCAATTATACATCTACTGCCCAGTGCTCAGAAGAAAAAAAAAGTAAATTATTTAAGACAAAACCCAAGAAATTAAGAGTACCTGTTTCCAAGAACTGCATGCAATTCTATTATCAAATTCTCTTCCTGCTGTGAAAATGGTCCTCTCTTCAAGTCAGGCCTCAGGTAATTAATCCACCTTAATCTGCAACTCTTTCCACACCTTTGTAGACCTGCCAATATTGAATTGAATATCATATATAGAAAGAGAACATCATGTGCATATAAATGTTGATTTTTATTGCCCCTTTAAAAGTTCAAACTATACAATAATAGTAGAGAGAGAAAGAGATAGAGAACAAAGTAGTGTACCTGCTTGCTTAGGTACAGAGCTCCAACAGCCATGTCCATGGTTAGTGATATAATTCAGAAGTTTCTCATCTTCCTCAGGAGACCATAAGCCTTTTCTTAGCTTCTGCTTATAGCAACAAGAGTGCCTCCCCATGTGGAATCCAACCTACTAGTGAAGCTGGCAAGAGCTTTGTAAAAAATGCAAAAGTTTATATAGAGATCAAATGTGAATTGTCAGCAACAAGAAAGATATATAGATTTGAGGAATTGGGATGATGGAAATGTGAAGAAAGAGAAAGAAGGGAAGATAGAAGGAGGTTAAGAAAATGAAATAGCAGTCAGATAGGAAATCAAATTAATAGGAGGAGCCTCAAAGCGAGAAGTAGTCATATTCAAGAGTTTCATTGGGAGACTTTTGTTTTGAATTTATATAATTTCATTTTCTAGATTTTTTTTTTAATGATGATTTAAGTCAGCCTAAGGGCCCATCTTATGGTAGGCTCCATCATTAGTGAACGGTCCAGATGCAATTTGATTCTCCCAAGTAGATGAACAAGATTTTGGTACATGGAAATGGAGAGATAATTATTTGGCTTGTTTATGTCTTGTTAAGGTATTAGAATTTAAGAATTTAGAAGAAAATAAAAATGTGGGGCAAAATTTCTTAGTTTTGTTCAATTAATGATGAAATTGAACTTGAGAATTATAATGAAAATCTTGAGTAAATATTTGTAGGTGATGAAAATGAAACCATATTTAAAAGAGCAGGATTTCGAAAATGGAATATAGATTACTTTGTAGATTGTATTGAGTTTTAAGCAATGAGACTATTTCATCCAATTATACCCTGAGATTCCAAGTACAAAAGAAGACACAAGATTTTGAGAATAGAAAAAATTATTGAAGAAAAGGAATACCCATGAGTAGTAAATATGAGTAAATATAGAATGCAATTAATTGTATAAATGAAGCAAAAATACATTTTATAATTGTTTTTTTAAAGGAGAAAATTATATCACATTTTTGAATACTATATTAGTGTTTTTAATTCTATATAAACTATCTTTTGATACGAAGTAATTCTTGGTTCGTCATTAATATTATTGATGTGGTCGTCATGTCAATTAATACAAAAATTAATCGTCAAAATTACAAAGAATAGAAACGTAAATTTATATATTTCATCATTTTTTTATATTTATGTTAACTTTTAACCTTAGTTAGAATTAATTAATTTATAATTTTTCTTTTCTCAAATATATCTATATTTATAATCCCACCTCCTTTCTTTTTGGCTTTTGGGCAATTTTCCGAAATCATGATTATTTCATATTAAAAAGTTCAAAAATTGATTGCAAAACAAATAAATACATAATGTAAAGTTGGGAAAACATGTTGGGTATACATGGTTTAGAACATATGTTGATAATATACAGAATTCTACCAATTTGAAATTTGTTCTAATTTCATAAATCCATGTTTTTTTAATATAACGTTATAATTGCACCTCTTGACTTAGTACAAGTTGTATATGACTATTGACATGCTACATCTTAAAAAAATGGAAGAAGTAAATTGGTACACTCTTCGTATATAAATACGACAATCACAATAATGTAGTTGTCCTTTTTTTTTTTTTTGCTTATTATTTTTTTTATCAAAACCCTTTTTGTTTAAGAGCATGCATCTTTGAAAGTTGAGCCAAGACAAATATAAATGTAAGAAAAAATAATATTTAAGTTTGTTATTTTTAATAAAAATCTATTTTAATTTTATATTTATTAAATAGGATATAGTATATTTAAAAAGTAACAAAATTACAGTAGTCGTTATAAATATATTATTTTTAAAAAATAAACTTTTATTATACTATTGTAAAGATAATAAATTTACGCTAATCTCGTTTAATAAATATAAGTATATAATATATTTTCCTTCAAATTAACATATTTTAGACTACACACCATCCTAAATGCAGTGTCATTACAAGTTAAAAGTACTCATATTCTAAAAGACTTAAAATATTAATTGCTCATTAGTTCAACATTAGCTATTGAAACTGTTTCTTAAATATCCCTTAATTTCAATTTCTTTATTACCCTTGTGTACTTGCATACGCAGAAAGTTACATATCAAGAATATGTATAAATTTCTTCTGGATGAGGCAGCTATGAAAATAGTACAAGTGATAGGATACTGATGACAATCAATTAACATAACACTTTTGATTCTTTGTAGAAATAATATGAGATTAATAACACATAATTAAATTGACCTTTCATATACCCTAAATTTAAACCCTAATTATAATACCTGATGCAGAGCTTTTTATGCGGTTGATCACATCAAAGATATTAGATTTCTAATTCTTCGAGGTCACAATCATGAAAGAGTAACATATGAATGTCATAGATGAGGTGATTGTGATTTAAAACATAGGGTGTCGGACAAGATAACATGTTCGATGTTAGTAAAATATTATCTTCTTTAGTTTTTCTTTTTTTCTTTTGTTAGTGTCGGTAGAAGATCATATATGATTGATCAATTAGAATATTGCAAGTTATAATTATTTTAATTTTTAATTTATTATAATTTCTTAATTTTTATAACTAATCTATCGATTCAATTATGAAAATTCGATTCTTTTTATTTGATAATTAATTTCTAATTTTCAAGTTATAAATTTTTTAATTCTAAAATTCGATTTCAACTTATTTTGTTAAAATTATCTTTAAATTTTAAATCTTTAATTATTTGGAATATAATTAAGTATGATTAAGTTATTAAGTTTTAGGGTTAAGAAATTAAAAAACTGAAATTCAACTCCATTTTTTTTAATTTTTTAATTTGATTGAATTTTAAAATTTAAAAAATAATAACTGAAAATAAGTTATCAAACATACATTATTTTGAGAATTTTAAAATAATGAAAAATTTAAAATTTACATTATTGTCCAACAAACCCTTAAATAAGTTGATTGAAAATATTGTCACATTTGTGACTTTTCCAAGCCACAGGAGGACAGCTTTTTGGTAAAACCTAGCAATGTAATTAGGTCAAAGACTCATAATTTGGGATCTTCATAGTTGTATCAGAGATTGATCATCTCTAAGCCTCTGCATGAACACCTTTGTAAAATTCTTTTCTATTGGTTTATATATGATTTCTTGTGCATAATAATATTATAGGGTATGTAGCTGTATTGGCATAAATTTTTTAATTAATTTCATATTTTTAAAAACACTTAAATATTAAATTTATTAAGAGAATTATTCAATTACTTTTGTATATTTTTTTTTTGCTTTGGTAAAAATAGCAATTCGCTAATGTTATAAAGCTGCAAGAAAAAGTTGCCTAGCAAAAATAATTGTTTCTTTATATACCTCCAATTAGCTTTATAAAATGCAAGCACAAAAAACCAAAGATGACAATTAGGACATTATTGGTGCATGACTAAAAAATTTGTCAATCAAATTTTAGTATAGTGATAAAGGTGGTTCGTATACTCTGATATCCGATTAACTTTTGGATAAAAGAAAAATTATTTAAATTTAGATGAAAATTAAATTAAAAAAAAAAGTTAATGGGTTGCCTAATTTGTCACCTCCTTTGTTTTAATGCTGAAAATATTTAGGGTTTGTAAGTTTTTTTTTTTTTAACAATGAAGAAGGATCAAGCTTATAAGCATCTCATATAGAAGGAAACTGATGCCACCTCCATTGTTCTGCTTGATGACAAAATATATATTCTTTTATATATTTAATAAATGTATGCATTGCATGGACTCAAAACATTTAGAATAGTAAATTCTTCTTGATTATTTAATTTGTTTCCTTAAACACATTCCAAACTTTAGAAAGAAGTTTCATCTGTATATTAAAATAGAAAGAAAAAAAAAGCCATTAACAAAATAATAATAATAATAATAATAATAATAATAATAATAATAATAACAATTATAAGAGTAATAATTAGAAAAGAGAACAATAACAATAATAGTATTAGATTAGAAAGAGAGAAAAATAAAATAAAATAGTATTTAACAACATTTGTATCTTTCTGTGTGATAGCCTGTCTGCTATTCTAATAGTGTGAAGCTTCCCTGTTCTTAGCTATGTCTTAATTCAGACATCCTATTGGACATTTATTAAATATTAATTAAATTAAAAGATACTTAAAATCCCCATAACTCATCATGAGGCTCCTAAGCTTATCTTATAGCATCATATGAGCTGTTCTGTGAAGTCAACTACAAAGAACATATATTTTTTTTGCCCTTCTTCTGTTTTGCTTAATATCTTTTTTTATTAAAATTTTTTTATTTAATAAGTAAATATGTAGTCTTTGCTGTCATTTTTCAATTTTCTTTTCCATTGGGTATTTTATCATTTCACCAAAAATGGAATATTCAGTTAACAATTGCTTATCTTTTCATAAAGCACCTCTGTTCTTTTCTCTGTAGTCATTATCCAAAGTCTCCTAAGCTTCTATGAACAATTTAAATAGTCTCTCCATTTTCGGGAAAAAATCTCTTTCTTCAAATGATTAGAAAGTTTTAAAAAATTTCATTGAGTTAAATTCTACTTTATTAAATTCAGCACATGCATTTCCGAATCATCTTGGTTCATTAATATATATATATATATATATATATATATATATATACACTTTTTTTTCTTTCTTTCCAATTAACATCAATCCACTGATAGATGATACTTTTCTTTGTTCATTAAAAATTGTGGTTGTTGGGATAAGACTATCTCACATTATTACACAAACTTGAATCACATAAATTTATTTTATCAAAAGAGAAAATTCAATCCGTGGCTTTTTCATGAGTAACGAGTACGAAATATAGGGTTTTGGGTATAAATAGTATAAATTTGTTTGATTCTTTGTTTTTTTTTTTAAATTGATCAATTTTTTTTAACAAGTAAATATTTAATCAAAATCTCATAGTCTTGTATTAAAGTAAAAAATTCTACATAAATACCTTAAATTGAGTTATTTATATTGTTTAATGTATTATATTAAAAATAATGTCGTTTAGTTTCTTAATGTTGTAAAAAGAACTAATTACGAATAAATTATATTATTTTAATATTTTTTTATTAAAATATTTTTTATCAAGTGATTAAATTTGATTAAAATATTAGTATTTAACAATGATAAATATGAAAATTTTACAAAATATTCGTTTTTAGTATTTATTAATTATCACTGTTTTGTTTTAATTGTGTATTATTTTTAAATTTTTATTAAAAATTAAAATATATATTAAAATAATGGTGTTTAGTTTCTAAAAAGAACTAATTACGAATAAATTATATTATTTTAATATTTTTTATCAAGTGATTAAATGTGATTAAAATACTAGTATTTAATAATGATAAATATGAAAATTTTACAAAATATTTGTTTTTAGTATTTATTAATTATCACTGTTTGTTTTAATTGTGTATTATTTTTAAATTTTTATTAAAAATTAAAATATATATTTAAATAACTTTTTGTTTTAATTTTATTATTGTTTATTTTTTCTTAAACTATTTCATATTGAATTTCACTTTTATCCTTGTTAAAGACACCTATTTTAATTGTGTTTTAATTATTTGATAAAAATAATAATATTTTAAATAAAAAATCATTAAAATAATATAATTTATCCTTAATTGGTTATTTTTACAAAGTTAAAGAACTAAATGACACCGTTTTTAATCTAAGGGACTAAGTGATACATATGGCATAATCTAAGCAAAACAAATCACATAATCTAAGGGACTTATGTGGCACCTCACCTTATATTAAATTACTTAATAAAAGATCAAAAGACTATCATTGTGTAGTTTTAATAAAATGAGGCTAAGGTTAGATCTCATCACATATTTGACAGTCACTATCGACAATCTTATAAGATCTTAACTCGCTACCCCATCGGTGTTTTGTTAAACATCGCCAATAACCCATCGAAGGCAAAGATAGATGTAACATGTTACATATAAAAATACTGGTAGATATAATAAGTTATATAAAAAGATATAGGTAGATATAATCTAATGGGTTACTAGAATTATGGTGACTGTAATATGTTACATACAAAAATACATATGGATGTAGAATATTACATATGATGGGTTACCAGCGATAATTTCTAGAGCATTGGTAGTTGTTGGTAATTATTTTTGGAACTTTGCCAATGGTGGATGCTGAAGATCTTATAGGATCTAATTTTTTTATTTTATAAAATTATGTTGCTAGAATATTTTATCATTTATAATTATAAAGATATGATTATTATGTTAATTTTTTGCTAGTTTGAAAATTGATTAAAAAAATATCTATAAAAATATTTTTCAAAATATCACTAGTATTAACTCAATTCTAGACTAGTTTGGACGTAATAAGTTACGTCTTGTAGAATTCAAGAGCACAAATTTAGAGAGAATAAAAGAGATTGGGGTTTCTATTTCAAAAGCTCAATGAACTACAAGCAAAATAAGGGTTTACATAGATTTATAACTAACAGACTATAATACCTTTAATAAAGTTAACAAATATAATAAAATAGACTAATTATTCTAACATCCTCAAACTCATTGTGTGGTAGCAAAAAATATCAAAAGTTTTCTAAACAATAAAAGAAAACAAAAGGTTGAGTGTGCTTTCGTAAACAAGTCTACAATTTGCATGGAGGAAGAAACAAAATGCAACGTGAAAGTGCCATTCAGAAGATGATGTCGAACAATATGACAATTAATTTCAACATGTTTGATTTTCTCATGAAATACCGCATTACGTGTAATCTGAATAGCACTTTTGTTTTCACAATACATATGAGTAGAAAGAGGAAGAGAAGCACACATATCACCATGTAACCAACATAGAAAAATTATCTCATAATTAGTAGATATCATATCACAATACTTTGCCTTTGGAAGATCTTGAAATAATATCTTGTTTCTTACTCTTCCTAGAAATAAGACAATTACCCAAGAAGATCCAAAAGCATATGGTAGATTTATGATGGGTAGGATTAGTATCCCAATTAGCATTACAATATCATGTAGCTCCAAGGATGAATTAGACGAAGGTAAAATACTTTGAAATTGGATCCCATAAAGATACCTTAAAATGCGAAGAACAACTGCCTAATTAATTGTAGTAGAAAAATCAACAAATTGGCTAACAACATGAACAATATAGACAATTGTTTGGTGAATGATAGTAAGATAAACCAAGTTATCAACAACAATGTTATATAAACTACAATCTAGAAAATGGGATCTATCAGAAAGAATGTACTAAGCATTAGTCTCAATAAAAATATCCATAACCTTATTATCAGAAAGATAAGTACAATCAAATATGTCTGCTATATACTTAGACTGTGAGAGAAGATAACCTTTAGGAAAAGAGATAACTTTAATAGGCAAAAAATATTATAATGGACCCCAATTCTTCATTACAAATTAGCGAGCTAATGCTAGCTTCAACATTACAATACCAACTATATCATTTCCAATAATAATAATGTCATCACGACATAAAAAAAGTACATATGTAAAATAACACAAAATCATAATGGCTAAAAGAGAAAAAATGTACGAGGTTAGTTACAAATATGCCTAAAAGTTTTACTTACGTATAAAAACATTCCAATATTAGGCATGTTTTTATGTTGTGGGTATAATTATAAATTTAAAAATGTATAATATTGGCCATATTGTTTATTGTTATACATACATTATAGGCATAAATACAACTAAATAAACATTTTGAGCATATTATAACTAATCCCATATGTTGTGGGCATAAAACGTAATTAATCTGAGACCATAAAGATCTTTTCATAACTTATAAATTTCACCAGGTTTGTGGGAAACACCAGGTAGAGATACAATTTAACTTCTTCTTGAAGGTCACTATAAGTCTTATTGTACTCTATATCTATGTACAAAATATGGTGTTCATTTATTTTTACTCAGTGTACAAATTTTCTTTTTGTAAGGTTGGTTAATATGCATCAGTAATACACACACGAACATAGTTAGGTATATTTTATATGTGAGCATATTTACATATGTCACGAGGTTGGTTTTCGTAATGTATATCCAAGGTTGATTGTATGTTTTCTTGTCAACATTATCACTTGTGTTTTTGTTTCATTTTGGGTGTAAGTATTTATGAAAATTAATCAAAATTTTGGAAATAAAAAATATGATTTTCTAGCACCTTGCTACCACCCTTGGCGAGGTGATTGGAAAAATGGTTGATCAAGTGCTATAAATACCCCCTTATTAATTGTTTAATTAATTCAAAAATTATACCAAAACTATGACAAATTTTTTGATCATTTTGAATTTCATTTTTCACTACAATGTTATGATATTACTGATACATTTGATAGAGCATAAAATAGTGAGATAGACTATTTTTACTAAATTATGAGAATTTCATTGTAAGAGTGAGCTAAATTAAATTCTTTGAGTTATCGTATGTCTTACTGTGTGTATAATAGATATGTTGTTTTGAGTTTGAGGGTGGTCCTTAAAATTATAAGTAATTACACTTCTTGTTACTGATGTATGGTTATTGATCACACCATATTGTGTGACGTTGTTTATGGAAGAGAGTTAGGTTCGTGTATTGAATCGGGTCATTGCAAAAAAAACAAGTAAGAGCAACAATAGACAATTTAGTAGAGGTCAAGATTGATGAAGATAATAGTGGTTTTATTTATTTCAAAACTATAATTGTTTATTACTTAGTGAATTGTTTACTACTGAGTGGTTGCCACAAAAAACCTGTGGATGTTATCATATAAATAAGGTCTCTAAGTGGGTAGGACTTGTACCTTTTAGTAGATCTATCAGAATAAATTATGGTTTTATATACACAATGAGAACCAATAACTCATTTACCCAATAATAGAGGTACTAAGACCTAGATATTTGTTTGATGTAAAATAGTAAGTTCCTCAACTATATATTGCTACCAATGGGGATCAACAACTGCCTCTTTATAAGACATAAGCTTAGAGAGACTATGAATGGTTGTTAAGATAGAAACAAATGAGCTAGAATAACAAGTGTAAATAAAATTGGGCAACTGAGATAATGTACTAGAGTGTTGAGGATATTGAAGAGAAGGAGGAGGAATGGAAGAGCCATTATCTCAAAAGTTTCTTAAGAGGTCATAAGAGAAGAGGAAAGTAAAGTATTAGTATTTATGAAACTATCAGTGTTAACCCTGCAATAATCATAATCTAAAAGGAAAGAAGAAAAGTAGGGGAAACAATGGGTGGTACAACTTTTGTATCATCTCTAAAGAGATCAATATGAATGAGATCAAACTTACTAACATTATGAGAACTAACAGGTAGAAAATAAAGGTATATATGCTCAAGTAACACAACATGATGAGAAATATACAACTTTTGGTTAATTGAATCAAAATAACGATATCCCTTTTAACTTGTAAGAAAAACATAAATTGTAGATCGAATATAATTTTTTGCTTCGACGTGAGGTCGAAGAACAAAACATATAGACCCAATGACACACATTGTAGAGTAATTAGGAGTAGATTGATACAATTTTTCAAAAGGAGATAAATCTAAGTTATGTGAGATTGAAATTCTATTAATCAAATAGGTAGTAGTAATGACTGCTTGTCTTCAAAATTCACTTGTAACATTGGTAGACAATAAAAGATAGTGAGAAGTTTCAACAATATGCTTTTATTTCATTTTAACAACACCATTTTGCTCATTAGTGTATGCACAAGTAGTTTGGTAGATAAACATATCTAAGGCAAGAAGTTCAGTAAAAGGCTTAAATGTATACTCCTAACCTAAATCACACCGAGAATGTTGAGTTTTATCAAAGGCTCAAAAATTATTGTAAATAACAAAAAAATTAGAATGAAATTGCATAAGATAAAACCAATAATAATGAGTGTAATCATCGATATATGCAACATATAATAGGACTCCTTTCTGTAGTAACATGAGAAGTTCCTGGCATATCAAAATGAATTAGTTCAAAATATGTAATAGAAGAAGAAATACTATTATCAAAAGATAAGGTAGAAAATTTTGCCAATTTATAATTACCGTCATAAATATTATGAGTTTTAAGTCCCCTAGTGCTCGTGTAGAAATAATATTTTAAACGAAATGTAGAAACATGACCAAGAAAAGAATGCCACAAATAAAAATTTGAGGATAAAGGACTCAAATGAAAAGATGAAAGATTAATGTAAGAGTTGTAACATCTTATACTTTGAGTTGATTTAAAATACAAAGTCTCATTCCTTAAAGTTGGTCTCAATCAGATTCTTAGATTATGGGTCTTGCACGTGATAATTAGTATAAGAAAATAAGATTAAGAATCCATAATCTCACAATTGAATAATATAAATAAGATTTAAAATAAGACTAAGGATATGATAGACATTTTGGAAAGACAGATGTTAAAGGCATATGAGTACCATTAGCAACCATAACTGATACAGATGGTTTGGAAGATAAAGATATAAATGATGAAAAGTTATGTTATATGTGGTGAGATGCAATAGAGTATAAGATCCACAAGGAAGACAACATACTTGAAGAACTAGAAGATAACAAACCTATATTAAAGGAGACAGATATAGTATATGATTGTGTTGCAAGGAACTTTTAAAATTGATCAAACATGACTAGTCTAATTATGGAGCAATTGTTGCAGCATTAGATTAAGGTGGCTTATAAGGCAATTGTTTTTGCTGTAATGGATTTTCAACTTTCTGTCATTGGTTGGCTCTATTCAACTTACGACATCAAGCCTTCTTGTAAACCTTCTGCTTACAAAAGATACATTCACCATATACAACCCTCGAATAATTTACATGTTGCTTACTGAGATGTAATCTTTGCAATGTTGACCTAAGATGAGTTAGGTGTTGTAAGAATGCTCTTCCCAGCTTTTGATATAAAACATATATTTTTAGCCAATAATTTACTAACTATTGAATCAACAGAAGAGAATAGATTGTGATGTAAACTACTTCAATGAAGTCCTTCAGAATCATTATGAAGAGTTATCAAAAACTAAACTAATCATTGCTATTCTCTACGGGCAATGTAAGGTGTAAAAGCTTGTAATTATGTTGATTCTATTAATATTAATTGGTCTCATAGATCTATCATAGTTAAATAAAATTATTGAATATTCAGATTCTTTTGTTTTAGGATTCGAATATCATATTCTAATTATTATTGTTTTTCAAATTAGATTGTGTATACTAGCTAAATGATCCCAAATATTCTTTGTATTCTTATACTTCTCCAACTGATGTTCTATCAAATGTATTATATAATTATTAATTCAAGTTATAATTTTTGAATTATCAATATCTCAAGCTTCTAACAACTAAGTATACTTGTTAGCTTTTGTGTATACGTGGGTTTTGTAGAGATACAAATAACAAAACCCTACATTTGAACCAACAAATTATGATTAATTATAGATTTTGGGAAAAAGAATAAATTGTGTAAAAAGAAAAATCAATAAACAATCGCTAGACAAAAAAAATCCCAAATTTGTCAAATTAAGAAAACAACAAAATACTCATTGCGATCAATAAAGGAAGATTCGAACAATCATAACGTACACAATATCACCTCAAAAAAATTTGTAGCTTTGATATATGTACATAGAATTCAAGAGCATAAATTTGAGAGAATAAAAGATAATATGATTTATAACTAAAAAATTCCTTTCTCTTTATATGAGTTAAAACTAAAACTCTGTATAAAAAGAGATCATAATATGTAATTCAACGAAGATTATAATACTCTACGTAAAATTAATAAATATAATAAAATAGTTCGAATAATCTAACATTTCATACGAGCCTTCCTTGTGTATGACCTTACGAGTATGATTATGGTAATTTTTTTAATGACCTCCAAAATCACAAAGATTACAGAGGTTTATGATATATTCTTTCGTGAATATGTTTAATAACTCTAAATCCACTACTAAAACCAAGAGATGCATAAAAAAGGCTATGTTTTAATGGCTGTGCATATTCATCAAAAGGGCCAAGAGATAAATCAAAAGCACTTGAGAAAAAATTGGTGATTACAGGCAGACAAACTGCTAAGGACAAACTAAGCCACATTGAATAATAGGACTTTAAGCGTGCTAATAGTACAAGTTGCTTAGCTGGGATTCTCTTTACAAGATTAAAGATAATCAAAATACTCAAGAACTTACAATTAGGGACTAGTTGGACCCACTAGATTAAATGTTGCAATTAGAACATATAATATAGTGAGGGAAATTGCATTGAAGAGAGAGATTGTGGGGACTTTATAAATTTTTTATTCAAAGTAGGACCTTAGCTTCTTAGATAGCTTTAACTTATTAATTAATTACGACTTGCCGACTTGGGCCACTCCAAATTGCAGTGAAAGAAAAACTTTTGGGTAAAAAAGAGTGGTTAATCATCTTCCTGAGATCACAACTTTTGCTGCATATATTGTTGCAGTCATTTTTTGAATATTGGTTTAAGTGTAGGAAATGATCCACTTCACCGGCCGGTGAGGAAGTGGTACCATTATATCAACTTTATTTTTATTTTAATATTTTTTTTTATTTTATTTTCAATCAATATATATTAAATATATATATATTTAAATCATTATTATATATTTTTATCAATTTCAACAATAATTAATATATATCTAAATTATCTTAATTTTTTTAAATTATTATTAAAATTGATCAAAATATATATATAAGTTAAAAAATTTATAAAAAAAAAAGAAAAAATCCAAAATTATAAGCTATTAAATTTTATGATATATTTTTCTCTTTTCAACTTCTACCGCTATGTTTTTTTTTCTTTTCTCATTTGCTATTTTTTAACCTAAGAATACAAAATTCTAATAGAAAAATAATATAAATAATTATTTTAAAATTTATAACCATAAAAATAAAATCTTTTACTTACAACTTATATATTTTTTATTAAAAAAATCATAACATATTATTTCAAATTTAATGATATTTAAATTAAAATACGATTATTTAAACTTTTTAATATTAAACTCATTAAATTAAACTATATTTAACGTTGTTAGGTAATATTTTATAAATTTTAACTTTTTAAAGTTTTACCAATCACGGTTCTGAGCAAAACAAAATTCACTGAAAATTGGGTAAATATTGTGGGGATTTTAAGTGTGAATTGTCATGTGAAAATAAGAGAGATTGTAGAAGAGAAGTATAAAATCTTTGAATGTCTCAAAAACAAGATATGTAATTGCATTTGGTGAGATGGGATTCATTTTAAATGTAGTCACTTTCCTTATTAAATATGATCCCGTCTAAAAGAACCAAATTTTAAATATAAAATGATTAAAAAGTATTTCTTTTTTTTTTATTATAATGGTTTAATTTTTTTTTATATATATAACTAAAACTCCAAACCAAAAACTTATAAAATAATTAAATAAAATTCATCCCAAACACAATCGTTTGCAATAAATCAATGATAACTTCCAATATTTCATGGAAAGCAAGTTGGCAATTTGAGAAACATAAAGTGGAAAATTACTATACTTGTCAGCTGGGCTGCTTGAAGAAGGTAATAAAACAGTTAAAAATAATCACAATTAACGTTAGGATTTATTGTTGTGTAAAATTTTGTGTGATTTTAATAATAATAATTATCAATAATATTGTTACATGAGTATTTATAAATTTGTGATGATTATAATTTTTCAATATATATTATTGATAGGGTCAGATTAATTATAGGGATGATGAGTGACATATTTCATTTCATATTTATTTACAAAGAAAATTTTAAAAGTAATATTTATAAATTTAATAATTTAAATATAAAATAAATAA
Source organism: Hippophae rhamnoides (assembly GCA_033030585.1). Taxonomy (NCBI): domain Eukaryota; kingdom Viridiplantae; phylum Streptophyta; class Magnoliopsida; order Rosales; family Elaeagnaceae; genus Hippophae; species Hippophae rhamnoides. Next base: position 6,914,942 of record CM065431.1, read on the forward strand.
TTCGATATATTCTTTACCATAAAAAGAATGAAACTTTAAATATCAGTTAGTTAGTTTCAGATTCAATCAGCATTACATCTTAATTCTAGATTTCCAGTTAATTTTAGTCTCTGAAAAACGAAGTCTTATCAGAATATTTTGACATCCATCAATATCTTGAAGTGCTGGCCTACAAAAGGACAAGCTTTAATAAACATCATTTCTAGTTTAACAATAATTCATCATTAAAAGGAAGCATCAATTATAAACATCCTGAATTACATCATTTACAAAGCACAGAGGTCCTATAACTATGGTGTTTTGATGGGAAATTTCTCAAAAAGCATGCCATCTGAGAACATGTATTTAAAGGATCGTAATAAAAAAACCTATGAAAATCAGGAAGAAAAAATGGAGGTAGGCATAATCCATATGCCCCTTGAAAAGTAAAGATTGCTTGCAATCTTTTTATAAGTTAACTTAAAATATACATTATGCAATCCTGAAACTAATATTTATAAACACTACGTTATTATATATCTTAATCAATTTAATTTTTTTTTATTAAAATCCCTTCAAAATGTTGGTTGTTTGATGCAACAATTTGAATAAAAACAATTAAAGAAAATAAAAATGACGGTAGATATAATCCATATGCCCTGAAAGATAGAGGTCGTTATTTGCATTATATGATCCTCAAAGTAGCCTTTTCATAAGTTAATATAAAATAAACTTAAGTTTCGTATTATTTATAATTATTACATTATTATATATTTTTAATTAATATAAGAAATTCTTTTTGTATTAACATTCCTTCAAAATGTATTTAGTTTGATTCAATAATTTATATATATTTCTTAATCAATATAAGACATTTTTTTAGACTAATATCGCTAGGATCATCATAGCAAAGAAGTTTCTATGACATGATTGACTTGTTCATGTTTTTAAACCTATTCTTCAAATATTTCTTAGTTGTCACAAAATAAAACTAAATATTGGTACTCATACTGCTAATTCTTACACATCTTCACATCTTATGAACTTGCTAAAACACATATATTACCTTTTGTTTCTACTCATGTGAATGCTAGTAAACCTTTTGAACTTATATATATTGATATTTGGGAGCCTTCGCCTCAAATTAGTGTAAATAGAGACAAATATTTTCTATTGATTTTTGATGATTTCACTAGATTTTGTTAGATTTATTTTTTATAAACTAGTGATTAATATATCTTTATTTTTCTTAAGTTTAAAACAATAGTTTAATGTTAATATAATGCAAAGATTAAAAGAGTTCAAAGTGATGGTACTTATGAGTACAAACCTTTGGTTAACACTCTTGAAAATTTTAGTGTCATATATTAATTAACCGGTCCGTATACCTCAAAGTAAAATGGTATGGTTGAATCTCATCATAGATGATACTACTACAAAAGGGGTATTTAAGTCGATATGTAAAGTCGATTTTTGGAAAAAATTGACTTATAATGAATTTAAAGTCGGTTTGGTGTAGAACTAACACTACACATAGCGTCAGTTCATGAACGTAGCGTCGGTTCTACGTGTCAACCGACGCTACACGTGGACATAGCGTCGATTCTATGTGTCAACCAATGCTACACACGTAGATAGCGTCGGTTCACCACATTGATCGACACTACGTCCACATGTAGCGTTGATTTGACACATCAATCGATGCTATGAACTACGTGGATAGTGTCGGTTGACATGTAGAACAGATGCTACACACGTGGATATTTCCTTTTATCTTCTTTCTTCCCTAGATAGAAACTATTCCAAGCATTACATAACTCTCAAAAACCCAAAACCTCATCCACTTCTCCTCCACTCTTTTTCTTTTTCTGGCCACCTACGACCACCAATTTCAGCACCGGTTAGTGGATTTTCATCCCCCCTAACTTATCTTTTAGATCCCCTATTTTTTGAACAAAATACACAATTTTTTATACCCATTTCTCACTTACAAAACATCATTTTTCTTCATTTCCTTCATTTTTTCATTTCATTTACTCTTGTAAGTATTTCTATTAATCATACGCACTTATTATTCATATTTTTTATGTTATTATGTGTTATTATTTATGTGTATAAATTTTTGTATTAGATATGTATGTTTTGTATTATAACATCAAGAGAAGAATATGATGATTTTGAATAACATATGACAACACCATGATAACTTTTCTGCTATTAATTAATATTTAATTTTTCAATTATTTTTATTATTTAAACTATTTGTTAAACATATTTTGATTTTTTTCCACTATTATGTAGGGATCGAATACATGTTCTAATTTGAGTATAATAGAAAATGAGCAAATTTTGTAAAAATTAAAATTAAAAATTTAAAGTCGGTTCAACGCGTGAATTAATTTTAAATGTAAAGTCGGTTCATCCCATGAACCAACTTTACATTTTTAAGTCATCATTATTAACCGACTTTAAAGGTACGTTTTGTAGTAGTGTGAGTTGTTGATGTTAGGTTAGCTATGTTGTTCAGATCAAATGTGCCTCTATCATATTGGCCCTTTGCTTTTAGGTCAACTATCTATACTTTGAATAGAATTCCCATTAAAGTTATAAACTATTCTTCACCTTATTCATGCCTATAAAGTACTTTGTTTGATTGCAATTTTCTTAAAGTTTTTAGTTTTTTGAGTTTTTCTTATCTCAAGCCTTTTAACGATAAGAAGTTGCAAGCCTTTTCTTCAATTTATGTGTTTTTTGGATATACCCCTAATCACAAGAGCTATTTGTGTATGGATATGACTACTAAGAAGATAATTACTAGTAGACATATCTTTCACTTTGAGGATGAATTTCATTTTCATACTTTTATTTTGTCCTCTTCTCAACCAACTCCTTCGAATCTTGCACTATGATGTACCTTCTTGGTTGTCTCCTTCTATTTCATGTCTTGACATGCTAGTAACCAATGCTAAGCATACTACTCATGTTATGTCTAATCATGTTCCAGTGATTAGTCCTATGCAAGAGTCTAGTTCTCAACATGTCCCTTTCCATTCCCAGTTTGTGTCACAATCTAGTTCTTTGTTTGGTTCTAAGCCTTTATCCTCTAGTGGTTAGTCTTCATATACATCTTATTTGTAGTCTTTGTCACCTAGCCAAGTGCCTATTGGAGCATATCATCTAGGGATTGATTTGGAAGTTTATCTTCCTAGCATACCTTCGAATTATATGCATGCTTCACATCCAATACTAACTCATTCTAAAATTGGTACTTCCAAGCCCAAAGCATTCATTACTTCAAATCCTCAATCTACTCTTCTTCCTACTCCAAAATATTTTAAAGATGTAGTTAAAATACAAGAATGGAAAAAAACCATGATAGTAGAATACAATGCTCTTGTTAAAAATAATACTTAGTCTTTGGTTGATTCTCTACCTCATGCTAAGATTATTGGTAATATGTGGGTTTATACAACCAAGGAAAAGGCAAATGGAACATTAGATAAATACAAGACTCACTTGGTAGCACAAGGGTATTTACAAACACTTGGACTAGATTTTACAGAAACATTTAGCCCAATGATAAAACTCACTACTATACGTATTATTCTATCCATTACATTGCATTTTAACAAGGATATTATGTAGCTTGATATCAATAATGCCTTTCTCAATGGTAAACTAGAGGAGGCAATTTACATGCATCAACCACCAAGCTTTGTCAATGCATCACATCCCATAAAATTTTGTTAGCTCCAAAAGCTTGGCTCCATAAGTTGCAACAATGCCTTTTATCTTAAGGTTTTGCCATTACTAAGAGTGATATTAGCTTGTTTGTCAAGAGATCTTCTAAGAAAGTCATGTTTGTTTTTGTCTATGTTGATGACATTTTTTTCACAAGTTTCAACCCTTTTTGCTTGGAAGAATTTGTCACAACTCTTTGTGATAAATTTGTATTAAAAGATACAGGTTCACTTACATTCTTTTTAGGCATTCAAGTTACTCAAACATCTCAGGATCTGCATTTAGAATGGGTTAAATATATTATCGATATGTTACAAAGAGTTGGTTTGATGCACACCAAACCTACTTCTACTTCTATGGCTTCATGGGGAGTACTTGGCAAAAAAGGAGGCAATGTGTTAACAGATCCTACAGATTATAGAAGTTTAGTAGGTACTCTTCAAAATTGTGTATTATTAAGGCTTGATAATAATTTTTTTAGTGAGCAAATTCTGTCAATTTTTGAGTGAGCCTACTGATGTGCATATGAAGGCAACTAAGAGGGTGCTAAGGTATCTCAAGGGTACAATTGATTATGGTCTAGTGCTGATGAAACTAAGGGAACTAGACTTATATGGCTACACCAATTCTGAATGAGCAAGCAATCCAAATGATAGGAGAAGTACAAGTGGGTATTGCATGGTGTTTAATAGTAACATTGTCAACTAGTCCTCCACAAAATAGAAGGTAGTCGCTAGATCTTTAGCAGAAGTTGAGCATAGAGCCCTAGTAACTAGCTCATTTAAAGTAGTATGGATTTAGTCATTACTCAATGAGATAGGGTTTTCTCTTACATGGAAATCAAAGATGTTAAATGAAAATATTAGTACATAACAGTTAGTTGGGAACCCAATGTAGCATTCTCGAACAAATTAAATAGAATTTGATTGTCACTTTGTGTGAGATTTGGTCTTACAGAAAAACCTTGACATTGAGTTTTGTAACTCTTTTAAACAGTTGGATGATATGTTCATTAAGCCCCTTCCAAGGCTTGGTTTTGTTGCAACAAGAAGCAAACTCATGGTATTGTGTAAACCATGAGTCTGATGGCAAGTACTACCACTTTTTGTTAAATGATTGGCTTGTAATATTGATACTTATACTTTAGTGATTGGTTTTTATTATTGTTAAGTGAAATAGTTGTGAATATAATGAATAAAAAATTCTATTATAACAAAATTGTTAGCTGTATATGCATCCTTATTTAAAAAGACGGTATTGCATGTATACAATTCAATGAAATCAATTTTTTGAAATTTCTTAAATCCTTTCTTATGTGTTTTTCATTTATTCTTGAGTTCCTATAATGAGGTTTGCATGTGTTATGGTTTATTTAGTATACAAATTTTAATATGATTATGGGTACAAAATATTAAACTATTTTTTAATAGTTTAAATATTAATGTGTTATTATTTTATTCTATTATCTTATAAATCTCAATCATTGAGATGAGTTATCGTAAAAAAATATTTAAATATCAATTTAATTTGATTATATATATATATTTAGGATTCGAAGAGAATTCTTTTTTATTGATTTTTTTTATATTCTCAAGCACAATGTAAGCACCTAATACACACGATCTTGACACTAATAACTCGTAACAAAAGTAACCAGGTATTTTATGTAGTGTAAAAAAAGTTTATTTATTTATATTAAATTATTAGAGTGAAAACAATATATAAATTAAAGGATTTAGTATATTCTTATTTAAAAATATATATATATATATATTAAAAAAATATTTAATTTTAAGTATACTAATAATCTAAAATTAAGATTTAATTTGAGACATAATAAACTCATTTTTAAAATACTTAAATAAAAAAATTCATTTAACTATTATTAATTCAAAAAAATTCAAATTAGCCCAACACAAAACAGAACGGAGAGAAGGTCTAAAAAGACACTAAATTAATTGAATCTTATTAAATATAATGATTTTGAGAGAAAAATCAAAGTAAAATGGATGGATTTTCTTCTAAAACTTTAGTTTTTATATCGAAACAATAATTAATAAAATTTATAATTTATAACATCTTTAATACTTTTAAAAATAGTGAGTTAAAAGATTGAAAAATGATTTACTTTCAAAAAATAATTTTAAGGATATTTTTTCTATTTATTTTTCGGTAATGTGCTTGGTATTAAAATCTTAAATTAAATACCAATTTTAAATCATTAATATATTTTAAATTATTATTATATTACTATAACATAAATATCTTTTATTCAATATAACTATTATTAAAGTGTCCCGCAACTTTGAGAGAAAATTGACTTTATTAAGAAGGTAACGTTATAAAGACTTAGAAGTGATTTAACACCATCATCAACTATGATCATAAAAAAGTTTGTCTGGTTGAATTCCACACTACATACCCCAAATTTAAATAATTACATTTTGCTTTTGCTTTATAGTGGGCAAATGAAAGTCAATTTTGTTGCCTCATTTGCATAATTACTCTAAATTTTGTGGTTATAACGTATGCGTTTGATAGTTTTTTTATTTATGAAAAATTTAATTATAATATATGATATTATTATAATTAATTATATATTAAAAAAATAAATTTTATTATTTTAATTAATAATTATATCAATTATATTATAATGTATTATAAAGTGATATTTATTTATTTTAAATTAGAATGTGACTTTAAACATGAAGTACTCACTATGATCGAGACTCTGCTTTAAATTTTGGGTTTCTCCAAAGTAACCGGCCCTTATTACATTGAAAAACAACATGTGGCACATTTTCGTTAGATCTTGAATAACAGACTTTGATTATAGATGTCTAATCAAATTCATAAAAAAAGAGAATATAGCAATGAACCAAGAGGCAAGAGCCAAGAAGTCCCAGGAAGACACTTGAGTATCAAATCCATTATTCTTGGGACAACTAGTACACACATCTTTAATTTGTGAACCTATTTAATTCAAATATCTCAACCACGACTCTATTTATGAAGTTTAAGTTTTGAGTAATTTGTTAAGATGAATAAAAATTAAATATATTTATAAAAACTTTATAATATCATAATTTCTTAATAATAATAATAACAATAACCACAATTAAACTAACTAAAAAATATTAAAATTTATTTATGAATATTGATACTTAATAAAAAAAATATGAAACTCTTGAATATTTCAAAGCATAAAATTCATTTATAACTCAATTTAAATCAACATTTTTAACAAAATTTCTTTAAATATAAAAAAATTATATAATCTATTAAAAATTCTTCTTCCATTTTGTTTGGAAGATAAGTTTTATAAATCAAAATATATATTATGTAGTTATAGTTGATACATGAAGATTCAATACTGAACAAATTAATCTATTAATTAACAAATATATCTCTAATCATCTATTTTTAACTAATTCTTATAACGAGATTGAAAAGGATAAAAAATTTTTGAAATTTTGAATTGTTGACGTCATTTATCTCATAATGCATTAATTGTCTTCTCAAGTCTTCAAGTTCTTTACGTGTAAAGTCCTCGAAATAATTTTTTTTTTATAAGATTGCAAATATCATTAATGTTGAAGGACTTAAAATAATGAATAGGATCCAAATTAAAGCTAAGAGTGAAAAATTCTATTAAATTATTCGAAAACCTCTCATTTATTTCCATTGATTGAAAATCAATTACAACATTGAATATGTCAATTATATAATGATGTTTCACTGTGAGATTATCTTTTATAAGACATGACCGTCGTGTACCATCAAGTAAATATTACTTATAATAAATGTATTAATGTCACATTTTTCACAAAATGATAGCATGAGTTGTAAAAAGATCATCTTAATCACATTCTCTTAGTTTTTCTAGAAGTAATTTTGTAAGCTTGACAAGTCTTATAACATTCAAAATATCATAAAATTCAGATTGAGATATAGAAAGTAACTCCCGTAACTTTATCCATCAATAGTAAAATAAAAATAAATTCAAAACATTTAATTGCTTTGAATGCCCTTTTTGCTTCTCTTCTTACATTATAATTAGGCTCGTCTTTAACAATGTTATCAAAAATAGTATATATTACACCAAATATTTCAATTAACATATTGTCATAAACAAAATGAGAACTCCACCTTGTAAGTACAAGTCGTTGTGATATGTGAATTTGATTAGCTCTACTTTAAATCTTGAGTTCTCTATGGTATAACAACTTTGCTAATTCAATTTATCTTGCAGATTTAAGTTCTGAGCAATGTTTAGCCCAAGCTCTAACAACATTAGCAACTAAGCTTAACTTTGAAAAGAAAGCTTCCACATCATGAAAATCTTTGGATGTTGCTACCAAATCTAATTAAAGACGATGTGCAAAGCAATGAATATAGTGTGCAGATGGAGAATCTTTAATAAATAAAGCTTGTAACATATTCTATGCACACCGCATATTACTAACACCATCGTATCCTTGATCTTAAATGTTCTTAATTTGAAGATTATGTTTAGAAAGAGCTAAACATATTTTCTCTTTCAGATTTGTAGTAGTTTGTTAAACATGAATGATATCAATAAAACGCTCTTGAATAAAGTTATTACAATCAACAAATCTTAAGATAATTGCTATCTACTTTTTGGTGGACTCATCAAGATCCTTATTAACAAGAATAAAAAAATTTACATCACCAACTTCTTGGCTATTTTGTTTCGAATGTTTGCAATAATATTTAATTACTTTTTAAATAAATGGAAAAGTATATTTTGCATTTGTTGGAGCATAATTTAAGGTAATATTAACAATATTATCACCAATTACTCCAAACAGTTTGATCATCGCAATAAAGTTACCATGATTAGATTATGTGTTAGATTCATTCGAACCTCTAAAAGCACATGTTTGCTTCGCAAGCCACTTAATGGTCTCTATTGAAGCTTTGAGTCATAAACGATTCTACATTATTTATTGTGAAGATTTTTTATTGATCATTTTGTCATTATGTATAGTTGGATTTTTCAAAACATGCCATTGTTGCATAGTTAAAAAAAATATCCTTAATTTTGTTTCGAAGAGATGTTTTAATAAGCTTCATAGATGAAAATATACATTATGTAGTTGCAGTTGATACATGAAGATTTAATACTAAACGAATCAATATGCCAATTAACAAATATATCTCTAACCACCGATATTTAACTAATTCCTATAGCAAGATTGAAAAAGATAAAATTTCTTAAAATTTTGAATTGTTGGCGACATTAATCTCATAATGTATTAATTTCTTGGAGGATACTTTGGAGGATTATACTCAAAAAGAAACATGGAAAGCAAAATACTTTATCATTTTCTACATAATACTCTAACCAAAGAAATTTTTGTGAACCACGAATATTGAAACCAACATTGTTGGCATCGATCCAAAAGAAGTGGGTGGATTCAAATCTAATTTAGGTTGATATAATCTCATGTCAATATATTTCCTTCATACATCATTTTGATCATTAACTCATATCACTGTTAAGATAACGAAAACTTGTATCTCTTTTAAGAGAAATAATATCATTTTTTTCAAGTTCCTTTATTTGAGATTTCATCAAGATTTGAAGTATCGATAGACGTATTGTTTTTATTGATTTCCCTTCCATTTTCTTAAAAAAATAATGAAGACTTTTAGGACAAAATAACAATATAAATTCGCAAATAATCAAAATAACATGTTTAGTAAAGAATTTTGTATTTTAACTTATGTTATTCAAAGACTTTTAGGACATTGAGAGTCACAAATGTTGGATACATGTTCAAGTGTTGGACATGTCAATTTTTAATTTTTTTTCTCACCAAATTAGAGTGTTTTAATACCCACACCTATATCCATATCATGACGTTTAGATACGAGTATTTCATAAAATACAAAGAGTCTAAATAAAATATATTTTAACAAGTAAATTAATATATATTTCATAAAAAATCATTTTGACACACTACTATAAAACGGACTATTAAAGTTGGTTAAAAATCGACTTTAAACCAATTTAAAGTCGATTCACGCGTTGAACCGACATTAAATTTTTAATATTTAATTTTTTTTACAAAATTTACTCATTTTCTATTATACTTAAATTAAAACCTATATTCGATCACTATATAATAGCCAAAAAAAACAAAATATATTTAATAAAAAGTTTAAATAATACAAATAATTAAAAAATTAAATATTAATTAATAGCAGAAAAATTACCATGGTGTTGTTCTATGCTATTCAAGATCATCATATTCTTCTCCTGATATTATAATACAAAACCTACACATATAATACAAAAATTTATACACATAATAGCAGAAAAATATGAATAATAAGTGCGTAGTATTAATAGAAATACTTATAAGAGTAAATGAAATGATAAAATGAAGGAAATAAAGAAATAATGGTGTTTTGTAAGTGAAAATGGGTATAAAAAATTTGAGTATTTTGTTAAAAAAATAAGGGATCTAAAAGATAAGTTAGATAGGAAGCAAACCCACTAACCTACGTTGGAATTCATGATCGTAAGTGGCCGGAAAATGAGAAAGAGTGGATGATGTTTTGGGTTTTTGAGAGTTATGTAGCGCTTGAAATATTTTCTGTTTAGGGAAGAAAGAGAGAAAAGGAAATATCTACGTGTGTAACATCGGTTCTACGTGTCAACCGATGCTATCTACGTAATTCGTAGCGTCGATTGACGTATGGAACCGACGCTACACGTGGACGTAGTATCGATTCAACTTGTTAATCGACGCTATCCACGTGTGTAGCATCGGTTGACACGTAGAACCGACGCTACGTTCATATGTAGCGTCTGTTCGACATGAACGTTGCGTCGGTTTGACACGTCAACCAACGCTATGTGTAGCTTCGGTTCTACATCAAAACGAATTTAAATTTATTATAAGTCAGTTTTTTCTAAAAATCGACTTTACATATCGACTTAAATACCACTTTTTGTAGTAGTGACATTTATAGATAGATAAGTTTCTCTCAATAATGATCCAATATATGAATACAGTACCTTAAAACTATATGGAAGAAAATCTTTAGACAACGGATCTTAGGATTTTCAAAAGATAATGGGCAATCTGGTTGAAGACTTGAAGTAAATGAAGAACCCTGTGCAAACGCAAGGCAATAGAGAAACATATAGCTTAAAATATATTTAAAAAAAATCAAAATTTGAGATTATTAATCTAATAAAACCCTAATACATTAATTTCAACTTTAAGTGTAGCTTGAAGGTCTCATCTCTACTTAGTTGTTTGAAACTCTAGTCTTATATTTGGATGATATAAAAATAAAGTATCGTATACTTTGAATATGTAACCGTTATATTGAGAGTTCTTTGTCTATGTGAAGAGTATATAGAGATAAGAAAAAAGAATGATTTAATGTTGTATTGGTGTGTTTAGAATGTACATAGACAACCCTATTTATAGGATTGTAACAAGTGTAGTACAAGTGTAGTATAAGTGAAATAGTGGAAGTGGAAGTGTAGTACAAGTGTAGTACAAGTGAAATAATACAAGTGTAGTACAAGTGAAGTATAAGTGAATTACAATATCAAATATAACTTAACATCCCCCCTCAAACTCAAGGAGGAAGAGAAACAATCAACTTGAGTTTGGAAACTAATTCTTGAAATCTGCCTGGTAGATGAGATTTGGTGAAGATGTCAGCTGTTTGATCTGTGGAGGATATTGATTTGAGACAAACAGTGTCTTGAAGAACATGTTGACGAACAAAATGACAATCAATCTCGATATGTTTTGTTCGTTCATGAAATACATTATTGTGAGCAATCTGAATAGCACTCTGATTGTCACAATATAGGATAGTTACAGTTGATTGGAGAACACCCATATCAACAAGTAACCAACGGAGCCAAATAAGTTCTTGAGTGGTGTCAGTAAGAGCACGATATTCAGCTTCAGTGCTGGATCGAGAAGTGAGAGATTGTTTCTTGCTTCGCCAAGATATAAGAGAGTTTCCAAGAAAGAAACAATATCCAGTGGTAGAGCGACGATCAGTTAGGTCACCTGCCCAATCAGCATCAGAGTAGGCGGAAAGAAGAAGATTAGACTTGTTGGAGAAGTGGAGACCGTGAAACATGGTGCCTTTGATGTAGCGGAGAATGCGAAGAACTGTAGTATAATGGGTAGACCGTGGAGCAGACATGAATTGACTAACCAGATGAACAGCATAGGCAATGTCAGGACGAGTGACTGTGAGATAAACAAGGCTGCCTACTAGTTGTCTATATAATGTGGCATCTGAGAGAATAGTACCATCTAATAGAGTAAGTTTGACATTGGTTTCTAGAGGTGTTGATGCAATTTTGCAATCAGTAATGCCAATCCGATTAAGAATATCGGAACAGTACTTTGCTTGAGAGAGATAATATCATTGAGAATCAGATGAGATTTCTAGGCCCAAGAAGTAGTGGAGACGACCAAGGTCTTTCATTTCAAATTGATGGCTCAGAAACTGCTTAAGATCAATAATTCCATTAGAGTCATTCCCGGTTATGATCATATCATCTACATAAAGGAGTAGAAGTGTTACACCAGTGGGAGTCTTCCGAATAAAGAGACCGGAGTCATAAGAACTAGAAGTGAAACCAAAGTCAGTAAGTGTAGAGCTGAATTTGGCAAACCAAGCTCGAGGAGCTTGTTTGAGGCCATAGAGAGCACGACGAAGTCTGCATACTTGATGAGGTGAATGAGTGTATCCAGGAAGAGGTTTCATATAAACTTCCTCAGTTATGTCTCCATTGAGAAAAGCATTTTTGACATCCATTTGAAACATGTTCCAATTTCGGGCAGCATCAACAGCAATGATACTTCGAACAGAGGTGAGTCGAGCTACAGGTGCAAAAGTTTCTTCATAGTCGATTCCATATTCCTGTGTAAAACCCTTTGCAACCAGACGAGCTTTATATCGTTCCACAGACCCATCTGAATGAGTTTTGATTTTGAAGATCCACTTACAACCAATCAAAGATTTATTAGATGGAAGATCAACAAGATCCCATGTATGTGCTTTTGTTAATGCCTATAATTCATCTGTCATACCATCGCTAATGAGGGTTAGAACTAGCTTCTCTATAGTTTTGGGGTTCGCTGATGAGACAAAATAGTAGAGAAACATTGATAATCTCAGAGATGAAAATGAAGACTACTTACACGAGTAGAACGACGAAGTGATGACTCTGGACAATCAGGTAGTTGGTCTTCAGAAGATGTTGTTATGGTAGGATCAACAGAAGGAGCAGACACATCAGGAGAAGCCGTAGTAGACGATGGTGAGGGTAATGGAGCAATGTCAGGAGGAAATAAATCAATAGTTGGGTCATTAAAAAATGAGAGTTAGGTAGGAGATGAGACATGAAATGAAGAAATAGAGGAAAAAATTTTATGTTCCCAAAAGATAACATGACGAGAGATGCGCAATCGTTTAGAGATAGGGTCCCAACAACGATAGCCTTTGTGTTCTATTCCATACCTTAAGAAACAACAAAGACGAGAACGATGTTCTAATTTATTGTGTTCATGAGGGTGAAGAAGAACAAAACAGGCACAACCAAACACTTTGAGTAGTTTATAAGATGGAGAAATACTATAGAGACGCTCATAAGGGGATTGATTGTGAATAATAGGCATTGGAACACGATTGATGGTATAAACAACCATAAGAGCTGCTTCACCCCAAAAGCGTTCAGGACAAGAACTAGAAATGAGGAGAGTACGAACAGTATTAAGAATATGTCTGTGTTTTCGCTCAGCTCTTTCATTTTATTGAGATGTGTCCGGACAAGAATATTGAGAAAGAGTCCCATTTTGTCGAAGAAAATTTAAAAAATTTGTTTCTTTATATTCCATAGCATTATCAGCTCTAAGCACTTTGATATTTTGAGAAAATTGGGTTTTAACCATTTGGGCAAAATCATAATAAATTTTGGGTAATTCAGATTTATGTTTCATGAGAAAAATCCATGTGAATCTTCAATAATCATCAATAAAAATGACAAAATAAACACATCCCCCCATAGTAGGATGTGGGGATGGACCCCAAACATCAGAATGAATTAAGTCAAAAGGGGAGACAAATGTATAATCACTTTTATTAAAACATAAAGCAGGTTGTTTTCCCAATTGACAAGGCAAACAATTTACATTATCAGAAATAGAAACAAATCCTAATTTACCAGAAGATGCTAAGGGACGAAGACGTCCTATAGACGTATGGCCTAGACGAGCATGCCATAGGTTGATAGGAGTGGTAGAAGCAGCAACAAAAGTGTGAGGATAATTGGGTAGATGAAGGTTGATAAGTTCAAATAATCGTCCAACCTTACGGCCTATCCCAAGGATCTATCCTGTCTGTGGATCCTGCACATGACAACCAGAAGAGGAAAAAGTAATAGTAAGACCAAGTTCACATAATTGACCAACAGAGATAAGATTTAGAGTAAGGTTGGGAATATGAAAGGTGTCAGAAAGTGATATAGAAGATGTGGAAACTTGTCCTACAGCATTAACATGCATATGTGAACCATTGGCAGTTTGAATTAAAGGTTTGGAGATGGAAGATTGTGTGGGAGAGAAGATGTGAGTATCATGAGTCATATGGTTACAACAAGTAGAATCAAAATACCATAAAGATTTACCTGATGTGAGAGACAAGGTAGTAGGAGAAGCATTACTAGATTGTGAGAGAACATGTTTAAGAAGACCTTCAAGTTCTTGAGTAGAGAAAGTAAATTTGTCATGATTATCCTCAGAAGCAACAGCGGTGATAGATAAGTTACTATTTTTACCTGAAGCATGTTGAGAGGGATTCCGAGAGGAATGCTAAGAGGGATTTCGTGAGGAATGCTGAGAGGGATTCCGTGAGCAATCTCTATTAAAGTGTCATGGACCCTTCTTTTGACAATATATACATACCCGAATGGGACATGTAAGAAGCTCATGATTAGGGTTGTGACAATAGGTGAAGCCTTGATGTTTGAAGTCCTCTTTAGAACCTCCTTTAGGGCGATAAAAAAGGGTGGCAAGAACAGAATCTGTATGATGAACTTTGAAAACTCCCATCCGAGTTTCTTCAGAGCGAAGCTCGGTCACCGTAGTATCTAAGGATGGAAAAGGACTCCGATGGAGTACGGAAGCCCGAACAGGTTCAAATCGATCATGGATAGCCATAAGAAAAATAACAAGACGCTGGTGATTACAGTAAGTTGCAAACATCTCAGCATCAATCTTGTTCGTCCAAGTTGGTTCAGAGAGAGCGAGTTGATCCAAATAGTATGCATTTCAGAGAGAAATTGGTTAGTGGTTTGATCAGCCCTTTGGCGTTTGGTATGAAGAGTTGTTAAAAGTTGATATTTTTGGCCAAATCTGTTGTAGTAAAGTGAGCCTCAAGAAATTCCCAAACTTCTTTGGCAGTGTCAAAACGCCCAAATTCACCATGAATTGAGGGTAAAGTGGTGTTATGGAGACAGGTAATAATTTGATGATGTTTACTCTCCCAGTCCTCAAGGCGATCAACAAATAAGGAGTTGTTTTCAGTGGTTTCTTGGATGGGTATAGAGATAACACCAGTTATGAAACGCCATAGCTTGCGTCCTTTCAAGAAACTTTTCATTGCTTGTGCCCAGGCTAGGTAGTTAGTATCATCAAGGGTGGTAGAGATTGGTTTTGGGATATCATTTACGTCCATTTTAATAAAATAATGGAGGAAATATAAAGCAAATATATAGAAACAATATAAAGGAGATATCCTTAAAAATGAAAAGAGGAGTTGAAAACAAGCCTGGAACCGGATTGAGGTGAGCCGGGTTGGAGTGAGCCTATTTGAGGTGAGCCGGGTTTGGAGTGAGCCGGGTTGAGGTGAGCCGGGTTTGGAGTGAGTCGAGTTGAGGTGAGCCAGGTTTAGAGTGAGCCGGGTTTGGAGTGAGCCGATTTGAGGTGAGCTGGGTTTAGAGTGATGAAGAGAGGTAGAATTTTGATATAAATTTTAGAGGTATATGAGAGGCTCTGATACCATGTGAAGAGTATAGAGAGATAAGAAGAAAGAATGATTTAATGTTGTATTGGTGTGTTTAAAATGTACATAGAACCCTATTTATGTGATTGTATGAATGTCATGGTGAAATAGTGGAAGTGTGTCTGAGTGAAATAATGGAAGTGTCTTCTGTCAAGTATAAGTGAATTACAATATCAAATATAACTTAACAGTCTAAGATAAGCATCCTAAAAATTGATTAGTCTTGATATAAAAATAATAAATTCTAAGCATCTCTATACAGAGAGGAACTGAAATGATTCGGTGCCATTAATCTTTACAATTTAGGCAAATAAAACCTAAAATTGAAAAATCTCAGTACCAAGCCATCAACCATGAACAAAAAATAAAAGCTAAAATCATAATTAAACATAGCTTTCACTCTGAAATTCAAAATATCCATCCCAAGGCATCCCAAAATCAGAATTAATAGAGAACAAACGAAAATAACAAATTATAGTACGAAAATTTTCCTTAGAAGCTAATTATAGATGATTAAAACCGTAAATTTAGAGGCACATCATTTTCTCTAACAATATTAAATCTCAAGGATTTTATCAAAGTAAAGGAGTAGACGGAGTCAAGGAGATTACCTGTTATTGACTGTTTTTGTTGTTGTTGTTGTCTTGTTGAAGAGGTGCAACGACGGCATGGCAAAGAGTCAAGAGAAATAGGGAAAGAAAGATATAGAAGATGGAGTGGAGATTGTTGGTTATTAGATACGTACAAGGATAAAATTATAATTTTACATTAAAAAAAATTCAGGGTGTAGCCTCTTCTCAGCCCCTGATATCCTCCGTCTCTGGTTGTAAAAATTCAGGATCTCTTTCTTTATGTTTTTGAAAGCGTTTATGGTTGAACAAAAATAATAATAATGATCTTTAATTGTGATTAAAGTGTAATAAATTTTATTAATTTTTTGGGCGTGCTGATACAAATTTACTTATTATTAAAAATTGGATTAGAAGTCAAAAAATTTAAAAATATAAAAAATAATAGAACACGTGGAAATATATATATGTTTTATAAATTAATTATAACTTAAAAAATATGAATTTAAATATATTTTAACATATAAATTTGATTGATTTAATAACGTGTTTATAGCTCAAAACAATATGTACATGTTCATGTGATTCATTTATGATGTTTTTAAAATTTTGAAATCAGTTTATGATGTTTTTAAAATTTTGAAATCAGTTTTAGTTTTTTATAGTTAGTAGAATTATAATTTATCTGGAGGAGTGTACATTTTTACGCTTTGATCGTGATCAAGGGATCATTGTTACATTTCATTCAAAAAAAAAAAAATACTTCAAGACTAATTAAGAAAAACTTTATCATAAGTGTTTTCGGGACTCATAAAACATTTTTCTTTTAAAAATCAATTCCGTACAAAATCACTTTTAACAAAATTACAAGTAAATGTACCCCTCGTTATTATTCAACTTGGGTGAGGGATTAAATTACTATCATTATTTTTTAAAAATGATAGGTTTTAGTTTGTTATTTTTGGGTTGGGACCGATTAGTCTAATAATTTTTTTTAAAAAAAATTAATTAAATTTAAAACATACTTTTCACTTAAATAAGATGAAAAAATATACGTTATACATCCGTAATCTTTCTCATCATATGTATTAAATGGATTTTATCTATTTTATTGCCTAAAAATAGGTTGTTGTTGTTAACGAGCAATACACAGGCCCTTTTCATTTTCTATTTTTCAATTAATATTTATCTCCCTATTTTTACTTAATATTTTGCTGATATTCCCAATGAAAAATGAGGAATTGGGAGATTTAAAACATATTTTAAATATTATTTTTTAATTTTTTTTTAGTAAAGGCAAAAGTTCTTTAAAAAAATTAAGTAATGACAAATATTTTATGGTAAAATTAAGGAAAAGATAAATTTGAGACAATAAATAAATAAACAATTTAGAGAAAAAATAAAAATATGTAATAATAAATATATAAGTTCTTTATATTAAATAAATTTGATAGGATTTTAATACAAATTAGTTGGAAATTATACGATTGAAATATACAATAATTATATGATTTTTAAAAAATAAAAATTATAGATGTTCAAAAAGAATAAAAATTTATATTTATTAAAATAAGACATATAATTTGAATAACAACACAAAAAATACAATTCTTATATGAGTCGTGTTATGAAAATGCAGATTATTATTCACGTTCCTCATTTCTCATTTTATTGTCCATATATTATACGAACTTCAATTTCTATACAAAGACAATATAAAATAGGCATAAGAGCTTAACTCTAACCCCTAGTTAAAAAGTACCGCTCCAATTTCAAGCTACAATATTAAACTTAAGATTTGGTATTAGAAAGATTTTATATCTTTTAAAATGTAAAATTAATCTATTTGGTTTTTATAATAGCCAAAAAAAAAAGATTGCTTTTAAGAGATATATCAAAAATTTCTAATTTTTTAAAAAGTATGTAATTTTAAAAAAAAATTGATATTTTTTTCACCTATAGATCACATTATTTTCTAATGTATTACTTTAAATATATCGTTATATATACCATCAATAAATATCAAATATTTTAAAAAAAGTGAGAAAAGTTTAAACTTATTGTATAAAAGATGTACCTTTTCTTAATGTATTTGCTAATACTATTACAAAACATATCTATAACCTAGGTTTTTAACTGTAATCATAAATCTATGAGCACGTTTATTAGAATAGAGACCTAAGTGAAAAAACCATAAGTCGTTACCTATGATCTTGGTTTTCTAATACCCGTGGCCATAGGTACACCTTATGACCTTAGTTTTCTAATAACAAAGATCATAGACTTGTAATCAAAATAATATTTATTGACCATATATATTTCAATTAATCTCATTTATAAATATAAATTAAAAATATTAAAAATCATTATATTAAACTTAAGAGAAATATTACATTAATTAAGAGTTTAATAGATACATTAAACATAATAAAACTTTAATATAACTAGTTAATTAAAATGTTCCAAAAATATAAAAATATACATGAAAAAAATTTACTAATATAACTGTCAAGTTGTTTACGTTCTAAATCAATAAAATATTTTACATGTCCTATTGTAATATTTTTTTTCAAAATCTTCTTACTTGATAGCATCTACCTGAGCATAACAACGTATGGATTTCATTAATATAATTCTCATATACAACATGTAAAATACAAGATTCTTTTCTACTTATTATTATTTAGTACTATCTATATTAATAACAATAGTAACATTATTACCATTATGAGTAGTTTTAAAAGGAAACAATAGTAGCAGTAAAAATAATAAAAAGAAAGTAAAGGAACAATAAAGTGAGGAATTCCAAATTACTGGACAACCTGTAAATGGATCAAATTAGTACAAAGATTAACTTAATATAAAAGCAAGATATTAAGACGTAGGTAGTAGGATAATGTGCATACTTGAGAACTTGAACCTCTACCAGATGAGTAATAACGTTTCTCATCAGCCTCAAAGTAAAACATGTTTTCAACAACAGAAACTTAGCATCTTGCCATTTTAGTGAAATTTGTTTCTTTAGCTTGTGAATCTAGAATTTCATGTGTCGATATAATAATAGCTAAAGATGATTCAATTATAGAATGCACGCCCTAAGCTTCGAAAACATGCGAACTCCTTTTGCAACATCAATGAACACTAACTTTTGAGGGGTAGTAACAATTACAGCAGCAGTTAAGGGAACCACCGGGAGCAGTAATCTGATTAATCACAAAATGAAATAATCCAATCAGACCCTACGCGCCAAATTAAGAAATATGAAAGCTCCCAAAAAGGCTCATTTGAAGGGGATGAAAATGTAAATTCATCAAACTCTGTTTCATATGAACTTGGAGAGAGTAATAAGATGGAGATAAAAAACAGCTCAATCATGATAAACTGTAATACTGAAGTGGCAGATGAGAAGAAATTTGAGGGCCAATATTGTTTCAAAGAATTTGCAAATTCATAAGCATTAGGTGGCCATCAAAATGCCCACAAAAAGGAAAGAATGAAAAAGAAAAGATTGCAGCTTCAAGCCAAAAAGGCAAGCATCAACTATTATCTTCAACCTTATAACCAAAATAGTCAAGTGGGTTATGCCTTTCAAGGATCCAATAATAATAATAATACTTCATGGTTTTATGCTACTCAACAAATTAGCTTCAATCCCTATGATAATCCAGATTTCCAATTTTAAGATTCTGATTTAACTAAGTGGTATTCATCTTCAGACCCTAATTATTATTCTAATAATGACACAAACAAGTTCGCATATATACCAATTCTATCTGATAGAACTGTACTCGACCCTATTGCACTGCTGGCCTATTGAGTACTTTTTTTTTTGCGCTTGTTTGAAAAAAAATTGGCGCAACATTTTGTGTCTACTTTTAATCAAATAATGCATATATTTAAACTGATGCAAACACTGCTAATTGGATTCACCAATCGAGTATTAATTTAGCTTACTTAATTTAGCTATGTTGGTGTTTACGTGAAGAAGAATAAATTAGAATATTAAGTATAGCTCTGACAGTCAACACCGGACACCAACACAAACACCGACACCAAGCACAGTATTAGGATCAAGCACCAATATCGCTTATGCACCAGCACCAATACCAATGTTAACGTTACCATGCCACCACCAACACCAAGAAATTGTTGAAATTAAAGAATTATGAGAAAAAAAGACAAATATCATTTTCAGACAAACTAATCTTAAACTACTTACATAAACTACTTTTAAGATAAACACAAACAAACAGATCTTAAAAGTGATTAAATAATCGAGGAAACAAAAGAGTACCTTAAAAGGTTTATTATTTGTTTTGAAGGTGATGTCAGGAACATACTTTAACCAAACAAGAAATCTTAAATATATACAAATCAAAAACGAATAAAAAAACAAATTTGAACTATAGAATTTATTAGATATGTTAGGAAAATCATTAATTTTTTTTGTCTTTCCGTTTACTTTCTAACTATTAGAAACTATTTAGAAGTCAAAATCAAATTCAGAATTCATAAAACAGATTAACACATTTAGTGTTTAACTCTTACCCATGGCACAAGGGATGCACAGAGGATTTTTGGCATGGTTATGGGACTGATAGCATCCAAGTAGTGACCGTGAAAGGTGTAACCATATGTAGAACATCAATAAGCATAGGGTATATGAAGCCCTAAAATACAAAATAAAAGTAAAACATCCGAAAAATTGGGCAACGAAACGAACCCTAAATCTTGAAAAAATCAAACCAAATTAATCACGAAATTTAAAATCGAACTGGATTTTAGAAATAATACATACTATAAAGAGGGTATCAAGTATCAACACATACCTAGATTTGGGTCGCGAGTGGCAACAATACAAATGATCGGTCCACGAGGTACGAACAAGGGAAAAGAAAAAGAAAAAAAGAGGGAAAATGAAGAAAAAAGAGGAAAGGAAGCTGTTGGTACTAGTGGAGCGAGTGAGTTTCTGGTACTAGATACGATAGAGCTGTTGGGAGAGAGAGGGAAATTATGAGGGCACGACGTAGGCTCGGGGAGAGGGAAGTCGCGAGGGAAAGGAGAGAAAAGAAAAGAAAAGGAAAAAAAGAGAAATTAATTTGGTGGTGTCAAGGAAATAAAAATTAAGGAAAGAGCAAAGAAAAAAGAAAAAAAGAGAAGAAAAATGGAGGGAAAAAGAAGAAAGAGAAAAAAAGAAACAAATTGATATATATGTATTATAAAATAAATAAAAAACATTAAACTAAATTATTAGAGAAAAATGAAAAAATTGTATAATGATTTTTGCATTTAACTTAAACCACGGTTACTGATAAAATCGATACTATATGTATACACTATAGCCTTGGTTCTTATTAAATTGTGGTCAAAATCTTATGATTTCGATTTAAAAAAAAAACTGAGACTAAATTTTCGAGACAAAAGACATGTATTATAGTAATGTAACTATTAGAAATAGATAAAGTAAAACACTATTAACACACATAATTTGTGATTCCAATGATGAAGTATTTTGGTATCTTTTTGTTCAATAGATACAATATATGTTAAAATATAAATACTCATGAACTATTTCAAATTATAAAGAGAAGAACTCAAATCCAATCCAAAAGAAGGTAAAACTCCAACTTTATTAATATGATATTTGAATTATAGAAAAAAATATATTTATCAATGGTTTAATTTTTTCCAAATATCAATATCAGCATTATTATTCATTCAATTAAAATGTCAAAAATAGAAAAGAATTACCTTAAATATAGAAACAATAGATGAAAGTTTTAAATTAAGTATAACAACATTTAAAGTGTAATGTGTTTTTAGAATGAAATTTTGCTACAAAGTAATATAATATAAAAAATATAAGAAACATATGTTTGTCATAAACAATTTATTAACACAAACTATAATATCAAATATTATTAAATAAAAATTTAAATTAAAAAAAAATATTATACTCTTCATATATTTTAACTCGAACTCGAAGATAGATACTTTAAGTTGAAAAATAAAGAATGATAATAAATGAAAAGGAATGCACCTAAAAATTATAGTAAATAATATAACTTATCCTAATAAATATAAAATTAAGGTAAATTTAAAAAAAAAATTGTGCTGGTTAGATTTCTGGCCATCTCCAATTCTAAATTAAGCAATTATTTTATCTAAAAATAATTCAATTTTTAAATTGGAAATTCATCGAAATTTATGGATATTTACTAAAATTTATTGATATTATAGCAGAAAAACAATTTCTACCCATTTTTTTATGTCTTTATTTAAAATTTTAAACGACTCGAATTTCTATATTTTCATCTGTGTAATAGTGGTGTACAAGAATCGTGCGTATCGAATTGATCAAAAAATTGGTACAATCCAAACCGTACGATTTATGTAATACTATGGTCTGATCATTTTATAGTATGCAACACTGAACAAGCTGTACTCTGCATACCGTTTGAATTATTTAAAAAAATTGAAATTAAGTTATATAAAAACCCATATTTAATTACCTTTTGTTGCAATAGTTTTTACATGCACTTAACATTATTTGTGGATTAATGTAAAAAGACTGACAATGAATAATCCACAAATAATATTGGTAGTTTTACATGCACTTACTTCTAAGTTAACCTACATCTCTTCTAAGTTAATCCACAAATTTAACCTACATCTCTTTTATGATATTACTTGTTTGTGGATTAACTTAGAAGAGATGTAGGTTAGTTTAGCATCTAAGACTTGTCGCTGGACAAACAAACTCAAGTGTGTTTTTTTGTACAAAAGAATCAAGAAAAGTACTGTCACTGTAGGGTCTCCCATGTGAAGAAGTGCTCAGAAAGTATCTTTCTATTTTGGGCTTTGAGGCCCATATTGATCTAACCCGCTCATATAATTACCGTGAAATTACACACGTTATCATTTGCCTTTATTTAAAACACAGAAGTAGTTTATTGAAACACTCCGATGAAATCAAATAGTACGTAGACAAATAATCTGATCTCTTCATTCAGGAAACAAAATAAATACTCAAAGATTAATCTAAGAATTTGTTTTTAACTTTTAAGAAGCATTAGCACCAAAGGCCGAGAAAAAGTTAGCACCTAAAATTGAAAAGGGAAAACCATTATTTTTTTTTAATATCTTAAATAGAAACTATACTTATAAGAATTCAAGTTGAAACTGTTAACCAGGTACCCACAAAAACTAGAAAGAGAGACAAAGATGCCTTTGCCTATTTGATTTGTTTCCAAATTTTGGGATTTTACTTCTATTAATTTAATTTATATTTTTTATAGTAACAAAAAAAATAAAAAATTAAGAAATTCAATTGCAGAAATGATTTGTCTTTGATGTTCGAATGTAGTTTCTATTAGTTAAAGAATTAAAGAAATTGAAGAAAAAATGAATGATTTGATGAAAAATATTATTAGTCTGATTCAATTGTTCTTATCTAATGAAGTTTTACGCAAGGTTGGTGACGAGTTTGTGGCTTGAATGGGAGGGTGTGTGTATGATAAAGTATTTGACCAGTCAAATACATCTTAAACAACACTTATACACATTCAGAATGTTAGAATATATTTTTTTACATGATCATCTTGATGAATTTATTAAAATTATTCGTGATTTGAGAAACATTAGTGTTAAAATTGATGATGAGGATCATGTCTTAATTCTTTTATATTTTTTACCTTATTCTTTTGAACATTTTATTGATACTATGATATATGGACGAGATATTATTTCTTTTGGTGATATTAGAACAACTTTAAATTATAAAGAATTGAAGAAGAAGGTGTTTGCAAGTAACAATGATAGTAGGATTGGTTTGTTTGTGTAGATTTAAAAAAAAGGCTCAAACAATAATAAAGTTAATCTAGATCTAAGAAAAAATATAAATACAACTATTGTCGTTAAGAAGTACATTAAAAGTCAAATTGTCTTAAATTTAAAGATAAGTATGCCACAACATCTTCTACTTCTAATGATGTTATTGGTGTCATAGATAATTTTGATTTTGATGGTGATATTGTTCTATCAATATATATTATCACCTTAACATTTAGATTATTGATTTGGGTTGCACTTACCATATATTCTCTAATAGGGATTAATTCTTTGTTTATCAATATATTGATATGAGTGTTTTCTTAATGGAAAATAATATGTCTTGTTGACAGGGGTGTTGTCTTTACTTATCAATATGTTGATAAGGGTATTACTTTTATTTATGAAAGTGTTGCATTCACCATATGTGTTTTAATATGGTTATTGATATTTGTACGATTCAAATTAAGATGCATGGTGATAATGTTAGAACTTTAGAAGTTATTCGTCATACACCATATTTGAAAAAGAACGTAATATCTTTGAGTACTCTTGACTCGTAAGGCTATCTACATTTAACTAAAGTTGAAGTATTAAGAGTTTTTAAGGATGAACTTGTTATGAAAGGAAATTTACTTCATGACCTCTATGAGTTTCAGGATAGCACTATTAATGGTGCTTTAAATTCATCCTCGTCATATTCAATCTCAAATTTTTCTTGCTTTTGTCTTAGATTGAGGCATGAATGTCTATATTAAGAATGGAGGGTTTATTTGATGGACAAAAAGTCAAGTATTTTAGGACCAATAATTATTTGTTATTTTGGAAAAGTCAATTTGTTGAGTTATGCTAAAGAAGTGACATAGTGAGATATCTCACTATATGTAATGCACCATATAGACATGGAGTTGTCGAACAGTTATGTTTGACTCTTATAGAAAGAGTGTATTGCACGATCTTTTAGGATGTTTTGGGTAGACCATTTTGGATTGAAGCTTATAATGCTTATTATTTGGTAAATTGGTCTTTGTCAATTGCATTTATGTTAAATACTTCATTTGAAAAAAATGAGTATGTTTTGACAATTAAAGACAACAATGTTAGTAAACAGGTAGAGCTTGAGAATGAATCTAGCTAGCAAAGTGCACGTAGGCACCTATGTTTAGCCTTTAGTGGACAAGTTAGGTTATTTTGTTAATTATTTAGCAAAGGAGCAATTAGGGATTTCATATTGTATTGTCATTTTCAAAAGGAAATTTTAGGACCCTTATTTGCTTTGCATTGGTTTATTTATTTATTTGTTTATATTTAGTTATGTCATTTCATATGCTTGTGTCATCAGAAATTTGATGTATGTTATGGTTTGGACTTGTTGTGACATTTCACATGTAGTTTGTATTGTCATTTGTTTCATGTGCAACTTTTACGAGGGTCCTTTGGTAGCTATGAAATAAAATTTGATTGGTACTTTCAATTTTGACTTAATTTTTAGTAAGAGTTCTAACACAAGTTATGGTGTTATTGGTTTTATAGACTTTATTTATGTTGAAAATTTTATTGAAAGTTTTTTTGATAAATTTTATCTTTACTCCTTATTGTGTTGTTAGTTTGGAGATAATTTTACAATCTACAATTGGTTTGAATATTATAGAAGCAAAGTATATGCTACCAATAGAAGAAGTGAATGAAGTTATTTTATTTGAATGTTTGGTTTATAATATAGGTTAGTAGACTATTTATGTTGCATTTTGTGATAGTCAGATATTGATATATTTTACCTACAAAATGTATCTTGAGATAACCAAATATTTTAGTGTCAGATATTATTTCACTATTGACATTATTCTTATTGTGGCATTGTTATTCGAAAGATAATTATTTCATTGATTTTAGCAATTGTGTTGATAAAGCGTAGTCTTATTGATAAGTTTAACCATTGTATAGACTTGTTGGTATTCGTAACAAGTAATTTCCCTTCGGGTTTTTGGGGCAGTGATTATTATTTCAAGAAATTTGTTATTTGAAAAACTTGGTTATGTTTTGTACCAAGGTCGATATTTTTTATTTGAATGTCACAAAACAATACCAGTCAACTTTTGATATAAGTCAAGTTGGTAATTATTATAATATTAGATGATATACTTGTTGATCAAGTAAATATTCTTATACAAATAATATACTTGTTAGTCAAGTAAATATTTTTATTCAAGTAATATACTTAGTCATAAAGTTAGTAAGGACTATTATTCAAGTAATATATTTGTTAGTTAAGTAAAATATTTATATATATATATTAAACTCATTTTGATCATCTATTATTATTTGGCTTTTTTTTTCAAGATTTGTTATCATATTCTTGCTTTGAATTATTACCTTTGTTGATAGAAATTTGAATGAAGGTGAGGTTTGGGTTTTGAGTGGCTCTTGGATATTGGTATTTATACTATCCATTTAATTATGTGCGAATTTTCTTCGATGTATCGTCGCTAGTAGAGTAGGCTTCTTACATTAAAAGATCGAATTACTTAAATTTTTGCATGTTATTCATTTTCTTATGCCAATTTATAACAAAGATATTAGAGCTTGGTTCCAATTTAAATTGCTTGGGCGCGTACAAGATGGATTCCTGAGGGGAAAGTAGACTCGTATAGGTAGTACACATAGCTCACACTTGAATGAATGGTTTGTTCCCTGTTGCATCACAATGAGAATTGCGCAATATTGTTCTATAATCATTTAGACTCTCAAGGTTTGATTAAATTAGCGTGGGTTCTTTAATTATTTTTTATCAATGTGTAAACTTGAAGAAGTATGTATACACGTTTGGACAGTGCATTTAAATAACTGGTCCTTAATCTTGGAGCATGGTTAGAGTCTACGAGAATAATATGTTTTCGTTCGAGAAAGGATTATTAGGTGTACGACAAAGTCTCATATTAAAAAAATGAGTAGAAAATTAGATATATAATTGGGATGAGTTATTCATTCTAATAAGTTAACCTTTTAGATTTGAACCCAAAGCCAAATACGATCAGATCTCAAAGTATCGAAAAAATGGGATATGAGATAGAATATAATTTTCTTTTTTTCTTCTTCTTTTTAACTTATTTTTAAAATCACCATTTTAACATTTAATGAATATTATGAATTTGAAGATATTAATACAAAGCAATATTTAAACTTTAAAGTAACAATAAATAGGTAGTGATATTGACACGATGCAAATTGTTGATATCATAAACATATTTCATTAATAATAAATTTATCTAAAAATAATAACATTAATATGTAATTAGCATTAAGGATAAAATGTTTATTAAAAAAATATTAAAAATAAAATAAACATATCATATATTTTTATTATAATCATAACAAAAATTATTTTACAATATCATTAGCCTGAATAATATTTATTCTCTTGAAAAACAACTATCAAAGTTATGATTTTTTATGTTTTTTTAAAATTATTAAAATGTTAATTGGTTGCATACTTTAACTTGTGTAAATTAAGAAGGGTGAATAATATATCAAAATTATTTATTTTTTATAATTTTGAATTCAATTTTGATAATATAATCAATTTAAATCAAACTAAATTTGAGTAGATTGATTTTTTTTTAAATTGAATAGGTCAAATTAATGATAGAATTTATTTACAAATTATTATCATATATAAAATACAATATATATAACATTTAAATTTTAAATTCGTATATCTGTAATGAAATTTATTGTTTATAGTTACAGTTAAAAATATAAAATAAATAAGAAATATATTTGAACACTTGTTAAATTATTATAAAAAAATAACATTTATATTTATTTTTTAAATTAAAATAATAATTTAATATAATTGTGATATATATAGTGTTTAAATATAACACATATAAAATAAAATAATATATTTATTTATAATCTTAATATTAATTCAATATGAATCAAATTGTATTTGATTATAAAATCTATTAATTTGAATTCAATCCGAATCAGGATTAGTTGTAGACTGTTAAATCTGAATTTAATTTAATTATAAATTCTTTTGTTTCAATCTAATTTAAATCAATTTTTTTAATTAAATTAGATTAATCAAATTTTGTTTGTGACTTGATAATAATATAAGTAAGGTAGAATTTTTCTAATTTGATACAAAAATAAAAATTGTAAAATTAAAACAAAAATAATTAATAGAAGTACAGGTTAAGAAAATGTGAAACCCCCTCCCAAAAAAAAAATTAACACGCAACACTGACTAAAAGTATAAGGGAAATCAGAAATCAAATTCTTGACTCATGTACAAATAATCAATAGTAATTTGAAATATTAGACACAAAAATAGAAAACCCAAGTACAACGATAATAAAAAAAACTAGATAAAAACATAATGCATTCATGTTTCTACTAAAAATTCGAAATAAGAAACCATTTCCTTTTCGAATGTCACTTATTTTGTTTGGGAGAAGCTGAAAATTAGGCTTGCCGATGAGGAGGGGATTTTTTTTGGAAAAAATTAAATTTTAAAACTTACAACAATAAAAATAATACTCAATAATTTTGAATAGTTTTGATTGAACGACATTCAACATTAAATAAATTTAAATAATCATGGTACAATTTGAACGACGTTTAATATAAATGAAATGTCAAATTTTTTTAATAATAAAAATATATAAGTTACACATAAAATGATACTATTTTTATAGTTATAAGTTAAGAGATTTTTTTTTATTTTTTTCTAATTTTTTATTCAAAAATATGAGGAAAATTGAGGGGCTAAAAAATATTAAGAAAGATGCACGTATTTCACTTTATTTTTTGAAATTAAATGTATTAGTCATTTTATTTTAAATTAATGCATTGTCACCTTATTATTGTATTTATTGACATTTTAGTTATTATAGATTAATTTTGATGATTACAATCATTTTATTTTAATTTTTTAAATTTTTTGAGACTTTTTTTCTTTTCACAGATATATCGGTTCTTGTTAATTAGGTTAAATTTGACTTAACTTAAAAAAATTTAAAAAATTAAAATAAATAATAAATTAATAAAGTAACTAAAATTAAAATAACAATGAGACTAAATACACTATTTTAAAAAAACAACTATAAAAGAGACTAAAAGCCTCGATCGCCCTGGAAAATGTTTTTTTTTAAAGGCTACTTCTACCAAAATAAGGGAAAATGTTACGTAAAATTAAAAAAAAATAGTATTATTTAAGTAATGAATTCCATAAAATATATACACAGTGACACAATCTTTGCATTTGTTGAAAAGACAACAATGATCCTATAGATTTAAGTAAATAAACGAATTAGTTTTATAATTTTCAACTATAATATTTTAAGCTTATAATTTTTTAAAAAATTATACTTTAATTTTAAAATAATACATTTTAATTCAAAAAAAAAAGTATACATAAATCATATAATTTTGATATTTTATGAATAAATTTAGTATATATTTTTTAAAGTTATATTACTAACATTATTCTGTTCGAAAAGAATGAAATCAAAACAATTATCTTATAAAAGTTATGGAACCTTATATGCTCGTCACCGTTATGTTTAACATATGTTAATGATTTGTTTGCACTTTAATAGTATGAATTAAATTTCTTGAAAGGGTATATATTGTTGGAGTTAATGGTTAAAAAAGTTTTGGCTTTGATTACGTGTATTATAAAAGGATGGATTTGGAGATATTTGGATGTTTTGGATTTAAAC
Source organism: Hippophae rhamnoides (assembly GCA_033030585.1). Classification (NCBI taxonomy): domain Eukaryota; kingdom Viridiplantae; phylum Streptophyta; class Magnoliopsida; order Rosales; family Elaeagnaceae; genus Hippophae; species Hippophae rhamnoides. The sequence continues at coordinate 6,944,865 of CM065431.1, forward strand.
TTTGGAAAGCCAAGAGATTATCTTTGTTTTGAAGGATAGTATATTCATTAAATATGAAATCAATGCTTGGTTAATGACTATTGGTGCTGTTAGAGACAAATTTTTCAACCTTTCATATCCATAACATAACGTGATATTAAGAGGATATTAAATGGTAGGTGGAGTAGCAAACATTCTGTATTGATTATTATATTAAGGCTCTTATATTAAAAAATAATATTGGTAAATTATATATTTTTGTATATAGATTAGACAATTACCCAAACTAGGTAAATTTCTAGTGTTTTTTGCTTGTGTATTCACTTTTGTTAATTTTTTTGGTTTGTGTTTTTACAAATCCAATAAGTAATATCAGAATTATTGATTAGGAGAATAAGATATGTCTTGAAACGGCTATTGTGACAACAGAAGTTATAAGGGTTGAGTAACACTAGAAAAAATAAGACTGCTAGAAAGATAAGAGCAGTGGCTCTGATACCATGTTAGAAATATTTAATGATTGTATTCTATTATGTTATTAAATGAATATATATGGTGTTTTTATATAAAAGTTACAAGTAAATTAGATATGTTTAAAGTAACTAGATATAGATATGCTTAAAGTAAATAGATATATATTAACAAATATACATACATTAATATGTTACTAGGTATACATTAACATCTCTAAAAATATTCGAGATTCATAATAGCAATATTAAGAGTATATGGGTTCAAAAATGGTTTCTTAAGGTGCATTTCATGAAGAATCAATTATATACTTTGAAGATGGTGACGTTAAAAGTCATGTGAATAAATTCAGACGATGTCTTTCTGAATTAATACGTATTGATGTAAAGATACAAGATGAAGATCAGATAATGATTTTGATATCTACTTGATTTATATGATGTATTTGTTTCTTCATTACTTAAAGGAAATATTACATTGAAAATGGATGAAGCGAAAACAACTTTCTTAAAAATTGGTAATAAATGGTGATTCAAGAACAATTTCAAATAATGAAAGAAACAAAAATATCTAAGTAGAGATAAAAACAAGTTCAAGCTTCATAAAAGATGTAATATTGAGTGTTTTTACTATCACAAAAAAAATATATAAAAAGATATTGTAAAGAAATATTAAAGAACATAAGAGACCTTGATGAGAAGAAACAACAAGGTGCTAAATAGGCAAATGTAACTGAAACTTGTGATACCAAAAATGATGTAATTTGTATGATAAGTGGTGATAGTTTTAGAGATGATTGGATTTTAGATTCTACTTGCACATCTCTCATGTGTACAAATAAGAAGATGTTTGATAAATACAAGCCTTGTAATGATTGTAATGTTATCATGAAAAATAGACGAGGGAGTAAAGTCATTGGAAAAGGTATTGTGAAAATGAAGATGTTTGATTGAGTTGTCTAGACTTTAAGCGATGTTAGACACGAACCCAACTTAAGAAAAAACTTGGCTTAATTAAGCAGATTGGATAACTTGAGTTATGAGTTTTCTACGATGAATGGGTTTGTGGAGATTAGTAAAAGTTTACTGGTTATTATGAAAGGGAAAAAGAAAATAACATTGATTGAAGATTATCTTCGAGGTGGAGCTACAAACACTTTTAAAGGTAAGTTGAATATTGACTAAAAATTTATATCTTGTAATAATATTAATAATTTGAGGCAAGAAAAAAATTTAAATCTCATAATAATATTAGCAATTTGGTGATAAAAATATAGTATTCAAAGGTTATTTTCAAAGTAGAACATGTTTGAGTAAACTTGTCTTTGATTAAGTGACGGTGGATACACCCTACTCATAAATAGGGTGCAAAGAAAACATGTGTGGACATGCCATGATTTGGTGATTGGTGATGATAGTTTTTGAGCAAATGTAGAGATTATTGGAGTTAATGGCTAAAAATTAAAATCATAAAAGTACAACCCATTTTGGCTTGGATTATGCCTAATATGAAAAGATGAATTAACATATTTTTGGATGTTTTAAATTTAAATTTTGGAAAGCTAAGAGATTAGTTTTGTTTTAAATGATAATATATTGATTAAATATGATATTAATGCTTAGTTAATGACTATGGGTGCTCTCAAAGAGAATCTTTTCAACTCTACGTATCCATAACATAACATAATGTGATATTAAGGGAATAGTAAATGGTAGACTAGTAAATATTGGTATAATATAGTTTGATGCACTTGGAAAAATGACAGAGAGCACGACGGCAAAACAAAGGAGTTGTTATGTGTGTATATGATTTGGTGTATTTGAGTTTTTTTATTTATCTTATTTTTATGTATAAGATTTGGATGTAAATAAAGTTTTAACTTTTAATGTTATTTTAGAATATTAATATTATTCTTAGGATAAATAATGTATTTGTTATTGTATTAAGAATTTTATCTCAAAAAATAATTTAGTAAAATATGTGATTTTTATGTATGGATTAAACAATTTGTCAAATCACCTGAATTTTTTATATTTTTGTTTCTAGTTGTTTTTTTGCCCGTCGTTCAATTTTTGTAATATATATATAATGGTTTATTTATTTAGAATATTTAAGGCATAATATAAAAATTATTAAAGTCTCAACAATTTCGATTATCTTGTAAAATAATATATGCTATATGTGAAATAACATGTATTTGTTATTATCTTTTATTAAATAAAAATTCCTATGAACCACCACCTTCTCCTATATAAATGGGATCCATAGGTGCTGTACAAGCACAATAATTGGTTATACTAATTTTCACCCTCCAATCTTCATTAAAAGCTTGTCACTTTTTTTTTCTCTCTGATTTAAAAGCTTATCACTTTATAATATCAATATATGATCACTTTGTATTAAATTTCTGATTTTATGAGGAAAAAAAAAACATAGTGGGCGACTAAGGCTAATGATTCCAAGCATGCCAGATCATGTGACATAGACTTAGTGTTGTATCTTTTGACAACCTGTTCTTTCTTCTTTTTGCGGGAGTTTCTGCTTGATTTTCTTCTTCTTCACTAAAAAAAGGTTCAGTTGGGCCTTTTTGGTTAATTAGTTCACGACCATATTATTCTATTTATATTCTTCTTCTTTTTCTTTCTCTCATCATCTTTAGCATTAAATTCTAAAACATTTCAACTCAACTTTTAAGTTTTTGCTCTTGAATTCTATGGCTTCTGAAACGTCTATTGAATCACACCAAACTTCTATCGTTGATGAGGTTAGTTCATGTACTCTCTACTTTGTTGTTCATACATTTATATGAATAATCACTTAATAATGTGATTTTCTTTTTTTTAACCCCTCTTGATTTTCTGGTTATTTTTAATGAAAAGAAAGTATACTTATTTCTTGGTATCTTAAGAATAATTAACAAACTTAAATGTCTCGATAAACATAATTTGTCTTTGATTTGATTTGTATGTGCAAAATTTTAAAAATTAGGGATTAAATCTTATGATTTAAAAATTTAGGAATAAATATATGAAATTTTTAAAATTTGAAAATCAAATCATACATTTTAAAAATTTGAACTTATATGCAAATTTAATCAAATTTTGAAAACCAATGGTGTATTTTAAAATAATATTAATCTTTCAGTTTTATTTTATTAGGATCTTTTCTACTAATAAGGGCTTAAAAAGTACTTTTGAGACAATTACATAAAAATAAATTTGTTAGAAGCACTTTCAAGATAAAAAATCACATCTATTAATTTTTTTTGAAATCGTTTTTTAAAATTACTTTTGACTAAAAAAACTTATAACAAAAATCAAAAACAAGTTATACCCTATCTCAACTCATCATTTTTCCCTATCATTGTTTTTTAGTGGATATTGTGTTGTGCTTTTCATAATATGATAAAAGAACAAATTGAATGAAGTTATAGCCTGATGAGTAGAAGAAATTGTGGCATGTCATGCTATTTCTTTGTTTCTTTAATATTTTTTAATAGTACAATAGCATTAGGTTCTACAATAAAATATATGTATGCAAATTTTGCGTGAATTTTAAAATGAAATTCATACAAAATTTGCTATGACTTTATTTGTGTGGCTTTTAAAAACCCAAACAAAAAAATAAAGATTGTGGGAGGGTTATGAAAACAAATTTTTAATTAAGAAGGAAAAAAAAGGGATATGAAAAAAAATAGTTATATACATTGTGGTAGTTCATTCATTAATCATAGTGTTAAATTTGATCTATAATGCAATAAAACTCTTCATAAATGTTATATGCAATAAAAGTTCATTTAAACCTATTGCAAATTTTGTAATTTGATCAAATAATATGTTTTTGTAATTTGAGCAAAAAATGTCTTAAAACCACGAATATCTTATATTTATCATGTATATAAAGTAGTGTACGATCGTGCATAACTTATATAACCTTATATACATCCTATGTTTAGCATATATATAAATAGTGTCAAAACGTACATAACTTATATACATCTTGTGCATAGCAAAAATTCATAATATTTAATAAAGTTTTGCTCAAACTCAAAAACCAATGATATTATGACCTCGAATGAAGGCTTATAAGTCGCAACTACAAAATAATGAGCAAATGTTTTACAAAATACATAAGAATTAAATTATTTTTCTTTTGTAGCAAATTGAACAGAAGGTCAAGGAAGATAAAGAGAAGACTACAATTCAAGAGAGTCTTTCTTTTTTATTATCCAAGAAAATTGGAGAAGAGGGCAATAAACAAGAGGACTTACCAAGTATAACAACTTCACTTAAAACCAAAATTGTAGATGATAAAAAGATTGAGCCTCATGTAGTTGAAGTTTTGAAGGCTATTGATACTTTAGAATTAGATGTACAAAAAGAACCTTATGATTCTTCTTTATCCAAAGAAAGAGAAGAGACATTCTCATACCAAACACAACCTTTTTCAAAGTTTGAATGTCAACAAAATAATAAGTTGATTCAGACTCCGCCATTTGAGGTTGATAAGGTTATTGATGCACCAAAATCAATTGTTCTAATGGAGAAAGAGAATGCTACTTCAGAGGAAGAAAAACTCAGAATTGAGAACATAACTAGTTTAGTGGAGTCTTGTCCTGAATTTAAAGGCTCAGAAGCTAGGCTAGTAGAGTCTCTTATTGAATCAGAAACACTTATTGCCTCAAAGATGGTGGTTGAGATAGTTGAGAGTCAAACAAAGAATTTGGTTATCAGTGAGTCTAAAGAGAATAGAGAACCAAAAAAAGAGATTGAAGAAAAGGGGCAAGAAGAGAAACCAACTATGGTTGATTCTCTTAAGCCATCCATTCAAGCCATTAAGAAACCAATAGAGAAATTGGATGTAACTACTACCCAAGAGTCAGAAGAGACAATATTAAAAGAGAATGTAGACTCAAAACCAAAAGGTCAAGAAAAAGAGGAAACCCTAAGAAAAACATTGGAACATGAGGAAGTAGTTTTGAAAGGTGAAGTATCTTTGACTGATAAGGTTGAACATCATACAGAAATTTCCTCTCTTCCAATTGTCATGGAAAAGCTAGCTTCAGAGGAAGAAAAGAAAGAAGCAAATGAAATCATCTTAACAACAAAAGCTGCAAAAACAAAGATATTAGACATTGTAGAAACTTTTGTTACAAAGAACGTGGATGATGATGAAGATGAAAAGAGTAATGCAAATAAAGAACGTATTGATAAATCGGTTTCTAGAAATGAAGTTATCAAAAATTTATTTAATTGTACTGATGAAAATGTTGAGCTAGTGGAAGAAAACAAGGAAATAGAATACATAAAAGATGAGATAGCAACTCGAGCTCAAAGCCAAAAGGATAAGCAAAATGAGGAAACTATTGTTGGTAAAGAAACACTTGAAGAAACTACAAGAACTGATACATTAAAATTAGAGGAAGAGAAAATTAATGATGCAAAAGCTAAGGAAGAGGAAAGCACAAAACCAAATGAGACACCAATTTATACTGAAGCTATCAAACATGAGGTTAAGGAAGGAAAGCATGATAAAGTAGTGACTACTTTTAATGAAACACTTATTAAAGAAGCTGAGAAACCTTTATATGAAGTGAAAGAAGAGGAAACTGTAAAGAATGAAGCACAAAAATTAGAGAATGAAAAAGTTGACAAGTTTGATTTAAAGTCCTCCAAAGATATGTCAAAGGAAATTCCAACAAAGACTACTTATAAGCAATCAAATAGTATTATATTAAAGTTGAAACATTCTTTTGGTAAAGTAAAGAAAGCTATTCTTGGAAAATCTCCTAGCTCCAAAACTATTATCTCCCAAGCCAAGAGTGATATAGAAGTCAAGTAATGGGCATATGATATTCTGAAATCAATTAGTGTTCATACTAGTGGTTTTGGATTCTACTTTCTTTCCACAATTGGCTATTGGCTTATAATATTGATTATATACGTGTGTTCATAGGTTTATACTATGCTATGTTATTCTCAACATTGTAAAACTGAAAGTGATTGTTATTTTTATTTTATTTCCTTGTTAATTGTTATCATATTAGGTTTATTATTGTGTATTGTTTTGTGTGGTAGTGGTGGTGGATTCTTATCAATTGTGAAAACAAAAAAAAAGTGTTACACAAATGTAATATTGATATATGTTTTATTTGTGGCTATCATGATCGAAATTATACTTTATGTTGAAAATCAAGCTCTTTGTCTTATAAAAACACTAAGAATTCTCAAAAATAGTTAGCGATTCACATATATAAACAAATAACATAAAGTAAATGGTAAAGTAGATAAATATTATTGCATAGAGATTTAGATGATTCGGGTATTAACTATCTAATCTATAAGAGGAGAAGAAGAATACACTATAAAGAATCAAAATTATAAGTTACAGAACCAACTCAATATAATTAATATATAGGGATAAACACACCTATTAGACACTACATACTATAGAAAGAACTTATACATTCAACTTCTCTAAGGAAAACCAAGAGTTTACTAGAGAACCAAAAACCCTAAAATTAGAAAAAAACTAGAGAAATGCATGATAGAAGAGAAGAGTGATGACTTGATCTAATGGTGCTAAGAAAGAAAATATATATAACATTTAATATAATTACCATTTTGTCTTCAACTAGACAACTAATTACAACTATTTGATTGAAAAATCTAATCAAATGGGTTGGTTAATCAAATAAACCTAAGTCTAATTTAATATCGATTTGGCTCGGTCTAAAACAAAGTGTAATGAGGTTACTAAATATCTCTACTAAATTTATCAAAATATTCCTACATATTTTAATACCCACTTTAATTTAAATGGGAGAATATATATATATATATATATATATATCGGTGATACAAAGTTTTATATTTAAAATAAAAATATGAAAAAAATAAAGGAATTTATTAAAACATCTCTCTAATATAAGTGTAAAAAAAATAATTTTTTTTTCTTTTGCAAAAGTCAAAAATAACATAAAAAATTTGTAACATTAATAAAAAAAAAGATGAAGTAGATCAAATAAATGCAAATGCATAATAAAAATTATATAATTTTATTTTACTATGAGACAAAGAAATAAAATAAAATTGTCAAATAGCTAGATGCATCCATGTGCAACTAAAAAATAATAATAAAATATTATTTTTTACCAACTAAATGTTTTAGCAAAAAATAGATTTAGCAAACATCAAATAAATCAAAGAATTTTTTTTAAGAATTAATAAATAATATTATCTAAGAAATTAAAATATCAAATAAATATGACACCAACCCCTTTTTTAATTTTTTATAAACACTTATAGATAAAGCTTGTAAAATCACTCTCACAAATACACAAATGACGTATACCTTTTACCTCAGTTCAAAATTGTTGAATTGGGCTAACAATGACAATCCTTTATTCCCGTATGCTGAATGTTCGGTATGCCCATCCCATAAACATTGGCCCTTCAATGCATAGTATAGATTTTAAGAGTGCCAAGTGCAAACTTAATTAAAGAGAAAAGTTTATAATACGAAATAAAAGGCCTAATATAATAGTTATTTGTATTTAAATATAAAAAAATAAAAAAAATATGTTTAGTAATTAAAATATACTATTTTATAAAAATAAAATAACATTAAATATAATTAATTTAAGATTTAAGTTTTATGATTTATGATTTAGCAATAAATAAATAAGTATTATTAATAAATTAATTTTTTTTTGTTTAAAATATATCTTCTAATTAATGATTCTTTATTTTTATTTACTTTTCTATTTACAGTAAATAATATTAATATTTCCTGTAGAGATCACCTTAATAACAATAATAAAAATAAATCATGTTAACTTATTTCCCAAATTACTAAGGATATAAAACATGTGTCGATATTTTATCCAACTTTAGATAATAAAGAGAAGGTTTGCAAATTGTAAGGACACGTTCTTGGATGAAAGATGGATTTGTATATTGGAAAAAGAAAATAAAATATTAGAACTTTGATTGAAACATTTTCCATTTCTTGAGAGTCTCCGATCCAAGTATACAAGGATGCTTATAACTCAAGTTTGATTAGTATAATAAAAATAAAATAGAAATGATAATAATAATAGGAATGAAACTTAATGAAAATGGTATTATTATTGTTATATTTGTTTGAATATCATAACCAAAATAAATACAATATTAAAATAAATTTTATAAAATTATAAATAAAATAAAATTAATTGATAAAATAATAAAAATAATTATATAAATATGTAAAAATGATATTACTCTATTTTTATTACTTTCAGAATATTTTACCCTCTATTATAAGTTAATGTTCTAACCAAATATAAAAATACTTAAAAATTACTTTTATTATTATCAACTAAATATTATCTTATTTTTTAAGTATATTTGTAAAGAAAAATAAGTCACGGGACTACACATTTGCTAAAGCTTTTCCTTTTTACATTTTACTCGAAATAATTTTACTAACGAAATTTAAAGAATAATTTACATTTTCATTTTCAAAAAGAACATAAACATTAAATAGGTTAAAGAAAAAATACCATATCAAAATTAAAATGTTTATGTATTTTGAAAATTTTAACAGTTGATATATGTATAAAAATATTGTTTGGTCTTCTTCGAATAACTTAAATTTTTAAAATAATTTATTTTATAATAATTTTTAACATATTAGCAGATTTAAAATTCATGTATAAAAGATTTATTTATTTTAATTATTAAATAATAAATATTTAATATATATGATAAATACATCAATATATACTTACACTATCCTCACAAAGCTACTTGGCCAGGCCTTGTTGGTTGTTTTTATGAAGGAAAAAAAAAATCGTTACTCATCGAGATAAACGAAGGGAGAGGAGAAATTTTAAAAGTAGGATAAAATAATCAAAGAATATAGGTAAAAGATAATTCCACGTGTAGAAAAAGGTATGGAGGAGTATTTAGTCTTTTAAATAACGGTTGTATTAGAACTTTTTTTCCCAATGACAATACTCATCAGTGATGTCGGCACTTAGGCTGGTGCATATTGACACCCTTCAAAGGATCAAGCGATCGACAGTGACTTGATTGTCACTGTTAAATTAAGTAGTTTTTTCCCTGCGGATTTAATTTCAAGGAATATATATCTTTAAAGAAAAAATTAAGTCGGTAATGTGACCCCCTAAATTTATATTTACTTAATTTATTTATAAAACAACATAAACTGTATATATTTTATTTTAATGTTGATAAGATTATACTCTATTTATTTATAAAACCGACAATATTTTCAATAAACACTTTTTCTCTATCAAAAAAAAGAATAATACTTTATCTTTAATTATATTGTTCATGACTTTAATTTCTGTAATAAGATAACAATTTAAGTCTCTCTTTTCAATTATTATTATAAGATAACATTAATATAATTTTAATAAAATTATAAAAGAATTATTAATTAAATTTATTTACTAAAAAAATTAACTAAATAATTAAAAATTCAAGTATTATTTTTAATTTATGTAATTTATAAAAATATAAATAATTAATGCACGCGGTAATAAAAATAGGTTTTAAAAAAATAATACATGGCTTCCTTACGAACTAAGAGTGATGACGTAATCATGTATCTTAGATAATAATTAAATATAAAAAATAAATTAAATTATGTAACGCGGATGAGATGTCGACGATCGAACATCCAACACGTGGAAATACTTCTTTTTAGTTCTATAAATATCACCCTCTATTTCATTTAGTTTCATTCAACCTCGAGACAGTTAACCATTTTCAAGCATTTGATTATCTTAAAGACACCTCCCAACTATTTTCATTTCCTAGGAAAAAAAAACAAATCCCAAGAAAGTGACAGAAAGAATGGCAGGCCATGGAAGTTTAAGCCACGGAACTTTAACATGCGTAGACATCATTTTGGCCATCATCTTGCCTCCTCTGGGTGTCTTCCTCAGGTTTAATTGCAGGGTACGTACCTATATCGTCTTTTACTTGCTACTCTCTCTCTATACATAATTGATGATTTTTTTTTTGTGATTTTCATGATCAAATAAGAAAATAATAATTAATTGTAAAGCTTGGTCTGTTTTAATTTGCAGATAGAGTTCTGGATCTGTGTGTTGCTGACTTTGTTGGGTTGGCTGCCTGGGATTATCTATGCAATATGGGTCCTCACCAAATAGAGTTACAAATTTCCTTCATGTAACTCACATGTGAGTATCATCTGTTTCAACTTCATTTCAATCTTTGTTCTTTATTTTTTCGTATAAAAAATTTTTAAAGTTATGATTAAATATTTAGAAACTGACGTCTAAATTTGTTGAATTAAAAGATTATTAATTTATAAATAATATTTTACTCTTAATTAATGTGATATTTAATATATTTTATTAGAACGAATTTGACCAAATAGATGTGCTTATTATTTAAAGGGATTTATTTGAGGCTATAGTACTAAATGTGTACTTAGTTAAAATTAATGCATTTAGTAGTATTAAGTTTTTTCCCCCTCATTTGGAAGGTAATTTTTATATAATTGTATCCTATAATTTGAAAAAAAAAAATTTGAAATAAGATCATATACACTATTTAAAAATGAAAAATGTACCCTTAAAAGGAAAAATTATTGCATTTCCACTTCATGGGCCCTTTTGAAGTGTACCAACCAAGCTAACGCATATGGACATAATTATATGTGAAGGAAAATTAATATTTTTTAAAAAAAAAAATGTGTAAATGTGTATATATATTATTAATAAATGATATTTGATGATGGGATATTTTTCCTATTGTGTACTTAGATATTTAATTATTCATTCATTTATATCCATTATTTTGACAAAAATGTCCTCTCTTTTTTAACAGGTCGGCTGATTTGGGGGAGTTATGTCTTTTCCTTCCAAGATTATGATATTGTTTTTAGTCGTTTGATGGAGAGTGACTTGTTTGGCTTATCCAGATGTTTGTTTGATTTTTCACTCAGTATTATATTAATGTGTCAAAAATGTATTCTTTAATAATACTACGATAGTATCTTATGTTTCTGTTTATTTTCTGTATTTTGTGGTAAAAGATGAATATTATATGATGACATTGTTACGTTAATATATATTTACTTTTAGAAAATGACATTGTTACGTTAATATATATTTACTTTTAGAAAATGACATCTATTTCTTTTCTTTTCTTTTCTTTTTTTTGTCACTTAGTTATTATCCAACACGCACACTAGAAATTTGCCTATATTGTACGAAATGCGTTAAGTGTATAATCCCTCGTCTACTTTGTGGTTTCGCTTAATACTTCATAGTACATAAGCTTATTTCTCCCCAAGTACATTTGATCTTAAATTTACAATAACTGCCAGCTATTCCTTTATGGTAATAAACTATTTTTTTATAAAATTAATATATATATATATATATATATATATATATATATATATATATATATATGAATTTAAGCCAAAATTACGAAAGCATAATAAGAACAAATGTAGTACTACTACACATACAAGAGGAATACAGGATAAATACCATATACTATTCACTTAGAATAAGTGGCTACATTACTTAGATAATGACTAGTTGTTGTCCATAAGACCCATCTAACTTTATCACTTTGCCAACGGATAGAAGGCTAACAAAATGTACAGTGTCCTTTGTAATAACAAGGACTAGGAAGCAAACATTGGGGATAAATTTTTAAATTATATTTTTAAAAAATTTATTTAATAAAATTTAAATTCAATTCAAAATATCATTATTTAAATTAAAAATTATATATGTATTTAAACATTTTTTTCTAATACAAAATGAATTATACAAATGAAGCTAAAGTTTTGGTCTTCAAGTCGTGCATCTCTTTACAAACTCAAATCTAAAAAATAAGCTCAATAGGATTACTATAATATATATATATATATATTAACGAGTAATGTGTGAGGAGATTATTTCAAAAATAAGCTTCAATAGGAGTAACATATATTACCAAGTAATGTATGAGGAGATTATATCATAAAACATAAATATAGCTTCCGCAAAACCGGGAGTGTGTAGAGGTTTTTGACGTAGATATCGGTGGAGACGTTGAAATATAATTTTATAGATATGATTTCTATAAAAATATAGAATAGTTATTTTTTATAAAAATTTAAAAGAAAATCATGAAAATTATATAATTTTTATCAAAAATATGAAATTTTTTTAATAAAATTTTATAAAATATCAAAATAATTAATTATTTGTATTTTAAATTAATTTTTTATTTACTATATATATATTGTTAAATATTGTAAAATAAGTAAGTAAATGTTTTGAAATAATTTAGTAGATTATGTAATTGTATTAACGATTATAAATAAATAAATTTTGATAATATGAAAATAAATTTAATTGATTATTTATTTATAAAAACATAATTAGTGAAATATAATGAGTCTCATCAAATGCAATTTATTTCATAAGTATAAAAAAAATATTACAAATAAAAAAAATAAATATAAATCAAGAATTAATATTTTAACAATAATATCCATGACATTTTAGCCAAAAAAAACATTTAAATGACAATGATATGTAAGTGACATTTTATCGACGTTTTCAATAATTTCGTAATAATTTATCCAAAAAATTTGGTCTCACTTTTCAATGTCGAGATATTTAAAAAAGACAATTGTCATGAAAATGTCGACAAGACAATATCGATGATGTCGTTGACATTTTTATTATTTATTCCAGGTATCCTAATGCATGCTTATACAATATAAAATATGATATATAGTATAAATCCAATGCATGAAATGTAACTTCATATGTATTGGTCATCCAAATATATGAGCACAAACACAGTTTAACTCTAAGATGCATATGGGTCCACCTTCGATCCCATGTATAATCACAATACATATGGTACATATATCGATCAAATCAACGTTATATGAGCCTTATTCTACGGGTATTCAACTCCATGCCCAACTTTGAGGCTCATGTACAATCAACACATTCACAATAGATGACAAACTACAAACACAATAGGAAGTCAAACTCCAAGGTCCGTGTGTCAGCAACAATCTATTGTTAATAACCCAAGACCATAACAATTCATAATTAAGAATAAGAGGCACGATAGATAGAAAAACTTCTAGAATACATATGTATACAATGTGTACTTGTAGTCACTCGAAAATAGTCTATTGTAACTAGTAACCCATGGGTATCGTACTTTGCAAGACAACATATAAGTGTAATCCTCATGTATAAATTCATTCTTATGATGTATGCATAAAATTTTCGGATACCATATCACATTTTTAATGCTCATTGCATATCAACTTTTGATACTCGTTTCATATACAAAAAAATTTTAATGTATGAATAATAAAATATTTATAACAAGTATTTTATTTTTAAATAATATTTATAATATTATAACATTTATAATAAAATCATGCTATCAGGTTTTTCACTTTTATTTATAACATATGATGCATTATATTTTATTTATAAAAATAATACATGAGTTTAAAAGTTCGAATAAGAACCCTTATCTCGAATTCTTGACCCAAGCACTCAGATATTTATCCCCAAAACATACTCCAAAATGTACTGAAAATTCGAACACTTTTGGGAGAAAATTTTTAGATGGCGAGAGAGGAGAGGGAAAAATGGGTGGAGCTCGGCCCCCTTTTATAGGCATTTTGTGGAGCTTGCCATCAAGCTCACCAATGGTGGTGGCGAGGTAGTGGTGGCAATGTGGTAGAGATTTTTGAATTTTTTTCATTTGATATGATTTTCACACAACTTTTTCAACACATTCTTATATTGTAAAACATTGTTTATAATTTCTTTTTGGATAATTTAGTTATTTATTCTGAATTTTATGTGATTTCATATTCTTATCTCCTTAAAGAAAATTTCATCCTCGAAATTTATAATTCCTCAAATAAGTAAGGATATTTCCAACCAACTTATGATTTAACTCCTAAGTTGCATCTTCAACATCATGATGTCTCCACTAAACTTTCACTAGCAGTATTGCTCTAGTACTCAAGTTCCTGATTTGAAAATAAAGTATTGCCACCGATTCTTCTTCATATGATGTGTCTTCTTATAATGGCAATTCTATCCAATATAGGATAGCATTTTGATAATGTTGACATTTTTGTAAGATAGACACGTGAAAAAAATCATGAACTTGTGACAATTCTTAGGATGAATCCAATTAGTTTGCTAAATCACCAATTCTCGTTATAATTTTGAATGGTCTAATATAACATGATGTTAACTTTCCTTTTATTTTAAAATGAGTTACTCCCTTCTGAGGTTGAACTTTCAAAAAAATGTAGTCATCCACTTTGAAGTTCAATAGTAGTCGTCTATGATTAGTATAATTCTTGTATCAACTTTTAGCTATACGAAGTTTGTCTTGTGCAATGCGAATATTTTCAATTATTTCTTCAATAAGATCAATTCTCGTTGTACTAAAATCTTTATATTTTGTCCAACATAATAGAGATCTACACGATTGTCTATACAAGCGTTCATAAGGAGTCATCCTAATGCTGGCATGATAGCTATTATTGTAGGTAAACTCAACCAATGATAGGTGTTCATTCTAGTTTTCCTAGAATTCCATAACACAGGCTCATAATATATCTTCTAACATATGAATAACCTTTTTAGACTATCCATCCACTTCAGAATGATAAGCCATGTTATATAGCAATTCTGTATTTAAAGCCTCTTGCACTTATCTCCATAATCGTGCAGTAGATTTTGGATCTTGATATGATACAATTGACTTTGAGAGACCATGTAATCATTATATCTTTTGAATGTACAACTTACTCAAAAAATTCACTGAGTATCGAGTGTTGATGGAATGAAATGATCAGATTTCATAAGATGACCAACAATTACCCATATAGAATCATAACCTTGAGAAATACATGGTAATACTTGTACAAAGGCCATGTTTATGTCTTCCAATTCCATTCTGGTATTGGAAGTGGCTGAAGTAGTCCCGTAGATTTCTTGTGCTTTGCCTTCACTTGTTGACATATTATGCAATTGCCCATAAATTGTGTAACATCTTATTTGACATTGTATATCAACTAGCATAAACAAGATATTAGTATTAAAAAAGTTAAATACTTTCACCTTTACTTCTTCTGTTTAGCACTTAGGTTGATTGCTAAGCACTCTTAACTCCTAAACAATCAAACTATTCAGGTATTTCAAACAATGTGGAATTCACTGTCACCAATGGTAGATCATAATATCCAATTATGTCAAAGCGCATTGGAATAAACACAATATGTTTAGAATCCTAAAGCTAGAACATACAAGAATTGAAACAATAGGGGACAACAATAATACAAGTGTATTAATTACTCAAAGAAAATTCATGACATGACTGATGAAACCCACAAACACTATATAGTTTGAGAACTACAAGAGATACAAAGAAAGACCCAAAAATGAATTTAAAAATAGATCCTAAAAAACTAATATTCAGATTAAAACACTTATCTTAACTAAATAGATATTACTCACCAATGATGCAAAAATAATAGGACGGCACATGATTTATAAATTTTTTTGATAATTCGATTTTTAAATGAAAAAAGAGCATTAAATCATTCAACTTTGATATTATATCAAAATATATGAAAAATGAGATAAAGTTTTCACAGACGGCATCAAAATGATATATATATATATATATATATACACACACACACACACACACTACAAATAAATCATAAGAAAGGAAAATAAACAACAAACGGTAAATCATGAACGTAAGAAAATTACAAATTAATCGATGATGTGGCACAGTCGGTCAGTTCATGGACATCAAAAAGGGTCTAGTCGTAGTGCCCTTTTCCTTTGCTATCGGAGAATCCCTAGCTGCGACAGGCAATGTCTTGAGCTATGGCACACCTTCAAAATCCATAATTTCTCTCATTTCATTGACAAACTCCCTCCATGCCTTGTGATCCATTTGAAGTGCTCTTTGATGATCTAATTTATGAGTAAGTCCATTAAATGTTTATTTATTTATTTTTTATTTTATCTCATGATAGGTCTATCAGAAATTTGTAACTATAAGAAATATTTTTTATTGATTGAATAAACAAATATTTACAATCTAATTTATACAAAAGAAAAGAAAAATTGTAATAATTAAAATAGACATAATTATGAGAAGCCATGTTCTTGGACAGCCTGTTGCTCCCCACCAATCTGTTGTTGGCTATTTCCAACTTGTGGGTTGGTTTTCACCAGTTGGATCTCGAGTTCTTTAACATCCCCCTCAAGTTGGAATATATGTTAATTATTCCCGACTTGTTAAGTAAGCTCAAGAACTGTGAAAAACTTATGGATTTGGTAAATATATTTGCTGGTTGCTCTAATGTAGACATATGATAAGTCTTGATCATTCCAGCTTGAATCTTTTCTCTCACTAGATGACAATCAATCTCTATATGTTTGGTTCTTTTATGAAACACTAGATTTGAGGCAATGTGAAGGGCTTCTTGATTGTCACAATATAACTTGGTCAGTTGGGAGTGTTTGATACCCAAATCATCTAAAATGTATTGTAACCAGGTTACTTCGCAACAGGCTGTAGCCATAGAACAATATTATGCTTCTACACTCGATCATGAAACTGTGTTCTACTTCTTAGTCTTCCAAGAAATTAGTGAGTTTCCAAGAAACATATAATATCTTATGGTTGATCGTCGTGTGTCTAGGAATTTAGCTTAATCTGTATCACAGAAAGCATTTAGTTGTAGTGACCTAGTTGTTAAGAAAAAGAGATTTTGTCCTGGTGTGTTCTTGACATATCGTAGCACTCATTGAGCTGCTTCCAAATGTGGTTGTCGTGGTTTGTCCATATATTAATTGAGAATGTGCACATCATACACTAAGTCGAGTTGTGTGCACATTATACACTAAGTTGGGTCGTGTGATGGTCAAGTATATTAATCTCCCAACAAGCCTTTGATAGAATGTGGGATCATTGACAAATTCTCCTTCAACCTTGATGAGGGATAAATTATGTTTCATAGGTGAATTGGAAGATTTGGCACCAAGGTAACCCATGTCTTCCAATATTTTAAGTGCGTACTCGCGTTGTGACAAAATAATTCCTTTCTTGGAACGTGAAACTTCTATGCCCAAAAATAATTTAATTCACCGAGATCTTTTAGCTTAAATTGTCGCATGAGATGATTCTTAATTTCTTCAATGTCTTGTAGATTGTTTCTTGTTATGATTATATCGTCTACATAGACAAGAAGAGTAGATAAAGAATTAACATGGGTTTAGACGAATAGTGAGTGATCATACTTGGATTGCTTAAAACCAACTAGCATAAGTGTTTTTGATAGCTTGATGAACCATTGTCGTGAGGCTTGTTTGAGTCCATACAAATATTTTTATAGTTTACATACTCATGTTTCCCCGTTTCGTCTGAAACCAGGTGGAAGAGACATGTAGACATCTTTGTGCACCATAGAGAAAAGGCATTATGACATCGAGTTGACGAAGATGCCAATTTTGAATAGAAGCAACGGTAATAAGGACATGAACGATGACAAGTTTGGCTACTGGTACAAAAGTTTCTTGGTAGTCAAAACCTTCAATCTGAATGTATCCTTTGGCCACTAACCGAGCCTTGTATCATTCCATAGATCCATCAGGATTATACTTGATTTTGTAGATCCATTTACAACCAACTGGTTTCTTGATTGGAGGAAGTTATTTTAGCGTCCAAGTGCCATTAGTTTCGAGAGCATCTAGTTCTTGTTTCAGGGAAAACTACCATTTTCGATCATTGAAAGCTTCAGCAAAAGTGATTGGTTCTCTGAGAATGTAAATAAAGGTAGAAAAGGCATAGTGTGCAGGTGATAATCGGTCATAAGTAAGTACATGAGATAGAGAATGAGAAGTACCTTTGTTATCGGACGATGCTGAGTTAGACGAAGGGAAGGACCGAGAAGGCAAGGAAGTTTATACATAATACTTGTAAAGGTAGATAGGAATATAAGTGGATCAGCAGAGTCTATGTGTAACTAGTGTTGGGGGAGTTACGTGTGGTGCGGAAGTTGATGATGATGTTTCAAGAGATGAATCTTGAAGATTAATGATATCTGAATGGGTTGCTAGAAGGATAGATGATGTATGATTAAGTAATGTATTTGGAGTGGTTATTTGGAGAATGTTAGGCATGTCATCATAAATAGTATTTTCTGATAGAGTGAATAGAGTTGGAGTGTTGACAGCAGAAGTGGAATAAGGAAACACATGTTCATAAAAGATAACATCATGAGACACAAAAGTTTTGCATGTTTCTAGATTGTAGACTCGGTAACCTTTTATCTCAGATGGATACCCAATGAATATGCATTGATGTGATCTAGCATCAAACTTGGTGGGTCGATTATGATGTGCAGACACAAATAAAAGAGAACCAAAGATACGAAGATATTCATACCTAAGAACTTTGTAAAAAATGATTTCAAATGGTGTTTTATCCTTGAGAACAGGTGTTGGAGTACGATTATAAGGTATGTGGCTATAAGAATGGCATCTCCCTAGAATTATTTAGGGAGGTTGGCTTGGAAGAGCAATGCACGAGCCACATTGAGAAGGTGACGGTGTTTGCGTTCAGCAACACCATTTTGTTGAGGGGAAAATATACAACTGGTGTGATACATGATTCCTTTACTAGAAAACAACTCTGTCATAGAGAATTCTGGTCCATTATCGCTACGAATGATTTTAACTCTGGATGCAAATTGTGTTTTAACAAGATTATTGAAGGTAGTGAGAATGTGCGTGTATCAAATTTAGTGTTTAAGAGATAGACCCATGTGCATCTTGAGTAGTTATCAATAATAGTGAGAAAATAACGTGCTCCATTAAGTGTTGGAATGTGATAGCCACTCCAAATATCAATATGAATTAGTTGAAAATGTGCTTTTGTATTGATGGAACTTAAAGGAAATGAATTACGAGCTTACTTAGCTAGTGGACAAATAAAATAATCACTAATAGAACAAAATGGTATGTTGATGGAAAGAGAAAGTTTAAGCAAACTGTTATTAGATAGATGACAAAGTCGTTGATGCATAGATGAGGGTTAGTTGGAGTAGTATTTGAAACAGAGAAACATCGAACCTTCTTCAAAATAGTGAGGTAGTATAGTCCTGCTTTCTTAATTCCCATCCGAATCCTCTTCCCTGAGTATTTATCCTGAACAAAGCACATATTATTAGTGAAGGTGACATGACAAAATGTAGTTTAAGAGTTAGTTTGGTTACTGAAACCAAGTTTAATTTGAAGGAGGGAACACATAAGACATTATGGAGTATGAAATTATTAGAGAAATGTACGATGAAGATATGTATGACACGACCAAGTAAATTATCAAGTAAATGCACATACTGATTAGTGATTGGAATGTTGAAGCTTATAAGGTTTTGGGAACAGACTATGTGATCAATTGCTCCTATATCAAGAATCCAACGGGATTTTGAATGGAAAACATTCACACATGATGTGTTACCTGAAAAAGTAGTCACTTATCTTACCATGCTACCTGATTTGATTTGATTGAGAAGTGTAACAAGCTCATGATATTGGGCATATGTAAGGTTATGGGATGGTGTCCTTGTGTTGGAGCTGCATAATTATGTCGAGTGAGACCACAGAAATCACATTTGAGGTGATTTCAGGAGCTTTTAGAATTATGGCCAATATTGTTGCATCGATTGCACTTGAGATGTGAGTTCCTTTGTGGATAATTCTTCTAAGGATATTGTGTACAAATGTCATTGGAGGTTTCAGACATGATTTTTGAGTGAAAATTTTGAAAACGGGATAAGATTTAGTGTGTTTTAGACAACAATGAATGTTTATAAAACTACTAATGAACTAAAATGGGTTGTATTTTATAGAAAATGTATCAAGGATTCCAAAACTGGAAATTTCTGCTTAAGAACCGGTCGAAAAATGGGTGAACTAACCTCTGTAATGACTGATCTGGTGACTCGAAGACTGAATTGATTGACGACTGAACCGGATCGCGATTGAAACAGATGGAAGACTGAACAACCTAACGATGTGTCATTTGAGTCATCTTCTTAGGCAAGGTGTGTGTAACTCCGACAGGCGCGTGGTAACTCTGGTTATGCGCATGAGGGCACGTTGATGGTTGTATTGGCTTGAAAAAAGTTGCAGATTGCTCAGAATTTTCTGGAGATTATAATGGGAATAATTTGAAATTATGGATGTGATTTGAAATTGATTTTGAAAAGAAACAAAATTTGGAAGGAAGAAAAAGTTTCTATGTGAGCTGAATTTTCATAGAACTACTTTCTAAGCTCTAATACCATGTAAGAAATGATTTTTATTGATTGAATAAATGAATGTTTACAATCTAATTTATACAAAAGAAAAACAAAATTGTAATAATTAAAATAGACATAATTATGAGAAATCATGCTCTTGGACAACCTGTTGCTCCCCACCAATCTGTTGTTGGCTGTTTCGAGTTGGTGTGTTGGTTGCCACCAATTGGATCTCGAGTTCTTTAATAGCAACAATCTGTTATTCTAATCACTGCCAATAAGTTGCAACTCCAAAAACTCAATAAGCGACTTTGGCACCATTATGATGCACTATCACCGTAGCTACTTAGGAACTCTTATAAAAGCATTCTAACTCCAGATAATAACGAGGGAGTTGAGGATATGAGCAACGATTAAGTTTACTCAATTCATAGATGTTTGATGTTTGATGTAGGATAAAACAATTCCTAACTCATGGTGATTTATGATTGGGGTGTCTTTTTAAATAGAAATCTCTTCCTAGAAAAATAAAGAGGAAGAAGAAGAAGAAAAAATAATTAAAAAAAAGATGACACTTTATCCTTATGTCATTTATATGACGACTTTAATTTATAGTAATGAGATAACTCATTAACTCTCTTATTTCATTGTTCTAAATACCTTAATCCATACCGATTAATAATTATAAAATAATATCTTCCTAAAAACTTATAAATATAAAAATAATATCTTTTATGTTCAAATTATATATATTTATTATTTAAAAAGTATGATACAACATTTTACATTGAATGCCTTTAAAATTAAATTTTGATCATTTTAACCCGTTCAATATTAAATATAATCTAATTATATCTCGACCAATATTATTAAAATGTTATTTTAATTATTATAAATTTTAAGAATATTATTTTTTATAATTTATCTTCTTTTTTCTTTTTATTATACCATATAACAAGCATTTTTCAATCTTACAATATCATAATATATATATGAAAAAAAAATATTTATAATATTACTTAAAATTTATAAATATAAAAATATAATTTAAATTTATATATTTTACTACAAAGAAAAATCATATAACAAAAAATTTAAATTAAATATTATTAAAGTTAAACACATGGTAATTAGATTTATTTAATGGGTATTATTTTATCTAATTTATCAAAATATAAATAATCAAAACATATCTAAACACGTGCAAATGCTAATAAAAATAGTTTTTTTTTTTTTTAAAATACATTGCCTCCTCCCTCAGAAACTAACCGTTATCATGTATTCATATATCTTACACAATATTAAATATAAAAAAAAATTTAAATTAGTAAACGCGTATGTGATATTATATTCATAGTCGGTAAGCATCCAACACGTGGAATATTTTATCTTTTTTAGTTCTATAAATATCACCCGCTATCTCATGCAATTTCATTCAACCTTGAGACGGTTAACCATTTTCAAGCATTTGCTTTTCTTTCTGATCTTCTAAAAGACTCCTCCCAAATCTCTGTTTTCCTTCAAGGAAAGAAAGTGACTGAAAAAATGCCAAGCGAAGGAACTTTAACATGCATAGACATCCTTCTAGCCATCATCTTGCCTCCTCTGGGTGTCTTCCTCAAGTTTGGTTGCAGGGTACCTTTAGAATCTCTGACTTTCTATTCTCTCTCTCACTCTCTCTCTACATAATCGATGAATTTCTTTTTCTTTATTTTTTTTCTGATTTTCATGACCAAAGAAGAAAATAAATAGTTAATTGTAAAACTTGTCTGTTTTGATTTTGATTTGCAGATAGAGTTCTGGATCTGTGTGTTGCTTACTTTGTTTGGTTGGCTACCTGGGATTATCTATGCAATATGGGTCCTCACCAAATAGAGTTTCAACTTTCCTTTATGTAACTCTTATGTAAGTATCATCTCTTTCAACCTTCGCTTCAATCTTCTTTACTTTATGATATCAAAAAATGTTTCAAGTGATGATTACTTCATCACTTATTAAATTAAACGAATTTGATTAAGCAGATGTGCTGATATATATATATATATATATTAATCAAATTCGTTAAATTTAATGGATTCGATTTTATGTGTTATTCTTATGCTTAGAAGACAGTAAACTGGATATATGCTCCATTATCTGTCTTTATTTTTTGAATCATTCTGTTCATAAGAAAAGACAAACGAATAAATTAAAAAAGAAATTGTGTAAACATACTAGTCATGCACGCAAGTTTAATAAATAAAAAATTATTAACTGTAATTAAGTGTGAGAGAAAGAGAATTTGTTTAAATCATATGAGCCCGAGTTGAAGCATGTTTTTCATGATATAAAACTGTTTAGGAGTGTTTATATAATTTTAATATTAATCTTTGAAGAACACTTAATAATTAGAAAATAATGAAATAGAGATTCAATATATGTCATTGAAATTCAATGATAAGTACCCATTTCTGAGAAAATGTTACTAAGCTTAGTTGAAATTAATGCATTTTAGTAGCTCTTGTTAGGTTGGGGTGGTTAAGTATTTTCTTTCTTTTTTTTTTAATTCTTTTGTTTCCTTCGAAAATACAAATCAGGAGTGATAAAATCAAATCCCACTATCATGTATAGTAGTTGTACACCAAGGAAAAATTATTACATTTCCACTTAATGGGCCCTTTTGAAGTAGTACCCACCAAGCTAACGCACATGGAATTAATTACATTTGAAAGAAATTAAGGAGTCCAATGCTTGCTTTCAAGTTTCAACAAATAAATAAAATAAAATAAAATAATTATTATCAAATAATCTTTGATGATAATAAATATATATATATTTTTTATTTATTTATTACAGGTCAGCTAATTTGGGAGAATTATGTCTTTTCCTTCCAAGATTATATGATATTGTGTTTAGTCGTTTGATGTAGTAGTGGCTTGTTTGGTGTATCAAGATGTTTGTTTGATTCTTCACTCAGTGTTATATCACTGTGTCAATGTATTCTTTAAAGTTTTAATAATATGATAGTATTTTCTGTATATTGTGATAAAAGATGAAGATATGACATAATATTATTATGTCATTATCTTTTTTAAATAATTCATTTTATTCTGATTACATGTTATCTTTTTTTAATTAATTTTATTTTAAATATCCGTATAATTATTACTTTTAAGAATGATATCTATTATTTTTTTTTTGTCACTTAGTTATCCAAGTCTAACACACTATGATATGATAATTTATTTTTGTATAAAGTGATCAAGTGTTCCTCCACAAGTACATTTGATATTAAGTACTCTGGGCAATTTGGTTCTCAAATCAAAACAAATTATTTTTTATTTATAATAATTGTTGTTCTTTTATTATAATAAAGATGCTAATTTTTCATAATATTGTAAATAAATATAACTTAATTTAAAATAATTTAAATTTTCATTAAATTGAAAAATATATGAACTTAAAGCACAACATAGGAGTAAGCATAACAAGAACAAATATAAACAAACAACAGGATTGATACCCTATACCATCCACGAAGAATTAGTTGTTAGATTTCTTAGACAATGTGACTAGTTGTCCACGAGACCCATCAAACCTTCTCACCCTGCCGACGGATAGAAGGTCCACAAAACGTGCAGGGCCTTGGTAATGAGAGGTAGAATGGTGGTTACCATCTTTGTTTTCCACACTATAAGACTTAAAAGTGTCAATGGAGTAAGATCGTGGTAAGCCACTTTACTCAAGACAATTTAGATTTTTGACAAATGACATTTAATGAATACTTTAATTACTTTTTAAACTATAAAATATTAATGTATTATTAAAAAAAAATTGATATAATAATAAAATAAATTTAATAGAAATAAAATTACTATTTTATTTTAACAATTTAAAATTGAATTTAAACAACACACTATATTTTTTTATCAAAAATGTTTTTATATATATTTTATTTTTATGAAATTTTTTAGATACTTTTATGTAATATCAAGTTTTTGTTGTTATAGTGTTTGGATTGTAATCTTAAATTTTTTAATATCAAAAATAAGAGTTACAAAGATCATAAAATTACAAGATCAATAAACTTAGAACCATAAAGATAAACACTAGCCAATCTAACCATAGTCAAAAACCACATAAATGATACAATCATTACCCCAACTCGAAGCAAAATAATGAAAGTGTAATGTTCAACTTCTTATACTAATATCAAAAAATAGTGAATAGGAAAGAACTCATCCTCAACGCCATTGATATTACAATTTTTTAACTTTTGTAGCGCTTGTTTCTATTATTGTAAAATCTACGATTTCAATCCAATATGATACCTACAAAAATTAAAATAAATAAAAATACTCAAAAAAGTATAGAAAAATTCTATCAAATATAAAATTTACTAAAACTATTATCCAAAAAAATATTATAATGTTCAAATTTAATTTTAAATTATTAAAATAAAATGACAATTTTAAACAACATATGAACTGTATTCTTCCCTTTTTTTTTCTCTACCTTTTTTTTTCTCTAAAGACTTTAAGAAGTTAATTTGCTTTCTACCAGAGAAGGATCTTTTACGTGAACAATATATTAGTTGAATTAACATAACAATCGATTAAATAACTTTAAAATTGAGAAAAAAAAAGATTTTTATATGTTTAAGAATGTTTTTAATTTTGATTGTTGATACATTTAAAATTAATGATTTATTATCTAGATGGTAACTTTTGATATTTAATGAAATTTTATTTTCTCAAAATTCACTATTATTAAAATAATAATTTACTATTTAAAAAATAATTGAAGTGTTCTACTTTTAACGAGATAATAATGACCAAAGTGACTAATATATCGTAGTAATATAAACCAAATGATTACTATAGAACTTAATTTTTGAGCATTCATCAAACTTCGAGAAAGCCCAATCTAACAAAAAATACATAGTAAGAAAGCTACAGCTGCTAATGTAGAGAGAAACAATGTCCAAATCAACAACCTTTTTTAATAAAATAATCAAACGCCAAAATGACAACTCTTTTCTGCGGATTTTGAAGAGAAAAAGAAAATCTTGATAGTGACTTGTGAATTATGACACATGGAAGCTAGCATACAAATTACAATGTTCATGACTCATGCCAAGTCACAAACCCAAAAATTATTATTAATAATAATAATAATAGCTAAGTTGCTGTTTTTTTTCCAATAATAAACATCTTAATATAGTTATATATAAAATAATTACAAAAGTACAAAATGTGTACAAGTAATCTCCAAAGAAAAATCTAACAATAAGATAATCTATTCTTTAAAAATCACATAGCATATTCTTAACACATGCAAGCTCCCTAATTATAGCTTGTAAGAAACTGTTTAAACTCTTTTGAAATGGAAGCCCGAAGCCAAAAACAAATTTTCTCCTATCATAGATTGCTATCATCTTCAGTTTCCTCAAACATTCAACTATTCTTCTCAATTTACAACACTCAAATAATTGATCCAATCCCAGAACACCACAACACTGACCTTAAGGAGAAATTCATAATGAGAACACTGACCTTATGTTCAGAGACCACATATAAACAGAAAGGGCAAGGATTCAGGACTTCCATATTTCTTCTCATCCTTTGAAATGCCATTCCCTGCAACACAAGGGCAATGTGCCTGAGAAGTCTGCAAATTCACGCATTTTAAGATACAATTAAGATGGAAGGCATGGTTGCATACACCCTAAAGGCCTAACTGCAAGACCAAACGTAAAGGCATGAACGCAAAAGACAAACTTTCAACATCTACTTGATTATGATGATCACGTCTTGATGTGTTCAAATTATATGGACCAGAACTGATGACATGTCCAAAGATAAAAATGAATGCATTAGAACCTTATTTAAAAAGGGGGTGAGATGAATACTGAAGTCACATTCTGTTACTTGCCGAGATACCAAGAGGTTTGAAACAAAAATAAAAGTAGGGTTTGCATCGAGTAAAATCCAAAACCTACCAAAACATAGAACATATACTCAATATTTTTTTGGCTCTTCACTATTCTACTGCTTCAATATTTATGCAAATTAAGTGAGAACAAGTATAATTTAAAATAACTAAGATAAATATCTAAATAAAATTAACAAGATTATATCTTTTTTAGAGATAAAATTATTCCAAAACTTCCTCAAATCTCATCATGTGCATCCCAAGTCCATGAAGCAACAGCATGCCACCTAGAGGTTCATATCACAGATAGAAGTTAAGGTCCCAAAGTAAATGAAACACGAACACGTTAGAAATTTTACCAACATATTACTCCAAAGTATAAGCAATATTAGACTTGAAGGTAAAGCTAACAATCATGCAAATTTCATGTTATAAGTTCTAACAGATAAATCAAATACTAAAATATAGCAAAGCTGTCAACAATGACACACGGACAGCACCTGCATCTCAGGATCCATTGGAAGTCACAAAGCAGATACATAGGAGAGAAAAAGAACATTCTCTGTTAGCTAGTCAGTGGATATTCCCAAAGGCACTCATTCAAGCAAAAACTGTTATTTATTAATCTACAAAATGCAAAATAAGCAACAAATACATTTCAAGAAACTAAATTCCTTCTAAAGAAAAATGGAATTTTAATAGACATTATCATAATAAAATTTCATAGCTGAGCCTAAATTCTCCACACAGTTCAAATTTGAAAAGAACTTCATCGTGTTCTTCTTCAAGACGAAGAACCCATTTGCCAGAACAGTCCATAACTACATTTAACACATACAGCTAAACCCACTCATATATCTACACAATGTCAGAAACGTGGAATTACAAATTGGAGGCAAAACAGGGAGTACGAATTGGTTGTTTGATTGCCGTGAAAAGGAATGATATATCACATATCTGCTCGAAGGAGCAAGTTTAGCTGCAATGGATGGGTGCAAGGGCAAACTAAAATGGGCAGCCAAGGCAAAATCAACAGTGTTACCATGAAATAAAGGGAACAATTTATTGCATATTGAAATCCTACATTGTAGAAAGTGAAACGAACTGAAAATTTACTACGACGAAGTACAAAGGTCTTACCTTTGAAGTTGAACGAGCAAAAATTAGGAAATCAAAGGGCTTAGGGTTTATTCCTTCGCCAGCTCAATTCACTGCTATCTGGTCCTAACCGCCTAAGCCTAAGGTTTTTAACTTTTGCTTTTCAATTAATCCCTAAATTTTTTATCTGTTTCGGCTGGCTCATTCTTTGATCCTTACGCACTGTTTGGTTGTGAAAATTACCCCAAAACTTTATCAAAGTGTACTTGGTCCTTGGAAAAAAAGAAAGAAAGAAAGGTCCCAAAAAGCTTCTTCACTGTTATGTATTGGACTCTTTCCTCGTTTTTTTTTTTTTGTTATCTAAGGGGAGTAGCAACTTCAAAATGCGAATAAAATGGTTTAAAATGAAAATGAGAATTTTTATTGTGTATTTTGAATGATTAAATATAATATAATATAATATTAGAATTATTAATTAATTTTTTAAAATTATTCAAATAGAATCCTTATAATTTGCATACATTTATACAATTTTATATACAAGTCAATACAATAATTAATAATCTTTACAAGATCACTATACAATCTTCTATATAAAATAAGATAATAATTAACAATTTTTACAAGACTGTGACCATTTCATCACATTTCTTAAAGTTGATACATATATATGTTCGACTTATCTAAAAACTTTGAAAGCACCTGATTAGATATTTCTTTTAAAAATATATCAATTAATTGATTTTCTCAACGAATCATTAATAATTCTAGTACTTTTTTATCTAATTTCTCCTTAATAAAGAACTTATTCACCTAAACATGTTCTGTACGAGTCATGTTAAACTGGATTATGGACTATATAACATGTTATTTTGTTATCATGGTATAACTAAATTCGTTACTTTGGGAAGTAGCCTAAGTCTTGTAAAAGAAATTTCAACCACCATATTTCACAAATTCCTAAGGTCATTTCTCTATACTCAGCTTCTGTACTAGATTATGCGACAACATTATATTTCTTACTTCTCTATATAATTAGGTTCTTACCAATAAAGGTAAAGTATCCCAAGTTGACAACCTATTGTCAATTGCTTTGGCCTAATCAATATATATATATACCTTGATATTTTGCTTGTTTGTGTTTTAGAGAATAAAATTCCTTACAGTAGATTTTAGATATCTCAAAATATGCATTACTGCATTAATATATTGTTCACTAGAGTTATGCATGAACTAACTAACAATCTCAAAGCATTTAATGGATTTGGTCTTGTGTAAGATAAATACATCAATCTTCCAACAAGTCATTGGTATCTCCATCTATCCACGGGTATTTGGCTTGTCTTAATACATAACTTCAAGGCTCTCTTCTATTGAAGTGTCAATTGGCTAGCGGGTTGACATTCCAATTTTATGTAGTAGATCTAAGGCATACTTTCTTTGAAATAATAAGATTTATTTACTAGATAAAGGTATTTCAATTATGAGAAAATATTCTAAGGAGTTTAAATCTTTCATTTCAAAATCCTTGAACATGTACTCTTGCAAAACTTTCATTTTTTTATCATTGCATGTGATAATCATGTTATATATGTATAAAATAAGTGCATTAATTTGCTCATGTTGTTTTTTTAAAAAAATAATGTGTGATTTGAATTACTTTGTCCATAACTAGAGTTTGTCATAGATTTATAAATTGTCTTAACCAAACTCTAGAAGAATGTTTTAATCCATATAGTTATTTTTTAACATGCACATCCTTCTATTTTTGTCTTTCTGTTACCATGCATCTTGGTGGGAAATCTATGTAGACTTTTTCAAATAGTTCACATGTAGGAATGCTTTCTTCACATCAAATTGTTGTAATAGCCAATCAAAATTTACAGCTAAGGATAACAAGACTTGAACTGTTTTAATTTTGGCTACATTTGCAAACATTTCAGTGCAATCGATTCCATAAGTTTGAGTGTATCTTCTACCATTAATTTTGTTTTAAAATTTTTGATCGTACTATCCGCTTTTTATTTCACAGTAAAGATCCATCGATACCCAACTTTTTTCTATGGGCCAGTATCCCAAATTTGATTATTTTGGAAGGAGGTCATCTCTTCATTCATCACGGCTTATCATCTTGGATCAATCAAGGCTTCTTGTATATTGTTAGTTATAGATACAATAGGTAATTGATTGAAAAATGACTAATTTGTGTTTGACAAGCGATGTGTAGATATATAATGGTTCATGAGATATCTTACGTTACTAGACAATTGAGGTTCATATGTAGGTTTTGGAATACCTTTGGTGAGACGTTGTGGTAATCGTCTCTTGGATGACTCAAGCATTGTATAAGGAATATCCTTATACAACAATTGGTTTAGTGTATCAATTGGGAGAAACTCAAACATAATTTCATGAGCTTTTTGGCTTTCTATGTGTTCATTCCCAATAAGGTTCACAGTTTGACCATTGAATTTTAACTCATCCACTTCTGCACATTATGTTGTTAAGTAGGGTATTATCACTTATATCCAAGTTTTGTTCACTTGGATTCAAATCACTAATATCTTGATAAGATACTTTCACTAAATCTTCTTCAAGATTGTATACAAGTGCGTAAATTTCCTCAAGATACTTTCCCTGAAAGTAAAACTTAGAGAAATAAATATTATCTTTATGAAAGACAACATCTCTAATGATAAATATGCATTTAATGAGTGGGTGATAGCATATGTATCCTTTTTGATAAATAGCATAATTGACAAAGACACATTTTAAGGCTCGATGCACTAACTCATTGCCTTGGTATTTGTGAAGATGAACATAGGAAACACATATAAAGATATGAGAGGAAAGGTTTGGAGCAATTGGAGTAACAATAGCTTCTGTAAGTGTCTGAAAGGCTGTTTTGAAGTGGATAGAATGAGATGGAACACGTGATGAGATATGCGACAAAGATAAAGGCTTTGCCCCAATAGTATAAGGGCATGTAAGCCTCGATTAAGGAAGCACAAACAACTTTCAATAAGTGTTTATTCTTGCGTTTGGCCACACCATTCTATTAAGGTGTATCCGGATAACTAGTTTGATGAATTGAGCCATGAAAGTCCAAAAATTATTGAAGTTCAAAGTTATGGTATTCCTTACCATTATCACTTTATAAGACTTGTATTCAAGCATTGTACTGTGTACGGATAATGTTATAAAAATTTCTAAAACAACAACATAACTTCTAATTTGGATTTCATCAAACACACCCAAGTCATTTGAGTACAATCTATAAAGGTAACAAACAAATGTGACCTTTCCAGCATGGAAATTTTGGCTGGTTCCCAAACATGAGAGTGAATAACCATAAAAGGAACTGTACTTTTATTTAAACTCAAAAGAAATGAAACACTATGGCTTTTTGCAAGTGCACACACATCATATTTGAAAACAAAACATCTAAATTTGTAAATAAATTAGGAAATAACTTTTTTAAATAACCATATGAGGCATGTCCCAAACATCAATGTCAAACCCAAATCTCATTTTTTTGTGAACTAGTGCCCTTGATTACGAAAGCTTGTTGTAATCTTCAGGAAGGTTTTGACTCCAAGTCCAAGTAATACATCTTTCTTTTCTTAACACCATAACCAATTGTTTATCGAGTCTGAATATCTTTAAATACACAATAATTAGGCAAAAAGTAACAATACAAGATAAGATAGTACTAATTTGAAAGATTAATATAAGGTTATAATCTAAGCAGGGGGCAACTAACACAAAATCAAGATGTAAAGTATTAGTGATATGTGATGACCCTTCTCCAATAATTAAGGTAACATGACCATTGGCCATGGAGATGCAATTTTAAGAGGATGGGTTAAGGGTTGAGACTTTTCTTGCATCAAATGTCATATGATTAGTAGCACCAGAATTAATTATCCATGCCCTATTCAAAATAGGTGTAGAAATGTTTAAGATTTTACCTCCAGTGTTGGTAGCGGTTACCAATACTGATGATGTAGGGATAGGATCATCTTCCTTTATTTGAGCGACTATTGTACTAGTAGGTCCCTTAGAATTTCAATGTCATGTTGGGTCTCACCAATCTGGATATTCAATAAGTTCAAAGCAATGACTATTAGAATGGTATGTTTGATTGCAATGAGTGCATTTGTACGTAGACTTGTCTAAATTGTTGTAATTCTTTGGATTGGTTGATTTTGATCATTATTGTGATGTCTGATAGGATCGATGGCAGGAAATCATAATAGAAACTTCAGGTTTCTCAGTGTCTTCATTCAAAGTAAAAGTTCGTATGACCTTACGACTTACTAAGAAATAACACTATTTCAAACTTATGAGTGGTTCGTGACATAAAAGTTACTTAATCAATTTTTTTTTATCCAAACTAGCAAGAAATATTTGTACTTGAGTTTGTTCAATGGACTATTGATATGTTATAATATCATCAAGATTCTTCATAACCACTTTATCATGATGAACTAGTTCTTGAAAAATTTCTATTAACTCTTCATATTATACTGAGAGTGTTTTGGCACCCTACTTGCCTAAGAAGGCTTTCTGATGCAAAGAATAGACATGCATCTTATTATTATGATCATAAAAAGCTTTGGAAATAGTACTCTTTATTTCATGGGTAGCGCATTATAATGTTAGAAGGCATAGACATCAGAAGCCAGCGTATCACTTTTTGAATTTTAGCATACCATTTTTCATAACCAGTGTCCAACACCGTAGGTAAAGCGGTTTTGTCCATAATGTAGAAGAGTTTTTCTCGTTCAACAATATGCATCTTAATCAATTGAGACCACATATCATAATTTGTTTCAGTGTGTAGAATGTCGTCATTAAAAAGACCTTTAAACTAG
Organism: Hippophae rhamnoides; assembly: GCA_033030585.1. Classification (NCBI taxonomy): domain Eukaryota; kingdom Viridiplantae; phylum Streptophyta; class Magnoliopsida; order Rosales; family Elaeagnaceae; genus Hippophae; species Hippophae rhamnoides. Next base: position 6,977,570 of record CM065431.1, read on the forward strand.
AACAAATTTGGCTTTTATGAATTCAATTTGTTCACTTATTTTTATTTTTATTTTTTTGCTTTTCTCCTTTTTTTAAATAATAATAATATAATAATACATTAAATTAAAATTATTAAATACACTAAATGTCTCATATTTTGCAAATCAATAATAGGGTTTGTAACATAACCTTTGTGAGGGAAAGATGTGGTCGGTTGGGATTGATGGAGATGCGTCAATAAGGCTAGTTTATGATGAGGACTAATGTGCAACGATGATGCTAGGCATAGTTGGTTTCAAGTGATGGGTTTGTGGTGGTTTATCGACGATGAAATAAAGACATGTTGACGTCGCGATAGACAGAGATAAAGACTGACGAAAGGTGGATGGTTTTCTGTGTGAATGGGTTTCGGTAGGTGGTTTTTTGTGTGAATGAGCTATGGTTACGAAGCAATAAATATGGGTGGTTTAGTCGAAGGTTTGGGTGTAAGTGGAAAGGGTTTTTTTGTATCGGATAAATTTGGGTTTACATAATCGTTCTAGGCTCTAATATCTTAAAAATGATAATAACAAACTAAATTTTTTTTTGTATATTTTGATTGATCAAATACAATGTATATATATGACTAGAATTATCAATTAACTCTTTAGAATCGTGGCTATAAAATCTCTATGATTTGTATATATTTATACAATGTTCTATATAAAGTAAGTCAATAATTAATGATCCTTACAAGATCACCTATGCGATCTTTTATACAAGACAAGACATAATTAACAATATTTACAAGATTGTTGACTATCTCAACATAAAATACTACAATTACGATTCACTCTATTTACATTAAAAAACTAATGGTTGAAAATGTGATTATGTGCTCTTGAGTTTAACTTTCAAGGAATTTAACAAATAGATATCATTATGAAATATTGTAACTTTTGTTATCTTGTCAAGATAATATTTTTGGCTTTGTTAGAGATCTGGTGCCATTTGTCTTCCATTTAAACTTCCACAATGAATTTGGCATCGCTTTCTATATAAATGATTTTTCTTTTTAAAGAATTGCATGATCAATAACTGCATTAAAAGCTAGAGCTTTAGCTAATTATATATGTAGAAGTAGTGAATAAAACTAGTAGTCACATGTCAATAATGTAACCTATATAATTTGATATAGTAAAAATCAATTACGACAATTTTTTCAACTAATACCCACATTGTATTTCATTGGTGGTTGCAATATAGAAGGAATTTGGACCATGATCTCTTCTTTAATGTTTTCACATGGGTTGTATAGTTTTAAATTATTCAAATTTTGAATTGACGATGATTAAGTTGAGATTGGGATCCAAATTTTCTTTGTTAAGAATAATCAGATTTCTTACATACTAGATTAATATTGGACTTTGTTAGAACAATTTCTTCTTTTACTTTCCGAAAATTATTAAAATAAAAAGAGTAAATAGATTTTTTTACTATTAAAGTTGTTGCAAAAATATTATCGAATTTTGATTTATTACTTTTGTATTATTAAATTTCATAAATGTTACAAAAATACCATCAATTGTTTTTGTTATTTTCATAATATTAAACTTTATAAATATAACGAAAATACAATCATATAAGTATAATTTTTCATTAACTGATAAACATCAATGATATTTTTGTAACATTTTGTAAAACCTAAAATACAAAAATAACAAAATATATTTGATGATATTTTATAACAATTGTAAAATTTATTGGTATAGAATTAACAAACCAAAATTCAATGATATTTTTATGATAATTCTTAAAAATCGATGGTAGAAAAATCTATTTGGTGAAGTAAAAAAAAAGAAAATATTTTGTATTATTTTTTCCTATAAAAAATACATTTCATTATTTGATAAGAATATTATATTACATTGATTTTTTTCGTAACACTAATAATATATGTTCAGTTGGTGTGAATAAACTCAATTAGAACATTAAAATATCAATATTTTAGATACTAGTAGTATTTTTGAAAAATTATATAAAATAAGTCATTGTTTACTATTTCATGATAACCAACCAACAAATGAATAAGAATTATAATTTATATTCTTAATGTTCTATTCCCAAATTTTTTTATTCCTAATAATTTCAATTTAATGAAGGAAAATATCTTAATAAAATCTCGTTAATACGAGATAGCAACTCCATTCTTGACATACTCATAATTTTCTATAAATAAATATTAGAGAGTAGTTTTTTTTTTTTCAGAAACACATAAGCTCCCATGTAACATAAAAATATGTAGATGAATATTTATATTTAATAATAATTTTCTAAATAATATATTACATACTTATGATTTACGTTAGATAAGATAATAAATTATATATCTTCACGTTGTCACAAACAACTTTCTTGATATTAAGTAAATTGCAATAACACCAAGTAAGCCACAAATATGATTATTTGTGTATATATTTATTTAATAATAACAATTTACATTATCAAAAATGATATATCATCTCTTATTCTTTCCTTAGTTCCTTCCCTTTAAATACTCTATAATCGCCCATTCCTGATTAATATTTGATATCAAAACAATGCTGGTGGGCTTGCTTATGACTTTAATTATAATCTCTCCATTGTTACTTCTCCTCCAACAAAAGATCAAAAATCTTATGTGTGTGTCTATATACATATATATATATATATATATATATATATATATATATATATATATATATATATATACACATATACATATACATATGTATATACATATATATATGTATATGTATATTTGTTAAAAAAGAATGGGTGATTTTTGTCTTTCTTATTGTCCTATTATTGGAGATAAAATCAAGGAGTAATTTAAGGAGTAAATCAAGAACCTTAATTCAATGAGTAAATCATGGAATTGTGATCCTTAATTTAAGGATTACTTGTTTTACTCCTTGAATTAATGATTTCTTGTTTTACTTCTTTAGGTCTTTTGGACTTTGGCCTTGGCGTTTTCAACTCCAATTTTCAACACCTATAATCATAAAGGAACTAGTTGTGACCTTGGACTATCAACAATATATATTCACTTCAAATTTTGTTTTTATTTCCTTTTGTTAAAACCTAATTAGGGTTCATGTTGGGCCGTGAAGCTTAAATATCGTGTCATCAATGTTTTAATTTTTCAACGGAAAGAAAATCCTATTGCCATGTAAGTGTCAATCAACCTATTATATTTGAATTGTTATGAAAATGTGAATATATTTTTAGGTTTAAATTACCATATAAGTTATACTTACCATAGAAAGCACAAAGGCGTTAGGTACATTTGAATATATGAACAAGCAACAGCAAGCAATAATGCTTTAAATGCAGGTAATTATGAGATACAATGAAGAATCCCATATTGTAACCCACTATTATGATTCAATATTTGATATAGTTACAATAAGGAAAATATAGATTTTTTTTCTGCTAATAAGGACAATATAGATTGTACTGCCAAAAATATTCCAACCAACTCACCCTACTTGTCCAAAAAAAAACTACTAAATTTTCTCAATTGCATTGACACTATCTCATCCTGAGATTTTCATACTATCCTATTTATTAACTCGATTTAAATGGCTACTTATATGAGCACATCAGATATGCTTGTTATTATACCCAAAACCTAAACGGCGCAGTCCTAGTTCAAAACTTCAAATCATGGTATAGTAGTGATATTGGGATAAGATTCACTCTCCTCCATTTCATGTTATCTAACATATGAAAAAATTCAATTAATCTTAAAATATTATTTTTAGGCCAAATCAACAAATTTTCAAGAAAAATTACAAAAAATAATATCTTTAAAATTTATAACAATAAAAACATCGATCCAATATTATTGAATCAATGTTCAATTGGATGATGTTTAATATTCAATAGGTCTAATTAACTGTAATTCAATTTAAATAAAGTTCAAATGGATGATATTTAAAATAAGATGACGTGATTAGATTTTTTTTAATAGTAAAAAAAGTATAAAATGAATGTAAAATGTGTTATTTTTTTTTTGTTATAAGTTAAAAAGTTTTTTCCAAATTTTCAATTACAGTAAAATTAAAGAGTGCCAACTTTACTTCCTTATAAAGATTATGCACACATTTAATTCTCCAACAAGGAGTCAAGGATGTCCAACTCTACGATATATTTCAGTATTTTGTAGTCATCAGTTTCCGGGAGATCTATATATAGCATTAGGCTATTTGAGGCAACATCAAACCCACAAGTGGGTATCAAAATCCTTTCTTCTTTTTTTCTTTTTCTAATTGTGCTTTGTTCTTTTTTCTCCTAAGTCATGACTAGAAAGAAGGTGAAACTTGCATATATAACTAATGATTCAGCAAGAAAAGCAACCTTCAAGAAAAGGAAGAAGGGTTTTTTAAAGAAATTGGATGAACTCACAAGTCTTTGTGATATTGATGTTTGTTCTATCATTTATAGCCCTTATGATTCTCAACCTGAAGTTTTTCCTTCTCCATTGGGAGCCCAAAGAATGATTTCCAAGTTCAAAAGGATGCCTCAAATGGAACAATGCAAAAAAATGGTGAACCAAGAAGGTCTCATCAAGCAAAGGATTTCAAAAATCAATGATCAGTTCATGAAGTTAAGAAAGGACAATAGGGAGAAGGATATGACTAGAGTTATGTTCCAATCTTTGATTGGAGTGGGACTTCATGGTTTGACCATATTGGATTTGAATGATCTTAGTTGGCTAATTGTTCAAAACTTGAAAGATATTCAAAAAAGAATTGAAACTCTTAACAAAGAGGCTGCTAGAGGACTTGGACAAGTCCAAGTGGTTCCAAAAACTGTTGCAGCATCAGCTCCAACACTGGCATCAGAATCAGATCCTCGAATGATGATCAATATGGATGTCATGATGCAGAGGCAACCATGGTTTACGGATATGGTGAATCCACAAGAAAGTATTGGTTTTGATGGAGAAGGCATGATTATGCCTGTTGAAGAGCAAAACTATAATTCTATTTGGTCTAATTATCCTTTTCTTCCTTGAAAAATATTAATGAGTGCTTGTTTTATAACATTTAAGTTCCGTTTTATTGTGTTTTAAAAAAGAATTTTCTGGTTTTTTAGTTCATTTAGAAAAACAAAAACTCAATTGTTAACAAATTTTATTTTCTTGTTTCATTCTCTCCTAAGTCAAAACAAAAAAAAATATATGATTAACTAATGAAAGAAAAAATAAACTTGTAATATAGTTTACAAAAACTTAAAAAAATAAAATAAAAATAAAAAGTGTATAAAAAAATAAACTACGTTCTAACTTGAAAATTAAATTATTTATTAAACAACACTGATTTTTAAAACTTGAGTTACAAAGGTAGAACTTGAAAACAAAATTGGTTACGTATAGACTTCAGGGATTTATTTATATGAATTTTTGTTGTTTTCTCTGCTTTGAGTTTAATTTATTAGACTTTCTAGTTGGCATATTTAGTCTCCAATATATGTTCATTACCATATTGACTACTCCACTGAGTTTGGTCTCTATTAAGAACCTAGTCCTAGTTTGTGGTAAAAAAAATACAAGAAACAAGATTATTGTTAAACGTGCTCATGTATTCCTACGTGAGAAAAAGAAACAAATTTCTCTATTCAAGATCATTTTTCAAACACAATAACAATCTAAAATAAAAACACAAAGACAAAAATATGGCTATTATATAATAAGATTATTTTATAATAATTTTGATACAGAAATTTTAATTTTTTGAAGTGATTTTTCATTGATATATGTTTGGTAACGATTTCTAATTTTTTATTTTTACTTTTTTAAGGAATCACTACCAAAATATGTAATGATTCATAAGTCTTATTTTATAAAAAAAAATTGAATTAAATTTTTTATTTTTTATTTTTTTCACTTTCACCGAACATTTTTTAAAGAATAAATCAAGTTTTACGACTTTTGTATTTATAAAAATTAAAAAAAATGATTAAAAATATAAAACTCGTAAATAATACTCAAAAAATTATTTATTTTAAGTTTTAAAAAAAACAAAAAAAAAACATAAAATATTATCAAATAACTTGTGAGTGATTTTTGATTTTTTTTCTTGAAAATCACTAAATAAAAATTATTACCAAACATATTGGTTATTATTTTTACAAAAAAAATCATAAATTATAAAATCAATTATTTAATCATAAATCGAAATCCTCCTTAAACAAGACCTAGGAAAAGAATTGTTTTTATTACATATACCCTCAAAATTTTGCATACATTGGTGGATCCAACTCAAGTGGATCTTAGTGTGGATTAAGTGGACTAGATCCTAGTGTCATTATTAGATAAACAAATTTATAATAGATATAAACACACTTTTTTAAACTCATTTAAAAATTAAACACTAGTCCAATCACTATTGAGGAAAGTCAAAATTCAATAAATTTATGGCTAATGACATATAAATCACTTAGGCATGTAGTGATTTCAGCTTCAATTAAATGTATGTTAGTAATGTAAATATTTTAAAAAATAATAAATCAAATTACTAAAATAAAGCAAATAAAGCATAAATAAAAAATTTCTCTAAATGACCAACAACATTAAACAAAATCTCATCATATCATGTCTTTCCATCTTGATGCATCTTTTACTTTTCTTTTTGTTCATTTTATTAATTATTCTTATATTTTTAAGCTTTAATTGCATGGTATAATTTTCTTTATATATAGAATTTTATTTTTAACATCCTTTAGGAAAAAAAACATATGTTAATTTTTTTATTGTAACATAAATAAATATATATTTTTTAACGTTGTATGAAAATGAACGTTTATTTTTTTATTGAAGGGAGATTAAAAGTAAAATCATGTTAGATATCTAAATTATTTATACATCAGATAATATTTTTAGTCTATTTAAGTAAAAAAAAATCACTTTTTTTCTTGTTATATTACCCTTTTTTAGTATACGTGAACTTTTCATCTTTATAATTGGTTGGTACATAATATTGTTAATACTTTGTCTGTAATAGAATAATTTTATGGTTTGAAACATAATATATAATTGTACTTGTACTATTTTTATAACTTAAATAGATTATATTTTAAGGTAAGAATTATAATATTTATGAATAATTTTGTGTATAATTTTTTTATTTTATTTTTAATTAAAAAAATTTCTCTCATAGTTAAACCTTTTTGTAAAATAATATTTACACACATTTAAAAAATATCCTTTTGGCTACACTATTGATATTATTTGTGTCACATTGTTTTTAATGATATTTACAGGAATTCTGTTTCCCCACGTTTGGTTGGGCGGAATGGAATGGAATCAGAATTGATTCCATCCATTTTGTGTGTTTGACGGATCGTATACGTGAATTAATCGGATTACTGAAAGCGAGACGGAATCACAATTCCTTCTCCCCCTTTAGAATGATGATTCCATTCCTGATATAAAATTAGCGTAATTAATTTTACCCCTCACATAAAATTATAATTACAAAATTGCCATCCCTTTATAAATCCAAGTTAGCATTGAATTGGGCCAAATTTTTCTCACCCACGAAGCGTCATGATTTTCTTTCTTCCAAATTTCGTAACTCACTGCCGCTTCACTCGTCCTCCACACCATGGTTTCCGACATCTCGAGGCGAGTTCTCGCCCTCATCCGTGTCTTCTAAATTATCCGAGTCACAACCCTAATTTCTTCACGAGTTGTTTTCTTTTTTGTTTTTTGCTTCTCGCTTCGAATACACTATTTGTTTCCCGAAATCAGGGTTTTTCCTTTGAGATTGTTCTATGTTCTCGTAATTTTTGAATCGATCCCTAATTTATTTCTATTTTGAATCGATCCCTAATTTATTTCTATTTTAAATCGATCCCTTAATTTTGTTCTTTGCTCTAATCACATACATTGTTCGTCCGAGAAATGATTCTCTATTTTGTTGAAATTTATTTATATTTTGAATCGATTCAAATGTTTATTATCCTGCTTTGGTATTCTCGTACGTGATATTCTTTGTTGTTCTTTGAATCAATTTATTGGTTTCATGAACTCAAACACAACTTCGATATAAACATTCCTTCTACTTCCCATAAAGACGACATCGATATTGTTTCTAACAATATCAATATTGATTATTTGCTAGACTTTTCTCGACTTAATGTCATAAATTATTGTTAGATTAATTTTGATAGTTTCAAGGTATAATATAACTCTAACTTTGGTTTAAACTATCGATTGAGCTCGCATAAACTAATTGTTATGCTTATGAATTCAAAAACTCGCCTATTAATACTTGGCAGAGGTATTATCGGTTTGGAATGCATTACTTACTTTCATAAACTGTTTATTAATCTTGCAGTAGGTATTGTTTATTCAAAAACTATCTATCGTTTATGCTGATATAATCGCATTTCTCTACAATATTTAATTTTGGCGCTAATATAATAGGTATATTTTATCAATTTTATGAGTAAATTGTTGTTCCTAATTAAGTATTGTTTTTGTTTGTAGTTTAAGGTAAAATGGATGATCATAGCTTGAATGTGGAAGAGGTGGATGCTATCATTGTGGTACTTGATGCATATAATGTATATTGTAAAATTCTTTTTTGAAGTCATGGATAAAAACAAGACAATATCTTTAAGGAGACAATTCAGATTTAGCTTGATTTTTTTTCAAATAGGAAAATTGTGCATAGATTGTGCTACGAGAGTGACATTACTTGTATTAATCAAATTAGGATGAGCGTGAGTGCTTTTACCACTCAGGTGCAATGCTTGAAACTGTAGTGGGCTAAAACAATCAAAACATTTGTTAGATGAGCAGTAGCCATGTTTCTTCATGTAATTGCACACCACGTGAAAAATAGAGTTATAACTGATCGATTTAGAAGATCCGAGAGATGCTTAGTAAGTATTTCAATAATGTATTGTATGCTATCATACGGTTGTATAAGGAGTTATTGAAAAGCCCGAGCCTATTCTCGATTTATCAGGATGACGATAGGTGGAAATATTTCAAGGTAGATATAATGTTTAATTTCTTTTTTTCCTTATTACCATGTAATATTTCTAATAATTAAATGATTTTACTTATTGGTACTAGGGTTGCTAGAGCACTTCATGGTACTCATATTAGAGTAAGAGTTCCCCGTAGTGATAAGTCTAGGTATCGGGAACCGAAATGAGGTTACCACAAATGTTTTTGGGGTTGCTCTCCCGATATACAATTTATTTATGTTTTACCCTAGGCTGAGTGGTTCAAAGAAATGACAAGTAGAGTTTTACGTGAAGCTACGCAGTATTTAATGGATTTAAAGTCCAACTTGGTAAGTAATATATGAATTGATCAATTTTTTTAAATTCTATGAATATGAAATTGAATTGTAAAATATATTTAATATATAGGGCATTATTATCTTGTGGATGCTGGGTATGCAAATTCCAATGGATTTCTTGCTCCATATCGTGGTCAACGCTATCATTTGAGTTGAATGGAGAGATGGTTCGCACCGCAATCCACGTGAATTTTTTAACACGTAAGCACTCACATGCTAGAATGTGATCGAGAGATGTTTTTGGTGTGTTAAAAAATCGATGGGCTATTCTAAGAAGTCCATCATTCTATCCCATTAAAACACAAAATCGAATAATTATTGCTTGTCATTACTACACAACTATATAAGAAAGGAAATGTCATATGATACATTTGAAGAAAATTTGGAAAATCAAGATAGAGACGAGGATGTTGATGAGGAAGATACAATAAGAATTGTAGACTCTACACATGAACGAGTGTATTTAGGGACAATACACAGATCAAATATGTACAATGAACGGAGAGAAAGGAGAGAGGGATAGACGACATGGGAAGTGTTTAGGTTAATGGAAGTCGTGGTTTTCTTATTTATGTCTTGATTGTGGTCAGAATGAAGAGATTGTTTGATTGAAATTATTTGTAATCTTGTAAAACATTATACTATTGGTCGTATTCTTTAATTTTAAAATTATTCTCTACTGGTAGCTAGGCCTCGCAACTTTAATATGTTTTCTATTTCTATTTTGTTAAACAATTAGTAAGTATTTTTTTGTACTTACTTTTTAATTTTAGGATGTCATCTTCACAAAGTTTTACCTCAAGAAATCGAGGCCCCGACGTAATAAAAGATTTTGGACAACAACATTAGATGAAAAATTAATTGAGTTGTCTTCTAGAGTTACACAATCGTGGTTCATATAGAGTCACGGGTGGTTTCAAACCTGGTTACTTAAATGCTATCGAGAAATCACTACTTCAAAAACTACCGTGATTGTAATATGAAAGCTAAACCACATATCGAGTCTCGATTGAAAACATTGAAGACTTCAATTTACTACTATACATGACATGCTAACCGGTCATAATAGTAAGGATTCAAAGTGGGATCCATGAATAAACACGTAGTCACACTCCAATTGCTTGGGGATGCATATGTACAGGTAATATTTTCAATTTGATTATTAATCCATTTGATTATTAATATTTTCAATTTGACATATTTTAATATTTTTGTAGGTCACAAAGAAGTCGCTATCGAGACATAGGTCATTTCCTTATTACGAGACTTGGCTATTGTATTTGGTAAAGACAGAGCCACAGAAAAGATGCAGACTCAGATGATGTTGTTTTAGAACTTGATAATGAACGGGATCAAGAGACAAGAATGAAACCATCCATTACATCAACATGAAGTCGCATATCGACCAAAGAAAACTCAAAATGTTTCATCTAAAAAGAAAGAGAACAATTTAGGTAATGAATATGGAAATTTCGCTGAGTAGGCGCTTTGATACTTGCGTAGAAGAGATGAAGAATGTCGGCAGCCTTTGAAATGATCCATCACAAAAGAAGAACAAAAAGAAGAACAAAAGAGGTCAGACAATGAATTACAAAGACCACGCTACTTAGCAACGATGAGCTTTACGTTGTTACAATTATTCTTGTTGACAAACCCGCAAGAATCAATGTATTTTTTGGAGCACTGGCGGCAAACAAAGATGGTCGATTGTGAGCCTCTTAGACGCAAAGGTGCATTATATTAAGTTATGGATACGCTTATTACTATATGAATATTTGTTTGTAATTGTTATATTAGCCTTGTTTTGGTATCTAACTTTATATTAGTTAAAGCTAATATCAATATTTTAATATATAGTGTTTTCAACACTTGTATTTTGAACACTTTTAAATATGAACATTTGCGTTTTATCAACATATGATAATGAAAAGATATGATCAACATACGCTTGTAATTCCGCTTTATATTGATAATTTATTATTTTGTAAAAATGAATAGCATCACCGCATACGCATAATCCCACATGCATTTATTTCAATATATTGAATACTATTAAAAACAATCTTAATAACATCATTCATCTCTATAAAAGTTAATATAAAAAAAGAAATATATATTTCTTACTTAAAAAATTAAAAATTAAAATTTTTATTTAATTTTTCTGACTAAAAACTAGTAATTAAATTACATTATTTGAACTTTACAAAGATTCTGCGTATTCGTGTCATTTACGCCTTTTTTCATTCCATTCCAAATACAAATCAAACATCAGAACTCGATTCGATTCTATAAAGCCAAACCAAACAGAATTGTTTCCATTCCATTCCATTCTATTCTCATTCCGATTTCGATTCCGATTTCATTCCACGAACCAAACGGCACCTTTATGTCACATTTGTAGTATATATATAGTTCGAAGTTATCATATTTAGCCAAGATTCTGTAAATAGACATTACTTAAAAGTTTGAAGGGGAGTTGTACGAGAATCCAAACCATCGGTACCATTTTTGCAAGTTTACCAGTTTAGGGATGTCGCTTTAAGATTTTTATCTATTTTTGTCTACACAAGTAGATATGGTTACCTAGTAATTAATTAAGTAAATCATTTAATTATGCGTTGACGCTAACATTTACAACATTTATTTTATTTTGTATTGAGTCTACTTTAATGCAGATTTTATTTACATTTAGTCTTATTCAACTCGTTTCAATTTAACTCATATGAAGCAAATTATAGTTAGATTTAATTCATATAATTTTTAAATGAGTTAAATTTAATTTTATATGAATTAAGTTGTGTTTTTTATGATTAGCTAACAATTTTTTTATTAAATTTTTTAAAATTATTTTTAAATATTTAATAAATTATTAAAAAATAATAAAAAATTATATAAAATTAGAATTTCATTTCATACAGATATTAATTACATAAAAATCATTAGTACTAATATAAGTCTACAACATTAATTTTTAAATAATGATTTTTTATGATTTCTAATTATATATATATATATATATATATATATATATATATTAAAATTTATAATAAATTTGTTTTCTTTTACCAGAGTGAGTACAATTTTCTCATATACAATAAAAATAAATGTTTAGTTAAAAAAATATGTTTAGACAAAAAAAATACGTTCAGTAAACAAATTATTAAATAAATTAATACTACTCATTTAAATTGTGAATTAAATGAATTGATTTTTTAACTAATAAACTTATCTAACAAATTTTAAATTAATTGAATTCGACTAAAACATCCATTTCACATCTCTAAAAATGTTTCATCATACTTTACTCAATTTCCAGAACATACATTTTGCAGGAAGGATTAGAAGTTAAAACTTTAAATTTTTGAATAAGTGAATTAGTAAAGGAAAAATCACTTAGGTGAAGTTTTGTTTACAGAATTAATAGAATCGAAATCGAAATTGAAATGGAATGGAATAGAATGTAAAAGAAACAATGTTATTTGGTTTGATCATTGAAATCAAAGAAGAAATTAGTATTACAATGTTTAGTTTACCACTGGAATGGAACGGAAAAAACTGTAAATTACTTTAATACCCATATTTAGTAAAATTTAAATAATATCATTTAATTATTATTTTTTGTCAGACAAAATATATTATTGAAATAATTATTTTTCTAAATAATTATTACTTAAAAAGAAAATATATTATTAAAATTATTTTTTTAAAATAGGGTTTAGGGTTTTGCGGTTTAGAATTTGGGATTTAGAGATTTAGGGTTTAGGGATTTGGGATTTGGGTTTTAAGGTTTAGGGTTATATTTGTGGGTTAAGGTTTATGGTTAAAATTATTATTTTTGTAAATAGGGTTTAGGTTTTAGAATTTGGGATCTTGGATTTTGGATTTTGGATTTGAGATTTAGGATTTAGGGCTTAGGGTTTAGGGTTTAGGGTTTAGGGCGTATGGATTTGGGATTTTAGGTTTAGGGTTTTAGGATTTGGGATTTGGGGTTTAGTGTTTAGTGTTTTGGGATTTAGGTTTTAGGGTTTTTGGGTTTTGGGTTTTGAGATTTGAAATTTAAGTTTAGGATTATATTTAGGGTGGGGTAAAATTAGAAAAAAAAATTGAGATGAGAATGAAATCATAATTCTTAAAAGAGGATAAGCAATTTACTTTAAGAATCGAATACATTCTTGACTTTTTTTCAACCCAATCAAACACACAAATAGAACGAATAAATTCTGATTTTTTTTCATTCCATCCAATCAAATACATCATTATAAAAAGAGAGGATATATATTTCGAATTTTGTGCTGATCAATAAAGATTTGCATAATGGCATATAATAAAAAATAGAATGACCTACTAAAGTAAAGGGCAAAAAATATATTCCTCCACAATGCCTCTGTGATTCTTGCCACCTATTTGCTCCTAGAGGAAGTTTCTATTTTAAATGTTATACTTCTCTATATCTAAGGATTCTTTTACATTCTTATAGGGAAGAATACATACAATAACAGCAAAAGTCACAAAAATATTCTTTACTAATATTAATATTTATAATTTAATTTAACTTAATATTATTTCACAGTATCTTTCCATCATTGTTTATATATTTGTTCCCAAATTTTACTCAATCTTCGTTTATAATTAAACACATATCTACACACACTTGTAATCATTGTAAGTCTTTGTGTAATTTCTAGGATCAAGTATATCTGAAATTATACGCTCATATAAATTGTGTTATTTTTTCCTTTTCACACAAAGCTATTTGAAAATTCTACAAACCCAACTTTGATTATGAAATGTGCAACTATTAATTTAACTACTAATATTAAGTACAAAAATTTAATATATTACTTTTGATTTTTTTTAATTTTAATTTACTACTTATATTATTAATATTATCTTTCAATCAAATATATATTTTGTAAAAAAATTGACAAATTTAATTTGACATATGAAATTATAATTTTATTATCTTATTCACGTGTCACATCTTTATAATTTTACATGATGCGTATGTAATTTAAATATTTCGATTAAATTAATTAATTTTTATTTAAAATAATTTATTTCAATAATAAAAATAATAAACCGAAAAAAAATTAAAAAATAATAAATTAGTAATTTTTTGTATAATATTAATAACTATCTTAACATTTACCCTTATAAAATTCAATTAACACAAACGTCTTTTTGAATTTCACCCTAACTTTGACCTTATTTTAGGTGATTCTATACAATAAAAGCAACTTTAAATTGGAAAACAACACAAACGTCTTTTTGAATTTCACCCTAACTTTGACCTTATTTTAGGTGATTCCATACAATAAAAGCAACTTTAAATTGGAAAACAGTGCAGCCTAGTTTAGGCCTATGAAAATAAGAATTGTTCATGTTGTTGTTATATACTAACTGAAATAAAGGGAGGAACCCTTTTGTTGAATGGCTTCAAGTACTTCTTTATATATTGGTGGATTGAATTCAAATAATGAGTTGTCACATCCATATCATGTATTCAATCATTCAGCTTGATTCTTATATAATCTAAAGCAGTCAAATAAGGTAAATATTATTTAACACTAATTTTAGTGGTTGCAATTCACTTTAAAATTATGAATCTCTAATAGATAGAGCACTTCTTTGGACTATATATGATCTTTTAAAACATTCATGCACTAATTATTTATCTGTCTAAAGGAAGTCCTAAGATATTTTATTTCTTTACCAAATTCTTAATTCTATTTTGAATTCAAAAGCTTAATTCTGATTGAAGGAGAGGTTAAGTCCAAGTCAATTTAACAACAGTAGAGAATCCATCAACTTACATGATTCAAAATTAGGAGTGGCTTCATTAATTAGTTCTGATTGGTGGTCTAGAAAAGTAGTAGTACTTTTTTTCAACTTTAAATCCATATATTACTATTTTTAACAACATTGTCATAACTGTGGAGTCACTGTTAAGAAAGAAAATAAAAAAATCTGATACTCAGTCAACTTTTACTAGGGATATATATATGTTTATATAAGGGCATATTTGGATGTATTTTTTTCAAAAGTGTGTTTAGTGAAAGCAGTTTTACATACTAAAGATCCCATGATTATTTAATTTATAAGGTTTAAATGGATAATAATTGTATTGGTTAGTAAAGATTTCATAATTTTTAAAAAAGATAATAATAATCATAAATAAAAATTTTAATTTTTTAATTTTTAAGTTAGATACTCATAGATATGTTATTTAATAAAATTTGATACTATAAATGCTCATTTTTAATGCTTTGTGTACTAAAAGTGGTCATTATAATAAACTATATAACTAAAAGTAATTACTTTTCACAATGATATAATTGGTAGTACTAAAATCATAAATTATATGATTAAAATGCTATCATTTTGAAAAATTATTAGATATTTTATACCTAACTCAATAATTATATGACTAATTTGCTCATTTGGTAAAAATTACAACAATTTTAAGACTTTTTAATTGAATGTTGGGTAGTCCAATGTTTTCCTCAAAACACGCTTATCAGAAAAGGGGCTGCCCAGACTTATAACCAGCACATTGTTAACTTCTCTGGGCGATGTGGGACTCCAACACTCCCCCTCATATCGACCGACACAATAACCAGACACAATGGGACTCAAGGGAGCGAGCACATCGAAACCCCCAAGATCAGCTCTGATACCAAACTGAAAGCTGGGCAGCCTAATGTTTCCTTCAAAATGTGCTTATCAGGAAAGGGACTTCCCAGACTTATAACCAACACATTGCTGGCTTCTCTAGGCGATGTGAGACTCCAACACTCCCCCTCACATCGGACGAGGACACTGCAAAGACCGATAATCGGCCAGCACAACAACCAGACACCGAGGGACTCAAGGGAGCGGGCATATCGAAACCCCCAGGATCAGCTCTAATACCAAATTGAAAGCTGGACATCCCAATGTTTCCCTCAAAATGCGCTTATCAGGAAAAATGCTGCCCGGACTTATAACCAGCACATTGCTGGCTTCTCTGGACGATGTAGGACTCCAATATATTTGCCTTGTAAGAGGTTTAGTAAAAGTTGGTTTTTAAGATGCTTAAAATTAATTATTAGAAATAATTTTGAATATAAATTTGATAATTATTTTAAGATAGAAGTATGTATTCAAAACTAATTCTCTTTATTATTTATCTTAAAAGCACAAACTGTACATTTCAAATTTTTGAGAGTATTTTTCATAAAGATTATCAAACATCCTAAAAAAATGTTTTGATCAATATGAAAGAATATTCCACTAAAATATAAAAATGGTCGATTTATGTGATGTAGATTGTTCTACTATATACAAGTAAGGGATGAAAAACAGATTTACTGTTACTTGAAGGTTATAAATGAAATATTAAGCTTGAAAGGTGACACTCATTCAAAATTGAAGAAAAGAAAGAAATAATTAGGAGAACCCAAGTAAAGTGGGAGTAAAGGGAGATTTGAAGGGCTGAAAATAAGTTAGCAGAGGCAGAACACATGAACCATCAAAAGAAGCTCAAAGGAACTCGGAAAAGAAGAATATGTAGTAATTAATTACTAGTTGGTTTTTATTTCATATAGCTTTGTAGAGTTACACACAAGTGACAAGACCCACCAATATTTTGACATTAATGTTCATAGAGTACAAGAAGTGGGAGACAAAAGAATGTACCCAAACACTGCTAAGTATTTGAAAGGCATATGCACATGGACTTTAAAAGACACTAATGAAACTTAATAACAAAATAGTTCAAAATATGCACTGTGTCCCAATCTCAAGGTAAATAAAGGATATTAACCCATCTTCATGTTCTGTGTAAGATTCCAAAAATCATACGCAATTACTTTAGTTGGTTCTTTAGCTACCAGTGGTCAAGTACACCTATGATAGCTAGGCAAGAGAGGAAATAAGCAACTAGAATTAAGTAACTAAATGAGCACAGTTACTTAATTTGTTTTGAAAGTACATGAAAATTGAAGTCTCATTATTCCTAAATTCTAAGGCAAGTTTAGTAACTTCCTTTTTCTACTTTCAAATCAAGTTTTTGAGTATGGTGTTATTTGAAAACTAATTTTAATTTCGATTTTTATTTTAATTAAAAATTAATTAGTTTCAGTTTTTAATCTAGTTTTTGGAACTTGAAAAATAAAAATTCAAAACCTGTTTTGTGTTTTCATTTTTTAAACTTTCACAATTAAATTTCATGTCATATTTTAATACTTCATTTTCATGAAAACCAAGTTTCTATCTCTTTTCAATGGAAGTTGTAAATAAAAATAAAATTAAAAATTGATAATATAAAAAAATTTGAGTATTAGATAGAAAATAAACAATTGAGAAAATAACATGTTACCAAAAGAATTTTTGTTTTCTATAATAAATAAATTAGAAAACATAAAACTAATTTCAACCATAAAATAACAAAATTCGAAAATAGATCTCATTACAAAACGGATCCTAGTTTTACAAACCAAAATTTGTGTTAACAAAATGACTCACACTTTTGATTTCTCATAGTAAAGAAAAAAAATTAAGTATTAAATAGATAAACAATTGAGAAAAGAACATGTTACCAAACGAAATTTTGTTTTCTTTAATAAATAAATTAAAAAACATAAAACTAATTTCAACCATAAAACAACAAAACTTGAACCCTAGTTTTTTACAAACCAAAATTGTTGTTAACAAAATGACTCACACTTTTGATTTCTCATAGTAAAGAAAATAGTACAATTCTTACTTACTAGCAACTTCAAGATCCAAATTTAGTTATTTGAATAACTAATTTCATGAATTAAACTTAACTAGATTTTGATGAAGTATAGAAATAAAATTATCATACTTAAGTGAAAAATGAAATGGTCAGTAGTTTCTGTAATAGTGTAATATAAACTTTTTAATATAACTTGTTAATGTTTGTGTTGATCTTTTATTTAGTTATATGTCATGATTTTAAGCCTTTGAGTTTTAACCTAATCCATTCATCTAACTTATGATATATCTGGATTTTTGAATCGATGACAAAATCTCTTATTTTAATCGATAAAAAAATTGATAAAATAAACCGGTTGTATAATAGTTAATACCGACAAATTACAGGACAAGAGTAGTAAAAAAAGTTTATGATAAATTATAACAGAAATAAGGAAAAATTAAAATTAGATTTATAAATGAAAGCTGGGTAACATTCTTAACTTTATTATATTGACAAATCATATAGTAATAGAGAGAATTAGTAACCCTAGCAATACATGAATTATCATTAGGCCTTGTTATCAGGGTTCACAGTCCTGCTGCTTTGGTGTTCAGTATTTAACACAATGTTTCTATGGATTTTGGCAATAAAATCATCAGCTTTCCTATTGATAGCAGGATCAGCCACCCATCGAACTTTGTCATCGTCCCTTGGCCATCCATTTCGTGCGCTTGGTGCCTCTTCAATCATGTCTTGCCCTCTACGACCTTTCCTAAACTTAAACAGATTGAAAAATGAGGAGTAAGTATAAGATTTCTTATGCCCGTTGTTCCTTCCCATAACTGATCTATTGTTTTAATTTCAAGCAAAAAGAGCTATCCCTTATTTATAGAGAAAATTAATTAGATCTAAGGCCAATGAATGGTGGAGATCTGGACATCTGTTTGTGCGTGACAGTAGTTAATTATTGCTATTAAGACAAAGGAAAGCATATTTGTTCCAGTCCATTGATTTTGTATTTGACCAAAACAGCCTTCATGAGCCTAGTGCTTCTTTGCTTTAATGTGGTCGTTCTTTTAACTTTTTACATAACATTTCAAGGCATTTTGTTGGGCACAGCGGGTAAAGATAAAATGAATTCAACAGAGTAGAATAATGACACCGGAAATTTAACGTGGTTCACCCTTTAATTTGGGCTAAGTCCACGGGGCAAACTCCGAAAAGTATTTCTTCCACTAATAAGATTAATGGGTACAAAGTGAGAGGCAATACAACAAATTGAGATAAACCCAAATAGTGTCACACAAGTGTTTCCCAAACTCACTATTTTGTCACTCTCTTTTAGAAAAATATCCCAATATTTTTCTAAGATATTCTCTCGACTTTCTTACACACATGACACTATTTTTCTTCAAAGGAAATTGTTCCTTTGGCTTTGCTTTAACTTCACTTCTTGTTTGGTGTGTTGATTGTTTCTCTAAGGCAAAGACATTGCCTATTTATAGGCAAAATTGCATATCAATGTTAGATGCACTACCATTGTAGTTGCACTACTATTGGTGGTTGCACCTTACCGTTGGTAGTTGCGCTACCATTGTAGTTACTTACCATTGGTGGTTGCACCTACCATTGGTGGTTGCACCTACCACTTGTGTTTTCTTCCTCTTAAATGTAGGAGGGACTCACAAATCTCCTCCCGACTACGTAGAGGGCTCCACCAATCTTAATCCGGCTGACTAGCGACGGTATTCAAAATTTTGTCTCGGGAGAATTTTTGTTAACATTCTGATCCATTTTCTTACCATATGGATCTTCTCAAGTTGTAATAGCTTCTTCTACATTACATCCCTAATCCAGATGATATCTCCCATCAATATGTTTTGATCTCGAATGAAAGGAGGCATTCTTTCCAAGATGGATAGCACTCGACTATCACTGAAAATAGCGATAACTGTCTTGTTGTAACGAGCTCTTTCAAGAACTTTTTCATCCATAACAACTCTTTACATGCTTCCGTTCGCTATGAATTCTGCTTCGGTAGTGGACAATGCAACACATTTTTGTAACTTTGATTGCCAGCTGACACGCCTCACTGTAAATGTGTAATCAAGTAACAGAAGTGGATTTTCCGGAATCCACATCACCAATATCCTGCATCGTATCCAACTAACACGGGTTTATCATTTCCAAAACATAGGCATATTTTGGAAGAACCTCGAAGATACTGAAAATCCATTTCCAGCCCAATGTTCCTTTCCCGGGATTTGAAAGGAATCTACTCACAATTCCAACTGCGCATGGTGATATGCGGCGTGTACAAACCATGGCATACATTAGACTTCCAACCGCCGAAGCATATGGAACCTCTTCCATCTCTTCCTTCTCTTTGTACGAAGGGCTGCATTTTAGAACTTAGCTTAAAGTGATTAGCAAGAGGACAACTAATCGCTTTAGCCTTATTAAATATGAAATCTACGAAGTACTTTACCGATGTACTTCTCCTGTGACAACCATAATTTCTTGGCCCTCCTCTAATAATAGTCATGCCAAGAATGCTTTTTCATGGTCTCAAGTCTTTCATGGAAAAGACTTACTCATCAAGCGTTTTCAAGTTGTTGATTAAAATATTTCAGACAATCAACATATCATCCCACGTAGAGCAAAAGAATAATAAAATCATCGTTAGAGAATTTACTGCAAAAACACAATGATGCAGTAGTCTTTTTGTAGCCTTGCCCCCATACTTGAGACTCGAACTTCTTGTACCATTGTCTTGGTGCCTGTTTTAGCCGTAGAGACTTTTCTTCAATTTGCAAACATAATCTTCTTTTCCTTTTGATGAAAACCCTGCAGGTCGCTCATGTATATCTCTTCTTCCAGAGTCACCATGTAGGAAGGCGGTTTTGACATCCATTTGCTCAACCTCCAAGTTAAGACATGATGCCTAACCCTAGCACAAGACGTACGAATGGATGCCATTTTCACAAGCTGGAGAGAAAATCTCATCAAAGTCAACACCTTTTCTTTGGTGAATCCTTTGTGACCAATCGGCTTTGTATCGTGGTGAACTGTCCTTCATCCTTCACCCCGAACACCCATTTATTTTTCAAGGCCTTCTTCCCCTTTTGGGGGTTCATGACTCGAAAGGTTTTGTTCTCATGCAAGGACTTCATCTCATGCATCTTGCGTGGCTTGATCCATTTTTGTTTGGATTCGCCATCCACTCTTCATAATTCTCGGGTTCTCCCACGTGAAAGTTACATACTGCATCTGGAGGATATGAGATAGAAGGTCGCCTCATCATCACTTCTTCTCGGTGGAACGGGAGAAGCGCGGTGTTGGTCTTGGATAATGAACATCATTATTTCATCGTCTTCGAACCAACATGGGGCATCGTCTTCATTAGGTGGATAAACCAGTCTTCATCTCGACTTGTCTTGGCAACGATGTTGGAGGAATTAATTCCAAATACGATGAGTCACCATTGGAATTAGGAACATCTTTCTTCATTTTGGTAATATCTTGATAGTCTCATCTTCAACAAATATAGCATCACGGCTCACGACAAAGTCTCTTTACAACCGGATCGTAAAATCTATAGCCAAATTGATCTGACCTTGGCCAGATAAAAATACAACGTCTTGTTTTGGCATCAAGTTTGAATCTCTCATCCTTGGGGATATGAACAAATGCTTTGCGACAAACACTCATGAGATGATCGCAGAAACATCATTTCACGACCAGACTTTATTTGGAACATCCGTCTTGAGAGAAGTACAAAAGGTGAAAGATTCAACACATGTGCTTGTGAGTATGGTTTCACCAAAAGTTTTAGGCAACTTTGCACGAGAGTAGACATCTAACTCTCTCCATCCGTGAAATCTATTCATCTACTCGGCTAAGCCATTCAAGCTGACGTGTCTTTGGAGGTGTCATCGATCTGCGAATACCATGCTTTTTGCAATAAGCATGGAAAGGTCCAGATGTATTCTCCACCATTGTCGTCCTGATGCTGCTTTAGCTTCTTTCCACTGTCTCTCAGCGAGGCATGAAATTCTTTGAAGACATCTAGCACCGATCCTTTGTCTTTAGAAGATATACCAACGTCTTCCTTGAATGATCATCAATGAAAGTCACAAAGTATTGAGCACCGCAGTGACTTTGGCATTGGTCCACATAAATCTGAATGAATCGGATCTAAAATATTATTCATTCTCGGAAGGAGGAAAGCTCTTGGCAACCCCTATTTTGCTTTCTGCTAGGCGATGAACACATTTCTCCAAATGTACTTCATCCATTCCAGCGATATCTTCTTTTTTGGCTAGACTTGTCAAACCTTTTTCACCCACGTGGTAGTCTCTTATGCCATAGCTCACCGGTACACTTATCTTTCTACGGCATTTCACGTGTCGGTGAGAGTTTCGCTTGCATTATATACAAAGTTGTATGCTTCTCACCTGCCTACTAAGGAGCCTTTTGTAAGTTTCCATTTGTCATAAATGAAGGAGCTACAATATCCTTCATTTGCAAGTCGGCGACAGATCAAATTAGAGAGCGCATCTGGAATATGCACGACATCCTTCGAGAAATAGTACGGTTAGTTCTCCGTTTCCAAGCAAACGTCTCCTTACCTACTACTTTTGACGGACCTTCATTTCCCGTTCTAACAACACCAAAACTTCCAGCGGTGTGTAATGATGAGAAAATTCTCTACGCGATGTAGCGTGGTATGCAGAAGCACTATCAATCACCCAACCGGTCTCGTGTGATGCAAGATTGACAAAATCTTCATCATAAACGATATTGAACTAAATGCGTATGGTATTTGTTTTGCATCATCGGCCGTGTCATCCTTGTTACTGCCTGTGTTCGTTTCTTGTTCCTTAACCGAACACCCGACAAAATTTCTTAATATGGCCTTCTTCTTACAATGATGGCATTCAACATTGGCAAATTTGTTTGATTTGCCTCTGCTCTTACTTCGGTTTTTGTTCTTTGTACGGTCCTTCCTACGACTACGTGATAAGGGCTTGTGCTTGAATCTCTTTCCTTGTTTTGTTTCTCATACGAGAACAGGCTTCTGACAACAACTTCAAACTCCATCTTGTCTTTTGCATAAGTCGAGTTGTTGTGATATGGTTATATGATGAGGGTAGTGATGCCAACATCACGACTTTCTCTTCATCGCGAAAACTCACATTAAATCTTGCTAAGTGAGAAAGCTTCTTTGTTGAAATTGCTAACATGCTGTCGTACTCACATTATCTTCTTCCCTGAGATATAACTCCTTCCAGTAAAATTTATTGGCAAGGTTCTTTGACATGTACACGTTTCTAGAGTCTCCCATTGTTTCTTTACTTGAGTCTTGCAATTTTTTGATTCAATATTTTGCAAGACACCGTCGAAGATTTAGGCACGGATTGTACTAGCGCAATCTCATCTATTTCCTCCATTGTTCCTCGGTGATTTGCTATCTTCTTTTCTTTTCAATGACGCCTTATGGACCAACCATTGAATGAGAATATCTTTCATCCTCCTTTTGCCATAAAGAGAAATTATTATTGCCATTAAATTTCTCAATATCTACTACCTTTGGCTTGACATTTTTTTATTTGTGTTTCTTTTTTTCAGAATAAATACGCCCTGGACCTAATAAAATCTTTTCGATGTGGAAGATCGGTCATCTTGTAACCACGAGCATATTAAAATTTTACTAGACCCACGATACCGATTGTTGGGCACGGCGGGTAAAAATAAAATAAATTCAACATAGTAAAATAATGACACCGGTAATTTAACGTGATTCACCCTTTAATTTAGGCTACGTCCACGGGACAAACTTCAAAATTTATTTCTTCCACTAATAAAATTAATGGGTACAAAGTGAGAGGCAATACAACAAATTGAGATAAACCAAAAATAGTGTTATACAAGTGTTTCAAAAACTCACTATTTTGTCACTCACTTTTTAAAAAAATATCCCAAATATTTTTCTAAAATATTCTCTCCAACTCTCTCACACACACAACATTATTTCTCATCAAAGGAAATTTTTCCTTTGGCTTTGCTTTGCTTCACTTCTTGTTTGGTGTGTTGATGTTTCTCTAAGGCAAAGACATTGCCTATTTATAGGCAAAATTGCATATCAATGTTAGATGCACCTACCATTGTAGTTGCACCTACCATTGGTGGTTGCACCTACCATTGGTAGTTGCACCTACCATTTGTAGTTGCACCTACCATTGGTGGTTGCACCTACCATTGGTGGTTGCACCTACCACTTGTGTTTTCTTCCTCTTAAATGTAGGAGGGACTCACATTTTTCAGTTTTCTTTTACATAGAAAGTGTCTTTTGTACCTAAATGCACTTACCCTTCTTAATAAATACTTTATTTTTTGGTTTTTATTCTCCAATTAAACTAAATAAATTTTCAATTAGCTAGCCATAAACAATTACCTATTATTGGAGATTATTACTAGTGATTAATATGTGGTAAGACATGTTCATTATGTCAGTGCTTTATATATTTTTATAATTAAAAATAAATAAGTATAATAAATGGTGAGAAAATCAACTATTATTATTACTAACAGATGACGTACATAAAACAAGTTATGTACAAGATTTTTTCTCTATATATATCTATAGGTCATGAAAATATAAATATTTAATAGTTATGGTGTGAATATGGAAGCAAGAGAATTGAGAAAAAAAAATAATGTTAGGGATTGAAAACTTAAAGAATTTTAAGAAAATATATATAATTCATAAAAAAATGGATATTTAATTCATATTCAATTTCTAATTTTAACGTACAATATTAATTTAATATTATACTAGGACTATTTTGATAACAAAGCAAATCCTAATTGCTAATTCAAAACTTAATTTGAAAATCACAAATTAAAATACTGAGAATATATTTCAATTTTTAAAATCCTAATTATTTTAACTACTCATAAATATCTTTAATTATGTAAACTAAAAAAAAATCTTAATTATTTTTGTTATTCTTGATTCGCATAAAGTTAATTGTAAGCTATATGATAGCCATTAAGAAATACCATATATATATTTGAAAATAAAGTGTTTGAAAACGTGTGACCAAAGTAGATCATATAAATATATTCAAGGCATGATCTGATACTAATTATGCTTCTTACTTTGTTGATGTGATATATTATCTCAGATAAGCAAAAGAATACAAACAAGAGTATAGCACATTTAGTTAACAGATCCAAGAACCAGCAAGGCAAGTCTAAAATTAGACATTAATATCACTAACCAATTGGTTTTTAATTTGATACTAGCTGCATAGATTCTCTTATACATACCCTTTTTTTTAACAAGACACAACCATTATGAGGATTTCAAAACAACTTATGTGTTACTAACTAGTACTTTACCTTCAAGAAAGTTACACAAAATTACTACATTTTTTTAGGGTTACATTGGAAGTTTTTTCTTTTAAAAAATGATATAATTTAGTCCAAAATGATCCAAAGGACACAAATTCGATTAAATTTAATCAATTTTGACCAACTTAAAATAATAATGAATAATTTTTTTATTTTTTAAAATGATAATTTTACTATTTTTATAATTCTCATATACATTCTACTTTACATTTTTTAAATATATTTTTAAAAAAGCCACTGATGTACCCTCATTAAGTATACCCTTTTTATAAATTTAGTACTAATAAGTACTTTGCCTAAAGTTAAACCATCGTCTTAAACTTTTATCCCTTAATAAACTTTGTGTACCTTCTTTCACTTCTCTAATTAACATTTGAATTGTGATATTGTATTTTTAAAGAGTTTGTATTTTTCAAATTTAAATGAGTTTTCAAAGAATATAAAGCATGCATTATAAGACAGTGCATGGGGTAGTGTACAAAGCATTTTTCAAAGCTAAAAGGTTAAGCATAACACAACAAAAGCATGTAGTACGTACAACAATTTCTGCTCAATAAACCACAACCCCTCGTCATGGAGCTGCCCTAGATTCCCAAATCATGGACACTCGCTCAGCCTTCTACAAGTATCTTTCCAAGTAAAAGAAACTGAACAAGTAACATCGAATATAGTACTTCCCTTGTGGAGTTGCTGTTGTCAAATCTAAAATTAGGTAAGAATTAGTGCTCAAGAAATTGTTAAAGTTACGACCAAAAGAAGAAAAAAAAGGGGGAATTGTTAAAGTCTTCCGATCAGGGATGTGTATTTTAAATACGGATAATTTAAACTGTAATTATCTATAAATTAAAATATGACAGTTTTTTTTTCAAAAATAACTATAATCGAGAAAATGTGAGACAAAAATGATTATTATACTATCGAAATTGTGGTTAACCGAAATCAAATATATACTAATATTATTATTTATATATATATATAATTAATTAAAAATAAAATTTTAATAATTAAAAATACAATATTTTAAATAATTAGATTAAATTTTATGTAATCGTATTTCTATATCTTTTTACTTTATTTAAAAACATGTACTAAATATTTAAAAAATAAAAATTAATGTCAATATTTTAAATAATATAATAGAGTAATAATTATATTAACATTTTATTTTTTAAAATTATATATATTTTTGAATAAATATTAAAATAAAACAATATGAATGAAATGAAAAATTAATATCAACCCATATAACTGATAATAATTAACTTAATATACAAAAAAAAATGATATATAATAGTTAAAATTATTAATATAAGTGTGTCCGTCCGTCCATGTCGATTCTACTCCTAATAGGACTGTTAATTCGAAACAAGAACATTGATTTTTAGTATATTAAGTATTGAGCTTACATATTAACATATCAACTCCATATTAAATAGTTGGTGTCTAATTATTTTTTAGATATATATATATATATATATACGCGCAAATCGTTCTATCATTAAAGGAAAGTCTTTTTTAAAAGTATGTGAGAAGTTAGTATAACAATTTATTTACATTTTCTAATAATTCTTTTAAATGTAGAGTATTCTTTAACATTTTTGCACTATTTTTTCATTGTGATGTCACGTGCATTAATTGAGTTTTTATTATGAGTGAATTATCTTATCTTTTTGAAAGAACAATTAACTTAAAAAATTTAATATATTAAAATTGGTATAGGGATTTGATTGTAAGATATTGTTTTTGGTACCATAAAAATATTATATGTCAATTCTCCTAAAAACTTATGTATGTGAAATGTATGTTTAACAAGAGTCCAATTCTCTCGTGGCTTATCTAATCATGTCATTAACATGCGATAAATATGTAGATAAAAATTATAAAAAATGTGTACATTTGATTCAAAAAATAAATATTTTGTCCATTTATTTTCAACCATTTATGGCACATAATTTGGGACACAAGAAGTGGTTTACAAGTTATTTGAATCCCGCTAACAAAAATCATCTCCTTACTAAAATAAATGTCCCACATTTATTGTGTAAAATACTATGATGGAATTTATAAAGAATTTAAATGTTTCCACCTATTGGGTTAATCTTTTGAAATTAAAAAACTCATAATTCTTATAGATTTTAACATAATATCAAAACTTCAGTCGATTAGGTCAAAATATTTAGGCCTTACCTCATAAAAAAATATAATAAAATAAAATAAGTTAAAAATACTAAGTCATGGACTTCGCAAGAGACAAATATACCCATACTTTGATTGAGTTATTAAAAGTAGTGTTTCATGATTAAATACAATGCTATGATAGCTTTGAGTGAGTTATTAAGAGTAATATTTCATGTTGATTAAATACAATGCTATGATAGAATTTATAAGGATTATAAGTGTCTCCACCTATTGACTTAACATTTTAGAATTAAAAAGACTCATAATTTGACACTCACAAGTAAGAATGGATAAACCCCAAACTAATATACATAACCTATCAAAACCAACCCAATCCAATTAGGTTAAGTTGGATTTTGTAGTTACATTGATTAGTTCAACCTATAACCTTACAATTGAAAATCTAGTTGGTCGATTACGAGTGATTAGATTTGCAATCCGTCACCCCAGCCTAGCCATGTCTATTATATAATTAAAAAATATTTTTAATATAATAAAATGCTACTTTTTCATAATTTATTTGAAATTTTTAAAAATATTACTATCATTATTATTTTTTATCACAAAATATTGTTTACATAAAACAAATCTTTTAAATAAATGACTAAAAATATTACATATAAAATTTTGTATTCTTTCAAAACATCAAACCTACTTAATTAATATGTATAATTTTTTTAATAAAACCCGATGAAACCAACCTACCCGACAAATGAATAATGGGTTGGGTGGATTGGATTAAAATACATAAAGTGGCCTAATCAATTCTCAATCTAAAGATTACGAGTTTGTTGAAAAATGTGTTGAACTTGACTAACCCAACCAATGTTCACTCCTACTCACAAGGAATGAATTCATCTACCTAGCTTTAGATATACTCCAATGCATGTACTATCAATCATGTGATATTGATGACTCTATGAAAGTAGAGTTATTAACGTACTTTTTTACTTAATATTTACTTGTTTTATTCAATAAATAATATTTTTGGGCCAAAAATATTAAAATATAAAATTTTTAGTGAAAATATAATTTTTGGAATTTTTTATGAAATTTTAACGTAAGGCCAATTAGGAGCTACCACGTGACCTACCACGCAAGCAGAAGAGCTGATTGGACAAGCCACATGGATGCTACATAAGTAGAGACAATGAATCGTAGATCGTTACGTGTGAGGAGCGAAGTAGCACGTGCCATGTGTTAGCACGACGTTCAATCTGAGTTTGAAAAGCGATCAAACCTTTACACCATGTGTTGTCATGCGATTGCTCCTCACATTCCACCTGTGCACCATGCCATCTATTACCAAGAATCACATTGTATCTTGTGGCACTGCTTAGCATGCATTGACTCGAACCGATCTCCCTTGCCACACGTCACGCTCTGATTCGTCCAATGAATTTTGTGTGCTAGGTGTCACGTTGTGATTGGCTAGCATTGTGAATTTTTCTTATTTGATCTCAACCTTGATTTGAAGTTGATCTGATGGTTCAGATCGCATCTGAGTTATATTTAAGCTCCTAATCACCCCATAAACCCTAAGGGGTTGTCATTAGCATAATTTTAGTCAATTTTTGGAGTTAAAAATACAGAAAAATTTAAAAAGGAGATATAATTTTGGTTGAGATTCAAGAGAAGATTAACACTACAATTCAAGAGATTGATTGTATTCCTTGTTCTAATCTTTTCTTTATCATTTTTTATGTCTTTTTTTTTATGAAAAATATGAGATTTATGAACAAGATAATATCTAGTTAATTTATTAATCTAAGGATCTTATGAACCCAATTTTCACCATATGATGATCTAATATTCTACCCCAATTATAATTATAATTTAATTATATTATTTAATCTGATTTTTATGCTATTAATTATTTGACTAACAATTTATTTATAGAAGCAATTAAATAAATTTGAGAGAATTATTTAATTATTTTTCTTGACTACATAACATTCATAGTTTTTTTTAACTAAATAACATGCATAGTTTTTTTAAACTGAATAACATGCATAGTTTTTAGGTAGAGATGTATAATTCTTATGTATATGATTTATAATTGGTGGACTTAATAAATAATATGTAATTTAATTGATATGAGAGTGTGATTAAATTTAATTATTATATGATGTGTAGTTTACTTGAGAGAAAAATATATATTAAGTTAGATTTAATTGATCATGTAATTAATGGATAATTATATTGGAGTGATTTTAGTTATTCACATATTTAGAAAATTTAGGAGATTTAGTATTCCTAAATATTTTTTTATATACGTTCTTAGTTACTAAATCTGATTTAATTAATTATTGATATTTACTTTTAATTATTTTAATTTTAATTCTTTAAAATATAAAAACATAAAAAAAATTGATTTTTATTTTTTTTTTAATTTTAAAAATTAGTTTTTAATAAAATAATTTCTATGAGAACGATATTTTCTTATCATTATATTACTTGTTGCGATATATATATTTGCGTATTTATTGCATGTTGTGTCACGATCAAATATAATGTCAATATTTAAATATATATAACTAACACGACATCACATAATTGGTGTTACATTGAAAAAAAAATTTGGTTCACTACAATTCATTCATACCCTATATAGCCATATAAGAAATAAATTTTCTTTTTATATCACAAAATATGGTAATAAAATTTGACAATTATATTATCATAAAATCAGAAATATTAATGAAAAATTACATTGGCAGCCTTTCTAGTAAAACATAAACTAAGCATAATATTAAATTATACCATAACTAAGGCCTTAATTCCCAGATGGGTAAACTGTGACAGTTTGGCTTTCAGAAATATCAGAAACAATGTAATTTCTATGTATTTTGGCAATAAAGTCTTCAGCTTTCCTATTAATGGCAGGATCAGCTACCCATCGAACTCTGTCCTCGTCGCTAGGCCAAATCTTTCGCACACTTGGTTCATCATCCATGTAATAGTATTCATCATGATCACGGTCTCTACGAGGCTTCATGAATTTCAAAAAATTGAACACATTTGAGAAGGATGAAGTACATTGCTTGTTTTGTCTGTTATTGCCTCCCATGACTCTGTCAAAGAGTACACAGTACACAGTACACAAATAGCTATAGCCTTAAGTGAGAAGAAAGTTAAAACAGCTCACTTGGTGTTGTATTTGGTCTTATTATGGAATTCTAGTTTATTTATAAGT
The DNA here is from genome assembly GCA_033030585.1 of Hippophae rhamnoides. Lineage (NCBI taxonomy): Eukaryota > Viridiplantae > Streptophyta > Magnoliopsida > Rosales > Elaeagnaceae > Hippophae > Hippophae rhamnoides. Next base: position 7,008,388 of record CM065431.1, read on the forward strand.
GAGAAGAAACTGCACCTTTTGTTAATATATTTTGATCTGGCCCTAGCTAGGCTGGAGAGAATCTAGACTATATTACAAGACCAATATGGATGGTGGATAGCATATATAATATTAAAGTGTTGGGCAAGGAACCACTTAGTATTATTAATCATGACAGTCTATTATGAGTCCCATTTAAAATCCATTGTTGTGCCTAGAGGAGATCGTTCTCGGTACTTGTTCCCAAAAAAACAAATAGTAAATTTTTATAATATTTTTTAACTTTTTCATAGATATTAAAAATCTATTAACAAAAAAATTAACTTTTTTTCAAGTATAATTTGATCACTATTAATCATTTTATTATTTAATTTTTAATTTTAACGTACATGTATCTAAAGTTAGATAACACGTCTAAAATATTATAAATATGTGAAATATTTACATACCTATTTAAATTCATATTTTAATATATAAGAAAGTAATAAAGGTTTAGGTTAATAAAATAACTTAATTTATACTTGTTTGTAAAATATGCTCTAAGTAGATCCTACGTAGGTTGGTTTATGTAAAAAAAAAAGAAATTTATTTTTAATCATATTTTAAACTTTAAATATATGTTTATTCTTTTATAATATAATAAATATATATTTAACATATTTTAATAAATATGTTAAAAATGAAACTAATTTTATATAAAGATTGAAGTAAAAAAAATATGATTTTTTTTTGTGATTAATATAAGGCTAAGCACATTTGATGTGGTCCGCTAGTTTGTTGGTTTGACTAGAAAGTGCGAAACAACAGCAGCTTCACAGTTAAGCTTAATTCCTATATATATTCTCTTGTTTAGGGGGAAAGAAAAAAATCCTATTCTCTTTTGTTTGTCCTTGTCTTTTGATAAATTATTAGTAATCATTGGAATATTATTCCTATTTTACTCAGATTATTCTGTCTAGAAGGAACAACCACAAGAGAGGAAAAAACAATAGTAAAAGAATAGAAGAACAGTCAGATTGTAAAATCACACCCTTTTTAGGGTTTTATATATATTGCATCTAATATTACACACATTTCGCTGAATGTACATAAAATTCACAAACTTTAAATTTTCATAAATATGACTTAATTTTTGTTTCATAATTCTTTTCTTCACATTTGGTCATTTTTATATAATTTTTTATAATTTGATTTTCTTATTATTATTTTTTTTCATTTTCATACTTTAAAGTTTAAACCCCTTAATTTTTTTTTAATAATACTCTCATTTTGGTTCTTTAAAATTGATCTCATATATTCGAACTAATGTGTAAAAATGAAGAAGTAAAAAATAAAATAAAAAACTAAAATGTGAAAATTAATTAAGTCATAACGAAAATGTACGAGAAAAAATATAAATTATGAAGAAGCAATTCAAGTTAAAATACAATGTCAGATGGGGAAGAAGGTGCTACACGTTGAAAAACTTTCTTATTAATTTTATAATTATTAGATAAAGTATATTAGATGTTATAATATAAGAAATAATTAATTTAGTTAAATTATTATTAAGACATTAAAATTAATGAAATTAATTCGACATGTTACATGACTTGCGGTAAGTAATTGAGATCGAGGGTATTTTCGTATATCTCCCACATAGTATGATACTTGATATAATATACATATATAAACTTTAGCCTTCATTAACTTAAAAATTTAAATCCTAACATTCACTTTATCTAGACGTTATTGCCACTTTTGCTTTTTCATAATACTACTTGATTTGCATAAATATTAAGCCTTTATTGTACCTTTTGCTCTCTATCCTTCAAATAAGTTGCCAATTAGCCAAAAACCATTGCTTAGCTAGATAGTTATCCATTGCATTGGTCTGAATAGTAATTTTAATCATTTAGATAGCGATTATTTGGAAAGGCAAAGTTCTACTGTTCCCATGTTCTGTTCCATGAGACATAAAAAAGTAACAAATTGTGGATAATCACAAAAAATGTCATTGATTTCACTAACTTTTATCATATATTCTTGTATATTAATAATTTTTATAAAAAGAGTTCTAATGTTTTAAAATTTTGAGTTAATATCAGTAATGTTTTTGAATAGTTAATGACATTAATTTTTTTATCTAATAATATATTTTTTTGCCTATACCTTTAATACCAAATTATAATTTGTTTTTATTTCCTATAAATTATTATTTAAAGGTAGAAATATTAGTTTTTTATCAAAATATTATTTTATTTTTATAATTTCTTTATGTTAAATTCTCATAGCAACTAGTTTTTTTGTATTCATTTTATTATTTATTAGTTTTATGAATATTATAAACAAATACTTAATTATTCAAGATATTTAATTCACTTAGAATTATAATTATCATATCTGAATTTAATGAGTTTGTCATAATCTTTCATTTCGTTGTTCCTTTTTTTTATTACACATTTGATATGTCACAACTTTCTCAAACCTTAATATCTTCCATATAATTGTGAAACATTTGTATCTGTACATAGTATGGTGTTCAATTTAGACTGATTAGAAATAGGAAAAAGATGATTGTACTGCATTTTATTAATAATATTAATAATTATTACAATTCTTAAAACCAACTACAAATTTTGAAAAGATTATAAATCTCTTATAACTTCTAGATACATAGTTGATAAATGAATAATTTTTAAAATAAAGAGATTGCTAGAGCTAAAGTTGTGTCAACTAATGAAAATAAGTATTCTTTTTATAGGATAAATAATCCATGTTTACAAAAGTATAAAATTACTATTTTACTTTTATTTTAATAATTCACTTAACTTTTTATTTTTCATTTTTGTATCTAAGTATTTCTTTTCTTTGGCATGATCTGTCGACTAAAGATGTGGGTTCTATATCTTTATTTTTTTTATCGTTTTCTACCGACAGTCCTTTTGATGACATAGATGATGATGAATTTTCATCTTCTCGATAAATTAAATTGGTTATGTAGTAGTTAAACTTAAAAACTCATGTTTAACTCAACCCAATAAAAATTTATAGAATTAAAGGTTACATAAATTTATAAACTGCTCAGGATCTTAATTCTTGACCGATGTGTAACTTTACAGTTAATACCGACAAATTACAAGATAAGAGTAGTAGAAAAGGTTTATGATAAATCATAACATAAATTTATAATGAACAATGTGAAATTAGATTTATAAAAGAAACCTTGGTAACGTTCTTACATTTATTTTTATAAACTCACAAACAAAGAAGTGCATGAGAACAAATATTGACAAATCATATAGTAATACAGAGAATTAATAACCCTAGCAATACAAGAATTATCATTAGGCCTTGTTATCAGGGTTTACAGTCCTGCTACATTGGTGGTCAGTATTTGACACAATGTTTCTATGGATTTTGGCAATAAAATCATCAGCTTTCCTATTGATAGCAGGATCAGCCACCCATCGAACTTTGTCATCGTCGCTAGGCCATCCATTTCGTGCACTTGGTGCCTCTTCCATCATGTCTTGCCCTCTACGACCTTTCCTAAACTTAAACAGATTGAAAAATGAGGAGTAAGTATAAGATTTCTTTTGCCTGTTGTTCCTTCCCATAACTGATCTTATGGCGCAATACAACACTACAATATCTTAACTAACTTAGAACCTAATATATATATATATATATATATATATATGTATATATAGATCCTGATCTATTGTTTTAATTTCAAGCAATAAGGAGCTATCCCTTATTTATAGAGAAAATTAATTAGATCTAAGGCCAATGAATGGTGGAGATCTGGCCACTGTTTGTGCGTGACAGTAGTTATTGCTATTAAGACAAAGGAAAGCACATTTGTTTCAGTCCATTGAATTTGTATTTGACCAAAAACAGCCTTCATGAGTGCTTTTGTTTTGGTCGGATTTAGGTGCTTCTTTGCTTTAATTTGGTCGTTCTTTTAACCTTTTACTTAACATTTCAAGGCATTTTTCAGTTTTCTTTTCCATATAAAGTATCTTTTGTACTTAATTGCACTTACCCTTCTTAATAAATACTTTCTTTTTGGTTTTTATTCTCGAAACTAAATAAATTTTCAATTAGCCATAAGAAATTACCTATTATTAGAGATTATTACGAGTGCATTAATATGTTGCAAAACATGATCATGTTAGTGCTTTATTTTTATAAAAATGAATAAGTATAATAAATGGTGAGAAAATCAACTATTATTATTACTAACAGATGACATAAAACAATTTATGTACAAGATTTTTTTCTCTATATATATATATCTATAGGTCATGTAAATCTAAATATATAATAGGTATGATGTGAATCTGGAAGCAAGAGAATTGAGAAAAAAATAATGTTAGGGATTGAAAACTTAAGAATTTTAAGAGAATATATATAATTCATAACAAAACAAATTCTAATTGCTAATTCAAAACTTAATTTGAAAATCACTTATTAAAATAATGAGAATATATTTCAATTTTTAAAATCCTAATTATTTTAACTACTCGTAAATATCTTTAATTATGTAAACCAAAAAAATCTTAATTGTAAGCTAATAGCCATTAAGAAATACCATATATATATTTGAAAATAAAGTTGCCAAGCTCCGATATCTTGTTGATATATAAAAGTTTATAAATTATGGACCTAATTAATCTAGAAAGGTGAACAAGTTATTTTTAATTTTTATTAATTTAAAATTTAATAACCTAAACAAACCAGCCAGACATGCAATCATATGTAAATATAAGTGCAGAAATAAAATAATAACACACGATATTTTTAGGTGGAAACAACCTAGGTCACAACCATAGCGTAAGAGGAAAAGCATCGGTTCACCGGACCACCTAACTTTCCACTATGAAAATCAAAAGTTCAAGTACAAACTCGGTCTTATGCTACTCCTTCCTAGAATACTGCCCCAATATACTTTACTTACGAGCCATTTCTCAGTTTTCACAGTTTTCAATCCAATAAGCTTCCCACTAATTAGATCGTTCACAAATCAACTACAAAGAGATTAGCACAAAAAAACACAAGTACATGTGTGTGTTCTAGAACACATTTAACAATGAATAATCCTAACTAAATGATTCAAAATATATGTCATTTAAATCAAATCAACTAGAAAATTTTAGAGCAAAAAAATTAAGTATAGATTTAATAAAAATAATTTCTTTAAAATTTAATACTTAAATCAAATAATCATAATCACACATAAAATTATTTAATCTAAATATTTAATCAACAAAAATTAAATTAATTAAGTAAATTAATATATATATATATATATATATATATATATATATATATATATATATTAACTACACGCCGCCCGCATATATATATATATATATATATATATAAATTCTCCGATATTGTCTTCAAGTGCCGCTAATCAATCTTCTACATATGTATATATTAATTCTCCTATTTTGTCTTCAAGTGCAACTAATCAATCTTCACTTTTTCTTTTATTTCAATTTTTTACTGTGAACGGCACACATATATAATAACCTTTGTAACAGCTAGGTTTTTTTTCTCCTATATTTTTTTCTTTTTCCAAAAGCCCTAAATTAACCCTATCCCTATGTGTGTATATATATATAGATAATGATAACCTATTAGTATTAAAGTTAAAATATTTTGGGTTTCATTATTCAATGCCCATTAAAATATTTGATTAAAATAATTTTTAAATCAACTCTTAAAAATATTAAGATATAAAAAATTATTTAAGCACCAAAATTAATATTAGATTATTTATGCGCTATTAAATGCATAAATATAATCCTATATGTCGTAGTTATTAAGGATATACTTGAAATACGATTATCTGAAACTCGAGTATTTGTTAGGCTTTTCTTGATAGACTTGATAACAGGTATACAAACTAGTTTACAAGTAAATATTTTGTCCACGAAAATAGCCAACACTCATAGTCGTTACAAACTCCCCTTTTGTCATTTTCGTGTGGCAAAACCTATCTCTCACTACATGACACTTATAGAAATAAGATAAAAATACAATGATGTCACATACTCCATAGTGGAACTATCCTATGGTCCGGTGAATCCATCTTCGCTGCAACTTGAGAAGCTTATAAGTAACTGAAAATACATAGGTAAAGCAAACAACAACTTGGCTTGAAAGCCTCATTGTACATTAGTTCAGTTTACATAAAAATAAGCGAAGTGTAAAGAATAGTCATGTAATATGCATTCATATCAATCAAGCTTAATAAAAATATGTTCTCCCCTTATATGCATAACAAAATAAAAATATGGAAGTAAATATTCTCTCCCACTTTTTGACATACGAGAAGGACAAAGAATTAGATAAAGAATTGAAGCTAAACTCTTCCTAAAGATATAATAGTGTAAAATCAGAGTAATGCAAAAGTGCAATGTGCTTTAAACTCCCCCTAAGTTCTGTGACTCTTTAACTTAGAAACCAATTAAAAAGTAATAAATGAAAGACTTTTTTTTTTCAAATTTGCATACATAACCACATAAGGTATTAAACTCATGTAATTACAAACAAGCACATAACTAATTGAGAACTCATCATTTTTTTTAACTCCAATTTTGATTATTTATCATATTAATAAATAAGTAGAATATAAGAGGTGCACACACACACTTTGCACATATAATGACATATTAACATTTACTTAAAATAGTATACATGTTTAAACTCCACAAATATGTCAATTAATTCATTTATGACCTATCAAGAAAGACTAAAAAGAAAACAAATATCACCTATCATATAAAATTATAATCGAGTCTTCAATCTTACAAAATAAAATATATTTACCAAAAGATGACTTAATTTTTTTTTATTTTTTTATAAATGAGGTAAATGATATATTTTTTTTAACCTCTATTAGCTCTTTCTTTTTGTGCATTCCAAGTACAAGATTTATAAGCAATCACTTTTTGCATAATCTTTCCCCTTTTTTTTTGCACGAGCCATAAACCTAGCATGATGACTTTCACACTAGTTGTGAGGTAGCCCTCTCCGCTCACTGCGGTAGCTTCACACATCACAGTAGGTAGCCCTCTCAATACTAGGTGCCTCCATCCACTAAAATTTTAGTAAGTAAAATTATAACTCAACACAATTTTACAATCAAGATTAGTTGAAGACCTAGAGTCTTTCAAAAAAATTCATAAACTTCAAGCATAACATATATGTATGTTTATGAGTGTGTGAATAAGTTCATGTCAACATAGATCATCACATGTACAAGAATATGTGTGTGCGTAAGCCAAAATTGTAAAATAATTTATACAATAAATATCATAATGAGTTGAGTCACTAAAAATGAGATTATGTGTATATAAGTATTCAATAAGTCAAATAGTGTGTTGGCCAAACAAGGATGCTATTTTTTTATTTTTATTTTTTTGGTAATAAACTTGGAAATTCAATTTGAGGGAGAAATTCCCAAGGCACTTCTAAGATACTCAAATCTTTGAGTGTCTATGGCTTTAGTGAATATATAAGCTAATTGTCTCTCAGTAGGTACAAACTCAAGTGTCACTATTTTCTCTTCAACTAATTCTCAAATAAAGTGATGTCTAATGTCAATGTGCTTAGTTCTAGAATGCTGAACTAGGTTCTTAGAAATACATATAGCACTAGAGTTATCACAATATAAGGGCATCATACCTTTTGGTTGACAGTAGTCCTTGAGCATGTTTCTAATCCAAAGCATTTGTGTGCAAGAGCTTCCTGCAGTAATGTATTCCGCTTCTGTTGTAGAAAGTGAGATAGAGTTATGCTTTTTTACTGTGCCATGATACTAAGTTGTTTCCAACGTAGAAACAACCACTTGATGTGCTCTTCCTATCATCTTGGTTGCCTGCCCAGTCGGCATCTGTAAAACCACTTACTTCACAAGTAGTGTCAGTAGTAAAATATAAACCATAATTACTTGTTCCTGAGATATACCTGATGATTCTCTTTACATTTTCTAAGTGTGATTCCTTAGGATCAGCTTGATAACGGGCACACACATCAACACTAAAACATATGTCAGGTCTACTTGCAGTGAGGTAAAGTAAACTACATATCATACTCCTATAAAGGGTTTGATCAACACTTTTATCTTGAGTGTATTTTGTAATTTTTGTACTCGTACCTAAAGGAGTCCATAATGGCTTGATAGTTTCAAGACCAAACCTTTTAACAAGGTTATAGGCGTACTTGGTTTGAGAAATAAATATATTATTACTAGATTTTTAATTTGCGACCCAAGGAAGAAAGTCATTTCACCTACCATGGACATTTCAAATTCATTTTTCATAACATGCACAAAATCATCCACTAGTGTACTAGATGTGGATCCAAAAACTATGTCATCCACATAAATTTGAGCAATAAAGATCTCGTCACTACTCCTTTTAATGAATAAAGTCTTATCAACTCCCCCTCGAATAAATCCCTTGTTCAAAAGATATTTGGTTAGTCTCTCATACCATGCTCGTGGAGCTTGTTTCAAACCATATAGAGCCCTTTTGAGTTTGTAAACATGATTTGGAAATTAAGGATCAACAAATCCTTTTGGTTGTTCCACGTACACCTCCTCATTCAAAAATCCATTCAAAAAGGTAGACTTAACATCCATTTGATATAATTAGAACTTCATATAACATGAAATGGCAAGTAAAATCCTAATTGACTCTAGTCTAGCTACAGGTGCAAATGTTTCATCAAAGTCAACTCCTTCTACTTGTGTGTAACCTTAAGCTACTAACCTAGCCTTATTTCTAACAACAATGTCATACTCATCAGATTTATTTTTGAAAACCCATTTTGTTCCAATAACATTTTTGTTTTTAGGCTTAGGTACTAATACCCACACATGATTTCTTTCAAATTGAGCTAACTCATTCTGCATGGCATTTATCCAAAATTCATCCCTAAGGGCTTCATTCACATTTTTTGGTTCAAATTGAGAAATATAGCATAAATGGGTTACCTCACTTATTTGTCTTCTTCTTGTTACCATGCTTGCATTAGGATCTCCAATTATATTCTTAATAGGATGATTTTTTGAAGTTCGAGTTAGATTTATCATTGATGAGGTTGATGCTTCTTCCTTCTTTTCTTCTCTTTCCTCTAACTCTTCTTCTTTTATTCCAATTGTGTCACTGGTCATTGTTAATTGAGGTGTGGTGAAATTTTCTTCATTTCCAACTTCTTCACTTGTAATCTTCTTACCCCCATCATCTATAACGACATTTATGGATTCCATAACTACATTAGTTCTATAGTTGAAGACTCTATAAGCTCTACTATTTAGGGAATAACCAAGAAATATTCCTTCATTACTTCATAAATCAAACTTACCCAACTATTCTCGATCTCTAAGTATGTAGCATTTACTTCCAAAAACATGCATAAATTTCAGATTGGGTTTTTTACCTCTCCATATCTCATAGGGAGTTTGGTTTGTACCTGGGCGAAGATATACACGATTTATAATGTGACATGCAGTGTTTATAGCTTTAGCCCAAAACCTTTTGGAGACTCCCTTGGCATGCATCATTACTCTTGCCATCTCTTGAAGTATCCTATTTTTCCTTTCAACTACTCCATTTTGTTGAGGTGTGATAGGATCAGAGAATTCATGAAAGATACCATGTTCTTTGCAGAAGTTAGCATACTTGGTATTTTCAAACTCTTTTCCATTGTCTGTTCTCAATCTCTTGATGGTTACTATTTTGTCACCTGCTTCAACCTGTACTCTTGTACAATATGAGATGAAGAACTCAAAAGCATCTGACTTGTCTCTAAGAAAGTCTACCCACGTGTAGTGAGAAAAGTCATCTACTACAACTATGATATATTTCTTACCTCCAATACTTTCTATTCTCATAGGACCCATAAGGTCAATATGTATCGATTCCAATACTCTATTTGTATTTATACTCTTGATCTTCTTACGTGCAATCCTAGTTTGTTTACCCAATTAACATGGTCCACATACAGGCATTTCAATTTTTGAGAGAATAGGTAAACCACGCACAGTCTCAGTTTTACTTAATCTAACTAGATCTTTAAAATTCATATGACCTAGCTTTTCATGCTATAAGGTAGTGGAGTCATTACTAGCTAGGTTACATGTTACTGTGGATGATATATCAATACAATAACAATTGGCATGTGATTTGATTCCCTTAATCATACATTCACCATTTTGATCTGTTACAATACAGTGATTGTTTCTAAATTGCAAATTAAAATCACTATCACATATTTGACTTATGCTAATCAAGTTTGCCTTAAGTCCTTTCACATATAAAACTTCATCAAGTTTAGGGATACCCTCTATTTGAAAAGAGCCTTTTCCAATAATTTTAGATGTTTTACCATCACCAAAGGTAATTGTCCCTTCATTGTCTTCCTTAAAGGTTTTAAACAAAGAACGATTCCCAGTCATATGTCTAGAGCATCCACTATCAAAATACCAAGCGGTATTTTATTTAGTTTTAAACGCTATATGGGCCACAAAGTAGTGCAACTCAGATTTCTTCACCCATCCCTTTTTTTAATTTTGGACATTTGAGTTATCGGTTTCTTATGTTCCTCTTTTTGTGTAGTTCTTGTAGTAAAAACTTTACGTTTTGAAAATTTTTGAGGTTCCTTAGAAAAATTTGTACTCGTGATAGAATCATAAGCATAAAGAAATCTACACTTAGGTCTAATATGTCCTTTCCTCCCACAGTGAGGATAGATAGGAACAAACTGAATTTTCTTAGAATGATAAGGTGCATAAACTACCTTCCCTACCCGAGCAATAGTGGGTTTTACAAATTGAGTTTTGGATAATGAAGGTGTTGATTGTTCATCTATGTATCCAAGACCTCTCTTATCTCCATGTGGCTTTCTATAGTCTAGGACCTTGGTTAATTTTTCAGCACCTATGGTTAAATTCTTTACCGTCTCTTTAGCAATACTAAGTTCTTTCTTAAGATTTTTGTTTTCCTTAGTGGTTTCTGCTAGTCTCATATTCAAGGCATTAATATGATCAGACAATTCCTTTTTATCTTTCTCTAGGCTAGAGGATTTTTTTTTGTGAACATTGATGATATCATTAAGTTTAGTTACTTCCACAAGTGATTTATCTCTCTCTTCCCTGGCACCTAGACAATCCATGAATAGTTCCTCATAATTTGATACATTAAACTTAGACAGTAAGAGAGAAGAGTTTATTTTCTCATTTTCTTCATCCGAGCTAAGGTCAGAGTCATTGTGATGTGCATTGACAGTTGCGGTGAAGGCACAATAATTAGTGTCATCATCCTCTCAGTTACTAGCATTGTCCTGCTCACTTTCTGTGTCACTAAGTGTAGCATTAAAGGCTTTTCCAAATTTCTTTTTATTGTTAGCACAATCTGTAGAAATATGACCAAATCCTCCACAAGTAAAACATTGGGGACTAGTGGGTTTACTTTTCTTACCATCAAGGCTAGAAGGCTTGATTTCCCTTAACTTTCGGTGATTCGAACGACTAGATTGTTCCTTGTTGGAATGATTATTCTGTTGACCCTTCTTCTTCATAAACATCTTAAATTTTCGTGCTACCAAGACTAGTGACTCATCGTTCATATCATCATCACTATCAGAGATGTCCTTTTTGGAGCTTTTGAATGCCACATCCTTATTTTTCTTGGGTGGATCAAGAGAAAGCTTATAGGTTTGGATTGAACCAACAAGTTCATCAATTTTTAGTGTGTCTACATTCTTGCTTTCCTCTATTGCTGTAACTTTTCTCACCAAGGTTAGAACAAGCATTAGTAATATCACAGAAGCGAGTATAAAATTGACCAAAGGTTTCGTTGTTGCTCATTTTAATAGAATCAAACTCAGATGTTAGCAATCTCAATTTTGTTTGTTTTACTTGGGAAGTACCTTCATGAGCAAGAGCAAGTGCATTCCATGCATCTTTAGCAGTCTCACAGTCGGAGATGCGACGAAACTCATCCATCGACACTACAACAAATATTGAGCTTAGACCTTTTTGGTTTGCCCCACTAAGGGTGCGTTCTTCAGTGGTCCAGTCTCTTCTTGGCTTTATGATTGTTACACCATCTTTCGTTACCGAAGGTGGTTCCCAACCATCAAGAATAGCATCCCAGACTTTTTCATCTTGTCTGAGAAAGGCTTGCATGCGAGCCTTCCAGTAAGGGTAATTAAACCCATCAAAGAGTAGGGGTCTAACAGATGACCCACCTTCTTTCATTTGGTCCATAAGTAAGTGTGTGTATCCCTAAGAATCAATCTCACTAAGTATGTCTAGTGTCTACTCTGATACCAATTGAAAGTTTATAAATTATGGACCTAATTAACCTAGATATGGTGAATATGTTATTTTTAATGTTTAACAATTTATAATTTAATAACCTAAACAAACCAGCCATGCATCCAATCATATGTAAATATAAGTGCGGAAATAAAATAATAACACACGATATTTTTAGGTAGAAACAACCTAGGCCACAACCATGGCCTAAGAGGAAAACCACTGGTCCACCGGAGCACCTAACTTTCCACTGTGAAAATCAAATGTTCAAGTACAAATTCGGTCTTATGCTACCCTCCCTAAGATACTGCCCCAATGTACTTTACTTACGAGCCCCTCCTTTGTTTTCACAGTTTCCAATATTAGCGTGAACGTTTTCTAGATCAACGTTCCAATAAGCTCCCCACTAATTAGATCGTTCACAAATCAACTGCAAAGAGGTTAGCACAAAAAACACAAATAAATGTGTGTTCTAGAACAAATTTAACAATAAATAATCCTAACTAGATAATTAAAAATATATATCATTTAAATCAAATCAACTAGAAAATTCTTGAGCAAAAAGATTAAGTATAGATATAATAAAAATAACTTCTTTAAAATTTAATACTCAAATCAAATAATAATGATCACACGTAAAATTATTTAATTTAAATATCTAATAAATAAAAATTAAATTAATTAAGCAAATCAATGTATATATATATTAACTACACGCCGCCGGCTTTTGAATCTTTTCATTCACTGCATATATATATATATATATATATATATATATATATAAATTCTCCTATATTGTCTTCAAGTGCCGTTAATCAATCTTCTACATATATATATATATATTAATTCTCCTATTTTGTCTTCAAGTGCAGTTAATCAATCTTCTGCATATATATATTAATTCTCCTATTTTGTCTTTAAGTGCCGCTAATCAATCTTCACTTTTTTTTTTTTCAATTTTCCACAGTGAACGGCACACATATATAATAACCTTTGTAGCAGTTAGGTTTTTTTTCTCCTATATTTTTTTCTTTTTCCTAAAGCCCTAAATTAGCAATAACCTTGTATAGATAATGATAACCTATAGGTTAAAATATTTTAGTTTTCATTATTCAAATCCCGTTATAATATTTGATTAAAATAATTTTTAAATCACCTCTTAAAAATATTAAGATATAAAAAATTATTTAAGCATCAAAATTAATATTAGATTTATGAACATGCGCTATTAAATGCATAAATGTAATCCTATGTGTTGTAGTTATTAAGGATATACTTGAAATATAATTATCTAAAACTCGAGTATTTATTGAGCTTTTCTTGATATACTTGATAGCAGGCCTACAAACTAATTTACAAGTAAATATTCTATACATGAAAATAGCCAACACTCATAGTCCTTACAATGTATTGTGAAGTTCTATCACTCTTTATTACAAACACATGATTGATCATAAAATTTATTAAAATTTCTTTAAACACACAATAAATATGGTATTTATTAAATAATGTCATAAAATATTCAATTATAATATTTTTCTACAGTGTAATAGTAGTATTATATATCAAAACTTTATGATTAATTTATGAGAATTATTATGCATAAACAAATAAATTTTTATCTCCATAATGAGGATTTTTTTTACTTGTGTAAAATAATTTTTTTTTGATTATTTAAAAAAATTTGGGTACTTTTTCAAAATTAATAGTATCTGATAAGGCATGCAACCAGATGTTTACTGTGATTCGAAATGGTGATTAATATAAAGTTGAACTTATAAAAAATACAAATTTTGAAGTAATGGATAATAGATAACAACCAGTATATGCTGCTCTTTAAAGTTTTTATTGTTTTCTCTTTTTTTATTAATTAATTGTTGTTTTAAATTAGATTGACTTCTAACCCCTTTAATCTGTACTAAAAACCTGTCGAAACAGCTTAATATGGGATCTATCTCTAAAAAAACACTTAGCATGCAAAAGAAAAAGAAAGTGGAACTTATTACATAATGGGCCCTAAATTTCATTTTTTGTTCCGCTAATTCACAAAGAGCCCATTTATACATAGGCTTTACACTATTGGATTTGGGCTGCGCCCTGGGATAAAAGATAAAAAAAGTTTCGTTTATATAGAACTTTGTTAAAGAGTTAAAAGAGATATTTATCAATAAGTAAAATGTGAACAAATTAACTCTCATGATATTTATCAATGTGTTTGTTATGAAATAACATACTTTACACACTTTTAAATATACAGGATTTAAATACATATATATTACGTCTTATTTAAAACATATATCATTACGTTATAAGATAAATATAAACGTATTTGTTATTTATTAATAAAAACAATTTAATAATAGGTAAAAATACACAATAATAACAAATATTTTAACAAAGAACACATAATGATCCGGTATCAGCTCCCTATCGATTATTATTTATAAATATCTAAGAAAAGCAAACACACTTTATTTGTTCCAACAAAGTTCAAACTTCAAATAGCTAGTAACATGCATGCTCACGAAATCTGCAAGAATGGAAAAATTATATAATTAGAGAAACACACATACATATTGATTTTAGTATAATTAGATAAAGAATAAATAATTAATATTCTTTGAACAAAAATCCAATAATATATAATATTTTTTAGTAAATAAAAAAACATAAAGATCATGAATTACCATTTAACAAAGCTTACAAAGAAAATGTAACGTAGAAGAATAGAACTTCACAATATATCAACAAGAGATTGGAGTTTGGCCACATTTGCCTGGGATAGCTAGGATATGACCATGGATTGGAGTTTGATTTTTAACAAAGCCATTCATTTGATTCTAGGAAACAAACACATAATTGATTTTTGTTGAATCGATAATAAATTGAACTGGATGAACCAATGTATGATTAATGTAGTTTTCAAGACCATACACAATGATGGTTGAGAGAATTTTCTCTTTCTAAATCAAAAAGTTTGTGCGATCAAGCTTAACTAAAAAACTTATATTCATAGGAGGGGAAGAGTAGAGTGTTATTATTTGAGACATTTTGACCTTCATGTACCGAAATAGGAGAGGAATTGCTTAAAAAACCATAAAATGATGTTGCCATTAAAGCTTTAGTAAAGTTTTTCTTGAAATCTTGCTTTGATAACATGTGAATATTACGGAGAAAAGATATGAAGAGAAATAAAAAAATGAACAATTGATTTCTTTATCTTTTTTACACGTGGAGTACTCTATTTATACTATCACAAAACTAACAACAAAATGCCTTTATAGAAATCCTAACTACTTGCATATGCTAGTAGCTACTATCATACATGCACATACAATACCAACTGCTCACAAATTGCTCAGCACCTTCACATAAGCTCACAATATAAAGCAAGTATGAACACTTGCATAAACTAACCATAGTTTTACAAGGCCATCTACCATTGAAGATATTTATCATTATTTTATGTTATAGGAAAAAATAAACATAAATTATGTAAAGGTTGAAAAGTATTAAAAATGTGTAAAGGAAGAAAGTTTTATAAGAAATAATTGAAACAAAAAGTCAAATTTAAGTGAAATTTATAATAAAATATTATTATTTGACACATGCGGTTAAAATGTTATTATTTAAGTGAGAGTAAAATGAAAATTAAAACGAAAAAATAAATAAGACAGAGAGAGAATGACACATTAGAGTGTTATAGTTGTCGTTGAATGGTAGAAATAATAATTAAAATGACAAATTTATCCCTTATGAAGTCATATGTAATCCATATGATAAGTTTAATTAAAAAACGTTCAAAAATTAATCTTGTTAAAAATAACATAATAAAAAAATGTTATTCTTAAACAATAAGACTAAAGGACTCAAATAACTTAGCATAAAGTATTGTGGTAGCTCTTCACCCTATATAAATAATATACTCCTAAGAAATAAGTTCTTAATAAACAAGGTTGGTGCTTACTAGCACTTTACTTTTAAGAAAAGTACACAAAAGTACTACATTATTTAGGGTATACCATAAGTCTTTTTCTTTTGAAAAATGGTATAATTTAGTCCCAAATATCTCAAAAAATAAATTTTTTTATCAAATTTAATCAAGTTTGACCAACGTAAAACATTAATAAATAAATTTTTTTTATTTTTTAAAAATGATAAACTTACTATTTTATTAACCGAGCTCATAAGGTATGTCTATGGCCTCAATTTTTCAATAACAGAGGTCATAGATATGCCTATGACCTCAATTTTTCAATAAAATAGGTCATAGAGTATATCTATAGTCTCAATATTTTAATAACCGAGGCCATATGGTTTATTTATTGCCTTGGTTTTTCCATAACCGAGACCATAAGGTTTGGCATTAACCTCGGTTTTCAATAACCATCATAAGGTATGCATAAATAAAATAAATACAATTAGTAATTATAATATTTAAAATCATATTATATTAAAATTAAAAGTATAATTACATTTGAGAGTTTATTATACACTAAAACATAATAAAAACTTACTATTACAAACTGACTTTTTACTATTAATTACAAGCATAGGCACTGGTGCGTTGGGGTGTTGCATTGGGCTTGGTGCGTTGGGGTGTTGCATTGGGCTTAGTACATTGGGGTGTTGTGTTGGGGTTTTGTGTTGGGACTGGTGCTGGTACGCCTGGTGCTTGGTGCCCTGGTGAGCCTGGTGTTGATGTATGAACAACCTCTAGCTATTTTCTCAACAAACATGAGAAACTGCACAAATGAGATGATACAAAGTTAGAGCCAAACAATTATACCTAGAATACTCACGGATCAATTGGGCATGGCTCTTTTCCAGGATAGGATTTAATAAGAAGTTGCATGGCAACTACATCAAATCTGTAATAACTACAACAAAACTACACATTTTATATTAAAACAAAACCAATAATTATATATTTGTGCATCTTCCTTAGCATCTGAGAAGCTCAAAGAAGTACAAACCATTAGGAATGATGCACCAACAATTATTACTGACCAGTTGCTTAGGATCAATACCAACGCATCGCACCAAGCTCCACATATTGGAAAGACTCCACCAATATTTTTGTCATAAGCTATAATCAAGTCCACAATGATGACTTCACCCTTTATTTGTTTCTTTGAAGAATGAAAGACTCTACATATTGAAAAAATATATAGATGGAATCCAAAAAATGGCAGCAATACTAGGGATGGATTCCTCTATAATCATTACCAAGGTCCACCCTAACTTAAATGAATTGTGTGGGATATCCAAAAATATAAATGAAAATATTCAAGTTCGTAGATTATTTTCCCATATTACTATTTTGATGTCAATCTTAGCAGCAGAAGTGTCAAATCCAAGAAGTCTTGCCCAAAACATAATAATACAGATAAATTATATTCCTTACATCTCATGAATTATGGATAATAGAAACAATAAGTTAACTTTTACAATATACTTCTTACTTCTACTTAAAAAAAAGTTCCACACTTAATTTAGGTAGATCACATAACTTCATTCTCAGTAAACACAAAAATGACTAACCTCATTAATGTTTAGGAAAAGATTTACATAAAAATAGATATCTAACAATTAGTCATATTTAAGATATACCTGAGATTTACATAAAAATATATCTCTAAAATTGTAAGGTCGTATACTTGAAATATATGCAGCTTCCATAACTATGTTACCCAACAGTAACATTTTATTACAATGAATTTCAATTGCTACAAAGAGCATTAAAATAATAACAACCAACACTTTCCTCTTGAAATACTATCTAAATAAAGGCTATCAAATCATAAACATGTGCAAAATATATATTCTGGAGTCTTCAATTCCCAAAACAGAATTAACAATGAAATGAAATAACCAATTGCCAAAAATATTTATCCAATCTACAACAAAAGGTTGCCAATTTTACCATTAACTCAAAAGAGAAAATGGGCAGGATCTATATATTATTAAGCAGCTTCTATAAATATGAATGAAGCTTCCTAATCCAAGGAAAATGCTCCATTGAAATACCTGAATAACACAAAACCCATTATTATACATGTGTTTGTGTGTTCTATGCTCCATTCAAATGCTCAAAAGGACCACGAATTTCTGGGAGATTCACTGGTGCTCGATGAACCTGAAGAATAAATAAAAATAAACATAAGAATCAGAACGCAATCAAAAGTTCTCCATAATTTTGTACCTATTAAAAGATCCATTCAGATTCTACAATTGAGGATTAAACTATAGGATTCCATAAATTCAGACCAGTTATCACCCATTGGAGCATAATTAAGATAGATAAAAACAAGGCCAAATACCTTCTTCCAAGGTTGACCAGCTCTAAACTTTGGATCCAGATCTTATCCACCATAATGAGAACTAAGAAAAATATATTAGACAAACAAGAGCCAACTTGATTAGAGATTACAACTTCAATGTAAACTAAAACAAAGAGTAATGCCATGATACCCCAAAAGTTAGGACATTCCCTCCAACTCAAGTGGAAAATAATCATTGGTCCTTTTCCTATCACAAGAAAACATATCAGTCATAAATAATAGTTACAACAATAGTGTTTTTGTAAGTCAGATCTTTGTTCATTCCATTTTTAGTATACCTTCTAAATAGAGATTCCACAATCCCAGTAATACGGTTCAAAAAATTCAATAGTTGTCAAATGACAATAAAAATGGGCAAATATTTTACAAAGGAGCAAACTTTTGTTTACATCTAACATACCTGTGTAAAATAAAAAATAAGTAGCAGAACAAGGTCTCTTTTACAAAGTCCCAGAAATATAAACAAAGAGACTCATAGTACTCTTTAAAGAGTCTTTTACCCCTTGTTAAACCTAACAAAATTAGGATGTTACTGTTTTTGTGTATAGCAATGTAGAATTGTGAGTCTCGAGAATACCTGGTTTGTAGCAAAATTACAATATTCCAGGTAAGTGATGTAGCTTACTCATGTATTCTTGAGCAGCATGGGTAATTTTCACTTTTCTAACATTTTATTCACTAACCGCCTTAAGGTTTCTTCATTCACCAATCTTCTTTAAACCTGTGTTCCATTAATCAGATCAACGTCATCCCAAAAATTATAAACAAGAATTTTCAATAATGGGTTCATCGTTATGAGACAAAACAACAAATAAGGAATAATGACATACTGGTACACAAAGAACAAATGTTGCAGTAGAAGGGAAACACAAGGTGCAAACCATCCATAAAATGATTACCTAATAAACAAAATTTGAATATGTATACCTCAGCTAGAGTGAATTCAAAGAGCAGATCAGTTACGCAATGAGGAAATGCATCTCCAATGCGTGAAGGGGAAAAAGAAATAAGGGAACGAGGACAACGAGATGAGATGATGATACAAAACGATGATATGAGACGAGACGTAGAACAACAGCTATAGAGGGTCAATTGATCCCATCTTTTAAAAGAATGTATATATATATGCTATGCACGAAAACCCTAGGATATCAAGGCCGGGAAAGGGAAAAAAGGAGAGAAAAAAAAATAAAAAAAAGAGAAGAAAAAAATAAAAAAAAAGAGGAAAAAAGAGAAACATAAAAAATTGATAAAATGTTTTGGTATTAATTTGGTATAAAAGAGAGAAAATTAATAGAGTATATCTATGACCTTGATTTTTAAATAACCGAGACCAAAATCTTATGGCCTTAGATTTAAAAAAAAACTAAAGCTAAATGTCTAAGACTATATGTATGTATTGTAGTAATTATATATATGTAATTTAAATATTTCAATTAAATTTACTATTTTTTGTCAAAATAGTTTATTAAAAAAAATTCAATAATGAAAATAATAAATTGGAATAAAAATATTAAAAATAATAAATAAAAAAATTTTATAAACTAACATTTACTTTTATAAAATTCAATTACCACAAACTCCTTTTTGAATTTCACCCGAACTTTTTAACATTTACTTTAATAAAATTCAATTACCACAATTGCCTTTTTGAATCTCTCCGAACTTTGACCTTATTTTAGGTGATTCCATGCAATAAAAAGCAACTTCAAATTGGAAAACAGTGCAGCCTAGTTTAAGCCTATGAAAATAAGAATTCTTCATGTTGTTGTTATATACTACCTGAAATAAAGGGAGGAACCCTTTTGTTGAATGGCTTCAAGTACTTCTTTATATATTGGTGGATTGAATTCAAATAATGGGTTGTCACATCCATATCACGTATTCAATCATTCAGCTTGATTCTTATATAATCTAAAGCTTATGTATAACTGAAGCAGCTTAATAACAAAATAGTTCACAAATTTTCAAAGTGAACGAAAATAAAGGATATTACTTAGTGTAAGACTCCAAAAATCATACGCAATTAGAATCTTTAGCTAAATGTTCTTTACGTAGAAGTGGACTTGAAAGTACATGAAAATTGAATTCACATTATTCCTAAAATCTAAGGTAAGTTTATTAACATGTCATGTATTCCTTTTTCTTTGTCAAAATCAAGTTTTTGAATTTGGTGTGGTTTGATAAATAGTTTTAATTTCGGTTTTATTTTAATTAAAAATTAATTAGTTTCATTTTTTAATCTATATTTTTTGAACTTAAAAAATAAAAACTTTTAAAACCTGTTTTCTGCTTTATTTTTTTTTAAACTTTCACAATTAAATTTCACGTCATATTCTAAGACTTTATTTTCATGAAAATCAAGCTTACATCTCTTTTCCATCCCTATTGTAAATAAAATAAAATTAAAAATTGAGTATTAAATGAAAAATAAACAATTGAAAATAGAACACGGTATTAAGCAATTTTTTATTTTTATTTTTAAATTAGAAAACATAAAACTAATTTTAATCATAAAATAACAAAATTTGAAAATACAACTTATTACAAAACGAACCCTATTTTTACAAACCAAAATTTTTGTCCACAAAATTACTCACACTTTTCATTTCTCATAGTAAAGCAAAGACTGCAATTCTTACTTACTAGCTACTTCAAGCTCATACTAATTTGATGAATTAATCTTAATTAGATTTTGAAGAAGTATAGAAATAAAATCATCGTACTTTAGTGAAAAGTGAAATACTCAGCTTCTTCTGTATTAGTGTAATGATCGATTTTTTAATATAACTTGTTACTGTTTGTTTTGATTTTTTAATTAACTATATGTCATGATTTGAAGCCTCTGGGTTTTAACCTGTTCAATATATCTAAACTTATGTTTTATCAGTTTTTTTGAACCTACAAAAATTTTCTCTTTTAACTAATAAAAAAAATTAGATAAAATAAGGCGATTATGTAGTGATGAGTACCACAAATTGCAAGACAATAGTAGTAAAAGAAACCTTGGCAACATTCTAACATTTATTTTTATAACCTCACAAACGCAGAAGTGCGTGAGAAGAATATGGTTATTGAAAAATCATATAGTAATAATAGAGAATTAGTAACCCTAGCAATACATGAATTATCTATCATTAGGCCTTGTTATCAGAGTTTTCAGTACTGTTACTTTGGTCGTCGGTATTTGACGCAAGCTTTCCACGGATTTTGGCAATAAAATCTTCAGCTTTCCTATTGATATCTGGATCAGCCACCCATGGAACTTTGTCCTGGTCGCTAGGCCACTCATTTCGGGGACTTGGTGGTGCCTCTTCCATAATGTGTTGCCCTCTACGACCTTTCCTGGACTTAAACAGATTGAAAAATGAGTAGCAAATAGAAGATTTCTTTTGCCTGTTGTTCCTTTCCATAACTGATCTTATGACACAATACAAGACTATCATTGTCTACGTTGTTTATAAAGAAAATTAATTAGATCTAAGGCCAACGAATGGTGTATATTTGACCACTGTAGTTAGTGCTATTAAGACAAAGGAAACCATGAACCTTTTTTTTTTCTTTTTTTCAGTCCCTTGATTCTATAATTGATTAAAAAAGCAGTCTGATTTAGGTGCTTCTTTGCTTTAATTTGGCTTTTTACATAACATTTAAGGCATTTTTCAGTGTAATTTTCCATAGAAAGCATATTTTGTTCTTGGCGTGAATCTAAACACAGGTTTTTGAAAGATTACATAATTAAAACAAGTTATATATAAGATTTTTTTTCTATATCTATAGGTCATGTAAATCTAAATATTTAATAGTAACGACGTGAATCTGTAAACGAAAAGAATTGGGGGAAAAAATAATGTTAGAGAAAAGATAGGAAGTCCTCAGCATTCTATTGCTAGCCGGGGATAGATCGACAACTCTCTTTCACCTTGATTCAAGGTACGGATGCTTTGATAACATTAATCATAGACTAAGAATTTTATTTCTTGAATCTTATTCTAGCTTTTTTTTAACTACTAAAATAGTGGACAAGGATGGAAATGAGTCTTCTTTTCAAACAAAAAGGATTCCTCAAGGTTTGTCCCATGTCTCCTGTTTTTATGAACATTTTTTTGCATCAGCTTGATGTCAAGATTCTTTCATTTAATAATAAAGAATCCAACTTATGCTATGTACGATATGCTGATGATGATCTTTGATATCGGATTGAAAACTTAAGAATTTGAAGAGAATATATATAATTCATAAAAAAAAATTGGATATTTAATTTCTAATTGTAACCTACAATGTTAAAGTATTATACTATACTAGGAATGTTTTGATAACAAAACAAATACTAATTGCTAATTCAAAACTTAATTTGAAAATCAAATATTAAACTACTAAGAATATATTTCAATTTTTAAAATCCTAATTATTTAACTACTCATAAATACCTTTAATTATGTAAACCATATATATATATATATATATATCTTAATTATTTTGTTATTCTTATTCCCATTTAGCTGAGTATAAGATATATGATAGTCATTAAGAAATACCATATATATATATATATATATATATATATATATATTTGAAAACGTGTCATGACCAAAGTAGAGCATCTGGATACTAATGATCTTCTTGCTTTGTTGATGTGATGTAACGAAACCAATGAAAGAATCAGAAATCTCGCATGGAAAAATTGCGACGCTTATAACACATCATTTCCTTTTCTATTCATGATGACAATACAGATTGATAATCTAATACATCATGGAAAAATATTTAACAAAGAGTTTGAAATTTTGAAAAAAGAAACCACAATAACCTTTAGGAGAATATGGCAGGTAATAAAAAATATCAATTAAATACTCTTTAGTATAAAGTAAGTATTTTTTTATTAAGAAAAATATATATTTCTTACCAATTGGTTAGTTACATTAAACTATATATTTTATTTATAATATAAAAGAAACATGCAGGTAACATTAAATAATATATTCTTTTCATATCTGGATACTCTTATTAATTAACTTAAAATTTTGGTTGTAATGTTCTTAATTATTCACACTAAAATTGACAATAGATTGAAAAACGTGACGAGAGAGATTAATCGTTGAAGTACAAGTTGGACAATAATCAACAATAATAACATCAACTTTGGCGTGAAGTTTGCAAGGTTGTGGTGCTCTATTCATAGCACCAATGCATCTAACTTCAAACTTTTCATCACATGTTTTGTTGTTTCTCCACAATATCTTGCTAGCAGCAACAACGAAGAGACCGTGCATTTTTGTATGGTAATAAGCTTAGGCTATATGTTGAAGCAAAATTGACATGGAGATCAAACCCAACATTAAGTCAAGAGAGAGAAAGAGAAAAAGTATAAGAAGAAGAAGAATAGTGGGAGACACATGCAACTTTTAATTATGGAACATTTGTTACATCATATTAAGATTAGATTAGAAATAAAAAGAGAAAATTAAAAAATAATAGAAATAGAAACACAATTACATCTTAGGATGTTTTTCACAAGAAATAGTAATTAGTAAAAAGAAATTTAAAGAAATACAAAAAGTGAGATTAAATCTCAAAGAATAAGAAATTTAAAGATTTTATCATTCTCAAGATTAAGAAAAATATTTTCAAGAAAAATTATAGTTTACTATGGAATAAATAATAAATAAATGAATATTAATGTTATGGACGCCAAAGGAAGAAAATATACCATTAATTGACATATAAATTATTGTGGATAAACTATCAAAGATCCCTTAGAAGAAAAAAAGGAAAAATTTGATATATCCATTTAGGTAGAATCCAAATATTAATAAAATCATATTTTAGGGAAGGAATTGATACACCAATAAAATTAGCACTACTATATAATTTAATAATAAACAAAAAAGATGTTTTATTAAGAATGATTCATGGAAACTTAAGATATTAAAAATTAAAATTCACAGTATATCCTAGATTTTCCATTAATATTAATGATAAGAATTTAAACCAAGTATTAAATTTAACCTATGAATTTGAAATAAGAGCTTTAATGAAAAAAATAAATCATCAATTTTCAATACACTACATAAGTAGGATATTTATTAACAAATAACTATAATAGTTCAACAAATAGATAAAATGAATTCATAGAAATAGATAAATAAATTTAAGAAATTGGACAAATAATAAAATTATAAATATTAACAGACTTTGAAATACCAGAAGAATGAAATTTAGATATAAAAGAAAAACCTTTAGTCCTAGAAAGAAAGAGTAATATAGCAAGAAGAAGTAACGTATTAAGGTTTACGTTTATAGATCCTAAAAAAGAGAACTCTAACAAAGAAAAAAAAGGTGATAAATTTAAAATAAGAAATTAAAATAATGAAAGTATTAGTCTATGATGTAATATTACAAAGAAAATGATATCATTGTTATCCCAATAATGTTCAAAAATAAACTACAAAATATAGAATTAGATTTTGAATAAAAGCCTAATAAGCATATAAAAAAACCAAAAACAATAATGAAAGTTTTAATTCTTTTAACAAAAGAGCTGGATATAATACAAGAATCATAAATTAAATCCTTGCAAGAAATAAGTGAAACATAAAAAGAACTCCTAAAAGAAATAAAAGAATATGGTTATAATAAGAAATTACAACAAGTCATATATAAGAAATTTATAGAATTAACAAGGGATGTAAATAACATACCTAGGGACAATAAAATCATAGGCTACATATTTGATCCATTTGTAGGATTAAAAGAAGAATCACTTAGGAGATCAGATGGATTGATACTTAGAAATGAAAAGAGAAAGAATGAGAAAAAAACTCAAAGATAAAGAAGAATCTATAATTCTAGGTGAATATAATATAGAAAAAGAAGTAGAAGAACAATTTATGAATCATGAAAATAAGGACATAGAAAAATTAGCTTGTTTGCTAACCCTAACAGACAAAAAACTAGAAAATCATTATGTAGAAAAACTTTGTAAAAACAAAAAGGATGATAATATGACAATAGTAAGTGAAATTGATTCTGAACCAAAAATGGAACCCTAAAAAACCATATGAAACATATTTTATTACCAGTCATTTATCAAGAAGGAACATATGACTCACATAGGGAATAAAGAAATAGGAAAAGACCAGAAGAACTTGATATTCCTTATAGGAGGAAATAATAACCCAAAATGGAAGAAGGATTACATACATTAGGGAATTAGAGGTAATATTTTACCTGAATTCAAACTTTATGAAAATTATAGATATGATATTTTAGATTTAGATTACATAAAAGATACGAAAAATATTTAGATGAATGGTTTAATGGTACGAGTATAATTATACAAATTTCTCTAACCATACAATCAAACTCTTCAACTTGTAAAGTCTTAGTAGCTCACAAAATGATTGAAATGCTTCCATAGGTAGGGAATACTTAGATATTATAGTAAATGAAATACATAAGGAGTTAGTTTATTAGAAAAGGAAAAGATAGACATATCATTGAATCCATTGACAATGAAATTGAGATAACCAAATGAAATTTACCAAATATAGATACATATGACATGTGCAATACGTATTCATTTATTTATGACTACAAAATGTATTATCACAAGTGTAAGTTCTATAGTCCTGTGTGTTGTTGTTAGTTTCCTAAGTGCAAAATATGGAGTTTATTTATTTTACTTAGTGTATATATCTTCCTCTATGTACAATTGGTTACTATGGATCAATAATGCATACATGGACATAATTCAGTATACTTTGTATGAGAGTATGTGTACACACTACGGGATTAGTTTTCATATTATGCATGCTAGGTAGAGTGTTGAAATTGTCGCTAGTGTTTTTGTTTCATTTTGAGAGCAAGTATTTATGGAAATTACTTGGTAATTTTTAAAAATGAAAAAATCAATTGTTTTGGCACATTACCAACACCCTTTGCCACCACCCTCGCCAACACCCTTTGCCACCACCCTTACCACCATCCTTGGCGAGGTCTATGGTGAAGTGGCCGGGGAGGTGGCCGACGAGTTCTATAAGCATTACCTCTTTCTTGCTTCATCATCCAAAAAATATGAAGTAATTTTTTGTCAAATATCTCAATTTTCTATTTTTGAATCTAAATCAGTGAACCGTAGAGTGCAACTTGTTGCTTACTTAGCCCATATTGACCAATACAATTCTACGGCATCACGCATTACTAGCTGATTCATTTCGAGTTCCTCACTTGCCATATGTTGCGATCCAATTGGTAGCACTATTCAATTTCATTTTTTCATCTCAACCTTTGATATGAAGCTAATATGACAGTTTAGATTCTATTTGAGCCTAATTTAACCAAATAACTTAATCAAAAAACCCTAATTATTTTTTTGGAATTTTTTATCAGTTTATGGTATCAAGAGGAGACACAATTTGGTGGAGATTCAAAAGAATATTGATTTCTTAAATTCAAGATATTGATTGTATTATTTCTTCTTCTTTTTTCTTTATTAATTTGTATGTCTTTCTTATTGAAAAATTTGAGATTTATGAATTCAATTATGTCTAGCTAATTTTATTAATCTAAGGGTTTTATGAATCCAAATTTTTATATGTGATGATATAATAGTCTACCCCAATTGTGATTTCAATTTAATTATATTATTTAATCTAATTTTTATGATATTAAGTGTTTAGGTATATTTGATCCATAAAGACAATTAAATGATTTGAGATAATTATTTAATTATTTGTCTTGATTAAATAACATGCATAAACTTTAGGCAGAGATGTATGATTCTTAGGTATGTGATACATAATTGATGAATTTAATGACTAGTTTTTAATTTAATTAACATGAGAGTGTGATTAAGTTAAATACTATATCATGTGTAGTTTACTTAAAAGAGAAATACATATTAGGTTAAATTCAATTAATCATGTAATTGATCGGTAATTATATTGTAAAGATTTTAGTGATTTACATGCATAGTAAATTAGGAGATTAAATGTTAATAGATATTTTCTAATATTTATTCTTAGTTGATAATTTTGAATTAATTAATTACTTATTCTTTACTTTTAGTTTTAAAATTAGTTTCTAGTAATATAATCTCTATAGGAATGATCTTCTCATTTCATTATATTACTTGTTTATGATACATATATTTGCATACTCATTGCACACAATTTGAAAAATCAAGGTTTGACACAATTGCTAAGGATTATAAACATTACAAATTAATTTTTATTTCATTTTAGTTTAGTTATTTTTCTTTTTCATAATTTTAATCTTAGTTAATTTAATTGTTTATTTTTAATTTTTTTTGACATCTCATTTAATACTATTAGAAACATATTTGGCTTTATTGCATGAGTAAATTCTGTAAGTGAGAAATTTTAACTATAGGTACCTAAGTCGAGCATACTTTGAGATTAATAAAAACAATTTGTCATCCAAGTAGAAGAAATAATTAATCCATTAAAAATAAACAATAATGAGATACATTTGAAAAACAAGATATATCTAATGGATAATATGGATAGAGTTATGTAAAATAGTAAAATTTCACATAGGTAAAAGAGAACGAATGAGTAACTAAAACCTTCTTTAAGGTTTTTAATATTCTAATTGTAATAAACTATTATTATAAATAAAAGTACATCATAAACCAAAAATCTTGTTTATCACTCTAACCTTAAAAAGAACATACGAATATTATAGATCTAAGTCAATAAGGATATAAGGTTAGATCTAATTGATTTACGTTAAGAAAAAATGAGACATCACGAAACAAAAGATCAAAATAGATTAATATTTATTACGTCAGTTACAATTATATACTGTAAGGATTTAATTTATTTATCACTCATTTTATAATTTGTATAAAATATGAAAGAAAAATATAATAAAAAAAGAAATCAAAAAATAATTTATATAGAATTAAAATAAAAGGAAAAGGAAAACAAGAAATTGGGAAAAAAATTTAAAATATGTTATATATCTTAAATAATTTTTTCTATATTTTAATAAATATATAAAAGAAATGTCACTGTTAATACAGAAAAATAAAAATAATTGAAATTTGCAAGGATTAATTAATTATTTTTTAAAAATGGAAAAAATATATAATCTAATAAAATGATCTCATAATGATTTTTTAAATCTAGATACCAATTTGGACTTAATCATATCAGATATAAAATAATAAAATACAAGAGAAAAGAAATATAATCTAATAAAATGATGTGATAAAGATTTTTTAAATCTAGATATCAATTTGGACTTAATCATATCAGATATAAAATAATAAAATATAATAATTAAATCATTATATAGACAATGAATTTAATCTAAAAAATATTAAATTAAATTCAATATATGATTAATTAAAATCAAAAGAATTTAAACATAATTTAGTATTAGAATCATTTTTATCATAAAAAAACAAAATAAGAAAATGTCATGATTTTTATAAGCCTTTTAAAAATTAATAAAAGGCTTGTATGTCTTACATCAAGAAAAAATAAAAAAAGAAGGATGTGTATAAGGAGATATATATATATATATATATATATGATGTTAGTCGAATTTCTCTTTGCAATATGGTTTTTATAAGAGTGGAGCTACATAGACTAAAAGCGGGCTAACTTAATGTAATTATTTGTCCGTGATACAGCCCAAATATTTTAGACCCAACCCAGTAAAATTGGACTACACAAATCCCATTTATATATTCTTAAATCCTTTACAAAGCAAGATTATAATACTCGTTGATTAGAAAGACGCTATATAGAATCGTAAAGAGCGCGATTTAGCGATCCAGAGCACGGTTTTTTCTCACTTTGTCGAGACTTTCAAGTCTTCTCTTCAGGTTCAAAGGTAATTCTCTATGTAATTCATTTCCGTGTCGCGATCTTCCGATTTGCCTCTTAATTATTCGATGCTGGAAATTAAATACTCATTTATTTTCTAATATTAGGATTTTAGACCTACCTAGATTTTTCTGAAATTAAATAACCAGCTTCAGAGATAATCTTCAGCATTTGTTGTTGTTATTTGGCGTATGATAATTTGAAGCTTGTATATATTAGATTGGTTTGTGATTTAGATTATATGCTTCTAGGAAACATACATCTTAAACCCCTCCAACCCATGATTGCTTTGTAGTTATCAAAATAAAGATTTTATTTCTTAAATAGTTCTAAAGTGGGTGAGATTGATTGAAGAAAATCTAAGGGTTTAAGAGTTGGATGTTTAGAATAATCTACGTTTCTATTGTCTATTCTAAAAGCATAATCTGGTTATGTAATTTCACTTTTGTATGTACCACTTCCTCCCGATTGGGAATCGTGGTTTGGTCTGGGAAACTATCTCAGAGTTGGATTGAAGACTTCTGTCCCTTGCACCTTGTTAGTGAAATATTTTTCTTCAATTGTTTTTTGAAGATGCATGCTATGAGTTTATTTGATTTTATAATTGTGAATCGTCACTGGCTTCTCATCAAGGGCAGGATGAGTATTGGGGATTTGCCTTAAAAGTGCCAGGGTCGTGGGAAAGGGAAAACATCACACTGGAGGCCCATTGGTTGATTTTTATTTAAAAATATCAAAAAAGGTTGAATTTGACCAGCTATAATAGGCTATCGGCTATGGTTAAGGTAAAAAAATAGTCGATATGATAATATAATAGGCAAAAAAGTAAGGGTCGTATTCGCTCAAATTTTGTTGACTGGTTTTTATACGTTGATGCAACATTTTGGTGGACCTTTTTTAATAAA
The DNA here is from genome assembly GCA_033030585.1 of Hippophae rhamnoides. Lineage (NCBI taxonomy): Eukaryota > Viridiplantae > Streptophyta > Magnoliopsida > Rosales > Elaeagnaceae > Hippophae > Hippophae rhamnoides. The sequence goes on from CM065431.1 coordinate 7,038,794, forward strand.
AAGCCACTCATAGGGCCACAAGTGACATTTTGACCCATTTTATGTCCTTTTTGGTGAATGCCCATGAGTAAGGGGTTGATTGTAGAAGTTCCATGTGCAGTAGACTTGAGGATGTAAAGAACAACTTTTTCCCTGTGTTTTAATTCAATATAAGGAGTTCTTTGAATGAGAGATCTCGAGTTCTCATAAACATTTTTGATACAAGAAGGAAAAGAATGAGATTAATTTCCCTTTTCGTTTTCGTAAAACATAAAATATTTATTATCCATAACTTTGAATAAAATTGCCTATTTGCTATGTCAATTATTTTTGGTATGTAAGCCCTGAGTTTTAGTTTCTACTTCATATGGATTTACCTATCTCTTTTGAACCAAGCATTTCATGTTTAACTTGATTTAGGTGTAAGAAATGGATTATCGGCGGTACAATGTCAGACAAGAAACAAGCAGCCGAGATAAACCACAAGATGTGAAGGAGCAGGTAGAACTAGCTTGGTTGAAACCTTGTTTTGTAAAACTTCAATATACTACTAAACTTGGTTTTCAAGCTGGTAACCTTTTGGTCCAGTTTTCATAAGAAATGCTCAACATTTGTGTAAAAAGTTAATTTATTTAGTTTTAAGACCTTTTACTATCAAAAAAGGGGACCTTATGGTCCATGCTGAGGCTTTGCTAAAGTTTGGTTAATAAGTTAGATTAACTTCATCTGTAAACATTGTGAAAGCATAAAGAATTGTGTTTCCCCATTGTTTCCCATGTTTTTAAATTATAACCACTATGTGGTACATCAGGAGTTTCTTATTGAAGATTTGGCTGAGGAGTTTCGATTGCCAATCAACCACAAGCCAACTGAAAATGTCGATCTTGATAACATAGAACAAGCATCAATGGATAGACAGTTAACTTCATCTAACATTGGGTATAAGCTTCTGCAAAAGATGGGGTGGAAGATAGGGAAAGGTCTTGGGAAAGATGAGCAAGGTATTTTTTTTTACTGCCGTGATTATATGATATTTGCATGATTAATTATTGTTCTTAACTTATTTGGCACCTGATTTTTTCTCCTCTATTTCCAACATCTCACCAAGTCCTTGTATGCCTTAAATTTCTGTCACAACTGCTATTGCTGTCTGTCCAACAGATGGTAACATATTTTTGATTCTGAACTTTAAGTCTTTACATGGGCTTTAACTTTCTGGTTTGTCTTCATTTTCACATTGGTTTTGTCCCCATCCTTCATAGTCTAATAATCCTTGCATCTTTCTCCCTCACACTTTTTTTCTTGATCATCCAACATAGGTTTCATTATTATACTCAAATTGGTTACTGATTTATCAATTTGATTTAAAGATTTTCCTCCATTCCACTTAGCTCATAATTTTTGAACCCTTCATCTATTACCAAAGTAATGGAATTTTTAAGTCTGTTACCTGTGTATAATTTATGGGTAGTTCGAGTGGTCTCATACTGCAGCCTTTTAAAAGTCTTTTGTATATTTTTATTTTATGTATCGCTAGATATTTTTCCACAGCAATCTGTAGTTTTCTGCACATATTATTCAAGTATTTGGAAACTGATGTTAGTATGGCTAAGCAAATGGGGTTTATGTCTGTTGTCTTTTCAGGAATTATTGACCCAATAAAGTCAGATATGAGAGATCCAAAATTAGGGCTTGGGAAACAGGAAGAGGATAACTACTTTACTGCAGAAGAAAATATCCAGCGAAGAAAACTTGACATTGAAGTTGAAGAGACAGAGGAAAATGCAAAGAAGCGGGAGGTATGCCTTCTTATTTTAGTTTCCGTTAGTGCATCTATTATTAGAAGATATTGAGGTTGATGCTTTACTTTTTCTGAAACCCCATTATGATAGCAGAAGGCAGCATATTCAATATATGCATGTCTTTTGTCGAGAATGGTTTATCATAGAGGACCATCATCTTTGGAAGGTCTTGAGAATTTCCTGCAGTTTTTATTACCTTGGTGGCTTCTACCGCCTGCTTCGTGCACATTATGAAAATCCAGGTCTTAGCAGAACGTGAGCAGAAAATTCAAACTGAGGTGAAAGAAATTCGAAAGGTGTTTTACTGCGAGCTTTGCAATAAGCAATACAAATTGGCAATGGAATTTGAAGCTCATCTTAGTTCATATGACCACAACCACAGGAAGGTATGTGAAAACTTTAGCAACATGTTTATTGTTGAGCCTATTAATGTCTTATTCGGTTTTGTCTGAGTGTGCAATTCTTATACTTGGGCTTGCAGCGTTTTAAAGAAATGAGAGAAATGCATGGCACAAGTAGTCGGGATGACCGTCAAAAACGAGAACAACAACGCCAAGAAAGGGAGATGGCTAAGTTTGCTCAACTGTATGTAATTGCTTCTCATTGATACTAGTGTATTTATTAGCTGTATGCTTGTGTGTACGTACTTTGTCCTTTTATTTTATGCATGAGCGTTGCTTTTTACTCTATTTTCTGACGTAGAACCTGAAACTTGTTTTATTTTCTTTAAAAAAAGAAGTGCTGATGCCCGCAACCAGCAGCAGCAAGAAGAACCTGGGTCCACATCAGTTACCAGTGAACAGAAAAGCAAATCTGTACTTGTAGATCAGGATCAACGGAAGGCTTTGAAATTTGGTTTTTCTTCTAAAGTTGCTACTTCTAAGGTGTGTCTTAATTTATGATATGGTTTTTCTTTGTAGCAGAATTTTTGGTTGAAAACATTTTAGTAGAAGCTGTTTTGCCATGGTGCATATTAAGTTTTTTTAAAAAAGGCATACTGAGAAATAGTCGATTAACCAGTAAAATCAGATTTGTAATGAGGCTATGGATTGAATTGATCACTAGTTAGGAACTATTTGATTAACGAGTAAAATCAGATGTGTAATGAGGATACCATGGATTGAACCGATCACTAGTTAGGAACTAGTTGATTAACCATTAAAATATATGTGTTTAATGAGAAGGATATGATGAATTGAACAGTTCACTGCCAGTTAGTCTCAACTTTGGTTAACCTAAACAGTGTACTCCCATATCTGCATGGCAATTTGATGGGGGTTTTTTGCTTGTATTATTTCTGTTCTGGAATATTACACTCGTTTGACATGCATGTTCCTTTACCTTGTGCAGAACGTACTTGGAAGTTCTGCCAAGACCAAGAAGCCAAAAGTTGGGGTTGCCTCTGTTTTTGGCGATGATAGCGACGAAGAAAAGTGAGATTACTACAGTTGCAACTGGAACTTAAATAGCTTTTGCCTCACCTTCATGCAGTCTATGTTGGACCTGCCTGTACTTTATTTTATAGCCGTAAGATTTAGCAAATTGTATTACTTTCAACGAACTAAAAGTTCTTAACGAATGATAAATTGAATCTCTTTACAACGGCATGTTCATCTTGTGCTTTGTTAATTCACTTATTTTTTTTAAGGGTTTTCTGTCGGCTTGGCTCACCAAACACAAAGTAGAAGGGTTGGAGACCCCAGGTTGACGGATGTAGTTGGAAAAAGTAAGATGAATCCTCAAATGATGTGGTATACTGTTTATAGAAAATACAATCAAATTTATACTTCCGTATCTAAAGAGATTTTATTAAGTTATAATATATTTTAATTGTGATATATTTATAATATATAATAATGTTTGTATGTTGAAAATATATCATAAAAATTATAACTATAACTGATGTCATTATTTATTGAATGCATTTGTGTGCGATTTAATTATTGATAAGTCGATCACATTAGTTGAAATTTATATCAAAATTTATATCAAATTTGAGAATAACAATTTTTTTAAAACTTGACATACAATAAATGTTCTACATTTATATATGTATTCAGTTAATAATTATTGGTTATGAGTCATTAATAATTTTTACACATTTTAATCATGTCTTATTTTTAACATTTATTTAATTTTTTAAAAAATAAATATTAACATAATTCTTACTTTATTATATTATTTAAAATATTGATATTAATTTTTAATTATTTAACGTATGTTTTTAAGTAAAATAAAAAAATATAAGGTAAGAATAAATAAAATTTAATCTAATTATATGTGTTTTATTATTATAATTATATTTTTTTAAGTAATTATATGTATATAAAATAATAATATTAATATGTTTTCGGTTTCGATTAATCACAATTTTGGTATTGTAATAACCATTTTCGTCCTATACTTTATCAATTATAGTTATTTTTTGAAAAAAATCATCAAAATTTTATGAATAACTATAATTTCAATTATTCACGATTAAAATACACATCCATTTTCACATCTAATCTAATTAACATGTTATTTAATACATATAATAAATATTATTCAATTTATAGTCCATAATATTTTTAATATGGATTAATTTAGTTCTAAATTTTTTAAATGATTAATAATTGAATTTGTACTTAAAAAAACATGTTATATATATATATATATATAAAAGAAATTATTTACGTTATAAAAAAAATGAAAATTAATCCATAATATTTATAAAAATAAAAATAAGATATCGCTAGTACTAATTGAGTTTCCATTAAAGTTGTCAATTTTTCGAGAAAATTTCAATTCTTTTACCGATAGAGAAAATTTAATAGAGAAAATAATTTTGTGGGATAGAACAGGGGGATCGTATCTCCCGTCTCATCAAATATTTGAACCCAAATTTTTTATATTTATTTTAAAAAATACATTATAATTAAAAATATATTTTATTTTGATTTTTTAACTACCATCAAAATATATAATATATACATTATATCTAATATATATTAAATATAATTTTAAGCAAATTTTTTTAAACTTTAAGGAATATCTATCTCACCCTCTCAAACAATTATATTGGGAATAGAAATATCTAAATAAAAGTAATTCAAATTGAATGATATTAAATTGGAAAGTATTTAAAGTAAAATGATGTATTAATTTTTTTTTAAATTATAAAAATATAAGAGGTGAATATAAAATATATTATTTTTATGATTATAAATTTTAAAAATGTTATTTTTATTTAAAAAAAACATGAAATGATAGATAAAAGTTAATAATAAATAGTGTTATCCTATGAAAATTAAGCTTTACTAGATTAACAAATTTATTCCTACAATTTTTCCCTAATTAAAACAAAAACAAAAATTACGTTAATGACTGAAATTATTGGTATGAGTGGGGACCGAATTTGTCAAACAAAAATAGGCAGGGGACCAAATTGGTATTGAATTTTATATACAAATTTTTACTCGTACTAGTTATATTACGATATGTAATAAAATAAGTTTAAAAATTAAATATAATTTCTATTCACTTTAATAAGAATATTCTTAATTTTCATTAAATATTTATTTTGATTTATTCGGAATTTAGTGACAACTTAACTAATCAGATCCAAGTTGGACAATCGCAGTGCAAATGAGAAACGAGGAAACCGACACCGTCATTAGCTGTTTTCGTCGTCGATATTACTTTATCGTCGACTGATTTGTCGACAGCATTCTTTCACCATTATCGACTCATACCTAATCATTAATTCCCTTCCCCCATTCAATGGCTTCCTCACCTCAAAAGCGACATGACGATGACAACCAAAACAACCACGACCTTGATCTCCGTCTTAATCTCAATGGCGACTCCAAAACCCACTTACCCAAAAGACCCCAGCTTAGTTCCCTCATTTCCGAGTCCGAAATCCTCTTCGAATTCGCTCACCACGATCCGAAAGTCGCTCGAATCAACAATGGAAGCTTCGGATCTTGTCCAGCTTCAATTCTCGAAGCCCAGAGACGTTGGCAGCTCAAATATCTCTCTCAACCGGACGACTTCTACTTCAATCAACTTAAGAGTGGGATTAACCGCTCTAGGAGGATTATCAAAGACCTTATCAATGCCGATGACGTCGACGAGATCTCTCTAGTTGATAATGCCACCACCGCCGCTGCTATTGTGTTTCAAAAGACTGCTTGGGCTTTCTCAGAAGGAAAATACCACAAAGGGGATGCTGTCATTATGCTTCATTATGCTTACGGTGCCATCAATAAGTCTATTGAAGCTTATTTGACTCGTTCTGGTGCGTATATTATTGAAATTCCCTTGCCTTTTCCTGTGAAGTCTAATGATGATATTATTACTGAAATTAGGAGGGCGTTGGAAAAATGTAAGGCTAATGGTAAAAGGGTTAGACTTGCTGTGATTGACCATGTTACTTCAATTCCTAGTGTTGTTATACCCGTTAAGGAATTGATTAAGATTTTTAGGCAAGAGGGTGTTGATCAGGTTTTTGTAGACGCTGCTCATGGTATTGGATGTATTGATATTGATATGAACGAGATTGGAGCTGATTTCTATACGAGTAATTTGCACAAATGGTTCTTTTGTCCTCCTGCTGTTGCGTTTTTGTATTGTAGGAAGTCTCCCAAGTGCTTGGATTTGCATCATCCCGTGGTTTCACATGAGTATGGTAATGGGTTGGCCATAGAAAGTGCTTGGATTGGGACAAGAGATTATAGTCCTCAATTGGTGGTTCCTTCGGTTTTGGAATTTATTGATAGGTTTGAAGGTGGTATTGAAGGGATTAAGAAGAAGAATCATGACACTGTTGTTCAGATGGGAGAGATGTTGGCAAAAGCGTGGGGAACTAATCTTGGGTGTCCTCCTGATATGTGTGCAAGCATGATTATGGTTGGGTTGCCTCCTTGTTTAGGAATTGCGTCTGAACAGGATGCTTTGAATCTATGGACCCACTTGAGAGACAAATTTAACGTTGAAGTTCCAATATACTTTTGTGAACCCAAAAATGGAGAGGCGGAGTCAATAACTGGTTATGCTCGGATTTCTCATCAAGTTTACAACAAAGTTGATGACTATATCAAGTTTAGGGATGCAATCAACCAACTTGTATATGATGGATTTACTTGCGGTCGTCTCACTAATTAATGACGGATACTCCATTTTCATTCATATTGAAATAGGATGAAATTCTGTTTTCTTCATTGATTTGTTTTCATATTGTTGTCCTCTTTGTCTGCTTGAAAAAGGTTGTTGTACGTTAGTTTATAAATCGGTATCATCTGATCATGTCATAAGCTCTTTCTTATCAGTTCACTAATGAAATGTGATATGCTGATTCATCTACACTCGTCATTATCATCTTCTATCATTTTGTCCTTGGGGTGAATTATGAAAGTCCCAGAAGGAGGAGAGGGATGGGTGAGATTGGAACTTGACACTTGGAAGAAGGAAACGTACGTGAAATAAATCTTCCATTGTGTCGTATTTGCCACCATTTTACTACAGTATTCATTCCCTACTTCCTAGTCCTATTTTTTAAAATGTTGGGTTACCCTTTCTGCTAATTATAACTGGAGATATTGGTCAATTCTGATGAGAATACATTTTTTTTGTTTGAATTCTTTGATTACGTTTTTTGTTGGCAATTTAACTACAATCTGTACCCACATGATTCATTTACTACATTGTTTTTGTTTAGCTAGTTTCAGCTCAATTTAGCTTGAGATGTTGGTCAAATCTGTAATAAGAGTGAATTGTCGTCAATACTATCTTGACTCTCTTGAAGTTACCAATTCGTATTTGTAGAGACTCTGCTTGAGTTTTTCTTAATCTTCCCTAGGATGGCATTTCTGCAAGTACAGGTTTAGTACTTATTTCATCATATTCATCGATACTTAGAATCGTGAAGCCCTTATTGACCAATAATTATGCAAATATGCAAGGTTGATAGAATATATAAAGGTATTGTTGGTCCCTCTTTCAATAGTTTAAATTTTTGAGAGGGTTGTTTTCCTATAACTTCTAACAAAGAAGATATTACATTTCTCATTCCTCGTGTTTGCATTTCGTGCCGAAGATGTTATGCACAAATATGACATGCAAGGATGTGTCCTTCCATTTATTTGCGAACTCTATTTCTCTAACTTGGGAACGCGGAGAGAAGGCTAAAACTGAGGATTGAGGAGGAAGAAGCTTCTCATTTTGGAATACAACAATTTGTGGTCTAGCTGTTAGCTTGTGTTAGTTTGGGAATTGTTAGCATATATAGGTGCATGATATGTTTGTTAATTTTAATGCCATGTCTGCAGAACTCTAACAGAAAGGAGTACTACTATTGTAGTGCTTTCAAAGCACTACTATTGTGCTATATAGCTTGTACACATTGTAGAAAAAAAATGAGTGTACAAACAAGAAATTACTTTGTATATAAACAAAAATGAATCAAAATTCTAAATAATATAAACCTTAAATTAAAATGAAATATAAGAAAACAAAAATTAAAAAAAAGAAGATTGAGTTTCGTATTACATGGTTTTTTAAGATAAAAGTTTCGCTCACGTAAGTGTTTGAGAACAAAAGGAAAAAAATACCTCACAAGATAAAATATCAAGTAGTAGTAGTTGAACACTATCAAATGGTGCTTCGACGAACCATTTTGTACCTATATTTTTTCATATTGAAAGCTAAGGTTTTAGAATAAATTTTTTAAAGACAACAAATTCTCGGTTGGAAATTTTTTGGAGAGAATGATAAATTTTTTAAAGACAACAAATTCTCAGTTGGAAAGTTTTTGGAGAGAATGAGCTATTATTTTTTTTTTGTGTAACTTTAGTTACAGAACTAATTTATAATCATTCTTGTGAATGTTAGAATTGAAACTACAACACCAATGACATTGAATAGTTATTGTTGAAACTGTTGCAGTAAATGCTATTCAATAACTGTTATAATTCTTTAAAAGTCACAAGGAAGTTCAACATTCATTTTTATTGTGAGAAAGAAAATAAAATTCGCATGTAGCAAAAATGGGCTACACAACGTTCGTTGATTTCGGACAACATTCATGTTCGTAGGACATGCACGCACATGTAAAAAGAGCATTCTGGCTGCAGTAGTTTATCACTTTTAGGAAGTCAATACAATATAAAGCCTCTAATGTGTTCATTTTTTTCACGTGAGACAACCATAAAGCAACCATATTTTTCTAGTAAAATTTGATACTCAATTTCTTATTCACACAAATATTATTTTAAACATATAAATATGTTATTTTAAAGCTCATACGAAAAATAACTTAAATTAATCAAAGTTAACACTTTTACCAAATAAGTATCACTTAAAATGACACTTCAAATCAGAAGAATATTTTATAAATGTTAACTTTATTTAATAGTACTGATATATAATTATTACTAGAAAAAAAAAGATATTTCATGCATTTTTATTATGATAATAATAAAAATTATTATGATAATATCAATATCCTAAAATTATTGCAATAGTAAATCTCTCCCTTATAGATAGCCTTTATCCTATATTTATTATTGTAGTTCAATGAGGCCAAGAATGAATTATTTTTGATGAATAACTATTATCTCTCCACACTTTTATCAAGAGCATTTTTATACATTACAATTTATCACAATTATAACTTATATGTCATTTTTTTATTGAATACAGTTACGTAGGCTCGACTTTACTTACTATTGAAAAATGAATGAAAAAACATTTGAAATGCCTAAAATGTTTTTCCAATTTGTTGAGATGGTCATTAATCTTGTAAAAATTGTTAATTATTTGTCTTACCTTATATACAAGATTGTATGGGTGATTTGTAAAGATTTTTAATTATTACATTGCATTATATAGAAAATTGTATAGGTATATATAAATCATAGAGATTTTGCAGGCATGATTCTATGGAACTAATTGGTAATTCTAGTCTTATTTCATCAGTTAAAATATACAAAAAATATTTAATTTATCATTCTCATTTTCATGGTATTAGAGCCTAGAATAGTTTTGTAAACCTAAATTTATCCCAACAAAAATAACCTTTCCATTTACATCCAAACCATCACCACCACCCAAACCTTCGACCAAACCACCTACCTTTGTTTCTCCATAACCATAGCCCATTCAAATAGAAATCCACACACTCAAAAAATCACCACCAAAACCATTCACATAGAAATTCACATACCAAAACTCAATCATATAGAAAATCACCCACCTTCTATTTGTTTATGTCATTGCCTGTCATGACGTCAATAATTCTTTATTTTACCATTGTCAAGCCACCATAAACCCATCACCTAAAACCCATTATGCCTAGTGTCACTAGCATCATCGTCGCACACCAACCTTGCCAATATGTCTCCATCAATCCCAACCGACCACACCTTCCTTAACAAAGGTTTGTGTTACAGGCCCTATTTTGATTTTCTAAATATGATACATTTAGTGTATTTAATATGTTTAATTTAATGTACTATCATATTATTATTAAAAAAAGAGAAAAACAACAAAAAAATGAGTGAATAATTGATTCTATAGAAACCAAATCTATTATATTCTTTTTCAAGTCTAAAGATCCTTTTAATATCGCCATTCTACTTATTAAAACAAATTATGATGTGTGGTCTCAATTGAAGAAAATACATATTATTAAATGAGAAAAACTCTCCTACATTTTGGGGAAAACCACTCCATCTATGGTGTCAGACACTGGATATGAAAAATAGTATGCTAAAAATCAAAAAGTGAAATGATAGTTTCTAATATCCATGTCTCTAACATTATTAAACTCTATGTTTATATATCCATTGCCCGCAAAATTTGGAGTACTCTTTCCAAATCTTTTTATGGTGGTAATGATGAGATACAAGTCTATTCTTTACATCAGAAAGCCTTCTCAACCAAACAAGGTGTCAAATCTCACTTAGTATACTATGGGCAGCTAACATAAATTTTTTGGGAACTAGATCATCATGACAAAGTGATAATGAATGATCTTGATGATGTTATAGCATATCAATAGTTTATTGAGCGAATTCGAGTAATAGAAATTTTACATCATAAACCACTCCTAACTCAAGAAGAATGTTATTCCTTAGTTCATCGTGAGGCCATTCAAACTACTATTTTGAATGAGGACATTAAAAATCTTGAAGCTTTTGTTATTATTTCCTGCCATCGATCTAGTCAAACATCACAAAACCAACCAAAATCAACCAATCCAAAGAATTACAACAATTTAGAAAAACCTACCTACAAATGCACTCACTACAGTCAACAAGCCATTTTAAAAGTTGTTGCTTTGAACCTATTAGATATCCAGATTGGTGGGACCCAACATGACATCAAAATTCTAAGTGATCGCCTACTATAGGGATTGCTTAAACAAAGGAAGATGATCCTACCCCTACATCATCCGCATTGGTAACCGCTACCAATACTGGAGGTAAGGTCTTAAACATTTGTACACCAAGTTTGAATAGTGCATGTATAATTGATTATGGTTCTACTCATCATATGACATTTGATGTAAGACAAGTCTAACCCTTAATCCATCCTTTCAAAATTGTGTCTCCATGGCCAATGGTCATACCGCCTCAATTATTAGAGAAGGGTCCTCACATATTACTAATACTTTACATCTTGATTTTGTGTTAATTATTCTCTCCTTAGATTATAACCTTATATCAATCTCTCAAATCACTACTATCTTATCTTACATTGCTATTTGTTGGCCTAATTACTGTGTTTAAGGATATTTAGACTCGACAAACGATTGGTTATAATGTTAAGAGAGAGAAGCTATATTACTTGGACTTGGAGTCAAAACCTTCCTGAAGATTACAACAAGCTTTCATAATCAAGAGCATTGGTTCACAATAAAAAAGTTAACTCAAATCTATAGTCTTTGAGATATGGGGTCTGGCATTTACGTTTGGGACATGCCTCATTTGGTTATTTAAAAAAGTTGTTTCCTAGTTTATTTACGAATTTAGATATTTTTGCTTTCAAATATGATGTGTGTACACTTGCAAAAAGCCATCATGCTTCATTTCGTTTGAGTTTAATAGTCTTGTTCCTTTTATGGTTATTCACTCTGATGTTTTTGGACCATTTAAAGTTCCCACATTAGGGATGTTACATTAGTTTATTACCTTTATAGATGATTGTACTCAAATGACCTAAGTGTGTTTGATGAAATCCAAATCAGAATTTACATGTATGTTTTAGAAATTTTATAACACTAGCCACACAGAGTATAATGCCCAAATACAAGTGTCACGAAGTGATAACGGCAAGAAATACCATAGCTTTGAAATTCTACCATTTTTGGACTCTTATAACTTAATTCATCAAACCAATCGTATAGATACACCTCAATAGGATAGTGAGATCGAACACAAAAATAAACACTTATTGGAAGTTGTTCATGCTTCCTTAATTGAGGCTCATATGACCTTATGCTATTGGGTGTAGCTCTTATCTGTGCCACATATCTCATCATATTTTCCATCTCGTTCTATCAACTTCAAAACACCATTCCTAACACTTGTAGAAGCCATTGTTACTCTAACACTACCAAAACTATCCTCTCATATCTTTGGATGTATTTCCTATGTTCATCTTCACAAACAATAGGTAAAAAAAATCACTATATGGATTAAAATAGCTCGAAAGATTTACCAAATCCATGACAAAATAATTCAAGTCACACATTATTTTTAAAGAAGCAACATGAGAAAATTACTACACTCATTCTATATGTAGATGACATGATCGTCACGAGCAATGATCCAGAAGAAATGAAAGCTTTGCAAGAGTATATGTCTAAGGAATTTGAAATGAAATACTTTTTGGGAATTGAATTATCTCGATCGAGTAAATGAATCTTTTTTTCTCAAAGAAAGTATGCCTTAGATCTATTGTATGGAAATAGAATGTAAGCTTGCCAACCAGTTGACACTTAAGTAGAAGAGAGCCTGAAGTTATGTATTGAGACAAGTCAAATACCAATAGATAGGGGAGGTACCAACAACTTGTTAGAAGATTGATGTATTTAGATCACACAAGACTAGATCTATCCTATGTTCTGAGTATTATTAGTCAGTTTATGCATAATCCCTGTGCATAACATATGAATACAATCATGCGCATTTTAAGGTATCTAAAATATGCTCCAGAAAAGAGAATTATATTCTCTAAAAACAAAAACAAGCAAAATATCAAGGTATACAAATGTTGATTGGGCTGGAGTGATTGACGATATGTGGTCAAATTCAAGATACCTTACCTTTGTTGGTAGGAACTTAGTTACATGAAAAAACAAGAAATAAAATGTTGTTGCACGATCTATTGCAAAAGTCGAGTATAAAGGAATGGCCTTAGGAATTTGTGAAGCATCATGATTAAAATTTCTCTTATAGGACCTTGGCTACTCCCTAAAGCAACCAATTCAACTATACTATGACAACAAAGCATCATGTAATATGGCACTATGACTGTACAAAACATGTTGAGGTATATAGGTTATTCATTAAAGAGAAACTAGATGAAAAGGCAGTAGAACTATCAATGGTTTGATCAGAAGATCATTTAGCTTATATCCTTATAAAAAGAGTATCCAATCAAGTGTTCTCAAATTTTTTAAACAAGTTGGACATATATGACATCTACGCACAAACTTGAGGAGGGAGTGTTGAGATAGTTAACAATCTTATAAAGATTGTTAATTATTGTCTTACTATATAGAAGATTGTATAAGTGATCTTGTAAATATTTTTAATTATTGTTTTTCCTTATATAAATGATTGTATAGGTGTATATAAATTATAAAGATTTTATAGGCATGATTCTATAGAGCTAATTGATAATTCTAATCCTATATATATACATCATATTTGATCAGTTAAAATATATAATATAAATTTAGTTTATCATTCTCATTTCATAAGCGAATGCAATTCAATGGCTCTTACAAATAAGTAAAAGTTTTCCTCCAAAACGTTTTGCTTTTTATTGCTCTTTTCTTTTAATTGAGTTTTGGCTTTTTTTTATAAAAAAATAGAAATTCCCATTTTAAGAGGAGAGAAAAGAAAGGGAGAAAAAGCATCAAAAATTTTGTATTTTTATATAAAGTTAGGTTCATTCACATAAAGTTCAGATACAAAATTCGCTAGAGTAAGAAATAGTAATGTATATTTGCTATTAGTTGATCATTATATCTTAGGATGTGATATTATATATTAGGATGTGAGTTTTTAGAGTTTTTATACACTTATATTAAGAAAAAAAATTATCTTAAAGACACCGTGTGATGCATTCTTGATCATTTTTATGTTTTATTTCTATTTTATAATATTTACAATTTATTTTTATTTGTGTATTTTTGATTTAGAATAATATATATTTTTATTTTCAACTTATTTATCTATGCATTATTTCCTACAATTTTATGATAGTTTTTCTCGTTATCGGATAAATAGCGATTTTACTAATTGAATCTTTTTGATCTCTGAAAGGCAAACTCTTGGTTTTCATTTCAATTCGGAACGGAGACTTTTGTACTGTTTTGTTCTTTTACCACAGCTTATTAACTCTGTTGTGTCATTTTTTGTTTTTGTCTTTTATTTAAGTTGCCTTCCTCTTGTTATTACTTTACAAGTAAATATTTAATTATTTGATCAAAATAATTTTTTTTATGTGATTCAAACCTTTGAATCATGTATATTCTTTAACAGACGATTAATATATTTTCCCTTCACTATAATATGTGGATAGCATTTGCAATTATATACATGTATTTGCTTTTTAGAAATTTGTTTTATATCCTAAATTTATACTTTCTTTCATATCATTATATTAATGTGTTTCTTTCGTTAATACCTTAGTTCTAATATTGCTTCTAGAAATTTGTCATAGTATTTAAATTACTTTGTAGATATTAATTGATTTTACATCTTGTTCATAATTTAATTTTAACTGTTCATTGCATCATGTTTATGTTTTTATCGGTTTTTCTAGTTTGTTTTTAATATTAATTAATTTGATGCAATATTACTTCCACAGTTATATTTCTTAAACTGGAGTTATTATGCCTAATATTTTTTTTTTATTGGTGGTGTTATATGAGATCAACTTTTGTGTTTTGGTATATCATTTAATGTTAATTTGGTGATTAATTTATAAGTGTTCAAGATTTGTATAAAATGCAGCTAAAACCATTTAATTATTGTTCAGGCAAACTGATAAAAATTATGTTTTTTGAGATTTTTGAAATTTTTATTTCCAAAAGTTTTGAGATTGATGAAATCTTATAATTTCGTAGTTGGTAAAATAAGTTGAATTCATAATCGAATAATTTAATATTTCACAATTAAAAAATTACTTGTTTTCGTTATACCAAGTAAATCTGTATTTTTAAAATAGTGGAATTTTGCATTTAATAAATTTCTTAATTTTAAGATTCTGAATTTGCAAAGTTAGTAAAATTTTATTTTCACTAAAATTAAATATTTTGTATTTAAAAAAGAACAAATTATGCATTTTGTTAATTTTGTAGTTTAATTTGTAAGTGAATTTTATATTTACTTAATGCTTGATTTTTGAAATAGCAAAAGTGTTAAATTTTGTGATAAAATAAATAAATTTTATATTTAAAAAATGGTGAATTTTTTATTCATTAATTCTGAATTACTTAATTTTATAATTTATGGATAATTAGGTTTTTATACGTTGAAATATGAATAAGAATTTGGTTCTAAGAAAATTAATTTTCAAATCAATTAATTTTAGATTAATTATATTAAATTAAAATCTCATAATTATTTTTCATATTTTAAAATTTAATTTTGATTCTTTTTAAATATCAATGCATCTTAAAACATTAATTTATTTTTAAAATTATAACAAACATGATAGATGACATTACCATGTTAGTTCTTATACGAACATGTTAGTAATTATTTTCCGAGATGAATTTGGTCGACTCTAACTTAAAAAAGAGTGATAAATCAACATCTATGTTATTAGACACGTATGTTTAGCTAATGAATTATTCAATCCTTTCAAATCATTCAAAAATTGAGAGAAATTATGAACGAGTAACTTTACAACTTTTATGATTGACAGTGAGTCAAAATAATCTTAAAGATGACAGTAAAAGAAATTATTCTAAACAAGATATTATACCTGCTAGGGATAGAGAAGAACTTTGAGAGATTCATTTCTTAAGAAATATTGATTCTAAATAGATGTTTAGTCTAATAACATTGGAGAAAAAGAATGAAATATTGAATTAAAAGATTATGTGACCCAATAGTTATTCAAATTTGAAGTAATGATTTTTAAATTAAAGATTAATTATATTATTAATTTATTTATTTTTCTTTCAAATTGTATTTTGCAAAACTAAGGTCACATGTAAGTTTAAATAATATAGATTATATATCTTTTTTACACATTTATACTAAATATAAATATGAGATTTACATAAAAATAAAATGATTATATCATTTTTTTCATCAGATTAATAGAACATAAAACCTCTTAATTTGATTTGAAATTTGTTTGAATAATATATAATAATAAATGTTTTATTAATTTTATCAATAGTATCATTAAATATTACTACTTATATTTACATAAAAACATAAATGAATCAATTTAACAATAAAAAAAATAAAAATCAAAACATCGTGAAGTGATTATCTCCTCCCTCTTCAAACTCATCCACCCAAATCAAATTAAGGAAAATTAAGCCTAAGGCGAAGTATATGCACACTTGTTGAGAGAGTAGTCGCTGACAGGTGCGGAGTCAGAAATTTTTTAAAACGAATGAACATTAATTTTTTTTATTGTTATATACTACAATAAAATTTTCATGTTACTCTTTCATTATATATAATCTTTTATGGAAATTATTTAAAATAAAAAATAAAACACAATAATTCGTGTGTCCTCTTTTATGCTCAAACCCTGATTGCTGCTAAAGAATAGTAAAAGCATGGGTTTAAACTTTAAATGATACCAAAGAAACTGGAAATGCTCTTATAATTCTCAAGTCAATTGTGGCATGTGAAGAATAAATACACTTTATAATTACCACGTTTGATAAAGCTTGGGTATTTATAGTGTTATTCTTTAAGTTTATAATAATAAAAATTTGTTTCAATAAAAGAAAATAATATTAATGTTGAAAAAACAAAAAATAACTCTACACAAAAGAGTTCTTATTATTTTCTTCATGTTTTCATTACAATTGTATAGCTATTTATAAGAAAATTTTACTCCTTCAATTACTCTTTGAATTAAGCATCCCTTGATTTACTCATTGAATTAAGGATTCCTTGTTTTACTCCTTGAATTAAGGATTCCTTGTTTTACTCCTTGAATTAAGTTTCTTGTTTTATTCCTTGAATTAAGAACTAATATCCAATACTCCCCCTCAAGATGGATCCAAAAGGTTTATGGATCCAAGCTTGGATAAAATTCGTTGAAACTGATTGAACTTGTTCACGAATGTAATGACAATCAACTTCAATATGTTTCGTTCTCTCGTGAAACACTGGGTTTGATGCTATATGCATGGCTACCTGATTATCACAAAATAAGGACATAGGAAGAGTTGTATGAACACCTAAATCACATAGAAGACCTTTAAGCCATATCAACTCACATGCAGTTGAAGCCATTGCACGATACTCAGCTTCGACACTTGATCTAGCGATGACAGTTTGCTTCTTACTCTTTCATGTGACCAAGTTTCCACCGACAAATGTACAGTAGCCAGTGGTGGACTTACGATTGATTGCAATCCCTACCCAATCAGCATCACAATACCCTATGATTTGTGTGTTGTCATTCTTCTTCATGATGATACCACGACCCACTGATCCTTTCAAATAGCGTAAGATCCTTTTAACAAGGGTCAAATGCTCAAGTGTCAGGGAGTGCATGAATTGGCTCACAATACTTACAGAATATGTGATGTCGTCCGTGATTGTTAGGTAGATCAACTTACCAACCAAATTACCGGTAATAACTTATATCCGTGAGTGGCGTGCCCTTCAAGCTAGGTTTGAGCTTGCTATCAAGAGGGGTAATGGCTGGTTTAGCATCACTCATGTTAGCTTCCTTGAGCAAATCTAGGACATATTTCCTTTGGTTAAGAAAGAGTCCCTTGTGCGAGGTTGCCATTTCTATACCAAGAAAGTACTTCAATATCCCAAGGTCTTTAATTGCAAACCTTTGTCTGAGGGACTGTTTGAGGTTGAAAATCTCGTCAGCATTATCACCTGTAATTATCAGATCATCTACATAAATCAGCACAACCAATTTTCCCATAGTTCCTGTGCGAACAAATAGTGAAGAATCAGCATTGCTGCTTTTGAAACCAACACTAGTGAGAACTGAGCTTAGCTTGGCATACCAAGCTCGTGGGGACTGTTTCAAACCATAAATGGATTTGTGCAATTTGCACACTAAATCCAGTTCATTGCTTTGAGGATGCCCGGGTGGCAATTTCATATAGACTTCTTCTTTGAGATCACCATGCAAGAATGCATTCTTCACATCCATTTGGTACATGGACCACCCCTTGTTTACAGCCACAGACAGTAGCACTCTTACTGTGTTCATTTTTGCAACAGGTGCAAATGTTTCTTTGTAATCCACCTCGAATGTTTGAGTGAATCCCCGAGCCACCAATCTTGCTTTATACCTCTCAATTGATCCATCTGACTTGAATTTGAGCTTATAAATCCATTTGCAACCCACGACTTTCTTGCCTTTTGGAAGTTTGGTGATGCTCCATGTGTTGTGTTGATCTAGGGCTTTAAGTTCTTCTTGCATGGCTTCCTTCCACACCTCTTGGCTATTGGCCTCATGAAAGTTTTGAGGCTCACTGTAACTCGATATAGTGCTGAGGAATGCGGCATGGGTTGGTGTCACTCTCTTATATGACACATAATTTGAGATGGGATGTGTGGGTTTGTAGGTGACAAAGTCTTGAAGTCTTGTGGGAGGTTGCCTAACATGCATTGGATTACGTCGTGGAACAGGAGGAGTTATCTCACACTCGTTCACATCTTCTACCATATTGTGAGGATTATCTTTATTATCACCATCTTCATGCAGTGTACCATTAAGAAGAGACCCTTCATTGTTACTTTCAGTGAGAGATGTATCAATGTTGACATGGCTAGGATCTTGTTGTTGTAGAGCCTCAAGTTCGATTCTTAGTAATGGAAACACATCCAAGATGTCATCCCCTTGACTTGTGATTTCATATGACTTGCTGAAAAAATGGTTAGTTTCATAAAATTGAACATCTTTAGACACAATTAATCTCCTAAGTTGGGGATCATAACACTTATATCCCTTTTGTGTAGATGAATAACCAAGAAAAATACATTTAACAGCTCTAGGATCCAATTTATCTCGATGATGAGATTGAATATGTACAAAACAGATACAACCAAAGACTCTAAGGTGTGAGAGATTAATTTTCCTTCCTTTCATGACCTCTAGGGGAGACTTGAAATCCAAGACTCGACTGGGTAATCTATTGATGATGTAAGCAGCTGTCATAACCCCTTGGGACCAGAATCTCTTTGGTACATTCATTTGTAGCATTAATGCTCTAGTTTTTTCAAGTAAGTCCCGGTTTTTGCGTTCAGCTACACCATTTTGTTGAGGTGTGCCAACACAACTTGTTTGATGCATAATGCCATGAATGCTCAAATATTGTTTCATGATATGGGACATGTATTCGGTGCCATTGTCAGACCTTAAGGTTTGAATTTTAGAGGAGAAATGATTTTTAACAAGGTTATGAAAGTCCTTAAATACTTCTATAACTTCATTCTTAGACTTTAAAAGATATAACCATGTGACTCGAGAAAAATCATCAACAAAAATCACAAAATACTTATAACCATCAAAAGATTCATTAGTGGGTCCCCATACATCTGAATGAACTAGTTCAAAACATTTACTAGCCCTAGACAAGGAAGAATTAAAAGGAAATCTAGTGGCTTTAGACAAGTGGCAAGTTTCACATGCAATTGCATCATATCCTAAGTTTGGAAATAAAGTTGACAAAATTGGTGGAGAAGGGTGAGCTAAACGTTGATGCCACAATTGATTATCTTGGATAGGGTTAAACTTGGCTTGAAACCCTCTGGGATTGCTCTTGGATATGTAATAGAGACCATCTAAGTAAAACCCTTCACCAATCGTCTTTTTGGTGGCACAATCCTGAAAAATGACATTGTGAGGAGAAAAAATGGCTAAGCAATTCAAGGTATTTGTGATTTTTCCTACAGACAGAAGTTGGAAGGGAAATGAAGGTACATATAAAACCGCCGACTCGATTTCATCTGACATTAATTTTATTTTTTCCTTTCCTAAAACCTTTACATTCTCACCATTTGCAATTGAAACTTGAGAAGGATTTGCTAATTTTTCAAACTTATGAGACTTTGACACATGGTTTGTCATATGATCTGTGGCACCTGAATCTACAACCCAAAAATCATGCAACATATTTATTTTAAGAGCAGTTTTAAAGGCTTTTATGATACCTTGCATGTCCTCTTGTGGTATGAGTTTTGTATTTTCCAAGAAACCTGCAAACTTGCCTAGCAATACTGTGGAGTTTTCTTCTTCTATGCTATCCACACAATCAATTCTAGCTCCTTCTGTCTTGCTTTGAAGATACAACATAAACTCATTCATAAGTTCAGCTGGATTCACTGTGAAGTTTTTGAATGGATCAGACCCATTAGAGGTAGAGGTAGAAGCATGATTTGCACGGTGTGCAGTACGATTCACTTTCTGTAAACCCTTATCCTTTATAAAATCAGGTTTTAATTCTGGATGTAGAATCCAACATGTGTCCTTAATATGGCCCGTATAGTTGCAGTGTTGACACTTCAAGTTTGGATGCTTCCCTTTGTACTTTCTCTCGTTGGTTAGATAGGCTCTTGCCTCAGGTGCACTAGCCATTGTATCCTTGTTCATGACTTTCCTCCTTACTTCTTCACGTTGAATTGTCGCACATACATTGGTGAAGGAAGGAAGTTCAGTATTCATGAGTATGTGGCATCGTATATCTTCATATGTTGAATCGAGACTGGACAGAAGTTGAAATATCTTATCTTCTTCCGCTCTTTTTCGTAGCAGAGCTACATCGGTTGTATGAGGACGATATATTTTTAACTCATTCCACATGCTTTTCATGCTTCCTAAGAGTTGTACAAAAGGCTTACCATCTTATTGCAGATTTGAGATGTCCTTCTTTAATTGAAAAACTCGTGCAGCATTGTTTTGACTGCCATACATTTCCTTGACCGTCTCCCATAGTTGGTATGCAGATTCAGAGTAACTGAATATTTTAGCTAATTTATGTTCCATGGAATTTAGGAGCCATGACATAACCAGCTGATCCTTACTAAGCCAGGATTCATAGGTTGGTGAGGAAACATCAGGTACTTCGATGCTTCCATTTATGAACCCCAACTTGGACCTTCCACCTAGAGCAAGAGACATTGCTCTTGATCAAGGCAAATAATTAAACTCATTCAACAAGACTGAGCTTAATCTTTGATTTGGGTTGACATCCACCTCATGCATATTCATGAAGGAAAGCACCGATGAACTTTCAGCTTCTGATCCTAGCGGCTTGTACCTAGATCCAGAGACACTGCTCTTGACCAAGGCAAGTAATTAAACTCATTCAACAAGATTGAGCTTAATCTTTGATTTAGGTTGACATCCACCTCATGCATATTCATGAAGGAAAGCACCGATGAACTTTCAGCTTCTGATCCTAGCAGCTTGTCTTCCGTCATTTGAAAGATTGAAGATGCTAAGATAATAATAAAGCAGAAGCAAGTTAATTTTCCTGCTCTGACACCATGTTGAAAAAACAAGAAATAACTCTACACAAAAGAGCTCTTATTATTTTCTTCATGTTTTCATTACAATTGTATAGCTATTTATAAGGAAATTTTACTCCTTCAATTACTCTTTGAATTAAGCATCCCTTGATTTACTCATTGAATTAAGTATTCCTTATTTTACTCCTTGAATTAAGGATTCCATTTTTTACTCCTTAAATTAAGGATTATTTGTTTTACTCATTGAATTAAACTTTTTGTTTTGCTCTTTGAATTAAGGTTCTTGTTTTATTCCTTGAATTAAGAACTAATATCCAATAATTAATAAAAACAAAAAATTATATTTGCAAATAATTGAAATAAAAAAAATGTACATGTATAAGAATACTTTCTATTTAATATGTTCGCATATTTTTTATAAATCAAAATATTTTCCCAAAATAAAAAAAATAAAATTCTTATTGAAACTCATAAAGACATCTTTTTATTACCACCTAGTTCTAAAGAATCTCGAACGGCAAAAAGGTCCAAATAGGCAAATACCAACTACCCACGGATGTAAACATTTCTGGCTTATAATAACCAAATGAGTTTAGTTTTGTTAAAAAATTTAGTTTGATTTTTAAATTTAGTTATTTTTTATTTAAAATTTTAGATTTGAGTTTGGTTTTGAGATGAGTAATTCAATCACAATATTCAAAATTATAAATTTATATTTTGTATACCTATAAACATAAAAACACTTATAATATATTATTGATTTTACTATTCTAATCGTATCTGAGTTCACTGTTCTAATCGTGTCTCTAGCAATATGTTAATTTTATTTTTGATATTGTTTTTTACTTTTATTATTAATCAATATTTTATAAATCCGCGTTTAGAAAATGTATAACAAAATTAAAATTAAAATTGAAATTTTTAATATATGTATGACAAATAATATTTTTTAATATTTGTCTCTCTTCTCTTCATCGATCTTTATTTTTCTTGAATCTCATCTCTCTGCCTTCTCCGTCTTCTCTCTCCATTTTGATTTGTTTTCTCTTATATATCTCTCAACTTCAAGATCAAGTCTTATAAAAGATGAAATCTTTTCCATTTCAAACAAGTAGTTTTTATAGGTGTTGTGATTCTAATTATTTTTATATTTGTTGTGACTCATTTATTTAATTTGGATGTAGATTGTATAACATTGATTAATTTTACATATTGAATTATATTATTTGTTTTAAAAAAAGCTTACAATTTTTGAAGATTAATTTTTTCACTGTAGGTAACAATTTATGCATATAATTTTTGAAGGAAGAAGAGTAGTTGAAGATGAGGTAAAATAAGTCAAAAAAAAAACATTAAAATCAATATTTAAAGACTAAAAAATATCCAAAATACCCATCATTAAAATTGCATTACTAGTCACGTCAAAATTTGCATTAAATTACAACATTTTTTTAAACATGAGTATCATTAAGTTAATAATTAATAATAAAGATAAAATAGTACCAAAAATAGAATTAAAATACTATTAAAATAATCATAACTTTAAGAAAGGTACACAAAAATATTATATTTTTAAGGATATGCCAAAAATTCTATTATTTTTAAATAGATACAATTTAGTCTAAAATAACTATAAAAAAATAAGTTTGATCAAGTTTAATCATTATAAACTATTAATAAATAAGTTTTTTTAAAATGATAGAATTTCTATTTTATTATTACCAATTTTTATACATATTTTATTTCACATTTTTTAAACATTTTTTTATAAATAAAAGAAGACTAATGATGTACCATTTATAAAGTAAGGTATCAACAAGTTACTCTTATATAATTTTAATACTAATTAATACCTTTATAAAGAGTAATGATAGTTAAAAAATATTTTACCCTTAAAATAACAACCCCTTTACAAAGAAAAATAAAATAAAATGTTTTAAGTATAAATAAAATATTATTATTTTTAATTTATAAATATTATTCTTATTAAAATTTTATACTTTAAATAAGTTTAAATTAAAAATACTTTGAAATTAAACAAGTAGTTTAGGCTAAATTGTAATAAATCATATTTATATCAAAAAATATAAAAAATATCCCTATGTTTCATTATAATATCATAAACACTCTTATAGATAGTGAAATATCAAAAAAGTCATTCCATTATGTTTTAGATGAGTAGATGAACTGACTGAGCAAGTCACGTGTACATCATCTTAGTAGAGACGTTGTATCGTAGGTCGCCGCATGTGAGGAGTAACACAGCGCCTCGCGAGGTGTTAACGCATAATTCATTTCTAGTTTACAACGTGATCAAACCTTCTTGTCACATGTCTTCACGCGATTTGTCACCGCTTTCGCCAATGTGCCACGCCAGTTATTTTAACGAATCACATTGCGTTGACTCAAAAGTTTTGACCTGGATCGATCTCCTTTGTCACAAGTCACGCTTTGTTTCTCTCTTTAAATTTTATGTGCTTAACGTTGTTAATTTTACTTGTTTTTGATCTCTGCCTTAGATCTGAAGTTGATCTAATAGTCCAAATTCTGTTTGAACTATATTTAACCCCTAACCACCCTATAAACCCTAACAAGTCATAATTAACACAATTTTGATCAGTTTTTGGAGTTAATAAGAGAAAAAAATATAAAAAATTCAAAAGAATATACAATTTTGGTAGAGATTAGTATTATAATTTAATAGATTAATTGTATTTTTTTCTACTCATTTCTTTATCAATTTTTATTTCATTTTTTTTTATGAAAAATATAAACTTTATGAAATAAATTATGTGTAGTTATTTTATTAATCTAAAGATCTTATGAACCCAATTTTCACTGTATAATGATATAATATTTTACCCTAATTATGAATTCAATTTAATTATATTATTTAATCTTATTCTTATGCCATTAGTTACTTGATAAATAATTTATCTATAGAGATAATTAAATATATTTGAGAGAATTATTTAATTTTTTGTCTTAATTAAATAACATGTAGATTTTTTAGGCAGAGATGTATGATTTTTATGTATGTAATTCATAATTGATGAATTTAAAGAGTAGTATGCAATTTAAATGACATGAGAGTATGATTAAATTAATTACTATATGATGTGTAGTTTACTTGAAAGAATAATATGTCATAAATTAAATTCAATTGATAATTATAGTGGGGAAATTTTAGTGATTTTTATGTTTAGAAAATTAGGATATTAAATATTTTTAGATATTTTTCATATATCTTCTTGTTTATCAAATCTGATTTAATTAATTATTATTATTTACTATTAGTTATTTTAATTTAATTTTCTTAAAATATAAAAACACATAAAAAATTTAATTTTTATTTTTTTAATTTTAAAAATTAATTTCTAATAAAATAATCTTCGTATGAACGATTTTTTTTTTATCATTATATTATTTGTTACGATACATATATTTACGTATTCATTGCAGATAATTCATTTTTCCGATCACTCCTCACCTTCTTTATTTTCCAATTGCTTCAGTGGAGGAGTGGGTTTTGTTGATGATAGGTCGTGGTTGCTTAGCCGTTGCAGTGGGGTTTCTGATTTGAGTGGCAACAAGGGTCAAGGTCTGATAGTGTTAGCAGATATGGTTCTGATGGTGAAGAGATTTGTGCGGCGATAGGGTTGTGAAGTATGGGGTATTTTCTTGCAAAAGCGATGAATGGATATAATTTTTGACAATGAAGGTGGAGGAATTTTTGAGTGTTGATAAATTTGGATGATAGGGGTGGTCATGGGAAGGTGTACGACAATAGTGACATGATCAAGGAAGTGGTTAGCTTTTGGGGAGGATGACCCTTGCATTGGCATGGTATTGTTGGGGATGTAGTACGTAATGGTATGGGACAACAGGGAGGAAGATTTTGTTTTTTTTTTTTATTTTCAATTTACACGATACAGAGTTAATAGAATTTTTTAACACCATTATTCTTTCAACATTCCTATTCATATTATAATATATCTTAATATATGTTATTGATATAAATTTATTATTAAAGAATATTTATGATATTATTATAAAATTCAAGGATTTATATGATATTTTTCTATTTATACCGATGACTTTCTATTTTAATTTTCAGATATAATATATACTTAAAGTGCACATTTAGTCCTTAAAATTTATTCAAATCTATCCTTAAGTTTTCAAATTTTTTTCTAACTTCCTAAATTTTTTAATATTTAGACTTAAGTTTTTAAACTTATTTTTTCAATAATTCAGATCCTAAATTTTTAAATTCTTGTACTTAAGTCTTAAATTTTTATTATATATATAAATTAAAAATATTGAGTTGATAATTGATTATGAAAAAAATATTGAGTTGATAATTGATTATGGAAAATAATAAAAATTTAAGATTTAAGTATAAAAGTTAAAAAGTTTGGGATTAGATTGTTATAAAAAAGTAATTTGAAGAACTAAGTGTATAAACTAAAAATTAGGAATTGAATTATTAAAAAAGTTTAAAAACTTAAGTGTTATTTGAACAAAATTTAAAGATCGACTATGTATTTATTGGAATTGTTAGAGTCATATTTAAAATTGTCAAATATTATTCTGTTAATAAATCCTATTATTTATGACATGTAGGTTGAGTTTACCATTTTCTTAGTCATTTAACACGTTATTAAGATTGTTCTAATAAGGGTTTATTCAGTGTTTTTTGCAGGAAAAAAAAATATAAAGAAGGAGAAGATAAAAAATAGTACTTGTGCTCAATCCAAGTTATGTACTTTATAATGTCTGCATCAGCGTCGAACTTGGTTCAACTGAGGATTGAAGTGCGAGAGGAAAAAAAAAAAAAAAAACCCGCAACAAGTGCCACGTGTTCACACGTCATGACATCTGTGAAGTTTAACAGGATAAATGAAGATAAGACGATTAACTTTAAAAAATTATAGGAATTGTGATAACTGAGTCGAAAGTTTTGAAACTAAACCGTTAATTTTTAAAACTAATACACACTATTTTGTAGGATTTTTGTTTAGAATAATCATATCCTATATAATACACGATAATAGTGATACAACACCATTACTCTTTTCTTCATCCAATTTTCTTCTCTTTTTTTATTTTTTTTCTCTCATTCTCCGAGCTCCCATCTCATTTTTTTTCTTCTCTTTTCTTATTTTCTTCTTTTCTCTCCTTTTTACCGCTTTCATCCATTTTCTTCTTCTCTCTTTCTCTCTAGCTTTCTCAACTTTTCTATCCTTTCATTTGTTACAAGCAAAATATCTTCAAAATAAGATTAGTGGTATTAATTATGAATTGTATAAATTAATATTGATTTTATTAATATGTAAATGTTAATTTTTTTTTTCAAATTTATAAACTTTTGGAAAGTCATTATTGGGTTGAGAAATTTTTGAAAATTTAGATAATTGTTTTCTGCTAAATTGATTTGGGGTTATTTAATGAGATTTTTAATTAAAAATTTGTATTATCTATTACTCCAATGAATCAAAAATGACTGAAATTATGTAAATAGGTTTGTAGTTACATAATAACAGCTTACCAATATCGGCTAATCTTTGTTTTCTTATAACATATGTTCTCTTTTTTCATGGTCAAGGATTGCAATTACATTTGGAGAACTAAGATAAACTCTATCTGTTTGCCACCGAAGAAACACATATTTAAAATTAGGTTTAACTATAAAACAATAATTCATATGATAAACTTATATTCAAAAGGAAAAAAGATTTGGTTTTTAACCAAAAGATAATTGGTTTAGGCCATTGGGGGAAACCAAACATAATATTTCTCATAAAAATGCAAGAGTTTTACCATTATATTGTAAGTCAATCGACAAAAAGAACAAACTCTAAGTTATAAGTTCAATGCAATTACATTAAAATGGAGCACACACCAAGTACAACATTGTACCAACCATTAACATATAAATATAAATATATAATATTCAAATGTTATGACATCTCCTTGTTCAATGAAGAGTTCTCTTTGACAAAGGTTGTCTTTGTAGTCATTTGTCTCTAGTCCTTCTATCCTCACTTCGTAATGGACACATAAAATCCAAAGTTTATATACAGTTACAGAACAAATGTAGGTTCTTTGCTTGCATTTTGTTTCTTTTGTTCATTCTA
Source organism: Hippophae rhamnoides (assembly GCA_033030585.1). NCBI lineage: Eukaryota > Viridiplantae > Streptophyta > Magnoliopsida > Rosales > Elaeagnaceae > Hippophae > Hippophae rhamnoides. Next base: position 7,066,634 of record CM065431.1, read on the forward strand.
TATAGTGTAGATTATACACATTTTTGCATTTGTATATCTTATTATTAAATTATCAAAATTAGATATAGTTTATAAATTTAAAAGTAAAAATATTATTATAAAAATTTTCTCCATGTAATAGACCTTAGTATTCTACAAAGTGTTAATTAATAAACTAATTTAATTTTAAGTATTAATGTATTAATATTTATTAATTTTTCTTATACCTTTTGGAGAATGGATGGCCTTTCGTTGATAATAAATACACTATAAATTGTTATATTATAGCATATGCTGAGTCCATTTTTCCGACAACTAATAATAGTGAATGGACCATTCCACCATAGATAATGGACATAGTTGAACTTTCTCCTGACACTAAAAGGAAGTGCGATAGATCACAAAAACGATACATACGTTTACGTGAGAAGGTAATTAAGAAGATCATATTGTGCAGTAAGTGTATTAGGGGTGGTCATAACATAAGAATTTATGGTAAGTTTCTTGAGATGATTGTAGAACCATTTCTATTTTCTCACCCTTAAACATTATTGAGATATATGTAAGATATTCTTGTTTTTTATATTAATCTCCTTTTTGTAAACAATATTATATGATAATATAATAAATATTATATTCTTTATTTACCAAAATATATCATACTATTTGTATATTTTCAAATAAAACCGATATTACAAGACGAATAAAAGATAAATATTTAAATATAAATTTTTAGGTTGTTTTTATTATAATAAGATAAAAAATTAATGTTATAAAATTTTGCAAAATAGATATGTAAGTTATAGTTTATTAAAAAATTATAGTTTTTATATTTTATATAATTTAGTTATTTTTTATTATATCATATATAAATATTCATTGTTATGCATATTATATACGCAATATTGTTGTAATATATTTTTTATGTATTTATTAATTTATATTGTTTAATTTTTGAATTATTTTATCTGTTTATAGTTTATATAAGTATAAAATTATATTATTCAAAGTTGGTTAAATAACTTTGAAAATGTTAAAGTTAAAAAGCCTCCTTAAAAAATTAACTATCAAGTTTAAAGTTAAATTTTGTATCTTTTTAAACTAAGATACGCACATTTTTGACAAAATCACCGTACCCGCCATATAATATTTCAGCTTACACAACTCTCAAGTCACCTTCCCTATCTGCAACTCCATAAATCGGAGAGAGAACCATTGTTGTTTCATCTTCTACTTTGCTTTTTTACTTAACATGAGAAACCCACAAGCCAAACCTAACAATCCACAAAACCCTAATCCCAATCACAATAAAAAGGGCATCAACAACCTAACAACTCCATCGTCATTATCAACAGACGAGTGTAGCAATTGCCGCTCAAACAAGAGATGGAAACTCCACCAACTTCGAATCAGAGGTACCTTTAGCCATCTCTGCACTACCTGTGTTCTTCGTCTTCACCCATCTTCCTTTTGCCCTTGTTGTTTTCAACTCCATGAGCCCACCAACATTCCATCTTCTACCAATCGTCTCACTTGTTACAAATGTTCTTCCTTTACTCACTCTCATTGTGCTCCTTCCTCTGCTCACCCTTCTTCTTCTTATCTCTGTCCACCTTGTGCTTCAACTAATTTTACCTTTTTCGACATCGATTATGACCCCAGTATTCGCTTTATGGACAAAAGGCTTTCTCTTGTCTTCTATTGTGCTTCCCAAATTGCCTTCGCTTCGATGACTAAGCCCAACGTTGTATCACTTGCTGAGCACGAGCGACGGGCTAAGGAGGCTTCCATTGCTCGGAAGAGAGCTCGAGAGTCGCTTCAGCACTTTCGCGCTGTTGTTGATGCTCATGGATCAGCTGAGGTTTTTGGGTCTGTCGCCAATTTTGGTCTCAATAAGGTTTTGGAGAAGAAGCCTTTACCGGTAGTTTCTGCTTTGCAAGGGAAAGAGATGTTTAATGCATTTGGTAGATCTGCTAATCCAAAAAGCATTAATGGAGAGACTATGGCTGTTAATGGTAATGTGAATGAAAAGTCTGAAAATGTGATTCAACCAGAGGAGATTAACATTCTTAGCATGGATATTGATCAAAAGAGTGTTCTTGGTAGCAAAGAAAATGTCTCTTCAAAATAACGTGTGGAACTGAATCGTTGACGGGATTGATGCAGCAACCAAGGTAGCTATGAGAAACATTTATATGGTAAAATGTGAAGCATTTTGGAAATTGGAACCTATGAGTTGATTCTGCTTATCGAGGCTGTAATTTGCTAGTATATTTCTTTGCCCTTCATGTTTTATGCCTTTTTTTTTTATCGAGGCTGTAATTTGCTAGTAGTTACTAAACTTAGGTAGTGTTCTGCTTTTGGTTATTTGGGTTTTGAGTCTCAAAGTTTGATTAGGCGGGATACTTTGGACACATGTACTGGGTAAAACACTGGTGAGAAACTAAGTGGGGGTGCATATGAATTATGAAGCTTGGATGTGATCACCTCATGTGCATATGAATTGTGTATTATTACTTCTTTAGTAGCAGCAATCTTTTTGCCCTGCTTCTCTACCATTCATATTTGCCCTTTCAATATTATGTGTGGAATCTTTCCAGATTTGGGTGTATAAATAATTTAGGAACTGCTTTACACATCTATTGGGCCAGTTATTCTTGCTACCTTAGTCTTTACATCAGGTAAATCCCAAGTTCCTAACCATTCACTTGAACTTTTGTATATGAAAAAGTAGGATTCACCATATGTAAAGACAATGGATAAATATTTAATGGCTTGCCTTCTTTAATTGAAAAGTTTAAGAGACATATTTTTAAGTATATTAGAGAGGTGCAGAAAAGAATTCAAGGCTGGTCAAAACTGTTTCTCTCTATAGCTGGACGAGAAATTCTTCTTAAGGCAGTGGTATATGCAATCCCAAATTATGCTATGGGATGGTTTCTTCGACCCAAGACTTTATTGATGGAATGGTCCGGATTGTAGCAAAAGAATCCATTAGAAAAGATGAAAGGATCTACAAAGGCCTAAAAACGATGGAGGTATTGGATATAAAGACTTGAGGTGATTGGTGAAGGCTCCTCACACATAGCTCTTTAGTATTGTCAATTTTTTTTAACTGTGCAAATCCTTGCGGTGATTATCCAATTGGATCCAACAAAATGGCAAATTAAAAACGGAAAATGATGATTCGGATTTTATAATATGAAGTAGAATAAAGACGAATATTATATTCATAATTATTTTTTTTGAAATTATATACTTTATTTTAATAAATATATAATTTTTAAAAATTATTTAAAATATTTGTTTAAATTTTAAAATTTTAATATTTTATAATTATTATTTCAAATTATTTTGTAACAAGATTTAATTAATGTAATTTAGTATAAAAAGATTATGTATTTATTGTTATATATATTTTTCTCTCTTACATAAAAATTATTATTATTTTTAATTTTTTATTAGCTTAAATTTTCTTTCCTATTATAAACTATTTATTATTGGTTTTTTTTAATCTTTAGTTTATGATAAAAATAATAATATTTAAAATATCAATTGAATACTAGTTTTTCATCCAAGAGTTGTCATTTGTTTTAATTAAAATCGACTGTATATCTTGCAAGATTTTAAGGATAGAGTATAAATTCAAAAATCAGGAGGGGTTTGTCACATCTAGTTCTGTTGATAAACTTAAGTTCTTTACTCTTTACGGAGCTCTTCACTCTTGACACATATGATGAGGCACAAACCTAGGAAATTGTTCCTTTTTGGAAGTAAAAGTAAGGGAAAATTCTTCTTGGGCTTGGAGGGAAATTATTGAAGTAATGAGAATTTTAATTGATGGTTTCAGATGACGACCTGCAATCAGATCTTGTTTGGCAATATGGACCATCCCCAAAGCCAAAGCCTATTTCCCCTTAGTGGTCGGCTGTGATTTTGTAATTGAGTTACCATTATTGTACGTTGAGTTAAGTTTTTGTTGTAGATTGTTATAAAACTCCTTAATTTAAGAAGCAAATTAAGGAGCAAAACATGGAGCAAAACAAGGAACAAAACATGGAGTAATTCATGGAGCAAAACAATTAGCTTAATTCAAGGAGCAATTTAAGGAACCATTAATTTAAGGAGTAATTCAAGGAGTGAATTTTCCTATAAATAGATGTGTAATTGTAATGAATTAATCATCCAAAGTGTTCATTCCAATTGAGAGAAAAACTTAGAGAGAAAAGCTTTTGTGAGAGAAAATTGAGAGTAATTTTCTTGGGTGTAATTGGGTTGTGAGTTGTGAGTGTTGTAAACACCTTGTGTAATTTCTCCCCTTTCAGTAAAAAAGATCTACAGCAGGTCCGGAGACGTAAGCAAGATTGGCCGAACTCCGTTATCAAATTTGTGTGTTATTTTTCTATTATTGCTTTCTCTTAAATCTGGTTTATCGGGAACTTGCGTTATTTCCCAACAACTGGTATCAGAGATATTGGTGGTGATTTCTGTCAATTTTCTGCAAGAAATAGTCAGAAACGATCCGGAGGAAGTCAGATTTTAGTGGGAGCAATGGCCGCAGATGAAGAAAGGGTGAAACTCGAGAAATTTGATGGCACAGATTTTGGGTTTTGGAAAATGCAGATACAGGATTATCTGTATCAAAGAAATCTATATCAACCTCTCTCAGGGAAGAAACCAGAAGCTATGAAGGAAGAAGATTGGAATCTTCTAGATAGACAAGCCCTTGGAGTTATTCGATTGACGCTATCCCGTAATGTTGCCTTCAACATAGCAAAGGAAAAGACCACGGCGGGTCTTATGACAGCTCTCTCCAATATGTATGAGAAGCCATCAGCCTCAAACAAAGTGCACTTGATGAGGCGTTTGTTCAATTTGCGGATGAATGAAGGCGCATCGGTAGCTTAACATCTCAATGAACTCAACACAGTCACAACCCAGTTGAGTTCAATGGAAATTGAATTCGATGAAGAAGTACGAGCATTAATACTTTTGTCTTCTTTATCAGAAAGTTGGAATGCTACTGTCACGTCTGTGAGTAGCTCGTCAGGAAGTAATAAGTTAAAATTTGATGATGTTCGTGATCTGGTTCTCAGTGAAGAGATCCGACATAGAGAGTCAGGTGAATCGTCAACTTCTTCAGTTTTGCATACAAAGTCAAGAGGAAGAAATTCAACCAAAGGGAATGGACGTGGCAGAACAGACTACCGAGGTAGATCAAAGGACAGGAGGTCCAAATCTAGGAATCCTAATAATTCCCATAGCTCGAAGACTATCGAGTGTTGGAATTGTGGAAGAACCGGGCACTACAAAAATCAGTGCAAGAGTGCACCGAAGGACAAACAAGTGAAGGCAGAGGCAAATGTTACTTCCACCTCAAGAGGAGACGATGCATTGATATGCTCTTTGGAGAGCAAGGAAGAATCTTGGGTGTTAGACTCTGGAGCATCGTTCCATGCTACTTCACAAAAAGAATTCTTCGAGAAATATGTCCTCGGAAACCTTGGAAAGGTATATCTTGGTGATGATCAACCATGTGCTATTATTGGCAAAGGTGTAGTGAAGATTAAGTTGAATGGATCTGTTTGGGAACTGAAGGATGTCAGGCATATTCCCGATCTCAGAAGGAACTTAATCTCAGTGGGGCAGCTGGCCAGTGAAGGCTACACTACGATCTTCCATGGTGATGATTGGAAGATTTCAAAGGGTGCAATGACAGTTGCTCGAGGCAAGAAAAGTGGCACTCTTTACATGACAGCGGAGGCACGTTGTTCAATTATAGTTGCAGCAAGCAATGAAACACCAAATCTGTGGCACCAGAGACTAGGCCATATGAGTGAAAAGGGGATGAAGATTATGCACTCAAAGGGAAAACTTCCAGGTCTACCGTCTACGGAGATAGACATGTGCGAAGATTGCATACTTGGAAAGCAAAAGAGAGTCAGCTTTCAAACAAGTTGCAGAATCCGAAAGAAGGAAAGGCTAGAGCTTATTCACTCTGATGTTTGGGGACCAACGACCGTCTCATCTATTGGTGGGAAACACTACTTCGTGACTTTCATCGATGATCACTCTCGGAAGGTATGGGTTTACTTTCTAAAGCATAAGTCTGAAGTATTTGAGGCTTTCAGAAGATGGAAAGCTATGGTGGAAAATGAGACGGGTTTAAAGATCAAAAAGCTCAGAACCGATAATGGTGGTGAATATGAAGACACCATATTCAAAAATTTCTGCTATGAGCACGGGATCAGAATGGAAAGAACTGTGCCAAGAATCCCTCAACACAATGGTGTAGCTGAGCATATGAACCGAACGTTGACAGAAAGAGCCAGAAGCATTCGTATACAGTCAGGTCTACCGAAGCAGTTCTGGGCAGAAGCAGTCAACACGGCAGCTTACTTGATCAACCGAGGCCCATCTGTTCCATTGGAGCATAGAATACCAGAGGAGGTATGGAGCGGAAAAGAGGTGAAACTATCACATCTAAAAGTTTTCGGCTGTGTAGCATTTGTGCATATCAGTGATCAAGGTAGGAATAAGCTTGATCCCAAATCCAAGAAATGTACATTCATTGGCTATGGTGAGGATGAGTTTGGCTACCGCATTTGGGATGATGAAAAGAAGAAAGTTATCCGTAGCAGAGATGTGATTTTCAACGAAAGGGTGATGTATAAGGACATGCATAAAATAGAAGCCAATGACTCAGAGCAGAATGAGTCAGTATTTGCAGATGCAGATGATGTACCAGATACTTCCACAACAGAACCAATTGTAACAAGTCCTCAGCCAGAGGAACTTGTTGGACAAAGCAGTACACAGCATTCCGACACACCACAACCTCTTACTCCAGCCTCACGTATTGAGAAGGTCTTCGACCTCATGTGCCTAACAGGAGATACATGAACTATATGTTGCTGACTGATGGAGGGGAGCCTGAATGCTACGATGAAGCTTGTCAGACTCGAGATTCCAACAAGTGGGAGCTTGCTATGAAAGAAGAAATGAAATCTCTTATCTCCAACCAGACATGGGAACTAGCTGAGTTACCTATGGGAAAGAAGGCACTTCACAACAAATGGGTGTACCGGGTGAAAGAGGAGCATGATGGTTCCAAGAGATACAAAGCCCGCCTAGTTGTCAAAGGGTTTCAACAGAAGGAAGGAGTTGACTACACTGACATTTTTGCTCCCGTTGTGAAGCTCAATACTATCAGATCAGTATTGAGTATTGTAGCCATTGAAGATCTTCATCTTGAACAGTTGGATGTGAAGACTGCATTCCTTCATGGAGATTTAGATGAAGAGATATACATGTACCAGCCAGAAGGTTTCTCAGAAAGGGGGAAGAAGAACATGGTGTGCAGACTTAAGAAGAGTTTGTATGGCCTGAAACAAGCCCCGAGACAATGGTACAAAAAATTTGACAGCTTCATGCACAAGGAAGGTTTCCAGAAGTGCAATGCTGATCATTGTTGCTACTTCAAGAGATATAGGTCCAGTTATATCATTTTACTACTTTATGTTGATGATATGTTAGTAGCAGGTTTAGATATGGATGATATTAAAAGGTTGAAGCAGCAATTGTCAAAGGAATTTGACATGAAAGACTTGGGTCCAGCAAAGAAGATTCTTGGAATGCAAATCACAAGAAATAAGAAGAAAGGATCCTTGCAGTTATCTCAGGCAGAGTACATCAATCGTGTTTTGGAAAGATTCAACATGGGCGATGCCAAGCCAGTTAGCACACCCTTGACCAGTCATTTTCGCCTATCCAAGGATCAATCCCCTCAAACAGAGGAAGAGAGAGAATTCATGGCTAAGGTTCCTTATGCCTCAGCTATTGGAAGTTTGATGTACGCAATAGTCTGTACGAGACCAGACATTGGCCATGCAGTGGGAGTTGTTAGCAGATTTATGTCAAATCCAGGGAAAACTCATTGGGAAGCAGTCAAGTGGATTTTGAGGTATCTGCGAGGCACCATAGAAAAGTGCTTGTACTTTAGTAAATGAGAGTTAAAAGTACAAGGGTACGTAGACGCAGACTTTGGAGGTGAAGTTGATCACCGAAAAAGCACCACCGGTTATATATTTACTGTTGGAACTACAGCTGTTAGTTGGATGTCACAAATACGTAAAATTGTCACTCTATCCACTACAGAGGCCGAGTATGTAGCGAATCGAAGCTAGTAAAGAGATGATATGGCTTCAAGGTTTGTTAATTGAGCTGGGATTCAAACAAGAGAAGAATGTTCTGCATAGTGATAGTCAAAGTGCAATACACTTGGCGAAGAATTCAGCATTTCATTCTAGAACAAAGCATATTACACTTCGTTATCACTTCATCAGATCTCTATTGGAAGATGATGTGTTAATATTGGAGAAGATTCAAGGAAGCAAAAATCCAGCAGATATGTTAACAAAGGTGGTGACTATTGACAAACTGAAGTTGTGCTCAACTTCAGTTGGTCTGCTAGAGTAACAAAGACTAGAAAAAGTCACATTGATCAAGGTGTGAAGACAGATTGAAATCAGTCTTCAAGTGGGAGATTGTTGGAGATTGTTATAAAGCTCCTTAATTTAAGGAGAAAATTAAGGAGCAAAACATGGAGTAAAACATGGAGCAAAACAAGGAATAAAACATGATGCAATTCATGGAGCAAAACAAGGAGCTTAATTCAAGGAGCAATTTAAGGAACCATTAATTTAAGGAGTAATTCAAGGAGTGAATTTTCCTATAAATAGATGTGTAATTGTAATGAATTAATCATTCAAAGTGTTCATTCCAATTGAGAGAAAAGCTTAGAGAGAAAAGCTTTTGTGAGAGAAAATTGAGAGTAATTTTCTTGGGTGTAATTGGGTTGTGAGTTGTGAGTGTTGTAAACACCTTGTGTAATTTCTCCCCTTTCAGTAAAAAGATCTGCAGCAGGTCCGGAGACGTAAGCAAGATTGGCCGAACTTCGTTATCAAATTTGTGTGTTATTTTTCTATTCTTGCTTTCTCTTAAATCTGGTTTATCAGGAACTTGCGTTATTTCCCAACAGTTTTATCAGTGATGATAATGAGGTAATCAACTCCATCCGAATGAGGAGAAATCAAGATGGTGATGATCCAAGCTTTTCAAAGAATGGATGTTACAATGTTTGTTGAGGCTATAATAGAGTTATTCTTCTTGAAGATAAAGCATGGGGTGGAGTATGAAGGGGACAATGAAGCCACAAGTCTTATGGAAAGGAGTTTTGGAAGTTTCTTAATTTGGTCCCTCAAATTACCAAGTAAACTCATATTTTTTGTATGGCAATGTGCTAATGATATTCTTTTTACTAATCTTATTAAAAGGGGATGGAATTTGACTCTATTATGTTCTTTATTTGGAGTAATGTGAAAGTACCAAGCATCTTGCGAGATCTCTTCAGATATTCTTTTTCTTTTGGGATTGCAAAATGAATTACCTCCCTCAAAGTCTTTTAGCTTTCAAGATTGGATGATATTATTCTAAAAAGATTTACAAAATATGTTGATGAAGAACTTTAGAGTGTTATTTGTGTCAAATTTAAAAATCAAGAAACGATAAGATTTATTAAATAACTACGATACAACGATAATATATATTTTGAGACTCACTTTATATTCTTCATTAGTCTTATTACTATAATAGGTTTACACCATGGTTGCCCAACATTTAGATATTGAAGTTTTTATTAATTCTATCTTAACCTATCCCATCAAGAATTCAAGATCATTGTGATGACCAACAGTACTTTTCTTGAACCTTTCGGCTAATATAGTAGTATCGTACACAACGTGTGCATCAGTGAACATAGCAAGCAGCTTCTAATTACCATCAGTGTACATACATGTAAATTAATTAAGAGGCTATAATTCTACATGTCCAACACAATTTTCCTTGTAACCAATGTTGTTGCTAGAAAGATGCAGCTCATAAAGGGCCTCAAACCAATGGATTTCGAAGCTGTGCTGTTGAAACCAGGAAGAGGGCTACCGAACCCCAAGTCCGAGGAGGCTCCTGGATCCGGATAGCTGCTATTTAATAACGGAGGAGGAGTACCATTACTGCAACATCACATGGTAATATATATATTACTAGGTTATATATCCAAATTTTTAATTGAAATTTTATTTTATCTTTTTTAAATAATTACAATACTCGCACATTAGATCTTTTATATACTTATAAGTAATTAAGTTACAAGCTCATTAACTTAATTGAAGCAGTTTTTAATCTGTACTTTTTTTTAATGAAAAAGTGGTCAAACAAAAGTTATATGCACCTATTTGGCAACAAGATTAAAAAAGAAAGGATTTTTTTTTGTAATTATCAAATGAATATTAATATTATTAATAATAATGTGGTAAATTTAATAAAAAAAATTATATTTGTAAAATATAATTAGTGACATAAGTGATGTACTTTATAAAAAGGTGGTTTACTCCTTAAAAATCCATTTTAAAGTGTGTAACGCCATCTCCAACTAAAAATTATATTTTAGTATAACTTTTGTATTAACATAATGCAATTTTCATGCTATTTCTTTTTTATGATATATATATATATATATTATAATTAATTAATTAATAATCATAATAAATAAATAAAATATATTTTTTTAGAAAAAATTAAAAATATATTAACTAAAAATTTATTATATACTTCATTATAAGTTATTATATATAATAAAATATCGAACAATAATATTAAATAATAAAAATGATATACTTGAAACAAATTTTAGTATATATATATATATAAATAAATAAATAAAGGGGTAAAATAAAAATAAAAATAATATTTTGTATCATTATTATAAAAAGAGAAGAAAAAAATATAGTGTAATAAACAATATTATATTAAATTTGGTTTAAATCTGTTTATTGTACTAAAATAGTGCAAAATTTTATTACTTTCTTTGGAGCAAATTGGTGCAAAATTTACCCTAAAATAGTGTTTTAGTGTCTCATTCGAGATGCCCCAATACGAACTCAGGACAAGGTGCTTCCAATTTTATTGCCAGATACAAACTAAATTACTTCAAAATTCAAACAGTCCATACCCTGATACGCCTGTCAAATCTGGTGATGGTGTTGTGGACGTTGGGGGTGTTTGTGTTGGAGTTAATGGTGATGCTGACAACGGGGAAGCTAATGGCGTTGATGGTTGTGATGATTGTGATGACGATGATGATGGGAAAATGCAAGAGCCAGTACCTGTTTGAACATTTAGCAGAGAATTGAGATAATGATCTTACAATGCAATACATACAATATAGTAATTACTATTCGTGTCTAATTATAATTTAATAAATTATCTAATTATCTAATTAGTTTTCCTTTCAATAAAAAATTATATGTTTATTTTTTTAATACGTCATTTATATATAAACGAAAAATGAACATATATTTTTATCTAAAAATAGTTAAAAATAAATCTCCATGTACGAAACGAAATATGCTATACAGTTAAGTCAATATATAAACTTACTTGGATTTGTATTGATTAGAGAGGCAGCTCCCCCAAAATCACAACCAGTTGGTAAAGGGTTCTTTTGGTAATAGCTATTGAATGCATACGAGGCATGACTTTGCAAAGTATTTGGACTATAACAACCTCCACCTTGCTGAATTTGTGAACAATCTGCTCCTGCTCCACATGCATAGTCCAATGCTGACTGAAGAACTGTTTGTGGTGCTCCAGACTTGGCCACACACCAGCTCTGCCCCGGAACTGCGGCCGAGTTAGCTGTAGAAGGAGGTACGACCGGATTCGTGACTGACGTTGTGGTAGGAACATTTGGATATGTTGTTACAGGGTTAGTAATAGGTTGTTGGCCTGGAACTGTGATAGGAGTACTTATAGCTGGATTGGTAGTTGGTATTGGATTATAAGCAGGTTTAGTGGGAGGAAGTGTTGTTGTTGGGCTGATAGATTCATCTAAACTGGTTTCAAATTGCAGTTTGCTAAGGGGTTCTCGGCGAGAAAAGGGAAAGATTTGCTCATGTTGTTCACTTTTCGGCTCTCTGTGATCAAAATCTTCTGCAGCATTTATTTCTGTGTTAATGATAAAACGATAAGTTCCACGGTTGACAAAATATATTGGATAGTATAATAATCATAATTCTCTATCTATTAGGTTAATTTTTAAAATGAAATCATCAATCATTCTTATGTTACTAACGAGGAGTAAAATATTAATATTTGTAAAGATATTTACACTTAAATTTTTGTAAATTTATAAAAATTATTAAATTTAAAATTCTTATTATTTTTTTATGATTTGATCTCCTTATTTTTTTAGTTTTTATACATTTAAGTATTAAAATTAAAAGGTAAAGGGCTAAAGAAAAAAAATAAAGAAACTAAAGCATAAAAACTAAAAAATAAAGGGGTCAAATTTGTAGAATATAAAAAAAAAGTATAGATCATTTGTGTAATACAACCTCAAAAGAATAAAAAAAATAAGGGACTAAGATGGAAAAATTAAAAAATAAAAGGATTAAATTGTAAGGAACATATTATAAGAAAAATATGGAGGATTAATGTAAAAAATATATAAAAATATTAGAGTGGTTGATCCAAAAATTATTACATTTAATTAACACAATACATTTCAATAATTTGGCTATTTTAATCAATGGGTAGAAAGGATGTAGCAAGAAATATTAAGCAAATGATAAAAGATTTGTATCCAAATTTTTAGAAACAAGTGAATTGAATATGTTGATGGACATACCGCCAGAAGTGTAGATGGTTTGGAGGAACAGAAAGAAGAAGAAACACTTAGAAGTTCTTTTGCCCATTTTCAACACAAGAGATTTTTCTGGGATTTAGGAAGATACCCCAATTGATGTTAGTGGGATTTGTGAGGTGCTCTAATGTTTAAAAAGGCTGCAGGAGAAAAGAAGCTACAAGAGGGCTAGCAAGTTATTAAAATGATGATGAAGAAATTAAAATGTGTTACTTTGTGACTAAGGATGGGGTTTGCTACTTTTTGTTCCTCTTTTCCACAATAGAAAGTATCGAGATCAGTTATTACACTTTTCTGCTTCTTTCCATTTCCCAAAGATAAATATATAAGTCCAGATATAAAGCAAGTTCTGCTTATCAAGTGCCAAAAACACATATGCATGCACATGAATGCATATCTAGACACACATGCTTTGTTCTTTGCTTAATCACATCAGTTTAGAGTCAATTGTGTTATACATGTCTTGTCGTATTTGTAAATTTTCAAACGTAGATTCACATAACTTTATATTTAGTAAATTTTTTATTTATAATAATAAAAATTAATAAATACAAAATAACTAATATTTAATTATAATTAAAAATAATTTGTTTCGTATAAGAGTTGATATCTGTTGATGACACATGCACAGTTCTAACTTTTTTCAAAAAGAAATTAAGTAGGAAAGTAGGATAAATAACATTAAGACCGGAAACTTTCGAATGAGTGGAACAGTTTGACAAACCTTTTAGGTTTAATTAAACAAACTCTTACACAAACTATTATTAGATAGATAATCAAGTCGTTGATATCATAAATGAGGATTGGTTGGAATAGTATTTAAAACAGAAAAACATCCAATTTTCTTAGAAATAGTCAGTTAGTATAATTCTGTTTTCTCAGTTTTTATCCCAATCATCTTTTTTGAGCATTTGTCCTAAACAAAATGTTGAAAATCAATACCAAAATAATAATTGAAGAGGTAGAGAAATAAATGAAGTAGTTGAAGGTTATAGAAATAAATGAAGTGGTTGAAGGTTGTAGAAATAAATGAAGTAGTTGAAGGTTGTAGAAATAAATGAAGTGGTTGCAGGTTGTAGAAAAGAGAAGTGTGTAGATAAGATTTGTATGGCTAGGATTATTTCTTAGTTTTATATTTGTGTGGTGTAGATTGCATGGTGAGGACTATAAATAGCCTACCTTGCATTTGGTTTAATCATTCCATCAAAAAAATAAATAAGTCTTTGTATTCTTAGTTTGAGTGTAAGTTAAGAGCTTTCTCTTTGAGTGTTTGTATTTCTCTTCAATTTGTGAGTTGCCTTTGAAATGTGTTATAGTGAGTATAATACAAATAGTTTGTTTACTTATTTGGATATAATATTAGTAAATTTAGAGTTGTTCATTCTAAATTTTACTCAACAATTGGTATCAAAGCGGGACGGTCAGGGATCGTTCTTAGTGGAGTTATCTTGAGTCGTGAGGAGTTTGGTACTCTGCAAGTTTATTAGTCAAGCTTGTTCGGTATAGTCGAAGTCTTGCCGACACGATGTGTGATCTTCAAGTAGTTGGAGGAATCAAGAAGCTCAACAACAAAAACTATAACACATGGTCAACATGTATGGAGTCTTATCTACAAGGTCAAGATTTGTGGGAGGTTGTTGGTGGCGATGAAGTTACACAACCAACAGTGGAAGATGCAAATGGCATCTTGCGGAAGTGGAAAATTAAAGCAGGCAAAGCGATGTTTGCTTTGAAGACCACAATTGAAGAAGAAATGTTGGAGCATATTCGGGATGCAAAAACACCAAAGGAAGCATGTGACACTCTTGTTACGCTTTTTTCAAAGAAGAATGATACAAGATTGCAACTTCTGGAGAATGAGTTACTATCGATGGCGCAACGCGACATGACGATTTCCCAATACTTTCACAAGGTACAGTCATTATGTCGCGAAATTTCAGAGTTAGATCAAAAGCTCCTATTGGGGAAACAAGGATAAAGAGAATAATTATTCAAGGTTTTAGAACCGAATATCGATAGTTTGTTACCGCTATACAAGGATGGCCGACGCAACCATCTCTTGTTGAGTTTGAGAATCTGTTAGCCGGTCAAGAAACTATGGCTAAGCAAATGGGAGGAGTCCAACTAAAGGGTGAAGAAGAAGCGCTCTACACTAGCAAAAGCAAAGGCACTTTCAAGCGGTACAATGGAAATGGATATAAAAATGATGGCGATAAAGGAAAAATTCCTCAAGGAAATGGAGGCTTTCATCCAGGGGGAGCTTGGAAGAACCGCAATAACAATAGAAAATTTGATAGTGAATGTTACAACTGTGGAAAGATGGGTCACATGGAAAAAGATTGTTGAAGTAAGAAAAAGCCTATTGAAAGCAATACAACTACTTCCAATTCTAAGGAGCATAACGAAGATGGTTAGGATGCCGAAGCATTATTCGCTACAGAAGAAGAAGAATTGGCTCTTACGATGACAACATCAAAACAGATTGACTACAAGAATGACTGGATCATAGATTTGGGCTGCTCAAATCATATGACAGGTGATAAACATAAGTTGGAAAGCATGTCTGAGTACAAGGGAGGTCGTGTAGTGGTGACAGCTGACAACTCAAGGTTACCAATAGCCCACATCGGTAAGACGATAGTTACGCCTCGATATAGTACTAACCAAGTACCACTTCAAGATGTTTATCATGTCCCAGGAATGAAGAAAATTTGCTATCTGTGGCTCAATTAACATCATCAGGCCACTATGTCTTGTTCGGTCCCCGAGACGTGAAGGTGTATCGTGATCTCAAAATCTCAGAAACACCGACAATGGAGGGGCAACGATTGGAATCAGTCTACGTGATGTCAGCAGAATCTGCATATGTAGACAAGACAAGAAGAAATGAGACAGCAGATCTATGGCATATGCGGTTAGGTCACGTTAGCTATTCCAAGCTAAATATGATGGTGAAGAAGTCGATGCTTAAAGGGCTTCCTCAACTAGACGTGCGTACAGACACGGTCTATGCAGGGTGCCAATATGGTAAAGCTCACCAATTTCCATATGAGGAATCGAAGTTTAAAGCAAAAGAACCATTGGAGTTAGTTCACTCTGATGTATTCGGTCCTGTTAAGCAACCATCAATTGGCGGTATGCGATATATGGTGACATTCATTGACGACTTCTCAAGGTATGTGTGGGTTTTCTTTATGAAAGAAAAATCTGACGTATTATCAAAGTTTAAAGAGTCAACTGAAGGAGAAGTTGGAAAGAAGATCTGTTGCTTGCGCACTGACAATGGCGGAGAATATAGCTCAAGCGAGTTCTCTCAATACCTAAGGGAATGTCGTATACGTCATCAATACACTTGTGCCAACACGCCACAACAAAATGGTGTAGCAGAGAGAAAGAATCGACATCTTGCAGAAATTTGTCGAAGTATGCTACATGAAAAGAATGTACCTGGGAGGTTTTGGGCTGAAGCGATGAGGACTGCAGCCTTTGTGATCAATAGACTTCCTCAACCAAGGTTAGAATTTGTTTCACCCTTTGAGAAACTATGGAACATGAAACCTACAGTTAGCTACTTTCGAGTATTTGGCTGTGTGTGTTATGTATTTGTTCCTGATCATTTACGGAGCAAATTTGACAAGAAAGCTGTTAGATGTATCTTTGTGGGATACGACAGCCAAAGAAAAGGGTAGAAATGTTGTGATCCAACGAGTGGAAGATGCTACACTTCACGAGATGTGGTGTTTGATGAAGCATCTTCTTGGTGGTCCTCAAAGAAAGAAGTATTGCCAAACTCAAGAGAATTTGGAGATAAGCTGCAACAAAAGATGGATGAGCATACTATTCAATTCCAACCAAGTTTAGATGAATCCAGAGATCCAGACGATGATGCTGCCGAACAAAGAGTAGCTCAGAATCCTTGGCAAACTGGCATATATCAACAACTAAATGAAGAAGGTGGGCCTAGTGAAATAGAAGAATCAACTTCACGATCTCAACTCCGTAGGTCAATAAGAACACGAAGGCCAAATCCCAAATATGCCAATGCAACCATAATTGAAGAAGCAATAGAACCTGAGATGTTTGAAGAAGCATCGCAAAGATCTGAGTGGATGACAACTATGAGAGAAGAGATCAATGCACTTCAGCAAAATCAAACTTGGGATCTGGTACGAAAGCCAAGAGATGTGAAACCCATATCCTACAAATGGGTTTACAAGATAAAGCGTAAACCAGATGGGTCAATCGAGAGATACAAGGCACGATTGGTAGCTCATGGTTTCTCTCAACAGTATGGACTAGACTATGATGAAATGTTTAGTCCAGTGGTGAAACTTACAACTGTTCGAGTCCTACTTGCACTTGCAGCAAACAAAGATTGGAAGCTGTGGCAGATGGATGTGAAGAATGCTTTTCTTCATGAAGAGTTGGATCGGGAGATCTACTGATCCAACCAATGGGTTTTTCAGAGCCAAGATCATCCTGAATATTTGTGTAAGCTGCGGAAAGCACTCTACGGATTAAAACAAGCACCCAGGGCATGGTATGGTAAGATTGCTGAATTTCTAACACAAAGTGATTATTCAGTAACACCTGCAGATTCCAGCTTGTTTGTTAAAGCCAATGAAGGAAATATAGCTATTGTGCTAGTGTATGTGGATGACTTAATCATAACTGGTGATAATGAGGCAGAAATTCTTCGGACAAAGGAGAATTTGTCAGTCCGTTTCCAGATGAAAGAACTTGGCCAGCTCAAGCACTTCCTTGGTTTAGAGGTTGATCGCACACAAGAAGGAATATTTATTTGTCAGCAAAAATATTCTAAAGATTTGATAAAATGGTTCGGAATGCTTGAATGCAAACCAATTTCGACGCCGATGGAGCCAAATGCCAACATGTGTGCACATGAAGGAAAAGATTTGGAAGATGCGATAATGTATCGAAAATTGGTAGGCAGTCTGATCTACTTAACCTTAACTCGGCCTGACATTTCTTATGCAGTTAGTGTAATGAGTCGGTACATGCAAAATCCAAAGAAACCACATTTGGAAGCAGTTCGACGAATATTGAGATATGTGAAGAGTACAATTGACTATGGTCTTTTGTACAAGAAAGGTGGAGACAACAAGTTAGTTGGTTACTACGATGCAGACTATGCAGGAGATCATGATACGAGGAGATCAACAACTGGGTATGTGTTTAAGCTGGGTTCTGGAACAATTTCTTGGTGTAGCAAAAGATAACCAACAGTATCATTATCAACCACTGAAGCTGAGTATCGAGCAGCGGCAATGGTAGCTCAAGAGTGTGCTTGGTTGATACAGCTAATGAATAATCTACATCAATCAGTAGATTATGTAGTACCGTTGTATTGTGACAATCAATTAGCAATTCGTTTGGCAGAGAATCCGGTCTTTCATGCAAGAACTAAGCATGTTGAAATACACTATCACTTTATCAGAGAAAAGGTTCTGCAAGAAGAAATAGAAATGAGGCAAATCAAGACAGATAATCAAGTTGCAGACTTATTCACAAAAAGCTTAAGCGTTGGCAAGTTCAAAATGTTTCGCCATCAGCTTGACACAGTAAAAATAGTGAGAGTTGGTGTTGAGGGGAGTGTTGAAAATCAACACCAAAATAATAATTGAAGAGGTAGAGAAATAAATGAAGTAGTTGAAGGTTGTAGAAATAAATGAAGTGGTTGAAGGTTGTAGAAATAAATGAAGTAGTTGAAGGTTGTAGAAATAAATGAAGTAGTTGAATGTTGTAGAAATAAATGAAGTGGTTGAAGGTTGTAGAAAAGAGAAGTGTGTAGATAAGATTTGTATGGCTAGGATTATTTCTTAGTTTTATATTTGTGTGGTGTAGATTGCATGGTGAGGACTATAAATAGCCTACCTTGTATTTGGTTTAATCATTCCATCAAAAAAACAAATAAGTCTTTGTATTCTTAGTTTGAGTGTAAGTTAAGAGCTTTATCTTTGAGTGTTTGTATTTCTCTTCAATTTGTGAGTTGCCTTTGAAAGGTGTTATAGTGAGTATAATACAAATAGTTTGTTTACTTATTTGGATCTAATATTAGTAAATTTAGAGTTGTTCATTCTAAATTTTACTCAACACAAAACACATATTATTAGTAAAGGTAACATGACAAAGTGTAGTTTGAGTTAGTTTGGCTATTGAAACCAAGTTTAATTTGAAGGAGGGAACACATAAGACATTATGGAGTATGAAATTATTGGAGAAATGTACGGTATCGATGTGTGTGACACGGGTAAGTGAATGATAAGGTAAATACACATGCCGATTAGTGACTGGAATGCTGGAGCTCATAAAGTTTTGGGAACAGACTAAGTGATCATCAAAAATCCAACAGGTTTTTGAATGGACAGCATTCGCACATGATGTGTTACCTGAAGAAGTAGTCATTTGTCTTACCATTCTACCTGATTTGGCTTGATTGAGAAGTGTAAGAAACTCATGATATTGGGCGTATGTAAAGTTATGGGATGGTGTCCTTGTGTTGTAGCTACTTTCTTAAAGATTAGTATGGTGAGTTTTGGAGGGAAAGTCATAACTTGTATCTCTCTTATCTTGAATTGTCCTTTTCTTCCGACACATGTTGATGTAATGTCCATTCAAATCATAGAAATCACATTTGAGGCGTTTTCGACAGTTTTCATAATTATGTCCATTGAGACCACAAAAATCACATTTGAGGTGATTTTGGCAGCTTTTAGAATTGTGGCTAATATTGTTGCATCGATTTCACTTGAGATGTGAGTTCATTTGTGGGTAATTCTTATAAGGATATTGTGTACGAATGTCATTAGTAGTTTTAGACATGATTTTTGAGTGAAAATTTTTTCAAAACGGGATAAGATTTAGTGTGTTTTAGACAACAATGATTGTTTATAAAACTACTAATGAACTGAAATGGGTTTTATTTTGTAGAAAATGTATCAAGGATTCCAGAATCGAAAATTTCAGCCGAAGAACCGGTCGGAAAGTTGGTGAACTAGCGTCTAGAATGGCTGAAACGACGGTTGAAACACTGAATCGGTTGGAGAATTGAACCGACTGAAGACCATACCGAATGGAATTTCAAACTGGAATGAACGACACGTCGTTTGCTTCAGAGGGCAAGCTGAACGACGTGTCGTTTGAGTTGTCTTCCTCAACTCGAGTGCATGTCACTCCGGCGAGACGCGTGTGAGAGCGTGGAGTATTGTTTTGGATTGAAAAAAATTACAGATTGCTCAGAATTTTTTGGATATTATAATAGGATGAAATTGAAGTTGTTTTTGTGAATCGAAATTGGTTTTGAAAATAAACAAAATTTGAAAGGAAGAAAAAGTTTCTGTGTGAGCTGAATTTTGAGAGAATTACTTCTTAAGCTCTGATACCATGTAAGAAATGGTTTTATTGGTTGAATAAATGAATGTTTACAATTTAATTTATACAAAAGAAAAACAAAATTGTAATAATTAAAATAAACATAATTATGAGAAGACATGTTCTTGGACAATCTGTTACTCCACACCAATCTGTTGTTGACTTTTTCAGTTGGTGTGTTGGTTGACACCAATTGGATCTCAAGTTCTTTAACATAAATCTCAAATTCATAAATTGACTTTTGGGTTATGAGTTAGGCTTGGGTTTTTATCACAAAGCATTAACTATTCCTATTGCCAAAGATAAAGCTCTTGCTTTTACAATCTCAACAGAATCTACTTCAAGAATTTTTTCCTAAGCTCCAATCATTTCTCCATAAAAATTTCTAGCAATCACTCCGATTCCAGAAATGCAAACTTTGTAACTAACATCTACGTTGAATTTGATGGTTTGAGAAGGAAGTTTTATCTAATGAGTCTCTTAAAAGAGTAGACCATAGAGGACCTATATTTTCTTGAAAACCATTATTGATTTGCAACTGATAATCATTAAAAAAGTTAGAAATCCATCTTATAGTACCAATAAAATTGGGTTGAGATTCATGGAATATGACCTGATTTGTTTCCCTCTAAATGCCTCACATATTTAGAGTTATAGCCAAAGTGAGCTCTTTTTTATCCTTCTTCTCAGTTGGTAATGAATTGGGAGGGTCTAAAATAATATTCTTATAGGAATAGAAGTTATTATCCTTGAAAGCATACGGGTTAATCCTTTTTTTCCAAAGTCTTCAAAGCAAATGGAAGGTTGGATATTGCTGCATCAGGCGTTGAACAGTTTCATTTCTTTGATGGCATAAAGGACAGCATTCAGAAATTTCATGCATGAATCTTTTCAATTTGACTCTTACTAGTAAGGCATTAGCCAAATTTTTTCAAAGGAAGACTTTATGTCTTTCATGAATTTTGCTTTTCCATGAAGATTTCCAAATAGGATTTTCTTCCAAATCTATTTCAGTTATAATGTTTAATTTATAAGCATATTTGACTAAAAAATAGCCCCACTTATTGAAAGTCCAAAAAAGCTTATTGTAAATGCAGTATTTTTGTCAAATAAGCTATTTATGACTTCCCAATTCCATTCACTTCCTTGAGAAGAAAGATCTTTAACAACATAATACCCTAAGATTGTGAAGAGATCCAAGATACAATTTGGAATATGATCTCTTAAGAAAGGAATCTAAATATCTTTTCAGATATTGATGTAATTCCCGTTTTCATTCAAATAATAGCAACCCTTTTTCAGTAAAGGTGGAGTTCTATAGATGACTTTTCAAATATAAGAGCCACCCTGTCTTGTAGTACTATCCAAAAACTTTCTTCTAAAGCAGTACTTGCTTTGTAACATTTTAACCCATGGTTTTATCAGTATTTGATGCCAGTTTTCATCCTAATTTAGTTAAAAGGGCTGTGTATATATGAACAGTATATTTAAAACCCAATCCTCCTAATTCTTTTAGCTTGCAAATCTCATCCCATTTCTTCAGAGCAATATATCTACTTGTGTCATTTTTTGAATTCCCCCAGAATTTCTTTATTAAGAAGTCTATAATATATATTACACACTGTGATTAGTATTTTAAATGAACTCATAGTGTTAGGAATGGATTGAAGGACTGACCTTATCAAAATAGCTTTTCCTGCATTTGATAAGAATTTTACATGCCAACCTTTTGTCACATGAGCAACTTTGTCTATAATGATCTTAAATTCTCTTGTTTTATTTTTATGAATGAAGAGAGGATTTCCAAGATATCTTATATTATTTTTTGCAATCTTTACGCCAGCAATTAATAATAAGAAATTTTTCAGTTCTCTGTAGGCATTTTTTGAATTTCTAGTAATCTTTATTCCATAGATAGCTTGTATATTTTTTGATCTGGAAATCATTCTTGATAATGCTTTTACAGTAATTATGAACAAATAAGGCAAAAGTGGATTTCCTTCTTGTATTCCTCTATTTGGTTTAATTTTTCCAAATTTATAACCATTTAACATAAGGGAATAAGTGACTAAGAGAGACACTGAGAAATTAATTGATAGAATTTTGAGAAAAAATCATGCCTATTTAATATTTGCAAAATTAAATCACATTCTATTTTATCAGACTTTTCTTATATCTATTTTAATTCCCCATAAAACACCTTTTTTTTTGTTTTTTTAATGGAAATTAAATAAATATAAGAAAAGTCTTTGTTTATGAATTCAGTTCCCTGTAAATTTTGTTTTTAACTTGTGCTTTTTGGGGTAGTTTTTTAATTCTTAATTCTCAATTATAATTTTTAAATTTATAACTCATTTTTAATTTTAATTTTCTAACTTTTGAAATTTATTTTTAAAATTTTGAAATTTAAAAAGATCTGTTTTGGAATTGAATTTCTATCTTTTTATTTATTTACACTAAAAATTAATAACTTGATCTTACTCAAAATTATTAGTGATGGGATGATCCGATTTTATAACGAGAAACTAGAGAATAATTAAATTAAATTGTGTGGATCTTATATTAGGTTTACATATATATAGAACATTATATGTATATGTGTCAAATATATAAGGGATATATGTCACAAACATATCAAGGAGGTACATAAGTAAAAGTATGAACTAACATAGGTTCAACCATATTGATATACAAAACTAATGGTCAATCTTTTATTACTTCAGAATGTTTTGAGCAAATAAAGACACCCTAAGATTATCACTTTAGGCATAAGCATGTCTCATTTTGTCAAGCAAGGTACAAAATGGATAGAGTTGTTCAAGGGTCGGACTCCAGGTCGAGCCTTATGTTCAAACACCAAGTCTCTTTACTCTTTTAGCTCGATTCCTTAATAAGGGATGAAAGAGTAGAAAACTAACCAATCAAAATAATCAAGAATACTTAACATTTTGGTATGCCCTAATAAATGCTTGTTAATTGATTGAAGAGACACAAAATTTGAATCCCTACTTAAGAAGGAGCCAAGGCATCATTAGTTTTGTTGTTTCTAGGATATCGAACCAAAATTTTAACGAGAATATTATGTCTTTTCACTACTTCTTCATCTCGACCTTAAACTACTCTTACAACCAGTTTAAGCATACCACAAGCACAAATATTTATTCTAAGGACATGGAGAAAAAGTACAGAAAAAATGGGATTAGGGAACCCATGGGTTGAACTAAATATTAAGAAGCCAAGGTTAAGACAAGTGGCCTAGCTCCAAAGGATAAGCAAAGGCTTAGATGAATGTATGACCCCTTTTCTATTCAGAAAATGATTCTTAGCTCGGGTGGTCTTGATAGTACACCTTCTTCTTCTTGGTGGATAGCCTTTCATGAGAAGGGTTTATGGTTCAAGGTCAGGTTTCCCTTGTATCCATTTATCATAATTTTTTTTAAAGATAATGTATCTTATACTAAGAAAATTGATGCCGAACTGGTGGAGGTACTTACTTTGGTTCACTCAAATATGCAGAGAACTTAGGGTGGAATTGGAAATGCTCGAGTTCAATGAGGCATATTTGTTAAAACAAAACCCTAATACTAAGAGAGTATACACATCAACTAAGTAGGATAGATGTATTAATGTGACCCTCCCTAAGAATGAGAAGAATTGAAAAGAATACTTCTTATATATAGCTAGTCAATGGGAAACAACTGATAGTGACAAGAGGTTAGTAAAAAGCACTTGGGTTGATACAAAGCTTGTGATAAGGATTATGGGTTCCTTCATCATGATCTTGTGTTTAGAAGCAAAACAAAAATTGGTTGATATTCAAAATTATCTACCTAAGAAAACATCGTAGAGGAAATCATTGAACACTCCACGATTTATGGCCTGTGGGCTAATGAGATAGGGCTCAATACAACCACTCAATAGGATACTTCACAAGCACTAAGCACCAAGTGCAAGATCCTTCCTACTAACTTTGAGGGTAGATTTGAAGTTGTTCACGATGATGGTGAATGAGTTTACACTTTAAATTAAACATGTAATCTTGTGTACCTTTCACTTTTAAAAATAGAAGTCGTATATTTCTTTGTTTATCTAGTATTATAAAGTTAATTCTAATACTTTAATGGATTGACTTCAAAGCAAAGTCACAAAATAATGGACTGGCTATCAAGGAATGATCTCTTCTAAAGGAAAATAGAGGAGTAAAAAACAAAAAGAAGAAACAAAAGGTGACCATTGTGAAGCCTACTCTTATACCTAATTTGAAAAATTCTACGACAGTGGCTGATCCATTTCTTTCCCCTTTGGGCCAATAGATACTCACACATGTAGCCTCGAGCCAACAAACACCTCTTCTACCTACAAGAGACTTGAGGAGGGGAAAGAGAATTTATTGATGACCTCACCATAGAGGTTGAGGGTGTGGCCTTGTATAGAGGTATATCCCTAGAGAGACTGGACTACTACATAGATAATATCCCATGCATGGTTCATGAGAAAAAGCTTGATGCCATAAGAAAGGATGTTGATCCTTCCTTTGTGATTAGTAGAATACTTTATCAAGTAAGTATCAACTCAAGCTTTGATTTTATTAAAGTACTTCCTATTCATGTAGCATTTCACTCCCATAATGCACTATTTTGTTTTAGACTCAGCTATTGCACGAGCTTAGTAGAGTTCAAGGCACAGACCAATTGAAGCATAAGCTTGAGGTTGAGAGAGAGTCATGCCTCCATTTGAGCTAAAAATGCTTTACTACTAACAAAGGCCAATAAGTAGGAAGGTGAGTACATTGATAAATAGGAGAAATTGTCCAGGGCTATGAGCGAAGTGAATGTAAATGTGAGATAGTTTGAGGTGTGTTGGGAATCCAAGAGAAAACTTGAGGCTGATATGAATGTTTGTAAGTGCAACCTGAATGTTACAAAAGAGGAATTTTCTCGTGAACAAGAAAAACTGAAGTACAAGCTCGATGCCATGGGTTTATTAAAAAAATATCCAAGAAGAAAGTCCTCGATAAGTGTTACTATTTGATTCTGAACGTTCCAGTTACTCTCTCCTATTAACCTACTGAAACTCAAAATGAAGATGGAGACTAGGGTGAAGAGTTTGAGGAGAGTGGTGATGGATAAACCTTACAAATTTGGAGATGCTTAGTTTTTCAATAGGCTTAAAGCAATGTATTTTTGTAAGTCGCACCCTTTTATTTTGTATGAATGACATATTTTTGTAAGGCTCGGTCTTTATTTAATAAAATACAACTTTCAAATATTTTTGATTTTCTTCAAAAGTAGTGTATCTATGTATTGTATGTATATTTGTACACTTATAATATACATTATTAATGTTGACCTACCTTATGGTTTTAGGATATTTGTCCAATTTCTCATCCCAATGTCTTTCCCTATAAAAGGCACTAGAGTTACTTGCAATTCATACATTTTTTGCTTTGAGGGTTTAGCACATTTTACTCCATCTTTTTTCTAACCTTATGGCCTTTGATCGAGCAAATAGAAATTTAGCTCGAGCCTTAAAACAAGATAACACTAGGCTTACCATTGAGGTAGCCAAATTAAAGGTTAATCTAGCTCACAACAACGATAAGGTTTCTCTATGTGAAGAGCTTAAGTGTGAACTCGAGTCTTACAAAGATCAATTACTTCAAACTCAAGCATGTGAAATAAGGAATATCAATGGGTAAGTACTTACATGAAATGGTCTGAAACTGGCTTCCTTAAATTAATGAGTTTTGTTGAGGAATTAGAAAATTTGACTACCAACATGAGCATGGTTTCAACCAAGGTAGTAGTAGATATTTACAAAAAAGTAACCAAGATTTAGGTTGAGATTTTTCCTTTAGTGGAAGAAACTAATAATTAGAACACTGGTCGTGCATCCAAATGCCTCAAGGGCTTTTAAGAATGCCTTTTCATCATCAAGATTTATATGAAAAGCTATAGTTTAAAGCTTAGCTTTGTAAGCTCGATCAATGTATTATATTATTTCATGATAAAGTTCCCTCTTCTCGAAATTGACTCAACCTATAGTTGAAAACTTGACTATTTTAAGCAAGAGCATTGTAGTTGGTCTATAACCAAGGTGATCAACTCTTTATAAAATATGTCAGAGCATTCTACTTAGTCTATAATAGAGGTGATCAACTCTTTATCACAATCTTTTGGGGAGACATCATTCATATCTGTAAAAGCTCCGTACATTCACGTGAGTCATAATCGTTTTTTAACAACATAACATTTCAAAACTAGGTTGGATAATATATTCCTCTAATAATATTTTTCTCTTTAAGTGTGGTGACTTGATCTTTAATCACCTCATTTTTTTCTTGAAAATTTTGTCTTCTTCTGCTTGATAGATCTAGCATTTGGATCAACATTCAATCTATGGGTTATGATTCCTAGTTCAATTTTAGGTATATCTGCAAGTTTGCATACAAAGACATCAATATTGGTTCTTAAGAAATGCGACAATTATTCTCTAACATCCATTATTAAGCATGTGCTCAGCTTCAAAGAATGGTCTTCCCCTTTGTCTTCAATTTATAAATCTTGAACTCCACTTGAATTGATTGATTCTACTAGACACCTACCTATAGGTCTTTTTTGACGAGACCTACACTGTAATTGTTACTTTGGAATCACCTCTTTCATTGTAGTATTATAACAATTCCTAGCTTTCCCTTGGTCCCTTCTTATCTCATTTATACCTTCTTACATTGGATATTTAATGACTTGGTGGAAAGTATATGGAACTACTTTCATCTTATGTATCCATTATCTCCCTAGAATAACATTGTAATGGGTTGGAACATCAATCACCACAAAGTTGGTCGTAACTATTAACAAAATTTCCATGACAGGTAATATCACAATTCCAGCAGCATAGATGGAGCTACTGTTGAATCCTACTAGAGGTAACTCCTTTATATCGTAATATTTCACACCTAGTGCTTTCATTATTCCAAGAAAAAGAAGATCCACTGATCTTTTGGTATCAATCAAGATTCTATAGACATCGCATGACCCTACTCGTAGAGTGACTACCAAAGGGTCTTCATGAGGAGTCGAGGTCTCATCATTATTGGAAAGGTGATTGTTGTAGAGTATGGACCCCTATGCAAATTATAAACATGAGATTGACTCATGAAAGTCTTGAGCGTATCTTTTGTGTGAGTTATTGGATGTCCCTTTGAGCCCAGACACTCCATATATAGTGTGAATGGCTCTTACAACATCTTCATTGTGTGGCTCTACCCTGTTAATTAGTGGAACATATAGTCTTAAAGTTTCATGTTGGCGTTGACGATATGATCTTCTATTATCATATCCCACAAGTTCACTCAAGTATCCTCTAGACAACAAATCTTCTATTTATTTTTTCAAATGTTTGTAATCTTGTGTTTCATGGCCTACATCCTTATGATATGCACAACTTTTATATGTGTCTTTAAGAGGTGCCCTCATCTTCGGTGGCCATCTAACATTTTGCTCATTCTCTATCCTCAACACATCTTGAGTTAAACTTACTCTTAATGATGGACCTTTAAAGGGTGATAACGACCTACCCTAAGGTTCATGATTTCTTGACCATTGGCACCCCTTTAGACTTGGGACAAAACATTTGTTTCTATTGATTGCTTTATCTTGATTTTCTCTGTCTGGGCTTATCCTTATTTTTTTCTTTTTTTGGTGAAACTTTTATAACAATCTTATTCCTTTTAATTAATTTTCTAACTCCATTTTAATATTAACAAACATTCTAGCCTTTTATAAACATATTTCATTGTAAATGGCACGGTTTTGGTTAATTGAGCAAATAAATTGGAACTTTTCAACAGGCCACTTCGGAATGCCTCTATTGCAATAGAACTAGGATAGCCTACAATTTATAATTCTCTTATATAAACCTTATCATGTATTCCTCTATTAACTCTTCATTTCCTTGGGTGATTGAGAAGCGATGATGAGATTATTTCTTTATGGGGCTTGTTATTAGCATTGTTGATAATAAACAACTTAGCAAACTAAGATGAAGTTATGGAATAGGGTGCCAAGTTATTAAACCATTTTTGAACGCCATCACATAAAGTGGTTGCAAAGAGTTTGCATATCATAGTATCTCTTTTGTCTTTGGTAAGGCTCATAAAGACCATGTCTGTTTTGAAATGCAGGATATAAGTCATAAGATCTTTCATTCCTTGGTAGTCTAGACTCTTGGAGGCATTAAATTTGATAGATGGTTCATTATTCTCTACTTCGTTAGAGTCAAGGGAGACACATAGCTATTTGCAATCTCTATCCATGTCATAGTGTGATTTACCCTTGTCTTGCATCTAGTTATTTTCTTCAAGGGCATCGTCTTGTTTTCCATTTGTTTCTTCTAAGGCTTGGAAGCACGCCTTCTACATCTTTCGCTCTTTCAATAATTGTTTATTGTAATGCCTATTTCATTTTGCCTTTAGCTTGGTTATGTCTCAATTCCAACATTATGTTTTTGGATGCCATTTACTACATTCTCAACTTGGGTAGGTTCATTTATTATATGATCTGGTCCAATTTCTTCAACTAGGTCATTAGCTCAACCGAATGGGGCATTTGGATCTACTCGCGTGATTAACGCTTTATTTTCTCATATAGTTTCCTCGAGCTCTCTCCTCAACTCTAGAAATTACTGAGCAAAATCTTGTTGAGGGTCGACCTCAGCTTGTACATCAACTAGTGGTTCAGCTTGCTATTCAGCACGTGGTTTAGCTCAAGCTTTTTTGCGAGTTGGTAAGGCACTATCCCGTGAAGCCATTTCATTTATTAGCCTCAATTTTTCCTTAGCTCACGTTCCAATTATGATGAATGTGGTTCTAAAAGATCACGAGGTGAAGTGTTTGTTCACAAAGGGTTCTAAAATGTTGGGATGATTCGA
The DNA here is from genome assembly GCA_033030585.1 of Hippophae rhamnoides. Lineage (NCBI taxonomy): Eukaryota > Viridiplantae > Streptophyta > Magnoliopsida > Rosales > Elaeagnaceae > Hippophae > Hippophae rhamnoides. The sequence continues at coordinate 7,095,696 of CM065431.1, forward strand.
TTTTAGTGAGAAAAACTAGAGAGAAATTATAGAATTAGAGTAAATTGTATGGATCTTATATTAGGTTAACATATATATAGAACATTATGTGTACATGTACCAATTATATAGGGAGTACAAGTAACAATGTGTCAGGATGTACATAAGTAAAAGAATAAACCAACTTAGGCTTGACCATATTTACAGAAAAGGTTGATGGTCGATCTTTTAATACTTTAGAATGTTCTGGACAAGTGTGAACACCTTAAGATTATCACTTTACGTGCGAGCATATCTCATTATTTCGAGTAAGACATATAGTGGATCATATTGTTCAAGGATTGTGCTTCAAGTCGAACCTTATGTTTAAACAATTAGAAAAAGCATTTATGAAAAATTATCAAAAATAAGTTTGAAATTGAATTTAAGTATTTAAAAAGTTGAAAATTGAAAATTGGAAATTAAGAACGAATTATCAAACAAGTAATATTCAATTTTGAATTTCTATTTTTCAAAATTGAAACTAGAAATTGTTTAGTAAATGATTTTTATTTTTTTCAACAAATTTTGAAATTAAAAATTCAATTCCAAAGTAAGGAATTAGAAATTAAAAATTAAAATAATTATCAAATCATAATCTTTAAAAGTTAAAAAGAATCCAACTAAAAGCCAAAAATAAATAAATAATTAAAAATTTTCCTTTTTGATCTTCTTTGTTTACTATTTTTTATTTTTCTGTGTCAATTTTTCCTAAAATTTAAACTTGTTTTCCAAAATAAAACTCATTTAAATATATATTTAAAAATATATAATATATAAAGTTCAAATTTTTCTTAAAGGTATGACATGCTTTATCGGTGTCTATCTCCCATGATTTAGTTTTTTTTTAAATATAATAAAGATATAGATTGGTTTTATCTACAACATATAGGAGTATCAATCATGTCTTGTTTGTTTGTGTATTTTGTGTTCATTTTTTTTTTTATAAATTCACATATTTTTTTAATATTATAAAAATTAAATTATTTTTATTCAACTACATCATTAAAAGCATAAAAGAATTATTAATTAACTTTAATTAAAAATAATTAATTTCTTATTTTTTATTGTAACCGGTCAAATTTGGAAGCCTAACTGCAAACGCAAAATATATGCCAAGGAGTCAATTAAAGATGTATGTACTATATCCTATAACATTCTTTTTGAAAGAACCGCATCAATAAGATAGGAACCGCATCAATAAGATAGGAACCGCATCAATTAAAGATGTATGTATATCATATAACTTTCATTTTACTTTTCAATCAACGTCATATTATTTTATTAAATATAATTTTATAAATAACATAATATTTATCTATTACATTATTTATAAATATATCTCAAGTTTGATTATAAACATATTATAATACAATTTAAGTGGTATAGTGCGATCTTACAGTACATAAAAGTAACGACAGCGAAAACTTTCTTACGAGGGCTCCTGCAGCTAAGAAACCTTGTCTGACTTCTCTCAATCAATACTCAATAGTAATACTACTAACAACTTCTTTCAGTAAAATATGATAAGACTATGCAACACAAATGAAGACAACGCATGTGGAATAACAATAGTATTATAATAATTATTATAAAATCATGCGTTGCTTGATTTCAAATTGGTGAATCAAAAGCATATTGTCTGAATAGTTAAAAGCACAAAGCAAAACAAGAGAAAAGATAAAAAAAAGAGAGGATGTAAATCGTCATATATAGAATATATATATATATATATATATCCAAATGGCGATAAGGTTTTTGAGAAAAAACAATTAACCATATAAAATTAGAATTGCAAGCAAATGACGATGACGATGACGATGACGATAAGGTTGTAAGTAGATATATCAAAAAGAATTTTTTCATCTAAAGTTGAATTATTAATTCTATGAGCTAAAAAAAACTTAACTCCAACAACTCAATAGTTCATTTGATAAATACACATAAATTAAAAAACTAATAAATAAAAAAAATGAAAAAGGTATTAAAATATAATCGATAATTATTACTATAAAGTTGATAAAAATATTAATATTAGTTAAATAAATAAATAATTGATTTTTTTAGAAATAAATAAAATATAAAATTAAATAAAATTTATATTAAAATATTCTGATAAATATATAATTTCAAAATATATAATAACTTAAAATATATATACAATACAATTGAGGTTAAAGAAGTATCATTGATTTAGTTTTGAAATTTAAATTGTACGACGTTTTAATAATTTATAATTAAATTTATATATTATTAAAAATATCAAATAATTTATTTTATAAGAAATATTATATTTTAAAATTTTGAGTTTTTTTTAAATTATGATCATTTATTGAATATTATTCATATTCTATTAAATATTTTTGAAATATAAATCGTACTAATTCGTAAAATAATATGATTTATTTCATATATTTTTAGAAATCTCTTAAAGTCTAATTCATAAAAAATTTAATGTTCGTGATTTCAATTTTTCTAATTATTATTCAGATTTAGAAGATTTTTTTTTTGCTCTTTTAAAATATAAAATATACTAACTCATAACATATTATTAATTATTTTATATATCGTTAAAAATTTCTAGAAATCTAATTTCAAATAAATTTTTCGTTTTATGATTTCAAAATTTCTATAGAAAATTATACTCATTTTACCAATAATTTTGATTCATATTTGAAATATAAACTTTACTGTCTCAAAATTTTTTATGAATCATTTCATATAATATTAGAAAGTTCTAGAAGTTAAATTTATAAAAATATTTACTGTTTGTGATTTTGAGCTTTTATAGAAAATTATGCTCAATCCAACCAAACTCAACCTCAAAGATTAAAAATTAAGAATTATAAATTTATTAATTTTTAATATGTAATTTTTAATTTTTACATCACAAAATTGAATCAATAAATTTTTTATTTTTCTCCAAAATAGTTGAAATTGGAAGTTTAATTCTTAAAATAAAGAATTAAAAATTAAAAATTAAAATAATTATTAAATATGATCTAAATATTTAAATAATTTAAATAAATAATAAAAAAAAAAATGAATGAGTTTTACAGTTTAATTTAAGTCACCTATAAATAAACTCAACTCAATTCAATTTAAATATTAAATGAATTAAATTAAATTTGACGTTAAAACTCACTTAAATAAGTAACCTTATATTTGACACCTCTAGTTGTAAACATTCATTTTGATTTTGGAAAATTCAGCTGAATGTGATTGGCTTAAAAAAAAAAAAGAAATAAAAAGCCTAAAGTTGCTGCCGGCTCAATGACAAAGCGAACTAGGGGGCCGCTTAGGCCCTTGTTTATGGAGGATTCTAAGTTTAAAAGTAGTCCAATGTAATTTTTATTATTTTTCAATTTTTAAACATTCATAAATTTCATTGTAATTATTGGTTCTCCTGGTAGATAACCACTTTACCGACTTCAAAATCAAATCATATGTTAAAATAATCAAAACATAGTAAAGACATTTTTCTCAAAAAAAAAAAATTAAAAATAAATATATCATTGTTATTATTTTCTAGTTTTTTTTTTAATTTATAAACATTCATTCGTTTTATCCGTAATTATCTTCATCACGTATCCAATTAAAAAATATGTGTTTTTGTTTACTTTTATATCCTTTTGAATAATTCAATAATTAGATCTATTATCTATATTATATAGATATTAGAAGTTATCGAAATTATTTATTTTTATCAATTTTAATTAGATTTAAAGAATTTTAATTCGATATAATAATCAATCTTAACTAATCTGAATATAAACAAATCAATTTTTTTTTCTTCTAAATCAAATAAATTTATATTGAGTTTTGAACTTTTTTATGAATTATTATCATATATAATGTATAGCATTTTAATTTTAAATCGGTACATTTAGATATTAGTTAACAAAATATGAATTGATCATATATTTTTTAATACAAATATAATCTAAATATAAAATCTATCAATACAATCTGAATCTAAATTATCATATCATATTTTTCAATTTCGAATTATTTGAGCACATTATATATTATATAACTTAACATAAAGTAGGCATGATAAATCTTAAGTTTTAACAGAAAATGTATATTTTAGTAAATTCTCACCATTTATCATACTACATGAAAAAAAATACTCACTTTTATCTCCTGTAATTTAATTTTTTTAATAATGTTAACATTAAATATGCAGCGATGTCTCACTTAATTTTATATATTAATAATTTGTCCAACAAAATGATAAAAAAGGTTGGAACCTACCTTAAAAAAAATGAAAGTTTAAAATTGTTCTTTGTATTATTCCTATCTGTTTAAGCTATTTTTCAAAATACTCTATCTTTTGTGAGTGTGTTTATAAAGAACTTTTTACATCATCTAAAATCATCCACTTTTACAATTATTTAAGTTAGTAAGATATTTTTTCAAAGCTATATATAAATATGTTGCTCAGAAGCATGTGAAATCTAAGACCTAAACCATATCTTGATGCATAATTTCGAGTTTGATCTCGAATAATTTGGAAATGGTATGAAGCGCAATATTACTAGAAACGAAGTTGCAAAAATGAGTCAAAATAAAGATAATCATTTTAAATTTTTAAATTGGTTGAACTAATAAATTTAACATTGAAATATTAAGAAAATTGTAAACATATCATCTAAATTTATCGAATTTTAAATATAATACTGAAATATTATAAGTACAATCTGCATAATATAGATAATATTTTTGCAACGTTTTAATGTTATAAATATAATATCAAAATATCATAAATTATACTAAGATTATACTTTTATAACACTTATGATATTCTCATACTGCATTTGTAATCCGATAAATTTAAATGATATACATAAGGCTCAACTTGTAACCTAACCAATGAAAAGTATGATCCATCGTATGCTTTATTCGAGACTTTAAGATATACCTATGCCTAAAGTGATGATTGTAAGGTGTCATAGCTTATACAGAATAAATTAAAGTACCTAAGGACCAACCATCAGTCTGGTTTATCAAGGTGGTCGACCTAAAGTTAGATTATGTTTTTACTAATGTATCATCTGATATGCTATGAAGTGTACCCCTTATGTAATCCACACAATTCTCTAACTTCTCCTTCTTTAAAATCGAATCATCCCAACATTTTGGCCTCCATCATAGGGCTTAGGATTTAAAGGTCGAGCTTTAGTTTTTGACCATGTATCCTTGAGGATTCATCCGAAGTTTTGAGAGAGAGACCTCCCAAACAAAAAACTCCATATCACGCGCTTTAAAAACCACATTCATCATGGTTGGAGTGTGAGTTGAGGAAATATTGAGACTAGTAAACAAAATGGCATCACAAAACAACACCTCACCTTGAAGAAGCTTGAGCCAAACCATGAGTGTAGGTACAAGTTGAGGTCAAACTCTTATCAAGATCTGGCTCAATAACTTCTCGAGCTGAGATGAGATCTCAATGAGACTAGGCAAGAAAATAGAGTGTTATGCGCACGAACAAGTCTAGATGTCCTCTTGGATCAAGCTAATAACATAGTTAAAGAAATTGGCCTCGCTTTTGTAAGAGATGAACTTTTTTGAGATGAGAATGTAGCATATAGTGTCCCTCATCCTAACGCAATCAGGCTTAACAATGAGCAATTAATGAGAGAGCAAAGGATCTAGGAGTCATGTCGCTAAGCCTTAGAAGAAACAAATAAGAAACAAAATAAGGCCCTCAAGGAAACAAACAGAAGACAAGAAAAGGGTAAGTCACACTATGATGTGGATAAGGATCCTCTTTTTCTGACGAAATAGAGAACAGTGAACCTTTAACCAAATTTAATACCCCCTAATTTTCCAGATTACCAAGGAATGAAGGATCTCATAACTCATCTTCAGCATTTCAAAACGGCTATGACCCCTATGAGCCTCACTCAGAACAAAATAAATGTCATGGTGTACAAACTCTTTACTGCCACTCTATGTGATGGCACTCAAAATTGGTTCAATAACCACATACCATAACCTCATTCTCTCAATTTGCTAAGTTGTTCACCACAAATTATGCTAGTAAAAAGCCCATGAGGAAAGAAACTCCTCACATATTCTCGATCACCCAGGTAAATAAAGAGTTAATTGAGGAATACATAAGAAGATTCAGAGAAGAAAATTTGGAAATTGTTGACTACCCCAATTCTATTATGATAGATTCCTTCAGATGAGGTATGTTGAAAAAATTCGATTTATTTGCTGAGTTAACCAAAACTGTCCCACATATGATGGAAAAGGCTTATGAGGAGGCCAAAAAGTTTGTTAATTTGGAAAGAGAGTTGAAATTAGATAAAAAGAACAAGGTTATCATAGAGGTTTCACCAGAAAAGGAGAAAAGGAGGATAAGATCATACAAAGAAAATGAAGACAAAATGATCAATATAAACAAACATTTCACTCTTAGTCATAAAGGGGAGGTCATTATCACCTTTTAAAGGTCCACCTTTGAGAGTAACTTTAGCTCAAGTTGTATTGAGAATGGAGAATGAACAAAACGTTATATGGCCATCAAAAATGACGGTATCTCTTAGAGACACATATAAATGGTGTGCCTTTTATAAAGATATAGGCTACGAAATGAAAGATTGTAGACATTTGAAGAAAGAAATAGAATATTTTTTGTCCAAATAGTATTTGAGTGACCTCATAAGAAACAATAGTAGAAGAGCTAATCGATAGCCCTAATGTGAAACTTTGAGGCTACCTTCTCTACCAACTAACAGCATAAAGCCATACAATGAAACTAATGTGAGGACTATCCATACTATACATGGAGGACCTAGGCTCAATGGGACCTTCAATAATGCATGTAAAAGACTTGCTAGACACTTGCATAGATTACCTCATATTTATAATTTGAAAAAAGGGATGTCTTCCATTACAATCATTTTCTCCAGTAATGATAAGACCTCATCTCCCTATAAAGACCCTTTGGTAATCACCCTATGAGTAGGGTCATGTGATATTTGTAGAATCTTGATTAATACTGGGAGTTCTCTTGAACATCTTTTCTTTTCAACGATGAAAGCGCTAGGTGTGAAAGAATGTGACATCAAGAAGAGGGAGCTATCTATAGTGGGATTCAACAATAGCACTACCTATGTCATTGGGACTGTGATGTTTCCTGTCATAGAAATAGGATCAATAGTCATGACCAATTTTTTGGTGATTGATATCATATCCCATTATAATGCCATTCTTGATAGATCATGGATACATAAGATGAAAGTAGTTCCATCTACTTTCCACCAAGCCTTTAAATATCTAACTAAGGAGGGAATAAAAGAGATAAGAGGGATCAAGATTAGGCTAGGAGTTTTTATAATGATACAATGAAGAATGTGGCTCCTAAGTAGCAATTATAGTATGGGTCTTATAAAAAAAACCAAAGGACAAATGCCTAGTAGAATTGGTTGATTCAAATGAAGTTCAAGAATTATAAGTTAGAGATAAAGAGGAAGACCCTTCTTTAAAATTGAGCACCAACTTAACAACAGAGGTTAGGGAACAACTATTGTAGTTCTTAAGAGCCAACTCTGATGTCTTTACATGGAAGCCTGCAGACAAGCTAGGAATTGACTCGAGAATTATGACCCACAGGTTGAATGTTGATCCAAAGGATAAACCTGTTACGCAAAGGAAGGGAAAATTTTCAAGAGAAAATAATGAGGTGATTAAAACTCAAGTCAACACACTCAAAGAGACGAAGATCATCATAGAGGTAGACTACCCAACCTGGTTATCAAATTTTGTGCTAATAAAAATGACTTGTGATTCATCCCGGATGTGTGGTGTTGTGTCCTTTAGAAGAACATAAAATCGTGCAAGTATACACGGTCACAAGTAATAAATTTGATAAGTAAGTTATCGTTCCCACGGAGATTTGTTACTATAGTTTGTTAAGTACTAAAATTGTTTCACTCTGATTTTATCCAAATGATCGAAAAGTTGAAACATGTTTTAACTAACTAAGAGTTTTATAACAAAATAAAAGAAAATTCTAGGATTGCAGTTTTCACTAAATTAATTCACTCGAATCATATTATTCCGTCTTGATTTATTTCTTTTGTAAATTTTATTTGTCAACCAAAAACTTCTAATTTTATCTACACATCTCTTCCGAGCTCCGTATAGACACATCTCGCTAAATTAATTCACTATATTCCTATGAGAATTAAATTCACCAAGATTCATTACATTCTAAGTTCTCAAATGGCCACACATAAAATAAAGGTATAGTCATATTCCTTATATATACATGTTATTCTATCTATGAGCAATATACACAAAAATTCCTCTTCCAAGTTTATTTAAGTGCCACAGATCAATTGATAAATTTTCCAATAATCAAAAGCATTAAGCACAAATAGAATAAACAAATTAAAAATCTTATAAATTTTTCAAAAATAATTAAATCCAAGCTTCATAAATTTAACTAAAATGCAACCCTAGAAAAATTAAGTTACTTTATAAATATAATTAAAATTACAACATTTAAGGAATAATACATGATGAACACAAAGAAAATTAAAATGTTTCTGCTCTCTAATTTTTTGGTACACGTAGAACACAATAGAAGCCAAAAATGGCTTCTACGTGTACCACCGTCCAACACTCCAAACTCTCCAACCTAACCTCTTGTTTCTGGCATTAAATGCTCTATTTATAACTCCAAAAAAAATACATCAAAAAATATTTTTCTTACAACCACGTGTGAATAGTGGGGGACATCGAAAATAATATTAAAGACACACGTGGAAGAAATACAAAACAATTGGAAAGGGGTGCTAATTCTTCGTTTTTGTTTCAATTCATGCATGCCACGTGTCAACATCTGATTGACTGCAAGAAATAACGGAACACGTGGCAGCCTTTCATAGGGTGTGATGAGCGGGCGCACGAGGAACGCATCGCACGCGATAATCAATGGCGACACACGTGGGCAACACAAAGGCTAGTAGAAATGGGCGCCATTTCTTTGTTTTAACCAACACATGCCACGTGTTAGCTCCTGATTTGTTGAAAGAACATTTGAGACATGTGGCATTTTATGATTCGTTGGATGGTAGGGTGCACGATGTTTCTCTGAACCGCATCGCACATGAGCATTTCTGGAATAGACATATGGGTCCCACTCTACATGTTGGCCTACGCGGCCAGGTGCGCCACACACGGTGCACCGAGCAGCGTGTAATCTAGAAAACCAGGTCCAGTCTCTTTTGTTGCATTTGTAATACACACGCTGATCCTCACTGTTGATTTTCTGATCTGACGGTGCGTGTCGTGCGTATATAATAGATGCGCGTGGTCTTCTTTCCTGCACAGAAAAATAAATTTTCTTTAATTGCATTTTAGCCTTCCAATTTAATTTAAATTAACTTTTAATTTTTTGTTAATTACAATTAAGTCCTTTTTTTAATTTAAATTAACTTTTACACTTTTATTAATTACAATTAAACCTTATTTTAATTTAAATTATATTTTAGACTTTTGTTAATTGTAATTAAGCACTCTTTTAATTTAAATTATATTTTCATACTTCATTATTTACAATTAAGTTTTTTTCGATTCATATTTTTTAATTTTCTTAAAAATATATTCCTTAAAAAATAAACAATAAATATTAATTTATTCCATTAAAATTAACTAAAAATGTGAAGAACATAGAAATTATAATTAATAAAATGGACAAATATAACTGTATAAAATACAATTATAACGTGGCTTTCATATATATGAATGATGTGTACCCAAAAGATTGTTTTATTCAACCAAGCATTGATTAATTAGTGGATGCTACCTCCCAATTTAACTTGATGACTCTTCTAATCATTTTTTTAATGTGCAACTGTTTAAAACAATATTAATATTATAATTTATGTTAAATATATATTTATTATAAAAATAATATTATTTATAATAAAGTTATTTAATTTTATTATTAAAAATAATATTTAACACCTTATTTCGTATTAATCATTATTTAAATTGAATTACGAATTTTATACTTATTTAATTGAATATTTTTTAATTAAATAATATTTAATATTATCGAGTATTGTTTTTATAATTATAAATTTTAAAGATATATATATATATATATATATATATATATTAATTTTTTTAATAATTACATTACTTAAAACATTTATCTTAATATTAAATATTTTATTTTTTTTAAATTTTATTTTCACTATTAATTTAAACCTTATATTTACATTTTTTTTCATTTTGATACTTAGTTAAAAATGGTTATTTTTTTTAAAAAGAATCACGTGACATTTATCAAAAATATTTTGAACATTTCATATATTAGTTACAAAAAAATCATATCTCGCTGGTCACCCACCCACCCACCCTATCTTCCCTTCTCTCAACTCATCGGACTAAGCCAATAATCTAAAATTATACAACTAATTAATTGTATAACGTTTTTCAATACGTTTTTTTATGAACATTTTATTATTTACTTTATAGTAATTTTAATCATAATTTTTTATTATATATACAAAAATAGAATGCATATTTTTTTTTCATAAAAGACTCAATGGATGTACAAACAATTGTATAATTTTAAATAAATGATTTAAATCAACATATTGTGCTAATATTATGACGTCTCATCCTGATTATTACATGGTTAGAATAGAAGAAACTTTTGACAACATCTATTAGCACTTGAATTTTCGTTCTTCTGTACATATTGCTGTATATATAAAATTGATTCATCAATCTATGTAAATTTTATAAATTTATTGCTTGTTCAAAATATTTAGCTTAAATGATATTTAGTAAAATTAAAAGAAATAATAGTGTCATTGTTAAAACATCACACATGTTAGCTTAAATGATATTTTTTTTTGAAATTTTAGAAGTTTTTGATTTATAATATCATTTTTAATAATTAATTAGACTTTTGATACGAAACTCAAAAGTTAATAATTTTTGTAACTTTTTATTAAAGTTAGTGGATTATTATTATTAATATCTAAAATAATATTATTAACTTTTGTTTTTTTTTTATAGAATCTTAGACGGGACTAGAACTCCATTCTAACCCGGTAAGTCGGTTTGTAACTGTTTTTATTTAATATCAATAATATTTTTATGGTATTAAGTATTGGTGTACACAGATGCATTCAGATTTTGTAAGATTTTGAAAAAAAAAATACTTAGATTTAACCGTTTATATTATTTAAATTAGATCGGATCGGATGGAACTATTTAAAAATTATTTTAATTAATACAAAACAAATTGGATTGTTTGATTTATAAAATCATTTGGTATGATCCGATCATGTTTTCAATTTAGTCCAATTTTTGGACACCTCTAATGAGAAATAGTATAAATTTTTTAATATATTATTAAACCATTTTAATTTATCGGGTTTAAAAATTAATATAACTTGATCAAAACATTTGAAAAATAGTTTTAATTAATATAAATCATATCAGATCGTTTGATTTATAAAACCGTTTCATCTAATTCAATCTAATTTTTCGACACCCTTAATACTAAGTTATCTCGTCCTATTTATCATCCGATAACATCTCGTCTCATCATTGTAAATATTAAGAATTTTACTATATTTTTTATCGTCAACGTCAAATATTATACTAAAAAATATATTTTTTATAAAATAAAATATTTATTTTTTAATTAATCCTTAATAATTATTATGTTCAATCTATTAATTAACTATATATTAATATTAATTAATTAAAATAATAAATTTAAAATTATTCTTGTATTCGTCTCATAAGTATATATTGTTAAGAAAAAATATTTAATTTATTATATAAATTAAATAAACTAAATGTGAGTGTTTTTATCTTTAATTTGTCTATGTCTAGTAATGAACTCTTAAAATCTTGATTTTTATTTGCCACCATCTCGATTTCTAAGGTTAGTTTTATGTTATATCTAATTATTTTTATACTAATTTTATATCATATATTTAATTTAATTTATTATACATAATAAAAAATAAACAATACTTAATTTTAATGTATATATCCCTAATAATTTTAAACATCGGTTATATATTTAAAGATTTTATGGGATGTAATTAAAATTAGTTTTTAAAGAAAAACCTAATTAGTTTTAATACAATACCATACAAACATGATACGTGAACGAAACATAATTATTAAACCTAAAATAATCTAATGAAAAAAAAAACTATAAATAACAAAATTTTCTCTCCCCTTTTTACGTGAGAAATGATAACACAGTACATAAACAATATATAAATCTAGCTATTAAGAAATTAACCCGGCAGTACATGTTTATCACATAAATGTACATGATTTTGCATCCTTAAAAAAAATGTTAAAGATATATACACTTGACATGTGAAGGCTTGGATGTTGATGACAACCAATCACTTTTAGTAATATATCAACGAACGTTCAGCCACTTAAAACTCGTTCCTCGGCTACTCTCCATCAGAATTAATTAACGTTTCATCCCCAATCAAGAAATGACTTAACAAGATCAAACTACTAACCAATCACAATTCTCTCCACTCTAACTAACCTTAGTTACAAAGAATAGTCATCAGTCACTAAACCTGGTTAAATTCTGAAAGCAAGTAACCAAGGGCAGGTTAGCTTGATGGTTTGGTTGTTCAGGCTGAATAGACTGTGTGAAAGTAAGCAGGTAGCTGCTTACTCATTAGAGGTTGTTGCATAGGCATTATGGTTTGCTGAATATGCAATGCGGTTTGTGTAGGTATTATAGATGGCTGATAGGTTGTGACAGCACCTGGAAATGAATTATACAGAGCTGTCAAGTGAGCCTGTGGGTTGCTTTGAGCACCAGTTGCCCCAGATTGGTGTCCAACTGATTGACACATTTGTGGCCTTAGAGGAACAAAATTGGTATTAAACCTTTGCCAACATTTACCTGCAAAATGTCCCATTTTTCCACAAATTTGACATTGTGCTCTAGACCCAGAAAAGTTCTTTCCACCAAAGCCTGGTGGATTTTCAAAGCTGTTTGGAAAGTAGGGAGTGGTGGAGACTAATTGAGATTGATTGGTGGAAAAAAAATAAAAAGACTCTCTACTTCTCAAATTATCTTGGGATGAAGAATTGTTCTGAGAGTTTATTAGAGAATGTGGTCTTTGGTGTGCAAGATTTGCAAGAGACATAACATTGTTGGAAGACTCATCAATTAAGTGCTGCACAGAAGTCGGATTTACAATTCTTCTGCTTTCCAATTTGCTCTCATGACTGAGAAGCTTTTGTGTAACTTCTTGTAACGAAACAGTACGTCCTTCTTTAACGTTGGCCACTACAGAGTCATAATCGGACTCTAAACCATTCAAGATTTCCATTATTTGATCTTGTTCAGAAATATAACATCCAGCAGAAAGTAATTGCAAGTCGAGAGTTTGAATCTTGTGTATGAACTCAATAATAGACGTGATATAATTCTTAAAAACTTTCAAACTTTTGTTTCTGATTTCTTTAACTTGATTATTACATTGTTACTGAGAAATATTTATAGATATAACTAATAAATCTAAACCATACAACATAAATCTACCAAAGTCGATCAAGATGGTTAATGCAAGGGAGTCACTTCACCATCTTCTTCTTAGATAGCAGCTCCAATCCTCCAAAATTGAGATGTCCATATCGAAGATGCCATAACCACGATGCATCTTTGTAGCAGGCTTTTAGACATTTTGCAATGTCATTTTGTATGTTGATCAAAAACATTCTATTCTTTGACATCAACACGTTAGCAATGAGGTTATTCTTATCATCTTTTATAGAAAGATTACAATCCTTCATATGAATATCATAACATTTCTCTAATAGTTGTCCTAAACTCAAGATGTTACTTTTTATATTTGCGACATAGTAAACATTGGAAATAAATTGATGTCGCCCATCTTTCAAGCGAATAAGAATGTTACCTCTTCCTTTCACTGCTACAGTAGAATCATCTCCAAATGCGACATTTCGGCTTACTGACTCATCTAGTTCTACGAATATGTCTTTCCTTCCACACATATGGTTGCTTGCACCGCTGTCAAGATACCAAGCATTTGATTTACTACCATCACCTTTCCTTTGTGCTAGAAAAAGAGTTTATTTCTCATCGGTCTTCTCCTCTATGTAGTTGATTTTCTCATCTACTCTATTGTTCGGAGCTCTACATTCTGAATCATAATGTCCAAATTTATGACAATTATAGCATTGAACTTGAGATTTTTCATACCTTGAGTTCGTATTGCCTTTTCCAAGACCTCATGTTGAGATTTCTCTTCTCTCAAAGTTGTTGGAATTGTTGTTATAATTCCAACCTCGTCCACTACCTCTACCTTTGCCTCGGCCACATTGATTTCTATCATTGCCTTGGATTTCATGCTTATCCTTGAATTGCATCTTGAAGAGTTTTTCAGTGATCCCTTGCTTCTTCTTATGCTTTTCTTCATATGCTTATAATGACCCATTGAGTTCATCAATGATCATTTCTTCCAAATCTTTGTTTTCTCAATCGTCACGATGATGTATTCAAATTTGGAATCTAATGAATGAAATATCTTTTCCATTATTCTGACATCTTCCAACATCTCACCGTTTCTTTTCAATTGATTAGAAACAACTGTGACTCTTGAGAAATAGTCGGAAATAGATTCAGAAGATTTCATATGTAGAGATTCAAACTCACCTCTTAGTGTTTGGAGATGAACCTTTTTCACTTTCTCGGCTCCTTTGAAAGAAATTTGAAGCTTATTCTACGCTGCTTTGAAAGATGTTGCATCTGAAATTTTCTCAAACCCATCATCATTTAAGGCTTGATAGATAAGAAAGAGAGCTTTCTTGTCTCTCTTTCTCAAATCCTTCAAAGATTCTTTTTGCACTTAAGTCTTTCTCTACTACTTCTCATACATCATGTGCACCCAAAAGAGCCTTCATCTTAATACTCCAATTATCATAGTTTTCGTTGTTGAGTGTCGGGACTTGAAATGATGTCATGCCTCCACTTGACATAACTCTCAATATAGTGAGAATTTTTAAATTTTGATCATACATATGGATTCAGAACGTCAAAAAACCTTGGGAATCAAAGTCAACCCTTTGGTCAATGGCCAAAGTAAACTCTTTTGGTCAATGCTCAACAATCTCAAAGGCTCGGTCAACAGTCTTCACGGATCAGTAAACTCGGCTGGACTCAGTTCCAACTCAGCTAACTCGATTTTAACTGAGTGAGTTAATTGATTTTCTAACGGGACGTGGTGGTACGTCTGAACTCTGATCGGGATGATTCTCACGGTGTTAGATTTGTCTTGTTGAAAGCTTTGATTTGATATACAATAATGTATATTTATATTTTCAACTACAACTTTGATACCACTTTGTTGGAATATTTTGGATCAAAACTCTCAAAACTCAACTCAAGAACAATTTTCCAAAAATTCTTAGAAACTCTCAAACTTTTGTTTCTTATTTCTTTAACTTGATTGTTACATTTCTACTGAGAAGTATTTATAGATACAACTAATAAATCTAAGCCATACAACATAAACCTATCAAAACAATCTAAACTATATACTTATCTCCTTACCTAACCTATTTATTTTCTTCTTTCCACCCACCAACCATAAGCTGTATCTTTATCAATCCAGATCATCACCATAAAAAATTCCATGAGTTGAACTTCAAATGGGTTAGAATATTCAAAGAGTTTTTTTAGGCTTGTAAATAAGTTTACAAAATAACACATGGACCTTGGTAGCATTCAACTCAGATTTATATTGCATCACTCGGTTTCTTGATTGAGAATAAAAATACTTCTCTAAGTAGATCCACATTTCTCTACTATTATCATAATTAGAAACAATTTTCATGAATTCATTAGTCATGCAACTAATTAGCCAAGAATCAATCATATGGTCTTGCCTAATCCATAACCAGTATTCTTGATTGATCATTCCATCTGTATGAAACTTTCCATAGCGTTTTCTATTACCAGTAATAAAATATCCAAGTCAAAGCTCCTTAATCTTTGTGCAACATTGGCTTCTTGTTGAACTTGACGATCTTAATTTCCCATGGAAATATTTAAACAATTGAGCTTCAACAACAGAAGTAAGGAGAAGAGTCAATGAGTAACTAGGAGAAAAACGAAGATGAAGGTGATTCTTGAAATGCAATCTAGAGAGAGTAAAATATTTATTGTTGTATTAGAGTATGTTTTTTCTTAACGTATTATTACATGTTACATAAGTTATTATTAAAAAATAAATTGTTAAATTTTGATCTAACTACATCTCAAAACCCAGGTTATATGATGGATTATTGCTCTCATTTATATATGAGTTGAATACTTCATGCCCAATCAATGTGAGATTTTTTAACACTCCCCCTCACATCGACAGTTCATCGATAGATGGTGGTGGGCTTATAACTGCATGTCACGGGGTGAGCTTGCCTGCTTTGATACCATGATAAATTTGGGTCTAATTCTATCTCAAAACTTATGTTATGAGATGAAAAATTGTCTTCATTTATATATAAGGTAGATATTTCATGCTAGTGAATTTTTTTAACATAAATTAATACAAATAAACTTTTTCATTGCACAAATAGATCACACTAATAACACATGACGATCATCTAGTTGTATTGTGACATTGTTTATATCTATTCAATTAATTCATAATCAATTAATAAAAATACCTAGGCTAATACCATGAAAATGATTTTACATATCAACCCAGTTTACAAAACTGCCTACATAGGTGCTGCAATCAGCTTGATATTTTATCAGGCTTGAATGACTCTTGATAATAATTAAGAAAATTCGAAGAGAATAATTAGAAAACACGAATACATTTTGATTTAAAAAAAATCATAGGAAGAACGTAGGAACATTTTGCACGTGATAATGTTCAACATTGTGAGGTATGAGAGCCCATCAATGAGACAACAAATTGTTACAACAACAAATAAACTAATGCCAAGAATAGCTCATAAATGTAGAAAAAATTAGCTCACTTTGTTTCAAAATTATCTGGAGGAAATTAAGGGACAAAAGACTAAAAATTACATAATCCATTTCTCCGAAGTAATTGTTATCTAAAATTAAAATTAGAAGTGAGTAAATAATTTGATCAATTCACTTAAATTAAGAAATTCGATTCGATTTATCAAATTGGATTGATAAATTTTATAATCGGATCATATTCAGATTAAAAAATATACAATGTTCCAGATTTGAAAAAGATCTTGATATCTTTGGGTACATTTGATTCACAAGGCTACAAGTATGTAGTTGAAGGTGGAGTTTTAAGAGTTAGTAAAGGTGCTCTCGTTGTTATTAAAAGGGAAATTGTCACGTGGTCTATATATGCTTCAGGGTAACACTGTTATTGGTAGTGTTTTAGTTTCATCCTCATCATATAAATATTTAGATACTACTCAATTATGGAATATGCGGCTAGCGCATGTGACTGAGGTAGAGATGTCTATTTTGAGCAAACATGATTTTCTTGGTGGTCAAAAAACTAGGAAACTTGATTTCTGGGAGCATTGTGTCTATGGAAAGCATCGTTGGGTCAAGTTCATTACAACCATCCATAAAACGATGGTACTATTGATTATATTCATTCAGATCTTTGAGGTCCTTCTCGTGTTGTATCTAAGGGTGGTGCTCGGTATATGTTGACTTTTATTGATGACTTCTCTCATTATGGTTGGGTGTATTTTTTGAAGAACAAGAATGATGTGTTCTCAAAATTTGTAAAACTTAAGGCTTGTATAGAAAATCAAACATGCAAGAAAATCAAGCATTTGAGGACTCACAATGGTTTAGAATTTTATGAAAGTTAGTTTAATGAGTTTTGTAAAAGAAATGGAATAGTGAGACATCGCACTGTGCGTCATACTCCATGACAAAATGGAGTTGCAAAACATATGAATAGGACTATCTTAGAAAGAGCTTATTATATGCTCTTTCAAGCTTACTTGGATAAATCTTTTTGGGCTGAAGCTTGTAACCATGCCTACTATTTGGCGAATCGGTCTCTATCAACTACAATTGAGTTGAAGACTCCATTTAAGGTATTCTTTGGTACTCTTGCTAATTATTCTGATTTGAAAGTTTTTGGTTGTCCTACTTATGCTCATGTTAATAATGGTAAACTTGAGCCTAGGGCATTGAAATGCATGTTTTTAGGGTATCCTTTTGGGGTGAAGGGTTATAGATTATGGTGTGTTGAACTCAAGTCACCTAAATTTTTGATTAGTAAAGATTTTAAGTTTGATGAGTTTTCCATGTTGGAAAAGAAAAAAGAGTCTATTGTTGCAGGAAAAGACCATGGTGTTAGTGAGTAGGTGGAGCATGAGAGTAGAGCTCATAATTAAGTGCAAGAAGGCACTTCAGATCAGCCATCTGTGGATGAGATAGATGTTTTTTTCTCATGATGTAGCAGAAGAGCAACATAAGCAACCATGTAGTATCACTAAGGGTAATGATAAGAGAGATTCGACGTCTTTAGAGGTACGCAGATGTAGCCTTAGTTTCTTTTGCATTGTATGTGGTCAAGTCTATTGAGGTGCATAAACCTTCTAGTTATCATGAAACTTGTCACTTATGATGAGTCTATTCAGTGGCTGGTTGTTATGAATGAATAGATTGAATCATTTCATAGGAATCATACTTGCACTACTACAAAATGGACTATTAAAGTCGATTAAAAACTGACTTTAAATTGACTAACTTAAAATGTAAATTGGTTCAACGCGTGAACCGAATTTACCTGTATTGATTTATTTTTATTTTTATTCTCATTTTTCACTCTACTAACCTGTATTCAATATACCATAAAAAATCAAAATATAAATAATAATACAAATAATTGAAAATTTGAATATAATTAATTACTTAATAATTAAGTTTATTCCAAAAACAAATAATGTATATACAATATATATATATATACATATATATATATATATAGTTAACTTAAATTACAAATAAAATAATGTCGTCAAAGTGTAATTGGATTGTACGAGCAAACTTGGTTAGCTAGAATCACCACTATTATGACAAGGAAACTGGGCAAAAAAAAAGTTGATTCATATAACAATTCATTCCCCTACATACATGAGTACGTAAACATCCATCAAACAAGTAATCTAAACTTCAAAGTTATACGAATGGAAAAATTAAATCATTATAAATATTATCATAAAAAAGAGATTATCAAAGTGACATTCAAGTAATATAATAATAACCTTATCCCTTCGAACTCATATTAGCACTTTATTAATCTATTGTCTATAAATATGAAGCTATTTGGAATCAAGCTGATATTTTTAATGCTATAATGAGCTCTAAATATGAAATCAAGTGTAACTCAAATTTGTTACTTGGCTTGTATGAGTTTTGGTGTCCTTAAATGTATGAAACGATTTTGTAATACGTTTATGGCCATCAAAACTCATACAAGCCAAGTAACAAAATAGAAGTTACACCTAACTTCATATTTAGAGCTTATTATAGCATTAAAAATACCAACAGAGATTCCAGATAGCTTCATATTTATAAATAAATGATTAATAAATTGCTATTATGATTTTGTCATAAGGAAAGTAAGCAAGAGAGATGAGATGAAGTTTAGGCAAAAAACAGGTCCATAAAACAATGCATCCCCAAATACATGAGTACATAACCATCCGTCAAACAAAACATCCATCAAACAAGGGACTTCAGACAAAGAAATAGAGAAATTAAATCATTAAAAAAATTACCATTATATTATCATATGCTATTCAAGATCATCAGAATCTTCTCCTAATTCTTCATGTGATGATATAATTTGAACCATGTGTTCTACCCATTCCTCTCGTAATCATCAAAAATTTGCTGGTCATAGCTCGCCTTGTTCCAACCAAAGAACTACATGTATTTAAAATCAAAATAGGAATGTAATTTCATGTATTTACAAAAAATAACTCAAATATGTTAAAAACAATTATGTATATGGGTAAAAGATATTACCACATCATCAATTGAAATTTTGATATTTGTGATGATTTCGCTTATAAACTTTATGACATAATAACCACACATGACTCCATTATTTTGTTGTGGAACCTACAAAAAACAAGTTTACATGATTTTTCATATTCGAACATCTTTATTATTCAATAGTAAAATTAATAAAATTATTAATATTTGCTTGTAAATATCTTAACTTTATTCAATATAAGCTTATGAGATTTTTTAAGTGCAATGCCCTTAAACTTGTTCCACAACTTTCATGCCCTATCAAGGTTTAAAATGGTTATTTTTCATTAAATATTACAAAAAATAATAGAAGAAACCAATAGCTAGCTATAACACTTACATATCAACAACTATTTTTGTATCTTTAATCAGTTCTATAGAAGCTGAGTCATAGTACCAAACATGATTATTGAATAGATCAAGGATTCCTAACATCTAATGATCTTGGCCTTCTTCAAACCTTAGTGACCAAGGGATTATCAAATTTTGATTTCTGTTAAGCGTTAATGCCCTATCACATAATTGTTTAGTTCTGATGCTAACATCCTTCTCTTGATATTGATTAACATATGAAGAATCATTGAACATTGTTAAATGTGATGAGTAATTATGTTGAAGTCGATAATAACATGCACTATATAAAAGAAATATATATAAGTAATTAGATAATATAAATATAATTATATATGTTCTACATAAATGAAAGAAAATGAATAGACTGAGGACTCACCTTGTCTACACTTGAATTATACTTAAATCAATAATTTGATATTTAAATAGTTGCAATATGCACTCGATCGATATATAAGTTTGGCCGAGATCTATACCAGAAATTTCTATAAGAAGTGGCACAGTTCATCCATCATTTATGATATATGCCCTCGCAACAATAGCCATCAAAGCGCCAAGATTTCTGTTGAAGTTTAAAGTATAATCATAACTATACTTTTTCCAAGGCTTCTTCTTGAATGACTTAATGCACAATGATTGGCCACTAGAAATAGATTTAGCAAGAGATACTTGCTTCATATCTCTTAAATGTGTCGTATTTAAGTGTTATGGTATAATAGACCAAAGAAAAAGTATTATGTATGTTAGTAACAATAAAAGATATAATAAAATAATAGTAGTAAAAAAGTGTTATCTTTTAAATTAAAAAATAATACCACGTCAAAATTTAGGACAACTTGATCGATGGCTAAGCCATATACTATCCAACCGCCTCTTGGATTGTGGTAGCATTAAAAGGCACATGTAGTGGACAATCATGGAGCAATGATCGATCAATTACTATTCACTAATAATTATGCAAATATTGATTATGAATCATCCGATCATCGCTTAATTTTTTGTACCGTTCCAATAGCAACAAAGTCCGTTGATGAAGGATGTTTCAACAAACATTTTCATATTCTGTAAAAAAATTTAAGTGTTATATATAATAAATAAAACATATAATAAGAAATAAAAATAATAGATTATCTACATCAGAAATTAAAATCTTACCACATATGATTCATCAAATAGATGAGGACTCCCATATGGGGTAGCTATTGGATGTACGTTCTCACCAAAATGTTCATCGTGATGTGATTGATGGTAAGAATACGCAGATTGCATTGGAGAAAATGATCCACTACTTGATTGCATATGCATTCCTGTCATATAGGGAGGACCAATAGAATGACTATATCCTATACTGGATATAGTTTGAGCGCCATGAGATTGCATAGGTGGCATGCTTGGTATGGATGATAGCCTATCTGTCATGGATGGAGGCATGCCTGGCATGGAGGGTTGCATGCTTGGCCAATATGGCATGCCCTGATTGTATAATGATGTCATGATTGACATGTGTTGTGATTGATATTATTTTATAGTGGTAATCTCACTTAACATTAAGGCCTTAAAGGATGATTGTATCCATATGCATGATATAGAGCATCTCTCCCAGGCTCTTCGATTATTTCACCCCTGGATATTTCTTGAACAACTCCCTACAAATAATAAAGCACACAAACATATCATGCATTATTACATCAATTCTTAAAAATCATATGGACTTTGTGTCAACCAAAATTACTAACCAACTTATTTAGTTGTTCTTCTCCTTGCTTTGTCATCGGTCTTGACTTTTTCGTTTTAGGATTCTTTATTTCTATGTAGAATTCAGTTCGGGTAACTGATCTACCCAATTCATCTTCGTACATAAATTATGAAAAATTTATTAACCATGACATGAAATTAAATTGGGGAAAATAAATATAAAAATATTTATAAATTAACACAAATTAATAATACCATTCTATATCTAACTTCAAGATTTGAAAACCTCTCAATACGGTTAGGAAGAATGTCATGCATTTGTTTATTATGATGTTCTTCCCTAATAATTTCAAATTCATCCATACGTCTATAATCCACAAAGTCTTTCCAAACATGAGGTGTAATCCAAGGGGGTCATTCAAGGATTTTGTAGAGCTCTACTTCATCAAGTGGTTCCAAATATGGAAACATATAATTTCTTTCCAATCTAGAAGTCTTGTATTCCTTCCCTGCCTTATTTGCAATCTTATAAAAATTTCTCTTCCAAGTGTCATCGAATTTGAAACGATTCTATAAAAACACACTATATGTAATTGATTATAAAATATAAGAGACTTACACAAATGGTTATACATATTTTTAACTTTTCATCTTCGTCGACCTAACTTCAATCATTTATATTGATTGGAATACTGGACTTCACAAGTCTACCAGTATACCAATAGAGGATTTTAATTGTTGGCCATTTTTTTCTATTGGATTACCAGTAGCATCAAATAGAACGGATACTCTATCATTTGGGTTAATTGAAGCATTAGGTATATTCGTCCCAACCCTTTCTTTTCAAATGACCAATGGATCATTTGGATCTACAATGAAGAAATATAAATTAATCGACAATTTTAGGAACATATATATATATATATATATATATATATATAAGAGTTATTACAACAATATAGAACATATGTTATGTTTAATTAGGTTGTTGATCGTATAAATATATTCCTTCATAATAACTTTAAACTTATGACGAAGAATCATCATCATCAACTAGATCATCACATACATTAGGCAATTTGTTTGAGAAATTACTAATATTGGTTAATGTATCAAGCATAGGGTCGTCATCTTCTAAAGAATCACAATGGTAAAACTCTTTTTGTGGAGGCGTTAACACAATATGCCATCTTGTGTCAATTTGATCACTCATATAAAATACTTGTTTTGCATGAACTGCTAACGTGAAAAGATCATTAATGTGACTTATCTTGGATAAATTTACAAGGGAAATCCAAAATCATATATTTTATAACCACCATTAATAACATCTTCAACCCAATCACACAAGAAAATTGTTTCATGGAAGACCTCATAATCCAATTCTCAAATCTCTTGAATTATACCATAATATGTTCTATCAGAAAATACAAAATTTCCATCTTTTGAATTGGAAATTTGCATAGTTTGTGCAACCATCTTCGCACCACCATTCTAATTTACTCAGAATTTGTCCCTAGCTTGAGTTGTACATCTCAATCCATTTATTGTGAAACTAGAAAATGATTTGACATCGAATTTTGGACCATATGCAAGCCATTCTAAAATTTATGTTATTTAATGATTGAGTTTCTTAAGTTCATCTCGAATCTATGTATACAAAAACATGAAATGTGTTTAAAGCAAAGTTTTAAAACATTGTATAGATCTAGGAACATACATGAATTTTTTTTGTGACACTTAAATTGTTATGAAACCAATTAATAAGCTCTCACTTATGTTCATCATACAACCATTTTCTCCTCCTTTTGTTTTATAACGAGAATCGATCTTCAATAAGTTTAAATGCATCATGTAATGTTATTAAAGATATATGAAGTAGATATCATCATTAAGAGTTAAATAAAAAATATTTTTTGCATAAATGGAAGGGTTAAACATCACTTACTCTATGTACGGTTATGCCTCATTATTATTTACCAAAATAATTCGGTGTGCTTTTTCCCATCGAGTGCAATTAATAAATAATTTCTTATTTCCATTAAGTATAGGGTTACCTACTTTGATCGTGTGACGTTCTAAGAATAACTTATGCATAGGATTCCAAATTTCAGTGCAACCACTAAAGTATTCAGAACAAAACTCAATGGCCTCTTCAACAATGTAGCGCTCCACCATGCATCCTTCAGGTTGATTTCTATTATTTACATATCCTTTAAGGACTTGCATATATCTCTCAAAAGGATACATCCACTTTAAGTAAGTGGGACCACACAATTGAACCTCTCAAAATTAATGAACACACAAGTGAATCATTATATCGAAGAAAGAAGAAGGAGAATATTTTTCAATTAGACACAAAGTCTCTACAATATCTTTTTGTAAAGAGTTTAACTCGCCAATTGATATAGATTTCTTGTATATTGTATTGAAGAATGAAAAAAGACAAATTATTAATAATCGAACATGTTTTTGAAGAATTGATCTAATAGCAACTGGTAATAACTGTTGTATTAAGATATGAAAGTCATGTGATTTCAATCCATAAAGTTTCTTATAGGTGATAAACACAAAATTTCTTAAGTTTGATGAGTAACCATTAGGAACTTTCACATCCTCCAAACATTTACAAAACACATCCTTCTCTTTTGTTGACATTGTATATGATGTTGGTGGAAAGTATGTTCGATTTTTATCATTTTCCACCCTTGGTGTCAATTCAGGTCATATGCCTAGTTTCTTTAAATTCAGTCTTACTTTAATTCCATCCTTTGTTTTTCCAAGTATATTATGTAAAGTACCAATAAAGCTCTCATATAGATTTTTCACAATATGCATGACATCTAAGATGTGACGAATGTGTAGGTCTTTCCAATAAGGTAATTCCCAAAATATTAATTTTTTATTCCAACAACCATGGTATACTGATTTAAACTCTTTATCATATTCACCCATTTCATTAGTTAACCTCTTTCTTTTCCCTAACTTAATGAGTTTTTTTCATCTTTCCATATCGTTTGAATGTCATACCATTCAATTGCCTTAATATCTCAACATCTCGCAAAGGTTGGGATGCATGATCATGATCTTCTTCACCATCAAACGGTTTCTTTTGGTATTTAAACTTGTGTCCAGATGGAAAAAAATCTTCTATGTCTTCTATAAGACATCTTTCGTCTATTACACAAGATAAGTTACAGAAGTTCCATCACTACATATAAGGCATCCCTTGTAACCTTTTGTTGCATGTCCTGATAAGTTTTCATAGGTAGAAAACGAATTAATTGTCCATAAAAGGACCCCCTCAAGTTAAAGTGTTCTTCTTTATGTGCATCGTAAATATTTACATCATCATTACACAACGTCTTTAAATCATCTATCAAAGATTGCAAATATACATCAATATTAACATAGGGTTGTTCGGTCCTGAGATCAATAATGTCAACATCATGAATTTTCTTTTCATACATAACCAGAGAGGAAGGTTGTATGTTATCATAATTGCTGGCCAACAACTATATCTATTACTAAGGGAACTATGTGGATTAATTCCATCTGCAGTAATGGAAAGATGAAGATTGTGCGGATCAGATGCAAATTGAGGAGATAAACTATCTACTACTTTCCAATTTGAAGAATCACAAGGATGAAGTAGTACCCCATCATCAGATCGATTATTTGAATGTCAAGTCAATATCTTTGATGTCTCTTTACTTTTCAACAACCTTTAAAAGCGAGTAATCAGAGGAAAGTACCAAAGAACCTTTTCAGGCACGCCTTTCTTATGTGTTGTCTCATATTCTTTTTTATAAAGAATGCAATCATTTGGACAAGCATGAATCTTATGATATTTCATGCCAAATCGACTAAGAGATTTCTTCACTTCATACATTGAAGAAAGAAATTCAATACTCTCAGAAAACATATCGACTAGTAGATTTAGTAATTCTGTGAATCCTTTGTCAGAAAAATCATGTTTTGCCTTCAAATTGTACAAATTAACCTATCTCGAAATTTTAGTGTATCTCTTGCATTTTGGATGCAATGATTTTTTGGCATCTTCTAGAAGTTTTTTAAAGGTTTCGGGATCATCCTCACATAGTTCATCTTCAACACCATGAAACATATTTTTTATCTGTACATTATGATAAGATGTATGTAATTCACTCACATTCTTATTTATCTTTTCCCCATGAGTATTATCAATATTTTCTCCATGATAATACCAACATTTATAGCTCAAAAGAATACTACTACGGATAAGGTGATACTTAACCTCGTAAAATTCATGAAATCACTCATTTTTACATTTAACACATGGGCATCAAATCATATTAATTCCATTATTAATATTTTTACAAGCAAATTTCATGAAACTTTAAACTCTAGAAATGTAGTCCTGCTCAATTATATACTTTGACATCCAAGATTTTTCCATTGTCTATTAATGACATTAATTAAGCATATTAATTATGTATCCAATCAATATATTTCAAGCATTATTATATATAAATTTTCTAATTATTAGAATATATACCAAAACATACATAATACAAACATTTATCATTTTAATCATTTTACAATTGTATTACTTTAACTTAATAAATTATAATTATTTATATGTATATAAATTTATCCACATACTGTAAATATTATAGTCCCTCAAACCCACAACATCTAGATATTATTTCCACAGAAAATAAGCCAAACATATAATAACAAGCATAATACAATACATAAATCAAAAATTTATACAAAAAATAAAACAAACTGAATAATAAGTGCGTAGGATTAATAAAAATACTTAAAAGAATAAATGAAGTGACTAAATGAAGCAAATGAAGAAAAAATAGGTGTTTTGTAAGTGAGAAAATAAGTATAATTTTTTGAATATTTCGCTCAAAAAATAGGGGATCTGAAAGATAATAAAAAGAGGAATATAACCCATAAAATGACGTTTGAAATAATGCTCGCCACACCAACTGAGGCTATCCACGTGTGTAGCGTCGGTTTTCCAAATTAACCGACACCATCCACGTAGTTTAAAATTAAAATTTTTTAGGTCAATTATTATTTTATTTGAACTTTTTAAAATTTAATTTGAATATATATATAGTATAAAAATAATAATTTTAAAATAATATCCAAACAAATACACAATATTATATAATAATAAAAACCAATTGTCCAAACCGACTTTAAATTCATTATAAGTCAGTTTTTTTACAAAAGATGACTTTACATATCGACTTAAATACCCCTTTTTATAGTAATGTTAGGAATTGATGAAACCGCCTAAAGGCTAGAGGATTGTTGGAAACAGATGGGTCTTCAAGAAAAAGAAAGGTATACCTGAGGTTGAAGTAGATAGGTTCAAGACACATGTTGCAAAGGGCTATTGTTAGAAACATAGCTGTATTTGTGTGTTTCTTACTATGGTTTCATTGTTTGACATGGAATTGGAACAGTTTGATGTCAAAACAACCTTTTTACATAGTGAGCTTGAAGAACAAATATATGTGCATCAACTAGAGAGATTTGTTGTTCCAAGTAAGAAGGATTATGTTTGTTTATTGAAAAAGTATTTATATGGGTTGAAGCAATCCCCTAGGTAGTGGTATAAATGGTTTGATTCTTTTATGATTGATCATGGTTACTCTAGGAGTGATTTTGATAGTTGTGTTTATCATAAAATATTACTTGATGGTTCATGTGTCTATTTGTTGCTTTATGTTGACGACATGCTTATTACTTTTAATAATAAGTCTAAGATTCAAAAATTAAAGTTTCAACTTAGTGGTGAGTTTGAGATGAAAGATTTGGGTGCAACAATGAAAATTTACAGGGATAGACAAGCGGGTAAGCTTTATTTGACTCAGAAAAGTTATATTGAAAAAGTTCTTGAACGCTTTGGTATGAAAGAGTCTAAACCTATGAGTACACTATTAGCTGCACATTTAAGGTTTTTTTTGGATTTGTCACCACAGATAGAAGAAGAAAAGCAATACATGTCTCAAGTTCTATATGCTTGTGCTGTTGGTAGTTTGATGTACGCTATGGTTTGTACTCATCTAGACATTTCACATGCAATTAGTATTGTCAGCAGATATATAGGTAATCCTGGTAAGGGTCATTGGCAAGTAGTGAAATGGATACTTCGATATTTGAGAGGTACATATAATCTTGGTTTTGTATATGATGGAAGTTCTAATACCAATTGCAGTGTTATTGGTTATGTGGACTCTAATTATGCTGATGATTTGGATAGGAAAAGATCTCTGACATGTTATGTCTTCATTCTTTCTCATTGTGCCATTAGTTGGAAGGCTACTTTACAGTTTATAGTTGCTTTGTCTAAGATAGAGACAAAATATATGGCAGCAATAGAAGTAGTGAAAGAAGCTTTTTGGCTTAGAGGTTTGGTTTGTGATTTAGGTTTACAGCAAAATACGTCTATTGTATTTTGTGATAGTGAGAGTGAGATACACTTGACCAAAAATACTATGTATCATGAAATAACCAAACATATTGATGTTATATATCACTTCGTTCGTGACATTGTCTCTCAAGGTGCTATTGTTGTCAATAAGATAGTCACTATAGAAAATCTAGTTGACATGTTAACCAAACCAATTCCATTTAATAACTTCAAGTATTGCTTGGACTTGATTGGTGTTTGTAGAAGATGATCACCCTTCGGGATTTTGGACGACAATTATTTGGTAATCCGATGAATTTCATATTAGAAGAACTTGTTTTCTATTTTGAGTCAAGGTGGAGATTGGTTAAATAAAGTGGCCCAAAACTAAAAATAGCCCAAATCCCATATATTATGTAAATCCTTCTGTTATTGTGTGTGTGTATATATATATACTGATTTCTCTACAGCTAAGAAAAAAAAGGTAATGTTGCAGCCGCAGAGAAGAACTAAGAACAGAGAGATCGATAGGAAAGTTGAAAATAGAAACACTTCCAACCAGAAACTCCAGCTTCGTTCCCAACCAGCCACTTCTAACTTCTTTCATTATCTTCATCTTCCAACATGAATTGGGTTTGAGGAAATTGGAGAAAAAAAAAGAAAATGGAAGCAACGTAGTGACATCCATGGTGTTGAAATTTGAAGTAGAAGGTGTTGTTAATATTTACATGATAATATTTGATTTAATAGCAAGTTTGTTAATTTATCTTGTTATATATTACCAGTAAATTAGATGGAATTATTTTTTGGATATATTTTGGATATTGATATATTTTTTGAAGCTCTTTAAATATTGGTGATTGTATCTCCATTTGAATTAGTAGATTTTCCACGGTGTGCCGTCGTCAGTAGGTTTTCACATTGAAAAGTTGAACCACTTAAATCATTGTGTACCATTTATTTTTCTCACTGCTTATTATTTTATTCTTACCCATAATTATTTATTTGTGTAACCAACAAGTGCTAATTTATAACAATTCGTTTGCATTCAGATCAGATTCAAATTGGCAGATTTTATAATCTGATGTATCCAATCTAGACCTATTAAATTATAAATAAATACATATTTTATTTTATAAAATATTATATTTAAATATTATACATATCATGATTATATTATATTATTATTTTAACTTAAAAAATAGATATAAATAATTATATAAACATATTTTTTATTCTTTTATTTTTTTAATTGTGATTATAAATAATAATATTTGTTACAAAAATATTAATTTAAAATTTAAATTTGTGTATGTTGTGTTTTATATATGATAATAATTTATAAATAAATTTTAATATCAATATAATCTTATCCGATTAGAAAAAATCTGATTTATTCCCACTCGGATTGATTATATAATCAAAACCATATTCAGATTGAAAATCTAAAAATTCATTTGAATCAGAACAGATTTGTAACGATAAAAAAATTAGTTAATTTCGATCCATTGTTCACTCAAACTTAAAAAAATGCTTTTGCTAAGTTGAGAATTTCTCTTATATTGATTAAAACATGGCCAAAACAAACATGCTGCCACGCTTTGAAATAAAACACAAATTAAGACATTTTTGAAGGCTTACTTGGAGGTTAGTGAGGTTTTGAAGATCTTGAGAAACATAGTCTAACTTCAGAAGTTTCATCAAGGACAATTCCTTTAGAGAGATGAGACCATATATTTCTTAAGACGGTGACTTGAAACTCTCGCAACTTGATCCAGCATTATTAAAGGAGAAAGACAACATATTTATTGAGGAAGTAATGATAGATTGTGGCTAGGGTTATTCAGCAGATCCGAATCGTTGATTTTATACTCATCCAATCTGATCATCCTCTCAAATTGAAACATCCTAATCCGCAACCAATCCGATCACTTTTTAAATCCGATCAATTCGATCCGTAAATTATTCGAATGATATCTGATCAATCCAATCAATTCGACCAATTAACTTAATTAACTCTATTTTTGTATTTTTAAATAAAATATTTAAATTTTCACATAAATCATAAAATAAAATTATTTAACTTAAAAGAAACATTAAAAAATAAAATAAATAAATATTAATTATATATATACATATATTTAATTTAATAAATAAATATATATAATTAATTTCAGATAAGATGAATCGTAGTGAAATCCACCATCCAATCCGCACTTAATAGATGGAAAAAAAATTCATCCGATCTCACCATCGGATTAGATTGGATCAGATGTAAAATCAACGGATCGAATTGATCAAATGATCGGATTTTTTACACACCCATAATTGTGACACTCCCAAAGTGTAAGCGTCTATTAGGAGGTGAGGTTGCATATTATATTCCCTTGATTAATTCCAAACGTGGGCAAACTATTTGCAACATACAACCATCAATTTGAACATCAACATGAACATGAACGGCTTTAGAATTAATAATGATTAACTCAAAAATTATGAATAAAGTATTTATTTAAAAAAAATAGGATAACTTGTGTGTTCACCCGAAGATTTTCTTCTAAATTGAGTGGAACTCAAAAACATTTATAGGGTACATAATTTATTTTTGAACTAAGATAAAATGTAAAGATTTTCTCCTAAATTGAGTGGAGCTCAAAAACATTTATAGAGTACATAATTTATTTTTGAACTCAGATAAAATGAAGATGAAATTTGAATTTTTAAAATAGGGATATGATTTGAAAATTATTTAAAATTTGATTTTTGTTATTAAATACAAAATATATTTTTCATATTTAGTAAGTTTATATTTAAATAAAATTTATAGATTATATTAAAAAATAACATTTAAATATATTTTTTTAAATAATACTTCTTTTAAGATACCGTGCATATACAACCCACCCACTTATTGGCATGAGATTTACATTTGGTAATATCTTCATTCCACGCATCACTAAGTATTAAAATATATTTATTATCCTTCGACTCTTTTTCGAGTTATTTTGTAGTTGATTCATTTCAGAATTATAATCTAGACTCTTATCAGTAGCATATTTGATGATATGCTCAATAATTATTCTCACAACAAAAACATCAAACACACAAATCCACATCTTTGATTGAAAATGGTTCTCTACCTCTTTGTCATTTTAAACAAATTGCGCAAGTGTAGTTTTACTAAGTCCCCCACAATAAACGATAGCAATGGTAGACATATTATCATTTATTTTAACACCATTTAATAGTTTTTCTATTAAAAAAGATACAAGTGAAATGAATGTAATTATCCACAATAGTTTAAAAACAACGTACATCAAGGTAAATTTCAATTTTATATGTACCAGAATTATCACATTGTATAACATCAAAAGAATGAGTATTTTAAATAGAATTTAAAGGAAAAGAAATAATCTTGTTTGTTTTACCAAAAGAAAATGGCATAGAAACCTTGATTTAACTCCAAGGGATTAAAAACCTCAATTAAGGGAAGAACTCTACGATTCAACCCAACAAAGAAAACAGAAAAATCAATAACTATCATTTGCCTCCCTCAGCTTACTCTCACTACTAATCACCAGCCTTTGCCCTCTCTCATGCAGTACTTTGTTTAGACAATATTCTATAGCCTATTTTTCACCTCACACTTCTATACAAAATAAGATAACAAACTTTTAATAGAAATATATTTGATAGGAGGTTGAAGAGGGTGCGGGTGCATTTAACTCTGATCGTGGCATAACCTTACCTTGCTTCCCAAGGCCAATTGTTCTTTTCATAGCCCTGTAGTATACAAAAAGTAGAAAATAGGTTAATGAAATAATTTAGATCGGATGTAATCTTAATGACACAAAGAATATTCATATGAAAAGAGGTTACACAAATAACATCATGAACATGTAAGTTTTGTGTGATATGTATATGTAGAACCAATGCTAAGTGGCTAATTAGAAGTATGGATGACTTGAGTTGATTCAGCTCTTAGTTTGATTTACAAAGACCTTTCTAGCTCCTCGATTTAGAGGTTTAACATCCTTGCCATGCAAATAATGCCCAATTGGAAATCCATTCAAATAGAAGCACCATTTTACTGTATGTGTACTTCCACTACAGTAAGTACAATGAAGCCGTTTCTTAGACTTTTGTGTCTTTGATGATCCAGATGTCCATGTTTGAGAAGAGTCTTGTCGTGATGAGGGAAAATCTGATTTAGCATTCATGGCATGAGATTGGTCAAGGATCTTCTCTGATCTAACATTCATGGCATGAGACCTGCCTGCATCCTCTCCGATTTAACATTCATGCGGCACGAGATTGATTGGGATCTTCTCGATCTAACATTCATAACATGAGATTGGCTCGGGATCCCTCTCGATTTAACATTCATGGCATGAGACTGGTCAGAGATCTCCTCTGATTTAACATTCATGGTAGGAGACTGGTCGGGGCTCTCCTCTGATTTAACATTCATGGCATGAGACTGGTCGAGGATCTCTTCTGATTTAACATTCATGGCATGAGACTGGTCGAAGATCTCCTCATGTTTAACATTCATGGCATGAGAGTGGTCGAGGATCTCCTCTGATTTAACATTCATGGCATGAGACTGGTTGAGGATCTCCTCTGATTTAACATTCATGGCATGAGACTGGTCGAGGATCTCCTCTGATTTAATATTCCTGGGATGAGATTGGCTCGGGATCTTCCTGTTCAACCAGCCTCCTTTGTTTTTCTTCCTCACATAAAAGAGAATATGCTTTCGTCACCGTGGGTAAAGGCCGCATACACATGATTTGTTTTCCGACTACCGAGTAGGTTTCATTTAATCCCATAAGAAATTGACCCGCCTAACCCTTTCTTCCCGTCTAATAGCTTGCTTGAGTCCTCTACATGTGCATGAAATTGTCGTACTACACATTTCCATCTCATCCTACGCAATTTTATTCTAGTATAATACAAAGAGATAGTTTGATTTTGCTTCAACTCTACAATAACGCCGGATTCGATAGTATTGAAAGAAATCATCCCATGTAATCGCCTTGCAAGTGCAACTGACATATCTAAAGGAGTTTCGCATTGAGTACACTATTAGCAATCTTCTCATTCAATGTGTTACGAATCCAAGAGAGAACCATATCATTGCATTGTTGCTGGGCAGCATTTTTAGGATCAGATTTACTTGGTCTAGGTATAGTCCCTTTAATGAATCCTAGTTTATTTTTTTCACCGAGACTCCACATGACACGTCTCCACATAGCATAGTTAGTTCCATTAAGAACTATTGGCACGAGAATCATACTTGAATGATCCGAGGTATGAATAAAAAGAGGATCAGATGGATCATTGGTTGGAGAAGACTTGGTTTGATGAGTGTTGTTTTGGTTTTCTTGACTGGCATGAGACTGGTCAGAGATCTCCTCTGATTTAACATTCATGGTAGGAGACTGGTCGGGGCTCTCCTCTGATTTAACATTCATGGCATGAGACTGGTCGAGGATCTCTTCTGATTTAACATTCATGGCATGAGACTGGTCGAAGATCTCCTCATGTTTAACATTCATGGCATGAGAGTGGTCGAGGATCTCCTCTGATTTAACATTCATGGCATGAGACTGGTTGAGGATCTCCTCTGATTTAACATTCATGGCATGAGACTGGTCGAGGATCTCCTCTGATTTAATATTCCTGGGATGAGATTGGTCGGGGATCTTCTGTTCAACCAGTCCTCTTTGTTTTTCTTCCTCACATAAAAGAGAATATGCTTTCGTCACTGTGGGTAAAGGCTGCATACACATGATTTGTTTTCCGACTACTGAGTAGGTTTCATTTAATCCCATAAGAAATTGACCCAGTCTAACCCTTTCTTCCCTGTCTAATAGTTGCTTGAGTCCTCTACATGTGCATGAAATTGTCAGACTACACATTTCCATCTCATCCCACAGTAATTTTATTCTAGTATAATACAAAGAGATAGAGCCTTGATTTTGCTTCAACTCTACAATAGAACGCTGGATCTGATAGTATTGAAAGAAATCATCCTGCCAGAATCGCTCTTGCAAGTGCAACCAGATATCTAAAGGAGTTTCCGCATTGAGTACACTATTAGCAATCTTCTCATTCAATGTGTTACGAATCCAAGAGAGAACCATATCATTGCATTGTTGCCACAGTGCATTTTTAGGATCAGATTTACTTGGTCTAGGTATAGTCCCTTTAATGAATCCTAGTTTATTTTTTTCACTGAGACTCCTCCACATGACACGTCTCCACATAGCATAGTTAGTTCCATTAAGAACTATTGGCACGAGAATCATACTTGAATGATCCGAGGTATGAATAAAAAGAGGATCAGATGGATCATTGGTTGGAGAAGACTTGGTTTGATGAGTGTTGTTTTGGTTTTCTTGACTGGCAGTTTTTTTTGTGTTGAGGTTTTTTTCGATATTCTTCTTGAAAGATTGCGGATGCTGCTTCTTAGTATCAATCATCTGATACAAAGATAAGTTCAAATATTATATTATATCAAATTGCATCTCTAATTTTAGTTACAAGAGAGATTAAGTCTCCAAAAATCAGATCCCTAAATTCTATAAAGTAAGAATATTATTCTATTACTATAACAGAGAGATTATAACACACATTTTCTAAGCAAATATAGTTCCACAAATTGTCGCAAATCAAATCTTGACACTCTTCTGTCAGCTTGAATTTGAGCTAATTAAAGTTTTCTTAATATCTCGTACCCAGTTAGCCATTTTGATACGAAAAGCAAATCGGTTTGAAGAGGATAAAAAAAATTCGTACCTCTTTAATCAGTTTTCTTAACATCTCGAACCCAATTTTTTGATGTGGGGGTCTTCGCAAATCATCAGCCTCCATCTCCACGTAATGCAGCAAGTCTTCAAGAAGATGAGCAAAACATCCAAATCTGGCAAGCCAAATTTTGAGTGACCCGATTTCTAGGGGAACAAGTAGGTCCTGTTTCCTTCCCAAGAATTTTTCAATCCTTCTCAAAGCTTCAGAGGCCAACCAAGGA
This sequence comes from Hippophae rhamnoides, assembly GCA_033030585.1. Taxonomy (NCBI): domain Eukaryota; kingdom Viridiplantae; phylum Streptophyta; class Magnoliopsida; order Rosales; family Elaeagnaceae; genus Hippophae; species Hippophae rhamnoides. Next base: position 7,131,276 of record CM065431.1, read on the forward strand.
ATAATAACCTCCGCACAGCTGTAAAGGATCCATTCGGCCATTGTAATCCAAAAGAAAGCTTAAAGCTATAGTTCTACACACAGAGAAGGGAGATGAGAGAGTGAGAGTGAGTGAGAGAGAGAGAGTGTTCGCATAAGCCAACTATTATAAATCCTTGCTTGAGTGCTTAGCCGTTCGATCAACAATCGAACAAAACTTTTGACCATGATCATAGTTTGATTGTTTAGTAAGATTCCTCAAGAAAAAGAATAAACAAAAGTAAAAGGGTGAAGGGATTGATTTGTCCCTGTCGCACTTTTAAGATCATACAATTGCAATTTTGTTAATAAAGTAATTTGATTTTCTAGTTTCCTTACACTAGATTTTCTGTGATAAAGAAAAATGAAAACTGAAGATGGAAAAAAGAGTAAAAACTACTACTAAATAATTATAATATATATGGATTAAATTAGATTTTTTAGTTTTTTCACTCGATATATAGGTTTATAGAGAGTAAAACAGATATTTCCCACCAAAAAATATTAGAAAATTTTATGATTCTCATCAGCTATTGTTACAATTGTTTTTAGCTATTTTCACGAAATTATTACAATTCTAGTACTTTAATTAATTAAGAGATACTTACGCCAACAAAAATATTTCATAAATGCTAATATTTTGCAAATAAATCTCAAAGTACGTTATTTATTTTTGTCTTTGGTGAATACAGAAAGTTTAAAATAAAATATTTTCTTCCCCCAACTAATACCATAAAAACTAGTAATAATAAAAATAATAACATTCGTTTTCAATTAAGAGAAATACAAGTAACTATTAAATACGTTATTTTTATAAAAAAGAAAATTAGATATTTATACTCATGATAATATGTTAATTTAAAACATAATTTTAATTGATATCCATTTAATATAAATATATGGTTACTATTAATTTGAGTTCTTTTACACGAATACTTGGAAATCATATATTTATGTTCTTAAAATAATATTAGGATGAATAAAAAATTACGTGTCCGCACGCCCTAGGATACGAATATCCTTCAATTTCAATGGTTACAGCGGTTTCAATTATTGAATGAAAATTCAATTAAGTTTAATGTGATAAAGAACGCGTATAAATCTAATATTTTTAATTTATAGTTAAAGTTTTTTTCTTATTTATTCACTACTTTGTTTTCTATAATTTTTGTTGTTAGGAGTTTTGTTTTCTTCAACAAAAAAATTGTAAATGTCTTGTTTGATGTTATAAAGCATTAAAGTTTGAGAAATTATTAAAAATAATATCATATAAATTTTATAATAATATATTATCTTAAATTGAGAAGGATATAAGTTAGTGTTAAGAGTTATTATTTTTATTAGTATAAATTTTAAAGATATTGATTTGATGTTTTTTTTTTTTTTGAAATTTTGAGTTTTATACTTTATTTAATTTTTTGATTTGATAAAAAAATGGAAAAGAAAAAACTTTTTTTCTTCTGTTAAAATTTTATAGAAAATAAGTAATTTCTTTTTTGAAGAAAGTTCAAAATTAAATTCTACAATAAAAATACAAAACTTATCTTCTAAAATTAATTTTTTTTTAAAAAATTATTATTATTATATTAATAAGATATTTTAGTAAAATAATTATATTTATTTTGCTATAAAATAATATAAGTAAATACCATAAAAATAATTTAATTTTTATCCATTTTTTTAAATTTCATGGAAAAGTGCATTAAAAATGTATTGAATAGGGGGCATGACGCACTAACCGTTATGTTACTCATTAGGGTTGTAAATTTTCAAGCAAATTTACTATGAGATTATTGGATTAAAGATAAAAATAGAGATAATTAAATAAGAAATAGAATTTGTATTTTATAATATAAAGTATGGTAAAAACGAAGATTGTATTCTATATCCTGTTTTTTAAAATTATATATTTTATTTTAATAAATATATAAAAAAAATTAGATTTAATTATATTTAAACTCATATTAATCATAAATAATATATTATATATTTAAATTATTTTTTATTCTATTAACCGTTTTAAAAATAATTATTATTATATCAATAAAATATTTTAGTAAAATAATTATTTTTATTTTAATTATAAATAATATAAGTAAATACAATAAAAAATAATTTAATTTTGATTATTCTTCGTTTTTAATTTTCTTAGTTTTTGATTCATTTTTGTTCCGTTTCTTTTTAAATTTCATTACGAATTGGAAAGTACCCATAATGTTAAAAAATTATAGAACGTGACACACTAAACCCATCCCTTATTGTTAAACTTTTTTTCTCGTTAGCAGTCGGGTACATGCATAAAAACTAACTATTTTTTTATGATTTGTTTTTGATAAAAACTAAAAAATTTGAGATGAATCTCTAATAACATGATACAATATTTTTAGCAATATAAAATATATTGATTTAAGTTGGAAAAGGATAAGTTTATAAAAAATGATTATTAGAAAATATAAGTTAATAAAAAAATTGTAGAGCCGTATTCCATGTTATTATATTATTAGAAAAATTTTTACATTATTTTAAAGAGTTATAAATAATGAAGAGTTTGTTATTGGTATTGGATCCCAATGAGCAATCACTTTTGTGTAATGGAAGAGGACACACACGCGCACGCCGTCGTCGTCGTTGCCGTCCGTATTTTTAAAGAAAACTTTTCCATTTACAAAATGTTTGTTATATATATATTTTTTCAGAAAAATGACCGATATTTTCTTTTATTAGAAATATAACCGTTAAATAACCGTTTGACTTCTTTATTCAGAAAAAAAACCGTTACTCGAATTTACTCACAAAAATGTCTGTTACTTGTCTTTAATCTAAAAATGGCCGTTACTCTTCATTACTCAGAATGACAGTTACGCTCTTAATTCTCAGACATTACCGTTTTATCATAATTGACACACGTTTTCTAAAACCTATAAAAAGAGAGCTTCAGTTTTTTCAGTTTTAACACAATAATCTGCAATCTCATCTCCCTTCGAAAAACAATTCTCTCTACAATTTCTAAGTTCTTTTTTAGTTTTTCAAGCAACAAATTTTTCAAGTGTAGCATTCCGGTCTTCATCAGTGTAGTGAAGTTCCGAGACAGAGAAAAAAGATTCTGGACTATTTTATCTTGGGGACGACGGGACTGTGTTTACTTGCACAAATTGAACAGAGCCGCGAAACGTCTTAAAGAGAACGACCTAGTCCGCGACTCATCCTAAGCAATTCATACTAATTTTTTCGGTAATATTGTTTCAACACTTTTATTAACAAACTTGTATCAACAATTTATATTTAAAAAAAACCTAACATGCAAATTGAGATTGTGATGAATTTTTGATATATAATATAATCAAATATTTAGGAAGTAAGAGGTATGAATGAATAGTATATACGGTGAATTTGGAGTTCTTATTAATTTGGGAAAGATTGATTTTTCTTTTAAAAATTTATAAAATTTTTGATGTTTAGTAAAACTAGTAAAAATAGATTTGTTCATTTTATTTTTGAGAATATGTGCTGTTGCGTTTAACTCAAAAGTATTTTATCAAATTCCAAATCGATTTTTATTACAGTTTTTTTTTTAAATAACTATCACTAATACACCCATTATTAGGACTATAACCTCCTATCTTCCTAATTTCAAAATGTATTATATATCGTTGACTCACAACTTATTTGTTTTTATAAATACCATAATTTTTTCTATATTTATTTATTCTTTCACATCCACAACAATCCCAAACCCATCCTTTATTTCAACTAATCTAATATATAGATGTTTCCCAGTTTATTATATCTTTTATTTATGTACCAATTAACCTCTAACAATCAAAATAGTAATCTGACCACTATATAATATGTTTAATGTAAATTAATTTTTTTTAATTAAATGATTATTGTGGGTAAGAAATATTTGAATCAAAATAGTTTATAAATTATTCTTAAATTTTTAAGTACTTTATTAAAGTGACTTCTTTAGAAGATATTATTTATTGCTGTGGGAGTATAACTTTTTAAAAAATATATATAAATATTTAATAATTAATTATAAAAATAATTAATTTGATTTTTTACTAACATCTAATAACTTACTAAATAAGCTACCTAGTATGCTCTAAAGAATGTTATATTTCTAGAGGATGTCTTTTTCACGTTATGAAGCTATAAAGTTAAAGTGTGGAGTTCTACTTTACTTTTGAAAAGGTATTACAGGTAGTGGAAGCTAAAGTGACACTAGAAGCTTATAAGTTACATGCCCACAAAGCATCTTTCTCATGTTGTTGGCAACGTGTTCTTGCAGCTGTCAAAGCATTTCAGGTTCAGTACTATTTCTACATTTACACCTTAATTTATTCCATTAAGGCAAGTTTAGTTAGCAAAAATAATAAGAACGAAATTCCAATCAAATTAAATATAAAATAATAATTATTATTATTATTATTATGATATTTGTTGTAATTATTAAAATTAAAAAAATGAATTATTTTTACAATATTTAATTTATAATTGAAATAATATTGTATATTTTAATATCTTTGTGAAATAGCATTGATTAATGTTGATGATTTTAACAACTATTACATGCATATAAAGGCTAAATAAGTTATAAGTTTGTAACTGATTTTTACACATCAATGATTTCCCATGGAAATATTTAAACAGTTGAGCTTCAACAACAGAAGCAAGGAGAAGAGTCAAGAAGTAACTAGGAGAAAAACGAAGATGAAGGTGATTCTTGAAATGTAATCTAGAGAGAGAGAGAGAGAGAGTAAAATATTTGACTTTTATCACCAATTTAAGTTAGTTGTTTGTAAAACAAGTGGCAACTATTTATTGTTATATTAGAGTATGTTTTTTCTTCTTAACGTATTATTATTACATGTTGGATGAGTTTTATATACAGAATATTAAATTATAAATAAATATATATTTTATTTTATAATATATTATATTTAAATATTATACAATTATATTATATTATCATTTTAACTTAAAAAATAAATATAAATATTTATAATAATTTAATAATTATATAAACATATTTTTTATTTTTTTAAATGTGATTATAAATAATAATATTTATTACAAAATATTAATTTAAAATTTAAATTTACGTGTTTTATATATGATAATAATTTATAAATAAATTTTAATATCAATGTTATCTTATTTTATATAAAAAAATCCAACTTAAAATGCTTTTGCTAAGTTAAAGAATTTTTCTTATATTGATTGCGGTGAAAACATGGCCAAAACAACCATGCTGCCACGCTTTGGGATAAAACACAAATTAAGACATTTCCGAAGGCTGACTTGGAGGTTAGTGAGGTTTTTAAGATCTTTAGAACAATATTCTAACTTCGGAAGACTTGAAACTCTCGCAACTTGATCCAACATTATTAAAGAGGAAAGGCAGCATATTTGTTGAGGAAGTGATGATAGATTGTGGCACTCCCAAAGAGTCAGTGTCTATTAGGAGGTGAGGCTGCATAATATATTCCCTTCATTGATTACAACCGTGGTGAAACTGATGTAAAATTAAAAAAAAAATTAAGAAAATAAAGATGTAAAAGTTACTTTTTTTAATAGTAAATGAGAAAAATTATAACTTTATTTTGAATTAATTATAACTTTATTTTGAATTAATTATAACTTTATTTTGAATTAATGCATGTGATATATATTTTTAAAAAAATTGAGATAAAATAAAAGTAATTTTTTTAAAAAAACTTCGATATTCTCTTTGAAATATAAATAAAATAAATAGAAAAAATAAGTTAATAAGTTTTGAATTTTAATAAAATGATATATATTATAAAAAAAAGAGATATATAAGATTTGTTTTTGGAAAAAACTCCTACTAATCCTACCATTATTACGTGCAAAAATACATTTAATTCTATAATTTATGAGTTGAACACTTTTAATCAAGATATTTATAAATATTTGTCACTTTAATGTAAAAATTGACCCTCAAAACTAGAGTTATATTATTTTGAATAATTGTGAGACTTAAAATACTCATTTTTAATAATTATAGGACTATATGTATCCATTTTTCATAAGAATATAATTAATAGTAACCACAAGATTTTCTCCTAAATCAAGTGTGACTCACAAACATTATAATTTATTTTTGAACGAAGAGAAAATGATAATGAAATTTTTGGTTTGAAACTTTATAATTTGAAAAATAAATTTTTAAAATATGGATATAATTTGAAACTTATTTAAAATTTAAGATTTTTTATTAAATACAAAATTTATTTTTCATATTTAGTTAGTTTATATTTGAATAAAATTTATAGATTATATTAAAAAATAACATTTAAATATATTTTTTAAAATAATTTTTCTTTTAAATATCACCAGAAGATGCATATATAACATACTTATTTGCATGAGATTCCCATTTGGTAGTATCTTCATTCCACACATCACTAATTATTAAAATATATCTATTATCTTTCAACTCTTTTTCGAGTTCATTTTATAGTTGATCCATTTCAAAATTATGATCTATACTTTTATCAATAACATATTTGATGATTTGCTTAACAATTATTCTCACAACGAAAACATCATAGACACAAATCCACATCTTTAATTGGAAATGGTTCTCTACCTCTTTGTCATTATAAACAAATTGCAAAAGTGTAGTTTTATTAAGTCACTCACAATAAACAATAGCAATGGTTGACACATTATCGTTTTTTTAACACAATTTAATAGTTTTTTTTATTAAAAAGATCCAAGTGAAATGAATGTAATCATCCACAATAGTTAAAAAATAACGTGCATCAAAATAAATTTCAATTTTATATATACCAAAATTATTAGTGTATAACATCAAAAGAATGAGTACTTTAAATAGAATTTAAAGAAAAAAATAATCTTGTTTGTTTTTACCAAAAGACAATGTCATAGAAGCCTTGATTTAACTCCAAGGGATAAAAAGATCGGTTAAGGAAAGAACTTTACAATTCAATTATGGAAAGGATTGCATAAGACAAACATCACATGAATGTTGGGAATCATAAACATAAGATGAAATTGTTTTCGACATAAATTGAGAGCACAATTTAGATAAATATCGTAATTATTTATGCCAAATAACTAATTATGAGAAATATACGTGATAAGAGGTTGAAGAGGGTGCATTCAACTCTAACCTGACATAACCTTATCTTGCTTCCCTAGACCAACGTCCTTTTCGTAGCCCTGTAGTATACAAAAAGTAGAAAATAAGTGAATGAAACAATTTAGAGCGGATCAAATTGAAGTGATTGATTAGAAGTGTGGATGGCTTGAGTTGATTCAACTCTTGTTTGATTTACAAAGACCTTTCTAGCTCCTCGATTTGGAGGTTGAACATCCTTGCCATGCAAATAATGCCCAATTGGAAATCCATTCAAATAGAAGCACCATTTTACTGTATGTGTACTTCCACCACAATAAGTACAATGAAATCGTTTCTTAGACCTTTGTATCTTTGATGATCCAAATGTCGAGTCTTGTCGCATTGAGGGAGAATCTGATATAACATTCATGGCATGAGAATGGTCGAGGATCTTCTTTGATTTAACATTCATGTCATGAGACTGGTCGGGGATCTCTGATTTAACATTCATGTCATGAGATTGGTCGTGGACCTCCTCTGATTTAACATTCATGGCATGAGGTTGGTCGAGAATCTCCTTTGATTTAACATTCATGGCATGAGACTGATCAACAATCTGCTCTAATTTAAGATTCATGGCATGAGACTGATCAGGGATCTTCTCTGATTTAACATTCGTGGCATGAGATTGGTAAAGGATCTTCTCTGATTTAACGTTCATGGAATGAGACTGGTCGGGGATCTTTTGTTCAACCAGTCCTCTCTTTTTTTCTTCCTCACATAGAAGAGAATATGCTTTCTTCACGGTGGGTAAAGCTGCATAAGCATGATTTGTTTTTTGATTACTGAATAGGTTTCATTTAATCCCATAAGAAATTGACCTAATCTAACCCTTTCTTCCATGTCTCATAGTTGCTTGAGTACTCCACACGTGTATGATATTGTCGGACTACACATTTACAACTCGTCCCATAATGTTTTTATTTTAGTATAATACAAAGAGATAGAGTCTTGATTTTGCTTCAACTCTACGATAGAACGCTGGATCTGATAGTGTTGAGAAAAATCATCCTGCACTAATAGCTCTTTCAAGTGCAACCAGATCTCTGAAGGAGTATTCATATGGAGCACACTCTTAGCAAGTTTCTCATTCAAGGTGTTAAGAATCCATGAGAGAACCATATCATTGCATCGTTGCCACACTGCACGTTTAGGATCAGATTTACTTGGTTTAGGTATAGTCCCTTTAATGAATCCTAGTTTATTTTTTTCACTGAGACTCCTTCACATGACACGTCTCCACATAGCATAGTTAGTTCCATTAAGAACTATTGGCACGAGAATCATACTTGAATGATCCGAGGTATGAATAAAAAGAGGATGAGATGGATCATTGGTTGGAGAAGACTTGGTTTGATGAGTGTTGTTTTGGTTTTCTTGACTGGTATTTTTTTTTGTGTTGATATTTTTTTGGACGAAGCTTGTTGAATCAATATCCTCCGTGAAAAATTGCGAATGCTTCTTCATATTATCAACCATCTGATACAAAGATAAGTTGAGATATTGTATCATATTAAATTGCATCTCTAATTTTAGTTATAAGAGAGATTATGTCTACAAAAATCAGATCCCTAAATTCTATTAAGTAAGAATATTATTCTATTACTATAATAGAGGGATTATAGCACATATTTTCTAAGCAAATATAATTTCACAAATTTTCACAAATCAAATCTTAACACTCTTCTGTCAGCTTGAATTTCAGCTAATTAAAGTTTTCTTAATATCTCGTACCCAATTAGCCATTTTGAAACGAAAAGCAAATCGGTTTGAAGAGGATAAAAAAAATCCGTACCTCTTTAATCAGTTTTAGTAATTTCTCGTACCCAATTTCTTGATATGGGGGTCTTGGCAAATCTTCAGCCTCCATGCATTCCAGCAAGTCTTCAAGAACATGAGCAACATATCCAAATCTGGCAAGCCAAGTTTTGAGTGATCCGATTTCTTTGGGGCCAAGAAGGTCCTGTTTCCCTTCCCCGACTTTTCCAAACTTTCTCACAGCTTCCAAGGCCAACGTCGGAATAATAACCTGTGCACACCTGTAAATGATCTGTTGGGCCATTGTAACCCAAAAGAAAGCTTAAAGCTATAGTTCTACACACAGAGTAGAGAGAGAGAGAGAGAGAGTTTGTGCGTCTTTGTTTTGAAAGGCAAAGGTGGTGATTAGAGTGTTCGCATAAGCCAACTATTATAAATCCTTGCTTGAGTGATCAGAGTGTTCGCATAAGTTTGAAATTAAATTCTTCTATAAAAATACAAAAAAATTATATTCTCAAATTAATCTTTTTAAAACTAATTAATATTATATTAACAAGATATTTTAGTAAAATAATTATTTATTTTGATTAGAAAATAATATAAATAAACAAAATAAAAAATAATTTAATTTTAAATATTTTTCTTTTTTTAATTTTCTTAACTTTTGATTTTTTTTACCAGTACTTTTTTAAATTTCATTACGAATTAGAAAGTGCCCGTAATGTTAAAAATTTATCCAAGGGAGGGCGTGACACACCTACCCCTCCGACCTTTATTGTGATTTTGGTTTACTGAAAAATTGCACTTTTAAGATCATATATAGGGTTTATAGAGAGTAAAACGGATATTTGACACCAAAAAATTATAAAAATTTTTATTTATTTTTGTCCTTCGTAAATACACAAAGTTTAAAATAAAATATTTTTTTCTTATATAATAATACTATTAAAATTTATAACAATAAAAAAATTACATTCATTTTAAATTAAAAAGCACAAACAGAAACTATTTTTGTAAGAAAATTAGACATTGTTACTCACCTGTTGTCAACCTTATTTATTATTATTAAACTTTTCTTTCTAATTATTGTTAAAAATTCATTGAAGATAAGTAATTTGTTTTTCTAACAAAGTCCGAAACTAAGTTCTTCTATAAAAATACAAAATTTATCTTCTCAAATTAAATTTTTTTAAAATAATTATTATTATATCAATAAAATAGTAATAACTATTTTTATTTTAATTACAAATAATATAAGCAGTAAATATAATGAAAAGTAATTTAATTTTGATTATTCTTTTTATTCATTTTTTCCAGTTATTTTTAAATTTCAATACTAATTGGAAAGTACCCATAAATATTAAAATTTTATGAAGTAGCTTATAAGTTACATGCCGGCAAAGCATCTTTCTCTTAATCCTTTTGTTATATTGTTGGCAACGTGTTCTTGCAGCTGTCAAAGCATTTCAGGTTCAGTACTATTTCTACAGTTACACCTTAATTTATTCCATTAAGGCAAGTTTAGTTCCCAAAAATAATAAGAGCGAAATTACAATGAAATTAAATATAAAGTAATAATAATTATTATTATGATATTTGTTATAGTTAATGTTAATAAGTTATTATATTTATATTTTTCCTAACATTTGTAAACTATATATTACTTGTATATAATTAATATACTTTTATTATAGATTTTTATTTTCTGTATATATATGTGTTATTATTCGTTATATTTTAAGTGTAAATAAATATATTTTATTATATTTAATTGTTATTAAAATTAAAGAATAAATTATTTTTAAAATATTTGATTTATAATTAAAATAATATAAAATATGTTATATATTATCTTAATATCTTTATAAAATAGATTAAACAATTCAAATGAGTAAAGAAGTTAACTAAGTCTTTAAGTAGTTCAGTTAACTATTATATGCATATAAAGATTAAATAAGTTGTAAGTTTCTAATTGATTTTTAAATATCAATAAAAATTATCATTTTGCATTACTTATAAATACTTGTAAATTTGTGAGTCTTGTGAGAAATAAAATGAAAGTGAATAAGTTATCATTATAGTTCTTGAAATCAATAAAGGGTGTGCTTATATTGCATGTGAATTGTTGATATTCGTAGTGGAATAAAAATCAACAAAACTGGTTGGATTGGGTAGTGGAGCAAGCAAGTTTTGGTTGAATCATTTTAAAAGAATTATGTTATTTTTTTATGATTTTATGTGATTATCTCCTTCAAATTATTGAAAATTTATGTGCATTTCATAATAAATTAGTATTAGAGCCACAATTGTGACCGAAAAATGCATTCTTGTCGAGTCTTTTCTTTGTTTAATACTCGAAAGGATGTAACTAGAAAAGAATCGAGAATGGACATATTGAAACTAGAAATTGAGAGGTTTGATGGGACAAGAGATATAATGTATGTTCATTTTGACTTATAGGGACCTGCATAAAACTTATTATTAATTGGCTCAAAGTATTTTGTATCATTCTTAGATAACTACTCAAAGAAAACGTGGGTGTATCCCTTGAAAGGTTTAAGGCTTGGAAGACATAAGTTTAGTTTCAATTAAGAAAATAAATCAAATATTGAATAATGTGTTGTATTGTTAGAAAAGATTCATACATATCATTACCCAACTGATCTTGTAACCAAAGCAGTCACCTTAGCCAAACTTGCTTATTCTAAGAGTTTGGTGAAAGTGAATGGTGATATTAGAAAATAGGTGGTAGATTAAGACAACTCCAACAAGCAACTTGTAGTCTTAGCATCTTATTTTTCAAGTAGCGATCGTGCGGCACTTAGCACCGTCTGTTGTGTTAAGCCTGCCTTTGAATCCGAATGAACTCCAAAGAGACTAGAAATAAGTTTGTAAAGAATGATTTGTATTGTTTTAGAGAGAGTTTATCTTACAAATGCTAAGAATTCCCAAGGATAAATACAAATGAAGACCAATTGGTTTATTTATAGTGTGACTCTAAACTTAAGAATAAGCCACCACTTTCTAGATTCTTCTAGCTCTAGAATTTACAAGGGTGTTCTAGATTTATGTACAATGTGACACAAGGCTCTAGGACCTTCTAGCCAACTCTAGAGTCTTCTAGGTTTGTCTAGCTTCTTCATGCAAGTTAAAAGATGTTTCATAAGCTTCAAGCGGCTTCTACATCCTTCAAGAACCCTCCACCACGTTCTAGAATATTCTAGTCCATTCTAGCACTCTCCAGCGTGCTCTAGAACATTCTAGGGTCTTCAAGGCTTGAGTTGAGTCCATCCAACTCTAGCTTATTCTAGACATCTCTAGGCCACTCTAGAACCTTCTCTTGTAGAAAAGTCTAGATCCTTTGGGCAAGCACAATTTATTTTGGATTTTTAGGGACACTTCGTGCGGGACGTGACACCCTCCCCCACTCAAGTTCACGACGCCCTCGTCGCGCCTTCAAGTTGAAACCTCTCTATGGCATCTTTGAATTGCCACAAGGAATCCTCAGGTTCCTAACTTTTTTCTTCATCCGAGGCGTTCTTCCATTTGACCAAGTATTCCCTATAACTTGGTATGCCTTTTCGTCGGATCAAGCGGTCTGCCAAAATTGAGTCCACTTCCCTGTCAAAGGAGGTTACCACTGCGGTAGGTGCCCTCTTGCACTCTCTCCTACTCATGTGTTTCCTTGTCTCCATGAAAGGGTTTTAGCATACTTACATGAAAGATCGGATAGATTTTAAGCTTTGGAGGGAGTTGTAGTTTGTATGACACCTTACCGAATTTATTGAGGACAGGAAATAGTCCCTCAGATTTCCGCACCAACCTCTTATGAATCTTCCGTAAGGACTTGAATTGTTGGGGCAATAGTTTAACAAGGACCAAATCACCTTCTTGAAATTCCACCATCCTCATTTTCTTGTCAGCCCATTTCTTCATCTTCTTAGACGCCTTTTTCAAATAGGCTCGGGCCAACTCTGCTTGTTCATGCCATGCCTTGGCAAACTTGAAGGCAGCAGGGATCTTCCCTTCATAACTCGTGGCCAAGGCATGGGGAGTCATGGGTTGTTGCCTCATGATGATCTCAAAGGGACTCTTTGCGGTGGACTCCCTTCTCTGCAGATTATATGAAAATTGGGCTACATCTAACAGCTTCACCCAATCCCATTGATTAGCACTCACAAAGTGCCTAAGGTACAACTCCAGTAACGCATTGGCACGCTCTGTTTTCCCGTCGCTTTGGGGATGAAAACTGGTAGAGAAATTCAAGTCTGATCCCAATAGCATGAATAGTTCTATCCAAAATTTCCTCGTGAATCGTGGGTCTCGATCACTCACGATATTAGAAGGGATTCCCCAATGCTTTAAAACATTCTTGAGGAACAAATGTGTCATCTCATCTGTCGTGCAGTCCGTTGAGGCAGGTATGAATGTCTCATATTTGCTGAAGCGATCGATGAAGACAATTATGCTGTCAAAGCCCTCTAATTTTGGCAGACATGAAGTCCATAGAGACACTCTCCCATAGTCTCTCTCGAATAGGTAGCGGCTCTAGTAAACCTCTGGGCGTATGCTGCTCAATCTTATCCTGTTGGCATACAAGACAAGTCCTCATATAGACTTTAACATCGTTCCATAGCTGAGGCGAGTAGTAGATTGACTTAATCAAAGCAAGGGTGCGCCTCATTCTTGGGTGTCCGGCCCAAAGTGAATCATGGCACTCGTTGATTAGCTCCTTCCTTAAGCTCCCCCACTTCGGTACAAAGATGCAATTCTGCTTGGTGTAGAGTAGTCCATCACTCAGCCAAAATCGTCTCGTCTTTCCTTCCTTGATGAGGGCAAGAAGGTTTTGAGCAAGGGCATCATGCTCCAACCCTTCTTTGATCCTTTCTAATAAAGGACTACTTGGCTTGCTCAAGGCTGCTAACTTCGCCTTTCGACTCAACGCATCAGCCACCACATTAGCCTTACCGGGCTTGTACTCCAACCTGTAGTCAAACTCTGCCAAGAAATCTTGCCACCGAGCTTTCTTGGGACTCAACTTCCTTTTAGTTTGGAAGTAGCTTGTTGCAACATTTTCCATCATGATAACAAAATGAGAACCCAATAAGTAGTGTCGCCACACCCTTAGACAATGGATGATAGCTATCATTTCCTTTTCTTGCATAGTGTAGTGGCGTTTGATGTCATTCAGCTTGCGACTCTCATATGCTATCGGACGCCCATCCTGCATCAATACTCCACCAATGGCAAAGTCTGAAGCATCTGTGTGCAACTCGTATATCTTAGAGGGGTCTGGTAGGAAAAGCACTGATTCTTCACTAATGACCTTCTTCAAATCTCCGAAAGAGGCTTGGCATTCCCTTGTCCATTCCCAAGACTTGTTCTTTTTGAGTAGGTTAGTCAATGTGGCTGCTCTTGCTGAGTAGGACTTGATAAACCTTCAATAGTAGTTTAAAAGTCCGAGGAAAGATCTTAACTCAGGAACCTTGGTAGGAGGTTCCCATTCTTGGATGGCTTTCACTTTGGCTCCATCCATCATCAGTTTCCCATCCTTTATCTTATGCCCTAGGAACATCACCTCATCTTGGGCAAATGAACATTTCTCCTTCTTGACATATAGCTCATTTTCCCTTAGGACCTCGAACACCTTCTTCAAATGCTTTAGATGTTCTTCCAAAGTCCGGCTATATATCACAATGTCGTCAAGATATACTACCACGAACCGATCGAGGTAGGGATGGAAAATCTTGTTCATCAAAGTGCAGAAGGTGGTTGGTGCATTTGTGAGACCGAATGGCATGACAAGGAACTCATAGGCACCATACCTGGTCACACAAGTAGTCTTGGGCTTATCTCTCTTGGCAATGCGCACCTGGTAGTATCCCAATCGCAAGTCCAACTTTGTGAAGTATCTAGCATTCCCCAGTTGATCGAACAAATCAGTAATATGAGGGATAGGATACTTGTTCTTGACTGTGATCTTATTTAGAGCTTGATATTCGATGCACATTCGTAGCGAACCATCCTTCTTCTTTTGGAAGAGCACCGGAGCACAAAATGGGGCTTTGGAAGGCCTTATGAAGCCAGCATCCAGCAATTCATTGAGTTGCTTCCGCAATTCTGCCAACTCTGAGTTCTCCATTCGATAAGGGCTTATTGTTGGTGCCCTGGTGCCAGGTTCCAACTCTATTTCATGGTCTACCTCCCTCCTTGAAGGTAACCATTTGGGTAATGCTTACGACATTACATCTTGGAACTTATCTAAGACAACTTGCACTTCCATCGGCAAGTTTGGCTTTGGTAACGCCTCCTCATCGTCGTATTCTTTTAAGATGGCCAAGTAACTCTCTTCGTCCCTCTCCGTCGGTACCACACATGCCTTCGAATCATCCATGATACACATAGATTTTGAGCATGGCACCAAGAAAGCTCTTACCTGGTCCAAGAACTCCATGCCGAATACAACAGTGAAGTCATCCATAGGCGCTACAGATAAGTCCACTTGGCCAGTCCAAGCAGCAAGACTGACCTTAACTCCTCGAGCGACTCCATGCAATGGTAGTGCTGCTGAATTGACTGCTTTGAGAGATCCCCCTCCGTTGACAACCTTAAGGCCCAGTCTTTTTGCTTCTTCCACTGAAACAAAATTGTGAGATGCACCTGTGTCCACCAAAGATTTGGCGACCTTCCTATTGATGTTGGAATCTATGTACATCAAGTCTTTAGGGGTCTTTGGGGTGCTTGGCATTGCACCAAGTAGGCGCAAAGAACCCATCTTTGCACCTTCGTCCGACTCGCCTCCATCCTGATCATAAGTGGAAGCGACTAAGGCACTCAAGGCCTTTCTTTTCGGACATTCCCGTGCCCAATACGGTCTGTCGCAAATGAAGCACCTTACACGGGGCTTTGAGGCATCACAATCCTCCTTCTCCTTCCCTTTATCTCGTGGTTTGAATGAGGAGTTTTCTTCATGATTCTTAGGTCCCTGCTTTTACCGTGGCTTCCCCCACTCTTTCCTCCAACAAACTTCTTATCTGTGGCTTTTAAGCTCTCCTTGTTTGTGTAGTAGTCAATAAAGCTTTCTACAGTTGCAATGGCCGAAGACAAGTCTTGGACACCACGTCGCTTAAGCTCGAGGTTAGTCCACGATTGGAGACCATCCATGAACAGGAATAGTGCATCCTTTTCGGATGTGTCAGGAACTTCAAGCAGCAAAGTTGTGAACTCTTTCACATAATCCCTTATGCTACCTATCTGCTTTAACCGTCGCAGTCGACCTCTTGCCTCCTCTTTAGCATTAACGGGGAAGAACTACGTTTTGAACTCCCTTTTGAAATCTTCAAAGGTTTCAATCCTGCAAACCCCTCGTTCTACATCTACATGCCTCCGTCTCCACCACAACATAGCAGTGTCAGACAAATACATGGCAGCAGTTCGGATCTTACTGGCATGGTCCGTTATGCCAGTAGCCTCAAAATATTGTTCCAGACCCCATAGGAAGTTCTCCACTTCCCTAGCATTCCTAACACCATTGAAGGTCTTAGGCTTGGGAACATCCACCCTCTTAGCCTCAATGACGGTGGTTGTGCTAGTTCCCGCGGCCATAGCCCGCTTACATAGAGCTAGATCACCACTCATGTCCTCAACTCTAAGCAACACGTTAGTGAGTTCTCTTTGGACAAGATCTCTTACCTTGGCAAGTTCAGCTTTTAACCCATCGATCTCTTGCCTTAACCTACCGTCTAGCTCATTGAGGGACATCTTAACCGCTGCGTGAATCTCCACATCCTTGGCCTCCAAGCCATTGCAACGTTCCTCTAAGTTTTCCACCCTGTCGAACAGCTCCCCTAAGCTGTCCTGCGCACTCCCCACTCGTGCTTCTAAGCTAGAAAGTATATCCTTTGACTTGGCTCGAGATTCTTTTGATGGTTTCCAGATTTCCTCACGGCCACGTTCCATAGGTGGAACATCGACGCTTGGTATAGATGGAGCAACGTTCTTCATTATTCCAAAGGTAGAAATGCTTCAACAGAAAGCTCTGATACCAACTGTCACGACCTTATTTTTTAAGTAGCGATCGTGCAGCACTTAGCACCGTCCGTTGTACTAAGCATGCCTTTTAATCCGAATGAAACTCCAAAGAGACTAGAAAGAAGTTTGTAAAGAATGCTTTGTATTGCTCTAGAGAGAGTTTATCTTACAAATGCTAAGAATTCCTAAGGATAAATACAAATGAAGACCAATTGGTCTAATTATAGTGTGGCTCTAAGCTTAAGAATAAGACACCACTTCCTAGATTCTTCTAGCTCTAGAATTTACAAGGATGTTCTAGATTTATGTACAATGTGCCACAAGGCTCTAGGACCTTCTAGCCAACTCTAGTCTTCTAGGTTTGTCTAGCTTCTTCATGCAAGTTCTAGGATGTTCCGTAAGCTTCCAGCGGCTTTTACATCCTTCAAGAACCCCCCATCATGTTCTAGAATATTCTAGTCCATTCTAGCACTCTCGAGCGTGCTCTAGAACATTCTAGGGTCTTCAAGGCTTGAGTTGAGTCCATCCAACTCTAGCTTATTCTAGACATCTCTAGGCCACTCTAGAACCTTCTCTTGTAGAAAAGTATAGATCCTTTGGGCAAGCACCATTTATTTTGGATTTTTAAGGACATTTCATGCGGGACGTGACATGGTGGTAATTTGTGAGGTAGCACCAACACTTCATCAATTGACTATATGAACCAATGGATAAAGAGAGTGACTTAAGGCTTTAGGTAGTATGATGATTCTAATAACTATGACATGCATATAAACGTTCAATTCATTGTGAGTTTGTAACTAATTTTTACACAACAAGAAAAACTATTACTTTGTATCAGTTGTGAGTATAGAAAACCTTTGAGAAAGTGAAGAAAAAAATACTTGTAAATATGCGAGTCTTGTGAGAAAGAAAGTGAGAGTAAATAGGGTATTCTTATTGACTTTGAAATTATTAAAGTGTTTGTGTATATTGTAAGTGAATTGATGACATTTATGGTAGAAGAAAGATTAAGAAAGATGGTTAGTTGGATAAGCACACAAGTTTTGACCGAATCACTTTAAAAGAATTGTGTTGTTTTTTTATGATTTTATGTGATCATCTCTTTCAGATTACTAAGATTTTATGTGCATTTTATAATAATCTTTATGTTCAATAAAGTTTAAATAATAATATTTAATTGTTATTTTTTTATTTTAAATTATTTATTATTAAAACTTATTATTTTTTTAAATAATTATTAATTTAAAATATTACTTAATTTTTTTTAAAATTAAGAAAGAAAAAAATATTTTTAACAATTTTCTTCTTCCATATTATTCTATTGCATATCAATATTACCTTAAAAATTAAAAATTATAGCTTTTAAAAATAAAGGCATACGCCTATTAATTTAATGTAATTTTAAATTCAAAATTATGTGTTTTCAATATTTGTCTCTATTTTTTTTTCAATAATTTTACAAAAGTTCTTGTATAAAATTTAAAAATGAACTCAAACTTGAGAAGTAAATAACAAAGGGGAAAGAAGAAGAAGTTACAATCTAGTTGATGTAATAAAAGCTGGTAAGGAAAAGCCTTTACAGAGGTTGGGTTAATAAATGACTTTTTTGTCTTCTTTGGTAAAGGGATTACTATTCCCAATTAATTTTAAGACAACCAAACATGATATTAAAAAAAATTCTTTTCATTCCATAATTGATTCTCAATGAGTGTTGACTATTTTCGTAGATAAAATATTTATTTGTAAATTTGTTTTTAGGTCTGCTATCAAGTCTATCAAGAAAAGCTAAAGAAATACTCGAGTTTCAAATAATCATATTTCAGGTATATATTTTATATCTACGACACATAAGATTTCATTTATGTATTTAAGAACACATTTTCATAAATTTAAAATTATATTTTATGTTAAAATATTTATTCAAACTTTAATTAATTTATAAAATTATTAATTAATTTTTTAAGATGTGTTTTAATGGAATTTGAAAAATTAAGTCCAAAATACATTTAACCCTAATATCACACTAGTTATTATTATTATCTATATATATATATAAATACATTAGGGTTAAAGAAGTGTGCAGGAAAAAAAATTAGAAAACGAAGAAAGGAAAATCTGCAACCGTCGAATTGAAAAAAAAAAAAACAAAGGAAGCTGAAGCCGGAGCCGGTGAATTCCGAGTGCTAATATATATATAAAGCTATTTAAGAGGAATCAAAGGTAATATATATAAAGCTATTCAACACATGTAATCAAGGACACTAGGAATCAACGCTAATATATATATATACATAAATAAGAATGGTATGCTTTTAATATGAATAAAGTATTTCTTTAATATATATATATATATATATATATATAAATATTTTGATTTGAATAATATTATTTATGAAGCAAAAGTAACTGAGACTTAAAGAAATTTATATTATATCGAAGGTATTTATTAATAAATTTGATTGGTATTTTTATCTTTACCTAGCTTCTTCTTAATTAGATTTTTACATGTTTAGATTAAATAATTTTATGTGTAATCATAATTATTTGATTTGATGATTAAATTTCAAAGAAGCAAATTTTTGTTGACCAATTAATCAATCGTCGATCACAATGATAGGGATAATTAGTCCATGGCCTTTCTATGAGTAGGGATTGGATATAGTAGGACCCATACCACAAGCAATTGGTCAAAAGAATTGTTATTAGTAGCCATGAGTTATTTCTCGAAATGGATTAAATCAAAGCCTCTTGGAAAGATAAGGGAAGATGAGGTTGTTTAATCCATTTGGAAATCCATAGTGTGTGGATTCATCTTGCCTAAAGAGCTTTTTACTGATAATGGGATACAATTCACAAGCTATAACATCAAAGAGTTCACTGCCAAGTACAATATCAAAATGTGCCATTCAAATCTATATCATCCATGAGCAAACGGTTAGGCAGAGTCTTCAAAAAAATTGGTAATAAACATGTTGAAGAAGAAGTTTGAAAATGCTAAAGAAAGATGGGTAGAGAAATTGATTAGTACACTATGGGCAATCAAAACTAGTCCTAGAGGCA
Source organism: Hippophae rhamnoides (assembly GCA_033030585.1). NCBI lineage: Eukaryota > Viridiplantae > Streptophyta > Magnoliopsida > Rosales > Elaeagnaceae > Hippophae > Hippophae rhamnoides. The sequence continues at coordinate 7,151,316 of CM065431.1, forward strand.
ATAGTAATTAGATGCTTTTCTCACTCATGTATGATATTGAAGTTGTGAAACCAATGAATATAAAAGTCTCAACCATGAGTTCAGTCCTAACTAAACTCTAAAATACCTAAAATATAGTAATTGATATTGTTTTGGCAGAGAAAAAAGGAATGAAGCCTTAAGAAGAATGATTGAGTAGAAAATAAATGTGATGGATTATTGCAATAAGTTCGTACACGTTAAATTATTTTCTCTAGGTGATTGTGTTCTCAAGAAGGTCTTCCTCACCAAGAATGAATGAATGGCTAGAAAATTGGGTGCAAATAGGAAGGGCACATATCATATAAGTGTAGTAACACTAGGGGGAGTTTACTTGTTAAAAATCATTGAAGAGTCTAAAGATAGCATGAGTTGGAATACTTGATACCTAAAAAAGTATCACTTAATGTATTCTGATTTATGCTTCAATTTCAATATATTACCCCATGTATATGACAACTTTTGATCATTAAAATGTTCTTCCTAAAAATTCTATGTCACTATCTAATCACCTTGATCAGGAACCAGGTAGAGCGCTTTGATAAAGGTTATATAGAGTTGATCACCTTAATCATATACCAGGTAGAACACTCTTCTTGAGAATTCTATGGTCATCTTGGTTTGAAACCAAGTAGAGCGCTCAAAACAGAGGTGATACGAAGTTGACCACCTCGGTTGTTGATTAGGCAGAATGCTCTCCTTGAAAATTCTATATCATGAGTTGATCACCTCAGTCAAGAACCAGGTAGACTACTTGGACAGATGCTATACAGAGTTGATTACCTTGATCATAGACTAGGTAGAACGCTTTCCCTTAAAATTCTATGTTAGAAGTTGGTTATCTTGGTTAAGAACCAAGTAGAGTGCTCAGACAGATGTTATACAGAGTTGATTTCCTGGGTCGTAGATTAAGTAGAATGCTCTCCCTAAAAATTCTATGTCGTGAGCTGATCACCTCAGTTAGGAACCAGGTAGAGCACTCAAACAAATGTTATACAGAGTTGATCATCTCTATTATAGACTATGTAGAACGCTTGGAGAAATGTTATATGGAGTTGATCACCTCATTCATAGACAAGGTAAAAAATTATCCCTAAAAATTCTATGTCACAAGCTTATCACCTAGATCAGGAACCAGGTAGAGTACCCAAACATATCTTATACGGAGTTGATCACCTCGGACATAAACCATGAAGAACACCCTCCATAAAATTTATATGTCATGAGCTAATCACCTTAGTCAGGAATGGATAGATGTTATACGAAGTTGATCACTTTAGTTATAGGCCAGGTAGATCGCTCTCCTTAAAAATTCTATGTCATGAGCTCTATCATACCTATGTTTTAGCTACGACAACTATCAAAGTTTGTTCTTAGTATTGTTTTTTTATGTTTTATTACATTAATCGGGCTTACATATACTTGGAAAATACAATTTTGTTAATATAGAGCTCGATAGCACAATATTGTTAAAAATCCTTGAGATGTTTGGCCGCACGACTAGTATCTAGGTCATTTACTTCTTATACTAAGGGTAACAACTCAACCTAAATCTTGATAACCTTCTTACAAATATTCCCTTCTACATCGGTTGTGGCTAAGCTCGAGTTGGTAATTGGATATTCCAGTTCCTCAGTAATTTCCATTACCTTAATGGAACATGCCTTCAGATCGCTTCATGTAAAAGATTGCTCAATAAGATTCTTTATCAGCTAAAGTAACCATATTGGTCATAGTCCTCCTTTCACGTGCCAACGTCTAAGATAGCTACTCTTTGCAAAACTTGATCTCACACTTGACCTCTTTGTAAAGAGAAAGCTCATCCTTATGATTAGAAAGCTCGATCTTTAATTTGTGCACCTCAGTTTTAAGCATAACATTCTCTTGCTTAAGGATACGAGTTAAGCATCTATTTGTACAATCAGAGACCATGAATTTCGAACAAAAAATGGAGTAAATGTTTTAGGTTCTCCAAGTAGATGAAGCTTCTAAATTACAAGTATCCTTGAATCTTCTTTTATTGGGAGTAACATTGGGATAAACAATAGTACAAATGAACTATAAGTAATATATGCCATAAATACAAAAATATACGTATGGAACATGTCTACACTATTTTCGAAGGTCAATCATAAATGTCTCAAAGAGATTTTATTAAGTGACTAATACAAATTCAACTCACCCTTACCAAATAAAAGGTTGAGCTTTGAAAAAATAGATGGGCTTGAGACTATTACATAATCAAGCATCCCTAACTTATTGATCCCCAGCTTCTTGGTCATCACCCACCCTGAGTCTACTATCACTTTCTTCAGAATCTCCACCTTGGTCATCATCCTCGCCTTGAGTTTACGTAGGCGAGTATGGTAGGGTAATTGGAATATTAAGGATCTAATAGCATTACTAACAAAGGTCTTTCTTCTTAGATTCCTCACCTTGAGTTTACATAGGCGAGTATGGTAGGATAATTGGAATATTGAGGATCTAATAGTATTACTAACAAAGGCCTTTCTTCTTAGATTATTTCTTGAACAAGTCTATGGCCAAATCATAACCAATTTCAATGCTCGAGGTGAGCTTCTCAATCATAGCATTAAGATCATGTTTTTCTTTTTCTTGTTCATGCGCAAAGGTTTGCTTTTCATTATTTAGCTTGCATTTACAAGCATCAACCTCAGCCTCAAGTTTTTTCTGAGTTTCCCTAAGTACCATAAGTTGGCTTGTGTTTTCATTCAGCTCATTTATAACCTTTGATAGCTTCTCCTCTTTGTCAACAGTCTCTCCCTACCACTTGTTTTCCTTCGACAATAACATAGAATTATATGCTCGAGTAGAGGCGTGGCTCTTTTTTTCAGTCTTGAGCTCATGCTTCAATTTCTCCAAGCCTTAAATCTATTAAGCCCGTGAAGAAATTAAGCTTAGAATGATAAAACAAGTCAGATATTACGAATAAGAGTAGCTTGAGTAAAATAAAAGCTAAAGATGACACTTACTTGATACAAGAGCCTACTAAGCACAACTATAGGATCAACATCCTCGTTCATGGCATCAAGCTATCTCTCATGCATCATGAAAAGGAGCTTATCCACATAGTAGTCTATCCTCTCTGGTGCAATATCTCTATATAAGGTCGCACCCTCAACCTCTATGGTAAAGTCATCAATAATGGCTTTTCCCCTCATTGAGTCTCTTATTGGTGAGGGAGGTGTTATACTCGCTCGAGGTTACAAGTGTGGGAATTTGTTAGCCTAGGTATATTGGCAAGGGTTTGACCAGTATTATTGAATTTAGTGGATTTGGTATGAGGATGGGCTCCTTAATAGTTACATATATTTTTTTCTTTTTTGGCTGTAAGGGTATGGCCTATTTTCAAAAAGATTTGATCCTATTTTTTTCCTTTAAAGGAGCTTGGATCTTAGGAGCTTACTCTTTGTTTTACGATTATGTTTCAAAGTTGAGCTAGTACGGTATTGAGGTTGAAATCCATAATACTTGTAAAAAAGTTAGACTTTCGAAGCATGAGGTAAACAAATAATTTAGAATTAAAGTGAATTTTGTTCATTATCTTGAATGATTTGAAACCTCCTTCCAAAATCAAAATAAAGGGTCTTACGTTTCTTTTATACTTGATGTTTTCCGAATAATCATATGGGGTGGCTCAACTAAGTCCAATTTCATTAACCCAGCAACAACAAAGCATAAGGTTTTCAATAACTTTTCCAACATGTCTACTCAGGTAGATAGTTTTGAATATTGGCCAACCTCTATTTCGCTTCCAAGCTAAAGGTCGTGATGAAGAAACTTATATTCTTTATCATAAGTTTTGTATCAATCAGGTGCTTCTCACCAGTCTCTCATCATAATCAGATACCTCCCATCGACCAATTACATAGAAGAAGTATTCTTTCTAGTTATTCTCATTTTCAAGAAGGATCACATTTATGCCTCAATATTGCTTGACCGATATATATACTATCCTTGTGTCAATGGGGTTTTGTTTCAACATATATACCTCTGAACTCAAGAATTTCTATATCTATCCTGAGTTCTCTACATATTAAGGTAAGACAAAGCATGTACCTCCATCCATTTGGTATCAATTGTCCTATCACAAGCTGCATCCTTGCTAGGAAAATTATTATGAATGGATACAATGGAAATATGACCCCTAGCCATAAATCCTTCTCATGAAAGGTTATCCATCTAATTGAAGGTGGTGCACTATCAACAATAACTAGAAAATGGATCATTATTTGAACCGAGGACGGAATATCATACATCTATCTTAGCCTCTCTTTGTCTTGTGCAATTAGACTACTTAGCTCAACATTGGCCTTCCAACCCTTGGTTTGACTTGTAGATTCATTGGTTCCTTTCTTCCTTCATCACCTAGAGACAGATATTTAGGTTTGAAGTAAGCTCAACCTGATTGTTAGAAGTTTTTGAGGTCGATACATAGAAGAGAAAATAGGCTTAGTTATCTCTACCTTACTTGAGGTACCCGAGGTACTTGCTTCAATTGTGGACCTTGATCCTTCACTTTCCTCTTCTCCCAATTAACTTGAGTATTTAGGGCTCTTCCAAGAAGAAGAGCCCAAAAAGCATGAAGGTAATACTACATTACCAGTTGCCCTTCATGATACCTCTTTATGCATGGTTTCTACAAAAAAGTACTGAAGGAAAAAAAGTAAATAATAAGGTATGAAGAAATAGAAGTTACCTATGGAGAGATTTCAAAGTAAAAGATGAGGAATTAATATAAGAACCGATCTAAAAAGAAATCAGAAAATCATTAAGCGCAAGGAAAAATTCCTAAAAGCCCAAGCAAAAATATTATGTGTTAAGCTGTTAATCTTACCATCCATTCAAAGAAATTATAAGGTGCGAGCTAAAAGGACAAAACGTTCTTGTTCAAATTTTGTTTCATATCTTGGAAACAATGAAACTAACGATGCTTTGACTCATCCTCATATAGAGATTCACATTTTCTCTTTCCAATTAACTGATAAACATTTATTGTCACACACCAAAACATTTCATATTCTCAATTATTGTGATAGACCAATAGTTACTCTTCCACCTCAATTGAAGAGCCAATCTGAAAGAGTAGATGGACTTAATATTTGAGCATAAGGTTTGACCTGTAGCCCGATCTATGAACGGTTTGATCCATTATATGCTTGGCCCGAGATCTTTAGATATTTAGATATTCCTATACCTAAAGTGATGATTGTAAGGTGCCATCATTTATACAAAATAAACTGAAGTACCTGAGGTCCAACCATTAGCCCGATTTATCAAGGTGGTCAAGCTAAAGTTAGATTATGTTTTACTAATGTACCTTCTAACACGTTGTAACATATACCCTATATGTAATCGATACGTGTATATATAATGTCCCATATATATAAACTTAATGTAATGTCCATACAATTCACTAAATTCTTTGGCTTCTCTCTCTAAATCGAATCATCCCAACACTTACAACTTTCACTTTAATTATACATTTGTTAATTTATTCAACTAAATGTAGCCAATTTAATTTAAATAAGCACAACCAATTTAATCAAATTCAAGTAATTTATTTAATATATTTATAAAAGATGTAATTTGTATTGCTTAGTCTAAACGATATCATTTAATCTTTTAGCTTTATAAAAAGGTCTAATGAAGGATAGATCATATTATTTTAATGATTTTTTATTAAAATAATATTATTTTTCTATCAAATGGTTAAACATGATTAAAATACGGGTCTTTAAAAATGATAAAATCACGACTAACATAAAAAATTCTCAAAATATTTTTTAATTACCATTATTTTATTTTAATATTTATTAAAAATTAAAAATATATAGTTAAGTAATTTTTTATTTGAATTAATTATTGTTTATTTTTTCTTAAAATATGTCATATTAAATTTCATTTTTATCATTGTTAAAGACTTATTTTTAATTGTATTTTAATTGCATTATAGAAAATAATAATATTTTAAATAAAAAATTATTAAAATAATATAAATTTTCATTAATTGATTCTTTTTATAAAACTAAAAATTTAAATGATACCGTTTTTAATAATCCGAGTAATTAAATGACACAAATATTATTTATTTATGCCATTTAGTAACTCATGTTATTAAAAACAGAACTTAGGAAGAGATTTGAGACTTATACATAAATGATTTCTTCAGGAGTAATATTTCACCAACTATAGCATCCAAAATACTTGTACTAGGATACCTTTGTAAATAATTCAAAATAACATGAACAAGCACGCAACTCATAAAAGGTGGGTATAGCATACATCTCATTAGATTCACTTCTTTTATATATAAAAGTTTTAAATAGAATATTCGATCATTCATCAAGGTCTTTTTTTTTTTTTGTCTTCTTACGCATATACATGTGTGAGAGAACGAGAGAGAAAACTTAGGAAGAAATTTGAGACTTACATACTAATGATTTCTTCACGAGTAACATTTCAACCAATGTGTAAATAAGTGAAAATAACATAAATAAGCACACACCTCATAAAAGGTGGGTATAGCATGCATGTCATTAGAGTCCCTCCTTTTATATATAAAATCCTCAAAAATAGAATCTTTGGTCATTCACCAAACTCTTCCTTCCCCTTTCCCCTTAATTTCTTTTTATTTATTTTCTTTTGATTTTTTTGGCCTTTACTTTAACTTTTTATAGTAAATATCAAAATATACTTATAATAAATAATAATTATATAATTTATATTTGATAATTTTATTTGTATTGAATTTATATTATAAATATTGAATTATTATTTTAAAATTCATAATTGTATTGAACTAATTATGTTTTTCATGTCTAAATTATATTATATCTATTTATCTAATATGAATTAAAAAATAGTAATATTTATAAAAATATTTATTTTCGATTTATTTATCGTATCAAGTTTATATGTATCATCTTATTACATTTGATTTATTTATTAAATGAAATATTATTCATATTTAAATTGTGTAACATTATCACAAAATGTTACACTTGTTGTTTATAAAATAATTATTATTGTGTATAGATTTTCATTGAAGTAATAAATTATTTATCTATTTATTAATAAAATAATTATTGTTATTTATTTAATCTTCACTAAAATCACAAATCAATTAATTATTTATTGCAAGACTATTTTTTAAAAGACTTTTACATATAAAAAATCAATTTTTCATTTTTTTATCGTAAAACCAACCTAAAGAAAATTATATTAAAAGAATTTTTTCTTTTATTTTTACAATAAAGAATTTTGGAGCAATAACTATTATCATTGGTCATTAATACTATATATATTTATTAAATTTAAAGCACCCGTAAAAATGCATGGGTACAAAACTGGTGAGAAAAAAAATGTTTAACTACTGCGTGGAGTATTTATTATTATTATTATTATTATTTGAAGCCTTAAAATAGTATGTAAACAATATACATAATTGAAATAAATTTAAAATATTGTATCATCTATATATATTTATATGACTAATTATATATACAAATTGTATATTAATTTATAGGGTGTGCAATACTAATGTTCATTTCATTTTTGAAAAACAAATACACTTTAATCTTGATATTCTTAGATTGTGTATTTATATTCCCATTATTATAAAAAAATGAGTATTTATACATAATACTTAATAACAATTAAAGACTAGAACTGTATAAACTTAATCTAATAATATCATGATTAAAATGCATTTTTAACCAAAATTTTAAGATAAATTTGACATTTTCCCCTGAATTTATATAAAATGTATACATTAGTTGTATCACTGTATGTACATACTATATGCTAAAATGTATTCTTTTGGATCTAATTCGAGTTTGTATAACTTTCATGTATTTAGTAACAAATTCAAATAATGTCTGATAATGGTAAAATATAAGTTCATGCCATAATCTATTTTTGGGTTTATATAGATGTCATTTTTTATGAAAGAAATAATGAAACAAAAAGTGAATGGGCTTGAAACATGGACTTCTATTGGGCTCATTGTTTGATTACGATGTTGAATCGATGAGCCCACTCCTTTACTTGTCGGACTGATTTAATGTTTTATTTTCTAAAGCGTTTTTTTTTTCTTTCTGAATTTTTTTGGGGTCAAATTCTGAAAAACATTTTTTTTTTGGGTCAAATTCTGAAAAACATTTGCTGCACTGATATTTACCTGAATTATTTATTATTCGAAATTGATCAGTAAAAACTCCCTTGTTCATTCAAATTTTGAATTAACTTAAATCAATTTTAATTTAAATAATGCAAGAAAACATGAAAATAATGTCATGAAATTATTAAATATGCTTATAATTTAATCATGTTTCAATTACTTGATTAGAAAATAATATTTTAATAAAAAATTCATTAAAATATTATAATTTTTCTACTAATAGATTAAATGATATCATTTCCATTCTAATTGATCAAATTACATCAATAATATTTATCTGTGTTTTGAGTTATGTGGGGGGTTTTCTTGATCCGATTTCTCCCACCAAAAATTATCTGTGTTTCATAATTGAAGCTTCAAAAATGTTGATTCTCTAAATGTAAATCAATTTAGAGCGTATATATTAAAAAAATAATGATGATTCTCTCGTGGACGTTTATGTATAATACAAGAAGTTAAGAACAAATTTATCCTAATAATATTAAACAGATTTCAGTTAAATGTAACAGATTTCAATTAAACTAACTTTAACGTTAAATGAATCTAAATAATTTTGTTCAATTTGAACAATAACTAATTTGATAACATTTAAAATGAAATAATGTATCAAATTTTTTTTTAATAATAAAAATGTATAAGATAGATATAAAATATGTTATTTTTATGTTTATAAGTTTTCAGGTATTATTTTTGTTATTTTCCTATAATAATTTTATGGATAGATGTGTGAGTATGTAATGTTATTTATAAAAAAATATTTTTAAGAATCACTTAAATGGGAAAAAAAAATTAAAATTTTTACTCTCTCACTTAAGTACTAATAATACGTCCTTGTAACTTTTTTCTTAAATTATTATGCACTGATACCTTATAATAAAAAGTCATAATTATGTACATAACAATTCATGTTTCTACTTTGAATAATGTTTATGTAGTTATGTAAGTCGGTAAGTGCCATATAATCAGGTGAATGATTTGAGAAATAGCTAACAAAAATGTTATTTTTAAAGTTAAGTTTATCACAAAATTTTAATTAAATGTGTTCTTAGTATTTTGAGTTGCATTAATGTGTTTTATGTTATGTTTAACCTTTTAAGAAAATGAGCTATTTAGGGGTAACAATATTTTATTCACACGATTAAAAATATAATTGTAATAATAATTAAGTAAAAGTGACAATTTAATTCTTAAATTAATATAACATTTATATTTATTATCGGATAAAAATTTCATTTTAAATAGAATTGTTTTGAAAATATATAATAAAGGGAGTTGGTTACAATATATTGTTAATACTATATTTTTTATTATCATAAAATTTATGCAAAAATAAACAATTTAATTTTAAAATTAATAAACAAATTGAATAAAATTAAGAATAAGTGTATAACATAATCTTTTTATAGATAAAATTTTATTTTTTATAACGTAATAAACGATCTTTAAAAATACATCAAACATATTTTTTATAATGGTGTGAATACATATATTTTATAACGAGATGAACATATTTAAAAAAAAAAGAGTAAAATGATTCAGTTAGATAAATATGTTTAAAGAAATCAAGCATCCTTGCTAGAAATCAAGCAATTGAAGTCTTAGAAGAACAATTCAAATACCTCAGAAGAAGCAGCAATGGAGTTTGAAAGAACGAAAAAAAGAGAGAGAAATTAAGAGAACAATTTTTAAAAACACATTGTATATATAAACTATTCTTATTCACCAGCATACATTTTCTCGGCTCATTAGAGCTATTTATACACACACATTAAACTCGGCTCATTAGAGCTATTTATACACACATTAAACCACTTACAATTGAACAGGTGTACTGCTACTACAAGCTAACGATACGACTTGCCTTGATTAAGCACCTGTTATATATTGCTTCCTGGTAAAAATTTAAAAGTTCCACATTTCGGCATAGTGCACGATTATGTTGATTTCGCTATAAATAAAGCCCTCCTTCACCATTTGTAAACATCCCAAAATTTGTAAATCTTCCTCTCTTTTGTAAGGGTAATTGATTAGCTCAATTTTGCCCAATTAGTTGTAATTTTGAAGTTCATTCATTTGGAGATAATGGTCTGGTCAACGACGCCTCTAATCTAGGTAACATTTATACCGAACCTCAAGTTAAATTTCTGGTGTTATTATTTTTCTCGCTTTAATATTTCTCGTTTCAATATCTCGTTTTAGTTTATTTTAGCATTATATTTCCAATAGCATTATTTTGTTTGTTAGTTTGAGCTTCTATTCATTTAAATCATAAGTGAATAAGAATTACTTAGAATAGTGAAAATATACCCGATTTTCCCAACAATTGGTATCGAGTCAAGGTTTTCTACCTAGAATTTGTTTGTATTCGCGTTTGTTTGCTATTGGAATATAGTCATAGTTGTTGTAATTTGAAGAAATGGCGGAAGAAAATTTCTTTCAAACAAAGGCCGCTCATCCACGCCGCGTAATCCAGTGATGAACGGCAAGGTTCGGCGTGAGAAGCTTTGACGGAACCCCGTCATTTCTGCACGTGGCAAGGCGAAGTTCCCTGATGCTCTGCTTTCAACAAGGTCTAGACATCGCCATTCAAGAAGAGAAACCAGATGGAGCAGATGAAGTAGAGTGGAAAATATCAACCGATCGTACGTGGTACAATCCGTTTCGTGTCTCTCAAGAGAACAAAAGTACACGTTCACGGCGTGAGACATCCGCAAGTAAGTCAGGAAGGCGTGGAGAACAAGTTCATGAAAAGAGTGGACAAAATCGGCTCTATTTGAAGAAGAAGTTGTTCCGTCTGAATACCTTCCAGTACTACAATAAACGATCACATTACCGCTTTAATCAATTAGTAGATTTGTTAAATATGGATGAAACTTTAAAGATTTAAGATTTAGCCTTCGATGTTGTTAGCCTCCCTTCCCGATGAGTTTGATCATCTTATTACGAGCTTACTCATTGGGAAGGATAAAGTGTCTTTGAGGAAGTTTGTACCGCTTTGTATAGTTATGAAATTAGAAAGAAAGATAAAGAGAAAGGTGAATGAAGCAAACAGAGGCATTGTCTGTAAGCAGGACGTCCGCAAACACAACACAAAGGAAGAGAGGTAGATCTCTATCAAAAGGAAGACTTGGTAAAGATGAATGTGCCTTTGTCAAGCGAGAAAGGCCATTGGAAGAAAAATTGTCCGAAGCAGCAAAAGAAAGGAAAAGTCAGACAATCGATGTAATGTAGCCGAAAGCAATCTCGTATTCGATTTTGCATCGTCAAGTTCGTCAACAACATCTCATCCGGTGATTGGATTTTTGATTCAAATGGTACTTTCCATATGTCTCCTAACAAAGAGGGTTCTTTAACTTTGAAGAACTAGACGGCGGAGTTGTTTTCAAGGGTAATGATTATCCATGCAAAGTTTCGTAATCAGACAATTCGTCAGTTAATCAAGATGGTTCAACCAGGTATTCGACAGATGTTCATTATGTTCCGAGCATACGAAGAATCTCATTGGCTGCGTGGAGTCTTAGAATCAAAAGGCTTCACCGCGACCATACAAAACGGGTATCAAGGTTACTTCCTGGAAAGCACTTCAGGGCAATGAAAGGTGTTCTAAGAATAACTCCGTACTACTACCTTGGTAGACGGTTATCGGGACAAAGATCGCAGCAGTCAGATGAAGAAAGAGATTTAGAAACTACCAAGTCAGGCATATGCGTTGGGATACGTCAGGAAAAGCTTTACGTATTCTAGTAAAGCAAGGCCCGTTAAAAGGTGCGAGAACCGGCAAGTTAGAATTTCGGAAGCATCAGGTATCGTAGCGTAAAAGAGTGCTTTGGCACCGCTTCTTCATAATACAGTGGCATTGATTACATCCATACCGATGTAATGGGGCCAACAAGAACTCCATCCATGAGTGGCAAACATTATTATGTCACTTTCGTTGACGACTTCTCCGTAAGAAAGTTGGGCGTATCTCGAAGAAAAAGGATGAAGTGTCAGATTTTTCTCAAGTGGTTAAGATGATCGAGACTCGACCGGTAAAAAGACTGCCGTCTCGAGGTGTCCGATAATGAGACCGAGTACACAAACGATCCATTTATGAAAGTTCAGGAAGAAGAAGTGATAAGCCGCGACACTTCACTATTCGAAAAACACCACAACAAAACGGAGTTACGTAACGCATTTAACCGATTTCGCCGAGAAGGTTCGCACGATGCTTGTCAAATGCCGGTTTACATGCAAGCAAAGATTGGGCCGAGGTCACGTGACCTTGGCGCTTGCCATCTGCCAACCGCTTCACCATCGTCTCGCTCTTGAAGGCAAAACGCCACGAGGTACGTGTCTCGGAAAACCTACTGTAGAGATTACGATTTCTTACGTGTTTGGTTCAATTGCATACTACCATGTAACAATCAAAGCTTGACCCAAGAGCCAAGAAAGCCATTTTTTCGTGGGATCCCTTTCTGCTCTTGGGATATCGACATGGTGCCTTGAAACGAAAAAAGATAATCTTTACAGAGATGTTACCTTTGATGAATCTCGCATTGCCGAGAAAGGTAACTAAGAAGATTGATGGCACTTTAGAAATAGGTGGAGCAAACTCCGAAACAAGTGGAGTTTGAAAGCAAAATTGTTAATCCAATAGCGAAGATAAGACATAAGTTGATCCTCCATTGACAAGATGAATCGACGTAAGAGGTTTTAACCCAAGAACCTCCACAAAGAACAAGAAGAAATTGCAATGATAGTGCCACGACGACAAAATGTCAAGGTACCGTCGATACAAGGATTTTGAAGACCTACCTGCTCGGGCCTTAAGAATAAGGGTCTGTGCACTTTCTGGGTACGATGATGTTCCTTCCATATATAAAGAAGCAATCGAAGCTCAAGTTGAAAGATGGAATGGAAGCTACGGATGAAGAACTTTTGTCCCTTCTAAGAATAAAACATGGTTGACACAACTACCTAAAGGCAAGAAGGCAATTGGATGCAAACGGGTATGCAAAGAAAGATGGATTTCCTAACAAAGACGGTATTCGCTACAAGGCAAGGTCGGCTGCCGCTATGGCTACGCCGTGGCGAGGAATCGATTATAACGTATGAGGTATTTTCTCCGCTTGTAAAACATTCTTCCATTAGAATTTTGTTGGCCTTGGTAGCACAAGCTCGATTTGGAACTAGTTCAACTTGATGTGAAAACCGCGTTTCTACATGCGACTTAGAAGAGGAAATCTATATGTCTCACTGTAAGGGTTTATTGTCATTGCAAAGAGAATTTGGTTTCAGAAGTCAACAAATCATTGTACGGATTGAAGCAATCTCCAAGGCAAGGGTACAAACGATTTGATCACATGTTGCAACAAAAGTATACCGTAAGCACACACGATCATCAGGTGTATTTTCGCAAGCTACAAAACGAAGTCTTTCCTCTATCTCCTATCAGACGTCGATTTATACGCTGATTGCAGATCAAAGCCAAGCTGTTAAATTGAAAAGTTGAAGGCTCAACTAAGTCGAGTTTGAGATGAAAGATTTGGGAGAAGCCAAGAAGATTCTCGTGATGACGGAGAGCAGTATGCAGAAGAAGGGAAGGTTAGTTCGACCCAGAAGTCAATATTTCAAGTGATACTACAACGTTTTGGTACGAATGAACAGACAAAACCCGTACTCCGCTAGTTCCTCAATTTAAGCTTGCTCAATTATCTCCTCGAATGATGCGTAACGAGAATATATGGCAAAAGTACCATATGCAAATGCAACAGAGTACACGATGCGATGCCGGACAGACAAGACCGACATTTCACACGCGGCGAGGCCAGAAGAGGCATACATGTACGATCCTCGGTAAAGGACATCGTCAGAATGGATAATACCATTGGTCAACGGCAATGGATATCGTGATTCTCGACTACGCAGAGATTTAGATGTTGCTCGTAAACTACCTAAGTATGCGGTTTACTTCGCTAGAAGACCACTGGGCTTGAAGTCTACCTTCTGGCAGCCCACGCTGCTTTGTCTACTACAGGGCAGAGTATACGGCAGCTTACAGAGGTCAGAAGGAAGCTATTTGGTTACGAGGTTTGTCAAGACTCGGGAGCTTGGTCAAAACATATCAAGGTGTTTTTGTGATAGTCGCAGTTATTCATTTAGCAAAGAATCAAGTCTACCATGCACGTACAAAGCACATTGACGTCGTTATCATTTCGTGCGAGAGTAGATTATCAAGTGGAGTACTAGTTCCATGATTAGTACGACAGAGAATCCCGCAGATATAATGACCAAGGTGAGTAAATGAAGAATCAAGTTCAAACATTGTCCTGACTGGATTAACATCCTACAAATCAATCAAGGCCAAGGCTGCTGATCTAGAATTGAAGAAATCATTTAAAACCACTAAGTCGCTATGTGGAGATTTGTTATATATTGCTCCTTAGTGAGAAAATTAGAAAAGTCCCACATCGTTAGAAATCTAAGACGGGCTGTTGATTCTGGGCTATAAATAAAGTTCTCCTTCACCATTTGTAAACATCCCAAAATTTGTAAATCTTCCTCTCTTTGTAAGGGTAATTGATTAGCTCAATTTTTGCCCAATTAGTTGTAATTTTGAAGTTCATTCATTCGAGATAGAAGTTGGTCAACGACGAGCACCAGTAATATTTATACCGAACCTCGTTAAATTTCTGCCATATTATTTTTCTCGCTTTAATATTTCTCGCTTTCAATATCTGCTTTAGTTTATTTTAAAGCATTATATTTCCAATAGCATTATTTTGTTTTCGTTAGTTTGAATCTATTCATTTAAATCATAAGTCGTAATAAGAATTCATTTTCTTAGAATAAGTGAAAATATACCCGATTTTCCCAACAGCACCCAAGAACCAACTACATGACACCGACTGAAAACTGAAAGTGTGAAGTAAAAATTCACATAAAATCATAGCAAAGCTCATATAAAATTATAACTAGTACTAATCACTTCGTTTTTTTTAAATGTGTTTATAAAAGAAACACTACTTTAGGAGCTTGAATAACTAAATCTCTTTTAAGAGCCCTTATAGCTAGGAAGTTTCCAAACCCTCTGGTATTAGAGCTTAAAATATTCATCGATCATGATAGGATTTCAGTCATGTCTAAAGTCAAAAAAAGATCAATAGTCGATTTCTCACATTAAGTTCTAATGATCATGCTCTCATCCAGTTTTTCATACATATTGTTAAATTTGAACTTAACTCCCAAAGTCGTTGTTGAAACCTTCTTCACACCATGTCACATTTTTAATGTGTCAATAGTCACTCACACGGGGACATTGCTTATGTTCGAACAAACCTTCTCTTGCACAATTTTAACATCAATAGAATTAACAGTAGGCACTGAGTTTGACACGCAGGTCCCAAGCCCAACGCCCTCTGGTGAGTTGGAATTTTTCAAAGCTACGCCAATTGACTTACTAGTGTTATGATATATATCTTATTTGGGCATTGAGAAAGTAAAGATTAAAATTTTATTATTGTATATATTCGTCGTGTATAAATAGGTAATTATTATTAAAAAAACATTTAGGAACTACTTTGCTAAAATCTAGTTATTTATAAATTTTTATATTTGTCTTTTTAACAATAAACACATATCGTTTTAATGAATTTGTAGTTCAACAAGATATAATTTATTTAAATATCAATCATGAAAATAAGATTAGTGTAGTTATTAAAATAAACAATAACATCTACAAATAGCTATTAAACCCATTTTAATCATGAGCTTAAATTATTACATCAATTTAAATGAGATTTTTTTTAATAATTATACAACTCATATACTTTAATTAGAACTCAAATATTATATTTTTTACATGGGTTAGGTTGAGGAAAATTTTTGAAAGTAAATATTTTTTAATAAATATTATTTAACATATACTTTTTTTCTTAACAAAATATTTTAAATATATGTTAATTGGATTATTTTAAAGGGACATTTAAAAAAAATGCTGTTTATAGAGGTGGTGGGATTAATTAAAATTATGGATTACTTTTTGTCAGTGCACATTATTTCTTATATTTCTTATAAGATATTGTTATTTAATTGATTCATTTTATTCTTAAAAATATATATATTTTATATTATAAAAAATATATATTATAATTTTTTAAATATGTTAAAAATATGTAATTTTTATATTGTAAAAAATATATATATAATCATCCATAAAAAAAATCATAATATACAACAAAATTATATTATTTTTTTACGACCACATAATTGTATCAACTCTATGTCCATGAGTTTTTTTGAAGTGTATTTTTTTAATAGTCATGAGATTTAACTATTTATTTTTAATAGTTATGATATTAAATATACTTATTTTTTATAATAATTAAATTAATATTTATTTACTCAAAAATTACATAACTATACTATTTTTTTCAGCAGTTAGCATCTAATATTCTTGGACTATTGGCAAGAAAAAGTAGAGTTACAAGTATAGAACAAGGAGCTTATAATTGCCTAAAAGTAATAGTGCTTTAATTATGTGTTGAATTTTAAAGGGAAATATTAGAGGGTTTAGGAGTGGTCTCTATCTTCAATCTTAATTTTTCGTCCTGTACAGTTAGTGGCCAGTGAAGCCTTAACAATGACAGATAGCAATATTTGTTTGACCTGTAATGTTTGAGGCTTTAACCTGTCATTTATAATTTTTTTTTGAAACAAACATCTAATAAAAAAAATTAAGAGATAAAATAATATGATTGATAAAAAATAAAACCTCTCGATCATTTCTCTTAATTTATCGTATGTTTATTCACTTCTATACATCTCATGAATTTTAATCAACCCTAGTGTATTTTTTGAGGAATTCTTAAATTGTAATTCAGAATAATTTTAATGAATATTTAAATTTTGAGCACCCTACAATAAGAAGCACAGTTTTTGCTTAATGTTAAATTATTATTTAACCTGATATAAGATTATAATCGTGTTGTGTTATAGTAAGTTTGTGTTTTTGTTTTTTTTTTTTTTAGCAATTGTATAGATTTTTCAGTTTATACATTCAAAACAAGAAATTTAAATATACAAAATAATTAAAATGAATTTTATTTATAAATTATTTTTTCATGTCAAAAAAATTTACGTTTATATTTTTATATCATTTAAATTTATACATTTATAATTGATACTAGAATATTAAATATTTAACACGTAAGTGAGCTTTATGTTCATGTGTCATAATTTAATGTGTCATAATTTGTTGACATTTTCATTTGAACTATGTCAATAAAATTATCTTATTTTTCTTAATGACCCACTTATTCAATTAAACTTAAAAATAAGCCACAACAATCACACTACACGGTAAACATTGATAATGTGTATGTTCAATTGAATGTTTATTAAAACAACATATTTTAAAATAATAAATGTTCAAAAATATATGATGGAAATAATTCATAAAATATTTTTCACGTAAACATACGTTCATATATATTTTCATTTCAAAAAACAAGTATTTACAGGGCCATATGATCAAGAAAAAAATCATATTAATTCTTTTTCATGATAAATAGACATTCAACAAATAAAATGATTATTTATTTATAGTTTTATAATATGAATAAATTTATTAGTTATAAAAATCATATACAACTCGTAATTAACATGCATTTAAAATTTAAAAAATGCTTATATTTACTCACAAATGTGACTCAAAAAAGTGCGTTAGTGAAAAATAATAACAATAGAAGGTAGATTTATAGAATTAAAAAAAGCTTAACTAAAAAAATGGGAAAAAAAGATAGTAACGTATTATTATAATTATATTTATTATTATCACAATAATTTTACGTAATAATAATGATATTGAAGTGTAATTAATAATAAGGATATAATAGATATTTTATATATTTTTATTATGATAATAACAAAAGTTATTATAACAATATCATTATCAGAAAAAAAAAATCGGGTGAAAAATAAAATATTCATAATTTTTTTTTGATAATTTTCATTCTATTTTAACCTAAAATAATGAGAAATTATTCTCGATACTCAATGGAGAGATAAAATAATACAAGTAATTACTAAATAATATACTATTTTACAAAAAAAAAAAAGAATTCAATAAAATAATAAATAACATATCTACAATACAATGAAATGAGGAATAGAAAGTCTTAATTGAATGTTATTAGACACGCTTATACTTTATGGTTGCTTATTAATTAAGAAGAAGCAAATCCAATTATTGCATTGATTTCGGATAGACGGACTCTTTGTAGAACTTTTAGAGAAATTCATTGAAGAATGCCAGCTGCATATTCATATTCGTTTACTATTTTTCGCACACTCTTTTTGCTATCTTTACCCAAAGAAGAAGGGAATTATTTTTTAAGCAATAATCATTACTATTAAAGTAAAGCTTTTATTTTTTGAAATAAATAATTTTAAAAATAGATAATTTACTTTGATAATAATATTTATTATTTTAAAAATATAAATTCTAAAAAATAATAAATTTCTTTTCTATAAAAGAAAATACTATAATTTGAAAAACTACAAAAAGTATGAAAAACGGGGGAGGAAAACTAATAAATTTTGTTAGAAAACGATGCATTCAAGACTGCCAAAATCTAACGGACTCCAATTAGTTAAAAGCCTGAATATGGATTTATTTGTTGGTGTGTCTTTATAACATACAGACACAAATCGCCAAATGGAGAAAAACAGTTGCATAATAATATTAGTGTAATGCATAAAACCCTAATGCATGTTTTATGGTTATTGTTTAATTTTCGTTTTTCTTATATACATTGTAAACTTTTGTAAAAACAGAACATAAATAATAATGAAATATACTGATAATTATCAAAACAACACAATATTTTGACATTATTATGGTAATTTTTATCAATCTTCTTAATTTCATATTAATTTGCTTCGTGATATGATAAATAAGATTTTTTTAAAAAAATATTTTATGAAAACGGGATTCAAATTAGAAAATTGTGAAATAATATAATGTCATTACGGTACAAGGCAACAAACGGATAAAACTAACCCTACACCAATATTATTATTTTTATTTTAATTATCATCGAGTGTAATATTTTTTAAAGAAATTCAAATGGCATAAGAAATTTACAAAATCTAGTTAGTCTTAGATATTAATATTTTAGAATAAAAACTGAGTTTTTTTTTCCTTTTATTGTAAAAGAGGTCATATAAAAACAAAAAGCTTCAAATTTTCAATAAAATGTTTAACAAAATATTATTATTTAATACATATGATTAAAATATTATTATTTAGATTAAGATAGGATAAATATTAAAATTAAAAATAAATAAAGAGAGAAAGAATGTTATACTAAGTTATATTATTTAGAAAAATGTTTGGGATGCAATATGTGTTGGACAATTACGTAGGACTATGTCAAGGGTAAAATGATAAGTTATAAAGCTTTTGGCATGTGTTTTCACAAACAAGCTGATCTAGCTAGTCGACTCTTACTCCAAGTCATACCTAATATCAAGTCGTATCTAATTTCAATTCATACCAACTCTCGGTCATACCTAATGTCTAAACATCAAGTTTATATACTCTTTTACTTCGGGAACAAGAATGAAGTAAAAGAGTAATCATGACTTCCAATAAATGTTAGTATCTTTCATATATGGAGGAGTGCATTAGCACTCAATCTCAAAGTCATACAACATTTAGTTTTTGTACTTTAGCTCAAGCATTCTACTTAGTTCCTTACCAAGGTGATCATCTTGTATTTTAAATTTTTGCCAACTTTCTAACCTACAATTAGGGTGTTAGTCTCCTAAGACAAAAGGTTAAGCTCGAGGGTTCTATATGATTTTTTATCAAGTTAATCAGCTTGTACTTTAACTTGAACATTGTGCTTAATTCTTTACTAAGGTGATCAACTCATATATTACCGTGAGCACTCTACCTAATTTTTTAACCAAGATGATCAGCTTATACTTTAGCTTGATCACTTTACTTGATTTTTTACTAAGACAATTAGCTCATACTTTTGCTTGAGGGCTCCACCCAATTATTTACTAAAGTGATCAGCCTGTACTTTAGTGCAAGTGTTCTACCAAGTTTATTACTAATGTGATCACTTATACTTTAGCTCGAGCACTTTACTTGATTATTTATTAAGGTGATTAGCTTGTGCCTTACTACAGTGTTCTACCATGTTCTTTACCAAGTTGATTAACTCATATTTTAGTTTAAGCGCTCTACTTGATTCTTTATCGAAGTGATCGGTTAGTACTTTAAATCAAGCGCTCTATCTGGATCTTTACTATAATCAACTCATACTTTACCTCTTATTTCGAGCACTATATTTAGTTCTTTACTGAATACCTTGAGTACTTTACCTCTTTCTTTACCAAGGTGATCAGCTCGTAATTTACTACGAGCGATATACCTAATTGTTACTAAGATGATCACCCCGTACTTTAGATCGATCACTCTAATTGGTTTTTTATCGAAATGATAAGCTCATATTATAGCTTGAGCACTCTGCCTAATTTTTTTATCAAGGTGATCAGCTTATACTTACCTCGAGTAGTTTATTTGGTTCTTTACCAAGATGATCAACTCATACTTTACTAGAATCATGTTACCTGATTTTTTTACTAAGGTAGTCAACTCATATTTTTTAACCACATTTGGAGGGTTACTCGTTGTGTTATCCTATAACACTTTCCCTACTTTTCTAAATTCTTAGTATATTCCAAATAAGAGGCCTTAGAATCTTATGCCCAACCTGAAAAACTAAGCCATACGTTAGGCACCAACATATTAGAGATATGCTAGGAATGGAAATGGAAAATGTTTAGGATGCATTATGTATTGGTTAGTACCCCTACATATGGCACATGTGTCTTTACAAAGAGGGAACACATAGGATTGTGTTAGACGAGATTAAAATAATAATTTACAAAGCTTTTGATGCATGATTTCATGTACAAGCTAATCTAACTTGTCAAATCTTCCTCTCGGTTATAATTAGTGTCAAGTTATATCTAGTGTCAGGTTTTACCTACTATCAAATCGTACTTAATGTCCACAAAGTTGGTATCCTATAAGATATTGAATACAAGAAATGGAAGGCCTCCATATTTCCATCTAGCATTTTACTGATGGCTTTAGCTATCAAAACTCAATCCTTTTAAGAACCACATTCTAAGACTTCAGTAAAGTTGGATTACATAGACGAATATGATTGGTCGAACCAAAAGATTTCAAAATATGAGACCCCAAGTTATATTTATTACTCTTAGAGTATATGATGTGATAATCTTAGTAATGACATTGCATGATTTTTTAATCAAGCTTCAAACATTTGTGTTTTTCAAGAAATTAAATGGATTAAACTTGTAATTTATTAGTCTGAAATAGTACATCATTACATACTCAAGAGCAAGAAATACTTTTATATGATATGAATCATCCTTAAGATCCACTTGATGGTCCAAGACCCCTATAGGACGTATGGAAGACATCGATGGCCTTTGAGCATATGTCCAACATAAGCACCCATATATATTTAAAAAACCTTAAAACATTCATCTCAAAGCACTTATCTCACAAGCTCTTTGAGACTATTTAGACATGAAACCTCTTAAAACTATAGTTACATTAATTATTATAATCAACATAAACTTTGTCCAATTTTATTCCGCGTCTTTCCTAAGCTTAGGAATTGGAGAAATTAATAACTTCATTAGAGAAACTTTCTTTAGAGTAAACCTATAAAA
This sequence comes from Hippophae rhamnoides, assembly GCA_033030585.1. NCBI lineage: Eukaryota > Viridiplantae > Streptophyta > Magnoliopsida > Rosales > Elaeagnaceae > Hippophae > Hippophae rhamnoides. The sequence goes on from CM065431.1 coordinate 7,173,301, forward strand.
TACTATCAAATTATTGTGTTTGTTTTGTTTATATAAACTAACTATTTTTTATCCAATTTATAAAAAAATTTATTTATACCATTATGTTAATTTCTATCTAACAACATCACATGTCAATAGTAGATTTAGAACAACTCAGATAGTTAGGTGATATATTTGAAATAATAATTTGTATTATGACTTGTAATTTTTTTAAATGAAGACTAACTAAATGGTATAAATGGAACTTTTTAGGAGTTGAATGGTATAAAAAGATGAAAAATAGTTTGGTGGTATGAAAAAAATAAATTTAATAATTCTGTGATATTTTTATAAGTTTATCCTAATTTTTTTATTTTAAAAATTAGTGGAGTAATTAACATTATCATAATCATGTGTCACTTTTGATGTATTATAGGGTAGAATCTAGTATTTGGGTTTAGGATGACACGTCCATAAATTTAATAGTGAAAATATATGATTTTAATACCACGTGATTGACATTAGTAAAAATATATGATTTCTTAAATCTAGTTATTACAAAATAATATGAAAATTTTCATAGTAGATGTCACAAAATTTTAATAAATTTCAATGATTTTGAATATTAGACCATTAATATTTAAAATTATTACATATCAAATTTGTATTTTTATCCAATTTAATAAAAACTCAAAATTATGCAAATTAAATTATAATAAGACTAAATAATATAGTTCAATATTTATGCAAAATAATAAAGAAAATTAAAGGAATTAAACAACATAAATTATAATAAACACATAAAATATAAAAGTATGTGAAAAAATAGATATATACTATCAATATTACATGATATCAATAATAATGAGTAATTATATAATTATATGTGTTGTAACAAAAAATAAAAAAATTATACGGGAGATAAAAACCAAGATTTTTTAAGAAATGATACCTATGGTAGAAAAATTAAAAAAAAAATTAAAATTTATGAAAAATATGTTAAACCTTTTCTCCCTATTAGAGTCCGTTAAATGAGAATAGTATAATATTATGATTAAAGTAAAAATATATATGAAAAATATTAAAAGAATTAATAATATAAAAAAAAAGATTTGAAAGGATATAATGATATGTATTTTTGTAAAATATAAATATAAATTTATAAATAAAAAATTATTGAAAAGATGAGACTGAAATTTGTCCCACTAGGGATGGAAATGGTCAAGTCTAATTCAATTTTTTTAAAATTTATTAAAATCATACTAGAGTGTTTAAGCTTATCAATCCGGACTAGATTGGATTAATAAAACAAGAATGATCTAGTTTGTTGATAGTTAAACTGTTAAGTATATAATTATATTTGAATAATTATTTGTTCAATAAATGTATAATCAACTTTGTAGCTTATTTGTTGATTTTTTTTATAAAGAATATACCATGGGTTTAGCACTTGTAAGTATAATTTTGATTATCTTTTTTATATTTTTGTTCAATGGAATAATAAAAGAAGTAAATGTAATTCAAAGGGACTAGAAGTAGAGACTAAGATTTTGTATGTGTTTCTTATTTCTAACTAGTTACATCATATGTTATGTCAAATGTTAATTGTTTTATGTATATATTTAATATAATGGTACGATTCGGTTTAAATATTTCATAAATTTTATAAACCGAAACATACAAAAATTAATAAAAAATCAAATAGAATTGTTTAATGCAATCATGTTTTTCATTTCAGTCCAATCTTTGAGTTTGTTTGTTTCTGTTCTTGATTGTATTAGTTATGACAACACAAATAAACATAAAGAGCACAATAATGTCAAATTAATCATGTTTATGTTGAATTTATATCGTGTTACTGTATTATGTTTTGAGATTAATTATGTCGTGTTCATGTGTTATTTAATATATATAAAAAAATTATTTAATTATTTTTAATATTTTTTAATTATAATGGTAAAAAATAATTAAAACTTTAAAAGCATAAAAGAATTATTGGTCCATTTTTTATTAAAAAACTTATCCTTATAATATTGTGTTTTTGTAAGTCTCAAAGGTTGTTACTCCTACATATATAAAAGTATTTAAAAATGTATGCCTTTTTAATACATAAAAAGTTACACGTGTTATATATATTTGTCAATATTTAATGTCATATACAACCATAATTTTCGTGTGATTTTAAATTCGATTTATTCATATAAATAAAAACTAGCTAAGGAGATACTGGTTTTAATAGGGAAGGAAAAAAAAACGTAAAGAAAAAGTCTTATTTTTCATGGAATTGAAAGAAAATAATTTTTGAAAGGTAACGCAACAAAAACTCCATTTCAGTATAAGAAATTAATTTTGGCTTTTATACTGAATTTGGAAATTTCACGTGAGAAGTAAAAAAACCAACTGACCATGCTTGAGCGCTGAATTGCACAATCCAGTGATCCACCACTGACATTCACTTTTATAGTGCATCTTTATCCAGGAGTGGTAATTTGTATAATTTTTACGTGATTATGTCGTATTTGTTCTGTGCTTGAGATTGAAAAAAAAAACATGCACTCATATAGTGGTAAGTGCGTGCCTAAGGCTGAAAGTGGTAACAACTAACAAGTAACGACAGGAATAATACATAATAGAAAAGAAGAAACCAAGGTGAAATGAATAATAAACAAAAAAAACTGAAACAAAACGAATGAAAATTAAGTAATTTACTGATAATCAGTCATGTTCATAACAAATCAAGAAAATATCAAAATGACCTTACAAATATCAATGCTTCTATTTTACTGTATGTCTATGTGTTTAGGGTAGTCCTCTAAACTTATCAACTACCGCTGATAACTCCATCTCTTCTTCCTATTATTTTCCACCAGCTCTGAATATTAAAAGAAAAATTATATCTTCATGTTTTATCTCCGACAGTCAAAACACCTCTGCATCGCTTTTGGTTTTGGGTTTGAATTTTTGGCAAGGATCATCAATACTGGTGCGAGAAAGCTCCGTCTCAACTTAGATTTACAGACACAATTGCCCTTCAAACAAAACCCAACTTCCAAGTTACAAAATCTGGTGTAATAATAACTAGATTCAATCAGAAGTGGGTTCGTTTGGATTTTTAGTTTTGGGTCATGTTTTTGTGTTGTTTGATCAGAGATCTGAGATTCCAGGTTTTGTTCCTCTTGAGAAAACAAGGAATGTTGAACGGATTTCAAAGATCCAGGTCTTGAAGGTTACTCTTTTGAATTCGCCGCAAAGGTTTGGACAGTAAACCATTTTCCTCGATTATTCTCATTTCTTTTGCTTCTTATTCAGATATATAAATCGATCGTTTCTCTCTCTTTGTTTTCGGGCAATGGGTCGTCTTTTCTGTTTCTGTCTAATAAATTTTTTTCATTGTTTATTGCAACTTTTTCCTTACACTGATTTCTATTATATGATGTGTTTAGCAATTACTATTGTAAAGATTGTACATTTTCTGTTCTGCTCTGTCTATTTGGTTTGGTTCTGAGTCTTGTTCTTTATTTTTTCTTAACCTTGCTTATGAATGATAGAATCGTTTTTTACTGCTATCAAAACGTGCTAACATGTATAAGTTTTATCTACTGAAGCTTGAGGATTCTAAAATTGTTGCTTTAAGGGTGGAAATGTGTCAAAATTTGGTAGAAGATTCTGATTTTTAAGGAGTGTTGATGAAAATTTGTAGGCAACTGGGCATCCAAAAACATGGCCTCCGATCTAAGTGCACAGTTGTCCAAGAAGACTGTCCTTTTTGGCCTCAAGGTCTGGGAAGTAATTGGCATTGCTGTTGCTTTGTTTATCATCAGTATCCTATTTCTGCTGTTTTGTCTCACCTCCAGGAAGAAATCTAGAAGAACACGGGACAGGAATCCTCTTACCCAAATCCCATCTTTCTCAAAAGAAATTAAGGAAGTTAGGGTGGAGCAAGTAGCTACAAATCAATTTGCTCCTCGTGACGGAATTCTTACTATTCAAGACAAATTCAGTGACAAAGAATCAGACAAGGTTAAGAATGGAGAAAACAGCAGCCAATCAGGTTCATTTAATCGTTTGGATAAAGATGGATGTGGGTCACAATCAGGAGAAGATGGAAGTTCTGGACCTGTATACAAGCCTTCTTCTTCTTCATATCCCATGACCGCACCTTCTCCTCTAACTGGTTTGCCTGAGTTCTCACGCTTGGGTTGGGGACATTGGTTTACTTTAAGGGACCTCGAAATTGCGACTAATCGATTTTCCAAGGAATATGTCATTGGAGAGGGCGGATATGGAGTTGTTTACCGGGGACATCTTGTAAATGGCTCCCAAGTGGCAGTTAAAAAGATCCTTAACAATTTGTGAGTTTCTTAACTGTTAATTTCCCAAATTTTCTATGAAATGCTTATTGATTCTCTGAACTTGAATTTATGTAATTTTTATAGGGGACAAGCAGAGAAAGAATTTAGAGTGGAAGTTGAAGCAATTGGTCATGTGCGCCATAAGAATTTGGTTCGTCTTCTTGGATACTGTATTGAAGGCACTCACAGGTACCACAGCTATTTAGAATTCATTCTACTTGTAATGTGTTTATTCGAGTAACATTACTGCTCATAGAAATGATATATAAGTGCTTACTTGATTGCCAATAAGAGTAATCATTTCCCGGTTTTGCTTTTAACTTAAGATTAGCTTACTATCTCATACACCTAAAAATTTCAGGATGTTAGTTTATGAATATGTCAACAATGGAAATTTAGAGCAATGGCTTCATGGAGCTATGCGTCAGCATGGATATCTTACTTGGGAAGCTCGAACAAAGGTTCTCCTTGGCACAGCAAAAGCGTAAGTCACAATTGTTTGCTTCATTGTAATGATTCTAGTTCTCATTTGATCTTGCTACTTGTTGCAGACTTGCCTACTTGCATGAGGCTATTGAGCCAAAAGTAGTGCACCGGGACATTAAATCAAGTAACATTTTGATTGATGACGACTTTAATGCCAAGGTATCGGATTTTGGTCTGGCCAAGCTGCTTGGTGCCGGTAAAAGTCATGTTACAACTCGTGTTATGGGGACTTTTGGGTTAGTAGTATTTTCCAGAGCATAATTTGTTATACTTTCATTTTTTATGTATGCAATAAGAGATGTAAGTTGATTAACCTTTTCATATATGTCCCCTTCTCTTTCTATCTGAAACACTTTTAGATATGTGGCTCCTGAATATGCAAATACCGGACTTTTGAATGAAAAGAGTGATGTCTATAGCTTTGGAGTTGTGCTCCTAGAAGCAATTACTGGCAGAGATCCTGTAGACTATGGCCGCCCTGCTCATGAGGTTTTGTTTAGGCATTAGATGGGATAATTTTCTGTGTTTGTTTTATTTTAAATTAACAAGTCTATCCAATGTTCATCCTCTCTTTTCTTTCCCCTCATTTTAAAGTCAGAAAATTGTCATGTTAGCTTCTGATCACATTTTTAAATGTTTGGAGCTCCCTAACATTGTGTGTAATGCTTACAGGTAAATCTGGTAGATTGGCTTAAAATGATGGTTGGAAGCAGAAGATCGGAAGAAGTAGTAGACCCGAATGTTGAGAAAAAACCAGCAACAAGAGCCCTAAAACGAGCCCTTTTAACTGCTTTGAGATGTGTTGATCCAGATTCTGAAAAAAGACCCAAGATGAGTCAAGTAGTTCGCATGCTCGAGTCTGAGGAATATCCAATATCTAGAGAGGTTTGTTATTCTATCTTAACAGAACATTTGCTGATGGTGCCACAGATGGTTTATGATCTAAAACACCAGGAATGAGCCTGTCAAAATTTTGAAACTTGAATTTTCTGCTTCCACGTTCACTTTTTCAATATTATCTATTTGTAAATCATGTTGCTTAGTCCCTAATGAATTTATGTCCTGTTTGACTTGTCAATGTTAAGATCTTTCGACTAGAAAGGCTCACTACTAGCTCTGGACATTCATAAACTTTGTTTAGAAAAATGAGATACCATTATGCGACTGTCTTGAAAATGCTTATTTACCATGATGCCTGATAGATGACGGTCACTCTAATTTTTTTTGGAGCGTCATGATTACCTTACAATGACAGTTAATAACCGTCCGCATTTTTTGGCAGTGTGTTATCATAAATTTCGTTCACTACTTTCAGGATCGAAGGCATCGTAGAACTCAAGCGAGTAGTATGGAGATCGATTCTCAGAGGGAAAATTCAGACACTGATAAGAGTGATAATCCAGGTTCAAGATCAGAGAGCAAAACCTATCAAAGGACTTAACCGCATGGTACTTCATTAATGTAAGCATCTGACAATATGAGGCAGCTTAAATTCCTGGAATTTTTTCAACTCTTTAATTTCTTCGGCTTGTTTGTATGATCTGGTTGAAAAGGTGGTGTTGGATGGTTCATGGGTTGAATTGAGGATGGTAGAGAGGAATGGTGAGAATATTTTTTCTTCCCCCCTTTTTAATCTTTGTTTGTAGTAGATGAAGAGATAAATATTATTGTGTATGAAGAGTTGGTGTTTGTGAAGATTCTATGTACAGGAGTTGTTAGGCTAACTCAAAGATTGCCTGATTAATATGCCTCTTTATAAATCTAGAAAACAACAAACATAAATACCTAATCCATGAGAAACTTTACCACGTTGTGGGCACAACAACAACACAGGCACAGCTATGCAGTATTCGCTATTTCAATTGTTTTGGGGCATAAAGACAACCGAAAGGCAAATGACCAAATAATGGATGATGCTTACAAGTTATATCACTTATGTTTAAAATTTGTGAGGAAGGCATTCGTCCGAAAAGACAAATATTGGAAGTACGGTGAAAATGAATGATTAGTAGAGATATTAATTTGTTATGTAATAATTAAAAAAATTTCAGTTTTGATAACAGTAGAGAATGCCTTAGTGTGGGACGTAGAGGGATTGAGAGTTACACTCTTTGTTTAGTCTATTCCTCAAAACTTGTTTTCTTAATTTTTTTTAAAATATATTATATATTTTTAAAATATTATAATTAAATAAAATAAACATCAAAAGCAATATTTTTATCCATAAATAAATATTTTAATCGTAAAAATTTAATATTATGATATATGAAATATAAATTATTATAACAGTGATTAAATTCATAATATAAATAATTTCATAATATTTAAAGTTTATACTTCATTTAAAATTATTAGAATTAATTACATATAAATAAATATACTCGATATTTTATAGAGAAATCTCACCCATCACCCATAATATTTAAATGAAAGATGACGACAATTTTATAGCTACATTTTATTCTATCTCATCCGATTCACATCCATAAAGACACATAGCTTTTAGTATAATGGTTTTTTTTTTTTTTTACCTTAATAGCTTTTATTACAACGTTAGTAAACAAAGACAATGCAATTTGAAATAATGAAATATGGTTGATGAACTTGTAAGGATGTTCAAAAATAAAATGCATGCAATCATGAGTTTAATATTGAAATTAAAAATTGATTAATAGTCTTACTTCTTTTACTGTACAATTGAAATGAGATAACTATGCAGGTTAGTGCATGTACGTTGGGTTGGGCGCATGTATAACATTTTTTTTTTGTCAAGAAGGTATAAGTAGTCTTGTAAATTTAAACAAAAGAGTATATTAGTAGTGTTCTTTTTAACTGGAGTATTTTAGTTCTATGATTTAAAAAAATTTGTACTTTAATCTTAAAAATGGTACACATAAGTTTTATTGTTTTGAGTTTTTAGAATTAAAATGTATCTTTTTTCAAAATTATAAGACTAAAGTATTTCAATTAAAAATAACGGAACTAAAACACATATTTTATAAAAATCGTGGGATCTTTTGTATCTCTTTATCATTTTTTAAAAATAATAATTAGGAACTCTAAAATTCGTGTACACGTGTATAATGATAGAATTTAAATTTACATATTTTTAATGCACACAATAAATACATATATCATTATATTAACAAATTTAAGATTTGTTACTTTATTATTATCTTAATTTTATGTTATAGTATTCTTTTTTACCTTTTTTTTAAGTAATATTAACAATTTTTTTCTCACAATTTTTGGGTCCTTTGAGAAATGTTTTAATTTCTTTTACTCATTAAAAGTGTAAAATGAGGAAGTAAAATAAGTTAAAAAAATATTAAAACATGTATTTAAAAACTCAAAAATGGTAGAAAAAATTTGTTAATATTTCAGAGATTGAAGGAGATAAAAATATCACAAATTCTCTTCATTAAAACGCATATGTTGTACAAGTATAAAAAATTCTCAATAAAATAAAAAATTGCTCTAAATTAATACATTTTTAAATGTAAATATCCCTAAAAAGCACCACCTAAAAAATAAAGATAACAAAAGTAAAATAAGAGTACTACAAAATTACCAAACCCACATTTTTAGCATCTTTTAACATTTCATATATTTTTTTTAAATTTACTTTTATGCCTTTTGTTTTCTCATGTCATTGTTGGTTTGAATGAAGATTAACATGCTATGTGTAGTCGAATATGTTTTATTATGATTTCTAAATTAATAAGGGAACAATATGTTAAAGACTTCTATCCAAATTTAACATTGATATTATCTATGAACAATTTGCAATATTGCAAAATACACAAAGCAAAACATAAGAAAATGCATTATATATATATATATATATATATATTATAGTTTAAATTTATCTAACGGCAATAATTTAAAACATTTAACAATCTTTGTAAGAGTAGTTGTGATTGAACCATATGAGATAATAATCTATCGGAAGACCCTATAAAATTAGCTTCATTTAACAAATGAAGATGGCTTTAATTGTTTAAACAATAGATAAAGTCAACTTTATTTAATAAAAGAATAGGAATTTGGGTTTATCTTATTGAGAACAAATGAATCTAGAAAATAAATGAAATTGACTTATCTTTATAGATAAAATAAATCTTTTTAGGGATTAAATGTACTCTATTAATATGTTTGTTTAGACAACATATATGTGAGATGAATAATGAATGTTACGTGTACAACACTCTTTAATATATATATATATATATATATATATATGGTTACCAACTAATACATGTGATTACATCGTATATTATAAATATGATTAATAAAAAAATAAAAGTTACAAATTAGCTATTGTACTTGTGCCTATGTGGCTATATGCTATAAGGCTAGATCGTGTGAGTAGGTATGGCATCTCGTGCATATAGTGTCAATTTGACTTATTATTTTGTAAGGCTTTGGATGCTTGAGAAAAATAAATAAGTCGGTAATAATCTATATAATAAACATAATATATTAATATAATTTTGATAATTAAATTTAACTTAAATAATCTCAATAATTAAAATAAAGTTACAATTAGATTAAGTGAGGATGAGTTTAAGTTCTCGGGGAGTTGATCAGAAAAAAATAATTTAGTTTAACCTATTTTTTTAATTTTTACTTCAATTTTATTTTATTTCATTTCGAGTTAATAGATTAGTCTAATCTAACTTGAACACATCCTTAATTTTTAGGTTATTTAAGGTAATTAAATTTGACATAAATTTATTTAATCTATATTTAATTTTTTTATTTGAATTCTTCGATTTGAATTTAATTTGATAAATTATATTATTACATAGATTTTCATCCTTACCTGCTATTACACTCCTACATATTATAATAGGAATCAGGCTAATTTCTAAACAATATGTTTTAGCAAGGAAACTTTTTGCATCAACTAAAATTTTATCATCAAGTAGTAATCTATGAACATGCTAAGTGTTTGAAATTAATTTATATATATATTTTAAATATTATTAATTAATAAAAATGATATTATTTACACAATTATAAAATAATATTATAAGTTATTTTATAGTATAACTTATATTTTTGGGGTTTGAATTATATGTATACTGTGCTTTTGCATATGCAAGTGTTTAAACCACTACTACAATATGTACCTATGGCCTCGGTTATTAACCGTGAACATAGATCTATGGCCACGGTTACAAGAACCGAGGCCTAAGTGAGAGAGATCATAGGTAACAACCTATGGTCTCAGTTTTTTAACCGAGGTCATAGGGTATACCTATAACCTCGGTTTCTTATTAACCGAGGCCATAGGTAACAACCTATGGCCACGGTTTTTATTAGAACCGAGGCCTAAGTGAGTGACATATGGTCTCGGTTTTATAATAACCGAGGTCATAGGGTTAAACTATTACCTCGGTTTTGAGAATAACCGAGGCTATAAGTTGTTACCTATGACCTCGGTTTTAACATTTGTCTATTTTTTTTATATTCTAAATATTATATTTTTAAAAATAATTTATCATTAAAATAAAAATTAATATTCTATAATATGATTAAATTATAAATAATAAAATATTTAAACTCAACAATTTTAATATATTTAAATAAATATATGTGTATTTATTATAACATCTATATTAATAATTAATTAATTAATATTTATGTATTAAAATACTACATTTTTAATTTTTTTATTTAAAATATTACATTTACATGTAAAATCGAATTTAAACTTTTAAAGGTATTTTTAATGTTTACATGCTTTTGTTGTTACATTACCAATCACCATGAGACTTAAAACTAAAATAATTTGTAAGACTTTGCATAAATTAATGTATGTTTGACAAAATGAAAATGTTAATTATTTTTATAAATAAATTTATATTTCTAACATGCTAGACGTGTTATAAAGCTCCTTAATTTAAGGAGCAAATTAAGGAGCAAAACATAGAGTAAAACATGGAGTAAAACATGGAGCAAAACATGGAGCAATTCATGGAGCAAAATAAGGAGCAACTCATGTAGCAAAAGAATGAGCTTAATTCAAGAAGCAATTTAAGGACCCATTAATTTAAGGAGTAATTCAAGGAGTGAATTTTCCTATAAATAGATGTGTAATTGTAATGAATTAATCATCCAAAGTGTTCATTCCAATTGAGAGAAAAGCTTAGAGAGAAAAGCTTTTGTGAGAGAAAAATTGAGAGTAATTTTCTTGGGTTGTGAGTTATGAGTGTTGTAAACACCTTGTGTAATTTCTCCTTTCAAGAAAAAGATCTGCGGTCAGGAGACGTAAGCAAGATTGGTGAACTCAGTTATCAAATTTGTGTGTTATTTTTCTATTTTTGCTTTCTCTTAAATCGGCTTATCGGGAATTTGCGTTATTTCCCAACAAGCGGTATCGAGCTATTGGTAGTGATTTGCATCAATTTTCGCAAGAAATAGTCGAGAAACGATCCGGAAGGAAGTCGATTTTAGTGGAGCAATGGCCCGCAGATGAAGGAAGGGTGAAACTCGAGAAATTTGATGGCACCGATTTCGGGTTTTGGAAAATGCGGATAGAGGATTATCTGTATCAAAGAAATCTATATCAACCTCTCTCGGGGAAGAAGCCGTAGGTATGAAGGAAGAAGATTGGAATCTTACAGGCAGAATAACCTCGGAGTTATTCGATTGACGTTATCCCGTAATGTTCTTTGTTGCGTGTTTTTCAACACACGAACTCGTGCAAGTATACACGATTCGCAAGTAATAACATTTATAAGTAAAGATCGATCCCACGAGAGATTTGTTACTATAGTTTGTTGAGTACTAAAATTATTTCTCTCGATTTTATCCAAAATAATCGTTGATTAAAAAAAAGGTAATAAGAAAATAAAAGAACTCTAGGATTGCAATTCTTACCAAACTAATCCAACTCGATCATATTATTTTCTTTGGATTTATATTTTTAGTACATTTTATTTGTCAACGAAAACTTCTTTTTATTCATACATCTCTTCCAGAACTCAGGTACAAACACACCTCGTTAAATTAATTCACTATATCTCTACATGAAATTAAATTCACCAAGATTCATTACGTTCTAAGTTTTCAAAGGCCACACATACAATTAGGGTATATTCCTATCCTTCATCATACATGTCATTTTATCTACGAGCAATATACACAAAAATGCCTCTTTTATTTTTATGCCCTGAAATCGTTTTGATAAAATTAAGTAAATAATCAAAAAGCATTAAGCGCGAGATAAAACGAACAAATCAAACGTCTTATAAATCTATCAAAAATAATTAAAATCAAAGCTTAATAAATTTGAATCAAATGCAAGCCTAGAAAAATTAAATTACTTCATAAAATTAAAATAAAAATTACAACATATGCGAGAAAAATTAGAAGAAGAAAAGAAATTAAAACATCACATACGAAAATATTTGGCACATGTAGAACACAACAAAAGCCAAAAAATGGCTTCGCGTGTTCTACGAGTCAAAACCGAACACCACAAAATTTCTACACTACTCAAAAACTCTTCTCCAACCAAAAAAAAACTTTTTACAACTAAAAACTATCTCCTATTTATAGCTAAAAATACATCTAAAATATTACATTTTTATTTTATTTTTTTATCGAAAACGTAATTAATTTTTATCGAAAAAATAAAATCACGCGTATCGATTTTTGTATCGAAAAATATAAATTATTCTCACGCGTAGACAGTGCGCCGATTACTGCGTTCTTTTTAATTAAAAGTGCATGTCACGTGTCGACTACGATTCGCGGAAACAATTAGTGGGACACGTGGCGGCATCTCATTCGTTGAGCGGATGGGTGCACGCAGACTTTGTCGCACGCGGGATTGGCGCGCGCGCGTAACGGGCCAGTGGAAACGAGACCGATCCAACGCGGTCGCGCGCATTGTAAATCGCCACACGTCGGACTTTGATTAGCTTAAATATTCTTGGGACACGTGGCGGTCGGATTCCGTAAAATTGAAGATGCACGCGGCTTGTGGGCCGCGTCACACGGGATTGCAACACGGCGGCTCGGTGCGCGGCGGCTTGGATGGACGCGCGTTTCCCCGGACCGTTGATCGATCCCAACGGTCGGCGATCGCGTCGAGGAATACGCGCAGCAGGCATGGGGCCAGTACGACGCGGCACAACGCGACACGTGGGTCCCACTAACACGCCGAGCCGCGCGAAGGAAATATCTCGGACCCCAATCGCCTTGGTCGGGCTTGATGCACACGCGCTCATCTGAGCCGTTGATCCCTTGATCGGACGGTCCAAGTTTGGCGAGTGTGATGATGCGGGTGGACTTCATCTCCCTGCGCAGAATATTCACACTTTTATAAATTATATTTTTACCCACAAATTTATTTCAAATTACATTTTAAACTTTCTTAAATTACAATTTGGCCCTTTACTAATTTTAAATTAAATTTTTAACTTTTAATAATTATAATTAAGCCCAAATTTAATTTAAATTATATTTTCGATTTATATAAATTGTAATTAAGAAACTATTTTATCATAAATTATATTTGTGGACAAAAATACGAAATTAAGTACATTTCCGATACAAATTATTTAATTTTATTAAAAATGTATTTTTAGCAAATAAAAGGAAAATATTAATTTATTTAACAAAAATTAATAAATATTAAACGAACATAGCAATTATCATTACTAAAATTGATGCAAATAACTGTATAAAATACAGTTATCAGTTGCTTTCAACATAGCAAAGGAAAAGACCACGGCGGGTCTTATGGCAGCTCTCTCCAATATGTATGGCGCGAAGCCACGCATCAAACAAAGTGCACATTAAGGCGCTTGTTCAATTTGCGGATGAATGAAGCGCGCATCGGTAGCTCGGCTCTCAATGAACTCAACACACGGTCGCTAACCTGATTGAGTTCGGTGGAAATTCGATGAAGAAGTACGAGCATTAATACTTTTATCTCTTTTACCGGAAAGTTGGAATGCTCTTGTACGGTGTGGCTCGTCAGGAAGCAATAAGTTGAAATTTGACGATGTTCGTGATCTGGTTCTTAGTGAAGAGATCCAGGCGTAGAGAGTCGGTGAATCGTCAACGGTTGCATACGAGTTAAGAGGAAGAAATTCAACCAAAGGGAATGAACGTGGCGGAACGGACTACGAGGTAGATCGAAAGGACAAGAGGTCAAATCCAGGGAATCCTAATAATTCCCGTAGCTCGAAGACTATCGAGTGTTGGAATTGTGGAAGAACCGGACACTACAAAATCGGTGCAGAGTGCACCGAAGGACAAACAAGTGAAGGCAGAGGCAAATGTTACTTCCACCTCGGGAGGAGACGATGCATTGATATGCTCTTTGGAGAGCAAGGAAGAATCTTGGGTGTTAGACTCTAAGAGCATCGTTCCATGCTACTTCACAAAAAGAATTCTTAGAGAAATATGTCCCAGGAAACCTTGGAAAGGTATATCTTGGTGATGATCAACCATGTGCTATTATTGGAAAAGGTGTAGTGAAGATTAAGTTGAACGGATCTGTTTGGGAACTGAAGGATGTCAGGCATATTCCCGATCTCAGAAGGAACTTAATCTCAGTGGGGTAGTTGGCCGTGAAAGCTACCGATCTTCCATGGTGATGATTGGAAGATTTCAAAGGGTGCAATGATAGTTGCTCGAGGCAAGAAAAGTGGCACTCTTTACATGACAGCGGAGGCACGTTGTTCAATTACAGTTGCAGCAAGCAATGAAACACTACTTCGTGACTTTCATCGATGATCACTCTCGGAAGGTATGGGTTTACTTTCTAAAGCATAAGTCTGAAGTATTTGAGGCTTTCAGAAGATGGAAAGCCATGGTGGAAAATGAGACGGGTTTAAAGATCAAAAGCTCAAAGCCGATAATGGTGGTGAATATGAAGACACCGAGATTCAAAATTTGCTATGAGCACGGGATCGAGAATGGAAAGAATTGTGCCCGGGCACGCCTCAACACAATGGTGTAGGCGGCGTATGAACCGAACGTTGACGAAGAGCCGGAAAGCATTCGTATACAATCGGGTCTAGAAGCAAGTGCAGGAAGGAAAGCCGGTCAACGCGGTAACACTTGATCAGCCGAGGCCCATCTGTTCCATTGGAGCATAGAATACCGGAGAGAGGTATGGAAAGCGGAAAAGAGGTGAAACTATCACATCTAAAAGTTTTTCGGTTGTGTAGCATTTGTGCATATCGGTGATCAAGGCAGAATAAGCTTGATCCCAAATCCAAGAAATGCACATTCATTGGCTATAGTGAGGATGAGTTTGGCTACCGCATTTGGGATGACGAAGAAGAAGAAAGTTATCCGTGAGAGATGTGATTTTCAACGAAAGGGTGATGTATAAGGACATGCATAAAATAGACGCCAATGACTCGAGGCGAGAATGAGTCGGTATTTGCGAATGCGGATGATGTCCCAGGATACTTCCTTGCAATGTGAACCAATTGTAACAAGTCCTCGGCACGAGGAACTTGTTGGACAAACGATACACAAAATTCCGACACACCACCTCTTACTCGAGTTCCTATATTGAGAAGGTCTTAGGCCTCGTATGCCTAACGGGAGATACATGAACTATATGTTCTTGGGCGATGGAGGGGAGCACGAATGCTACGATGAAGCTTGTCGGACTCGAGATTCCAACAAGTGGGAGCTTGCTATGAAAGAAGAAATGAAATCTCTCATCTACAACGGACATGGGAACTAGTTGAGTTACCTATGGGAAAAAAGGCACTTCATAACAAATGGGTGTAGGTGAAAGAGGAAGCGTGATGGTTCCAGAGATGAAAGCCCGCCTAGTTGTCAAAGGGTTTCAACGAAGGAAGGAGTTGACTACACGACATTTTCGCTCCCGTTGTGAAGCTCGATACTATCGAGATCAGTATTGAGTATTGTAGCCATTGAAGATCTTCATCTTGAACGTTGGATGTGAAGGCGCATTCCTTCAATGGAGATTTAGATGAAGAGATATACATGTACCAACCAGAAGGTTTCTCGGAAAGAGGGAAGAAGAACATGGTGTGCAGACTTAAGAAGAGTTTGTATGGCCTGAAACAAGCCCCGAGACAATGGTACAGAAAGTTTGATAGCTTCATGCACAAGAAAGGTTTCCAAAAGTGCAATGCTGACCATTGTTGCTACTTCAAGAGATATAGGTCCAGTTATATCATTTTACTACTTTATCTTGATGATATGTTAGTAGCGGGTTCAAATATGGATGATATTAAAAGGTTAAAGCAGCAATTTTCAAAAGAGTTTGACATGAAAGACTTGGGTCCAGCAAAGAAGATTCTTGGAATGCAAATCACAAGAAATAAGAAGAAAGGATCCTTGTAGTTATCTCAGGCAGAGTACATCAATCGTGTTTTGAAGAGATTCAACATGGGTGATGCCAAGTCACTAAGCACCTTGACGATCATTTTCGCCTATCCAAGGATCGAGTCCTCTCAAACGGAGGAAGAGAGAGAATTCATGGCTAAGGTTCCTTATGCCTCGGCCATTGGAAGTTTGATGTCGCATGGTGCATGACGAGACCGGACATTGGCCATATAGTGGGAGTTGTTAGCAGATTTATGTCAAATCCAGGGAAAAATCATTGGGAAGCAGTCAAGTGAATTTTGAGGTATCTGCGAGGCACTACAGAAAAGTGCTTGTACTTTAGTAAATGAGAGTTAAAAGTACAAGGGTATATAGACGCAGACTTTGGAGGTAAAGTTGATCACCGAAGAAGCACCACCGGTTATATATTTACTATTGGAACTATAGCTATTAGTTGGATGTCACAAATACAGAAAATTGTCACTCTATCCACTACAGAGGCTGAGTATGTAGCAATAACTGAAGCTAGTAAAGAGATGATATGGCTTCAAGGTTTGTTAATTGAGTTGGGATTCAAATAAGAGAAGAATGTTTTGCATAGTGATAGTCAAAGTGCAATACACTTGGCGAAGAATTCAGCATTTCATTCTAGAACAAAGCATATTGGACTTCATTATCACTTCATCATATCTCTATTGGAAGATGATGTGTTAATACTGTAGAAGATTCAATGAAGCAAAAATCCAGCAGATATGTTAACAAAGGTGGTGACTATTGACAAACTGAAGTTGTGCTCAACTGAATCTGCTAGAGTAACAAATACTAGAAAAGCTGCTGCATTGATCAAGGTGTGAAGACAAATTGAAATCAGTCTTCAAGTGGGAGATTGTTATAAAGCTCCTTAATTTAAGGAGCAAATTAATGAGCAAAACATGGAGCAAAACATGGAGTAAAACATGGAGCAAAACATGGAGCAATTCATGGAGCAAAACAACGAGCTTAATTCAAGGAGCAATTTAAGGAACCATTAATTTAAGGAG
This sequence comes from Hippophae rhamnoides, assembly GCA_033030585.1. Classification (NCBI taxonomy): domain Eukaryota; kingdom Viridiplantae; phylum Streptophyta; class Magnoliopsida; order Rosales; family Elaeagnaceae; genus Hippophae; species Hippophae rhamnoides. Next base: position 7,190,477 of record CM065431.1, read on the forward strand.
TAATTCAAGGAGTGAATTTTCCTATAAATAGATGTGTAATTGTAATGAATTAATCATCCAAAGTGTTCATTCCAATTGAGAGAAAAGCTTAGAGAGAAAAGCTTTTGTGAGAGAAAATTGAGAGTAATTTTCTTGAGTGTAATTGGGTTGTGAGTTGTGAGTGTTGTAAACACCTTGTGTAATTTCTCCCCTTTTAGTAAAAAGATCTGCAACAGGTCCGGAGACGTAAGCAAGATTGGCCGAACTCCGTTATCAAATTTGTGTGTTATTTTTCTATTCTTGCTTTCTCATAAATCTGGCTTATCGGGAATTTGCGTTATTTCCCAACAAGACGGAGATACGAACCACAATTTGGACTTTTACAATTATAAGTATTATCCTTCTCTATTGTAATACTTGATTTAGATGATTAAAATAAAACTCATTTTGAGGAATCAATAATTAAAAAATCATTTAGGCATAATATGTTAATATATTACAAAAGATGAAAGACATAATCATAACTCTATAATTTAGTGGTAAACCTATAATGTTCTAAGCGTAAATATTGTTATTATAAACACTTCTAATTTTGTTAATACATTAGTTAATATATTAGCCGTGATTGTTGTATGATGTGTTCTCTAGCAACGAGCCTATGATTTCATGTAGTAGATAATGAGTGATTGTATGGATAATACTTGTACCTTATGGTTTTAGGTAGAATTATAGTAACGTAATAATCACTTAGGTGGTGTTTGGTTTAAAGAATGAATTCAAAATAAGAATGAAATAGAAAAGAAACAATGATATTTAGTTTGATCACTAGAATCAAAGAAAAAATCAGTATTATAGTGTTTGGTTTACCATTGGAATGAAATAAAAAAACTATAAATTACCTTAATACCCATATATTCCGTAAAGTTTAAATAATATTATTTAATTATTATTTTTTCGTCAGATAAAATACATTATTAAAATCATTATTTTTCTAAATAATTATAACTTAAAAAGAAAATATATTATTAAAATTATTATTTTTCTAAATAGGGTTTAGGGTTTTGAGGTTTGAGGTTTGGGATTTAGGGTTTAGGGATTTGGGATATATGGTTTAGGGTTTAGGGTTATATTTGTGGGTTAAGGTTTAGGGTTAAAATTATTATTTTTCTAAATAGGATTTAGGGTTTTAGGATTTGGGATTTAGGGTTTAGAGTTTTAGGATTTTGGATTTGGGATTTAGGGTTTTGGGTTTTGGGACTAAAGCTTTAGGGTTTTGGGGTTTCTAGATTAGGGATTTAGGGTTTAGGGTTTAGGGTTTTGGGGTTTAGGATTTAGGGTTTAGGGATTTAGGGGTTTAAGGTTTTGAGATTTGAGGTTTGAGGTTTAGGGTTTTGAAATTTAGGATTTGAGTTTAGGGTTTTGAAATTTAGGATTTGAGTTTAGGGTTATATTTAAAGTAGGGGTAAAATTGAAAAAAAAATTTGAGATGGGAATGAAATCATGATTTCTAAAGGGAGGAGAAAAAATTGTGATTCTTTCTTCTTTAAGAATCGATTTCATTCCTAACTCATTTTTCAACCCAACCAAACACACAAATAGAATGAATCAATTCTAATTATTTTCTATTCCGTCCAACCAAACAGAACATTATAATACAACTGATCTAATAACTTGTACTACTTAGAAATCAGTTAAGAATGTCCTTCATGGTTTAGTGAAGTGATCAAGGCACACACTAGTATATAAGATAGTTTTAAACTAAAATGTATTTATCTGTATTTATCTTTTTCTTTCCTTTAATTTAATCAAGAGTTTCTTGATCCATTTTTGAGTTTTTAAAACATTTATATATATTACAAAAAGATAAAATACATAGTGATAGTTTACTAGTTTAACGATAAATGTATAATATTCAAACTTAATCTAATTTAACGATAAATATATAATATCCAAACTTAAGTTTGAGTATTAATATTATCATTATATATTTGTTTTGAGATTGAAAGTTAACATTTTCATTATCCATAATTTTTAAATTCAAAATCGTGCTTTATATATTTAACTTCTGTATAAATTTGACTTTTAGAAGTAAGAGAAGAACAAAAAATAAATAAATAAGTATGCTTGTAAACCAAACGTGGAACACAGCAAAGGAAGCCAATCACTATTTTTTATATATATTTTATAGATATATAAATATAGTGTCATCCTAAAAAATAAAATTATAGACAAGTCATAATTTTTTCCCTAAATATATTCACTTTGAGCCATGATTTTATTATTAATTTATAACTTAAAATTTCTTTGTACGTGAGTTATTTCAAAAGTGGAAGAAATAGAAAATACAACTGAAAATAACATTTATAGCATTATTTAAAATTTATGCAATAAAGGATAATGAAAATTTAATATCTGGATACTTTAATATGATAATTCATGAAAATTCAGTTGAGATGTTTATGCCAAATTTTTAGAGATAAAATTAGTATTTTAAAGAATTTTTTTTTTCAAAAATAACGTAAAGGGATATTTGAATAATTATATTTTATCATAGCTTCATTGTAATTCATTGTAATTCATCTTCTTATAATAAATAGTCTTAATATTATCTTTTTAATATTTAATTTTTTTTATACTTATTACTTAAAATCATAAATTATTTATTTTTAAACAAATTTTTTTTAAATATTTATTGTTATTATTTTAAGTAAAATGAATAAATATTTGTTAAAATATCAAATTTCCTTCTAAAAATTTAACCTAAATTTTTTCAAATATAACGAACTCCTAATATTCATTATACAAACTTATATGTAACCTCAAAATTTCACATAGCCTTTAAATCTATCTCACTATTTTTACTACAAAGAAACTCTGGGACGCAAATTTTTTAAGTTAAATGCTATTTAATTAAACCTTTATTAATTTAACCTCGTTAATCAATTGAATATTATTCAATTTTATTAATGAATTATTTTATTGTTATAAGTTTTAGAGTATTATTTTTCGAATTAAAAAAAATTGTAACATTAAAATGGATGAAAGCAGCACTTTTAGGATATTTCATATTTGTTTAATTTCCCTAAAAATCAAACTCAATGCAAGATTCTCTCCATAAATTAAACATTTGTCAATAAAGAGTTGAATGTAGAATTCCACACACATAATATTTATTTGAAAAAATAACCTAATATCCCTGGAAGAGACGTATGGACAAGAATGACACGATTTCATTTGATTTCTAAACTAATAGTTGATGCAGTACTATCTAGTAATTAACGTTGTCGGCTGTTAAAATATCCAATAACATCTATCAATCTTATAGATCAAGATAGTTTTATAACTCTATTAAACTAATACCACTAATTTGCTATATATTTCTTGTATCAAACCTAAATATGTTGCCATTGAATGAAAACAACAAGCAATTAGTTCATAAATTTTTTAAAAACTTAATTCCTTAAGAAAATGAAAGGCCAACTCTAGCTAGCTAGTTCTGAAATTTGAATTAATTTCTTCTATAAATTAAGAAAAAAACAAATACTTTTCGATAAGATAAAAACAAAAAATAAGATTTATCTAATAGTCGATGATAAGACTCATTCAATCCTTAAAGTAGTTATAAGTTTGAATTATATTAAATAGATTTTAATTTTAAAAAAATATGATATTTTAAGAAATTTTATTATTTGTCTTTTTTTTTAATTTTAGATTTATGTAGCAGAATAAGTTGTGACTTGTCGTTAAGACAATCACCACAAAAGTTGAATCCGATGACAAGAACTGCGACCTAATTAAATACTCTTAATAGTAAGTTTCATACTAGCCTATACTTTAGTTTACATATGTACTTCTCAACAAAAATGAGATTAAAAAATTATTTATTTGAATTTAAATGACATGTTGTAATATAAATCGCTAAATTGTGTTTAAATTGACGCAATGTTGAGATCTTAAGGCAATAAAGTAGTAAGACTAAGATATCAGAATTTATATGAAGAGCAGTGCTAGATATATTGTATGTACTTGCTTGTAGCAGATTATGTTCACCTAGAATGCATTGAGTTTAGGGACTTAGTTATCGTAAAAAAAAAAAATGTTAACAAATCGATAACGTTCATATTTCTTATAAACTTTAACGTAATATTATTTTTTATCATGATTTTATTTTCTCCTAGAATTATTAGCTGTTATTAGTTTGTTATAACTAAATACGTAACTAAGGCTTCATATAAGTAGGAACCAAGACGTTACTTGTGTTGTTTACATCAAAGTTTGTAACATGAGAGGATAAAATAATTATGTGATAATTTATTAATAATAATCAACTAAATTATTACAATATATGGATCTAAGTTGGGATAAAAAAAACTTTGATGAACATCTCTACAAACCTTTGAAATTTTCTTTGATTTTTTATAATAAAAAATTTGCCTGCACAGACTACACTTAAATTGAGCTCATCTTTTGATATTAACATGATGTTTTCTATTTCTTGTTCTAAATGCTAACAATATTACTATATTCTACAATCCTAAGGAATTCATGCTCGAAAAAAAATTCTTCATGAAATGGATTTGATTAAGTTTCTCTTCTGTTTTATATATAATCTACTGGTTTATTTTTAACACTTAAATGAAAACTTATGTTTAATTTTTTTTTTATATTTGGCACATTTTTTAATTAATTTTTTTATATAAATATATTTTCATAAATAAAAAATAAAAAATGTTATATTATAAAATAATTGTTAAAAACTTGTAAGATAATATATACTCAAAATGTTAAAATTGAATATATATTTAACACATTTATAAAAATTTCATTAACATATGTTAATACCTCAAAAATTAGTTAAAAGTAAAATTTTATTTATAAAAATGAGTCATATTATGTACTTAAATATGGGGTCATGTAAGTTAATTTATCCAAGTAAATAAAAGCATAACGATGAAACACATATATATTCTTATAAAAAAAATGAATTAGCACATGTATATATTATGATAGTTTATTGTTAGAAATCGTTACAAACTAATTCTCTTAAAAGGTTAAGTTATTTGAAGAAAAATTATTAATACTTTTTATACACTTATCATTCACCTATAAATATTAGCTCTATGCAGCATTAATAGAATAACCACTACATGTATATAATTGTTCAAAGTACTAATAGCATAGTTAAAATATATATATGAAAGTATCATACCACTTAAAACACTAAGAAGATGTTATTGCGCAAATAAAAACTTTCTACTACATGACATAGAAAATAGTTAAGGAATATGTCCTAATAAACTTCATACAAATAAAATAAACATGTCTAAATCATTAAGGCTCGTGCATCCACCCATAATGATTTTGCTCTATTTTCAATCCCTTTAAAACTAGGTCATATATAAATGTTCCATGTTATAACGTCATACTATAACCAATCATGTGCACGTAACGCATGATATGACAAAACATATTATCATCACGTGCTAAAAAATATGGTCAAAATGAAAAACCATCGAGTCCCCACTCACTTAATACATCAATAGGTATTTTTATTCACTTAAATTGTATGCTTCAAATTCATATACGAGCCAACCTGAAGTGAGTATATCTATATAAATGAGTTCTTTAACATACTTTTCTTAAACAAAACATGGCACATAACCTTGCTTCTCTTAAACAAAACATGACACATAACCTTGAGTATAGACAACTCTTCATGTCATGTTAGGAATAATTATCACCAATAAGTTTTCCAACGATAACATATTACATACATCAAATTATTTATCCTGAAAAATTATATTCTACATCTATTTAGCCATTATAGCCTCACAACATATTATGTCTTTGCTTTATTATTTAAAGAAGTTTTTTAAGTACAATCACATCTGCAACAAAAAATTCCTTTTTATATCAGACTATTTTTAGATTTCATATCATATACAACAATATAATAACCAATTAATAAAATGTGAAATAATTCAAAAACTATCTTCGATTATCCAAAATTGACACTAGGTCACATTAGATTGTCTCAATTACTTAATATTGCCATGATATCACAATATATAACATTTCAAATTATTCTCGTAACAAGAAATTGAAAACAATCCATTTTAGTATAGTTTCATTGTGCTGCTTCTCTTCAATTCTATTTTCCTTCTTCTATTGCCTATTGCCTTCTGTATTCAAGCTTATATGAAGCTTTTCATGGTATCATAGCCATAACAACGTCGTCTAACGATGAGTCCACTAATTCCACTAACTTGGCCTGTTTCATCTTAAGTGAATACTCTCACAAATTCTACTGCTCTTATTACAGTACCATTACCAACTCAAGATTTAACAATGGCTAACCAACACATTTTACAAACCTATCATATTAACCCAAACTTTTCTATTAAGTTAGATGAAATCAACTATCTAATTTAGAAGGAACAACTAAAACATGTCATTATCGTCTATGGATTGCAATCTCTAATAGATGGGTATTCACCAATTTCATCTAAAATAATCAAAAGACAAATAGTAAGTGTTGATGGAATTGTTCAAGAAATCTTTGAACCAAAGTCTGATTATGAGATATTATGTTGTCAAAAATTAGGTTTATTCATCAATTTCCTCACATCAATTGAAATAACTTATAGGAAGAAACATAGCTCATGAATATTAGACAATACTAAGTAAGGCATTCAATGACACACACTAGTTTGAGGCTTCATCCATGAGTTTTGGTTTAAACTTTTAAGGAAAAATAACAAAAATATCCAACTTAAAACTCATAACAAAAATATTACTTGTTAAACTAACATTGTAGCTTATATTTCTTCCAATTGAAAGAAATAGTGATATTTTTGTTGTTATTAGCTCTAAGGTAGTTATTTGTGTATTTTTACCAACTCTTAATTGAGTGACTCTTCAAGTATACTTGACTACTTAGTTTTAATTTTTTTTTATTTTTTATTTTTTACAATCTCTATTAAATTAGTAATAAGATTAAATCATGAGAATTATTTTATAATCGTTAAATAATTAATTGTGAAAAGTGATTCACCTAGTAGTTTAATAGTAAGACTCATTTTCTTTCAATTTTAAGTCACATATTTAAATTATATTAAAGTATTATTTAATAAAAAAATTGACTATAAAAAATGATGGTCCCTTCCTATTCAACATAAATTATGGTTATTATGTGTCTAAATGATGGTATTTGAATTAGACACTCAACTTAATTTTCTTTTTAACCCCATCCCATCCTACCTTATCCCTCTTTTTTATTTTTATTTTTCAAATTTTTGTCTACTCTTTTTTTTAATTGAATGTGTAAGCATAAAAATATATTCAACGTACATAAATCCTATAGTTTTGAACATTTTTTTTTCATTTCTAATGTATGTTATATATACTAGGTTTGATGGAATAAGAGTTATGTTAAAACAAATTGAATAAAAGATAAAGTAAAGTGAAAGTATGTTATATTTAATAAAATTATACTTTAATTGTTAAGAAGTTTATCTTAAAGATTTATGCAAAAAACTTTAAAGATAAAATTAACATTTTGAAAAGTTTTTATTTTTTTTTTACCAAAAACAAATTCAGTAAATATTTGAATAATTGTCTTTTATTCACTACTATATTACATTCCATCTTCTTATCATCTCAATCATATATTTTTAATATTAAATTTTTTATTATTTATTATTTTAAATCATAAATTTTTTATTTTTTAAAAAATAATTTTTAAATATTTAATTTCATTATTTTTGATAAAAAAACAAAAATTTCTCAAAATAATAATTTTATCCTTTAAAATTTAATCTAAATTTTTCATATGACTTTCGATAAGATGACCCTTTTATTCTTGAATAACTATGATTTGATAAGCGGAAGATTATTTTAAGTTGACTACAAACAACTAACCTTTCGTAATAACTTTGGGTTCTTACTTAGCCACTAACTTTACCTAATATACTGTTCATGCATGATTCTCATTAGTTAGTAGTAGGTCCAAACTTACAATGGAAAAGGACAAGAAAATAAAAAGTGAAAATAACAAAAATAATGTTGTTTTTGAACAATAAAATGTTGATAAATAGAAATAAACATTATACTAATTATTGACTTGGTTCTTTGGGCTTCGAAAGTTGTACTAAACGAAGCAATTGTTTCTTTCTTTCTTTCTTCTTTCCCCACCTAATGTCTACTAGTCTTTTTGACACTTACAATAACAAATGCAGGTGTTATAGTTTGTTTATGACATTACTTTTCATAAGTTTTCTTAGAAAAATACTACTTATGTCATATAATTTATAAGTGGGTGTCTCTTTACCTAATTAACCCATTTAATAACAAAAGAGGGAATGTTATTTATGATTTGCTCCGGTAATTGTATTTATTTAAATGAGTTTTATATTTAAAATTTGTTTCACAATTTAAGTATATTTATATCTATATCTATATTATATATAAAAATTTAAATCATATTTTATAAAATTTCGAATAAAATTATCCACGTATTTTAAAATAATAAGTATTATTGTTCTTACTTATTATATAAATTATTAATAATTAAAATATTGATAATTACATGTATTAAAATTATTTATGTTTTTTTATATAATAATATTTATCTTAATTAACATAAAAAGCTATCATTTTTTGCTTTAATTATATTATCTATGTATTAAAATTATTTATGTTTTTTTATATAATAATATTTATCTTAATTAACATAAAAAGCTATCATTTTTTGCTTTAATTATATTATCTATTTCTATCAAGTATTTAATATAAATTAAGTAATAAATTATTAATAATTAAAATATTAATAATTTTCATATTATAATTACTTATCTTTTTTATATAAAGTAATTTATCATAAGTACATATGTAATTTTTTTCCCATTAATTATCTTAAATCTTATTTTGTTATCAAAATTAAGTAATAATTTATTAGGATCTAAAATATTAATCATTATTTAAATTTAAATTAAAAATGATATTTTTTATGTAAAATTATTTATGTTAAATAGCATGAATAATTATCATTTTTTTTACTAATTATTTTAGTTCTTATTTTCTATCAATTAATTAATATCAATTGAGTAATAAATTATTAATAACCAAAATATTCACAAATTTATTAAATACTAATTATTTATCTTTTTATAAAATATTATTTATCTTAAATAATACAAATAATTATTATTTTTATTTAATTATTTTTTTATTAATTAAGTAATAAATTATTAGTAACTAGCATATTAACAATTATCTAAATTATAATTATTTTTATACAATATTATTTATCTAAGTTACATAAATAATTTTCATTTTTTTCAGTTAATTATCTAAATTTTTATTTTTATCAATTAAGAAATAAATTATTAGTAGTTAAAATATTAATAATTTTCTAATTATATTTATTTATCTTTTTTTATATAAGTTTATTTATCTTTAGTAACATAAATAATTATCATTTTTTCAGTTAATTATCTTAAGTCTTATTTTTTATTAATTGAGTAATATAAATTAAGCAATAAATTATTATAGCTAAAATATTGACAATTTTCTATATTATAATTATTTATCTCTTTTAATACGAGGTTATTATCATTCTTTTAATTATCTTAAGTCTTATTTTTTAAAAATTATATAATATAAATTTATTAATAATTTATTAATAGTTAAAATATTGATAATTATACATACTAAAATTATTTAAATTTTTTATATAAGATTATATATCTTAGGAACATAAAAAGTTATCAGTTTTTGGTTAATTATTTTAAGTATTATTATTTTATCAATCAATTAATATAAATTAAAAAATAAATTATTAATACTTAAAATATTAACAATTTTATATATTACAACCACTGTTTTTGTATAGAAAGTTATTTATCTCAACTAAAATAAACAATTATTATTTTTTAGTTAATTATTTAAGCTTATTTTTTATCAATTAAGTAAGAGATTATAGTAACTAAAATATTGATAATTATCTAGATTAAAATTATTTCGTTTTTATAGAAGATTATATACCTAAGCCAAATAAAAAAATATTATTTTTTAATTAATTATCTTAATTTTTATTTTAATAAATTAAGTAATAAATTATTAATAACTATAATATTGATAATTATCTACACTAAAATTACTTATTCTTTTTTATATAAGGTAATTTATTGTAAATAACATAAATAATTATAATTTATTTTCTCTTAATTATCTAAAGGCTTATTTTTTATAAATTAAGTAATAAATTATTAGTAGTAAAAATATCAATAATTTTATAAGTTGCATACAATTACTTATCTTTTTTTATACAAAGTTATTTATCTTAAGTAACATAAATAATTATCATTTTTTAATAAATTACCTTAAGTTTATTTTTTTATCAATTAAGTGATAGATTATAGTAGCTAAAATATTGATATTTATCTATATTAAAATTATTATTTTTTATACAAGTTTATTATCTTAAGTATTTATTTTTTTGGTTAATTATCTTAAGTCTTGATTTTTATCAATTAAGTAATACAAATTAAATAATAAATTATAAGTATATAAAATATTAATAATGTTTTACATTACAATTACTTTTTTTAAAAAAAGTTATTTATCTTATAACATAAACAAATTTTTTTTAAAGATTATTTTCTTAAGTCTTATATTTTTTCTATCAATTAATTAAGTAATAAATTAACTTGTGTAAAAAATATGTGCTTGAATAATTTATATCTACATCTATACTATCTATATCTATATGCATACTGTATATAAAAGTTTTAATTACAGCTAAAATAATTTTGGACGAAAAATTGTCCTAGTTATATCTAAAAGCAACGACATAAATTTTCCTTTAGATTTATTCTAAATTTTAGGGGAAAAAATAAACTTTAAGCTTGCCAATAGTATTTATTACGTTAAAGTATCCTTAAAGTATTGATATGAATAACAATATCATTAAAGGCTTAGAATTCTAATTTTGCATTTATCTTAGCAACTATATAAATAAACATGATATATTTTTCATTAAATATCACCTTTTTTTAATTGTTTTTCGATAAACATTATCTTTTTGTATTTAAAATAATTCTTTTTGAATAATGTGAATTGTTCAAATAAAAATATATATTTAAGTTTATTGTGAGAATAGGAAAAGATTAAGATTAACAAAGTAAGAAATCAATCATTCTAAAAAAAAATCATTTATCTTAATAAACTCAATTAATTATCTCTACTATTTTTTTATTTATTAAATCTCTACTAAAATTTAAGATAAACACAATTTAGTTTGTTATTTTTTTTATGCGATGAATATTCTATCTTTTATATACTTTTTAAATATTAATGCATTTTATGATATTTTTCTCTATCTATTTTAATCACATGATATATATTATAGATAAAAAAAACATAAATCTCTTAGATTAAGTCATTTGTATGGTTTAGTTTCTTATTATTGTTTATGTAAAATGATTAAACACAGTTAAAACATGAGTCTTTAACAATAATAAAATCACAATTAATATAAAAAAATCATTTTTTAATATTTGTTAATTTTTACTATTTTATTAATTTTTAATTTAAAGAAAATTTATAATATATATATTTAAATAATTTTTGTTTGAATTTTATTATTTTTCATTTTTTTAAAAACTATTTCATATTATATTTCATTTTTATCGTAACTAAAGACTTACATTTTAATCGTATTTATATTATTTGAATAAAATAATTATATTTTGAATAATAAGTATTTAAGAAATATAATTTATTTTTAATTCGTGTTTTTTTTTTTTACAAATCTAATAGATTAAACGACATTGTTTCTAATATATAAGACTAAACATTATAAATGACGAGAATTATTAACACCTCATCTTATATTATCTAAAAAATATAATTATGACATGTATTAAGAATAAATTTCTCTATAGGATTCTTAGCAACAATAAGAGTTCGAACTCATTTTTAGGGAAGAGAAGCTCAATCTATGTAGAGAGTTATAAAATGTTTGCTCTCCTTCTTTATATCTTCGTATTTAGGATTTTATTAATAGATTTTGATTTGCATGTATAGAATTTTTGGTCTTTGATTCATAATTTTATAGGTAAGGGATCGAAGGTCTTTGTTGTAAGAATCTATGGATTAATAATTACATGTAAAATAAAGTAAAATTAGTTTGTTAAACATACACATTTAATATATTATATTATTACTGGTATAACATTTAAAATATTTAAAATTTGTTAAAGTTTTAAAACATCCATAATGATCTTTTTTTTCACATTATTTTACAATATTTTACATTATTTTAAAAATACACATTTAATATATATTAACTTTGACTCTTTGTGAGTAACATTTTGAATGGGACATCTCATCTACACCAAGAGTTGCATTCCCATGTTTGAATATGATGTGGCTTGAAATGAGTTTTAGGATTATAAATATTTTTTAAAAAATTAAATGATACTTGAAATAATATGAATACTTAGTTTGAAATGAAAATGTGATGAATTTTACTACTAATAAAACCACAATCATTAACCTTCTTTTTTTAAATCAGAAAGGTTTAGGCTTGTTTGCAAAACCCTTCACATTAAATCAATAAGAAAATAAAGCTGAAGTAATTCAAAAACAGAGTCGACTCTGGAACGGAAAAAAGTTGGAAAACTTAAAAAATAAGAGATAAAATGCACCCAATGTTTCATTAATGTTAGGTAGGTAAGTTTAATACACTTGTTATATTTTTTTTATACAAATTTAGTAATTTTGTTAAGAAAAAATAAACATCTAAAAATAAATAATCTAATTTTAACTTTTTTTCAATTTTGTATTCATTGTTGTTTATTACTGAAGAGAATTTATAAAAATAATATTTTAATTAAAATTAAAAAATTTTGAAAAAAATAAAAATAAAAATGAAAAAATTAGTATTTTGTCCTTGTATTGTAATTTTTTTCAAAATAAAATGATTAAATTGTTATAAAGATAACAAAAACAATTAAACTATTCTTTTTAAAATAATTAATATACTTGTGTTACCGGTCACCCAAAATACAAATTGTTTGGATTGATAAGTGTAATTAAATTATCACATATATTTCCATTCTTATTCATTAGGATGCGTATGTTAAATATTGATTCTAAAAATAACAAATTAGTGGTCTAATTTGTGTCATGATTTAAGGAAATTAGTGGCGTAATTTAAGAAAATTAGTAACTTAATTTAAGGCTTAAATTATAGCACAATTTATAGAAAGGGAGCCTTACTTCATCTATAAATAGGAAAGAGTCCATGCATTGAAGAATAAGGCAAAAATCAGAAAAAAAATAGAGAGAGCATAATACTTGCGAGGTTGAGAGTTTTCTATGAGTTTGGGGAAACACTTGATAGATATTATTAGTGAGAGAATCTGTATCTGTATTCTACATATTTCCTACTCAGTTCAAATAATATTTGCTGCCTCCCGTGGACCTAGGCGAATTGCCGAACCACGTAAATTTTGTGTGTTCATTTTATTGCTTTGATATATTCATATACCGCTATTTATTGCTTCTACTTACAACAAATTGGTATTAGGGCCAAATATAGCAGTATTATATATCAAATCGAAGCTCTCGACGAGATGAACACAACAATGAAAGAATAGCTCAAATCGGAAGTCAGAATCGCCGCCAGGAGCTGCTGGAGTGATGTTGCCAGCAACTGAGTCAACTCACCGAGTTGGAACGAGTCAACTTAGTCACTAGTAATATTTGGACCGAGTTGGTCTATTTTTCATCTGTTTTCAACTGAGTTGGATCTATTTCTAGCTAATTGGACCATTCCGGATTCAACTACATACTCCGTTTTTTCAAATAAGGTATAAAATTTGGAAAAACACTATTTTAAGTTGTAAGTGTAAAATTTCTGTTATCAGTTTGTACTTATAGTTGACAAAAGAGAGATCGAAGAAGGTGAACAAGTTGACCATAGAATTTATGGCAAACCAAGTTGTTCTACTCGAAGAACTATGTTTTCCAATTCAAGTTTGAGGTGGAGAAATTCGACGGCACCAATAACTTTGGCATGTGGCAATGTGAAGTATTAGATCTATTATTCCGAGAAGGATCTAATATAGCCTTGGAGACCAGGCTAGGAGATTATTCAAATGAAGATTGGAATTATGTCAACCAACAAGCTTGTGGCACAATTCGACTGTGCTTAGGAAAAGATCAGAAGTACTTTGTCATGAAAGAGAATGTAGCCGCAGTTCTCTGGAAGAAACTAGAGGACAAATACATGACAAAAATTATTGAGAACAGACTCTACTTGAAGAAGAAACTTTTATGTTTCCAGTACAAGAAAGGTACCCCTATGATTGAGCACTTTAGATAATTTCAATAAAATTTTGGTTGATCTGTAAAATTTAGATGTTAAAATTATCGATGAAGATAAAACTTTGTTGTTACTGAATTCATTACCTGAGAGCTATGAGCATTTAACCATAGCCTTGTTATATGGAAAGGATGAGGTTAAGTTCATAGATGTTTCAAATGCTTTGGTAAATAACGAGTACCGGAAGAAGGATCAACATTATCACAGAGACTCAATATCAGAAGCATTGACAGTAGCCAGAGGTAGGACTAACAAAAAAAAATCTGACGGATCAAATAATAGGGGGCAATCCAGATCAAAGTCCAGAGGAGAGTCATCCAGAAGACGTCCTAAGAAGGATGAGTGTGCCTATTGTCACCAGAAAGGGTACTGGAAGAAAGATTGTCCAAACAAGGACAAGTCAAATGCAAATGTTGCACAGAAGGCCGATGAAGATGAAGAATCAGCCTTTTCAGTTTCATCATCAAAAACTTACTTAGATAAGTGGATCCTTGATTCTGGATGTTCTTATCATATGTGTCCAAACAGACATTGGTTTTCGAGTTTTGAGGAGCTCGATGGAGGAGTTTTGCTTATGGGCAACGACAATGCTTGTCAGACAAAAGGGATCAGAACAATACGACTACAGATGCACGATGGTACAATTAGACGACTTACAAATGTAAGGTATATTCCTGATATAAAGAAAAACCTTATTTCTTTAGGTGTTCTAGATTATGATGGTTACAAGGTAACATTGGAAAATGGAGTCTTGAAAGTTGTATGAGGTGCATTTGTAGCGATGAAGGGTACTCGGAAGGCAAACTTGTATTTCCTAGATGGAAGTACAGTTATAGGAAGAGCAGCTATCTCAAGTAGTTATGAAGAAAAGACAAATGATTCTTCCCGCCTGTGGCACTTGCGCTTAGGGCATATCGGTGAAAAGGCTTTACAAGGCTTAATGAAGCAAGGTCTTTTGAAAGGTGCCAAGACTGAAAAATTTGATTTCTGCGAGCATTGTGTAATGGGAAAACAAACAAGATTCAAGTTCGGCACTACCATTCATCGTACTAAGGGATCTCTTGATTATATTCACACGGATGTCTAGGGACCTTCAAAGAATACTTCACTTGGAGGTAAACGCTGGTTTGTGACTTTTATTGATGATTTCTCTAGATATGTTTGGATATACCCCATGAGTCATAAAGATGAAGTTCTGGATATCTTTCTTAAATGGAAGAAAATGATCGAGACTCAAACAGGCAGGAAAATTAAGAGGCTTAGATATGATAATGGTGGCAAGTACAAATTAGATCCCTTCTTCAAAGTTTGTCAAGATGAAGGGATAATCAGACATTTTTCTGTTCCTCGTACACCACAGCAAAATAGAGTTGCAGAAAGAATGAATCGTACTTTGGTTGAGAAAGTTCGATGTATGCTATCTCAATCCAAATTGAACAAGGAATTTTCGGTTGAGGCTTTGTCATGTGCAACTCATATAGTCAACAAACTTCCTACGATTGCATTAGATGGGAAAACTCCTAAAGAGGTATGGTCTGGACAACCTGCTTCTGATTATGATTCATTGCGAATATTTGGATGTCCTGCATATTTTCATGTTAGTGAATCCAAATTGGATCCTAGAGCAAAGAAAGCTGTTTTCTTAGGCTTTAAGGAAGGAGTTAAAGGATTTTGACTTTGGTGTGGTGAATCCAAGAAGATCGTCTTAAACCAAGATGTTACATTCGACGAGTCTGTTATACTGAGATAGAGAAATTCAGAGAAAGAAAATGAAAGTCCAAATACTCTTTCTAAGGTGATGCTTGAGACTCCAAAAGATCCAAAAAATATTGCACCGATTACCGATCGTGGTGAAGATGAAATTGATGATCATGAAGAGATCTCAATTGAGGTGGAGGTTCTCTCACCATCACCACCGATTAATCAGCAGCCATAATCTATTGCCACTACTCGACCGAGAAGGGAGATTAGGAAGCCTACCAGATACACAGACATGGTAGCATTCGCACTTCCAATAATTGATGATGATGTCCCATGCACTTACAGAGAAGCCGTGCAAAGAGTTGATAATATGAAGTGGAAGATGGCAATGGATGAAGAGATGAAGTCTCTACATCAGAATCAGACTTGGGAGTTGGTTCAACTTCCCAAAGGAAAGAAAACTATTGGTTGCAAATGGGTCTATGCCAAGAAGGAAGGTGTTCTTGGTAAAGACAACATCAGATACAAAGCCAGACTGGTAGCAAAAGACTATGCTCAGAAAGAAGGAATAGACTACAATGAGGTATTCTCACCTGTTGTTAAGCATTCATCTATTCAGATACTATTGGCTTTGGTAGCACAGTTTGATCTCGAGTTAGCTCAACTCGATGTCAAAACAACTTTTCTCCATGGTACTTTGAACGAAGAAATCTACATGTCTCAATCGGATGGCTTCAAAATTCCAAGACAAGAGAATTGGGCTTACAAGCTGAGCAAATAAATTTACGGTTTGAAGCAATCACCGCGACAATGGTACGAGCGCTTTGATAGCTTCATTAGAGAGCAAAAGTACACACGCAGTCAATTTGATCACTGTGTATGCTTTCGAAAACTCCAAGATGGTACCTTCATTTATTTTCTCTTATATGTTAATGATATGTTGATTGCATCTAAGAGCAAGGTGGGGATCGACAGATTGAAGGCTCTTTTGAGTTCAAAATTTGAAATGAAAGATCTTGGAGAAGCTATCTTGGGATGTAAATCACAAGAGATAGAGTTGCAAGCATAGTCTATCTGACACAGACTCAGTATCTGAAGAAAGTTCTACAAAGGTTTGACATTGATGAAAAAACCAAATGAGTAAGTACACCGCTTGCTCCTTACTTTCAGTTGAGTGCATTGATGTCACCTAGCACCACCGATGAGAAGAAGCAAATGGAACGTGTTTTATATGCAAATGTCGTTGGTGCCTTGATGTATGCAATGGTTTGCACCAGACCTGATATTTCTCATGTTGTTAGTATGGTGAGTTGGTACATACATAATCAGGGTAAAGGACATTGGCAAGCAATGAAGTGGATTCTACGGTACATCTATGGTACTCTGGATATTGGTTTGAAGTTTGAGAGAGACAAGACTGAAGGCAAACACCTAGTTGGATATGTGGATTCTGACTTTGCTGGAGATCTGGATAAGCGTCGATCTACAACTGGTTATGTGTTCACAATGGTAGGAGGACCAGTTTGTTGGAGATCAACATTGCAATCAACTGTAGCTTTGTCTACTATAGAGGCAGAATATATGGCTGTAACAGAAGCATTCAAAGAAGCTATATGGCTTCTCGGGTTGACTAAGGATTTGGGTATTGTTCAAAAGAACGTGGAGGTTTTCTACGATAGCCAGAGTGCCATTTGTTTGGCAAAGAACCAAGTTCACCACGGTCGCACCAAGCACATCATTGTTCAATTTCATTTTGTTTGAGAAATTGTCGATGAAGGGAATGTTATACTCCAGAAAGTCGGAACTGTAGATAACCTTACAGATATGCTTACAAAGGTGGTTACAGGGATCAAGTTTCAACACTGCTTGAACTTGATCAACATCTCTCGAGCTTAGAGCGCCTAGGGCGCATTTGGAGGCAACGTTATGAACTTTTTTGCCAAGGTGGAGATTGTTGAATATTGGCTCTAAAAGTAACAAATTAGTGGCCTAATTTGTGGCATGATTTAAGGAAATTAGTGGTATAATTTAAGGAAATTAGTGACCTAATTTAAGGCTTAAATTATGGCACAATTTAGGGAAATGGAGCATTGCTTCATCTATAAATAGGGAAGAGTTCATGCATTGAAAAACAAAGCAAAATTCAGAAAAAAACAGAGAGAGCATAAGCAAACTCAAAGAGAGAAAATACTTGTGAGTTTGAGAGTTTTCTGTGAGTTTGGGAAAACACTTTAGAGATATTATTAGTGATAAAATCTGTATCTGTATTCTGTATATTTCCTACTCAGTTTAAATAATATCTACTGCCTCCCGTGGACCTAAGCGAATTGTCGAATCACGTAAATTCTGTGTGTTTATTTTATCGTTTTGATATATTCATATACCGCTATTTATTGCTTCCGCTTACAACAACGTAAACATAACAAAATAACTTTAGAAGTTAAAAAATCTATTTGTTAAGAAAACAAGTAAAACGCATTTACTTTGCATGTGAATTAATATATATATTTTCTGTCTTTATTTAATTTCTACATATTTGAAATTTATTTAATATAATAATAAATAAATAAATAATCATATTTATTTTTGAATTAATTAAAACATAGATAACAAAAACAAATACGATAAATATCGTCACTTAAACTAATTAAATTTTAAAAAACGATATCTATTAAAAAATAATATCCTTAATATTATAATAGTATTTTTTTAGTTAAGTTGTTTAGCTTAATAAGTTCTAAAAAAACAAGGTGATTTATATTAAGAAAGTATAAACTCCTTGATATTATGAAATTTCTTTTTGTTAAGCTGGCTTAAAATGTTTTCAAAATTTAAAATAAAATATAAATGGCTATATATGTCTATAAAGATATCTTGTTCAAAATAATTTAAAATATGATTTATAATTTTATATATAATATAGATATATAAAGATTATGTCACGTGAATAAGTTTGCATTGCATATAGCATTATTACAATGTTAAATTTGGGTAGATTTCTCTCTAAGTTACTTTATTAGTAGAAAATTTAGTTATTTTTATTTTCAAGGAACATTTAAATAACTCTGAATGTAAAGATATGTTAGTTATTTTTTAAATGATAAAATATTATTTTATTAATAAAAATTTATGATAAAATAATAAAATATATTTGATAGGGATAAAATTATCATTGTAAATATTTTTTCTCTTTTATACACTTTTTTTTATTTTCTGATTCAATTTTGACTATATTTTTCAATTATATTCTCTTGATTTTTTTTTTTCAATAATCTTTATTCTCTTTAAAATAGATTATAATATAACAGTTACTGTAACAATTTAAATCAACAATTGATTTGGTTAATGGTATTTTATAATCCATTTTCTTTTTCAGTTATAAAAAAATGGAGAGGATTGATCCAAAAAAACTCTATGAAAAAATGCTTAAAAATGATGCCATTAAAATAATATTGTTTATGTTAAAAAATTCAAGGTTGAAATCTCAATTATCACGTAGCAAATCAAAATCGTTGGTTATCATTTATAAAATAAAAAGACACAGCAAACTTAATTACAGTACTTTGCCTCTTGCAAGTTGAAAATGTATAAATAGTGTCGCCTCACAATTTGAATTAAAGTCTTCAAAGCAATTTATCAAAAATAAAATAAAATAAAAAATGGCTCAAATGGTAGCTGGTAAAGATGAGATAGATTCTTTAAGAGTTGAGTTGGAAGAGATTGGAAGAAATATAAGAGCATCATTCAGGCGTCATTCATCAAGTTTTAGAGCCAGTTCTGCACTAAGCTCTAACAAAGAGGATCCTCCTGATACTCAATATGCTTTGCAATGGGCTGCAATTGATAGATTACCTACTTTTGAAAGGTTAAGATCATCTTTGTTTGATGATGAAGACACTGAAACAGAAGGAGATAAAGAAAAAAGGGTTGTTGATGTAACCAAGCTTGGAGCTTTAGAAAAACATATCTTCATTGATAAACTCATCAAACACATTGAAAATGATAACCTTCGGTTGCTTCATAAGATTAGAAACAGAATAGACAAGTTCGTTCTTTAACACATTATATATATATATAAGAAAACATATAAAAAATTTTGAATTTCAATTTGAAGTAGTGGGGTTTTTACTTTTGTAGAGTTGGTGTGAAATTGCCCACCATAGAAGTGAGATTTAAAAATCTGTATGTTGAAGCTGAATGTGAAGTAGTTCATGGAAAGCCCCTCCCAACTCTATGGAATTCTCTGAAGAGTTTGCTTTCTGTATGTACTCTTATTGAACTTCTTTTCTTTTTCTTCTTCTTTTTTTCCAATTGTATTGGACTAAATTGGTGAATGCTTTGATAAGCTGTATCTTATTACCTTTTTTGTTGTTAACAGATGTTAGCTAAGATTGCAGGGTTAGAGTCCCAGAAAACCAATGTAGGCATAGTTGAAGATGTTTCTGGCATCATAAAGCCTGGAAGGTATGTTGGGATCCTTCTTTAATTTAACTTCAACCAGGCAACACCAATTCCTATAATACTTTCGAATTCAGGCCTTTTAAAGGTTTAAGTCAAACGATGTCCCAAAATTATGGATTTTGAAGGTTTAACTCAAAAGATGTCTTAAAATCACACATAATTCTTACATACTTCTGACGGTTGGGGCACTAAGTCGTGCATTTTTGGAGTTTGAACCAAAAATGTTGTAAAATGGAGAGTGCAGTCCATGAATAGCTATAAACATACAAGTACTGAAAAATTCTTTAAATAATAATTAAAACATAATATTTGTAAATTCTATTATAATATTATTATCTTTAATATCTTTTTTAAAGTTTATTTATCTTTTACAAAACCTGTTTAGTACCTAATTGTCGCTCAAAATAAAAAAGTCTGCTATTTTAGGCTCTACTTTGTACTTTATTACTGTTACAAGGTCCTTTTCTACGAGAGTAAAGTTATTGTTGCTGTTTACAAATATCTTGAGCTATTTTTAACATTAAATTTTAGAAAAAATTATCAGCAAAGTCATTTAAATTAAAATTTTAATACGTGTTTAGTACCTAATTTATAAAATATATTTTTTAATTTCATAAAATGAGTCAATTAAAACAATAATTTTAATAATTTTTTTTATTAAAATGTTGTTTTTCTGTTGAGTAATTAAAAATTAAAATTCTATCTTTTAACAAAGTAGAGTGATAGGTAATATGAAATTTTTTTACATAAAATTTATTTTAATATTTAATGATTATTTTTATTTTATTAAATTTTTTATTTTTTTTTAAAAAATATATTTAAATAATTTTATATTAAAATTTTATTATGATTATTTTTCTTAAATAATTTCATATAAATTTCACCTTCCTAACGAATCACTCAAGGTTTAAACATCCTTACCAATTACTCATGTTTTAAGTAATTCAAATAATATTATAATAAAAAATAATTAAAATAATATTATTTATTTTTAATTAGCATTTTTTCTTCGAGCAAATGAATAAAAAAAATACAGTTTACGATTTAAAAGCTAAACGAAACCAACCTAGAAATGACTAGCTAGGCCCTCTCCTAAATTTTATTATTTTTTTGAAGAATATGAACTTGTGACTTTTTTTGGTCCTTTTCTAGCTGATAGGTGATAACCTATTTTCAGCTCAAGTTTTTAAGCTAGTAACTGATTCTACTTTGATGCACTCAATGATTTTAAACTGTCATTTGCCTCCTCACATTATCGACACATTTCCTTCTGCAATAGGTTAACTCTACTGCTTGGGCCTCTAGGTTGTGGAAAGTCAACCATCTTAAAGGCATTATCAGGCACTCTACACAAATCCCTCAAGGTTTAACGTCTTTCATACTTTTCAATTTCTTTGTTATCACTCTGATATGTCTCTTTCAAACATTGAGCATGTTTAAGTTTTACTTCATTTATGTGGTGTATAAAAATTTAATTGCATATTGATTTAAAATTATATTAGCGTAGTTTTTATAAGTAATACGAGACTTATCTTCTTTTGATATTAAACTTTTAAGATTGTATGACTGATAGTTCTTGTGGACTTTCCTAACTAATAAAGTAATAATATTCTAGTATTGTAATGATATTTGGTTGTAATTTGGTGATTAAAGAGCAAGCTAATATATTGGCTTCTCATCCTTCTTATTGTTTGTGTCTTTGTTCTCCTGTAGCCCACAGGAGAAATTTCCTATAATGGATACAATCTAAAGGAATTTGTCCCACAGAAGACATCTGCTTATATAAGCCAATATGATTTGCACATTTCTGAAATGACTGTGAGGGAAACTTTGGACTTCTCAGCTAGTTGTCAGGGTGTCGGAAGCCGAGATGGTAAGCTTTTCTTAACATTATTATACTATTGTTAGGAAATTTAGATAAAATGGTATAATTATAAATTCTTCTTCTCAAGATTTTCTTTTGGAGAATATCAAATAACAGAGAAATCGATAATACACAACACAAGAATTATAGTAGAAATTCCAAATTAGAGAAAAACCATTTTCGTTGTCAAAAAACAACCAGAGAAAAATTGACTTATGTGGAAAATTATTCTGTACTCTCGATGTAATTTTCTCGCACACCCAAAGACGAAAACGATTACAAGCCCGAATTTTCACTGAAAATTCTCTCACTAAACTTACCATCAAGCTTTTCTCTATTTTTGGGATGATTATCAATGAAGAAATGAAGCCATATTTATAGCGCTCAAGTTCATTTCATATGCCAAACATTTCTTACGTTCAACAAAATTAGGCTACCTAATTTTTCCTATTCTTTATTCAAACAAGGTTAGGCACGCCTCCGTCTTTGAAAATATGGTAAGCCATAGCCAGCGTAATTTTCTTCTAAAATTAGGTACCTCCTTATTTTGACTAACAAACCCTAATATTATTTTTAATCAATCATAACAATCTCCACCTTGATTAAAAATAAACATGGTTACTGTACAACCTTTGTCATTCCAACGGTCTTAATTCTACTGAGAAATTATCATACTACGCCATAAAAGTACACCGGCAGAATTAATCACCCGATTCTAAGAATTTCTGTCATTCGGCTCGTATGAAAAAAAACTTCTTTGAAATTTATGGTCAGCCCTCACATGGTTTTCCGAGAGTTCATCGCCTTCGACATCCTTTCCAAGCACGCACTTGCATCTATACCAAGCGATGCCGGGTGTGCGAGCTTGTGGACCTCTATTTAGTAACACACGCTTCTTTCATGGCAATATTTAGAGACTAGTGGCATGCCGTGAGGATGTACACGCTCTTTTCAAGAACGTCGCTATAGTCTTTAGCTTGAGACGTACTATTAGCGTCATAGTCGGTATTTGAGCTTAACTTGTAGGATCGACTCCCACCCTTTGGACAATTTCTTTTGGGGGTCACGAATTGTCCACACCACATTTCTGTGTATCTTCTTTTTCATGAAATTGTTTTTCTTTAGGTTGTCGACTACCAATGCTTTAAGTTTTCGGGTGAAACATTTCTTTCACCACTCAGCCTTTTTTCTTCAGAAAACAACTTGCTAGTAACTTCTGAAAAAATTATTTTCTCCTTTCCATGAATCAAGATAGGTTTCATGTGATCATAATGTTGAGTAAAATTTAGAATGAACAACTCTAAGTTTACTAATATTAGATCCAAACAAGTAAACAAACTACTTGTATTATACTACATTTATAACTTACGCTTTCAAAGGCAAGCTCACAAATTGAAGAGAAATACAAACACTTTCGAAAGAGAATGCTAACTCTTTAACTGCTTAAACTAAGAATACAAAGACTTATTTGTTTTTGATGGAATGATTAAACCAAATGCAAGGTAGGCTATTTATAGTCCTCGCCATGCAATCTACACCTTACGCAAATATAAAACTAAGAAATAATCCTAGCCATACAAATCTTATCTGTACTTACTCTTTTACAACGCTTGATCATTTCATTTATTTCTACAACCTTGACTATTTCATTTATTTCTGGCAACCAGACTACTTCATTTATTTCTACAACCTTGACCATTTCATTTATTTCTCTACCTCTTGACCAACTTCATTTATTTCTCTACTTAACTTTAATTATTATTTTGGTGTTGATTTTTTAACATCCCCCAACCTACTCTCACTATTTTCTTTGTGTTAAGTTGATGGTGAAACATTTGAACTTGCCAACGCTTAAGCTTTTTGTGAACAAGTACGCACTTGATTATACGTCTTGATTTGCCTCGTTTCAATTTCTTCTTGTAGAACCTTTTACGATAAAGTGATAGTGTATTTCAACGTACTTAGTTCTTGCGTGAAAGACTAGATTCTACTTAAGCAATTCTTGATTGATTGTCACAATACAACGGTCTTGCATAATCTACTAATTGATGTAGATTATTCATTAGTATCAACCATGTATACCTTTCTTGAGTGCCACTTCATTGCTCGATACTGACTTCGGTGGTTGATAATGATATTGTTGGTTGTCTTTTGCTACCAAGAAATTGTTCCAGAGAACCGGCTTAAACAATACCAGGTTGTTGATCTCCTGGTGTGCGATCTTACTGCGTAGTACGTCGTAATGTAACCGCTAATTTTTTGTCTCCACCTTTCTTGTACTGAAAGACCATGTCAATTGTACTCTTCCACGTATCTCGATATTCGCCAGAGCGCTTCCAAATGTGGCTTCTTTGGATTTTGCGTATGCAGGCTCATTACCAACTACATAAGAAATGTCGGGCCGAGTTAAGGTTAAGTAGATCAAGCTGCTACCAATTTTCGATACATTGTCGCATCTTCCAAATCTTTTCCTTCGTATGCGCACGTGTTGGCATTTAGCTCCATTAGCGTCGAAATTGGTTTGCATTCAAGCATTAGAACCGTTTTATCAAATCTTTAGAATATTTTTCTTGACAAAGAAATATTCCTTCTTGTATGCGATCAACCTACAAACGAGGAAGTGCTTGAGTTGGCCAAGTTCTTTAAATGCGGAAGCAGTTGAAAAATTCTCCTTTGTTCGAAGAATTTACGCCTCATTATCACGGATTATGATTAAGTCGTCCACGTACGGCCTTATGATAGCTAGCTTTCCTTCGTTAGCTTTAACAAACAAGTGGAATGCCGAGTGTTCTTGAATAACCACTTTGTGTTAGAAATTGACAATCTTACCCATCTGTACCTGGGTGCTTGTTTTAATCCGTAGAGTGCTTTACGTAGCTTACTGCACGTATTCGGAGGATCTTGGCTCGAAAACCCATTGGTTGGATCATGTAGATCTCCCGATCCAACTCTCCCGTGAAGAAAAGCATTCTTCGCGTCCATCTCATGACTTCCAATCTTTGTTTTGCTGCCGAGTGCAAGTAGGACTCGAGAACGGTTGTAAGTTTCGCCCTTTGGACTAAACGTTTCATCATAGTCTAGGCCATGTTGTTGAGAGAAACCACGAGCTACCAATCGTGCCTTGTATCTCTCGATTGACCCATACGGTCTCTATGACTTTATCTTGTAAACCCATTTACGGGATATGGGTTTCACGTCTCTTGGAAACTTTCGCGCCCGGATCCCGAGAGTTTGATTTTCTTGAAGTGCATCGATCTCTTTTCATGCATTGTCATCCACTCTGGATCTTTGCGATGCTTGGCTTGAAACGTCTCGGAGTTACATTGCTTGATTATGGGCTGCGTTGGCATATTTGGGATTTGGCAGCCGTGTTCTTGTTCACTACTGTAGTTGAGATTGTGGAGTTGATTCTTCTATTTCACTAG
Organism: Hippophae rhamnoides; assembly: GCA_033030585.1. Taxonomy (NCBI): domain Eukaryota; kingdom Viridiplantae; phylum Streptophyta; class Magnoliopsida; order Rosales; family Elaeagnaceae; genus Hippophae; species Hippophae rhamnoides. The sequence goes on from CM065431.1 coordinate 7,216,299, forward strand.
GCCGCTTAACTTCATTTAGTTGTTGATATATGCCCGTTTGCCAAGGATTACGAGCTCTTTCTTTGTTCGGTACCATCGTCGTCTGGATCTGGATTCATCTCCCAAACTTGGTTGGAATTGAATAGTATGCTCTTACATCTTTTGTTGCGACTTATCTCCAAATTCTCTTGAGTACGGCAATGCTTCCTTCTGCGAGGACCACCAAGAAGATGCTTCGTAAACACCACGTCTCGTGAAGTGTAGCATCTTTCCCTCGTTGAATCCTGACATTTCCACCCTTTTCTTTGGTACATCTATCCCAGATACATCTAACGACTTTCTTGTCAAATTTGCTCAGTAAATGATCGAACAAATACATAACATACCATAAATACTTGAAAGTAGCTAGCTGTAGGTTTCATGTTCATAGTTTCTCGAAGGTGAAACAAATTCTAACCTTGGTTGAGGAAATGCATTGATGACAAAGGCTGCGGTCCTCGTCGATTCGCCTAAAACCTCCCGGGTACATTCTTTTCATGTAGCGTACTCGACAAATTTCCTTGAAGATGCTTGTTCTTTCTTTACGCTACACCATTTTGTTGTGGCGTGTTGGCCTGAGTGTCTTGATGACGTATTCGACATTCCACCCAGGTATTGAGAGAACTGCGAGAGCTATATTCTCGCCGTTATGCGTACGCGAACAACGAATCTTAACCAAGCTTCTCCTTCGGTTAACTCTTTAAACTCTTTAAACTTTGATAATACATGATTTTTCTTTCATAAATAAAACCCATGGCAGCATTACCTTGAGAAGTCGTCGATAGATATGCATATATCGCGTCACTGATCGATTGATGGTTGCTTAACGAGCGAATACATCATAGTGAACTAACTCGATGGTTCTTTTGCTTTAAACTTCGATTCCTCGTATAGCGCAATTGGTGAGCTTTACCCGTATTGGCACGCACTGCGAAGCAGGTACGTACGTACGTCTAGTTGAGGAATCCGCTTTAAGCATCGACTTCTTCACCGTCGCGCACTTATCTTGGAATAACTAACGTGACCTAACCGCGTATACCGCCATAAATGTTTGTCTCATTTCTTAACATCTTGTCTACATATGCGGTCTGCTAACATTACGTGGTGATTCCAATCGTTGTCCTCGTTGTCGGTGTTTACGAGATTTTGAGATCACGAGACACCGCATCTTGAGGACCAGGAAACAGTATAATGGCACGATGATGTTAAGCGGGCCACCGATAGCAAATTTTTCTTCATTCACTGGAGACGTGATAAACATCTTGAAGTTGTATTTGGTTAGTACTATATCGGCGTAACTATCGTGCTTACCGATGTGAAATGGTATCGGTAACCTTGAGTTGTCGGTATCACTTTGACTACCACGACACTCCACTTGTACTTAGTCATGCTTTCCAACTTTTGTTTATCACGTCATATGATTTAGCGGCCGAATCTACGATCCAGGTCATTCTTGTAGTCAATATGTTTTAATGTTGTTACGGTAAGAGCGATTCTTCTTCCTCTTGTGGCGAAATAATGCTTGGCATCCCAAACCATCTTCGCTATGCTCCTTAGAAGCGGAAGTAGCTCTGTGCTTTCAACGAGCTTTTCTTACTCCAAACAATCTTTTGCCGTTGTGACCCGTCTTTCATGATTGTAACATTCACCGTCAAATTTTCTATTGTTATTACTTGATTCTTCCAAGCTCCGCGGCGAAAGCCTCACTTTCCTTGAGGAATTTTTCCTTTATCGCCATCATTTTTATATCCATTTCCATTGTACCGCTTGAAAGTGCCTTTGCTTTTGCTAGTGTAGCACTTCTTCTTCACCACTTGAGTTGGACTCATCCCGTTTGCTTAGCCGTATCTTCTTGGCCAGGCTATGATTCTCAAACTTCAAAGATGGTTGTGTCGGCCATCCTTGTATAGCGTGATAACAAACCTCGATATTCGGGTCTCGAACCATGAATAATTATTCTCTTTATCCTTGTTTCCCGATAGGAGCTTTTTATCTAACTCTAAAATTTCGCGGCATAATGACTTTACCTTGTGAAAGTATTGGGGAAATCGTCTGTCAGCGTTGCGCCGTCGATAGTAACTCATTCTCGAGAAGTTGCAATCTTGTATCATTCTTCTTTGAAAAAGCGTAACAAGAGTGTCCAGTACTTCCTTTTGGTGTTTTGCATCGAATATGCTCGACATTTCTTCTTCAATTGTAGTGGCTTGAAAGCAAACTTGTCGCTGCGTGCTTTAATTTTCCACTTCCATGAGATGCCGTTTGCATCTTCCATTGTTGGTTGTGTAACTTCATCACCGACAACCTCCATGATCTTGACCTTGTAGATAAGACTCATTACATGTTGCCCGTGTGTTATAGTTTTTGTTGTTGAGCTTAGCAGTTCCTCGACTACTTGAAGATCACCCGTCGTGTCGTGAGACTTGACTATCTGAACAAGCTTGACTAATAAACTTGCAGTATCAAACTCATAGCGACTAAAGATAACTCGGAAACGATCACTGGCACCGTCCGGTACGATTGTTGAGTAAAATTTAGAATGAACAACTCTAAATTTACTAATATTAGATCGAACAAGTAAACAAATTACTTGTATTATACTCATTATAACACCTTTCAAAGGCAATGACTCCGAATTAAAGAGAAATACAAACACTCGAAAAGCTCTTCTGGCAAAAGCCTAAGAATCTGAAAACATTTGTTTTTGATGGAATGATTAAACGAATGCAAGGTAGGCTATTTATAGTTCTGCTTGTGCAATATACATACCGAATATAAAACTAAGAAATAATCACTGGCAATACAAATCTTGTCTGCTCTGACCTGCTGCTACGATCTTGACGACGTTTATTTCTGACAACCTTGACTACTTCATTTATTTCTACAACCCGACCATTTCATTTATTTCTCTCTACCTCTTCCAAACTTCGTTTATTTCTCTACTCTTTAATTATTATTTTGGTGTTGATTTTCAACTTACGTAAGAAGATGGAAGAGACGGATGAACCTTAAAGCTATATCTTCATGTGAAGTTTAACTCGATGGTTTCTAGTTCGGAGACAATACCATTGAGAACAACTAGATGGTGGGACGTAATAGTTCCTTCATTAAATACATAAAGTATGAAGCGCTCTTTCAAATACCCGATTTGAAAGCACCTTTTACTGATACAATTCTTGACTTTTCCCGAGTTCTTTGGCCGTAGATATTCCATGCACGTTCTGAGAATATTTTTGGCCAAAGCAAAACTAAATTGCACTTGCGACTCTTAGATCAAGAATCTTGATCTTATCACTTATATTGGTTTTCTTGGACTCGATACCATGTAATTTCAAGGGTTTTCCGCTTTAACGCCTTGTGTAACCCGTATTGGATCAGCAAATCTTTGACTTGTACTTGCCTGACCAAAATTGATTCTCCCGTCAAATTTCTCAATGTCAATCTTGACTCACGACATTTCTCCTTCTTTCTTTGAAATTGGCTCGATACAGTTGTTAGGAAATTTGGATAAAATGGTATAATCACAAGTTCTCCCTCCCAAAGAGGTCTTCGCTGGAGAATATCAAATAACGGAGAAATAGATAATGTCTGTGCCCATGAGAATTATAGTGGAAACTCCAATTAGAGAAAAAACTACTTTCGTTGTCAAAAGACAACAGGATAAAAATTCACTATGTGGAAAAATTGTTACAACTACACTCTCACTAATTTTTTCACGCACACGAAAAACGAGAGCAATTACAAGCCCAATAGAATTTTCCCACAAAATTCTCTCACTCAAGAACTTCTCATACAAGCTTTTCTCTATTATTTTTGGGATGATTATCAATGAAGAAATGAAGCCATATTTATAGCCTTCAAGTTCTCATTTCATATGCCAAACATTTCTTCATTCAACAAAATTAGGCTACCTAATTTTCTTATTCTTTATTCAAACAAGGTTAGGCACCTCCATCTTTGACAATATGGTAAGCCACCTTCCATGAATTTTCTTCTAAATTAGGCATTTCTTTAGTTTGACTAACAAACCTAATATTATTTTTAATCAATCATAACAACTACATGATAGGAAAAAAGAGTTTCTAATAACAAAAAAGTATTTCTAAACAAAACTTGTCAAAAGTTCTTTCAAACTTTAGAAAACACAGTTTTTACTTCATGACTAAAGCATAAATAATGTGTTTCTATCTGAAAAGCTTTATTCTAATAACATGATTTCCTGACTGCATAGATATTATAATGGAGGTCAGTAAAAAGGAAAAAGAAGCCGGAATTATTCCAGATCCAGACATTGATACTTATATGAAGGTGCTTTAGCTCTTATGCTTATCTTTCTATCCATGTTAATCGCTGAGCATTCAAGTGATCACAAAATAATCTTTATTTGTTTTTCAGTGAGGTTTTGCATCATAATGTTGGTAATCTTCTATTTGTTTTGATAGGCAATTTCTGTTAAGGGATTAAAAAGAACTCTTCAGACAGACTACATATTGAAGGTGTTAACATTTTCCTCTTTTATATTTGTCTATCTATAAGTGTTTGTCTTTGTTATCTAACTTGTATAACAATAATTCAGATTCTGGGACTTGATATCTGTTCAGACACTGTAGTTGGAAATGCCATGATAAGAGGTATCTCTGGTGGTCAAAAAAAGAGACTTACAATCGGTGAGCATATCAAAACATGTATTTATTTGGTTAGGTTTTTTTTGCTTTTCAAACTTTGTAAAAGTGCTTCTTGGTAATTAAAAAAAAGTGTTACAAAATCAAACATGAAACTTTTTTTGGGAGAAGTGTTTTAAGGGCTATGAACGCACAATTTTTTCTTTTATGACAGAAACACAAGTTATGTGCTTTTTTTTTAAAGCACAAGTAAACACACGTTATATTGATGTTTTGTCTAAAATCCTATTTATGTCAGTCTATTATTCAATTAATTCAATCAAATTTCTTTAGGGGAAATGATTGTTGGTCCGACAAGAGCTTTGTTTATGGATGAGATAACCAATGGCTTGGACAGTTCTACTGCATATCAACTTGTAGCTTGTCTTCAGCAGTTGGTTCACATAACAGACTGTACAGTTCTAGTTTCCCTTCTTCAGCCAGCACCAGAAACCTTTGAACTCTTTGATGATCTTATTTTAATGGCAGAAGGGAAAATTGTTTATCATGGTCCTCGTGAAAATGTTCTTGAATTCTTTGAGAATTGTGGGTTTAAGTGTCCTGATAGGAAAGGCATTGCTGATTTCATCCAAGAGGTAAGTACATTAGCTAAGTGAATATTTTCTCTTTCATTTAAGCAATATAAGTTAAGTAGTGCAATGTTTCATATATATATATATTTTGCAGGTTATCTCTAAGAAAGATCAGGAACAGTACTGGTATAGTACTGAGGAACCTCACAACTACATATCAGTTGACATGTTATCCCAAACATTTAGGGCATCCCGTTTCGGGAAGAATCTAGACGAGGAGCTCTCAAAGCCTTATGATAAATCAGAGAGTCATGAGAAAGCTCTGTCTTTTAGTCCTTATTCTATTTCTAAATGGCAGCTTCTAAGAGCTTGTATGTCAAGAGAGCTTCTTCTCATGAGAAGAAATTCGTTTATCTATGTATTCAAAACAATTCAGGTAAATATGATCAGTACTTTTACATTTGATAATCCTCTTGTTATGTTTTATGCAGTTCGGGTCCTCTATAGGTTTTTGGAGATTTGATGATTTTGATAACATACAACATGTACATGACTTATGTACATCGTCTCATTCAGAATTCAGAAACTTTGATATATATTAATATCTTCTTTGCTTGCAGCTAGTCATTGTTTCATTCATAGCAATGACTGTGTTTTTGAGGAAAAAATTGGAAATTGATATTCTTCATGCCAATTACTATATGGGAGTCATGTTCTATGCTTTGATTTTACTTCTAGTTGATGGGATTCCTGAAATATCAATGACGATTCAAAGGCTTGAAACTTTCTATAAACAAAAAGATCTACTTTTGTATCCTGCTTGGGCGTATGCAATTCCAGCCAGTCTTCTAAAAATTCCCCTTTCAATTTTGGAAGCTTTTGTTTGGACTTTTCTAACTTATTATGTTATTGGATTTAGTCCTGAAGCTTACAGGTGAGTTTCATTTAAGTCATACATAAAAACCTAAAAAAATCTTGATCTTTGTTTTTCAAACTCATGGTCATTTGGTTTTCAAAACCATTTTTTAACATGTGAGTTCAATAACTTTGTTTTCAGGTTCTTCCGTCATTTCTTAATTCTTTTTGCTGTTCACTTGGCTGCAATATCCATTTTCCGTTTCCTGGCATCATTTTTTCAGACTATGGTAGCTTCAATGACAGCTGGTAGTTTTACAATACTATTCATTCTACTCTTTGCTGGCTTCGTTATCCCAAAACGTAAGACTGTTCAATATACTTGTTTTCTGATCTTCATTTTTGAGAATCAACTTTGAAAATGACCTCAATTGTTTGTTAAATCTAGCTGATATGCCAGTTTGGTTGAAGTGGGGTTTTTGGGTTTCACCCCTGTCATATGGGGAGATAGGCCTATCTGTAAATGAATTTCTTGCACCTCGTTGGCACAAGGTGAGTTTCCTCACATTATAGACTCAACATTTAACTATTTTGCAGTATAATTAACGTGAGTTATGCCTATTTGATAATATGTTATTTTTAACTTAGTTACACGGCCATGTAACTGAGGTAAAAATGACACAGCATAACTCAAGCCTACATTGAGAAATATTTGTAATTCTAGGCCTATATTATATTAGATTTATAGCTTTGGAGGCAATCTTGTGGCAATTGATTTCAAAAGCATTTGACAAATATTTATGTTGTTTTACTCTTACTCTCACAACGATATTAATGCAATTTATAATATGTTATATAAGCTAACAAAAGGATTTAAATTTAGTGTGAGAAATACATTAGTGATTCTTCATCAAATCCTAGTGATGATATTATTGTTTATATGTTTTTAATTTTCTTTTGTAGATGCTATCCACAAATACCACTATTGCAAAAGCAACACTTGAGTGCCATGGTCTAGAATATGATGAATATTATTACTGGATATCAGTTGGTGCTTTATTTGGATTTGCATTAGTTTTCAACATTGCATTTATATTGACCTTGGGATTCTTGAAGTGTAAGTCAATTTTTCTCTTTTGATATGATACTCAACAAGCAGTACTTTATGTACATCACTTTCATCACTATTTTATACACATATATGCAGCTCCTAGAACCACCAGTGCTATTATTTCACGTGAGAAGCTCTCCCAACTACAAAGAAATGAAAATCCCAAAGATGATGCAGACAAGCAAGAGCATTCTGAAAATCACCCTTCTAAAACCAAGACAGTACCTAAAAAAGGTCATAAAATTTTTCTTCAAGTATTGTTTGTGTGATGACCACTGTAACTTTCTATAAAATAAAATAAAAATATATTTGTATTTCAGTGTAAGTTTGCTTGTGCTTCTATTAAAACTGATTTCTACCAAAAGCTACTTTAGGAGAAAGTCTCTCAGAAAGAAACAGAAAATATGTTTAATAATTCTTAATAGACCTTATGACCAATTTTTTTCTGTTTGGTTCATAAGTGTTTTACAATAACAAAAACACTTTTACAGAACAAACAGATCCTTAATCTTTTACTTTGCACATTGCCACACAATATTTTCTCATTATCTTTTGCGATTTAATTTATTCAGAGTTATAACAGTTTTGTAGTTGTTTCTTTTTAATTAACAGGCAGGATGGTCTTACCTTTTACTCCCTTAAGTGTTGTGTTTCAAGATGTTCAATATTATGTTGACAATCCTTTGGTAATTACATTAGCTTTTCTTTCATCTTATGTTTAGATGATTCTAAGTTAACTATTCACATTACATAAGTCATGAGCTCAATTTCTTCATGTTCATTATGTTTCAGGATATGAGAAAAGGGGGCTATACGCAAAAGAGACTCCAACTTCTAACTGATATTACAGGCTCATTCAGACCTGGTATTCTCACAGCATTAATGGGTGTCAGTGGAGCTGGAAAAACTACTCTTCTTGATGTTCTTTCAGGAAGAAAAACTACTGGATATATAGAAGGGGAGATAAAGATTGGTGGGTACCCTAAGGTTCATGAGACATTTGCTCGAGTTTCGGGTTACTGTGAACAGTCAGACATACATTCTCCACAGATCACAGTGGAAGAATCCGTAATGTTTTCTGCTTCCCTGCGATTGGATCCTCAGATCAATGCAAAAACTAAAAATGTAAGAACTTTATATACAGAAACTAGTTAAAGACTAATTGTTTATAATGTCAATGATGAGATGTTTTGTTTGAATAGGAGTTTGTGAATGAAGTACTTGAGACCATAGAGCTTGATGGAATAAAGGACAGTTTGGTAGGCATACCTGGAGTAAGTGGTCTTTCAACCGAGCAGCGTAAAAGACTTACAATAGCTGTGGAGCTTGTTGCAAACCCTTCAATTATCTTCATGGATGAACCAACAACTGGCTTGGATGCAAGGGCGGCTGCAATAGTCATGAGGGCATTGAAGAATATAGTCACTACAAGAAGAACAATTGTATGCACTATTCACCAACCTAGTATAGACATCTTTGAATCATTTGATGAGGTAATGACAATACTATTCTATTTAAACAAAAGCCTCAAAAAGAGGTGTATGTACTTGTTTCTTATTTTCTTTTCAATTCGGAATGCAGTTAATTCTTTTGAAAACCGGTGGGCACATAATCTATTGTGGACCACTAGGAAAGAATTCAACTAGTGTGATAGACTACTTTGAGGTTAGTTAAGTGATTTTAAAAAATAAATCTTTTTGTTGGACTTAATGTTTTTTTTTTCTTCTTTTTCCAGAGCATTTCTGGAGTACCAAAGATTAAAGATAACTATAATCCAGCAACGTGGTTGCTAGAAGTTTCTTCTACCTCTGCAGAAGCTAAACTTGGTGTAGATTTTGCTCAAAAGTACAGAGAATCTGCCTTATATGAGTGAGTTGATTTCACAGCATTTTTTGTTTAAGCCTTTAAGGTTCTATACATTGTTAATTGTCTTGCTTTTATACAATAGTTAACTGAACTATGGTTCATTGGTCTGATGGATAAAACTCTAATTCAAATCATATGTTCGGACCATGCTAATTTTTGATAAAAGAAAACCTGAAGTGACATGCTTGATCAAACATAATCATCCTTTTTTTTTCCTATTAAAAACATCATATGTGGTGTGCAGGAACAACCAAGAACATGTAAAGCAATCAAGTACTCCACAACCTGACTCAAGTGATCTGTATTTCTCGACTTGTTTTTCACAAAATTCCTGGGTACAATTTAAATCTTGCTTATGGAAAAAGAACTTGTCGTATTGGAGAAGTCCTTCATACAATTTGACTCGTTTGTTCCATACGCTTATTTCATCATTAACTTTTGGTGCACTATTCTGGGATCAAGGAAAAAATATGTAAGTCAGTTTTCCAGTTTATTCTCATAAGTGAAGAAAATTAATAATATACATGAAAATGAGGTCAAATGGAGTACTTCTAATCATATCGTGCATGCATAAGCAATATTATCATCCACATTAGTATCATATTTGACAACATTAGAGGTTGATATATTTTTACTTTCCTTGTTTACCAGAAACAACCAGCAAAGCTTGTTCAATGTACTTGGTTCAATGTATACTGCTGTGATCTTCATGGGCATAAATAACTGCTCAACTGTATTACAACATGTAGCGACAGAACGAACAGTTATGTATCGGGAAAAATTTGCTGGGATGTACTCTACATGGGCATATGCACTAGCTCAGGTACAAAGTTTTGACTTTTAACTTTCAACAAATCTGTCTACATTTCCCATTCTTCTTAAGAAATCACTTACAAATTATAACTTAGGTGTCACATATGTTATGTAAAACTGTTTCTAATGTTGTAGGTGACAGTTGAAATTCCCTATCTATTCACTCAAGCAATGGTTTTCTTGAGCATAACATATCCAATGATCGGTTATTATGTGTCAGCATATAAGATTTTTTGGTACTTCTATTCAATGTTCTGTACATTGCTCTACTTCAACTATATGGGAATGATGTTTGTGTCATTGACACCCAATTTTATGATTGCTGGAATTCTATCTTCAGTCTTCTATACATTATACTCTCTTTTTGCTGGTTTCCTTATTCCTAAGTCGGTAAGCTACCTTAATTTTTTCCCAAAGAATCCAAAGTTGTAGATATAAGTACTCTAGTTTGTAAGTCCATTTCAAGGTTTTTTTTTTTTTTTTGCTATTAAGATATGTAAAAAGCATTTTTGAGGCAAACACAAATTTGAGACTCTATATGTGCTTTCTAGGTTTGTATAACACATGTTATGCATGTCATGCTTCTTCATGAAATACTTTCTTCTAAAACCACTTATAGCAGAAAGCACAAACAAACAAACCTTAAAACTTGTAAAAGTGTTTTTCTGCTTACTTAAGAACAAAAAATATTCTTCCTAAAAGCACTTATTTTCTTAAAATTACTTTTGATTGAAATCATTTTGAGAAAAACACAAGCAAACATACCCTAATTATTTATTGTTAATGAGAAGCTGACAAGGGTTTTTGTTATTCTTGCAGCAAATTCCAAGTTGGTGGATTTGGCTCTATTATTTAACACCTACATCATGGTCCCTAAGAGGTCTACTTACTTCACAATATGGAGATGTACACAAGGAAATAGTAATATTTGGGGAAACTAAAACAGTGTCTGCATTCTTAAAAGACTACTTCGATTTTGATAGAGATCACTTGCCACTTGTAGCATTAATTCTTTTTACTTTTCCCATTGTTTTTTCATCCATTTTTGCTTATTGTATAGGAAGACTAAACTTCCAAAAGAGATAAATTCCACTCTTAGGACAGAAAATAAATTGTTGTAAATTAGGCTTAATTATGCCATTATTCTTCAAACTTTTAGTAAATTAAGATATAGTTCCTTAAATTTTTAAAACCTATATTTAGTACCCTAAAATTTTAAAAATTTACACATATATCCTAACTTAACTATTAAAATAAATAATTTTGTATCAAAATTTTAGGATTTATGTGTTAATTTTTTAAAATTTAAGGACCAAAATATATCATTTAAAAATTTGATGATTTATATGTAAAGTTTGAAAAATTTAATTTTTAAATTGTACGTCTTAAAGTTTTAGAAACTTATACGTGAATTTAGTTAAAATTTATGATCAATATTATTATTTAGTCAAATTACATAACCTATATATAAGAATAACATTCATATCATGTTAGTTGTATTTGTATTGTGTTATTCGATTTATGAAAAATTTAATTAATATGTTTTTCTGTTGTATATTTATAATACTAATAATAAAAAATGAAACTTTTAAAGACATAAATTTTTTATTCATGTCATATCGTGTTTATATTATGTGAAACATTATCATCCTTATACACGTGCTATATGTATTAGTCTTTAATTTCTTTTTCTTTTCTTCATTTTGTATACTATTGTTATACAACTATACATGTATACGTTCCTAACAGTGATGCTGAATTTTTTGTGTTAGCAATCAAGATACCATTATTCATGTATACTTTGTGTTATTTAAGTAATTTGTTTTCCATATATTGAGTGAAAACTCAAATATGTTGCTACAAAAAGTAAGAAAATGCAATAAAAGCGAATGTGATAGGAAAAATCAACAATAAAAATTAGTATACAGTAAATTTGACGTGGTTTAGTAAATTAACCTTCTTCACATCTAAAGTTACAAATAAATTTAATAATATTATTTTTTGATGCAAGATAACATCCGATATATCCCATGTCTCAAGAATAATATTACAAATCTTAAATTATACCAAATAGACCCAAAATAAAGAACCTAAAAATAGCAATAATGTTCTTTTACTTTTGACTGTGTACCATCTCTCAGTTACAAATAGCCAACTAAATGTATTTTCTTTATTACGGGTGCTTCTTACATATACAATCATATCATATCATCTAAACTCTCAATCACCTAAATCCAACAAATATAACCACCCAAATAAACTTTTCAACATTTTACATTTGTGTTCACAATGTTTAATTAATATTAATTAGACCTTTAGCTTCTTAGATTTTACATTTTCAAACTTTTACAAACTTTTGATTTCTTTAAAAAAATAACTTTTTAGCTTTTAGGTTTCTTTCTTTGTATTTTTTTAAAATCATTAACTTTAACAATCTACGACTTTGTTTAAAAACAACTACTAACATGAAGTACCACTTCATAACATGTACACCAATGCCTTTATTGCATTTCATTTTTAGTAGGTTACATCCACCACTTTATCATTAATTAAAGACAATTTTATTTGTGTTTGTTCCACCTTAAGAGTAACCCTTTTAATAACACTCTTATAAACAAAAATCGTAATCTCTTGATTAAACTTTATATGTTTCTCTTATTTCATATTATCATTAATAATGTAAGATTTCAAGTTTAACTTATCACCCGATATTTACATTACCCTTAGTAGTATATGTAACTTCATCTCAAATAGAATCTCTAATTAACTTGTAGAAGTTATTTCTCTTTTTCTCTTAAACAATAAAGACATCAATATATCATATGAATTAGGCAATAAAAATAATAAAATCATTGCAATGATCTTTATCTTATATGTTTATATCAACCCATAACAATTCAGAAAAACATTGTCTGAATATATTAAAATAAATTTTAACAATATTATCTTCATCCATCCTTAAAACATGCAATTGCTTTTTTAAATTTACCTTAAGAAATACTTTTTCCACCTATATACCTTTGATGTTTCCATTCTACTATCAAACCTTTTTATAAACGTATCTTTCTTAAACTAGAATCTCTTAACCATTGATTTTGTTATCACTTGTTGGGTATAATGAAAGCACAAAAGTAACAAAATATATCAAAAACGAATGCAAAAATAAAAAATTAATAAGAAAAATAATGAAACAAGAAATTTTGTAAAAAATCTGACAAATTAGCTTAATCTATATCCATTAGAAATAAATTCATTAATATTACTTTTTGATATAAAATTCTTAATGCATTACCAATACATTCTGTATTTCCAAAATAATATTAAAAGTTCAAAACCATGATCAAACTCAAATCACGGTTACAATCAAATCTCTCGCACACGTACACGAATAAATAACATAAAAATATCAATAATATTTCTTTACTTTTGAATGCGGATCATCTTTCACACACAAATAACAAACTAATTTTTTTTTATTTATTAGTGTGCTTCTTAGATGCACAATCATATCATATCTCTCGGAACTCTCAATCACTTAAATCCAATATATATAACACACCCAAATAAACTTTTCAATTGTCATTTGGTTAACAATTATTAATTAATATTAATTTGATTTCTAAGATTTTACATTTTCAAACCTTTACAAACTTTTGGTTTCTTTGAAAGAAAAAAAAGTTTTTACTCTTGATTTCTTTGTTTATATATATTTTTAAGCCATTTTCTCCAACAAGTCACATATTTGCGAGAGACTTACTCCATAGTAGTTTTTATTGGTACTTTTTCAAGATCCCTTTGTATACACGTACTAAACTCAAATAGCAATAGGTTGGCTAGATTTGAAGAGTCCTAACACGATAAATTTCTATTACACGAACTTGTTGACACTGTATCTGTTGTTTTTCCATCCTTATATATAAAGAAAGAGAGCCTTAACAAGATAAAGCAAGGTGTAAGTTAAATTTCATCCCTTAAATTAAAAAATATATTTAGTTTTTTTGTTTAAAAAAAAAAGAAAAAAAAACATTTAATAATTTTAAAATTATTTTATAAAAACTTTATCCTAAATATTTCCGTCATTTCATTATTCATTATGCAAAGTCATATAGACGCTTTTTATATACTAATTTGGATATGTGCGAATGCATGTATAGATGATTTAAATATGATAAGTATATAATAATATTAATTGTTCAATAATAATTATTATCGATCTAAAATTCTTCTTTACGTTAAAAAATAAAAAATTAAAGTCTTTAACTTTAACAAGATAAAAAATTAAGGTTAAAACTTTATATAAAGGTTTGAAAAAATACTCTTAAAATAAATAAATAATTAATTTATTACTTTAGTAAAAATAAATATATAGAATAATAATTATTTTATTGGTAAAAAATATATACACAATAATTATTATTTTATAAACAATACGTATGGTATTTTGGGATAGTGACAAACATTCTAAATATGAGTAGTATTTCATTTAACAAATAAATTAAATATAATAATATCACATTTGAACTTAACATGGGAATACAAACACCCATGAATGATCACAAATATAATAGGACATATGATTACCAATTTAATAATTACTCGTTATATAGACAATCATTAATTATATGAATTGTAACCTATAATGTAATAAAATAATCATATTATACAAAGTAATTATTTATAAAAATTGTGATAATAATTGATTTAAAATACTTATATTACTTTTAAGAAAATATAAATAATGTTATGTTATTTAAATTTGATAAGTATAATAGTATTGACTATTGAGTTAAAACCCAAAAAAAGTCTTTACACAATTTTTTAAGTTGGTTAAAGTGTATTATTGGTCCTCAAATTTTAATTAATTCATATATAGGTTTTCAAACTTTTAAAACGTAAAATTTGATCTTCAAACTTTTAAAACTTCATACGTAGGTTATTAAATTTTTAAATCCTACAATTTAGTTCCCAAAATTTTTAAAATTTGACACTTAAGTCTTAACTTAGTAAACAAAATACATATTTTTAAATCAAAAAATTAGTATATATGTATGAAATTTTAAAAGTTTAGGAACTAAATTATAAAATTTAAAAATTTAGGAATTTATGTGTGAAGTCTTAAAAGTTTAAAGATCAAATCATACGTTTTAAAAGTTTAGGGACATATATATGAATTTAATTAAAGTTTAAGAATCAATTGTACACTTTAACCTTTTAAATTTGATAAATATATACAAATATTTTGGTATTTGAAAAAATGTAGAAAATAACCAATGGACAGTAAAAAACAAATAAAATAAAAAATAAAATAAATATAAATACATGTTGATATTTATTTGTGTATTAGAAGAAATAGATAGAAACTAAAAAAATAAAAATAATCAAAACGGTATACAATAAAACTAACAAAATAATTATTTATAAAAAGTGTATTTATTTTGAGGATATTTTTATTTTTTATTGTGTGTATAAATAAAAAAACTTATTTAATTTAGAAAAAAATTAATATTTATTTGTGTATATAAATAAAAATATATTTATTTTATAAACATTTTAATATTTATTTGTGTATAAAAAAGTCAACAAAACAATGAATTTGAAGAATAATCAATATAAATAGCTAAGATATCTTGACATTTATTTATGTATATAAATAAAAATGTATTTATTTTAGAAAAAAATTAATATTTATTTTGTGTATAAATAATAAATATATTTATTTTAATAACATATTAATATTAATTTATGTGAAAAAAAAGTAGCATAATAACGGAGTTGAAGAATGACTAATAACCGAGTCGAAGAATAAGTAATGTGATAGCGAAATAATGGAGATATGGAATTTGTAGTTAGGGTTTCGGGTGTATCATTCTATTCTCTTTTCTTTAACACTAGGACTTCAATCACTATATGTGAGCGTGAACCTCTTATTGTGTTAGGACTTCTCTATGTGAGCTTATAGATGCTTAACCACATAAATGTTAAGTAATTTATATAATGTTTTAAAATTATAATATAAAACTTTTTAAGTGTGTTAAATATAGAATAAAAATGTTCAGATGCAAAGTAAAGAAAAAATATGGTTATTGAAAAAAAAAACAATTAGAGTGATTAATTCTGATATTCTCCGCTCAAATATTTAGGGGACGTTTAATTCACGTGATAGAAAATGAATATCAATGAAAATGATAATGAAATTAAATATAAACTAAACATTATTATTATTATAATATTTGAGTTGATTACTAGAATCAAATAAAAAATCAATATTATAATATTTGATTTATAAGTAAAATGTAATAAAAAATATTGTATTTTATTTTAATACACCTATTTTCAGTCAAGTTTAAATAATTATTATTTAAAAATATCATTGAATCTTATAAAAGATTAATAACAATAAAAATAATTTGGATAATTTTTTAAAATAAGAAGAAGAAGATAACGATAGAAACCACCTATTTTAACAAGAAATAAAAAAGAAGAAAAAATTACCGAAATAGTCCTATTTTAAAAAGTGTAACTTAATAACCTAAAGACTAATTTAAGTCAAATTAATATACTAATTTTATTAAAGCTCTCAAGAAGGAAAAAAAAATCTCAAAATAACATAATTTGATCAGGCACATGAATTATTGGAACAAAACTAGAATAAAAAAAATTAAAAGCTTCTTAAATTATACCAAATACCTATCCTACCCTGGACAAACACATAATCTAATTACATATTTTGAATTATTTTAAATTTATTTAAAACTTTTATTAAATTATTGCTTATATTTGTTAATGAAATAATGATTTTGATATAAAAAATTTAACCTGTATTTTTAAAAACTGAGATCATAGGATTGGATCACGATTTATTAAAAACTAAGGTCATAGTGTATACATACAATCTAGATTTTTATGAATAATCATGACCATAAGTTAAACTAAAAAAATTACTTAAAAATAACCAGATTAAACCATTTGAAAACTATTTCAATTAATAAAAACTGGACTGAACCGTTTGATTTATAAAACTGTTCGGTTCGATCAGGTTTTTTAGTTTGGTACGGTTTTTGTACACATCTAATGAGAAATAATATGAAAATTTTAATATATTATTAAATCGATCCAATCTGGTTCGATCGGTTTAAAAATTTATATAATCGGACAGGACCGTTTGAAAAACGGTTTTAATTAATACAAATCAGACCGGACTGTTTGATTTATAAAACTGTTCGATCCGGTCCGTTTTATGGACACCATTAAGATTGGAACCACCCAAAGATAGCCCAAGATTTCATCAGCTCTACTCCTTCAAAGGTTTCATTCGTGCCCTCATCTTTATCTATGGAATTTTCCTTGTTTGGTTGCTAAAAAAAAGAAAGATAAAAGCATATCAAGATAACGTTTCTTCTGAGTTCTGGCACTCCTAAATTTTTCTAGGTTACCAAACAGAGCAACGACATTGATATTTTTTTTCGAGTTTGATCTATCTCTTGTTTGATTTGGTGCAACTTCACAGCGTAGCTGACATCTCTGCTGTAACTCCTCTTGGTGATAAAACGCAAAGGTATTCAACGAATTAAAGAAAAAAATCCTAAGCTTTGTGGTGTTGATTAAACTTATTTGTGTTATATTTTATGTTATTTAAATTAGATGAGCTTGACTATTCACTAATCGTATAGGGAAGCGAAATTGAAGAGGAAAAGGGTAGCTAAATTTATGAAGGAAAACTATATGGGTTAATTTTTACCTAAACATCCAAAATTGTGATCTTTCGGGTATAAAGAATACCTCTTATTTGAAGAGAATTTTCTGGTTAGAGATTCTAGTGATTTTTAGAAAGAATTGAACAAATGGATAAATGAATAGATCTTGTACTCTCCTCATTTAAGGGGTATATATATGTATGACATCCTACGTACGTGGAAAGGTACGTATAAGCGACCTGTATATATGGTTACATATGTAGTAAAAAAACAGAAAGCAGATCGCTACAAGTGTTATACACAAATAAAGGAATGTCGTTATATGTAGGTCGCTCACGAAAAGGGAGGACCATGATCACGTCGAGATATCATAGTTTTACCAAGTCTTGACATCCAAGACCTCGCCGTTTGATAACGAGGTACTTTTGTTGACTGGGTTGTACGCTCTACCAAGCTTGTTGGGCCCAGACCATTTGTTAAGTCAGCCCTATATCTTCGATATACCCTAGCGGGGTACCTGTACATATTAGGTCGTATGTCCGTTACATATTTAATACCAAACATTAACTCCTTTATTCTCTTGATTTTGAGAAGTCAAGAGAATAATATTTGTTTGTTGATTTTAATTTAAATAAACCACTTTAAAAGATTCAATGTATCTAAGTATATAACGGTCAATCAAACGATACAATTTTCGATCGCGAGGTTATTTAACTACAACAATATTCCTTTAATTAATTTTATTTTTTAGTTAAACCTTTTAGCTTCCCACTCACTTTATAAATAGTGAAGAAATTTACTTTTACCAAACGTTTTAACTCAAATTTATTTTCAAAGAATTTTGACCTGTTAAGTGTTTTCCTATTATTTTGCTCTGTCTGCCCGTTTAGAAAAATACTTAGTCTATTTTTTAGTTCATTTGTTTAACGACGTCAAAGGGAGAACCAGTTCATTCTTTATTTTTAGGTCGAGATTCAAATGACCAATATTCACATTAAGTAATTTCTTCCTCTAAATAATTTTCATGTCTCAAAAGAGAAAATAGGTGGTTTATCCTATAGTGATGTGATATAGGTCGTTAGGTAGTGCACATGATACTTATATAATACCAAATGTTATATTTAATTCCTATTTGTGAGGTTATCGAGTTGTTAAGAGTATTTTTATTATTAATCCGAGTTTGAAGGGGTAAACCCTTCGGGTTCTCCTCGGGTTTCGTTATTAACTCTAAAATCAGGTCGTCATTTAAGTGCTACTTGATCGTCATATAAACGTTGCCTAATCAAGCCATCATATAAGAGTTACTAGATTAGGTCTTATATGCATAGGTGACCCATGTAGTTTACTTTGACCTGAAAATCTTGGTCTTCAGGTCTCAATTCTCAGGTTGCTAGGCGAATGCTACTGTGCCACTCCATTGTTACAGAGGAAAAATTAAGTAATCCTTAGGAATAATGAAGGTGGATGGCCTTGCTATTGGAAGCCATATATCTAAGCTCTTATTTGTCACGTAGCCTGAGAAGCGAGGCTTTTATTGCACTATACTACACTGATATGGTATTTTCAAACTAGAAATAAAGCATAACCTTATAACGGACATATGAATCATATACCTTAGCTATCCTAAAGAACCAGGGACCTAAATGCTTTACCTCAATGAAAAATATGTGAATTGTTATGTCTATATTGCTTTTAATACTGAAATAGTGGGGTGAACTGAGGTCCCTTTCGAAGGAAGTGGTGGAACTTGTCAGAAGAGATTAATAGCCCAAATTCAAATACAACATGCCATGGTGAAATATTGACCCACAGTTAGATGCGACTTGCGAGAGTGAAATATCCAACCCCTCATATGGGCTTCCATAAGAGGAGTAGTTTTCCTTGGAACTCAAGTCTCTTTCTTAACACGTATTTTGGATTATGAGCAAATCATTTAATAATACCTACATTTTTACCATGTTGAAACACATCTGGAATCTCAAGTGGGGAGGGGGGGATCAGGGGACTCCACCTATAATTATGAGGCATATGACGTATCTCACATCTCGAGTTGGGGGTCAGGGGACTCCACCTCCAATCATGAGGCATAAGATGTTTCCCGCATCCCAAGTGAGAAGGTCAAATGACTTTTCCCAACTTGGGGGCATGAAATAAGACGCCCAAAGTCTGATTGCGAGCATATTTCACATCTCGAGTGGGGGGTCGCGGGACTCCTCCTCCAATCATGAGGTATATGACGTATCGCGCATCTCGAGTGGGGGTTAAGGGACTCCTCCTCCAATCACGAGGCATATGATGTATCCCGCATCCCGAGTGGGGGGGTCAGGGGACTCTTCCTCCAATCACGAGGCATAAGACTGGCCGCATCTCGAGTGGGGGGTCAGGTGACTCCTCATCTAATCACGAAGCATAAGGTGTCTTTCATCTCATGTGAGAAGGTCAAATGACTTGTCCCCACTTGGGGTATGAAATAAGACACCTAAAATATAATTGCCAGCATATTTCACATCTCGAGTGAGGGGGGTCAGAGGACTCCTCCTCCAATCACGAGTCATAGGACGTATCCTGCATCCCGAGTGGGGGGTTAAGAGACTCCTCCTCCAATCACGGGGCATAAATTTCGTGAGATAGGTGACATGTAAGGGTGAAAACCGTACCCCATATGTGTTCTAAACTTTGAGGAATTGATCGCTTTAATATTTTGCAAAATATACGACATGAAAGGGTGAAAACCTTACCCCACACGTGCTCCAAATTTTCCTTGCAAGAAGAAAGTCAATACTTTGAAACACTCATAGTTAAATACTTGAAACATAGGAGTTCACGTATTGACCTTATGTTCCTAAAGAAAACACGGTGCAAACTTCATAATAACTTCATCAATATTTGGATAATAAATTGGTAGTATACGTCATATGTAGAGTGAATAGTCCCACTTTATAATAATTTCATCAAAAATCTTTCTTGTCATGATGGGATAAATAATACGACTGGTTAATGGATGTCGTTAAATAGTATTTGAAGATCAAAGTATTGTCATATGTGAATGAAGTGTTGATCCTCTTATAATTTCTTTTCGAGATGCATGGATTACAAATATCCTGAAGCGCACCAAACTCTACCTCATTTGCCAAGGTCATATATCATATAAAATCACCTTGCATGGTGTGCATAAGCTTCTCTTAACTTGTTTGAAATCGAGTCCTTAAAATCATGGCGATAAAGCCACTATCAGGGGTTTCTAGATGAAAGCTTTTATTCGATGTAGCTCTGTCCGGCATTGCTACCATGCCTTTGCTAGTAAAAATGTATCAGGCCTAAATCATACCATAATCGCTTCTATTGTTGGCTGCTTAATCCATATAGAAGTGTTATCCCAATCGAAATTGACCTATGGGTTGTAGAAATATCAAAGTCATTGGCGGCGTGGTAAAGAAAGTAAAAGGCATCGACGATCATAAGTTCTAAAGTGAAGACATGGGTAATATATCGCAATCCCACTCAAGCAGTAAACCTTGGCTTGATTTGGCTCATTTGTTTAAATTCAAATTGAAAACCCAAATATTCTCATAAATATATTTCAAATCGATCTCTTAACCATATTTAAACCATGGTTGATATAACTTCAAGACTTTATTAGATGAACTATGTATATATATATATATTTGTAGTTAATTCCAATTAATTTTGGCCCAGCCCGTTCTTCACTTCCTAAGTCTCAGCCATCTCAAGCGCAGTTTGATTTAGCTCCAGCCCGTTCTTATTCAGACAAATTTCTTCTCAGTGGGTTCAGTTTGTTCCCCCTAGATCGCACCAATTCTAATCTATCTGTGAGACAATTCCAGTCCATCAGTTTTAACGGCAAAGCTTGAAAATTATAAACCAGAAGTTCAAGAACACCACCACCTAAAAGAAGACACGGCTTGGAGGTGTGTGTTCTCTAATTCATTTTTTTAGGTCGTTGTTTTCCAAGGAGTTTCTCTTATGTCCATCCACTAGTTCGTACCAAAGAACGACCAGGTAAGCCCATTAGCGACCAAAACCATACCAGTCCACTAGATATCATAACAGATCGTCCACTTTTGATTCATAGTTCGTGTAAGACTAGCAACCCAAGCGTCTTGTATGCGTTGATAGCTATTCAGATCACAATTCACCATTCTAGCCTAACAACCCATATCTTTCAAGCCCGTTTCTCCATCTCTCCAGTCTTTAACTTAGCTCGTGGATTGGTGGCTTAGGGTCAGCTTTAGATTGAAAGAAAATCCAATCATCAGTTCGCAGCAGGTATATCTAATTCATCATTTATGGTAACCGATCAAGTGCAGTTCTTCTATAAAAATTGGCCCAATTAGGAAGCCTAGTTTGTTTCTAGCCAGCCTAATTTTTGACACCACGTTACTCATAAATCTTAATCTACACCAGTAGCACACGACTTGCCTTTGTTATCTTCTTTAGCCCATTGAGTGACCAAAACCCAGTTCGCGATTCCCTTAAAGCACCAGTGAAAGTTCCAACTCGTGTTTTGCTCGATCTACGTCATGCTACCACTACCTTGTCTAATAATAACGACATGCTCTAGCTTAATCCGTTCACGGAAAAAAATGGCATGAAATGAGCTAGGAATGAAACTAGTAACAATTCACAGCTTGCACTGTTTGTGTAGATATCATAACAGATTGTCCAATTTGGATTCATAGTTCGAGTCAGATAATCCCAAATTGTGTGCGCTAGCAACTTCCCTAGTTTGTGATTCGCTTTTCCAGCCCCAACGACCCATATCTTTCCTGGTCATTCACTGTGTTTTTCGAGCCCACAACATCATGTTCAACAACGTCGTGTAACTATTCGTCCTCTTTCAATTCGCCAGATCCATCCGATCAGGACCTAGTCCGTTCTTCCTTAGATCGCTACAGTTCAATCGTATAAGCCTAGTCAGTTTTTCAGCAATTCGTACCAGGTCCAACTGATCCAAACCAGCACGTATTGCATCAGATCGTTGCTATAACATAGTGAAAAGGCCTACTTTAATTTCCTTCTACAATTTCTCCAAACAGATACACTTTAATTTCCTTCTACAATTTCGTAGTGTTTCCTAATGTATACAAATTACTAGATCACAATAGTAAACACTCAAACCAATTTATTTGGTCTCTCTCTAGTCGCTTTCGATTTGTTTTTGATCCTCCATGAAAGATGGAACAATACATAGGCCTTGTTAAATCGTAATGAAGAAAAGTTTTCGCGTTGTGTTTCACATGCTCAACATGAGTTACAGAGCTTCAAATCATTTCTGCCATTTCATGTTAGCCTATGAGACCTTGTGACAAAGTGGTATATTTTTGCTTCATTAGACTCAATTGGAGCAAATAACGATGTTGTTTTACGTAAATTGGGCCGAGCTAGGCCCAATTCGTTCAAGAGTTTGCACAACCCACAACCCAGTTCCAGCTCGTTTCTTCAAGTCACTTATAGCGCACTGATATGGGGTTGTTTATGATGGAGATGATACCACATAGTAGCGTTTATATAGCCTATTCTCAATCTTACGTACTAGCATTATTTCCAATTTATGCCATTTCCCACTCTGTACATTTACTGGTCATCCCACGAATTTTTTATCTAGTTTTGGTTAGGATGGTTGAGGTAGGCTCAATTGGTGATAGTTCATGTCCGTTCATTAGTTCATGTCAAGTCTAGTCCGTTCTTGGCTCAATCATACGAACCTATTAGCTCTCACCTAGATCTAAGAATGACCAGCATTTGTTAATTTAGCTCGTGGTTAGGTGATTTGGACCAACGCTTTGACATCAGTTCACTCCCATTTTGCATTAGCCACAGTTCATCGCGGTCCTACTATATCAACCTATAGGTCGCCCTATTCCCAGTGTTAAATCCATCAATGTGGATTGTGTTAGCGCTCGTTATTTTAACTCGCTACCTATTCATGTCCATTTTTGTGTGCAAGTAAATGTCCCTAAAACAAGATAATTCTCCTTAAAATAAAATGAAGGTCTCAAATTCTAACTATGGACTAGAAAGATTTGAGTTTCCACATGCGGCATCAATTGTTTGGAGAGAATTTTTTGGTTAGAGATTCTAGTGATTTTTAGAGAAGTGGAAAAATTGACAAATAAATAGATCATATATTCTCCTCATTTAAGTGGTACATATATGTATTGTTGTGGGCGGAAGCAATAAATAGCGGTATATGAATTTATCAAAGCGATAAAATGAACACACAGAATTTACGTGGTTCGGCAATTCGCCTAGGTCCACGGGAGGCAGCAGATATTATTTGAACTGAGTAGGAAATATACAGAATACAGATACAGATTTCCTCACTAATAATATCTCTCAAGTGTTTCCCAAAACTCACAAGTATTTTCTCTTTTTGAGTTTGCTTATACTCTCTCTGATTTTTTGTGATTTTTGCCTTGTTCTTCAATGCATGAACTCTTCCCTATTTATAGATGAAGAAAGGCTCCCTTTTCCTAAAGTGTGCCATAATTTAAGCCTTAAATTAGGCCACCAATTTCCTTAAATTATGCCACTAATTTCCTTAAATCATGCCACAAATCATGCCACAAATTAGGACACTAATTTCCCTAAATTATGCCACTAATTTGTTACTTTTAGAGCCAATATTCAACAATCTCCACCTTGGCGAAAAAATTCATAACGCTGCCTCCAAATGCGCCCTAGGCGCCCTAAGCTCGAGAGATATTGATCAAGTTCAAGCAGTGTTGAAACTTGATCCCTGTAACCACCTTTGTAAGCATATCTGCAGGGTTATCTACAGTTCCGACTTTCTGGAGTATAACATTCCCTTCATCGATGATTTCCCGAACAAAATGAAATCGAACATCGATGTACTTGGTGCGACCATGATGAACTTGGTTCTTTGCCAAACAAATGGCACTCTGGTTGTCGCAGAAAACCTCCACGTTCTTCTGAACAATACCCAAATCCTTAGTCAACCTCGAGAAGCCATATAGCTTCTTTGAATGCTTCTGTTACAGCCATATACTCTGCCTCTGTAGTAGACAAAGCTACAGTTGACTGCAATGTTGATCTCCAACAAACTGGTCCTCCTGCCATTGTGAACACATAACCAGTTGTAGATCGACGCTTATCCAGATCTCCAGCATAGTCAGAATCCACATATCCAACTAGGTGTTTACCTTCAGTCTTGTCTCTCTCAAACTTCAAACCAATATCCACAGTACCATAGATGTACCGTAGAATCCACTTCACTGCTTGCCAGTGTCCTTTACCCGGATTATGCATGTACCGACTCACCATACTAACAGCGTGGGAAATATCAGGTCTGGTGCAAACCATTGCATACATCAAGGCACCAACGGCATTTGCATATGGAACACGTTCCATTTTCTTCTTCTCATCGGTGGTGCTAGGTGACATTAATGCACTTAACTGAAAGTGAGGAGCAAGCGGTGTACTTACTGGTTTGGTTTTTTCATCAATGTCAAACCTTTGTAGTACTTTCTTCAGATACTGAGTCTGTGTCAGACAGACTGTACTTGCAACTCTATCTCTTGTGATTTCCATCCCAAGAATTTTCTTAGCTTCTCCAAGATCTTTCATTTCAAATTCTGAACTCAATAGAGCCTTCAATCTGTCGATCTCCACCTTGCTCTTAGATGCAATCAACATATCATCAACATATAAGAGCAAATAAATGAAGGTACCGTCTTGGAGTTTCCGAAAGTATACACAATGATCAAACTGACTACGTGTGTACTTCTGCTCTCTGATGAAGCTATCAAAGCGCTTGTACCATTGTCGCGGTGATTGCTTCAAACCGTAAATTGATTTGCTCAGCTTGCAAGCCCAATTCTCTCGTCCTGGAATTTTAAAGCCATCCGGTTAAGACATGTAGATTTCTTCGTTCAAAGTACCAGGGAGAAAAGCTGTTTTGACATCGAGTTGAGCTAACTCGAGATCAAATTGTGCTACCAAAGCCAATAGTATCCGAATAGATGAATGCTTAACAACAGGTGAGAATACCTCGTTGTAGTCTATTCCTTCTTTCTGAGCATAGCCTTTTGCTACCAGTCTGGCTTTGTATCTGATGTTGTCTTTACCAGGAGCACCTTCCTTCTTGGCATAGACCCATTTGCAACCAATAGTTTTCTTTCCTTTGGGAAGTTGAACCAACTCCCAAGTCTGATTCTGATGTAGAGACTTCATCTCTTCATCCATTGCCATTTTCCACTTCATACTATCAACTCTTTGCACGGCTTCTCTGTAAGTGCATGGGACATCATCATCAATTACTGGAAGTGCGAATGCTACCATGTCTGTGTATCTGGTAGGCTTCCTAATCTCCCTTCTCGGTCGAGTAGTGGCAATAGATTCTGGCTGCTGATTAATCGGTAGTGATGGTGAGAGAACCTCCACCTCAACTGAGATCTCTTCTTGATCATCAATTTCATCTTCACCACGATCGGTAATTGGTGCAATCTTTTCTGGATCTTCCGAAGTCTCAAGCATCACCTTAGAAAGAGTATTTGGACTTTCATTCTCTTTCTCTGAATTTGTTTGTCTCAAAGATAATGTATTCGTCGAATGTAACATCTCGGCTTAAGACGATCTTCTTGGATTCACCACACCAAAGTCGAAATCCTTTAACTCCTTCCTTAAAGCCCAAGAAAACAGCTTTCTTTGCTCTCGGATCCAGTTTGGATTCACTAACATGAAAATATGCAGGACATCCAAATATTCGCAATGAATCATAATCGATAGCAGGTTGTCCGGACCATACCTCTTTAGGAGTTTTTCCATCTAATGCAACAGGAAGTCTCATTGACTATATGAGTTGAATATGACAAAGCCTCGACCCCAAAAATCCCTTGCTCAATTTGGAATGAGATAGCATACATCGAACTTTCTCAACCAAAGTACGATTCATTCGTTCTGTAACTCCATTCTGCTGTGGTGTACGAGGAACTGAAAAATGTTTGATTATCCCTTCATCTTGACAAACTTTAAAGAAAGGATCTGATTTATACTCGCCACCATTATCAGATCTGAGCCTTTTAATCTTCCTGTGTGTCTGAGTCTCGATCATTTTCTTCCATTTAAGAAAGATATCTAGAACTTCATCTTTGTGACTCATAGTGTATATCCAGACATATCTAGAGAAATCATCAATAAAAGTCACAAACCAATGTTTACCTCCAAGTGAAGCATTCTTGGAAGGTCCCCAAACATCCGTGTGAATATAATCAAGAGATCCCTTAGTACGATGAATGGCAGTGCCGAACTTGACTCTTGTTTGTTTTCCCATTACACAATGCTCGCAGAAATCAAACTTTCCAGTCTTGGCACCTTTCAAAAGACCTTGCTTCATTAAGCCTTGCAAAGCCTTTTCACCGACATGCCCTAAGCGCATATGCCACAGGCGGGAAGAATCATTTGCCTTTTCTTCAGAACTACTTGAGACAGCTGTCCTTCCTGTAACTGTACACCCATCTAGGAAATACAAGTTCGCCTTCCGAGTACCCTTCATTGCTACAAATGCACCTCGTACAACTTTCAAGACTCCATTTTCCAATGTTACCTTGTAACCATCAGAATCTAGAACACCTAAAGAAATAAGGTTTTTCTTTAGGTCAGGAATATACCTTACATTTGTAAGTCGTTTGATTGTACCATCGTGCATCTTTAGTCGTATTGTTCCGATCCCTTTTGTCTGACAGGCATTGTCGTTGCCCATAAGCACAACTCCTCCATCGAGCTCTTCAAAACTCGAAAACCAATGTCTGTTTGGACACATATGATAAGAACATCCAGAATCAAGGATCCACTTATCTGAGTAGGTTTTTGATGATGAAACTGAAAAGGCTGATTCTTCATCTTCATCGGCCTTCTGTGCAACATTTGCATTTGACTTGTCCTTGTTTGGACAATCTTTCTTCCAGTGCCCTTTCTGGTGACAATAGGCACACTCGTCCTTCGCAGGACGTCTTCTGGATGACTCTCCTCTGGACTTTGATCTAGATTTCCCCCTATTATTTGATCCGCCAGATTTTTTGTTGTTAGTCCTACCTCTGGCTGCCGTCAATGCTTCTGATATTGAGTCTCTGTGATCATGTTGATCCTTCTTCCGGTACTCGTTATTTACCAAAGCATTTGAAACATCTACGAACTTAACCTCATCCTTTCCATATAACAGGGTTGTGGTTAAATGCTCATAGCTCTCAGGTAATGAATTCAACAACAACAAAGCTTTATCTTCATCGATAATTTCAACATCTAAATTTTGCAGATCGGCCAAAATTTTATTGAAATTATCTAAGTGCTCAATCATAGGGGTACCTTTCTTGTACTGGAAACGGAAAAGTTTCTTCTTCAAGTAGAGTCTGTTCTCAATACTTTTCGTCATGTATTTGTCCTCTAGTTTCTTCCAGAGAACTGCGGCTACATTCTCTTTCATGACAAAGTACTTCTGATCTTTTCCTAAGCACAGTCGAATTGTGCCACAAGCTTGTCGGTTGACATAATTTCAATCTTCATTTGAATAATCTCCTGGCCTAGTCTCCAAGGCTATATTAGATCCTTCTCGGAACAATAGATCTAATACTTCACATTGCCACATGCCAAAGTTATTTGTGCCGTCGAATTTCTCCACCTCAAACTTTGCGTTGGACAACATAGTTCTTCGAGTAGAACTTGGTTTGCCATAAATTCTATGGTCAACTTGTTCACCTTCTTCGATCTCTCCTTTATCAGCCATAAGTACAAACTGATAACAGAAATTTTACACTTACAACTTAAAACAGTGTTTTTCCAAATTTTATACCTTATTTGAAAAAACGGAGTCCGTAGTTGAATTTGGAATGGTCCAATTAGCTAAGAATAGATCCAACTCAGTTGAAAACGGATGAAAAACAGACCAACTCGGTCCAAATATCACTAGTGACTGAGTTGACTCGGTCTAACTCGGCGAGTTGACTCAGTTGCTGGCAGTAGGACTCCGGCAGCTTCTGGCGGTGATTCTGACTTCCGATTTGAGCGATTCTTTCACCGTTGCGTTCGTATCGTCGAGAGCTTCGATTTGATATATAATACTGCTATATTTGGCTCTGATACCAATTTGTTGTGGGCGGAAGCAATAAATAGCGGTATATGAATATATCAAAGCGATAAAATGAACACACAGAATTTACGTGGTTCGGCAATTCGCCTAGGTCCACGGGAGGCAGCAGATATTATTTGAACTGAGTAGGAAATATACAGAATACAGATACAGATTTCCTCACTAATAATATCTCTCAAGTGTTTCCCAAAACTCACAAGTATTTTCTCTCTTTGAGTTTGCTTATACTCTCTCTGATTTTTTCTGATTTTTGCCTTGTTCTTCAATGCATGAACTCTTCCCTATTTATAGATGAAGAAAGGCTCCCTTTCCCTAAAGTGTGCCATAATTTAAGCCTTAAATTAGGCCACCAATTTCCTTAAATTATGCCACTAATTTACTTAAATCATGCCACAAATCATGCCACAAATTAGGACACTAATTTCCCTAAATTATGACACTAATTTGTTACTTTTAGAGCCAATATTCAACATGTATGACATCTTACGTACGTGGTAAGGTACGTATAAGCGACATGTATACATGGTTACATGTGTAGTAAAAAAAAGAAAGTAGATCGCTACAAGTGTTACACACAAATAAATAAATGTCGTTATATGCAGGTTGTTCAAGGAGAGAGAGGACTGTGATCACGTCGGGATATTATAGTTTCACCAGCTCTTGACATCCAAGACCTCGCCGTTTGATAACAAGGTACTTTTGTCGACTAAGTTGTACGCTCTACCAAGCTTTTTGGGCCCAGACCATTTGTTAGGCCAATCTTATATCTTCACTATATCCTAGCGGGATTCCTGTACTTATTAGATCGTATGTCTGTTACATATTTAATACCACACACCTCTTATATGGTAAAAATATAACTACATCATCCGTAAAAGAAGTTATTCTGCTGGAATTAAGGTTAAGCTTGATGATTTTGATCAGAGAACTCCAGGCTGGAAATTCAATTTCTGGGAGATGAAGGTTTGTGTACTTCTTGTTGGTGTTGGGAAATAACGCAAATTCCCGATAAGCCAGATTTATGAGAAAGCAAGAATAGAAAAATAACACAAAATTTGATAACGGAGTTCGGCCAATCTTGCTTACGTCTCCGGACCTGCTGCAGATCTTTTTACTGAAAGGGGAGAAATTACACAAGGTGTTTACAACACTCACAACTCACAACCCAATTACACCCAAGAAAATTACTCTCAATTTTCTCTCACAAAAGCTTTTCTCTCTAAGCTTTTCTCTCAATTGGAATGAACACTTTGGATGGTTTAATTCATTACAATTACACATCTATTTATAGGAAAATTCACTCCTTGAATTACTCCTTAAATTAATGGTTCCTTGAATTGCTCCTAAAATTAAGCTCCATGTTTTACTCCTTGTTTTGTTCCATGTTTTGCTCCATGTTTTACTCCTTGTTTTGTTCCATGTTTTGCTCCTTAATTTGCTCCTTAAATTAAGGAGCTTTATAACAATAATATCTAACAATCTCCCACTTGAAGACTGATTTCAATCTGTCTTCACACCTCGATCAATGCAGCAGCTTTTCTAGTCTTTAATTTAACTGAAGTTGAGCACAACTTCAGTTTGTCAATAATCACCACCTTTGTTAACATATCTGCTGGATTTTTGCTTCCTTGAATCTTCTCCAGTATTAACACATCATCTTCTAATAGAGATCTGATGAAGTGATAACGAAGTCCAATATGTTTGGTTCTAGAATGAAATGCTGAATTCTTCGCTAAGTGTATTGCACTTTGACTATCACTATGCAGAACATTCTTCTCTTGTTTGAATCCCAACTCAGTTAACAAACCTTGAAGCCATATCATCTCTTTACTAGCTTCAGTTACTGCTACATACTCAGCCTCTGTAGTGGATAGAGTGACAATTTTATGTATTTGTGACATCCAACTAACAGCTGTAGTTCCAACAGTAAATATATAACCAGTGGTGCTTCTTCGGTGATCAACTTCACCTCCAAAGTCTGCATCTACGTATCCTTGTACTTTTAACTCTCCTTTACTAAAGTACAAACACTTTTCTGTGGTGCCTCGCAGATACCTCAAAATCCACTTGACTGCTTCCCAATGAGTTTTCCCTGGATTTGACATAAATCTGCTAACAACTCCCACTGCATGGCCAATGTCTGGTCTTGTACAGACCATTGCGTACATCAAACTTCCAATGGCTGAGGCATAAGGAACCTTAGCCATGAATTCTCTCTCTTCCTCTGTCTGAGGGGACTGATCCTTGGATAGGCGAAAATGACTAGCCAAGGGTGTGCTAACTGGCTTGGCATCGCTCATGTTGAATCTATGCAAAACACGATTGATGTACTCTGCCTGAGATAACTGCAAGGATCCTTTCTTCTTATTTCTTGTGATTTGCATTCCAAGAATCTTTTTTGCTGGACCCAAGTCTTTCATGTCAAACTCCTTTGACAATTGATGCTTCAATCTTCTGATATCATCCATATCTGAACCTGCTACTAACATATCATCAACATAAAGTAGTAAAATGATATAACTGGACCTA